>JAVDOI010000001.1:42113533-43403725 GCA_032191485.1 Leptoclinus maculatus | reverse complement strand
CACAGAGGGATAAGCCGCACTGTGTAAAGTTGGGACACGTGGGACAACTTTAAGCCCTTTATTGTGGGAATGACACCTTTAATCCCCTTGTTGGCCACCTTTTGCTCCTGAAGGTCAACTTCTACCATGTGCCTTTCCCGCATGGGGCTGCCAGGGAATCGTAGAGGGGTCTGCACCGTTTCCTCTCTTTCACCATGCTCTCTTGACAAGGTGTTACTTCCTTGTGTTACCACCGTGTTGCAGCGCACCTTGCTCGGGGCAACACGGGCTGGTCAAAATGTGGAAACGCTTCACGAATTTGCGTGTCATCCTTTCGCAGGGGCCATGCTAATCTTCTCTGTATCGATTCCAATTTATTAGATGTGCTGCCTTAGCAAGCACATTGACTCACAGGCGCCGCCGACCATTTGAACCCCTTGTTGTCGCAACCGCACCTTCACAGCGGTGAGGGCCGGAGGGCCGCAATCCCTATGAACCATCACAAGAGCGAGGGGTGAGGTCTGTCCCTGGCAGACGTCAATGTGTTTGCCGGCCAATGTGTTAGCCGTGAGTGCCGGCTAATTCTGTCTGACTGTTTAATCCACAAAAAGGATCAACTCAAAAGTGTCGTGACACTGTGAGCGGGCCGGTGCCCAAGTTGCCTTTCTGGCCGGGGGCTGGACTTTGGCCCTAAGCAGTCCCCTCCTAAGACACACCCCCAGAACGACTGGCAAACTCTGAGCATCCCTCTGTGAAATCAGCAGTGGGATAAGCCGCACTGTGTAAAGTTGGGACACGTGGGACAACTTTAAGCCCTTTATTGTGGGAATGACACCTTTAATCCCCTTGTTGGCCACCTTTTGCTCCTGAAGGTCAACTTCTACCATGTGCCTTTCCCGCATGGGGCTGCCAGGGAATCGTAGAGGGGTCTGCACCGTTTCCTCTCTTTCACCATGCTCTCTTGACAAGGTGTTACTTCCTTGTGTTACCACCGTGTTGCAGCGCACCTTGCTCGGGGCAACACGGGCTGGTCAAAATGTGGAAACGCTTCACGAATTTGCGTGTCATCCTTTCGCAGGGGCCATGCTAATCTTCTCTGTATCGATTCCAATTTATTAGATGTGCTGCCTTAGCAAGCACATTGACTCACAGGCGCCGCCGACCATTTGAACCCCTTGTTGTCGCAACCGCACCTTCACAGCGGTGAGGGCCGGAGGGCCGCAATCCCTATGAACCATCACAAGAGCGAGGGGTGAGGTCTGTCCCTGGCAGACGTCAATGTGTTTGCCGGCCAATGTGTTAGCCGTGAGTGCCGGCTAATTCTGTCTGACTGTTTAATCCACAAAAAGGATCAACTCAAAAGTGTCGTGACACTGTGAGCGGGCCGGTGCCCAAGTTGCCTTTCTGGCCGGGGGCTGGACTTTGGCCCTAAGCAGTCCCCTCCTAAGACACACCCCCAGAACGACTGGCAAACTCTGAGCATCCCTCTGTGAAATCAGCAGTGGGATAAGCCGCACTGTGTAAAGTTGGGACACGTGGGACAACTTTAAGCCCTTTATTGTGGGAATGACACCTTTAATCCCCTTGTTGGCCACCTTTTGCTCCTGAAGGTCAACTTCTACCATGTGCCTTTCCCGCATGGGGCTGCCAGGGAATCGTAGAGGGGTCTGCACCGTTTCCTCTCTTTCACCATGCTCTCTTGACAAGGTGTTACTTCCTTGTGTTACCACCGTGTTGCAGCGCACCTTGCTCGGGGCAACACGGGCTGGTCAAAATGTGGAAACGCTTCACGAATTTGCGTGTCATCCTTTCGCAGGGGCCATGCTAATCTTCTCTGTATCGATTCCAATTTATTAGATGTGCTGCCTTAGCAAGCACATTGACTCACAGGCGCCGCCGACCATTTGAACCCCTTGTTGTCGCAACCGCACCTTCACAGCGGTGAGGGCCGGAGGGCCGCAATCCCTATGAACCATCACAAGAGCGAGGGGTGAGGTCTGTCCCTGGCAGACGTCAATGTGTTTGCCGGCCAATGTGTTAGCCGTGAGTGCCGGCTAATTCTGTCTGACTGTTTAATCCACAAAAAGGATCAACTCAAAAGTGTCGTGACACTGTGAGCGGGCCGGTGCCCAAGTTGCCTTTCTGGCCGGGGGCTGGACTTTGGCCCTAAGCAGTCCCCTCCTAAGACACACCCCCAGAACGACTGGCAAACTCTGAGCATCCCTCTGTGAAATCAGCAGTGGGATAAGCCGCACTGTGTAAAGTTGGGACACGTGGGACAACTTTAAGCCCTTTATTGTGGGAATGACACCTTTAATCCCCTTGTTGGCCACCTTTTGCTCCTGAAGGTCAACTTCTACCATGTGCCTTTCCCGCATGGGGCTGCCAGGGAATCGTAGAGGGGTCTGCACCGTTTCCTCTCTTTCACCATGCTCTCTTGACAAGGTGTTACTTCCTTGTGTTACCACCGTGTTGCAGCGCACCTTGCTCGGGGCAACACGGGCTGGTCAAAATGTGGAAACGCTTCACGAATTTGCGTGTCATCCTTTCGCAGGGGCCATGCTAATCTTCTCTGTATCGATTCCAATTTATTAGATGTGCTGCCTTAGCAAGCACATTGACTCACAGGCGCCGCCGACCATTTGAACCCCTTGTTGTCGCAACCGCACCTTCACAGCGGTGAGGGCCGGAGGGCCGCAATCCCTATGAACCATCACAAGAGCGAGGGGTGAGGTCTGTCCCTGGCAGACGTCAATGTGTTTGCCGGCCAATGTGTTAGCCGTGAGTGCCGGCTAATTCTGTCTGACTGTTTAATCCACAAAAAGGATCAACTCAAAAGTGTCGTGACACTGTGAGCGGGCCGGTGCCCAAGTTGCCTTTCTGGCCGGGGGCTGGACTTTGGCCCTAAGCAGTCCCCTCCTAAGACACACCCCCAGAACGACTGGCAAACTCTGAGCATCCCTCTGTGAAATCAGCAGTGGGATAAGCCGCACTGTGTAAAGTTGGGACACGTGGGACAACTTTAAGCCCTTTATTGTGGGAATGACACCTTTAATCCCCTTGTTGGCCACCTTTTGCTCCTGAAGGTCAACTTCTACCATGTGCCTTTCCCGCATGGGGCTGCCAGGGAATCGTAGAGGGGTCTGCACCGTTTCCTCTCTTTCACCATGCTCTCTTGACAAGGTGTTACTTCCTTGTGTTACCACCGTGTTGCAGCGCACCTTGCTCGGGGCAACACGGGCTGGTCAAAATGTGGAAACGCTTCACGAATTTGCGTGTCATCCTTTCGCAGGGGCCATGCTAATCTTCTCTGTATCGATTCCAATTTATTAGATGTGCTGCCTTAGCAAGCACATTGACTCACAGGCGCCGCCGACCATTTGAACCCCTTGTTGTCGCAACCGCACCTTCACAGCGGTGAGGGCCGGAGGGCCGCAATCCCTATGAACCATCACAAGAGCGAGGGGTGAGGTCTGTCCCTGGCAGACGTCAATGTGTTTGCCGGCCAATGTGTTAGCCGTGAGTGCCGGCTAATTCTGTCTGACTGTTTAATCCACAAAAAGGATCAACTCAAAAGTGTCGTGACACTGTGAGCGGGCCGGTGCCCAAGTTGCCTTTCTGGCCGGGGGCTGGACTTTGGCCCTAAGCAGTCCCCTCCTAAGACACACCCCCAGAACGACTGGCAAACTCTGAGCATCCCTCTGTGAAATCAGCAGTGGGATAAGCCGCACTGTGTAAAGTTGGGACACGTGGGACAACTTTAAGCCCTTTATTGTGGGAATGACACCTTTAATCCCCTTGTTGGCCACCTTTTGCTCCTGAAGGTCAACTTCTACCATGTGCCTTTCCCGCATGGGGCTGCCAGGGAATCGTAGAGGGGTCTGCACCGTTTCCTCTCTTTCACCATGCTCTCTTGACAAGGTGTTACTTCCTTGTGTTACCACCGTGTTGCAGCGCACCTTGCTCGGGGCAACACGGGCTGGTCAAAATGTGGAAACGCTTCACGAATTTGCGTGTCATCCTTTCGCAGGGGCCATGCTAATCTTCTCTGTATCGATTCCAATTTATTAGATGTGCTGCCTTAGCAAGCACATTGACTCACAGGCGCCGCCGACCATTTGAACCCCTTGTTGTCGCAACCGCACCTTCACAGCGGTGAGGGCCGGAGGGCCGCAATCCCTATGAACCATCACAAGAGCGAGGGGTGAGGTCTGTCCCTGGCAGACGTCAATGTGTTTGCCGGCCAATGTGTTAGCCGTGAGTGCCGGCTAATTCTGTCTGACTGTTTAATCCACAAAAAGGATCAACTCAAAAGTGTCGTGACACTGTGAGCGGGCCGGTGCCCAAGTTGCCTTTCTGGCCGGGGGCTGGACTTTGGCCCTAAGCAGTCCCCTCCTAAGACACACCCCCAGAACGACTGGCAAACTCTGAGCATCCCTCTGTGAAATCAGCAGTGGGATAAGCCGCACTGTGTAAAGTTGGGACACGTGGGACAACTTTAAGCCCTTTATTGTGGGAATGACACCTTTAATCCCCTTGTTGGCCACCTTTTGCTCCTGAAGGTCAACTTCTACCATGTGCCTTTCCCGCATGGGGCTGCCAGGGAATCGTAGAGGGGTCTGCACCGTTTCCTCTCTTTCACCATGCTCTCTTGACAAGGTGTTACTTCCTTGTGTTACCACCGTGTTGCAGCGCACCTTGCTCGGGGCAACACGGGCTGGTCAAAATGTGGAAACGCTTCACGAATTTGCGTGTCATCCTTTCGCAGGGGCCATGCTAATCTTCTCTGTATCGATTCCAATTTATTAGATGTGCTGCCTTAGCAAGCACATTGACTCACAGGCGCCGCCGACCATTTGAACCCCTTGTTGTCGCAACCGCACCTTCACAGCGGTGAGGGCCGGAGGGCCGCAATCCCTATGAACCATCACAAGAGCGAGGGGTGAGGTCTGTCCCTGGCAGACGTCAATGTGTTTGCCGGCCAATGTGTTAGCCGTGAGTGCCGGCTAATTCTGTCTGACTGTTTAATCCACAAAAAGGATCAACTCAAAAGTGTCGTGACACTGTGAGCGGGCCGGTGCCCAAGTTGCCTTTCTGGCCGGGGGCTGGACTTTGGCCCTAAGCAGTCCCCTCCTAAGACACACCCCCAGAACGACTGGCAAACTCTGAGCATCCCTCTGTGAAATCAGCAGTGGGATAAGCCGCACTGTGTAAAGTTGGGACACGTGGGACAACTTTAAGCCCTTTATTGTGGGAATGACACCTTTAATCCCCTTGTTGGCCACCTTTTGCTCCTGAAGGTCAACTTCTACCATGTGCCTTTCCCGCATGGGGCTGCCAGGGAATCGTAGAGGGGTCTGCACCGTTTCCTCTCTTTCACCATGCTCTCTTGACAAGGTGTTACTTCCTTGTGTTACCACCGTGTTGCAGCGCACCTTGCTCGGGGCAACACGGGCTGGTCAAAATGTGGAAACGCTTCACGAATTTGCGTGTCATCCTTTCGCAGGGGCCATGCTAATCTTCTCTGTATCGATTCCAATTTATTAGATGTGCTGCCTTAGCAAGCACATTGACTCACAGGCGCCGCCGACCATTTGAACCCCTTGTTGTCGCAACCGCACCTTCACAGCGGTGAGGGCCGGAGGGCCGCAATCCCTATGAACCATCACAAGAGCGAGGGGTGAGGTCTGTCCCTGGCAGACGTCAATGTGTTTGCCGGCCAATGTGTTAGCCGTGAGTGCCGGCTAATTCTGTCTGACTGTTTAATCCACAAAAAGGATCAACTCAAAAGTGTCGTGACACTGTGAGCGGGCCGGTGCCCAAGTTGCCTTTCTGGCCGGGGGCTGGACTTTGGCCCTAAGCAGTCCCCTCCTAAGACACACCCCCAGAACGACTGGCAAACTCTGAGCATCCCTCTGTGAAATCAGCAGTGGGATAAGCCGCACTGTGTAAAGTTGGGACACGTGGGACAACTTTAAGCCCTTTATTGTGGGAATGACACCTTTAATCCCCTTGTTGGCCACCTTTTGCTCCTGAAGGTCAACTTCTACCATGTGCCTTTCCCGCATGGGGCTGCCAGGGAATCGTAGAGGGGTCTGCACCGTTTCCTCTCTTTCACCATGCTCTCTTGACAAGGTGTTACTTCCTTGTGTTACCACCGTGTTGCAGCGCACCTTGCTCGGGGCAACACGGGCTGGTCAAAATGTGGAAACGCTTCACGAATTTGCGTGTCATCCTTTCGCAGGGGCCATGCTAATCTTCTCTGTATCGATTCCAATTTATTAGATGTGCTGCCTTAGCAAGCACATTGACTCACAGGCGCCGCCGACCATTTGAACCCCTTGTTGTCGCAACCGCACCTTCACAGCGGTGAGGGCCGGAGGGCCGCAATCCCTATGAACCATCACAAGAGCGAGGGGTGAGGTCTGTCCCTGGCAGACGTCAATGTGTTTGCCGGCCAATGTGTTAGCCGTGAGTGCCGGCTAATTCTGTCTGACTGTTTAATCCACAAAAAGGATCAACTCAAAAGTGTCGTGACACTGTGAGCGGGCCGGTGCCCAAGTTGCCTTTCTGGCCGGGGGCTGGACTTTGGCCCTAAGCAGTCCCCTCCTAAGACACACCCCCAGAACGACTGGCAAACTCTGAGCATCCCTCTGTGAAATCAGCAGTGGGATAAGCCGCACTGTGTAAAGTTGGGACACGTGGGACAACTTTAAGCCCTTTATTGTGGGAATGACACCTTTAATCCCCTTGTTGGCCACCTTTTGCTCCTGAAGGTCAACTTCTACCATGTGCCTTTCCCGCATGGGGCTGCCAGGGAATCGTAGAGGGGTCTGCACCGTTTCCTCTCTTTCACCATGCTCTCTTGACAAGGTGTTACTTCCTTGTGTTACCACCGTGTTGCAGCGCACCTTGCTCGGGGCAACACGGGCTGGTCAAAATGTGGAAACGCTTCACGAATTTGCGTGTCATCCTTTCGCAGGGGCCATGCTAATCTTCTCTGTATCGATTCCAATTTATTAGATGTGCTGCCTTAGCAAGCACATTGACTCACAGGCGCCGCCGACCATTTGAACCCCTTGTTGTCGCAACCGCACCTTCACAGCGGTGAGGGCCGGAGGGCCGCAATCCCTATGAACCATCACAAGAGCGAGGGGTGAGGTCTGTCCCTGGCAGACGTCAATGTGTTTGCCGGCCAATGTGTTAGCCGTGAGTGCCGGCTAATTCTGTCTGACTGTTTAATCCACAAAAAGGATCAACTCAAAAGTGTCGTGACACTGTGAGCGGGCCGGTGCCCAAGTTGCCTTTCTGGCCGGGGGCTGGACTTTGGCCCTAAGCAGTCCCCTCCTAAGACACACCCCCAGAACGACTGGCAAACTCTGAGCATCCCTCTGTGAAATCAGCAGTGGGATAAGCCGCACTGTGTAAAGTTGGGACACGTGGGACAACTTTAAGCCCTTTATTGTGGGAATGACACCTTTAATCCCCTTGTTGGCCACCTTTTGCTCCTGAAGGTCAACTTCTACCATGTGCCTTTCCCGCATGGGGCTGCCAGGGAATCGTAGAGGGGTCTGCACCGTTTCCTCTCTTTCACCATGCTCTCTTGACAAGGTGTTACTTCCTTGTGTTACCACCGTGTTGCAGCGCACCTTGCTCGGGGCAACACGGGCTGGTCAAAATGTGGAAACGCTTCACGAATTTGCGTGTCATCCTTTCGCAGGGGCCATGCTAATCTTCTCTGTATCGATTCCAATTTATTAGATGTGCTGCCTTAGCAAGCACATTGACTCACAGGCGCCGCCGACCATTTGAACCCCTTGTTGTCGCAACCGCACCTTCACAGCGGTGAGGGCCGGAGGGCCGCAATCCCTATGAACCATCACAAGAGCGAGGGGTGAGGTCTGTCCCTGGCAGACGTCAATGTGTTTGCCGGCCAATGTGTTAGCCGTGAGTGCCGGCTAATTCTGTCTGACTGTTTAATCCACAAAAAGGATCAACTCAAAAGTGTCGTGACACTGTGAGCGGGCCGGTGCCCAAGTTGCCTTTCTGGCCGGGGGCTGGACTTTGGCCCTAAGCAGTCCCCTCCTAAGACACACCCCCAGAACGACTGGCAAACTCTGAGCATCCCTCTGTGAAATCAGCAGTGGGATAAGCCGCACTGTGTAAAGTTGGGACACGTGGGACAACTTTAAGCCCTTTATTGTGGGAATGACACCTTTAATCCCCTTGTTGGCCACCTTTTGCTCCTGAAGGTCAACTTCTACCATGTGCCTTTCCCGCATGGGGCTGCCAGGGAATCGTAGAGGGGTCTGCACCGTTTCCTCTCTTTCACCATGCTCTCTTGACAAGGTGTTACTTCCTTGTGTTACCACCGTGTTGCAGCGCACCTTGCTCGGGGCAACACGGGCTGGTCAAAATGTGGAAACGCTTCACGAATTTGCGTGTCATCCTTTCGCAGGGGCCATGCTAATCTTCTCTGTATCGATTCCAATTTATTAGATGTGCTGCCTTAGCAAGCACATTGACTCACAGGCGCCGCCGACCATTTGAACCCCTTGTTGTCGCAACCGCACCTTCACAGCGGTGAGGGCCGGAGGGCCGCAATCCCTATGAACCATCACAAGAGCGAGGGGTGAGGTCTGTCCCTGGCAGACGTCAATGTGTTTGCCGGCCAATGTGTTAGCCGTGAGTGCCGGCTAATTCTGTCTGACTGTTTAATCCACAAAAAGGATCAACTCAAAAGTGTCGTGACACTGTGAGCGGGCCGGTGCCCAAGTTGCCTTTCTGGCCGGGGGCTGGACTTTGGCCCTAAGCAGTCCCCTCCTAAGACACACCCCCAGAACGACTGGCAAACTCTGAGCATCCCTCTGTGAAATCAGCAGTGGGATAAGCCGCACTGTGTAAAGTTGGGACACGTGGGACAACTTTAAGCCCTTTATTGTGGGAATGACACCTTTAATCCCCTTGTTGGCCACCTTTTGCTCCTGAAGGTCAACTTCTACCATGTGCCTTTCCCGCATGGGGCTGCCAGGGAATCGTAGAGGGGTCTGCACCGTTTCCTCTCTTTCACCATGCTCTCTTGACAAGGTGTTACTTCCTTGTGTTACCACCGTGTTGCAGCGCACCTTGCTCGGGGCAACACGGGCTGGTCAAAATGTGGAAACGCTTCACGAATTTGCGTGTCATCCTTTCGCAGGGGCCATGCTAATCTTCTCTGTATCGATTCCAATTTATTAGATGTGCTGCCTTAGCAAGCACATTGACTCACAGGCGCCGCCGACCATTTGAACCCCTTGTTGTCGCAACCGCACCTTCACAGCGGTGAGGGCCGGAGGGCCGCAATCCCTATGAACCATCACAAGAGCGAGGGGTGAGGTCTGTCCCTGGCAGACGTCAATGTGTTTGCCGGCCAATGTGTTAGCCGTGAGTGCCGGCTAATTCTGTCTGACTGTTTAATCCACAAAAAGGATCAACTCAAAAGTGTCGTGACACTGTGAGCGGGCCGGTGCCCAAGTTGCCTTTCTGGCCGGGGGCTGGACTTTGGCCCTAAGCAGTCCCCTCCTAAGACACACCCCCAGAACGACTGGCAAACTCTGAGCATCCCTCTGTGAAATCAGCAGTGGGATAAGCCGCACTGTGTAAAGTTGGGACACGTGGGACAACTTTAAGCCCTTTATTGTGGGAATGACACCTTTAATCCCCTTGTTGGCCACCTTTTGCTCCTGAAGGTCAACTTCTACCATGTGCCTTTCCCGCATGGGGCTGCCAGGGAATCGTAGAGGGGTCTGCACCGTTTCCTCTCTTTCACCATGCTCTCTTGACAAGGTGTTACTTCCTTGTGTTACCACCGTGTTGCAGCGCACCTTGCTCGGGGCAACACGGGCTGGTCAAAATGTGGAAACGCTTCACGAATTTGCGTGTCATCCTTTCGCAGGGGCCATGCTAATCTTCTCTGTATCGATTCCAATTTATTAGATGTGCTGCCTTAGCAAGCACATTGACTCACAGGCGCCGCCGACCATTTGAACCCCTTGTTGTCGCAACCGCACCTTCACAGCGGTGAGGGCCGGAGGGCCGCAATCCCTATGAACCATCACAAGAGCGAGGGGTGAGGTCTGTCCCTGGCAGACGTCAATGTGTTTGCCGGCCAATGTGTTAGCCGTGAGTGCCGGCTAATTCTGTCTGACTGTTTAATCCACAAAAAGGATCAACTCAAAAGTGTCGTGACACTGTGAGCGGGCCGGTGCCCAAGTTGCCTTTCTGGCCGGGGGCTGGACTTTGGCCCTAAGCAGTCCCCTCCTAAGACACACCCCCAGAACGACTGGCAAACTCTGAGCATCCCTCTGTGAAATCAGCAGTGGGATAAGCCGCACTGTGTAAAGTTGGGACACGTGGGACAACTTTAAGCCCTTTATTGTGGGAATGACACCTTTAATCCCCTTGTTGGCCACCTTTTGCTCCTGAAGGTCAACTTCTACCATGTGCCTTTCCCGCATGGGGCTGCCAGGGAATCGTAGAGGGGTCTGCACCGTTTCCTCTCTTTCACCATGCTCTCTTGACAAGGTGTTACTTCCTTGTGTTACCACCGTGTTGCAGCGCACCTTGCTCGGGGCAACACGGGCTGGTCAAAATGTGGAAACGCTTCACGAATTTGCGTGTCATCCTTTCGCAGGGGCCATGCTAATCTTCTCTGTATCGATTCCAATTTATTAGATGTGCTGCCTTAGCAAGCACATTGACTCACAGGCGCCGCCGACCATTTGAACCCCTTGTTGTCGCAACCGCACCTTCACAGCGGTGAGGGCCGGAGGGCCGCAATCCCTATGAACCATCACAAGAGCGAGGGGTGAGGTCTGTCCCTGGCAGACGTCAATGTGTTTGCCGGCCAATGTGTTAGCCGTGAGTGCCGGCTAATTCTGTCTGACTGTTTAATCCACAAAAAGGATCAACTCAAAAGTGTCGTGACACTGTGAGCGGGCCGGTGCCCAAGTTGCCTTTCTGGCCGGGGGCTGGACTTTGGCCCTAAGCAGTCCCCTCCTAAGACACACCCCCAGAACGACTGGCAAACTCTGAGCATCCCTCTGTGAAATCAGCAGTGGGATAAGCCGCACTGTGTAAAGTTGGGACACGTGGGACAACTTTAAGCCCTTTATTGTGGGAATGACACCTTTAATCCCCTTGTTGGCCACCTTTTGCTCCTGAAGGTCAACTTCTACCATGTGCCTTTCCCGCATGGGGCTGCCAGGGAATCGTAGAGGGGTCTGCACCGTTTCCTCTCTTTCACCATGCTCTCTTGACAAGGTGTTACTTCCTTGTGTTACCACCGTGTTGCAGCGCACCTTGCTCGGGGCAACACGGGCTGGTCAAAATGTGGAAACGCTTCACGAATTTGCGTGTCATCCTTTCGCAGGGGCCATGCTAATCTTCTCTGTATCGATTCCAATTTATTAGATGTGCTGCCTTAGCAAGCACATTGACTCACAGGCGCCGCCGACCATTTGAACCCCTTGTTGTCGCAACCGCACCTTCACAGCGGTGAGGGCCGGAGGGCCGCAATCCCTATGAACCATCACAAGAGCGAGGGGTGAGGTCTGTCCCTGGCAGACGTCAATGTGTTTGCCGGCCAATGTGTTAGCCGTGAGTGCCGGCTAATTCTGTCTGACTGTTTAATCCACAAAAAGGATCAACTCAAAAGTGTCGTGACACTGTGAGCGGGCCGGTGCCCAAGTTGCCTTTCTGGCCGGGGGCTGGACTTTGGCCCTAAGCAGTCCCCTCCTAAGACACACCCCCAGAACGACTGGCAAACTCTGAGCATCCCTCTGTGAAATCAGCAGTGGGATAAGCCGCACTGTGTAAAGTTGGGACACGTGGGACAACTTTAAGCCCTTTATTGTGGGAATGACACCTTTAATCCCCTTGTTGGCCACCTTTTGCTCCTGAAGGTCAACTTCTACCATGTGCCTTTCCCGCATGGGGCTGCCAGGGAATCGTAGAGGGGTCTGCACCGTTTCCTCTCTTTCACCATGCTCTCTTGACAAGGTGTTACTTCCTTGTGTTACCACCGTGTTGCAGCGCACCTTGCTCGGGGCAACACGGGCTGGTCAAAATGTGGAAACGCTTCACGAATTTGCGTGTCATCCTTTCGCAGGGGCCATGCTAATCTTCTCTGTATCGATTCCAATTTATTAGATGTGCTGCCTTAGCAAGCACATTGACTCACAGGCGCCGCCGACCATTTGAACCCCTTGTTGTCGCAACCGCACCTTCACAGCGGTGAGGGCCGGAGGGCCGCAATCCCTATGAACCATCACAAGAGCGAGGGGTGAGGTCTGTCCCTGGCAGACGTCAATGTGTTTGCCGGCCAATGTGTTAGCCGTGAGTGCCGGCTAATTCTGTCTGACTGTTTAATCCACAAAAAGGATCAACTCAAAAGTGTCGTGACACTGTGAGCGGGCCGGTGCCCAAGTTGCCTTTCTGGCCGGGGGCTGGACTTTGGCCCTAAGCAGTCCCCTCCTAAGACACACCCCCAGAACGACTGGCAAACTCTGAGCATCCCTCTGTGAAATCAGCAGTGGGATAAGCCGCACTGTGTAAAGTTGGGACACGTGGGACAACTTTAAGCCCTTTATTGTGGGAATGACACCTTTAATCCCCTTGTTGGCCACCTTTTGCTCCTGAAGGTCAACTTCTACCATGTGCCTTTCCCGCATGGGGCTGCCAGGGAATCGTAGAGGGGTCTGCACCGTTTCCTCTCTTTCACCATGCTCTCTTGACAAGGTGTTACTTCCTTGTGTTACCACCGTGTTGCAGCGCACCTTGCTCGGGGCAACACGGGCTGGTCAAAATGTGGAAACGCTTCACGAATTTGCGTGTCATCCTTTCGCAGGGGCCATGCTAATCTTCTCTGTATCGATTCCAATTTATTAGATGTGCTGCCTTAGTAAGCACATTGACTCACAGGCGCCGCCGACCATTTGAACCCCTTGTTGTCGCAACCGCACCTTCACAGCGGTGAGGGCCGGAGGGCCGCAATCCCTATGAACCATCACAAGAGCGAGGGGTGAGGTCTGTCCCTGGCAGACGTCAATGTGTTTGCCGGCCAATGTGTTAGCCGTGAGTGCCGGCTAATTCTGTCTGACTGTTTAATCCACAAAAAGGATCAACTCAAAAGTGTCGTGACACTGTGAGCGGGCCGGTGCCCAAGTTGCCTTTCTGGCCGGGGGCTGGACTTTGGCCCTAAGCAGTCCCCTCCTAAGACACACCCCCAGAACGACTGGCAAACTCTGAGCATCCCTCTGTGAAATCAGCAGTGGGATAAGCCGCACTGTGTAAAGTTGGGACACGTGGGACAACTTTAAGTCCTTTATTGTGGGAATGACACCTTTAATCCCCTTGTTGGCCACCTTTTGCTCCTGAAGGTCAACTTCTACCATGTGCCTTTCCCGCATGGGGCTGCCAGGGAATCGTAGAGGGGTCTGCACCGTTTCCTCTCTTTCACCATGCTCTCTTGACAAGGTGTTACTTCCTTGTGTTACCACCGTGTTGCAGCGCACCTTGCTCGGGGCAACACGGGCTGGTCAAAATGTGGAAACGCTTCACGAATTTGCGTGTCATCCTTTCGCAGGGGCCATGCTAATCTTCTCTGTATCGATTCCAATTTATTAGATGTGCTGCCTTAGCAAGCACATTGACTCACAGGCGCCGCCGACCATTTGAACCCCTTGTTGTCGCAACCGCACCTTCACAGCGGTGAGGGCCGGAGGGCCGCAATCCCTATGAACCATCACAAGAGCGAGGGGTGAGGTCTGTCCCTGGCAGACGTCAATGTGTTTGCCGGCCAATGTGTTAGCCGTGAGTGCCGGCTAATTCTGTCTGACTGTTTAATCCACAAAAAGGATCAACTCAAAAGTGTCGTGACACTGTGAGCGGGCCGGTGCCCAAGTTGCCTTTCTGGCCGGGGGCTGGACTTTGGCCCTAAGCAGTCCCCTCCTAAGACACACCCCCAGAACGACTGGCAAACTCTGAGCATCCCTCTGTGAAATCAGCAGTGGGATAAGCCGCACTGTGTAAAGTTGGGACACGTGGGACAACTTTAAGCCCTTTATTGTGGGAATGACACCTTTAATCCCCTTGTTGGCCACCTTTTGCTCCTGAAGGTCAACTTCTACCATGTGCCTTTCCCGCATGGGGCTGCCAGGGAATCGTAGAGGGGTCTGCACCGTTTCCTCTCTTTCACCATGCTCTCTTGACAAGGTGTTACTTCCTTGTGTTACCACCGTGTTGCAGCGCACCTTGCTCGGGGCAACACGGGCTGGTCAAAATGTGGAAACGCTTCACGAATTTGCGTGTCATCCTTTCGCAGGGGCCATGCTAATCTTCTCTGTATCGATTCCAATTTATTAGATGTGCTGCCTTAGCAAGCACATTGACTCACAGGCGCCGCCGACCATTTGAACCCCTTGTTGTCGCAACCGCACCTTCACAGCGGTGAGGGCCGGAGGGCCGCAATCCCTATGAACCATCACAAGAGCGAGGGGTGAGGTCTGTCCCTGGCAGACGTCAATGTGTTTGCCGGCCAATGTGTTAGCCGTGAGTGCCGGCTAATTCTGTCTGACTGTTTAATCCACAAAAAGGATCAACTCAAAAGTGTCGTGACACTGTGAGCGGGCCGGTGCCCAAGTTGCCTTTCTGGCCGGGGGCTGGACTTTGGCCCTAAGCAGTCCCCTCCTAAGACACACCCCCAGAACGACTGGCAAACTCTGAGCATCCCTCTGTGAAATCAGCAGTGGGATAAGCCGCACTGTGTAAAGTTGGGACACGTGGGACAACTTTAAGCCCTTTATTGTGGGAATGACAC
The DNA here is from genome assembly GCA_032191485.1 of Leptoclinus maculatus. Classification (NCBI taxonomy): domain Eukaryota; kingdom Metazoa; phylum Chordata; class Actinopteri; order Perciformes; family Stichaeidae; genus Leptoclinus; species Leptoclinus maculatus. The sequence continues at coordinate 43,388,889 of JAVDOI010000001.1, read as the reverse complement.
CTTTAATCCCCTTGTTGGCCACCTTTTGCTCCTGAAGGTCAACTTCTACCATGTGCCTTTCCCGCATGGGGCTGCCAGGGAATCGTAGAGGGGTCTGCACCGTTTCCTCTCTTTCACCATGCTCTCTTGACAAGGTGTTACTTCCTTGTGTTACCACCGTGTTGCAGCGCACCTTGCTCGGGGCAACACGGGCTGGTCAAAATGTGGAAACGCTTCACGAATTTGCGTGTCATCCTTTCGCAGGGGCCATGCTAATCTTCTCTGTATCGATTCCAATTTATTAGATGTGCTGCCTTAGCAAGCACATTGACTCACAGGCGCCGCCGACCATTTGAACCCCTTGTTGTCGCAACCGCACCTTCACAGCGGTGAGGGCCGGAGGGCCGCAATCCCTATGAACCATCACAAGAGCGAGGGGTGAGGTCTGTCCCTGGCAGACGTCAATGTGTTTGCCGGCCAATGTGTTAGCCGTGAGTGCCGGCTAATTCTGTCTGACTGTTTAATCCACAAAAAGGATCAACTCAAAAGTGTCGTGACACTGTGAGCGGGCCGGTGCCCAAGTTGCCTTTCTGGCCGGGGGCTGGACTTTGGCCCTAAGCAGTCCCCTCCTAAGACACACCCCCAGAACGACTGGCAAACTCTGAGCATCCCTCTGTGAAATCAGCAGTGGGATAAGCCGCACTGTGTAAAGTTGGGACACGTGGGACAACTTTAAGCCCTTTATTGTGGGAATGACACCTTTAATCCCCTTGTTGGCCACCTTTTGCTCCTGAAGGTCAACTTCTACCATGTGCCTTTCCCGCATGGGGCTGCCAGGGAATCGTAGAGGGGTCTGCACCGTTTCCTCTCTTTCACCATGCTCTCTTGACAAGGTGTTACTTCCTTGTGTTACCACCGTGTTGCAGCGCACCTTGCTCGGGGCAACACGGGCTGGTCAAAATGTGGAAACGCTTCACGAATTTGCGTGTCATCCTTTCGCAGGGGCCATGCTAATCTTCTCTGTATCGATTCCAATTTATTAGATGTGCTGCCTTAGCAAGCACATTGACTCACAGGCGCCGCCGACCATTTGAACCCCTTGTTGTCGCAACCGCACCTTCACAGCGGTGAGGGCCGGAGGGCCGCAATCCCTATGAACCATCACAAGAGCGAGGGGTGAGGTCTGTCCCTGGCAGACGTCAATGTGTTTGCCGGCCAATGTGTTAGCCGTGAGTGCCGGCTAATTCTGTCTGACTGTTTAATCCACAAAAAGGATCAACTCAAAAGTGTCGTGACACTGTGAGCGGGCCGGTGCCCAAGTTGCCTTTCTGGCCGGGGGCTGGACTTTGGCCCTAAGCAGTCCCCTCCTAAGACACACCCCCAGAACGACTGGCAAACTCTGAGCATCCCTCTGTGAAATCAGCAGTGGGATAAGCCGCACTGTGTAAAGTTGGGACACGTGGGACAACTTTAAGCCCTTTATTGTGGGAATGACACCTTTAATCCCCTTGTTGGCCACCTTTTGCTCCTGAAGGTCAACTTCTACCATGTGCCTTTCCCGCATGGGGCTGCCAGGGAATCGTAGAGGGGTCTGCACCGTTTCCTCTCTTTCACCATGCTCTCTTGACAAGGTGTTACTTCCTTGTGTTACCACCGTGTTGCAGCGCACCTTGCTCGGGGCAACACGGGCTGGTCAAAATGTGGAAACGCTTCACGAATTTGCGTGTCATCCTTTCGCAGGGGCCATGCTAATCTTCTCTGTATCGATTCCAATTTATTAGATGTGCTGCCTTAGTAAGCACATTGACTCACAGGCGCCGCCGACCATTTGAACCCCTTGTTGTCGCAACCGCACCTTCACAGCGGTGAGGGCCGGAGGGCCGCAATCCCTATGAACCATCACAAGAGCGAGGGGTGAGGTCTGTCCCTGGCAGACGTCAATGTGTTTGCCGGCCAATGTGTTAGCCGTGAGTGCCGGCTAATTCTGTCTGACTGTTTAATCCACAAAAAGGATCAACTCAAAAGTGTCGTGACACTGTGAGCGGGCCGGTGCCCAAGTTGCCTTTCTGGCCGGGGGCTGGACTTTGGCCCTAAGCAGTCCCCTCCTAAGACACACCCCCAGAACGACTGGCAAACTCTGAGCATCCCTCTGTGAAATCAGCAGTGGGATAAGCCGCACTGTGTAAAGTTGGGACACGTGGGACAACTTTAAGCCCTTTATTGTGGGAATGACACCTTTAATCCCCTTGTTGGCCACCTTTTGCTCCTGAAGGTCAACTTCTACCATGTGCCTTTCCCGCATGGGGCTGCCAGGGAATCGTAGAGGGGTCTGCACCGTTTCCTCTCTTTCACCATGCTCTCTTGACAAGGTGTTACTTCCTTGTGTTACCACCGTGTTGCAGCGCACCTTGCTCGGGGCAACACGGGCTGGTCAAAATGTGGAAACGCTTCACGAATTTGCGTGTCATCCTTTCGCAGGGGCCATGCTAATCTTCTCTGTATCGATTCCAATTTATTAGATGTGCTGCCTTAGCAAGCACATTGACTCACAGGCGCCGCCGACCATTTGAACCCCTTGTTGTCGCAACCGCACCTTCACAGCGGTGAGGGCCGGAGGGCCGCAATCCCTATGAACCATCACAAGAGCGAGGGGTGAGGTCTGTCCCTGGCAGACGTCAATGTGTTTGCCGGCCAATGTGTTAGCCGTGAGTGCCGGCTAATTCTGTCTGACTGTTTAATCCACAAAAAGGATCAACTCAAAAGTGTCGTGACACTGTGAGCGGGCCGGTGCCCAAGTTGCCTTTCTGGCCGGGGGCTGGACTTTGGCCCTAAGCAGTCCCCTCCTAAGACACACCCCCAGAACGACTGGCAAACTCTGAGCATCCCTCTGTGAAATCAGCAGTGGGATAAGCCGCACTGTGTAAAGTTGGGACACGTGGGACAACTTTAAGCCCTTTATTGTGGGAATGACACCTTTAATCCCCTTGTTGGCCACCTTTTGCTCCTGAAGGTCAACTTCTACCATGTGCCTTTCCCGCATGGGGCTGCCAGGGAATCGTAGAGGGGTCTGCACCGTTTCCTCTCTTTCACCATGCTCTCTTGACAAGGTGTTACTTCCTTGTGTTACCACCGTGTTGCAGCGCACCTTGCTCGGGGCAACACGGGCTGGTCAAAATGTGGAAACGCTTCACGAATTTGCGTGTCATCCTTTCGCAGGGGCCATGCTAATCTTCTCTGTATCGATTCCAATTTATTAGATGTGCTGCCTTAGCAAGCACATTGACTCACAGGCGCCGCCGACCATTTGAACCCCTTGTTGTCGCAACCGCACCTTCACAGCGGTGAGGGCCGGAGGGCCGCAATCCCTATGAACCATCACAAGAGCGAGGGGTGAGGTCTGTCCCTGGCAGACGTCAATGTGTTTGCCGGCCAATGTGTTAGCCGTGAGTGCCGGCTAATTCTGTCTGACTGTTTAATCCACAAAAAGGATCAACTCAAAAGTGTCGTGACACTGTGAGCGGGCCGGTGCCCAAGTTGCCTTTCTGGCCGGGGGCTGGACTTTGGCCCTAAGCAGTCCCCTCCTAAGACACACCCCCAGAACGACTGGCAAACTCTGAGCATCCCTCTGTGAAATCAGCAGTGGGATAAGCCGCACTGTGTAAAGTTGGGACACGTGGGACAACTTTAAGCCCTTTATTGTGGGAATGACACCTTTAATCCCCTTGTTGGCCACCTTTTGCTCCTGAAGGTCAACTTCTACCATGTGCCTTTCCCGCATGGGGCTGCCAGGGAATCGTAGAGGGGTCTGCACCGTTTCCTCTCTTTCACCATGCTCTCTTGACAAGGTGTTACTTCCTTGTGTTACCACCGTGTTGCAGCGCACCTTGCTCGGGGCAACACGGGCTGGTCAAAATGTGGAAACGCTTCACGAATTTGCGTGTCATCCTTTCGCAGGGGCCATGCTAATCTTCTCTGTATCGATTCCAATTTATTAGATGTGCTGCCTTAGCAAGCACATTGACTCACAGGCGCCGCCGACCATTTGAACCCCTTGTTGTCGCAACCGCACCTTCACAGCGGTGAGGGCCGGAGGGCCGCAATCCCTATGAACCATCACAAGAGCGAGGGGTGAGGTCTGTCCCTGGCAGACGTCAATGTGTTTGCCGGCCAATGTGTTAGCCGTGAGTGCCGGCTAATTCTGTCTGACTGTTTAATCCACAAAAAGGATCAACTCAAAAGTGTCGTGACACTGTGAGCGGGCCGGTGCCCAAGTTGCCTTTCTGGCCGGGGGCTGGACTTTGGCCCTAAGCAGTCCCCTCCTAAGACACACCCCCAGAACGACTGGCAAACTCTGAGCATCCCTCTGTGAAATCAGCAGTGGGATAAGCCGCACTGTGTAAAGTTGGGACACGTGGGACAACTTTAAGCCCTTTATTGTGGGAATGACACCTTTAATCCCCTTGTTGGCCACCTTTTGCTCCTGAAGGTCAACTTCTACCATGTGCCTTTCCCGCATGGGGCTGCCAGGGAATCGTAGAGGGGTCTGCACCGTTTCCTCTCTTTCACCATGCTCTCTTGACAAGGTGTTACTTCCTTGTGTTACCACCGTGTTGCAGCGCACCTTGCTCGGGGCAACACGGGCTGGTCAAAATGTGGAAACGCTTCACGAATTTGCGTGTCATCCTTTCGCAGGGGCCATGCTAATCTTCTCTGTATCGATTCCAATTTATTAGATGTGCTGCCTTAGCAAGCACATTGACTCACAGGCGCCGCCGACCATTTGAACCCCTTGTTGTCGCAACCGCACCTTCACAGCGGTGAGGGCCGGAGGGCCGCAATCCCTATGAACCATCACAAGAGCGAGGGGTGAGGTCTGTCCCTGGCAGACGTCAATGTGTTTGCCGGCCAATGTGTTAGCCGTGAGTGCCGGCTAATTCTGTCTGACTGTTTAATCCACAAAAAGGATCAACTCAAAAGTGTCGTGACACTGTGAGCGGGCCGGTGCCCAAGTTGCCTTTCTGGCCGGGGGCTGGACTTTGGCCCTAAGCAGTCCCCTCCTAAGACACACCCCCAGAACGACTGGCAAACTCTGAGCATCCCTCTGTGAAATCAGCAGTGGGATAAGCCGCACTGTGTAAAGTTGGGACACGTGGGACAACTTTAAGCCCTTTATTGTGGGAATGACACCTTTAATCCCCTTGTTGGCCACCTTTTGCTCCTGAAGGTCAACTTCTACCATGTGCCTTTCCCGCATGGGGCTGCCAGGGAATCGTAGAGGGGTCTGCACCGTTTCCTCTCTTTCACCATGCTCTCTTGACAAGGTGTTACTTCCTTGTGTTACCACCGTGTTGCAGCGCACCTTGCTCGGGGCAACACGGGCTGGTCAAAATGTGGAAACGCTTCACGAATTTGCGTGTCATCCTTTCGCAGGGGCCATGCTAATCTTCTCTGTATCGATTCCAATTTATTAGATGTGCTGCCTTAGCAAGCACATTGACTCACAGGCGCCGCCGACCATTTGAACCCCTTGTTGTCGCAACCGCACCTTCACAGCGGTGAGGGCCGGAGGGCCGCAATCCCTATGAACCATCACAAGAGCGAGGGGTGAGGTCTGTCCCTGGCAGACGTCAATGTGTTTGCCGGCCAATGTGTTAGCCGTGAGTGCCGGCTAATTCTGTCTGACTGTTTAATCCACAAAAAGGATCAACTCAAAAGTGTCGTGACACTGTGAGCGGGCCGGTGCCCAAGTTGCCTTTCTGGCCGGGGGCTGGACTTTGGCCCTAAGCAGTCCCCTCCTAAGACACACCCCCAGAACGACTGGCAAACTCTGAGCATCCCTCTGTGAAATCAGCAGTGGGATAAGCCGCACTGTGTAAAGTTGGGACACGTGGGACAACTTTAAGCCCTTTATTGTGGGAATGACACCTTTAATCCCCTTGTTGGCCACCTTTTGCTCCTGAAGGTCAACTTCTACCATGTGCCTTTCCCGCATGGGGCTGCCAGGGAATCGTAGAGGGGTCTGCACCGTTTCCTCTCTTTCACCATGCTCTCTTGACAAGGTGTTACTTCCTTGTGTTACCACCGTGTTGCAGCGCACCTTGCTCGGGGCAACACGGGCTGGTCAAAATGTGGAAACGCTTCACGAATTTGCGTGTCATCCTTTCGCAGGGGCCATGCTAATCTTCTCTGTATCGATTCCAATTTATTAGATGTGCTGCCTTAGCAAGCACATTGACTCACAGGCGCCGCCGACCATTTGAACCCCTTGTTGTCGCAACCGCACCTTCACAGCGGTGAGGGCCGGAGGGCCGCAATCCCTATGAACCATCACAAGAGCGAGGGGTGAGGTCTGTCCCTGGCAGACGTCAATGTGTTTGCCGGCCAATGTGTTAGCCGTGAGTGCCGGCTAATTCTGTCTGACTGTTTAATCCACAAAAAGGATCAACTCAAAAGTGTCGTGACACTGTGAGCGGGCCGGTGCCCAAGTTGCCTTTCTGGCCGGGGGCTGGACTTTGGCCCTAAGCAGTCCCCTCCTAAGACACACCCCCAGAACGACTGGCAAACTCTGAGCATCCCTCTGTGAAATCAGCAGTGGGATAAGCCGCACTGTGTAAAGTTGGGACACGTGGGACAACTTTAAGCCCTTTATTGTGGGAATGACACCTTTAATCCCCTTGTTGGCCACCTTTTGCTCCTGAAGGTCAACTTCTACCATGTGCCTTTCCCGCATGGGGCTGCCAGGGAATCGTAGAGGGGTCTGCACCGTTTCCTCTCTTTCACCATGCTCTCTTGACAAGGTGTTACTTCCTTGTGTTACCACCGTGTTGCAGCGCACCTTGCTCGGGGCAACACGGGCTGGTCAAAATGTGGAAACGCTTCACGAATTTGCGTGTCATCCTTTCGCAGGGGCCATGCTAATCTTCTCTGTATCGATTCCAATTTATTAGATGTGCTGCCTTAGCAAGCACATTGACTCACAGGCGCCGCCGACCATTTGAACCCCTTGTTGTCGCAACCGCACCTTCACAGCGGTGAGGGCCGGAGGGCCGCAATCCCTATGAACCATCACAAGAGCGAGGGGTGAGGTCTGTCCCTGGCAGACGTCAATGTGTTTGCCGGCCAATGTGTTAGCCGTGAGTGCCGGCTAATTCTGTCTGACTGTTTAATCCACAAAAAGGATCAACTCAAAAGTGTCGTGACACTGTGAGCGGGCCGGTGCCCAAGTTGCCTTTCTGGCCGGGGGCTGGACTTTGGCCCTAAGCAGTCCCCTCCTAAGACACACCCCCAGAACGACTGGCAAACTCTGAGCATCCCTCTGTGAAATCAGCAGTGGGATAAGCCGCACTGTGTAAAGTTGGGACACGTGGGACAACTTTAAGCCCTTTATTGTGGGAATGACACCTTTAATCCCCTTGTTGGCCACCTTTTGCTCCTGAAGGTCAACTTCTACCATGTGCCTTTCCCGCATGGGGCTGCCAGGGAATCGTAGAGGGGTCTGCACCGTTTCCTCTCTTTCACCATGCTCTCTTGACAAGGTGTTACTTCCTTGTGTTACCACCGTGTTGCAGCGCACCTTGCTCGGGGCAACACGGGCTGGTCAAAATGTGGAAACGCTTCACGAATTTGCGTGTCATCCTTTCGCAGGGGCCATGCTAATCTTCTCTGTATCGATTCCAATTTATTAGATGTGCTGCCTTAGCAAGCACATTGACTCACAGGCGCCGCCGACCATTTGAACCCCTTGTTGTCGCAACCGCACCTTCACAGCGGTGAGGGCCGGAGGGCCGCAATCCCTATGAACCATCACAAGAGCGAGGGGTGAGGTCTGTCCCTGGCAGACGTCAATGTGTTTGCCGGCCAATGTGTTAGCCGTGAGTGCCGGCTAATTCTGTCTGACTGTTTAATCCACAAAAAGGATCAACTCAAAAGTGTCGTGACACTGTGAGCGGGCCGGTGCCCAAGTTGCCTTTCTGGCCGGGGGCTGGACTTTGGCCCTAAGCAGTCCCCTCCTAAGACACACCCCCAGAACGACTGGCAAACTCTGAGCATCCCTCTGTGAAATCAGCAGTGGGATAAGCCGCACTGTGTAAAGTTGGGACACGTGGGACAACTTTAAGCCCTTTATTGTGGGAATGACACCTTTAATCCCCTTGTTGGCCACCTTTTGCTCCTGAAGGTCAACTTCTACCATGTGCCTTTCCCGCATGGGGCTGCCAGGGAATCGTAGAGGGGTCTGCACCGTTTCCTCTCTTTCACCATGCTCTCTTGACAAGGTGTTACTTCCTTGTGTTACCACCGTGTTGCAGCGCACCTTGCTCGGGGCAACACGGGCTGGTCAAAATGTGGAAACGCTTCACGAATTTGCGTGTCATCCTTTCGCAGGGGCCATGCTAATCTTCTCTGTATCGATTCCAATTTATTAGATGTGCTGCCTTAGCAAGCACATTGACTCACAGGCGCCGCCGACCATTTGAACCCCTTGTTGTCGCAACCGCACCTTCACAGCGGTGAGGGCCGGAGGGCCGCAATCCCTATGAACCATCACAAGAGCGAGGGGTGAGGTCTGTCCCTGGCAGACGTCAATGTGTTTGCCGGCCAATGTGTTAGCCGTGAGTGCCGGCTAATTCTGTCTGACTGTTTAATCCACAAAAAGGATCAACTCAAAAGTGTCGTGACACTGTGAGCGGGCCGGTGCCCAAGTTGCCTTTCTGGCCGGGGGCTGGACTTTGGCCCTAAGCAGTCCCCTCCTAAGACACACCCCCAGAACGACTGGCAAACTCTGAGCATCCCTCTGTGAAATCAGCAGTGGGATAAGCCGCACTGTGTAAAGTTGGGACACGTGGGACAACTTTAAGCCCTTTATTGTGGGAATGACACCTTTAATCCCCTTGTTGGCCACCTTTTGCTCCTGAAGGTCAACTTCTACCATGTGCCTTTCCCGCATGGGGCTGCCAGGGAATCGTAGAGGGGTCTGCACCGTTTCCTCTCTTTCACCATGCTCTCTTGACAAGGTGTTACTTCCTTGTGTTACCACCGTGTTGCAGCGCACCTTGCTCGGGGCAACACGGGCTGGTCAAAATGTGGAAACGCTTCACGAATTTGCGTGTCATCCTTTCGCAGGGGCCATGCTAATCTTCTCTGTATCGATTCCAATTTATTAGATGTGCTGCCTTAGCAAGCACATTGACTCATAGGCGCCGCCGACCATTTGAACCCCTTGTTGTCGCAACCGCACCTTCACAGCGGTGAGGGCCGGAGGGCCGCAATCCCTATGAACCATCACAAGAGCGAGGGGTGAGGTCTGTCCCTGGCAGACGTCAATGTGTTTGCCGGCCAATGTGTTAGCCGTGAGTGCCGGCTAATTCTGTCTGACTGTTTAATCCACAAAAAGGATCAACTCAAAAGTGTCGTGACACTGTGAGCGGGCCGGTGCCCAAGTTGCCTTTCTGGCCGGGGGCTGGACTTTGGCCCTAAGCAGTCCCCTCCTAAGACACACCCCCAGAACGACTGGCAAACTCTGAGCATCCCTCTGTGAAATCAGCAGTGGGATAAGCCGCACTGTGTAAAGTTGGGACACGTGGGACAACTTTAAGCCCTTTATTGTGGGAATGACACCTTTAATCCCCTTGTTGGCCACCTTTTGCTCCTGAAGGTCAACTTCTACCATGTGCCTTTCCCGCATGGGGCTGCCAGGGAATCGTAGAGGGGTCTGCACCGTTTCCTCTCTTTCACCATGCTCTCTTGACAAGGTGTTACTTCCTTGTGTTACCACCGTGTTGCAGCGCACCTTGCTCGGGGCAACACGGGCTGGTCAAAATGTGGAAACGCTTCACGAATTTGCGTGTCATCCTTTCGCAGGGGCCATGCTAATCTTCTCTGTATCGATTCCAATTTATTAGATGTGCTGCCTTAGCAAGCACATTGACTCACAGGCGCCGCCGACCATTTGAACCCCTTGTTGTCGCAACCGCACCTTCACAGCGGTGAGGGCCGGAGGGCCGCAATCCCTATGAACCATCACAAGAGCGAGGGGTGAGGTCTGTCCCTGGCAGACGTCAATGTGTTTGCCGGCCAATGTGTTAGCCGTGAGTGCCGGCTAATTCTGTCTGACTGTTTAATCCACAAAAAGGATCAACTCAAAAGTGTCGTGACACTGTGAGCGGGCCGGTGCCCAAGTTGCCTTTCTGGCCGGGGGCTGGACTTTGGCCCTAAGCAGTCCCCTCCTAAGACACACCCCCAGAACGACTGGCAAACTCTGAGCATCCCTCTGTGAAATCAGCAGTGGGATAAGCCGCACTGTGTAAAGTTGGGACACGTGGGACAACTTTAAGCCCTTTATTGTGGGAATGACACCTTTAATCCCCTTGTTGGCCACCTTTTGCTCCTGAAGGTCAACTTCTACCATGTGCCTTTCCCGCATGGGGCTGCCAGGGAATCGTAGAGGGGTCTGCACCGTTTCCTCTCTTTCACCATGCTCTCTTGACAAGGTGTTACTTCCTTGTGTTACCACCGTGTTGCAGCGCACCTTGCTCGGGGCAACACGGGCTGGTCAAAATGTGGAAACGCTTCACGAATTTGCGTGTCATCCTTTCGCAGGGGCCATGCTAATCTTCTCTGTATCGATTCCAATTTATTAGATGTGCTGCCTTAGCAAGCACATTGACTCACAGGCGCCGCCGACCATTTGAACCCCTTGTTGTCGCAACCGCACCTTCACAGCGGTGAGGGCCGGAGGGCCGCAATCCCTATGAACCATCACAAGAGCGAGGGGTGAGGTCTGTCCCTGGCAGACGTCAATGTGTTTGCCGGCCAATGTGTTAGCCGTGAGTGCCGGCTAATTCTGTCTGACTGTTTAATCCACAAAAAGGATCAACTCAAAAGTGTCGTGACACTGTGAGCGGGCCGGTGCCCAAGTTGCCTTTCTGGCCGGGGGCTGGACTTTGGCCCTAAGCAGTCCCCTCCTAAGACACACCCCCAGAACGACTGGCAAACTCTGAGCATCCCTCTGTGAAATCAGCAGTGGGATAAGCCGCACTGTGTAAAGTTGGGACACGTGGGACAACTTTAAGCCCTTTATTGTGGGAATGACACCTTTAATCCCCTTGTTGGCCACCTTTTGCTCCTGAAGGTCAACTTCTACCATGTGCCTTTCCCGCATGGGGCTGCCAGGGAATCGTAGAGGGGTCTGCACCGTTTCCTCTCTTTCACCATGCTCTCTTGACAAGGTGTTACTTCCTTGTGTTACCACCGTGTTGCAGCGCACCTTGCTCGGGGCAACACGGGCTGGTCAAAATGTGGAAACGCTTCACGAATTTGCGTGTCATCCTTTCGCAGGGGCCATGCTAATCTTCTCTGTATCGATTCCAATTTATTAGATGTGCTGCCTTAGCAAGCACATTGACTCACAGGCGCCGCCGACCATTTGAACCCCTTGTTGTCGCAACCGCACCTTCACAGCGGTGAGGGCCGGAGGGCCGCAATCCCTATGAACCATCACAAGAGCGAGGGGTGAGGTCTGTCCCTGGCAGACGTCAATGTGTTTGCCGGCCAATGTGTTAGCCGTGAGTGCCGGCTAATTCTGTCTGACTGTTTAATCCACAAAAAGGATCAACTCAAAAGTGTCGTGACACTGTGAGCGGGCCGGTGCCCAAGTTGCCTTTCTGGCCGGGGGCTGGACTTTGGCCCTAAGCAGTCCCCTCCTAAGACACACCCCCAGAACGACTGGCAAACTCTGAGCATCCCTCTGTGAAATCAGCAGTGGGATAAGCCGCACTGTGTAAAGTTGGGACACGTGGGACAACTTTAAGCCCTTTATTGTGGGAATGACACCTTTAATCCCCTTGTTGGCCACCTTTTGCTCCTGAAGGTCAACTTCTACCATGTGCCTTTCCCGCATGGGGCTGCCAGGGAATCGTAGAGGGGTCTGCACCGTTTCCTCTCTTTCACCATGCTCTCTTGACAAGGTGTTACTTCCTTGTGTTACCACCGTGTTGCAGCGCACCTTGCTCGGGGCAACACGGGCTGGTCAAAATGTGGAAACGCTTCACGAATTTGCGTGTCATCCTTTCGCAGGGGCCATGCTAATCTTCTCTGTATCGATTCCAATTTATTAGATGTGCTGCCTTAGCAAGCACATTGACTCACAGGCGCCGCCGACCATTTGAACCCCTTGTTGTCGCAACCGCACCTTCACAGCGGTGAGGGCCGGAGGGCCGCAATCCCTATGAACCATCACAAGAGCGAGGGGTGAGGTCTGTCCCTGGCAGACGTCAATGTGTTTGCCGGCCAATGTGTTAGCCGTGAGTGCCGGCTAATTCTGTCTGACTGTTTAATCCACAAAAAGGATCAACTCAAAAGTGTCGTGACACTGTGAGCGGGCCGGTGCCCAAGTTGCCTTTCTGGCCGGGGGCTGGACTTTGGCCCTAAGCAGTCCCCTCCTAAGACACACCCCCAGAACGACTGGCAAACTCTGAGCATCCCTCTGTGAAATCAGCAGTGGGATAAGCCGCACTGTGTAAAGTTGGGACACGTGGGACAACTTTAAGCCCTTTATTGTGGGAATGACACCTTTAATCCCCTTGTTGGCCACCTTTTGCTCCTGAAGGTCAACTTCTACCATGTGCCTTTCCCGCATGGGGCTGCCAGGGAATCGTAGAGGGGTCTGCACCGTTTCCTCTCTTTCACCATGCTCTCTTGACAAGGTGTTACTTCCTTGTGTTACCACCGTGTTGCAGCGCACCTTGCTCGGGGCAACACGGGCTGGTCAAAATGTGGAAACGCTTCACGAATTTGCGTGTCATCCTTTCGCAGGGGCCATGCTAATCTTCTCTGTATCGATTCCAATTTATTAGATGTGCTGCCTTAGCAAGCACATTGACTCACAGGCGCCGCCGACCATTTGAACCCCTTGTTGTCGCAACCGCACCTTCACAGCGGTGAGGGCCGGAGGGCCGCAATCCCTATGAACCATCACAAGAGCGAGGGGTGAGGTCTGTCCCTGGCAGACGTCAATGTGTTTGCCGGCCAATGTGTTAGCCGTGAGTGCCGGCTAATTCTGTCTGACTGTTTAATCCACAAAAAGGATCAACTCAAAAGTGTCGTGACACTGTGAGCGGGCCGGTGCCCAAGTTGCCTTTCTGGCCGGGGGCTGGACTTTGGCCCTAAGCAGTCCCCTCCTAAGACACACCCCCAGAACGACTGGCAAACTCTGAGCATCCCTCTGTGAAATCAGCAGTGGGATAAGCCGCACTGTGTAAAGTTGGGACACGTGGGACAACTTTAAGCCCTTTATTGTGGGAATGACACCTTTAATCCCCTTGTTGGCCACCTTTTGCTCCTGAAGGTCAACTTCTACCATGTGCCTTTCCCGCATGGGGCTGCCAGGGAATCGTAGAGGGGTCTGCACCGTTTCCTCTCTTTCACCATGCTCTCTTGACAAGGTGTTACTTCCTTGTGTTACCACCGTGTTGCAGCGCACCTTGCTCGGGGCAACACGGGCTGGTCAAAATGTGGAAACGCTTCACGAATTTGCGTGTCATCCTTTCGCAGGGGCCATGCTAATCTTCTCTGTATCGATTCCAATTTATTAGATGTGCTGCCTTAGCAAGCACATTGACTCACAGGCGCCGCCGACCATTTGAACCCCTTGTTGTCGCAACCGCACCTTCACAGCGGTGAGGGCCGGAGGGCCGCAATCCCTATGAACCATCACAAGAGCGAGGGGTGAGGTCTGTCCCTGGCAGACGTCAATGTGTTTGCCGGCCAATGTGTTAGCCGTGAGTGCCGGCTAATTCTGTCTGACTGTTTAATCCACAAAAAGGATCAACTCAAAAGTGTCGTGACACTGTGAGCGGGCCGGTGCCCAAGTTGCCTTTCTGGCCGGGGGCTGGACTTTGGCCCTAAGCAGTCCCCTCCTAAGACACACCCCCAGAACGACTGGCAAACTCTGAGCATCCCTCTGTGAAATCAGCAGTGGGATAAGCCGCACTGTGTAAAGTTGGGACACGTGGGACAACTTTAAGCCCTTTATTGTGGGAATGACACCTTTAATCCCCTTGTTGGCCACCTTTTGCTCCTGAAGGTCAACTTCTACCATGTGCCTTTCCCGCATGGGGCTGCCAGGGAATCGTAGAGGGGTCTGCACCGTTTCCTCTCTTTCACCATGCTCTCTTGACAAGGTGTTACTTCCTTGTGTTACCACCGTGTTGCAGCGCACCTTGCTCGGGGCAACACGGGCTGGTCAAAATGTGGAAACGCTTCACGAATTTGCGTGTCATCCTTTCGCAGGGGCCATGCTAATCTTCTCTGTATCGATTCCAATTTATTAGATGTGCTGCCTTAGCAAGCACATTGACTCACAGGCGCCGCCGACCATTTGAACCCCTTGTTGTCGCAACCGCACCTTCACAGCGGTGAGGGCCGGAGGGCCGCAATCCCTATGAACCATCACAAGAGCGAGGGGTGAGGTCTGTCCCTGGCAGACGTCAATGTGTTTGCCGGCCAATGTGTTAGCCGTGAGTGCCGGCTAATTCTGTCTGACTGTTTAATCCACAAAAAGGATCAACTCAAAAGTGTCGTGACACTGTGAGCGGGCCGGTGCCCAAGTTGCCTTTCTGGCCGGGGGCTGGACTTTGGCCCTAAGCAGTCCCCTCCTAAGACACACCCCCAGAACGACTGGCAAACTCTGAGCATCCCTCTGTGAAATCAGCAGTGGGATAAGCCGCACTGTGTAAAGTTGGGACACGTGGGACAACTTTAAGCCCTTTATTGTGGGAATGACACCTTTAATCCCCTTGTTGGCCACCTTTTGCTCCTGAAGGTCAACTTCTACCATGTGCCTTTCCCGCATGGGGCTGCCAGGGAATCGTAGAGGGGTCTGCACCGTTTCCTCTCTTTCACCATGCTCTCTTGACAAGGTGTTACTTCCTTGTGTTACCACCGTGTTGCAGCGCACCTTGCTCGGGGCAACACGGGCTGGTCAAAATGTGGAAACGCTTCACGAATTTGCGTGTCATCCTTTCGCAGGGGCCATGCTAATCTTCTCTGTATCGATTCCAATTTATTAGATGTGCTGCCTTAGCAAGCACATTGACTCACAGGCGCCGCCGACCATTTGAACCCCTTGTTGTCGCAACCGCACCTTCACAGCGGTGAGGGCCGGAGGGCCGCAATCCCTATGAACCATCACAAGAGCGAGGGGTGAGGTCTGTCCCTGGCAGACGTCAATGTGTTTGCCGGCCAATGTGTTAGCCGTGAGTGCCGGCTAATTCTGTCTGACTGTTTAATCCACAAAAAGGATCAACTCAAAAGTGTCGTGACACTGTGAGCGGGCCGGTGCCCAAGTTGCCTTTCTGGCCGGGGGCTGGACTTTGGCCCTAAGCAGTCCCCTCCTAAGACACACCCCCAGAACGACTGGCAAACTCTGAGCATCCCTCTGTGAAATCAGCAGTGGGATAAGCCGCACTGTGTAAAGTTGGGACACGTGGGACAACTTTAAGCCCTTTATTGTGGGAATGACACCTTTAATCCCCTTGTTGGCCACCTTTTGCTCCTGAAGGTCAACTTCTACCATGTGCCTTTCCCGCATGGGGCTGCCAGGGAATCGTAGAGGGGTCTGCACCGTTTCCTCTCTTTCACCATGCTCTCTTGACAAGGTGTTACTTCCTTGTGTTACCACCGTGTTGCAGCGCACCTTGCTCGGGGCAACACGGGCTGGTCAAAATGTGGAAACGCTTCACGAATTTGCGTGTCATCCTTTCGCAGGGGCCATGCTAATCTTCTCTGTATCGATTCCAATTTATTAGATGTGCTGCCTTAGCAAGCACATTGACTCACAGGCGCCGCCGACCATTTGAACCCCTTGTTGTCGCAACCGCACCTTCACAGCGGTGAGGGCCGGAGGGCCGCAATCCCTATGAACCATCACAAGAGCGAGGGGTGAGGTCTGTCCCTGGCAGACGTCAATGTGTTTGCCGGCCAATGTGTTAGCCGTGAGTGCCGGCTAATTCTGTCTGACTGTTTAATCCACAAAAAGGATCAACTCAAAAGTGTCGTGACACTGTGAGCGGGCCGGTGCCCAAGTTGCCTTTCTGGCCGGGGGCTGGACTTTGGCCCTAAGCAGTCCCCTCCTAAGACACACCCCCAGAACGACTGGCAAACTCTGAGCATCCCTCTGTGAAATCAGCAGTGGGATAAGCCGCACTGTGTAAAGTTGGGACACGTGGGACAACTTTAAGCCCTTTATTGTGGGAATGACACCTTTAATCCCCTTGTTGGCCACCTTTTGCTCCTGAAGGTCAACTTCTACCATGTGCCTTTCCCGCATGGGGCTGCCAGGGAATCGTAGAGGGGTCTGCACCGTTTCCTCTCTTTCACCATGCTCTCTTGACAAGGTGTTACTTCCTTGTGTTACCACCGTGTTGCAGCGCACCTTGCTCGGGGCAACACGGGCTGGTCAAAATGTGGAAACGCTTCACGAATTTGCGTGTCATCCTTTCGCAGGGGCCATGCTAATCTTCTCTGTATCGATTCCAATTTATTAGATGTGCTGCCTTAGCAAGCACATTGACTCACAGGCGCCGCCGACCATTTGAACCCCTTGTTGTCGCAACCGCACCTTCACAGCGGTGAGGGCCGGAGGGCCGCAATCCCTATGAACCATCACAAGAGCGAGGGGTGAGGTCTGTCCCTGGCAGACGTCAATGTGTTTGCCGGCCAATGTGTTAGCCGTGAGTGCCGGCTAATTCTGTCTGACTGTTTAATCCACAAAAAGGATCAACTCAAAAGTGTCGTGACACTGTGAGCGGGCCGGTGCCCAAGTTGCCTTTCTGGCCGGGGGCTGGACTTTGGCCCTAAGCAGTCCCCTCCTAAGACACACCCCCAGAACGACTGGCAAACTCTGAGCATCCCTCTGTGAAATCAGCAGTGGGATAAGCCGCACTGTGTAAAGTTGGGACACGTGGGACAACTTTAAGCCCTTTATTGTGGGAATGACACCTTTAATCCCCTTGTTGGCCACCTTTTGCTCCTGAAGGTCAACTTCTACCATGTGCCTTTCCCGCATGGGGCTGCCAGGGAATCGTAGAGGGGTCTGCACCGTTTCCTCTCTTTCACCATGCTCTCTTGACAAGGTGTTACTTCCTTGTGTTACCACCGTGTTGCAGCGCACCTTGCTCGGGGCAACACGGGCTGGTCAAAATGTGGAAACGCTTCACGAATTTGCGTGTCATCCTTTCGCAGGGGCCATGCTAATCTTCTCTGTATCGATTCCAATTTATTAGATGTGCTGCCTTAGCAAGCACATTGACTCACAGGCGCCGCCGACCATTTGAACCCCTTGTTGTCGCAACCGCACCTTCACAGCGGTGAGGGCCGGAGGGCCGCAATCCCTATGAACCATCACAAGAGCGAGGGGTGAGGTCTGTCCCTGGCAGACGTCAATGTGTTTGCCGGCCAATGTGTTAGCCGTGAGTGCCGGCTAATTCTGTCTGACTGTTTAATCCACAAAAAGGATCAACTCAAAAGTGTCGTGACACTGTGAGCGGGCCGGTGCCCAAGTTGCCTTTCTGGCCGGGGGCTGGACTTTGGCCCTAAGCAGTCCCCTCCTAAGACACACCCCCAGAACGACTGGCAAACTCTGAGCATCCCTCTGTGAAATCAGCAGTGGGATAAGCCGCACTGTGTAAAGTTGGGACACGTGGGACAACTTTAAGCCCTTTATTGTGGGAATGACACCTTTAATCCCCTTGTTGGCCACCTTTTGCTCCTGAAGGTCAACTTCTACCATGTGCCTTTCCCGCATGGGGCTGCCAGGGAATCGTAGAGGGGTCTGCACCGTTTCCTCTCTTTCACCATGCTCTCTTGACAAGGTGTTACTTCCTTGTGTTACCACCGTGTTGCAGCGCACCTTGCTCGGGGCAACACGGGCTGGTCAAAATGTGGAAACGCTTCACGAATTTGCGTGTCATCCTTTCGCAGGGGCCATGCTAATCTTCTCTGTATCGATTCCAATTTATTAGATGTGCTGCCTTAGCAAGCACATTGACTCACAGGCGCCGCCGACCATTTGAACCCCTTGTTGTCGCAACCGCACCTTCACAGCGGTGAGGGCCGGAGGGCCGCAATCCCTATGAACCATCACAAGAGCGAGGGGTGAGGTCTGTCCCTGGCAGACGTCAATGTGTTTGCCGGCCAATGTGTTAGCCGTGAGTGCCGGCTAATTCTGTCTGACTGTTTAATCCACAAAAAGGATCAACTCAAAAGTGTCGTGACACTGTGAGCGGGCCGGTGCCCAAGTTGCCTTTCTGGCCGGGGGCTGGACTTTGGCCCTAAGCAGTCCCCTCCTAAGACACACCCCCAGAACGACTGGCAAACTCTGAGCATCCCTCTGTGAAATCAGCAGTGGGATAAGCCGCACTGTGTAAAGTTGGGACACGTGGGACAACTTTAAGCCCTTTATTGTGGGAATGACACCTTTAATCCCCTTGTTGGCCACCTTTTGCTCCTGAAGGTCAACTTCTACCATGTGCCTTTCCCGCATGGGGCTGCCAGGGAATCGTAGAGGGGTCTGCACCGTTTCCTCTCTTTCACCATGCTCTCTTGACAAGGTGTTACTTCCTTGTGTTACCACCGTGTTGCAGCGCACCTTGCTCGGGGCAACACGGGCTGGTCAAAATGTGGAAACGCTTCACGAATTTGCGTGTCATCCTTTCGCCTCTGAACTCTCCTTCTTCTCTGTCCCAATTGTGCCAACTTGTGCCAATTTCTAAACCAATGGGCTTCATCCGCGATGTCCCGCCCCCTCCAAGCTCCGTGCGCGTTATGTCCCAACTTGTCCCAAGTCGGGAAAGTGCCGGCCAATGGGATGGCCGTATTTGTCCCAACTTCGAGAATCAGACTTGTGGCAAACCAATAGGAGAGCCGGATTTGTCCCAATTTCTCTCTCCTACGCCCCCTCAGCCGAAGCGGAGAATATTCGGAGATATTTCGTCGCCGAAAACAGTAAGTTTGACGTTTCATTCATTCATTTTTAATGAAATATGTATGGACATGTTTGTAAAACGTATGTTTTGGACTCACAGTGGTCTCACTTGTTCATCGGCGGTGACTTTATAACGATACCTTGTAAAAAAAAGAAGAAAAAAAAGAAAGTGTATTACAATGTAAGCTAGCAGTATCACTGCGGATTTAAGCTTCTCCCCGTGCCAATTTATATTCTTTACAAAACGAGAGTTATTATATGCATTGTGTATTACTCTCTCGTGTCAACCAGCTATTCGGTGTACTTTAACTGGAAAAAAAAAAGTGTATCGATGTACATAGCTGCTAGCTAGCAGTATCACCGCGGATTTAAGCTTTTCCCCGCGCCAATTTATATTCTTTACAAAACGAGAGTTATTATATGCATTTTGTATTACCCTCTCGTGTCAGCCAGCTATTCGGTGTACTTTGTTAACCGTTAATTATTTTTTTAGAAACGTCATTAACACTTCAGCTAACGTCATGGCCGCCGCGGCTTTCAAAGCGCCCACAGTGTTAATTTCCACCTTGACATGTTGTGTAAAGTGCAGTTTTAGTCACGTCAGTCCATCCATCCATCCACACACAGTACACAGCATCTAGACATCATCTGCATCTGTTCATGGGACTTATTGATTATGTAGAGTATAAAGCAGTCACTTATAAATGTGTAATTGAACAATCAAACATCTGCACCTGTTCCTTTTCTGTCCAGTGACATGACACCTGTTGTTGTACAAGTTACTGTGTGATTGCTTTATCTCTTATGATGTGATGGAATATTCTGATATTCATGACAAACTGCTGAGCAGACCAGTGCTACTGACTGTCGTCCTCTCATCTGTTGCATTTTTATAGATTCTACCTGCTTTTTCGAAAGACCAAACGATGTAAGTCTATTGAACTCTCTCAGCACATTGTGATGTCCACAGTGTGTGTTGAATTAGATTAAACTGTACTCCTATCTATCTCCTCTGTTTAGATGGAACATCCTACGTTTAAGAAGGCCCCTAACGGGACCCTCCTCCTCAAGTCCTCTGACGAGGCCCGAGTCCTCCGCCCCCGGCCGGCCGGCTACAGGGCCAAACCAGCGGAGGAGGTGGCTGCTGAGGCGCGGGCCCACGTCGTCTCCGAGGGTGGCGACAGCAGCAAAGCCGCCCTCACTCTGAGCCGGTGGAAGGTCCAGTTTGGCCGGTACCAGGGCCAGACCTTCCACTGGCTGCTGGAGAACGACGTGGGCTACTCTGTCAACCTGGTTGCCTCCCACCAGAAGGAGCGAGAGAGGACGGGGTCTCAGTCCCCCCTGATGGCCAACAAGGTACAGTCTTTGAGCTTGATTGACGCAACAGGCAGCCTGACAGCAGTTACAACATTTCTTTGCATGCTCATAGGACGCCTTCACCCGCTACTCCTCCGCCTACCCTGACTTTGTGGAGGCAGTCAGGTTCCACCGGGCGTTTGAGGAGGCGCGGGTGAAGTCCCTCCAGCCCGGCCAGGAGGGACAGGCACTTGTTGGCTTCGGGGACTTCAAGTTTGAGACCCTGCAGGGCCTGTACGAGTCTGAGGACCGTAAACAAATCCGGTAGGATCGTAACCGTAATAAATCTGTGTCGTAGTCACGAACATGTAAAAAAGCCCTGAATTAATCAGAGTCTGTCTCATCCGCACAGATTTGTCAACTACCTCCGGAGGAAGGCGCCAACTCCAGGCACGCAGATGGAGATCGCCGTCCACTATGTGAAAAAGAGAGACAGACAGAGTGCGAGTGCTGCTGCTGCCGCCGCCTCCACCTCCACCTCCACCTCCACCACCACCACCAGCAGCAGCATCAGCACCGCCGCCTCTGTCTCGGCTGCAAGTGGCGGGGCCAAGACTTCATCCAAGTATGTGTTTGAATTTGCAGATGGCTCAACATGCACAACCTTTCCAAAGACATGTTAGTATTGGTCACATTTCACATGTTGTGTGTCACTTTCTTTTTATTCTAGGACTCTTGGTCCTGCTCTTGCAGCCTTCGTCTCTGGGCGGCGTTCTCTGTCTGTGGTGGAAATGCAGGCCAAAGTGAAGAAGCTGGTGGCCACTAAGCCTGCATTTCCAGGCAAGCTCCAGTTCAGCCTGAATGGAATACAAGGAGTCAAACTCTATTTCTTTGATTTACTGTTTCTTTTACGTTTGTGTGTGTGTGTTTATTTACAGCCTCCTCCAGACCAGCTCTTCCCTCAACACCACGCGAGGAGCCCTCAGATGAAGAGCTGGTCAGGGCGGTAGTTGTCTTTGAAGAGTGTAAGTACCAACAAATGAATATTCACGCAGCACATTGTCTGTAACAGAAAGGCTTGAATCGATGTTGACTCGTCTTTTTGAATGTTTCTGTGATCACGCAGCATAACAGGAGACGACCGGGTGAGTCTGGGTTGAATTTGAAACGTTTAAATCACTAACAGAGATGCTTCCAGTCACCTGACACACCATCATCTGTAGAGAAACACTTTCTTCATCATTCTTTTCTTTATTTAACCACAATAACAGCCCCTCCTCCTCCTCCTCCTCCTCCTGCATCCCTCAACAAGTGCGGTCTCATCAGTTTTCATCACGTGGTGCTCTGCTCGTTGTGTCTCCTCAACTCCGTCCTGCTTTAGTCCTTTTGTGCTTTTAATCAAATGTTTCAATCTCAAAACAAACATGTATTTATTTCATTTCTTTCAGCCTCAGACGTACAGGCCCGTCCTCTTTCACTCCTCCAGCCTCCACCTCCTCCTGCTCCTAAAGAGCCAACTGATGAGGAGCTGCTGGAGGCATCGCAGGAGTCGGACGACCCCCTGCTACCCCCAGCGCTCCTCGTGTCAGAGGCTCCCACCTCTGACACACCGCCGCCCGCAGTCGTGGAGGAGATGACCAGGGCAGCTATCCTCCCTCCCCCGCCGCCTGCTGACAGTGCAGAGGTGAGGCGTCAGACAGTACAAGTAGACTCTCCGGCTGCCACCCTCAGGTATTAAAACAGCTGTACGTTCTCTCTCTCCAGCTGCTGCCCGGGACCTGGCGAGCGGCTCTCACTGCGGAGCAGCAGCAGTGGATCGGCCGGGTGCTGTTTTCCAGGGACAGCTCGGGGAGGTCTCGGCTCACAGGCGAGCTGAACCTGTGGTGGTACCCTCCCCAAACCCGGCCGGTCTACAACCAGCCTCCCGCTTCCCCCGGCCCCTTCTTCGCATGCCGGCTGTTCCTCTGGATGCCACACCGCATCTGGCGCCTGCAGCTGGCGTGCCCCCAGCCTTTGTGCACCGGGACTCTAACAAAGGCTGGGCTCTACAGGACCATCCGGAGGGTCCTGGACATCGACGGCTGGTACCTCATGGCCACTGAGTACCTCGAGTGCCGTCGATGCAAGAAGAAGGTCGGAGGGTGGTCGCAGGGCATCATCAGGCAGCTGGCTCCCACCTACAGCTGCCAATTCCCGGCTGTACTCACGTACAAGTAAGAGACGGTTACGCCACGTATACGACACGTTTGCAGCGCAAACGAAGCCGCGTGTAACGCTGCCGTTTTCTCTCTTCTGCAGGCTGTCCTGCGACCAGAGGGTGGTCGGGCAGCTGAGGCGCCGCACTCTCGGCAACAGTGCAACTCGGCTGCACGCCACCCTGCGGGAGCAACACTCTGACACCTGGATGCGGAGAGCGATCCAGTACCTCGGCGTGTGCGAGCAGTTCCTGGCCTTGTGCTCGGCGAGGGGGCAGTTCCCACCACCTCCCCAGATGCCCCCTCTGCCGTCCCCCGTCTGGCTGATGACCGTTTACGGCTACGATGTGCTGACGCGGCTGGATGAGTACAAGGCCAGGATCACCTCCACCTTCGGATCCATCTTGAAGATGGATTCCACCAAGAAGGCAGGCAGAGTTTATCTTCATTTCATCTTTCTTGTTTTTATTATTCCAGCTACTCAGCGTGTTTACAGATCTCTCTCTCTCTCTCTCTGCTCAGGTGACGAAGAAGCTCGCCGGTACCGCCTCTGACACGGCCGCCTGGGTCACCAACGTTGGCAACGAACACGGGCAGGTCCTCATGAGCGTCCTCACCTGCTCCGAGGGCTCCGAGGGCCTGTCCCGGATGGCGGCCGGGCTAACGAGGCGGTATCAGCACGCCGGGGTACCACCCCCCCAGCTCATCTACGTGGACCGGGACTGCTGTAACCGAGACGGCCTGTCAAGGACAGCTGCCTTGTTTCCCGTAAGAAACTGAGATTATTAATTATCCTCATTGATAACTGCAGATTTGTATTCATGTTATTGTTATTTATCAACAGACAGAATCTTTTAAATGAAACTAAGCCAGATTTTCTCTCTCTCTCTCTCTCTCTGTCCCAGGCGTGGGGGCAGCTTGTGGTTCGGCTTGACATCTGGCACCTGATGCGCCGTTTTTCATCAGGTGTCACCACCGAGAGCCACGAGCTGTACCCCACCTTCATGAGGCAGCTGTCCCACTGCATCTTCGAGGTGGACCCCGGAGATGCCCGCCGTCTCGGTGAGGCCAAGCGGTCCGAGCTGGAGGGGAAGCACGGGATGGTCGACCTGACTGACGCCGAGGTGACGGAGAGGATCTCCAAGAAGGAGTGGAGGCTCCACTGTCGGAGGAGGACACGTGGGGCCGAGGAGACTTCTCTCCTCATCCAGGAGCTCCTCGACACCTTCGGCGGCGCAGCAGGACGCGACACCCTGGACATCCCGTTGCTGGACGCTCTCCGCATCCCAGACATCTGGAGCACGCAGAGGCGGCACCTCAGCTGCATTCAGGACCCACCGGGCGTGCAGCTCTACACCCAGACCGGCAGGCTGACCAAAGGCGGAGTCATCCTGCCGGTTTATCGCTGCGCGAGGGGCTCCACGTCCTTGGAGTCCTTCCACCTCCACCTGAACCGGTTCATCCCAGGTAAGCGTGTGAGCCTGTGGCGAAGGCAAAAGCGTGCCGCCGTTCATATTTCGTGCAAGCATAAACAGTTTTTGTTTTTTTCCCCTCAGGGACGCGAGCGTCAGCTAAATACTTCCAAGCGTTCCTGGTCGATGGACTGGTCAGGTGGAATGACGACCGCGCAGCGGCTGCACGGGCGCCGGTTGCAGCTGAGGCCCAGAGGCCGCCTCTGCTCTCCTACAGTGGCCACCTCAAGCACGTCCTCAACCAGAAGAGCCAAAGGGTGCTTGGCCTTCAGATGGTTGAGGACTTTACCAAGCCTGCTGCGTACACAGGTGGGTAGATAGCTCTCTTTTTTTCCCTTTTCCATTATTCTTTACACTTTTGAGGACAAAAGAGGATTGACTCCGTTTCTCGACACAGGGGAGCTCATTGGAGTGGAGTACCTGTACCAGCAGACAGGCAGGGTGCTTGAGGACGTCAGCTTGGACCCTGACACTCCGGACGAGGCTGCTGCCGTGGAAGAGCTCGAGGAGGTGGACGAGGGTATCGAGGAGGACGTGGAGGACCCGACGATCTTCCAGCCGGATACCCCGTCCGCCGGCGCAGCAGCCCGGTCAGGCAATCCAGCTGACGCACCCAGGTCTGAGCCATCCAGTCCGGCCGCCCCCCCCGACCCAGACGCCCCTCCTGAGGCCCCTGAAAGCCAGGCTCCCGGCCCCCAGCTCTCCTCTGACTCCTCCGAGGTAACTTCGCTTACGAACGCAACAGTTTAATTGGTTTTCTTACTTCCCGGTTGTGTGACGCCCTCTGTGTTTTTTCTCAGGAGGAGGAGGTCCAGGGTCCCGACGGCCAGCCGGGATTCCAGCATGTGCTCCGGCTGGCCAAGGCCCTGGTGGAGGCCAGGAGTGTTCAGGGGCTTTCTGACCGCAGGGTAGACCAGCTCGTCGCGCTCTGGCAACGCCTGCCGGAGTACGACAAGCAGAGAGTGGCCTACCCTGCCAGGCACCAGGAGAGGCAGCCCAAGGGGCGGTTCAAGGCAGCGAAGGGGAAAAACACCTCCTGTGCTGGGAAGGAGAGTCTCCAACGGTAAGTATAATTTAAAACGGCACTTTGCCCCGGTAACTGCCAGCTGCATACTCACACGCCGGTCATCTTCCAGCTGCCTCCTCGGACTGAACTCGGGCCCTGCAAACTGGCCCAACGCCAGCCGCCTGGTGGAGGCCGTTTGCAGCCAGCTCTGCCGTCTCCATCCAGCGGCCACGCGGTCCAGAGGGACCACGAAGACTCGGTGGTTCCTCGTCATCCAGGACTACGTGGCCATCAGAGAGGCAGTGCTGGCCAGCCCGAGGCTGATGGCTCAGACCAACATACAGCTCTTCGAGCTGAACCAGAGGACCTTGTCCCAGTGGTGAGAGCTGCGGCCAAACCGTTATCGTTACATCATTTATCTTTCCTTGGAGAAACCTCTGGAGCCTAAAGTCAGCCTGTGTTTTGTGTTCCAGGTTCTCTCGCCGGCAGAAGGCCTGGGAGAGAACTGTGCTGGAGCAGGGAACCGGCGTCGTCCCCGTTCCGGTCATCTCGGACCAGCCTCACCCTCCGGCAAAAGGGCTGTCCTTTGAGCAGGTGGGGCAAGGACAGCCCTTTATATACCATGTCCCTGAGGAGCAGCCCGGACCCTCCTCTCAGGGACCGCTCCCTCCTCCTCCTCCTCCTCCTCCTCCTCCTCTTCTGCTTGCTGCCGCTCCTCAACCTCCTCAACCTCCTGTACACCAGCGTGTGCCGAGGTCCACGGCCTACAGAAAGAGGAAGGTGGCCGAGGCACTGGCCAGGGGGGATCCCACACCCCTGGGGACCAAAGTCCGCCGACAGCCTGCGCAGTACACCTGCAGCAAGTGTGGCCAGCCAAAAAGGATAGACACCGGTCACACTCGCATCGCAGGTGTTTCCTACTGTGCGGCTGTCGGCGGGAAGACTGTGGAGCAGTGGAGGGAGGACATGAAGAGGGGGGGGCTGTAAATAGTTTATTTATTGTAAATAGTTTATTTATTATAGTTTATTTATTGTAAATAGTTTATTTATTGTAAATAGTTTATTTATTATAGTTTATTTATTATAAATCGTTGTAAATAGTTTATTTATTTGTACATAGCTGTACACACTTTACTTCTGAATGTACTGTTAGTCGAAAATCTAAAAGACTAATTATAATGTGTGTGTGCGCACAATTCTGGTGTCCTCACTTGAACTTTATGGCCTGGGTCCACATCTGAATGTGTGTGTGTGAACTTACTACATTAGGTTCTACAGCGTCTGGGAAAGAAAGCGTTCTCAGCATGTAAATGATAATAAGGAAGATAGACACAGAGTTGTTTTGAGAAAGTAACCTTTGTGCCAGAACAGATGCTCAAGTGAAGTTCTTTTCCCAGACTACATGGTGTTGGACGTCATTTTGTGTGTGTGTCACCTTCTGGTGACGAAGACCTCATTGTAAACCAATCCTGTGCCAGCCATTGCATGTTGTTTACTCAGTATAAATATCAGAAGCTCAGGTGATGCATATCCTGATGTGAATCAACTCTGTCTCCTTGCAAGAATAAAAGAAAACTTTGTTTGCAAATGTATTCTCTTTATCTTTTTATTTGTATCACGACAACACAATACTCAACTAAGATAGCACTTTATTGAAAGCCTCACAAAGTGATAAACAAACTAAACATTGCATATAAAGTAAGTATGACTATAAACAGAAGAGGTAAATATATGTGAAAAAAATAAAGAAATGTAAATATGTTTACATGGATATAAAAATATTGCTTTTTCATAAAAACAACTAAATGTAATCTTTAAGTGAGCCTAAACATCTCAAAGGAGTCTGTGTCTTTTCCTGCTGCTTCACCTTGTGTGTCACTTGTCCCTGCTTTCCTGGAAATAAACCACACAATAATATTATTATATAATATAGAAGTGCAATACAGCCTAAAATCAGTTCGTAGTATGAAGTGCAATACAGCCTTGTAGTATTAATATAGTACTGTAGTACTTTTATACTACATGTCTAATATACTACAATGTCTTTCGACCAGTCCGTCCATGGGCGGGATCGAACCCCGGTCTCCCGCATCGCAGCACGGCGCAGATGCGGGTCCTAGCGCCCCCCTTCCCTCCTCTCTTCTCCGCATCCCCCCCACAGAGAAGAACGGGCAGTAAGCTTTTCGCAGGGGCCATGCTAATCTTCTCTGTATCGATTCCAATTTATTAGATGTGCTGCCTTAGCAAGCACATTGACTCACAGGCGCCGCCGACCATTTGAACCCCTTGTTGTCGCAACCGCACCTTCACAGCGGTGAGGGCCGGAGGGCCGCAATCCCTATGAACCATCACAAGAGCGAGGGGTGAGGTCTGTCCCTGGCAGACGTCAATGTGTTTGCCGGCCAATGTGTTAGCCGTGAGTGCCGGCTAATTCTGTCTGACTGTTTAATCCACAAAAAGGATCAACTCAAAAGTGTCGTGACACTGTGAGCGGGCCGGTGCCCAAGTTGCCTTTCTGGCCGGGGGCTGGACTTTGGCCCTAAGCAGTCCCCTCCTAAGACACACCCCCAGAACGACTGGCAAACTCTGAGCATCCCTCTGTGAAATCAGCAGTGGGATAAGCCGCACTGTGTAAAGTTGGGACACGTGGGACAACTTTAAGCCCTTTATTGTGGGAATGACACCTTTAATCCCCTTGTTGGCCACCTTTTGCTCCTGAAGGTCAACTTCTACCATGTGCCTTTCCCGCATGGGGCTGCCAGGGAATCGTAGAGGGGTCTGCACCGTTTCCTCTCTTTCACCATGCTCTCTTGACAAGGTGTTACTTCCTTGTGTTACCACCGTGTTGCAGCGCACCTTGCTCGGGGCAACACGGGCTGGTCAAAATGTGGAAACGCTTCACGAATTTGCGTGTCATCCTTTCGCAGGGGCCATGCTAATCTTCTCTGTATCGATTCCAATTTATTAGATGTGCTGCCTTAGCAAGCACATTGACTCACAGGCGCCGCCGACCATTTGAACCCCTTGTTGTCGCAACCGCACCTTCACAGCGGTGAGGGCCGGAGGGCCGCAATCCCTATGAACCATCACAAGAGCGAGGGGTGAGGTCTGTCCCTGGCAGACGTCAATGTGTTTGCCGGCCAATGTGTTAGCCGTGAGTGCCGGCTAATTCTGTCTGACTGTTTAATCCACAAAAAGGATCAACTCAAAAGTGTCGTGACACTGTGAGCGGGCCGGTGCCCAAGTTGCCTTTCTGGCCGGGGGCTGGACTTTGGCCCTAAGCAGTCCCCTCCTAAGACACACCCCCAGAACGACTGGCAAACTCTGAGCATCCCTCTGTGAAATCAGCAGTGGGATAAGCCGCACTGTGTAAAGTTGGGACACGTGGGACAACTTTAAGCCCTTTATTGTGGGAATGACACCTTTAATCCCCTTGTTGGCCACCTTTTGCTCCTGAAGGTCAACTTCTACCATGTGCCTTTCCCGCATGGGGCTGCCAGGGAATCGTAGAGGGGTCTGCACCGTTTCCTCTCTTTCACCATGCTCTCTTGACAAGGTGTTACTTCCTTGTGTTACCACCGTGTTGCAGCGCACCTTGCTCGGGGCAACACGGGCTGGTCAAAATGTGGAAACGCTTCACGAATTTGCGTGTCATCCTTGCGCCTCTGAACTCTCCTTCTTCTCTGTCCCAATTGTGCCAACTTGTGCCAATTTCTAAACCAATGGGCTTCATCCGCGATGTCCCGCCCCCTCCAAGCTCCGTGCGCGTTATGTCCCAACTTGTCCCAAGTCGGGAAAGTGCCGGCCAATGGGATGGCCGTATTTGTCCCAACTTCGAGAATCAGACTTGTGGCAAACCAATAGGAGAGCCGGATTTGTCCCAATTTCTCTCTCCTACGCCCCCTCAGCCGAAGCGGAGAATATTCGGAGATATTTCGTCGCCGAAAACAGTAAGTTTGACGTTTCATTCATTCATTTTTAATGAAATATGTATGGACATGTTTGTAAAACGTATGTTTTGGACTCACAGTGGTCTCACTTGTTCATCGGCGGTGACTTTATAACGATACCTTGTAAAAAAAAGAAGAAAAAAAAGAAAGTGTATTACAATGTAAGCTAGCAGTATCACTGCGGATTTAAGCTTCTCCCCGTGCCAATTTATATTCTTTACAAAACGAGAGTTATTATATGCATTGTGTATTACTCTCTCGTGTCAACCAGCTATTCGGTGTACTTTAACTGGAAAAAAAAAACTGTATCGATGTACATAGCTGCTAGCTAGCAGTATCACCGCGGATTTAAGCTTTTCCCCGCGCCAATTTATATTCTTTACAAAACGAGAGTTATTATATGCATTTTGTATTACCCTCTCGTGTCAGCCAGCTATTCGGTGTACTTTGTTAACCGTTAATTATTTTTTTAGAAACGTCATTAACACTTCAGCTAACGTCATGGCCGCCGCGGCTTTCAAAGCGCCCACAGTGTTAATTTCCACCTTGACATGTTGTGTAAAGTGCAGTTTTAGTCACGTCAGTCCATCCATCCATCCACACACAGTACACAGCATCTAGACATCATCTGCATCTGTTCATGGGATTTATTGATTATGTAGAGTATAAAGCAGTCACTTATAAATGTGTAATTGAACAATCAAACATCTGCACCTGTTCCTTTTCTGTCCAGTGACATGACACCTGTTGTTGTACAAGTTACTGTGTGATTGCTTTATCTCTTATGATGTGATGGAATATTCTGATATTCATGACAAACTGCTGAGCAGACCAGTGCTACTGACTGTCGTCCTCTCCTCTGTTGCATTTTTATAGATTCTACCTGCTTTTTCGAAAGACCAAACGATGTAAGTCTATTGAACTCTCTCAGCACATTGTGATGTCCACAGTGTGTGTTGAATTAGATTAAACTGTACTCCTATCTATCTCCTCTGTTTAGATGGAACATCCTACGTTTAAGAAGGCCCCTAACGGGACCCTCCTCCTCAAGTCCTCTGACGAGGCCCGAGTCCTCCGCCCCCGGCCGGCCGGCTACAGGGCCAAACCAGCGGAGGAGGTGGCTGCTGAGGCGCGGGCCCACGTCGTCTCCGAGGGTGGCGACAGCAGCAAAGCCGCCCTCACTCTGAGCCGGTGGAAGGTCCAGTTTGGCCGGTACCAGGGCCAGACCTTCCACTGGCTGCTGGAGAACGACGTGGGCTACTCTGTCAACCTGGTTGCCTCCCACCAGAAGGAGCGAGAGAGGACAGGGTCTCAGTCCCCCCTGATGGCCAACAAGGTACAGTCTTTGAGCTTGATTGACGCAACAGGCAGCCTGACAGCAGTTACAACATTTCTTTGCATGCTCATAGGACGCCTTCACCCGCTACTCCTCCGCCTACCCTGACTTTGTGGAGGCAGTCAGGTTCCACCGGGCGTTTGAGGAGGCGCGGGTGAAGTCCCTCCAGCCCGGCCAGGAGGGACAGGCACTTGTTGGCTTCGGGGACTTCAAGTTTGAGACCCTGCAGGGCCTGTACGAGTCTGAGGACCGTAAACAAATCCGGTAGGATCGTAACCGTAATAAATCTGTGTCGTAGTCACGAACATGTAAAAAAGCCCTGAATTAATCAGAGTCTGTCTCATCCGCACAGATTTGTCAACTACCTCCGGAGGAAGGCGCCAACTCCAGGCACGCAGATGGAGATCGCCGTCCACTATGTGAAAAAGAGAGACAGACAGAGTGCGAGTGCTGCTGCTGCCGCCGCCTCCACCTCCACCTCCACCTCCACCACCACCACCAGCAGCAGCAGCAGCAGCATCAGCACCGCCGCCTCTGTCTCGGCTGCAAGTGGCGGGGCCAAGACTTCATCCAAGTATGTGTTTGAATTTGCAGATGGCTCAACATGCACAACCTTTCCAAAGACATGTTAGTATTGGTCACATTTCACATGTTGTGTGTCACTTTCTTTTATTCTAGGACTCTTGGTCCTGCTCTTGCAGCCTTCGTCTCTGGGCGGCGTTCTCTGTCTGTGGTGGAAATGCAGGCCAAAGTGAAGAAGCTGGTGGCCACTAAGCCTGCATTTCCAGGCAAGCTCCAGTTCAGCCTGAATGGAATACAAGGAGTCAAACTCTATTTCTTTGATTTACTGTTTCTTTTACGTTTGTGTGTGTGTGTTTATTTACAGCCTCCTCCAGACCAGCTCTTCCCTCAACACCACGCGAGGAGCCCTCAGATGAAGAGCTGGTCAGGGCGGTAGTTGTCTTTGAAGAGTGTAAGTACCAACAAATGAATATTCACGCAGCACATTGTCTGTAACAGAAAGGCTTGAATCGATGTTGACTCGTCTTTTTGAATGTTTCTGTGATCACGCAGCATAACAGGAGACGACCGGGTGAGTCTGGGTTGAATTTGAAACGTTTAAATCACTAACAGAGATGCTTCCAGTCACCTGACACACCATCATCTGTAGAGAAACACTTTCTTCATCATTCTTTTCTTTATTTAACCACAATAACAGCCCCTCCTCCTCCTCCTCCTCCTCCTGCATCCCTCAACAAGTGCGGTCTCATCAGTTTTCATCACGTGGTGCTCTGCTCGTTGTGTCTCCTCAACTCCGTCCTGCTTTAGTCCTTTTGTGCTTTTAATCAAATGTTTCAATCTCAAAACAAACATGTATTTATTTCATTTCTTTCAGCCTCAGACGTACAGGCCCGTCCTCTTTCACTCCTCCAGCCTCCACCTCCTCCTGCTCCTAAAGAGCCAACTGATGAGGAGCTGCTGGAGGCATCGCAGGAGTCGGACGACCCCCTGCTACCCCCAGCGCTCCTCGTGTCAGAGGCTCCCACCTCTGACACGCCGCCGCCCGCAGTCGTGGAGGAGATGACCAGGGCAGCTATCCTCCCTCCCCCGCCGCCTGCTGACAGTGCAGAGGTGAGGCGTCAGACAGTACAAGTAGACTCTCCGGCTGCCACCCTCAGGTATTAAAACAGCTGTACGTTCTCTCTCTCCAGCTGCTGCCCGGGACCTGGCGAGCGGCTCTCACTGCGGAGCAGCAGCAGTGGATCGGCCGGGTGCTGTTTTCCAGGGACAGCTCGGGGAGGTCTCGGCTCACAGGCGAGCTGAACCTGTGGTGGTACCCTCCCCAAACCCGGCCGGTCTACAACCAGCCTCCCGCTTCCCCCGGCCCCTTCTTCGCATGCCGGCTGTTCCTCTGGATGCCACACCGCATCTGGCGCCTGCAGCTGGCGTGCCCCCAGCCTTTGTGCACCGGGACGCTGACAAAGGCTGGGCTCTACAGGACCATCCGGAGGGTCCTGGACATCGACGGCTGGTACCTCATGGCCACTGAGTACCTCGAGTGCCGTCGATGCAAGAAGAAGGTCGGAGGGTGGTCGCAGGGCATCATCAGGCAGCTGGCTCCCACCTACAGCTGCCAATTCCCGGCTGTACTCACGTACAAGTAAGAGACGGTTACGCCGCGTATACGACACGTTTGCAGTGCAAACGAAGCCGCGTGTAACGCTGCCGTTTTCTCTCTTCTGCAGGCTGTCCTGCGACCAGAGGGTGGTCGGGCAGCTGAGGCGCCGCACTCTCGGCAACAGTGCAACTCGGCTGCACGCCACCCTGCGGGAGCAACACTCTGACACCTGGATGCGGAGAGCGATCCAGTACCTCGGCGTGTGCGAGCAGTTCCTGGCCTTGTGCTCGGCGAGGGGGCAGTTCCCACCACCTCCCCAGATGCCCCCTCTGCCGTCCCCCGTCTGGCTGATGACCGTTTACGGCTACGATGTGCTGACGCGGCTGGATGAGTACAAGGCCAGGATCACCTCCACCTTCGGATCCATCTTGAAGATGGATTCCACCAAGAAGGCAGGCAGAGTTTATCTTCATTTCATCTTTCTTGTTTTTATTATTCCAGCTACTCAGCGTGTTTACAGATCTCTCTCTCTCTCTCTCTCTCTCTCTCTCTCTCTGCTCAGGTGACGAAGAAGCTCGCCGGTACCGCCTCTGACACGGCCGCCTGGGTCACCAACGTTGGCAACGAACACGGGCAGGTCCTCATGAGCGTCCTCACCTGCTCCGAGGGCTCCGAGGGCCTGTCCCGGATGGCGGCCGGGCTAACGAGGCGGTATCAGCACGCCGGGGTACCACCCCCCCAGCTCATCTACGTGGACCGGGACTGCTGTAACCGAGACGGCCTGTCAAGGACAGCTGCCTTGTTTCCCGTAAGAAACTGAGATTATTAATTATCCTCATTGATAACTGCAGATTTGTATTCATGTTATTGTTATTTATCAACAGACAGAATCTTTTAAATGAAACTAAGCCAGATTTTCTCTCTCTCTCTCTCTCTCTGTCCCAGGCGTGGGGGCAGCTTGTGGTTCGGCTTGACATCTGGCACCTGATGCGCCGTTTTTCATCAGGTGTCACCACCGAGAGCCACGAGCTGTACCCCACCTTCATGAGGCAGCTGTCCCACTGCATCTTCGAGGTGGACCCCGGAGATGCCCGCCGTCTCGGTGAGGCCAAGCGGTCCGAGCTGGAGGGGAAGCACGGGATGGTCGACCTGACTGACGCCGAGGTGACGGAGAGGATCTCCAAGAAGGAGTGGAGGCTCCACTGTCGGAGGAGGACACGTGGGGCCGAGGAGACTTCTCTCCTCATCCAGGAGCTCCTCGACACCTTCGGCGGCGCAGCAGGACGCGACACCCTGGACATCCCGTTGCTGGACGCTCTCCGCATCCCAGACATCTGGAGCACGCAGAGGCGGCACCTCAGCTGCATTCAGGACCCACCGGGCGTGCAGCTCTACACCCAGACCGGCAGGCTGACCAAAGGCGGAGTCATCCTGCCGGTTTATCGCTGCGCGAGGGGCTCCACGTCCTTGGAGTCCTTCCACCTCCACCTGAACCGGTTCATCCCAGGTAAGCGTGTGAGCCTGTGGCGAAGGCAAAAGCGTGCCGCCGTTCATATTTCGTGCAAGCATAAACAGTTTTTGTTTTTTTCCCCTCAGGGACGCGAGCGTCAGCTAAATACTTCCAAGCTTCCTGGTCGATGGACTGGTCAGGTGGAATGACGACCGCGCAGCGGCTGCACGGGCGCCGGTTGCAGCTGAGGCCCAGAGGCCGCCTCTGCTCTCCTACAGTGGCCACCTCAAGCACGTCCTCAACCAGAAGAGCCAAAGGGTGCTTGGCCTTCAGATGGTTGAGGACTTTACCAAGCCTGCTGCGTACACAGGTGGGTAGATAGCTCTCTTTTTTTCCCTTTTCCATTATTCTTTACGCTTTTGAGGACAAAAGAGGATTGACTCCGTTTCTCGACACAGGGGAGCTCATTGGAGTGGAGTACCTGTACCAGCAGACAGGCAGGGTGCTTGAGGACGTCAGCTTGGACCCTGACACTCCGGACGAGGCTGCTGCCGTGGAAGAGCTCGAGGAGGTGGACGAGGGTATCGAGGAGGACGTGGAGGACCCGACGATCTTCCAGCCGGATACCCCGTCCGCCGGCGCAGCAGCCCGGTCAGGCAATCCAGCTGACGCACCCAGGTCTGAGCCATCCAGTCCGGCCGCCCCCCCCGACCCAGACGCCCCTCCTGAGGCCCCTGAAAGCCAGGCTCCCGGCCCCCAGCTCTCCTCTGACTCCTCCGAGGTAACTTCGCTTACGAACGCAACAGTTTAATTGGTTTTCTTACTTCCCGGTTGTGTGACGCCCTCTGTGTTTTTTCTCAGGAGGAGGAGGTCCAGGGTCCCGACGGCCAGCCGGGATTCCAGCATGTGCTCCGGCTGGCCAAGGCCCTGGTGGAGGCCAGGAGTGTTCAGGGGCTTTCTGACCGCAGGGTAGACCAGCTCGTCGCGCTCTGGCAACGCCTGCCGGAGTACGACAAGCAGAGAGTGGCCTACCCTGCCAGGCACCAGGAGAGGCAGCCCAAGGGGCGGTTCAAGGCAGCGAAGGGGAAAAACACCTCCTGTGCTGGGAAGGAGAGTCTCCAACGGTAAGTATAATTTAAAACGGCACTTTGCCCCGGTAACTGCCAGCTGCATACTCACACGCCGGTCGTCTTCCAGCTGCCTCCTCGGACTGAACTCGGGTCCTGCAAACTGGCCCAACGCCAGCCGCCTGGTGGAGGCCGTTTGCAGCCAGCTCTGCCGTCTCCATCCAGCGGCCACGCGGTCCAGAGGGACCACGAAGACTCGGTGGTTCCTCGTCATCCAGGACTACGTGGCCATCAGAGAGGCAGTGCTGGCCAGCCCGAGGCTGATGGCTCAGACCAACATACAGCTCTTCGAGCTGAACCAGAGGACCTTGTCCCAGTGGTGAGAGCTGCGGCCAAACCGTTATCGTTACATCATTTATCTTTCCTTGGAGAAACCTCTGGAGCCTAAAGTCAGCCTGTGTTTTGTGTTCCAGGTTCTCTCGCCGGCAGAAGGCCTGGGAGAGAGCTGTGCTGGAGCAGGGAACCGGCGTCGTCCCCGTTCCGGTCATCTCGGACCAGCCTCACCCTCCGGCAAAAGGGCTGTCCTTTGAGCAGGTGGGGCAAGGACAGCCCTTTATATACCATGTCCCTGAGGAGCAGCCCGGACCCTCCTCTCAGGGACCGCTCCCTCCTCCTCCTCCTCCTCCTCCTCTTCTGCTTGCTGCCGCTCCTCAACCTCCTCAACCTCCTGTACACCAGCGTGTGCCGAGGTCCACGGCCTACAGAAAGAGGAAGGTGGCCGAGGCACTGGCCAGGGGGGATCCCACACCCCTGGGGACCAAAGTCCGCCGACAGCCTGCGCAGTACACCTGCAGCAAGTGTGGCCAGCCAAAAAGGATAGACACCGGTCACACTCGCATCGCAGGTGTTTCCTACTGTGCGGCTGTCGGCGGGAAGACTGTGGAGCAGTGGAGGGAGGACATGAAGAGGGGGGGGCTGTAAATAGTTTATTTATTGTAAATAGTTTATTTATTATAGTTTATTTATTATAAATCGTTGTAAGTAGTTTATTTATTTGTACATAGCTGTACACACTTTACTTCTGAATGTACTGTTAGTCGAAAATCTAAAAGACTAATTATAATGTGTGTGTATGCGCACAATTCTGGTGTCCTCACTTGAACTTTATGGCCTGCGTCCACATCTGAATGTGTGTGTGTGAACTTACTACATTAGGTTCTACAGCGTCTGGGAAAGAAAGCGTTCTCAGCATGTAAATGATAATAAGGAAGATAGACACAGAGTTGTTTTGAGAAAGTAACCTTTGTGCCAGAACAGATGCTCAAGTGAAGTTCTTTTCCCAGACTACATGGCGTTGGACGTCATTTTGTGTGTGTGTCACCTTCTGGTGACGAAGACCTCATTGTAAACCAATCCTGTGCCAGCCATTGCATGTTGTTTACTCAGTATAAATATCAGAAGCTCAGGTGATGCATATCCTGATGTGAATCAACTCTGTCTCCTTGCAAGAATAAAAGAAAACTTTGTTTGCAAATGTATTCTCTTTATCTTTTTATTTGTATCACGACAACACAATACTCAACTAAGATAGCACTTTATTGAAAGCCTCACAAAGTGATAAACAAACTAAACATTGCATATAAAGTAAGTATGACTATAAACAGAAGAGGTAAATATATGTGAAAAAAATAAAGAAATGTAAATATGTTTACATGGATATAAAAATATTGCTTTTTCATAAAAACAACTAAATGTAATCTTTAAGTGAGCCTAAACATCTCAAAGGAGTCTGTGTCTTTTCCTGCTGCTTCACCTTGTGTGTCACTTGTCCCTGCTTTCCTGGAAATAAACCACACAATAATATTATTATATAATATAGAAGTGCAATACAGCCTAAAATCAGTTCGTAGTATGAAGTGCAATACAGCCTTGTAGTATTAATATAGTACTGTAGTACTTTTATACTACATGTCTAATATACTACAATGTCTTTCGACCAGTCCGTCCATGGGCGGGATCGAACCCCGGTCTCCCGCATCGCAGCACGGCGCAGATGCGGGTCCTAGCGCCCCCCTTCCCTCCTCTCTTCTCCGCATCCCCCCCAGAGAAGAACGGGCAGTAAGCTTTGCGCAGGGGCCATGCTAATCTTCTCTGTATCGATTCCAATTTATTAGATGTGCTGCCTTAGCAAGCACATTGACTCACAGGCGCCGCCGACCATTTGAACCCCTTGTTGTCGCAACCGCACCTTCACAGCGGTGAGGGCCGGAGGGCCGCAATCCCTATGAACCATCACAAGAGCGAGGGGTGAGGTCTGTCCCTGGCAGACGTCAATGTGTTTGCCGGCCAATGTGTTAGCCGTGAGTGCCGGCTAATTCTGTCTGACTGTTTAATCCACAAAAAGGATCAACTCAAAAGTGTCGTGACACTGTGAGCGGGCCGGTGCCCAAGTTGCCTTTCTGGCCGGGGGCTGGACTTTGGCCCTAAGCAGTCCCCTCCTAAGACACACCCCCAGAACGACTGGCAAACTCTGAGCATCCCTCTGTGAAATCAGCAGTGGGATAAGCCGCACTGTGTAAAGTTGGGACACGTGGGACAACTTTAAGCCCTTTATTGTGGGAATGACACCTTTAATCCCCTTGTTGGCCACCTTTTGCTCCTGAAGGTCAACTTCTACCATGTGCCTTTCCCGCATGGGGCTGCCAGGGAATCGTAGAGGGGTCTGCACCGTTTCCTCTCTTTCACCATGCTCTCTTGACAAGGTGTTACTTCCTTGTGTTACCACCGTGTTGCAGCGCACCTTGCTCGGGGCAACACGGGCTGGTCAAAATGTGGAAACGCTTCACGAATTTGCGTGTCATCCTTTCGCAGGGGCCATGCTAATCTTCTCTGTATCGATTCCAATTTATTAGATGTGCTGCCTTAGCAAGCACATTGACTCACAGGCGCCGCCGACCATTTGAACCCCTTGTTGTCGCAACCGCACCTTCACAGCGGTGAGGGCCGGAGGGCCGCAATCCCTATGAACCATCACAAGAGCGAGGGGTGAGGTCTGTCCCTGGCAGACGTCAATGTGTTTGCCGGCCAATGTGTTAGCCGTGAGTGCCGGCTAATTCTGTCTGACTGTTTAATCCACAAAAAGGATCAACTCAAAAGTGTCGTGACACTGTGAGCGGGCCGGTGCCCAAGTTGCCTTTCTGGCCGGGGGCTGGACTTTGGCCCTAAGCAGTCCCCTCCTAAGACACACCCCCAGAACGACTGGCAAACTCTGAGCATCCCTCTGTGAAATCAGCAGTGGGATAAGCCGCACTGTGTAAAGTTGGGACACGTGGGACAACTTTAAGCCCTTTATTGTGGGAATGACACCTTTAATCCCCTTGTTGGCCACCTTTTGCTCCTGAAGGTCAACTTCTACCATGTGCCTTTCCCGCATGGGGCTGCCAGGGAATCGTAGAGGGGTCTGCACCGTTTCCTCTCTTTCACCATGCTCTCTTGACAAGGTGTTACTTCCTTGTGTTACCACCGTGTTGCAGCGCACCTTGCTCGGGGCAACACGGGCTGGTCAAAATGTGGAAACGCTTCACGAATTTGCGTGTCATCCTTTCGCAGGGGCCATGCTAATCTTCTCTGTATCGATTCCAATTTATTAGATGTGCTGCCTTAGCAAGCACATTGACTCACAGGCGCCGCCGACCATTTGAACCCCTTGTTGTCGCAACCGCACCTTCACAGCGGTGAGGGCCGGAGGGCCGCAATCCCTATGAACCATCACAAGAGCGAGGGGTGAGGTCTGTCCCTGGCAGACGTCAATGTGTTTGCCGGCCAATGTGTTAGCCGTGAGTGCCGGCTAATTCTGTCTGACTGTTTAATCCACAAAAAGGATCAACTCAAAAGTGTCGTGACACTGTGAGCGGGCCGGTGCCCAAGTTGCCTTTCTGGCCGGGGGCTGGACTTTGGCCCTAAGCAGTCCCCTCCTAAGACACACCCCCAGAACGACTGGCAAACTCTGAGCATCCCTCTGTGAAATCAGCAGTGGGATAAGCCGCACTGTGTAAAGTTGGGACACGTGGGACAACTTTAAGCCCTTTATTGTGGGAATGACACCTTTAATCCCCTTGTTGGCCACCTTTTGCTCCTGAAGGTCAACTTCTACCATGTGCCTTTCCCGCATGGGGCTGCCAGGGAATCGTAGAGGGGTCTGCACCGTTTCCTCTCTTTCACCATGCTCTCTTGACAAGGTGTTACTTCCTTGTGTTACCACCGTGTTGCAGCGCACCTTGCTCGGGGCAACACGGGCTGGTCAAAATGTGGAAACGCTTCACGAATTTGCGTGTCATCCTTTCGCAGGGGCCATGCTAATCTTCTCTGTATCGATTCCAATTTATTAGATGTGCTGCCTTAGCAAGCACATTGACTCACAGGCGCCGCCGACCATTTGAACCCCTTGTTGTCGCAACCGCACCTTCACAGCGGTGAGGGCCGGAGGGCCGCAATCCCTATGAACCATCACAAGAGCGAGGGGTGAGGTCTGTCCCTGGCAGACGTCAATGTGTTTGCCGGCCAATGTGTTAGCCGTGAGTGCCGGCTAATTCTGTCTGACTGTTTAATCCACAAAAAGGATCAACTCAAAAGTGTCGTGACACTGTGAGCGGGCCGGTGCCCAAGTTGCCTTTCTGGCCGGGGGCTGGACTTTGGCCCTAAGCAGTCCCCTCCTAAGACACACCCCCAGAACGACTGGCAAACTCTGAGCATCCCTCTGTGAAATCAGCAGTGGGATAAGCCGCACTGTGTAAAGTTGGGACACGTGGGACAACTTTAAGCCCTTTATTGTGGGAATGACACCTTTAATCCCCTTGTTGGCCACCTTTTGCTCCTGAAGGTCAACTTCTACCATGTGCCTTTCCCGCATGGGGCTGCCAGGGAATCGTAGAGGGGTCTGCACCGTTTCCTCTCTTTCACCATGCTCTCTTGACAAGGTGTTACTTCCTTGTGTTACCACCGTGTTGCAGCGCACCTTGCTCGGGGCAACACGGGCTGGTCAAAATGTGGAAACGCTTCACGAATTTGCGTGTCATCCTTTCGCAGGGGCCATGCTAATCTTCTCTGTATCGATTCCAATTTATTAGATGTGCTGCCTTAGCAAGCACATTGACTCACAGGCGCCGCCGACCATTTGAACCCCTTGTTGTCGCAACCGCACCTTCACAGCGGTGAGGGCCGGAGGGCCGCAATCCCTATGAACCATCACAAGAGCGAGGGGTGAGGTCTGTCCCTGGCAGACGTCAATGTGTTTGCCGGCCAATGTG
The DNA here is from genome assembly GCA_032191485.1 of Leptoclinus maculatus. Taxonomy (NCBI): domain Eukaryota; kingdom Metazoa; phylum Chordata; class Actinopteri; order Perciformes; family Stichaeidae; genus Leptoclinus; species Leptoclinus maculatus. Next base: position 43,348,734 of record JAVDOI010000001.1, on the reverse strand, counting down.
TTAGCCGTGAGTGCCGGCTAATTCTGTCTGACTGTTTAATCCACAAAAAGGATCAACTCAAAAGTGTCGTGACACTGTGAGCGGGCCGGTGCCCAAGTTGCCTTTCTGGCCGGGGGCTGGACTTTGGCCCTAAGCAGTCCCCTCCTAAGACACACCCCCAGAACGACTGGCAAACTCTGAGCATCCCTCTGTGAAATCAGCAGTGGGATAAGCCGCACTGTGTAAAGTTGGGACACGTGGGACAACTTTAAGCCCTTTATTGTGGGAATGACACCTTTAATCCCCTTGTTGGCCACCTTTTGCTCCTGAAGGTCAACTTCTACCATGTGCCTTTCCCGCATGGGGCTGCCAGGGAATCGTAGAGGGGTCTGCACCGTTTCCTCTCTTTCACCATGCTCTCTTGACAAGGTGTTACTTCCTTGTGTTACCACCGTGTTGCAGCGCACCTTGCTCGGGGCAACACGGGCTGGTCAAAATGTGGAAACGCTTCACGAATTTGCGTGTCATCCTTTCGCAGGGGCCATGCTAATCTTCTCTGTATCGATTCCAATTTATTAGATGTGCTGCCTTAGCAAGCACATTGACTCACAGGCGCCGCCGACCATTTGAACCCCTTGTTGTCGCAACCGCACCTTCACAGCGGTGAGGGCCGGAGGGCCGCAATCCCTATGAACCATCACAAGAGCGAGGGGTGAGGTCTGTCCCTGGCAGACGTCAATGTGTTTGCCGGCCAATGTGTTAGCCGTGAGTGCCGGCTAATTCTGTCTGACTGTTTAATCCACAAAAAGGATCAACTCAAAAGTGTCGTGACACTGTGAGCGGGCCGGTGCCCAAGTTGCCTTTCTGGCCGGGGGCTGGACTTTGGCCCTAAGCAGTCCCCTCCTAAGACACACCCCCAGAATGACTGGCAAACTCTGAGCATCCCTCTGTGAAATCAGCAGTGGGATAAGCCGCACTGTGTAAAGTTGGGACACGTGGGACAACTTTAAGCCCTTTATTGTGGGAATGACACCTTTAATCCCCTTGTTGGCCACCTTTTGCTCCTGAAGGTCAACTTCTACCATGTGCCTTTCCCGCATGGGGCTGCCAGGGAATCGTAGAGGGGTCTGCACCGTTTCCTCTCTTTCACCATGCTCTCTTGACAAGGTGTTACTTCCTTGTGTTACCACCGTGTTGCAGCGCACCTTGCTCGGGGCAACACGGGCTGGTCAAAATGTGGAAACGCTTCACGAATTTGCGTGTCATCCTTTCGCAGGGGCCATGCTAATCTTCTCTGTATCGATTCCAATTTATTAGATGTGCTGCCTTAGCAAGCACATTGACTCACAGGCGCCGCCGACCATTTGAACCCCTTGTTGTCGCAACCGCACCTTCACAGCGGTGAGGGCCGGAGGGCCGCAATCCCTATGAACCATCACAAGAGCGAGGGGTGAGGTCTGTCCCTGGCAGACGTCAATGTGTTTGCCGGCCAATGTGTTAGCCGTGAGTGCCGGCTAATTCTGTCTGACTGTTTAATCCACAAAAAGGATCAACTCAAAAGTGTCGTGACACTGTGAGCGGGCCGGTGCCCAAGTTGCCTTTCTGGCCGGGGGCTGGACTTTGGCCCTAAGCAGTCCCCTCCTAAGACACACCCCCAGAACGACTGGCAAACTCTGAGCATCCCTCTGTGAAATCAGCAGTGGGATAAGCCGCACTGTGTAAAGTTGGGACACGTGGGACAACTTTAAGCCCTTTATTGTGGGAATGACACCTTTAATCCCCTTGTTGGCCACCTTTTGCTCCTGAAGGTCAACTTCTACCATGTGCCTTTCCCGCATGGGGCTGCCAGGGAATCGTAGAGGGGTCTGCACCGTTTCCTCTCTTTCACCATGCTCTCTTGACAAGGTGTTAGTTCCTTGTGTTACCACCGTGTTGCAGCGCACCTTGCTCGGGGCAACACGGGCTGGTCAAAATGTGGAAACGCTTCACGAATTTGCGTGTCATCCTTTCGCAGGGGCCATGCTAATCTTCTCTGTATCGATTCCAATTTATTAGATGTGCTGCCTTAGCAAGCACATTGACTCACAGGCGCCGCCGACCATTTGAACCCCTTGTTGTCGCAACCGCACCTTCACAGCGGTGAGGGCCGGAGGGCCGCAATCCCTATGAACCATCACAAGAGCGAGGGGTGAGGTCTGTCCCTGGCAGACGTCAATGTGTTTGCCGGCCAATGTGTTAGCCGTGAGTGCCGGCTAATTCTGTCTGACTGTTTAATCCACAAAAAGGATCAACTCAAAAGTGTCGTGACACTGTGAGCGGGCCGGTGCCCAAGTTGCCTTTCTGGCCGGGGGCTGGACTTTGGCCCTAAGCAGTCCCCTCCTAAGACACACCCCCAGAACGACTGGCAAACTCTGAGCATCCCTCTGTGAAATCAGCAGTGGGATAAGCCGCACTGTGTAAAGTTGGGACACGTGGGACAACTTTAAGCCCTTTATTGTGGGAATGACACCTTTAATCCCCTTGTTGGCCACCTTTTGCTCCTGAAGGTCAACTTCTACCATGTGCCTTTCCCGCATGGGGCTGCCAGGGAATCGTAGAGGGGTCTGCACCGTTTCCTCTCTTTCACCATGCTCTCTTGACAAGGTGTTAGTTCCTTGTGTTACCACCGTGTTGCAGCGCACCTTGCTCGGGGCAACACGGGCTGGTCAAAATGTGGAAACGCTTCACGAATTTGCGTGTCATCCTTTCGCAGGGGCCATGCTAATCTTCTCTGTATCGATTCCAATTTATTAGATGTGCTGCCTTAGCAAGCACATTGACTCACAGGCGCCGCCGACCATTTGAACCCCTTGTTGTCGCAACCGCACCTTCACAGCGGTGAGGGCCGGAGGGCCGCAATCCCTATGAACCATCACAAGAGCGAGGGGTGAGGTCTGTCCCTGGCAGACGTCAATGTGTTTGCCGGCCAATGTGTTAGCCGTGAGTGCCGGCTAATTCTGTCTGACTGTTTAATCCACAAAAAGGATCAACTCAAAAGTGTCGTGACACTGTGAGCGGGCCGGTGCCCAAGTTGCCTTTCTGGCCGGGGGCTGGACTTTGGCCCTAAGCAGTCCCCTCCTAAGACACACCCCCAGAACGACTGGCAAACTCTGAGCATCCCTCTGTGAAATCAGCAGTGGGATAAGCCGCACTGTGTAAAGTTGGGACACGTGGGACAACTTTAAGCCCTTTATTGTGGGAATGACACCTTTAATCCCCTTGTTGGCCACCTTTTGCTCCTGAAGGTCAACTTCTACCATGTGCCTTTCCCGCATGGGGCTGCCAGGGAATCGTAGAGGGGTCTGCACCGTTTCCTCTCTTTCACCATGCTCTCTTGACAAGGTGTTACTTCCTTGTGTTACCACCGTGTTGCAGCGCACCTTGCTCGGGGCAACACGGGCTGGTCAAAATGTGGAAACGCTTCACGAATTTGCGTGTCATCCTTTCGCAGGGGCCATGCTAATCTTCTCTGTATCGATTCCAATTTATTAGATGTGCTGCCTTAGCAAGCACATTGACTCACAGGCGCCGCCGACCATTTGAACCCCTTGTTGTCGCAACCGCACCTTCACAGCGGTGAGGGCCGGAGGGCCGCAATCCCTATGAACCATCACAAGAGCGAGGGGTGAGGTCTGTCCCTGGCAGACGTCAATGTGTTTGCCGGCCAATGTGTTAGCCGTGAGTGCCGGCTAATTCTGTCTGACTGTTTAATCCACAAAAAGGATCAACTCAAAAGTGTCGTGACACTGTGAGCGGGCCGGTGCCCAAGTTGCCTTTCTGGCCGGGGGCTGGACTTTGGCCCTAAGCAGTCCCCTCCTAAGACACACCCCCAGAACGACTGGCAAACTCTGAGCATCCCTCTGTGAAATCAGCAGTGGGATAAGCCGCACTGTGTAAAGTTGGGACACGTGGGACAACTTTAAGCCCTTTATTGTGGGAATGACACCTTTAATCCCCTTGTTGGCCACCTTTTGCTCCTGAAGGTCAACTTCTACCATGTGCCTTTCCCGCATGGGGCTGCCAGGGAATCGTAGAGGGGTCTGCACCGTTTCCTCTCTTTCACCATGCTCTCTTGACAAGGTGTTACTTCCTTGTGTTACCACCGTGTTGCAGCGCACCTTGCTCGGGGCAACACGGGCTGGTCAAAATGTGGAAACGCTTCACGAATTTGCGTGTCATCCTTTCGCAGGGGCCATGCTAATCTTCTCTGTATCGATTCCAATTTATTAGATGTGCTGCCTTAGCAAGCACATTGACTCACAGGCGCCGCCGACCATTTGAACCCCTTGTTGTCGCAACCGCACCTTCACAGCGGTGAGGGCCGGAGGGCCGCAATCCCTATGAACCATCACAAGAGCGAGGGGTGAGGTCTGTCCCTGGCAGACGTCAATGTGTTTGCCGGCCAATGTGTTAGCCGTGAGTGCCGGCTAATTCTGTCTGACTGTTTAATCCACAAAAAGGATCAACTCAAAAGTGTCGTGACACTGTGAGCGGGCCGGTGCCCAAGTTGCCTTTCTGGCCGGGGGCTGGACTTTGGCCCTAAGCAGTCCCCTCCTAAGACACACCCCCAGAACGACTGGCAAACTCTGAGCATCCCTCTGTGAAATCAGCAGTGGGATAAGCCGCACTGTGTAAAGTTGGGACACGTGGGACAACTTTAAGCCCTTTATTGTGGGAATGACACCTTTAATCCCCTTGTTGGCCACCTTTTGCTCCTGAAGGTCAACTTCTACCATGTGCCTTTCCCGCATGGGGCTGCCAGGGAATCGTAGAGGGGTCTGCACCGTTTCCTCTCTTTCACCATGCTCTCTTGACAAGGTGTTAGTTCCTTGTGTTACCACCGTGTTGCAGCGCACCTTGCTCGGGGCAACACGGGCTGGTCAAAATGTGGAAACGCTTCACGAATTTGCGTGTCATCCTTTCGCAGGGGCCATGCTAATCTTCTCTGTATCGATTCCAATTTATTAGATGTGCTGCCTTAGCAAGCACATTGACTCACAGGCGCCGCCGACCATTTGAACCCCTTGTTGTCGCAACCGCACCTTCACAGCGGTGAGGGCCGGAGGGCCGCAATCCCTATGAACCATCACAAGAGCGAGGGGTGAGGTCTGTCCCTGGCAGACGTCAATGTGTTTGCCGGCCAATGTGTTAGCCGTGAGTGCCGGCTAATTCTGTCTGACTGTTTAATCCACAAAAAGGATCAACTCAAAAGTGTCGTGACACTGTGAGCGGGCCGGTGCCCAAGTTGCCTTTCTGGCCGGGGGCTGGACTTTGGCCCTAAGCAGTCCCCTCCTAAGACACACCCCCAGAACGACTGGCAAACTCTGAGCATCCCTCTGTGAAATCAGCAGTGGGATAAGCCGCACTGTGTAAAGTTGGGACACGTGGGACAACTTTAAGCCCTTTATTGTGGGAATGACACCTTTAATCCCCTTGTTGGCCACCTTTTGCTCCTGAAGGTCAACTTCTACCATGTGCCTTTCCCGCATGGGGCTGCCAGGGAATCGTAGAGGGGTCTGCACCGTTTCCTCTCTTTCACCATGCTCTCTTGACAAGGTGTTAGTTCCTTGTGTTACCACCGTGTTGCAGCGCACCTTGCTCGGGGCAACACGGGCTGGTCAAAATGTGGAAACGCTTCACGAATTTGCGTGTCATCCTTTCGCAGGGGCCATGCTAATCTTCTCTGTATCGATTCCAATTTATTAGATGTGCTGCCTTAGCAAGCACATTGACTCACAGGCGCCGCCGACCATTTGAACCCCTTGTTGTCGCAACCGCACCTTCACAGCGGTGAGGGCCGGAGGGCCGCAATCCCTATGAACCATCACAAGAGCGAGGGGTGAGGTCTGTCCCTGGCAGACGTCAATGTGTTTGCCGGCCAATGTGTTAGCCGTGAGTGCCGGCTAATTCTGTCTGACTGTTTAATCCACAAAAAGGATCAACTCAAAAGTGTCGTGACACTGTGAGCGGGCCGGTGCCCAAGTTGCCTTTCTGGCCGGGGGCTGGACTTTGGCCCTAAGCAGTCCCCTCCTAAGACACACCCCCAGAACGACTGGCAAACTCTGAGCATCCCTCTGTGAAATCAGCAGTGGGATAAGCCGCACTGTGTAAAGTTGGGACACGTGGGACAACTTTAAGCCCTTTATTGTGGGAATGACACCTTTAATCCCCTTGTTGGCCACCTTTTGCTCCTGAAGGTCAACTTCTACCATGTGCCTTTCCCGCATGGGGCTGCCAGGGAATCGTAGAGGGGTCTGCACCGTTTCCTCTCTTTCACCATGCTCTCTTGACAAGGTGTTACTTCCTTGTGTTACCACCGTGTTGCAGCGCACCTTGCTCGGGGCAACACGGGCTGGTCAAAATGTGGAAACGCTTCACGAATTTGCGTGTCATCCTTTCGCCTCTGAACTCTCCTTCTTCTCTGTCCCAATTGTGCCAACTTGTGCCAATTTCTAAACCAATGGGCTTCATCCGCGATGTCCCGCCCCCTCCAAGCTCCGTGCGCGTTATGTCCCAACTTGTCCCAAGTCGGGAAAGTGCCGGCCAATGGGATGGCCGTATTTGTCCCAACTTCGAGAATCAGACTTGTGGCAAACCAATAGGAGAGCCGGATTTGTCCCAATTTCTCTCTCCTACGCCCCCTCAACAAGTTTGACGTTTCATTCATTCATTTTTAATGAAATATGTATGGACATGTTTGTAAAACGTATGTTTTGGACTCACAGTGGTCTCACTTGTTCATCGGCGGTGACTTTATAACGATACCTTGTAAAAAAAAGAAGAAAAAAAAGAAAGTGTATTACAATGTAAGCTAGCAGTATCACCGCGGATTTAAGAAACAGAAACCCATTGTTCCCAATCTCAGTAGGAACTGACTCCCAGTTGAAAGCACCTGACAGACTCCAGATAATGAGGAGATCAAGACAGCCTGTGTCATGAGACCTATACTCCCCTATGTATGATTTATCTAAAGGTGTGAACCTCTGTATGCATAAAATGATACTGAATGTTGAACCAAGTTGAAGTTAATACCACAGACTGCTGAATACGTATCTGTTGTGTTCTCTTCCCACTTGCAAGTGAATAAACAGAAAAGGCAACTTTGAATCTTCTGAAGACTTTATTATTGATTTGTGAACAAAACTCTCTTCTCCCGATTAACATAGAAATCTTCCATCACAATGTACATAGCTGCTAGCTAGCAGTATCACCGCGGATTTAAGCTTTTCCCCGCGCCAATTTATATTCTTTACAAAACGAGAGTTATTATATGCATTTTGTATTACCCTCTTGTGTCAGCCAGCTATTCGGTGTACTTTGTTACAAACCAGCGGAGGAGGTGGCTGCTGCGGGCCCACGTCGTCTCCGAGGGTGGCGACAGCAGCAAAGCCACCCTCACTCTGAGCCGGTGGAAGGTCCAGTTTGGCCGGTATCAGGGCCAGACCTTCCACTGGTTGCTGGAGAACGACGTGGGCTACTCTGTCAACCTGGTTGCCTCCCACCAGAAGGAGCGAGAGAGGACAGGGTCTCAGTCCCCCCTGATGGCCAACAAGGTACAGTATTTGAGCTTGATTGACGCAACAGGCAGCCTGACAGCAGTTACAACATTTCTTTGCATGCTCATAGGACGCCTTCACCCGGCCCTAGGGCCCGCCGGGCCAGTAGGGCTACAAATACATTATCAGTAAGGATAAAAAGCGACCATCTTTGGCCGACCCTAACGGACGGAAGGAGCGCCGCTAAAAATCGGGAGGGAGTGTGGAAGGACCTAGTATTTTGCATGCGATGCCGGAGGAAATTTGTGTACATACGGTCCCTGAGCTACGATTTTCCAAAGTTTTTGCACATGTGGCCCCCCAGGCACTTTACCGCTCGTGTCCATAAGGGTGCCAAAACCCGGGACGTGCGGGACCACAACTGCCATTTGATTTTGGCCATTTTGGACCACTTGTGCCATTTCGTGAGCCTGTCCCTTGATTGGCACCTGTGGTCCTTAATGGCCCGGGACTTTTGGGACCACATGGGACATTTGTGAGGCCATTTGGGACCACATGGGACATTTGTGAGGCCATTAGAGACCAGTAGGGCCATTTCGTCGGGGGTTTAGGGACCACTTGGGCCAATGAAGGGACAGCTCCGCGAGGTCCTGAATCGAGATTTTAAACTGCCATAACTTCTCAACCGTTGGTTATCCTGCTCTGAAATGTAGATATCTTGGACCAGCGTTAAATTGTACGGAAACAATGTTTTGGGTCACATTTTGCCATTTGGCTCAGAATCCTGAGATTCCTTAGAAATGTAGCAGGAATGGCCATTTTTGGAGTTAACTGACATTTGACCTGGAAGATCTCCACAACCCTTTGGGTTAGGAAGCTGAAATTTGCACTGTACTATCACCAAAAGTTACTAAACGTAACCATTAAGTTACTAACCGTAACCCTAGCCATTTCGACTACATTTGTATGGGCCGACCATGTAGGCCAATTGTCCTAAGGGTTAGGTTACTAAATGTAACCCGTAACACAAAAAACGGCCATTTCCCCTACATTTGATGTGGCTGTCATGTAGGCCAATTGTCCTAAGGGTTAGGTTACTAAACGTAACCCTTAACACAAAAAACTCCAAAAAAACTTCAAAGTATTTTGAAGTTTTTATAGGTTTTATAGGTTACTAACAGTAAGCCTTAGGTTACTAAATGTAACCCATTCCTGCCATTCCGACTACATTTGTATGGGCCGACCATGTAGGCCAATTGTCCTAAGGGTTAGGTTACTAAATGTAACCCGTAACACAAAAAACGGCCATTTCCCCTACATTTGATGTGGCTGTCATGTAGGCCAATTGTCCTAAGGGTTAGGTTACTAAACGTAACCCTTAACACAAAAAACTCCAAAAAAACTTCAAAGTATTTTGAAGTTTTTATAGGTTTTATAGGTTACTAACAGTAAGCCTTAGGTTACTAAATGTAACCCATTCCTGCCATTCCGACTACATTTGTATGGGCCGACCATGTAGGCCAATTGTCCTAAGGGTTAGGTTACTAAATGTAACCCGTAACACAAAAAACGGCCATTTCCCCTACATTTGATGTGGCTGTCATGTAGGCCAATTGTCCTAAGGGTTAGGTTACTAAATGTAACCCTTAACACAAAAAACTCCAAAAAAACTTCAAAGTATTTTGAAGTTTTTATAGGTTTTATAGGTTACTAACAGTAAGCCTTAGGTTACTAAATGTAACCCATTCCTGCCATTCCGACTACATTTGTATGGGCCGACCATGTAGGCCAATTGTCCTAAGGGTTAGGTTACTAAATGTAACCCGTAACACAAAAAACGGCCATTTCCCCTACATTTGATGTGGCTGTCATGTAGGCCAATTGTCCTAAGGGTCAGGTTACTAAACGTAACCCTTAACACAAAAAACTCCAAAAAAACTTCAAAGTATTTTGAAGTTTTTATAGGTTTTATAGGTTACTAACAGTAAGCCTTAGGTTACTAAATGTAACCCATTCCTGCCATTCCGACTACATTTGTATGGGCCGACCATGTAGGCCAATTGTCCTAAGGGTTAGGTTACTAAATGTAACCCGTAACACAAAAAACGGCCATTTCCCCTACATTTGATGTGGCTGTCATGTAGGCCAATTGTCCTAAGGGTTAGGTTACTAAACGTAACCCTTAACACAAAAAACTCCAAAAAAACTTCAAAGTATTTTGAAGTTTTTATAGGTTTTATAGGTTACTAACAGTAAGCCTTAGGTTACTAAATGTAACCCATTCCTGCCATTCCGACTACATTTGTATGGGCCGACCATGTAGGCCAATTGTCCTAAGGGTTAGGTTACTAAATGTAACCCGTAACACAAAAAACGGCCATTTCCCCTACATTTGATGTGGCTGTCATGTAGGCCAATTGTCCTAAGGGTTAGGTTACTAAACGTAACCCTTAACACAAAAAACTCCAAAAAAACTTCAAAGTATTTTGAAGTTTTTATAGGTTTTATAGGTTACTAACAGTAAGCCTTAGGTTACTAAATGTAACCCATTCCTGCCATTCCGACTACATTTGTATGGGCCGACCATGTAGGCCAATTGTCCTAAGGGTTAGGTTACTAAATGTAACCCGTAACACAAAAAACGGCCATTTCCCCTACATTTGATGTGGCTGTCATGTAGGCCAATTGTCCTAAGGGTCAGGTTACTAAACGTAACCCTTAACACAAAAAACTCCAAAAAAACTTCAAAGTATTTTGAAGTTTTTATAGGTTTTATAGGTTACTAACAGTAAGCCTTAGGTTACTAAATGTAACCCATTCCTGCCATTCCGACTACATTTGTATGGGCCGACCATGTAGGCCAATTGTCCTAAGGGTTAGGTTACTAAATGTAACCCGTAACACAAAAAACGGCCATTTCCCCTACATTTGATGTGGCTGTCATGTAGGCCAATTGTCCTAAGGGTTAGGTTACTAAACGTAACCCTTAACACAAAAAACTCCAAAAAAACTTCAAAGTATTTTGAAGTTTTTATAGGTTTTATAGGTTACTAACAGTAAGCCTTAGGTTACTAAATGTAACCCATTCCTGCCATTCCGACTACATTTGTATGGGCCGACCATGTAGGCCAATTGTCCTAAGGGTTAGGTTACTAAATGTAACCCGTAACACAAAAAACGGCCATTTCCCCTACATTTGATGTGGCTGTCATGTAGGCCAATTGTCCTAAGGGTTAGGTTACTAAACGTAACCCTTAACACAAAAAACTCCAAAAAAACTTCAAAGTATTTTGAAGTTTTTATAGGTTTTATAGGTTACTAACAGTAAGCCTTAGGTTACTAAATGTAACCCATTCCTGCCATTCCGACTACATTTGTATGGGCCGACCATGTAGGCCAATTGTCCTAAGGGTTAGGTTACTAAATGTAACCCGTAACACAAAAAACGGCCATTTCCCCTACATTTGATGTGGCTGTCATGTAGGCCAATTGTCCTAAGGGTTAGGTTACTAAACGTAACCCTTAACACAAAAAACTCCAAAAAAACTTCAAAGTATTTTGAAGTTTTTATAGGTTTTATAGGTTACTAACAGTAAGCCTTAGGTTACTAAATGTAACCCATTCCTGCCATTCCGACTACATTTGTATGGGCCGACCATGTAGGCCAATTGTCCTAAGGGTTAGGTTACTAAATGTAACCCATAACACAAAAAACGGCCATTTCCCCTACATTTGATGTGGCTGTCATGTAGGCCAATTGTCCTAAGGGTCAGGTTACTAAACGTAACCCTTAACACAAAAAACTCCAAAAAAACTTCAAAGTATTTTGAAGTTTTTATAGGTTTTATAGGTTACTAACAGTAAGCCTTAGGTTACTAAATGTAACCCATTCCTGCCATTCCGACTACATTTGTATGGGCCGACCATGTAGGCCAATTGTCCTAAGGGTTAGGTTACTAAATGTAACCCGTAACACAAAAAACGGCCATTTCCCCTACATTTGATGTGGCTGTCATGTAGGCCAATTGTCCTAAGGGTTAGGTTACTAAACGTAACCCTTAACACAAAAAACTCCAAAAAAACTTCAAAGTATTTTGAAGTTTTTATAGGTTTTATAGGTTACTAACAGTAAGCCTTAGGTTACTAAATGTAACCCATTCCTGCCATTCCGACTACATTTGTATGGGCCGACCATGTAGGCCAATTGTCCTAAGGGTTAGGTTACTAAATGTAACCCGTAACACAAAAAACGGCCATTTCCCCTACATTTGATGTGGCTGTCATGTAGGCCAATTGTCCTAAGGGTTAGGTTACTAAACGTAACCCTTAACACAAAAAACTCCAAAAAAACTTCAAAGTATTTTGAAGTTTTTATAGGTTTTATAGGTTACTAACAGTAAGCCTTAGGTTACTAAATGTAACCCATTCCTGCCATTCCGACTACATTTGTATGGGCCGACCATGTAGGCCAATTGTCCTAAGGGTTAGGTTACTAAATGTAACCCGTAACACAAAAAACGGCCATTTCCCCTACATTTGATGTGGCTGTCATGTAGGCCAATTGTCCTAAGGGTTAGGTTACTAAATGTAACCCTTAACACAAAAAACTCCAAAAAAACTTCAAAGTATTTTGAAGTTTTTATAGGTTTTATAGGTTACTAACAGTAAGCCTTAGGTTACTAAATGTAACCCATTCCTGCCATTCCGACTACATTTGTATGGGCCGACCATGTAGGCCAATTGTCCTAAGGGTTAGGTTACTAAATGTAACCCGTAACACAAAAAACGGCCATTTCCCCTACATTTGATGTGGCTGTCATGTAGGCCAATTGTCCTAAGGGTTAGGTTACTAAATGTAACCCGTAACACAAAAAACGGCCATTTCCCCTACATTTGATGTGGCTGTCATGTAGGCCAATTGTCCTAAGGGTTAGGTTACTAAATGTAACCCTTAACACAAAAAACTCCAAAAAAACTTCAAAGTATTTTGAAGTTTTTATAGGTTTTATAGGTTACTAACAGTAAGCCTTAGGTTACTAAATGTAACCCATTCCTGCCATTCCGACTACATTTGTATGGGCCGACCATGTAGGCCAATTGTCCTAAGGGTTAGGTTACTAAATGTAACCTGTAACACAAAAAACGGCCATTTCCCCTACATTTGATGTGGCTGTCATGTAGGCCAATTGTCCTAAGGGTTAGGTTACTAAACGTAACCCTTAACACAAAAAACTCCAAAAAAACTTCAAAGTATTTCGAAGTTTTTATAGGTTTTATAGGTTACTAACAGTAAGCCTTAGGTTACTAAATGTAACCCATTCCTGCCATTCCGACTACATTTGTATGGGCCGACCATGTAGGCCAATTGTCCTAAGGGTTAGGTTACTAAATGTAACCTGTAACACAAAAAACGGCCATTTCCCCTACATTTGATGTGGCTGTCATGTAGGCCAATTGTCCTAAGGGTTAGGTTACTAAACGTAACCCTTAACACAAAAAACTCCAAAAAAACTTCAAAGTATTTTGAAGTTTTTATAGGTTTTATAGGTTACTAACAGTAAGCCTTAGGTTACTAAATGTAACCCATTCCTGCCATTCCGACTACATTTGTATGGGCCGACCATGTAGGCCAATTGTCCTAAGGGTTAGGTTACTAAACGTAACCCATTACACAAAAAACTCAAAAAAAACTTCTAAGTATTTAGAAGTTTTATTTGAACCCCTGGTACTCTAAATGACTACCAGAACGATGGGGGGAGTCAGGCAACTGCTCTGGACCGCGCCAGGGCCTCTAAATCGGCCTGAACTCTAAAAACACAAAAAAACACAAAAAAAACTTCAAAGTATTTCGAATGTTTTTTTGGGCCCCATGTCATCTAAATGACTATCAGGACGATGGGGGAGTCAGGCAACTTCTCTGGACCGCGCCAGGGCCTCGAAATCGGCCTGAACTCTAAAAACACAAAAAAACACAAAAAAAACTTCAAAGTATTTCGAATGTTTTTTTTGCCCGATTTGCTTGAAACTTTGCACATATGGTGGGCTGTTCCCAGGTATGCCCCCTCGTCAGTTTCATAGCATATATATATATATCCTAGCCCATAGCATACTGTAGATATTGTATGGGAGAAATGAGAACAGGGTTGGGACTTTTGCCCTACATGAGAGCCCCATCAAATGTAACACAAATGGCCGTTTTTGAGTTTTTGAGCTGATAGGGAACTTTCATTTCCCTAACAACTCAAAAATGGCCATTTCCCCTACATTTGATGGCACTCCCATGTAGGGCAATAATCCCGTGCCATATGGCAGTCATGGTCCTGGGTTCCCTAGGCCTTTTTGGTCAATTTGTGCCATTTGACATGGGATTATTGGCCTACATGAGAGCCCCATCAAATGTAACACAAATGGCCGTTTTTGAGTTGTAAGGGAAATGAAAGTTCCCTATCAGCTCAAAAACACAAAAACGGCCATTTGTGTTACATTTGATGGGGCTCCGATGTAGGGCAATAATCCCGTGCCATATGGCAGTCATGGTCCTGGGTTCCCTATGCCTTTTTGGTCAATTTGTGCCATTTGACATGGGATTATTGCCCTACATGAGAGCCCCATCAAATGTAACACAAATGGCCGTTTTTGAGCTGATAGGGAAATGAAAGTTCCCTATCAGCAAAAAAACTAAAAAACGGCCATTTCCCCTCCATTTGATGCGGCTGTAATGTAGGGCAATTGTCCTACCGGTTAGGTTACTAAACGTAACCCGTAACACAAAAAACTCAAAAAAAACGTCATAGTATTTCGAAGTTTTTTTTGAACCCCTGGTACTCTAAATGACTACCAGAACGATGGGGGGAGTCAGGCAACTGCTCTGGACCACGCAAGGGCCTCGAAATCGGCCTGAACTCTAAAAACACAAAAAAACACAAAAAAAAATTCAAAGTATTTCGAATGTTTTTTTGGGCCCCATGTCATCTAAATGACTATCAGGACGATGGAAGGAGTCAGGCAACTGCTCTGGACTGCGCCAGGGCCTCAAAATCGGCCTGAACTCTAAAAACACAAAAAAACACAAAAAAACTTCAAAGTATTTCGAATGTTTTTTTGCGCCCCATGTCATCTAAATGACTATCAGGACCATGGGGGGAGTCAGGCAACTGCTCTGGACTGCGCCAGGGCCTCAAAATCGGCCTGAACTCTAAAAACACAAAAAAACACAAAAAAAACGTCATAGTATTTCGAAGTTTTTTTTGAACCCCTGGTACTCTAAATGACTACCAGAACGATGGGGGGAGTCAGGCAACTGCTCTGGACCACGCAAGGGCCTCGAAATCGGCCTGAACTCTAAAAACACAAAAAAACACAAAAAAAAATTCAAAGTATTTCGAATGTTTTTTTGGGCCCCATGTCATCTAAATGACTATCAGGACGATGGAAGGAGTCAGGCAACTGCTCTGGACTGCGCCAGGGCCTCAACATCGGCCTGAACTCTAAAAACACAAAAAAAACACAAAAAAAACTTCAAAGTATTTCGAATGTTTTTTTGCGCCCCATGTCATCTAAATGACTATCAGGACGATGGGGGGAGTCAGGCAACTGCTCTGGACCGCGCCAGGGACTCGAAATCGGCCTGAACTCTAAAAACACAAAAAAACACAAAAAAAACTTCAAAGTATTTCGAATTTTTTTTTTGCCCGATTTGCTTGAAACTTTGCACATCTGGTGGGCTGTTCCCAGGTATGCCCCCTCGTCAGTTTCAGCCTCCTAGCCCATAGCATACTGTAGATATTGTATGGGAGAAATGAGAACAGGGTTGGGACTTTTGCCCTACATGAGAGCCCCATCCAATGTAACACAAATGGCCGTTTTTGAGTTTTTGAGCTGATAGGGAACTTTCATTTCCCTAACAACTCAAAAACGGCCATTTCCCCTACATTTGATGGGGCTCCGATGTAGGGCAATAATCCCGTGCCATATGGCAGTCATGGTCCTGGGTTCCCTAGGCCTTTTTGGTCAATTTGTGCCATTTGACATGGGATTACTGCCCTACATCGGAGCCCCATCAAATGTAACACAAATGGCCGTTTTTGAGTTGTTAGGGAAATGAAAGTTCCCTATCAGCTCAAAAACACAAAAACGGCCATTTGTGTTACATTTGATGGGGCTCCGATGTAGGGCAATAATCCCGTGCCATATGGCAGTCATGGTCCTGGGTTCCCTAGGCCTTTTTGGTCAATTTGTGCCATTTGACATGGGATTATTGCCCTACATCGGAGCCCCATCAAATGTAACACAAATGGCCGTTTTTGAGTTGTTAGGGAAATGAAAGTTCCCTATCAGCTCAAAAACACAAAAACGGCCATTTGTGTTACATTTGATGGGGCTCCGATGTAGGGCAATAATCCCGTGCCATATGGCAGTCATGGTCCCGGGTTCCCTAGGCCTTTTTGGTCAATTTGTGCCATTTGTCAAGGGATTATTGCCCTACATGAGAGCCCAATCAAATGTAATATAAATGGCCGTTTTTGATAGGGAAGATCCAAAAAGCGTTATTTTGACTACACTTGATTGGGCTCTCATTTATCCCAGCCCAGTTGGAAGTAATTGTTCCAACTGTCCCAATGCAAATCATAAGGAAATGTCCAAATACCTCATTTGTGTATTTGTGTGAATAAGCAGGAGGAGACAGTGATTGGTGAAATAAAAAGTTTATTTCACACAAAATTTAAACAATCAACCAACAATGAACAATGGGATGAACAATCAAACAATAAACAAATGTGTATGTGTGAATGTATTTTTTTTTTTTCTGGGCTTTGAAAGTGGACCCTCTTTGCGCGCGCCCTTGTCACGCGAGCCGCCGCCCTTTCACGTGCCTGCTTGGCGGACTGCTGAATTGGGCTGATCGGAAAAATGGCCCTCAGCATTGTATTGCTCCCCACCTTCTCTGGAGTCTGTTGAGGAAGCACAAACAAAAACACATTGATTGTTAGAGGTTTTGTTTTCACACAACTGTCATGTACTTTAAATAACCTATCTTTACTTACACGTTCCACCATTTTTGTGAACTCTTCCTCCTCCAGGATATCATCGACTTCGTCCTCGAGACAGGAGCTGCCCGTTTCTTGGTAGCTAACGTGGTCGTCCTCGTCCTCGGTGTCGTCCTCGCTCTCAAAGTGTGCTCTGCGCTTCTTAGTTGCAACGGATTCCAGGGTGGTGTCGGAGTCGGATTCCGGGGTGGTGATGGAGGCTGATTCCGGGGTGGTGACGGAGGCTGATTCCGGGGTGGTGACGGAGGCTGATTCCGGGGTGGTGACGGAAGTGGTGGTAGATTTTGCCAAGACTGCCTCAAACTGGCTCCTTACAGCGCTGGCCCTCCCCGCGTCAAGATTTAATGCGTAGAACCTGTCGGCGGTGGCTGTGGAGTGGCACATGAATACTGCCAATTGTTCACGGACGTCGGAGCTGTGGTAGTTCTTTGCCTGGAAACAGTAAAAAGGGGGGCACAAAATGTTTTGACTTGTTAGTAAAGCCAGCCAAGTGTTATTGTAATAAAGCACCACGGGGAGAGTGACTGAAAAAAGAAACTTACATGTGCTGACACGGCAGTCCTGATATCTGTAAACGTGGGCCTTCCTTGCAGGCCCATCTCTGCCCACGCCGTCTGCAGATGGCGCACCAAGCTCTTTACGGGCCCCTTTCCAGACGAAATCAGCACCCGGTTGTTTGTGGGATCGCAGAGGGCACGAAGTGCGAGCCACTTCTCCAGCCATCCAAACTCCTCAACAGTAAGAAAGATCTGTGCCGCCCCGAAGTCGCGATTGGTCTTGTGCTGATCAACCTGCAATACACAGAAAACAACATCAAACATTTAAAATAAAACACACAGTTGATGAGGCACTTCACTGTACAATCTGGTACATACACAGATGACGTAGCCGTCGCCTTGGTCAGTCAGCTTCCGGGTTTTTGCCTCCATCACTTCCTCCACCGTCATGTTGGTTAGCACCCCAGGTCGATGGCCGTAGATTGAACATACAAGGGCCGCAAAGTAGCCGTAAAAAACATAGCGCAGCGACTGGCAGCTGTCTGTCTCCATTTCCTCTGAAAAGAGGACAGGGCAAAAGAGAGAAGTAAACAAAAGCACCTTCAGCACCTTGGAGAGAGACACAGGTTAATTTTGTATTGCACGTTCCGATATGCCAACTGTCTTACTCAGTATCCCGGGGATCCTCTTTTTACACAGCTCCTGGCACTTTCGGAGGCTGGACCTGTGAATGATCTTACTCATTTTGGTCGACTTCACCTTGAGCTGATGGAGTACCACTGCCCTGGAGAGGCTCGAGAGGGCAGACTTTACCGCCCTAACCACGCCTGTTAATTGTGGCTTCGTTAATCGGCAGTTTTTGGCTGGTGTCTGCAAAAAGTACTGCACAAACTGGTAGATGTTGGCAAGGTAAAAGTTGGCCGTTGTTATCTTTTTGCCCTTGGACTGGAGGTGGGTGGCGTAGCTGCAGAAAGAAACACTGTGATTTATTCGCTGTTCACATCAGTCTTGTGCCATAAGCGCTCCATTTGCACGGGAAAACAAGGCTTACCTCCTGATCCCATCCAAGTTGTCCAGGAATGTCCAGCCTGCCAGGTCTGACTTCCCAATGGAGAGGAAGAAGAGGAAGGACCTGACGCGGCTTGTTTTAGACAGGGCGTTCTCCCTCTTCTTCCTCGTGGGTGCACTGCCCTGCTGAAACTTCCGATATTCGTCGAGGTACAACGCTGTGATGAGAAATTCAAAATTATTTGTTTTTAATTTAACATTGAAATAGAATCTTAAACCACACACACACACACACACACACACATATAATTTACTTTTCCTTCTTACCAATTGACATGGGAAGGGCTAAATTCCTCATTCCGGCGCCTCTCCCGCTGCCCCTGAAGGCATCTGTGTCTGCTGCGCTGGTCCCGGCACTGGTCCCGGCACTGCTCCCGGCACTGGTCCCGGCACTGCTCCCGGCACTGGTCCCGGCACTGGTCCAAGCACTAGTCCCGGCACTGGTCCCGGCTTGGGGCAACTGTTTCTCTGCCTCCTGCACCTCCTCCCCTTCCTGCACCTCCTCCCCTTCCTCCACCTCCTCCCCTTCCTCCACCTCCTCCCCTTCCTCCGGCTTGGCTTCAGCTTCAACTGGCTGATGTTGAGAAAGAGAAAAAGCAGAAATACAGAGGGTATAATTATTATTATTATTTTGACAACCAGTATGATGCTTCTCACCAGCCAGCCGCACTCACAGTTTGTGCTGAAGTTGGACGACGCCGGGACCGTTTCACCAACTTCTGGCTGAATTTGATTGATTTTGTCAGCTCCAGCTCAACTTGTTGCAGCTTAAGTTTGACTGCCCTCAACTCAGCTGTGGTGGCTTTACATTGTTCATTGCAGCAGGCCACCTCATCCGCCTCCTGCTCCCTGTCATCCTCCATGTCTTCCCCCTCTTGGACACTAAAATCAAGACCTGTGGCCATAGGCACTGCAGGGTTTGTAGCCCTTAATTCAACAAGGAGTTGAAGTGAGGCCTGGCGTTTTGCAGCTTTCTGATAATAATCCATTTTTACCTTGTCAAACTCAGGATGCCCCTGAATCAAGTGCTTGTCCAGTCTTGAGCTGTCATAGTGACAGCCCAAGACTGGACATTTCCCATTTCTTATATTTACTCTGCCGGTTGACCAGCCGAGCAGGATCTTCCTCTCATCAAGGTTGATGACATTGTGCCCCCTTTTCAAATGGTGGGACAATGCCCCGTAGACCTTAAGGCACACTGGGCACTGGGTAGCCAACTTTGGACGTGTCATTTCTGAAAGAAAAATGAAAAAGAGACATCCTTACTCAAACAAGTCAAAAAATATAAAGTAATGACAAAAAAGTCATAGAAAAAAAGAATACATATTAAAAAAAAAACAGTTAGAAAAAAAAAACTTTGAAAGAAAAAAAAAAAAAGTTAGAAAAAAAAAAGTTAGAAAAAAAAAAAAAAAAAACTGTTAGAAAAAAAAAAATAAAGTTAGAAAAAAAAAAAAAGTTAGAAAAAAAAAAAAGTTAGAAAAAAAAAAAAAGTTAGTAAAAAAAAAAAAAAAGTTATAATAAAAAAAAAAGCTTGAAAAAAAATATTAATAATTAATTAATTAAAAAATAAAATTAATAAAATTAATTTGTTAAAATAAACTGCACTTAACGACACTTTAGCAGTGACAACTTCGACTTCTATCACACCTAAACCAGTCAAATCAGTTAGTTAATGTGTTATAAGCCGTGAAGACCCCCATCACAACAACAAAATGGGGTCCACAAGATGGAGATATTATTTGGAGAAGAAAGGACCACAAGAGCCATTTGCATAATTGGGAACAAAAGATCAATTTTTGTTAATTTACCTTTAAACCTAATAAGATTTGAGTAATTTACTTTTAAAACTCTTAATTAGTTCATAACTTCGACTTATATCACACTTAAACCAGTCAAATACGTTAATTAATGTATTATTAGCACTTCTCCATGTGCCACTATCACAGCACATGGAGAAAATGGAGGAATCCTGTGTTATAAACTTTTTAAACTCGCAATTAGTTCACAACTTCAACTTAAACCAGTCAAATCAGTTAGTTAATAAACAATAAGCACAATAAGAGCCATTTAGATAAAGTATTTCATCAAATGTAAATGAAATTAGTGGAGAGGATAAAATGTGGACTTACTCTTGTTGAAGTCTGCTCCGAAATGAAATGAACTGAGCTGCAGGTAGGTATGGCTTAATGGGTCTGCTCTCATTGGTTGAAATTGGGTTTTTTTCTTTTTGGAATAGTCAATTATGGCATTTTGACTGTTTGACCTATTATCCCATAGAAAACAAGGTTCAGTGAGGCTGAGATTTTCACAGTAATTCAAGCTTTGCCCAACGATTAAATGGTATGAATATCAATGGGAAATTCCTTATAGTTTGTTCATAGTAATGTATGGCATTTCGACTTTGTTTGACCTATTATCCCATAGAAAAGAAGGTTCAATGAGGCTGAGATTTTTACAGTAATTCAACCTTTGCCCAACAATTAATTGTTAGGAAATTCAATGGGAAATTCCTTAAACTTTGTCCATAGTAATGTATTGCATTTCGACTTTGTTTGACCTATTAACCCATAGAAAACAAGGTTCAATGAGGCTGAGATTTTTACAGTAATTCAACCTTTGCCCAACAATTAATTGTCAGGAAATTCAATGGGAAATTCCTTAACCTTTTTCCATAGTAATGTATTGCATTTTGACTTTGTTTGACCTATTATCCCATAGAAAACAAGGTTCAATGAGGCTGAGATTTTCACAGTATTTCAACCTTTGCCCAACGAATAATTGTTATGAAAATCAATTGGAAATTCCCTACAGTTTTTCCATAGTAATGTATGGCATTTCGACTATGTTTGACCTATTATCCCATAGAAAACAAGGGTCAATGAGGCTGAGATTTTCACAGTATTTCAACCTTTGCCCATAGATTACATGGTGTGAATATCAATGGGAAATTCACTGTGTTTCGTGAATGTCTCCAGTCTTTTAATTAATTAAAAATACTTTAAAGCCAAATAAAGGGATGCATTCTTTTTGTCAATGAAGAGGGGGTCGTGGAGATGAAATGGCTGAAATTTAGAGTTCGTAGGTCCAAGTTAAGGTGCCCAAAAACAGCAAAAAAGGTCTTAATTGGCTCTAAATCCTCTTAAAGGGCCGGTAAATTTGACCTATGCAAAAACGGCCATAATCTCTCAAATATGGGTCCCAGAAACCACAGATTACGGACACACATTGTGGACTAGGCCTACAATGAGGTCACGTGAACAAAATCCCTCTAAAATGTCTAGAAAATAAATTTGCCTGTATGAAACTCAGAGAACAGGAGGGTGAACATCTTAGCAAGATGTACACCCTGTCGTGCTGTTAAGTCAGATTGGAGCAATTTCTGTTCTAAACATCTGAGAGCTCTGCTTTTTTAATATGTTGTAGCCATACTACTACTGTCCATCATATATCATTTTCATCAACATCTGTCATGTAAATCGGGCCTAAATTACCTTAAAGAGCAGTCAATTTGACCTATGTAAAACAGTCATAGCATCTGAGAAAAAGGTTGAAACTGCCTGGATTTCGCAGGACACATTCTCCCTGATACCTTAATTCAGCCTGGAAAGTAAGAAGTCTGTAGACCCTTGGGAAAGCTATCTCCTGTTAGCAACATGCTAATGAGATCAGTCCAATTCATGGTAGTAGAGTGTTCTTTTTTGTCCAACATATGTGAATTTTTTTAAAGAAAGTCGTTTATTAGTGTTTTTATAGGACCCAACTAAAACCCTCTTGACTCTAAACACTGAAACAGGCTTTTTTTTAAAGGCCCGTAGTCCGAATGGCCGAATTGGTCCCAAAATACAGTAGGCCCGTTTTCATAACAGTCTTTTCTCTTTATTTTTATACTTTAAATCAAAGTAGAGATTTAAATCCTTTTCCTCTTCAAAGAGGGGCTTGTGACCATTACATATCTACAATGTGGATCTCGTAGCTGCAAGTTAAGGTCCCCAAAAACAGCAACAAAGGTCTTAATTGGCTCTAAATCCTCCGGTAAATTTGACCTATGCAAAAATGGCCATAATCTCTCAAATATGGGTCCCAGAAACCACAGATTACAGACACACATTGTGGACTAGGCCTACAATGAGGTCACGTGAACAAAATCCCTCTAAAATGTCTAGATAATAAATTTGTCTGTATGAAACTCAGAGAGCAGGAGGGTAAACGTCTTAGTAAGATGTACACCCTGTCGTGCTGTTAGTCAGATTGGAGCAATTTTTGTTCTAAACATCTGAGAGCTCTGATTTTTTAATATGTTGTAGCCATGCTACTGTTGTCCATCATATATCATTTTCATCAACATCTGTCATGTAAATCGGGCCTAAATTACCTTAAAGAGCAGTCAATTTGACCTATGTAGAAACGGTCATAGCATCTGAGAAAAAGGTTGAAACTGCGTGGATTTCGCAGGACACCTTCCCCCTGATACCTTAATTCAGTCTGGAAAGTAAGAAGTCTGTAGACCCTTGGGAAAGCTATCTCCTGTTAGCAGCATGCTAATGAGATCAATCCAATTCATGCTAGTAGAGCATCCTCTTGTGTCCACCATATATCATTTTCATCAACATCTGTGTTGTAGAAATGGTTTTATGGCACCCAACAGAAACAGACACATGTGGACGTAATTTACAGTCTTTTAATTAATTAAAAATACTTTAAAGCAAAATAGAGGAAATCTTTCTTTTTGTGAATGAAGAGAGGGTTGTGGAGATGAAATGCCTAAAATTTGGAGTTCGTAGGTCCAAGTTAAGGTGCCCGAAAACAGTAAATTGGCGCTAAATTCTCTTAAAGGGCCGGTAAATTTGAAACGGCCATAAAATCTGAGAAAAAGGTTGAAACTGCTTGAATTTTTCACCATACATTCCCTGTGATGACTTGATTCAGCATGCCAAGCAAGAAGACTGCAGAACCTCGGGAAGGATTTGGAACATTGTATTGATGTAAATCCAACGGATTCTTAAAGAGTGTCCTCTGTTGTCCACTACATCTAATTTACAAGACATTTCATGGGATAAAATTCGGGGTGGTGCCTGCGCATCTGGTAACATAACCGAGGTGTCCACGGCACTTAGCCCCACCCATTTCCATGTTTCCTAGGAATGTTGTGCTCAAAAGGCATAAAGCACCACATTTGGCACTTAGCCCCACCCAGCTCCATGTTTCCTAGGAATGTTGTGCTCAAAAGGCATAAAGCACCACATTTGGCACATAACCCCACCCATTTACATGTTTCCTAGGAATGTTGTGCTCAAAAGGCATAAAGCACCACATTTGGCACTTAGCCCCACCCATGTCCATGTTTCCTAGGAATGTTGTGCTCAAAAGGCATAAAGCACCACATTTGGCACTTAGCCCAACCCATTTCCATGTTATACCCACCCATTGCCATGTTTCCAATGAAAGTTGTGCTCAAAAGGCATAAAGCAACACATTTGGCACTTAGCCCCACCCATCTCCCATTTCCAATGAAAGAATGACATACTAGCACCCTCTATGGGATTTCCCATGTTTTACACTTAGCTCCCGATAATGCCCCTTTTGGTCCTTGATGGAACAATGGGAGTTGGCCTGCGTGTCCGCCACAATGTTTTCGCGTCTACATTGTGCCATTGGCCCACTACTCCCCATGTTAAAGTCGGGACAATAGCCCGACGTTCCCTTACCGCCACTCCTCCGCCTACCCTGACTTTGTGGAGGCAGTCAGGTTCCACCGGGCGTTTGAGGAGGCGCGGGTGAAGTCCCTCCAGCCCGGCCAGGAGGGACAGGCACTTGTTGGCTTCGGGGACTTCAAGTTTGAGACCCTGCAGGGCCTGTACGAGTCTGAGGACCGTAAACAAATCCGGTAGGATCGTAACCGTAATAAATCTGTGTCGTAGTCACGAACATGTAAAAAAGCCCTGAATTAATCAGTCTGTCTCATCCGCACAGATTTGTCAACTACCTCCGGAGGAAGGCGCCAACTCCAGGCACGCAGATGGAGATCGCCGTCCACTATGTGAAAAAGAGAGACAGACAGAGTGCGAGTGCTGCTGCTGCCGCCGCCTCCACCTCCACCAGCAGCAGCAGCATCAGCACCGCCGCCTCTGTCTCGGCTGCAAGTGGCGGGGCCAAGACTTCATCCAAGTATGTGTTTGAATTTGCAGATGGCTCAACATGCACAACCTTTCCAAAGACATGTTAGTATTGGTCACATTTCACATGTTGTGTGTCACTTTCTTTTTATTCTAGGACTCTTGGTCCTGCTCTTGCAGCCTTCGTCTCTGGGCGGCGTTCTCTGTCTGTGGTGGAAATGCAGGCCAAAGTGAAGAAGCTGGTGGCCACTAAGCCTGCATTTCCAGGCAAGCTCCAGTTCAGCCTGAATGGAATACAAGGAGTCAAACTCTATTTCTTTGATTTACTGTTTCTTTTACGTTTGTGTGTGTGTTTATTTACAGCCTCCTCCAGACCAGCTCTTCCCTCAACACCACGCGAGGAGCCCTCAGATGAAGAGCTGGTCAGGGCGGTAGTTGTCTTTGAAGAGTGTAAGTACCAACAAATGAATATTCACGCAGCACATTGTCTGTAACAGAAAGGCTTGAATCGATGTTGACTCGTCTTTTTGAATGTTTCTGTGATCACGCAGCATAACAGGAGACGACCAGGTGAGTCTGGGTTGAATTTGAAACGCTTAAATCACTAACAGAGATGCTTCCAGTCACCTGACACACCATCATCTGTAGAGAAACACTTTCTTCATCATTCTTTTCTTTATTTAACCACAATAACAGCCCCTCCTCCTCCTCCTCCTGCATCCCTCAACAAGTGCGGTCTCATCAGTTTTCATCACGTGGTGCTCTGCTCGTTGTGTCTCCTCAACTCCGTCCTGCTTTAGTCCTTTTGTGCTTTTAATCAAATGTTTCAATCTCAAAACAAACATGTATTTATTTAATTTCTTTCAGCCTCAGACGTACAGGCCCGTCCTCTTTCACTCCTCCAGCCTCCACCTCCTGCTCCTAAAGAGCCAACTGATGAGGAGCTGCTGGAGGCATCGCAGGAGTCGGACGACCCCCTGCAACCCCCAGCGCTCCTCGTGGCAGAGGCTCCCACCTCTGACACGCCGCCGCCCGCAGTCGTGGAGGAGATGACCAGGGCAGCTATCCTCCCTCCCCCGCCGCCTGCTGACAGTGCAGAGGTGAGGCGTCAGACAGTACAAGTAGACTCTCCGGCTGCCACCCTCAAGTATTAAAACAGCTGTACGTTCTCTCTCTCCAGCTGCTGCCCGGGACCTGGCGAGCGGCTCTCACTGCGGAGCAGCAGCAGTGGATCGGCCGGGTGCTGTTTTCCAGGGACAGCTCGGGGAGGTCTCGGCTCACAGGCGAGCTGAACCTGTGGTGGTACCCTCCCCAAACCCGGCCGGTCTACAACCAGCCTCCCGCTTCCCCCGGCCCCTTCTTCGCATGCCGGCTGTTCCTCTGGATGCCACACCGCATCTGGCGCCTGCAGCTGGCATGCCCCCAGCCTTTGTGCACCGGGACGCTGACAAAGGCTGGGCTCTATAGGACCATCCGGAGGGTCCTGGACATCGACGATGCAAGAAGAAGGTCGGAGGGTGGTCGCAGGGCATCATCAGGCAGCTGGCTCCCACCTACAGCTGCCAATTCCCGGCTGTACTCACGTACAAGTAAGAGACGGTTACGCCACGTATACGACACGTTTGCAGTGCAAACGAAGCCGCGTGTAACGCTGCCGTTTTCTCTCTTCTGCAGGCTGTCCTGCGACCAGAGGGTGGTCGGGCAGCTGAGGCGCCGCACTCTCGGCAACAGTGCAACTCGGCTGCACGCCACCCTGCGGGAGCAACACTCTGACACCTGGATGCGGAGAGCGATCCAGTACCTCGGCGTGTGCGAGCAGTTCCTGGCCTTGTGCTCGGCGAGGGGGCAGTTCCCACCACCTCCCCAGATGCCCCCTCTGCCGTCCCCCGTCTGGCTGATGACCGTTTACGGCTACGATGTGCTGACGCGGCTGGATGAGTACAAGGCCAGGATCACCTCCACCTTCGGATCCATCTTGAAGATGGATTCCACCAAGAAGGCAGGCAGAGTTTATCTTCATTTCATCTTTCTTGTTTTTATTATTCCAGCTACTCAGCGTGTTTACAGATCCCTCTCTCTCTCTCTCTCTCTCTCTCTCTCTCTCTCTCTCTCTCTCTCTCTCTGCTCAGGTGACGAAGAAGCTCGCCGGTACCGCCTCTGACACGGCCGCCTGGGTCACCAACGTTGGCAACGAACACGGGCAGGTCCTCATGAGCGTCCTCACCTGCTCCGAGGGCTCCGAGGGCCTGTCCCGGATGGCGGCCGGGCTAACGAGGCGGTATCAGCACGCCGGGGTACCACCCCCCCAGCTCATCTACGTGGACCGGGACTGCTGTAACCGAGACGGCCTGTCAAGGACAGCTGCCTTGTTTCCCGTAAGAAACTGAGATTATTAATTATCCTCATTGATAACTGCAAATTTGTATTCATGTTATTGTTATTTATCAACAGACAGAATCTTTTAAATGAAACTAAGCCAGATTTTCTCTCTCTCTCTCTCTCTCTCTGTCCCAGGCGTGGGGGCAGCTTGTGGTTCGGCTTGACATCTGGCACCTG
This sequence comes from Leptoclinus maculatus, assembly GCA_032191485.1. Lineage (NCBI taxonomy): Eukaryota > Metazoa > Chordata > Actinopteri > Perciformes > Stichaeidae > Leptoclinus > Leptoclinus maculatus. The sequence goes on along the minus strand of JAVDOI010000001.1, from coordinate 43,321,939 downwards.
ATGCGCCGTTTTTCATCAGGTGTCACCACCGAGAGCCACGAGCTGTACCCCACCTTCATGAGGCAGCTGTCCCACTGCATCTTCGAGGTGGACCCCGGAGATGCCCGCCGTCTCGGTGAGGCCAAGCGGTCCGAGCTGGAGGGGAAGCACGGGATGGTCGACCTGACTGACGCCGAGGTGACGGAGAGGATCTCCAAGAAGGAGTGGAGGCTCCACTGTCGGAGGAGGACACGTGGGGCCGAGGAGACTTCTCTCCTCATCCAGGAGCTCCTCGACACCTTCGGCGGCGCAGCAGGACGCGACACCCTGGACATCCCGTTGCTGGACGCTCTCCGCATCCCAGACATCTGGAGCACGCAGAGGCGGCACCTCAGCTGCATTCAGGACCCACCGGGCGTGCAGCTCTACACCCAGACCGGCAGGCTGACCAAAGGCGGAGTCATCCTGCCGGTTTATCGCTGCGCGAGGGGCTCCACGTCCTTGGAGTCCTTCCACCTCCACCTGAACCGGTTCATCCCAGGTAAGCGTGTGAGCCTGTGGCGAAGGCAAAAGCGTGCCGCCGTTCATATTTCGTGCAAGCATAAACAGTTTTTTTTTTTTTTTCCTCAGGGACGCGAGCGTCAGCTAAATACTTCCAAGCGTTCCTGGTCGATGGACTGGTCAGGTGGAATGACGACCGCGCAGCGGCTGCACGGGCGCCGGTTGCACGGGCGCCGGTTGCACGGGCGCCGGTTGCACGGGCGCCGGTTGCAGCTGAGGCCCAGAGGCCGCCTCTGCTCTCCTACAGTGGCCACCTCAAGCACGTCCTCAACCAGAAGAGCCAAAGGGTGCTTGGCCTTCAGATGGTTGAGGACTTTACCAAGCCTGCTGCGTACACAGGTGGGTAGATAGCTCTCTTTTTTTCTCTTTTCCATTATTCTTTACACTTTTGAGGACAAAAGAGGATTGACTCCGTTTCTCGACACAGGGGAGCTCATTGGAGTGGAGTACCTGTACCAGCAGACAGGCAGGGTGCTTGAGGACGTCAGCTTGGACCCTGACACTCCGGACGAGGCTGCTGCCGTGGAAGAGCTCGAGGAGGTGGACGAGGGTATCGAGGAGGACGTGGAGGACCCGACGATCTTCCAGCCGGATACCCCGTCCGCCGGCGCAGCAGCCCGGTCAGGCAATCCAGCTGACGCACCCAGGTCTGAGCCATCCAGTCCGGCCGCCCCCCCCCGACCCAGACGCCCCTCCTGAGGCCCCTGAAAGCCAGGCTCCCGGCCCACAGCTCTCCTCTGACTCCTCCGAGGTAACTTCGGAGACGAACGCAACAGTTTAATTGGTTTTCTTACTTCCCGGTTGTGTGACGCCCTCTGTGTTTTTTCTCAGGAGGAGGAGGAGGTCCAGGGTCCCGACGGCCAGCCGGGATTCCAGCATGTGCTCCGGCTGGCCAAGGCCCTGGTGGAGGCCAGGAGTGTTCAGGGGCTTTCTGACCGCAGGGTAGACCAGCTCGTCGTGCTCTGGCAACGCCTGCCGGAGTACGACAAGCAGAGAGTGGCCTACCCTGCCAGGCACCAGGAGAGGCAGCCCAAGGGGCGGTTCAAGGCAGCGAAGGGGAAAAACACCTCCTGTGCTGGGAAGGAGAGTCTCCAACTGTAAGTATCATTTAAAACGGCACTTTGCCCCGGTAACTGCCAGCTGCATACTCACACGCCGGTCGTCTTCCAGCTGCCTCCTCGGACTGAACTCGGGCCCTGCAAACTGGCCCAACGCCAGCCGCCTGGTGGAGGCCGTTTGCAGCCAGCTCTGCCGTCTCCATCCAGCGGCCACGCGGTCCAGAGGGACCACGAAGACTCGGTGGTTCCTCATCATCCAGGACTACGTGGCCATCAGAGAGGCAGTGCTGGCCAGCCCGAGGCTGATGGCTCAGACCAACATACAGCTCTTCGAGCTGAACCAGAGGACCTTGTCCCAATGGTGAGAGCTGCGGCCAAACCGTTATCGTTACATCATTTATCTTTCCTTGGAGAAACCTCTGGAGCCTAAAGTCAGCCTGTGTTTTGTGTTCCAGGTTCTCTCGCAGAAGGCCTGGGAGAGAGCTGTGCTGGAGCAGGGAACCGGCGTCGTCCCCGTTCCGGTCATCTCGGACCAGCCTCACCCTCCGGCAAAAGGGCTGTCCTTTGAGCAGGTGGGGCAAGGACAGCCCTTTATATACCATGTCCCTGAGGAGCAGCCCGGACCCTCCTCTCAGGGACCGCTCCTCCTCCTCCTCCTCCTCCTCCTCCTCCTCCTCCTCCTCCTCTTCTGCTTGCTGCCGCTCCTCAACCTCCTCAACCTCCTGTACACCAGCGTGTGCCGAGGTCCACGGCCTACAGAAAGAGGAAGGTGGCCGAGGCACTGGCCAGGGGGGATCCCACACCCCTGGGGACCAAAGTCCGCCGACAGCCTGCGCAGTACACCTGCAGCAAGTGTGGCCAGCCAAAAAGGATAGACACCGGTCACACTCGCATCGCAGGTGTTTCCTACTGTGCGGCTGTTTTATTTATTGTAAATAGTTTATTTATTGTAAATAGTTTATTTATTGTAAGTAGTTTATTTATTGTAAGTAGTTCATTTATTGTAAATAGTTTATTTATTGTAAATAGTTTATTTATTATAAATCGTTGTAAGTAGTTTATTTATTGTAAATAGTTATTTATTGTAAATAGTTTATTTATTATAGTTTATTTATTATAAATCGTTGTAAGTAGTTTATTTATTGTAAGTAGTTTATTTATTGTAAATAGTTTATTTATTATAGTTTATTTATTATAAATCGTTGTAAGTAGTTTATTTATTGTAAATAGTTTATTTATTGTAAATAGTTTATTTATTATAGTTTATTTATTATAAATCGTTGTAAGTAGTTTATTTATTGTAAATAGTTTATTTATTGTAAATAGTTTATTTATTATAGTTTATTTATTATAAATCGTTGTAAGTAGTTTATTTATTGTAAGTAGTTTATTTATTGTAAATAGTTTATTTATTTGTACATAGCTGTACACACTTTACTTCTGAATGTACTGTTAGTCGAAAATCTAAAAGACTAATTATAATGTGTGTGCGCACAATTCTGGTGTCCTCACTTGAACTTCATGGCCTGTTCCACATCTGAATGTGTGTGTGTGAACTTACTACATTAGGTTCTACAGTGTGTCTGGGAAAGAAAGCTTTCTCAGCATGTAAATGATAATAAGGAAGATAGACACAGAGTTGTTTTGAGAAAGTAACCTTTGTGCCAGAACAGATGCTCAAGTGAAGTTCTTTTCCCAGACTACATGGCGTTGGACGTCATTTTGTGTGTGTGTCACCTTCTGGTGACGAAGACCTCATTGTAAACCAATCCTGTGCCAGCCATTGCATGTTGTTTACTCAGTATAAATATCAGAAGCTCAGGTGATGCATATCCTGATGTGAATCAACTCTGTCTCCTTGCAAGAATAAAAGAAAACTTTGTTTGCAAATATATTCTCTTTATCTTTTTATTTGTATCACGACAACACAATACTCAACTAAGATAGCACTTTATTGAAAGCCTCACAAAGTGATAAACAAACTAAACATTGCATATAAAGTAAGTATGACTATAAACAGAAGAGGTAAATATATGTGAAAAAAATAAAGAAATGTAAATATGTTTACATGGATATAAAAATATTGCTTTTCATAAAAACAACTAAATGTAATCTTTAAGTGAGCCTAAACACCTCAAAGGAGCAGTGGAACTGCTGTGTCTTTTCCTGCTGCTTCACCTTGTGTGTCACTTGTCCCTGCTTTCCTGGAAATAAACCACACAATAATATTATTATATAATATAGAAGTGCAATACTGCCTAAAATCAGTTCGTAGTATGAAGTGCAATACAGCCTTGTAGTATTAATATAGTACTGTAGTACTTTTATACTACATGTCTAATATACTACAATGTCTTCCGACCAGTCCATCCATGGGCGGGGTCTCCCGCATCGCAGCACGGCGCAGATGCGGGTCCTAGCGCCCCCCTTCCCTCCTCTCTTCTCTCTTCTCCGCATCCCCCCACAGAGAAGAACGGACAGTAAGCTAAGGGGCCATGCTAATAAGGGGCCATGCTAATCTTCTCTGTATCGATTCCAATTTATTTATTTATTAGATTTGACTCACAGGCGCCGCCGACCATTTGAACCCCTTGTTGTCGCAACCGCACCTTCACAGCGGTGAGGGCCGGAGGGCCGCAATCCCTTACACTTAAACTTACCAGAATGAGTATTCTTGAATGTTTTATTTGTATTTATTATTATTATTTATTTATGTCCTCCTCCCTGTCATATTATAGAGTTCACTTTCTAAACAATGAGTGTAAGTGTCGCATGTCATTTCATTAATTTTTATTTCTTATGATCTTGAAGTATTTATTGCAGTATTCTGCTAATGTTTATCTTTATGTTTAGATGGAACATCCTACATTCAGCAGGTTCCCGAATGGGACCCTCCTGCTGAAGGCCTCTCCACAGGCCCAAGCCCTTGGTCCTCGGCAGGTAGCCGGGGGCCAAGCTCCTTACAGGGCAAAGAAGCCGGAGGAGGTTGATGCAGAGGCCTGGGCCCACGTCACCTCCGAGGGTGGAGACACCACCAACGACACACTCGTCCTGAGCCGGTGGAAGATGCAGTTCGGTCGGTATCAGGGCAAGATCTTCCACTGGCTCTTGGAGAACGACGTGGGCTACAGCGTGAATCTGGTCGCCTCCCACCAGAAGGAGCGAGAGAGGGCAGGGTCTCAGTCCCCCCTGATGGCCAACAAGGTGGGGTCCTTCAGTACAAGTTAATTTTATTCAAAAAGAGTGATGACTGTTTTAACCTCCCTTTGTGACCTTGCAGGACGCCTTCACCCACTACTCCTTGGCGTACTCTGAGTTTGCGGAGGCAGTCACATTCCACCGGGCGTTTGAGGAGGCGCGGGGGAAGTCCCTCCAGCCCGGTCAGGAGGGACAGGCACTTGTTGGCTTCGGGGACTATAGATGTGAGACCCTGCAGAGCCTGTACGAGTCCGAGGACACCAAGAAGATCCGGTACATCTTTATAACATTTGGATTATAATATAGTTGCTGTGCTGACCATCGATTAATAGAATCATGTGACAAATGTCTGATTTGTACAGATTTGTCAACTACCTCCGAAGGAAGGCACCAACTCCGGGTACGCAGATGGAGAACGCCGTCCAGTACGTCCGGAGCAGAGACAGACAGACGAGAGCTTCTGCTGCTGCTGCTTCATCCACCACCACGGCTGCTGTCGCCGCCACCACCAGCAGCAGCAGCACCAGCAGCACAGCCTCTGTCTCGGCCGCAAGCCAGAGAGCCAAGAGTGCATCACAGTATGTGTTTTACTGTAAAGCTCTCTGACTTTGATGTACCTGGATGACCTCCCTGAAGAATGTTAGTATTTGTAATGTTGTCTCATTATTAATGTTGCTATGTGTCATTTATTCTTATTATAGGCCTCTTGGTTCAGCACTTGCGGCCTTTGTCTCTGGGTGGCGTTCTCTGTCTGAGGTGGAAATGCAAGCCCATGTTAAAAAGATGGTGGCCCCTAAGCCTGCATTTACAGGCAAGTCCAGCCTAAACTATATACAGAGTTAGTTCAACTTTATTCACTGTTTATGTTCTGTCCTCCTCCAGGTCTGAGGAGCCTTCGGATGAAGAGCTGGTCAAGGCAGTAGTTGACTTGGAGAAGTGTAAGTAAAAAGTAAGTAAGTTATATTCAGGTCACGAATTGATAATAACAGAAAGACTTGAATTCATTGTTGACACTTTTGTTTTTTACTTTAAAATGCTTCTTTAATCAGAGGAGGAGAGTAAACGACTGGTAAGTTTGGGTTGAATGGAAAACTATCTGATGTCTGCCTGGTGCACATCTCAGATCACTAACCCACCTGCCAGCCAATCACCTTTCAAATCATCACTAATGGGAGCACCTGCAGAGTAACATTTTCTTCACCATGCTTTCACTAGTCACCTGTCTGCTGCCTGCATCAGTGCTTCAATGCTTCCTTTCTTAGCTTATTTAGCATAGGAAACACTGGACCTTCCTTTACCAAAGAAAGAAGATAATACCGCCCCACAATTCCTTGCAGCGGCAACATTTAAACCATTCGGCCCTCCATGAAAACAAACGATATCTTGTATAGGTTATCATAAAAAAAATGGGATTAATGTTGATCGACAGTGACAACCTTTTCGTTTCATTTGATATGTATTTATTTACTTTGAACGTGTAACAAATAAGTATGATCTTAACCATATAATTTGTGACATAGGTGGCTGTATTTTGCGCCAGTAGCCTAATCGTCTTGTGAGTAATGCATCAAATGTGTGTAAATAAATCCTTTGGTCAATAATTGTATCATAATATAATAATGGCAGGAGGGGCAAAATAAATTATTATTATTACTATTATTTGAATTATTAAAATAATTCCAAATATATAATCAATGAGGCAGTCTTATCAGCAGACGTTCTGGGAGCCTGACATCTGCCCTAATGAGAACCCTAGAGAGTTCTACAATCAACTTAAAGACTACAAACATGGATCCAAACATAGAAGAGCAGATTGGAGAGATCCTCATTTTGGACGATCTGTGCAGGTGCACAGTAGGATCTACTGCTTCACTTCTCCAGAGCTCATGCTGTTAGTGAAGGAAAAAGTTCCAGTCAGGACGGGATGCAGCTCAACTGGTGGAGACCTTCCTGGCAGCCCGACCAGGGTCCAACAGCTACTGGTTGGATGCTCCACAGAGGTCCATCACTGCAAGGGTAAGTCATTGGGGTTGATGGGTGGAGATGGTCCGAGAGTGCCAGAGCCAGGAAGGCCCCAAGAAAAATCTGTAACCCCAATTAAGACAAAGTCACCTGCAAAGCCTGTTTGTTTTTACTTTGGTCAGGGAGGACACAGTAAGCCAGCTAACAGCATCAGGAATTACATTTTTACACAATATTTTCCCCATTTCTTTAGAGTGACTTTGTACAATATGATGACAGACATTCTTGTTGAAATGTTATATTTAGTTGTTTTTCCTTATAAATTATATGTTAGCGCATATTATTTTTGAGTACTCCCCGCATTTTCTATTGATTTAATATGTCTAGGCCTCTACATCTTTATATGTTTCATAGGCTATGCAATGCTGTCAGAGAATATTCAATATGTTGCTGTGGAAATAAAGCTTTGATTGCAGAAAAAAAAAACATTCGATATGTTTGGTATGAGGAATCGTTTCATGTTTTTCTCGTAAAGATGAATTGATTGATTGATTGTTAATGTTATCAATGATCGATTAAGGAAAGTGCTTACAATTTGCAACCATAGTTAAGATGAATGGTAAACCAGCCTAAGCTCTTCATGATACTGGGAGTGTGCAGATGCAAATAGACCCATCTCTAGTTCAGAAGGGTGTCCTCTCAAGAAGCTGGTCCTGGATATCTCTTGTGTACATGGTGACCATAGCGCTTGTCCTATGACAATGGTGTAGATGGAGGTAGTTGAGCAACTTTACCCTTAGTCATTTGAGGTAATAGACAGCTTAGCCCGCCGGGTAATCTTGGGGCAGGATATTCCTATCCTGCTGGAGTTGGTTTGGCCACATAAGCAAGCCAGTCAACATTATCATAAGATCGCAGAGACAGAACCACCAGAGTTTGGAAGAGGAGGTTGTGAGGGAAAGCGAGGCAGGCCCAACTGAAAATGTTCATGTTCTAGAGGAGCTAGTTCCCCAGCTCTCAGCTCAAGTCAATCCAGAGGTTTATGGTCTAGGCCAGGATTTGGCCAGGACACTTGCAATTATGGATGTTCCATATTCCAGACAAATTGCTATGGACATAGTTGAGCCATGAGAGCAAACACAGTCAGGACATCACTACATACTGTTCTTTTTCAAACACTCTAAGGCCACCCTATACCGCCCCCAGATCAATGAGTCTTTGATGTAACATTTTTAGTGCTGGGCAACGATTACAATTTTTAATCGCGATTAATTGCATGATTTTTTTGCGATGAATTGCATTGTTATGCGCAAAGTTCAATAATGAATTCAAAAGTAGTGTATTGCGCATTTATATTTTAAAAGTACTGCTATATGAACAAAAGTGCAATAACATTTGGTTTGCAAACACTTCTTTTCTCTTCTTTTTAACAGCAGTATTCCCTTTACACAGTAGCAGTTATATCTCTTCACTATCTGTGCTCAGTGTGCTGACTGTATTTGAAACGTTCCACTGCTGTGCAACATGAATAAAATGTTTCAGGACGTTTCATCTAAATGTCTGTCTTCTGTTTTCATGACAGTCAGAGCATGTGAATGCAGCTCTACTGTTCATCAATATAATGCTGTAACTCCGAGGTGATGATGGTTACCTAGTGATGTCCAGTAGTCTCCAGTGAGAGCAACAGCTGGTGCATGTTGTAACGCCGTCGCTTTAGTAGTCCTCTCCTTTTCATACAACTCGTATATTCTTCTTGTGATGGTGCGTCTTGTGGCTCATACGTGCCGTCATTCGTTGCGATCCTAAAGGTGCGTTCACACCAAACGTGACGCAAACGCACCTTGAGAACGTTCCTCAGACCGACATCTTCCACAATACTAATCGGCTGCAGTTTGTATCCACTTCTCTGTAGCATTTGTTAGCTTGTCTTGCTTTTGTTTATCTCTACTTCTCCCACATGCTGCATCCAACGTAGTCTGCTGAAGACTTCCTCCACCGCTGCCAGTGAGCAACGGACTTTCAAAATAATAAAAAAAAAAAAAAAAAAACTGCGTTAACGCGAGATAAAATAATTGTCGGCGTTAATTAATGAATGCGTTAACGCGATAATAACGCGATAATAACGCGAAAATAACGCGAAAATAACGCGAAAATAACGTGTTAACTTGCCCAGCACTAAACATTTTCACGTTTTTTCTCAGTCTATCCTGATGGAGTTTTTTCACATGTTCTGTCTTCCCAAAGATAGCTGGTATTCACTCTGTAAATCACAGCTCTGTGCCTCTACTGAGCTCTCTTGAGTACTTCCCCCTCTAGTTTCTGCAGTTAGACTATTAAATTCATCAGAGTCAGCATTGATGCCTTCCTCTAACCATAGTGTAGCGTGTGCGGCTCCTGCCCCGTTTCTAGGCGGGGAAGTCTTTCGCACCTAACCCGGTGGTCACTCCGTCGGCTGTCCCGCCTGCGAGGTTATGTTATCCTCTTTGAGGTGTCGGGACAATACCTTGGGCCTTTTATCTCACCCCGTAGCTAAATAGTTAGGATTTCGGAATTAATTGTCTTTTTGAAAGTCTTTTACGGCTAATGCCCTAGGCGCTCTCAATTGGATGTAACACCCGGTATGTAATAGTTATGTACATCGTCTATACTTTACTATTGCCTATTGCGAACATTCTCACCATTTATGACTAACACTGCAATGTCTTCACCCAGGGAACTTACCTTAAGCTCCAAATGGTAGCTTCTGTCGTCACGTCTGGATCGCACGGTTAGTGGACAGGGAAGAGGGTTAAATTGTTTTAAAGGACCCGAATACTTGTTTGGTTTCAGTCACTTACTAAATGTAAGGCTGTGTTTTTATTTCAGGTTTTCACACAAAATTCACATACAACAATTTCAATTCAATGAAACAGTTACAGTGGCTACCAGAACTATTCTATCATTCCTCTTTATCAGTCTTCACTGAGTTCAATGAGGTACTCTCCAGTCACTCGCTGGCTTTTCTCCCCCCTCTTCTCTCATCTTTCTGCTCTGCTCTGCTGTTTTTATTCTACTCTCAGGCTGGAACCTCCTTCAGGCTCATGAGTCACTCATACATGAGTCCTCCTTCTTCTTGGGCTGGGTCAGAATGTAACTGGTTTGATCCTGTTAAAACCAGAAGCACTGTATAAGGCTCGAGTGACTAGGTTACACAAAGTGTCTAACTCTAAACTGTTTATATGTTAAATCACAGCTATCAAAAAATAAAACAAGTTATAATATGATGGTTATAAAAAGTGTAAACAAGCTATAGGTTGTGCTGGCTATACTTTGAAATCAAAAGGGTTATAGTTTATACTAGCTATACTTTTATGCTTTCATACTTTTCTACGATCTTTCTACAATAGACATGCACAGCACTAAGCTGATCCAGTATAGCCTCACCAGTAACAATGCTCTTTAGCATTCTGCATAGGTACCAGTAGGCCTACGCTTTCCATGGCCCATTCTCTATCTACGTGCTTTGAGGCTTCCTATTTGGAACTTTATCTGATTCCAAATAGGACAGCCTGAAATGGAAAAATATATATAATATCATTCCAAATATCCTATGTGGGAGAGGGGCTTCCTATAGCATTTGCTGTTCCTAATGGGCATACATTGCAGTAAATCATTTTTGATTTATTTAACTCTGATGAAAAAGCATCAGAGTTATGTATCCTGTACAGGGAGATGTCTGAGAGACAGAATATTATTCTCTGCACACTGTCAGTATCATGGAGAGCATGGGCTGGTTTACCATTGATCTTAACACTTTTCTAGTCTTCCAACCACTCAAAGCGCTTTTACACTACTACACTACTATGTCATCATTCACAGACATTCATACACTGATGACAGGGGGTACCAAGGTGTCACCTGCCCATCAGGACTCTAACTAACCATTCATAACTAATCAGGCACAGCCTGCGGGAGCAATTTGGGATAAGGGTCTTGCCCAAGGACACATCGACATGGACTAGCAGAGCCGGAGATCGAACCACCGATACTCAGATTACTCGGATACTCAGATACTAAGCGGTGGACTAAATCAGACACCTCTTTGAGCAGTTATCATCACCATATCACAAAATGAACAATACTGCAGGTAAATATGTCAAAATACGAGTGTCTTTGTAAGGTTTTGTTCCACAAGCCTCCAGAACAGCTTCATGAAACTCGACAGGGGGTTAGTTTCTTCTCCTTTAATTTGTCACACAAGTCAAAACCCAGGATAGCTCAAATGTGCTGTGCAGAGGTGTAAATACACTTCTCAAGTGTGCCTGCAGAGGGCAGTGAGTCACAGTACAGTTCTAAATGTTCTCAGGTCTGTCGCTCTCTCTCTCTCACACAAACACACCAAAATAACCTATAGCACAAATAACAATCTGAAAGTCACTTACACAAAGCTTCCGCATAACATTTGCATTACATTTTAGTGAGGCACACATTATCAGTACTGTGGATCAAAAGGTCTTAAAAAGTCTATTTCTACCCTGATTAATGTAATCCTCAAACATTTCTGTTTGTATTTAGGAATATCTGTATCTTGCTAAAAAACTAAAATCAGTTGGGCTAGTTACAAATATGCAGCAGTTATTGTTGTTGCATGTATAGGCACATAGGGATATTTTGAAACATGTTTACAGCTCAGACATAGTAAAAGATACCTTTAATATTATGTCAATGGAATAAGTTGTCCTTGTTTGCCTATTCAATGGACTGACAAATGTGTTTGTTAGAAAATGAATTGTCCTCCCTCACCTGCCTTCAGCTGAGCAGTTGACAAACTCCTTTTGTATAAATAGGAAATTGATTTTTACAGATATAATTATAAATGTAGGTTCAATGTTCAGGTTCATTCATGCTGGATAGTTTTTCTGTGCATTTACACTCTGCACATGTACCCCTCCAATCAAAAATGTGCTTTTCTTATTGTTGCTAGAGCTTCACTGTGCACAGACATCATGTCGTTTTCGTTTTCACATTCATCTGCTGAAAGAAGGGGGACAGTTACTCTGCGCTCACTTTAAATCTCAGTTTAACACGTGTATCGGCAAGAGTTTGTAAAATCACAACTGTTTCGGACCCCAATGATAGTCCAATATGAAACCTAGACGAGTGTTTGTGTCAAGGTAACAAACACCGTGAACGGACTTTTCCGGTGTTCTTATCAGCCGTTACACCTGTGACATATTGACATATTCTCGGTGAGATAAGGAGTGAGGACCTGTCTTTTATTTTTGTGTTTACTAGCTTATGTAACTTTTTGCGGAAGAACCTCCATAAACACTAATTATTATTCAAAGACAAATCCTCAAACCTGTCTGCAGGGCAGCAGCTTGTTTTGGATGAACTATTGTTGTAATTTAGTTAAAAACGTATGACGCATATTTCCTCAGTCTTTTTTTCGTGTATGACATGCCACAAATGCATTAAGAAGCCTAATTAGTGGGAGGTGTTTGAATGCAGGCAACCGCATTCATATTTGCGGTTGTTGTAGAGTATAGTGTAAACGTAATCATTCCTGCGAGTAAATCACTTTAGGTCAAAGCAGCAGCATCCGGTTCGGGTCCTGATTTAATCCTCACCGGGTCTCGCTGTGGTCTCTGTGTCGTTGGCTGCTGCCGTGCGTCAGTATCGCACAGACCCTCCGAGATTTTCAACTGGACTGTGAGTTTCACCGGGACGTTTTCATGATTGATTTATGACAGACTTTACCAAACAGCTACGGGGCTTACTAAAACAAAGATCCGACACTTATCTCTTCAACCGACTTTGATTTTTTCAACTTTTAAGTCACAATGACTTCATTCTTGCTGTTCATTGTATTAGCAGTTGAAACGAGTCTATCAGTCGTATCGGGACACGGTAACGTGTTTACAAACCACTGGGCGGTACAGATCACAGGTGGTCAGCAACAAGCGGATAGAATCGCAGCAAAATATGGATATATAAACTTTGGACAGGTAAGTTGATCCCTGTTTATTTGCTATTACTGCTATGGAAGCCTTGTGTCTTTAAGTTCACTGTTCACTGAACACTTCTGATCTCTCAACTGTTTGAAGCAGTTAACGCCAATTTGAAAGCCATATAATACATATAAATATGTTGATGTTAGTAAATATTTGAGAACTCACGATTTTCCACCCACATAGTTGACATTACATGGATTTTCTGTAACTTTATCCCATTAAAACCAAAGATCTCTGAGGTTAGTCTTGAGGTAAAGGTTGTAATGAATGTTCTGTTGAAGTAACTTTCCAAACTACATTTTCTTGTCTGCGATAACTGATTGACTGCTAAGAAATTGAAACATACACAACGAAGATTACCAAATTGCTGCCACTTTCTAATGCGGTTTTATTATTGGTTATTCATAGTTAATAACTCATTTTCAAATTCTAAATAGATCAGTAATAAGCCATTAACAAAAAAATCCTTCTTGCTGGTGTTTATCCTCCTCCAACAAGACACTTGATTTATCTATTACGCAATGTGTCCACTTGGCATCTGGAAAAACCTGGACCAAAATCCATTTTCTTAACAACTTCTTAACATCCATTTCTGTAAATTTGGTGGCTAATTAAAAATGTGAAACCCATAAACAACAGCCAGGAATGTTTTTTTTACAATCACGGAAACCCCAAACCTGTTCTTATTAATGGCTTATAACTGATAATGATGTACATACAAAAAATGACAGCAGCCCTACCTAAAATTAGGATATCACATGATACAAAATACCTATATAATCAGATGTGCACTGTTTACCTATAAGTGATCTGTAAACCTTCAGTAGGCCTACAGTCTGTAAAAGAGAATAACTCAAGATGTGTGGTCGAGGAGTTAGGGAGAGGATGAAGACAGCAGTGACTGCAGTGAGCCAGTTGAGCACATGTGCTGAGAATCATGCTCACATTTTTGGTGTAAAGTCAAGAGAGAACATGCATATTTATTGAATCATAAACAGATGGCCCAAATGTGTTTTAAATGAAGGATAAGCCAGACCACATCAGTGTAAAAGCCATTTGGATAACATCAGCTTAAAATACGTAGCCATCTTTTTATAGCTTACATTCCAGTGTGGTTGTTGTCATCGTCTTGATGTTGCTGTTGGATGTGTTTGGTCAGATAGGAAGTCTGGAGGACTATTACCATTTCCACCACAGCAGAGTGGTTCGCAGAGCTGTATACTCTTTCAAGGGGCCCCACAGCTTCATCCATATGGATCCTGAGGTGAGACTCCTATCAGTTTCTTTCAAGAGGAATCAAAATGTTCAACAGAGGAGATACGGTCACATTAACACATTTTTCCTCTTGTTTAAAGTCTTCCAAGCAGACCTGCCAATCCTGGACAAAGTTTAGAATACTGGCAGCATTTAGAAATGAATGATGTCTCTTTCTAGACCACTCAAAGCGCTATACACTACATGTCAATATCGTCACCTGGCGTCATATCATATGACCTCATGAATGTGAACGTGTGATGCCAACTTTGAGAAATGGGAACCAATCCCATCTGATACTTATGATTATATTTACCATAACACGTACCCAGCAATAGCAACCGGAATAGACAAAACAGCAAAATGGTAAAAAAAAAAGGTCAATAGGTACACAGGTACCACAATAAAATGTTGTTGGTGTTGAAAGTAATGTTTTGAGACCATATTGTCCTTTTCCATAGAATATTTTTTGACATGTGACAGTAGGAAAAACATAGGTGTAGATGTCGCACGGCAGAATATTTAATCGCACCGGTTCCCTCGACAAAAAGACAATGTGATTTTTCCATTGGATTTTGGATTATTGAAGAAAATAACCTCTGTAGCAAACACACATAGATTATTATACCTACACGTTTTACAAGAGTAGCTTCACAAATGAACACCACTTATGATTTTTGAAGCGTGACTGCAATGGGCAGAAGTAAAAAGCTAACTTTAGGCTCTAAACAAACACCACGGTTGCATGAGTGTGAGTATACACAACAAGGCTGTAAAGGTGGACTAGTCGGCATGATGACGTTGTTTTGTTATATAAATTAGCCATTTGTTGGCAGCTGCCTTTTTAAGACACGTAAAAGCTTAAAAATTCACGAGTGGGCTATTTACTGACGCATTTTATAGAACAAAAAAGTAAAAGTCTCTTAAGCGTGTGTTAACCACAGACCTTATTTAACTTAATCTTCTAACCAAAAACCCATTCAAAACACCGATTGACTTCGAGATGGGGGAACCAGAAGTGCCAAAAATGCTAACTTATTTCCAGGTATTAATAGTTATTTCTGCAGCACTCTGCTTTGTCCTAGTCTAAGTACCTTTTTTTTGTTGTTTGGTGATTAACGTTACAACAAGCTATTTTCATCCAATGGTCTCTTCGCTATAGACTTGTTTTTGCACACACCTATTGATCAAAGGAAGTGAAAACATCTTTTTCTTCTATTTTGGTTAGTGTGGACTTAACACCAGAGTAGCAAAGATGAACCTTACGTCTCCGTAGTGCCACCCAACATCGACACAGTTTGAGTATCAAACTAACTAGTTTCAACAAATGGTTCAGTGACTTTGTACACTAAGAGAACTTGCATATAACTGGTGCAACGGGCTGCTATTTTTTGAAAAATCCAAGTTTTGACTTTAATTATACAGAAAAATATGTTTCCATAGAATTTTATCAGGTGTGGACAGCCTGACTTTTCTTTAACTTGAAACTGATTTATAGTGTTCTTTATATTTCCATTTCCATCTTTAGGTGGACTGGGCTCAGCAGCAGGTAGTAAAACACAGAGTAAAAAGATATGCCAAAAGTGACCCCAGCTTCATTCATTTCAATGACCCTAAATGGTCCAACATGTGGTACATTGTAAGTACAGAACACTGAATCATTCATACTGCCATTTCCATTTTGACAAGAAAAGATAAGAAGCTTTGTGCTTGTCTACCATGTTTCTTTTCAGCATTGCAATGATAAGAGCAGCCCTTGTCACTCAGAGATGAACATTCTGGCTGCCTGGCAGAGGGGCTACACCGGCAAGAATGTGGTTGTCACCATATTGGATGACGGCATTGAGAGAAACCACCCAGATCTGGCTCAGAACTATGTATGTGCCATCCATCCAACCATTGCCGAATATGGATACAGTTCAAACTGAAAATATGTCTTAATGAATTTAATTTCTGCATTTAACTTGGGTTGTTGCCCTAAGTTAGTAACATGTTTGGCTCCAATTCATCACTACAAGAACTAAGATAGACGCTTCCATAACTGAGCTGTTTTCTCTGTCTCAGCCTCACCAATATGTTGCTATTTCTTCTGTTGTCCTTTATTGTTTCTCTAGGACCATCTAGCAAGTTATGATGTCAATGGGAATGACCATGACCCGACACCACGTTATGACTCCCGCAATGAAAACGTGTAAGAAACAATAGCACCAATGTCTTCACCTTGTCACATTCAACTTTAAATCTATTCTGCAGTTCCCTCATCTATGTCCCGTAATAATGTCTCTGGCCAAGTGCCCGCTATACAGCAGGAGTAGTTCCAGATGGGTTCCAAGTACTGAGGGCCTCAAAGTGCGTGTTGGATAGTCCAATAGCATCTGAAACCCCTTTTTTTTTTAGTTTGTGTAACTTTAATGCCCACTGCACTGTCCGAACTGCGGTATTCGTCAATGACTCACCTGCATGGATGTAATGGCATTTCACATTTTAATGATATATAAAATACATTTTGGTGTGGTTTATAAAATAAGCCTTCTCATTAGTATTTACACTGCCAGGTTATTTTATTTCAGATGTGCCTTTTACTAATGCTTACAGTAATCTGCCTTTGAACATGAACTATGTGTCAGGCTGTCATTTCTGTGATCTTTCTTTGTTTACATGTAGACATGGAACTCGGTGTGCAGGTGAAGTTGCTGCAGTGGCCAATAACTCCCATTGTACCGTTGGGATTGCCTATAATGCTCATATTGGAGGTAGAATGTTCTGTCCTTTACTAGACACTCACACCAGACTGGTAGTGTGGGTTGTTGAACCATCACTGTGTTCGAGACATAAATATATCAGCAACAATTCAATGAGTTGCCATTAAACGTGGTGCAGATATTCATGGTTCATATAGGATGGATCCTAATGACTCTGTTGATCCCCTGACTTTTAATTTAGCACCACAATCAGTCAAAGGTTCACTTATACAGTGAAATATCTCAAAATCTAAGTTTGGTACAAACATTCACGGTTAACAAACATTGAATCCTAATAAATTAGTTGATCTTACTATTAATCAGGTCTCAGACCTCAGGTCTCTGCAGAGGTAAACCTGTAAACAGCATTTTACGGGTGAGCTGAACCAGTTGGTAGTAACTATAAGTTATTTATACCTTTGAATAGTTGTAACTATTGCAAAATATATTTTATGAGTTCAACATGTGCTTTGTGTGAAAAATCAAGCATAACCTTCAGCCATCAGATAAAGTATCAGACAAAGATAGCAGAGTAAAAAGTGTCATTTCTTTTTCTATGGGTCTCTTTTGCTCAAAACTGAAAAATAGAATTGTTATTTTGTGTAGATGCTGCTTTTAGCTGTTTATTTATACACCCATTCACTGTATAATCTGATGAAGACTGGGTGCCTTACATTCATTCCATTTGAAATGAGTTTGATGTATTGGGTTTGATGTTACCTTGGACACAGGGATTCGGATGCTGGATGGTGATGTGACTGATTTGGTAGAGGCCAAGTCCTTGGGAATCCGACCTGACTACATCGACATCTACAGTGCCAGCTGGGGACCAAAAGACGATGGCAAGACAGTGGATGGCCCTGGGCCGCTAACTAAGCAAGCTTTTGAGCAAGGCATCAAGAAGGTTTGATCAGTCATAAAGAAAAAACAGAACTTCTCTGAGCAATCTTATGCATGTATGTTGGATGTTTGAATGAAATCACAGCACCACATCACTATGTGTCACACAGGGACGCAAAGGCTTGGGGTCCATTTTTGTCTGGGCGTCGGGTAACGGGGGTCGACAGGGGGATCACTGTTCATGTGACGGTTACACCAGCAGTATCTACACAATCTCCATCTCCAGCACCACAGAGAACGGAAACAAGCCCTGGTACCTTGAGGTCTGCAGCTCCATCATTGCCACAACATACAGCAGTGGAGAGTTTAACGACAGGAATATTGTGAGTACTGCATACATTTAACGTTAACTGTAGCTCAGACAGTTAGATAGAATATGTGTAATTTTGATGACAATTAAAAACAAACTAGTTACCCCAGTGTCATGGGACTGTTGAATGACAATTTAATACTGATGCCTCCATATGACCTCGGTAAGTAAACGAGACCATCAGAGAGAAGATTGGCTATTTCTTTTATAGTCATTCGCCTCGCTGCTCTGCCGGTCCTAGGACACAGCTCTGATAAACTGTGAACATACTGGAGCATTTAGCAGCTGAAGATCATTTTCTTAGGAGTTTGGTGGTGACCAACACAGAGCTAAAAGGAGAATGATTACTGAATGTACATTTATCATGGCCGACAGTGGTTAGTTCAATTAGCTAGTGTATTAGTATTAGTAGCTAGTAAGCTAAGGTAAATGAGGGGAGGCAAATTGACTTAAAGTAAAAACATGGCACATGTCTATTGTCATGGCACAGGAAGTACTTGTAAAATTAAAATATTTTGGGGGGTCTAAGGAATTTAATTACCAGTGAGTTTTCTGGCTATACCAGCTACAAACAGACCACAGAATGTCAGACATGCATTGGTTGTCAATCAACAAGAAAAGGATGAGGTTCCTACCTGAACCTCAGTGAACTTGACTAGCTTTTAAATCAAATCGATTCAAATGTATTGCTATCGCACATTTAAAACAACATTTAAAATGTGAAATGACAACCTGTTACTGTGACATGTGGTTACATGGAGCAAACAAGCCACATCACTGAAGCTATGAGTCATACTGTATTCGTGTTCATGTTCTAGTCATTTGACCATTTTCTATTGGTAGCACCGACTGTGTGTGTGTGTTTGTGTGGGAGAAGACCAAAGATCAAGAGAGATTGTGTTTGCTTTGTGTCTCTCACATCATGTGGAAAGTAGATAGAAAAAAAGTCACACACACAAACACCCACACACACACAGTTATGTCGAAGAGGCCCTTCTCGATTTCGTCTTCTCAACAAAAGCCCTCAATCAGAGGCAAATTGGCATTGGCTCGGTGCTCATCGTTCAAAGATGCAAACTGAAAACTTTGCCGACACATCACCTAGCAGGCCATATATCTGACTTGTCAGGAAACTACAGCCAATGAAAGTACAACACACGTGTTGAGGACAAACTTGAGGGAGCGTTCACCTGTTAGTCACCCAAAAAACTGAGGAATTTTACATTAACAGCTAAATTTAGAGCAATTTATTTAACAAAAGGATATAATGTATTTTTACAACTTCATTAAATCACTGTCTTTGTTATTTTACATCAAATGTATTGATATTCATAACATTTTGAATATTTTCTTACCAATTGTTGAAATTCATCCACCACATGATAATACACTTTTTGTGATGTGATGAAATGTGCTTAAATATTAAAACACAAACTTAAGAAAAAGGAAAACACGGAATCTGGGAAATCATCAAACGGATTTCATAGGGCCCCATTTGTGTTTCCACTTTAGCCACCGTAGTTCTCCTACACGCTTTGCATGCAGGAGAAGTTTCAGTTGGTTGTAATCTGCAAACTCACCGCTAGATGCCGTCAGATCCTACACACGAGACCTTTAAGTAAAGGAACCCATGTCAGTGGATTAAAGGACAATACAGACCCTCTACCTGATATTGAGGAACTGACAGCTTGTCTAATTTGTCTAATAAGTTTGTAAGCAAAGAAGGATACAAATGAATTGCATGACTTAGTGGATAGAAATTCAGGGGCTACTGACACAGGAGGGTTTATCACCCTGTCAACAGTAACAAACAAGGCACGTGGATTATTTTGGCAATCATGTCAGAGTAGGACAACTGCTTTGTGTTTCTCATTTCTGAATTATGTGAAGTCTCTCTTTAAAGATGTCATAAGAACCTGGAAATTGTTTTTTTCCACCTGCTTTTAACCTAATGGGAACTATACTGTGTTTGTGATCCCTTGCAGGTAACCACCGACCTCCGGCACCTCTGCACTGATGGTCATACCGGCACTTCTGTCTCTGCCCCCATTGTGGCTGGAATCATAGCCCTCGCTCTGGAGGCCAAGTCAGTCAAGTTTTCTCAGTCTTTCCTGTTTGCTGCCTCAATTCTCTGTTTTCCCTCCTCTTTCGCCATCTGTCTTCTGTCTTTCCTTCTGTCTGTTTAGATTCTCTGCTGTCAAGACTCTCTTATCAAAATACTGCATAGCTATACAGCCAAAAATATAATTTCTCTGAATTTGTTCCATTTTTTTTCTTGTCAGGATGTTTACCAAATTTCTTTTATCTTTAGTCAACCCTTAAAAACAGTAAGTGTGAATGTTTTTTTTTTGTGATGTTCACAATGCTCTCAAGGGAAAGTGATGCCGCCATTATATTTCCCACTACCCATGCGTGTGATGAAATTCACCTACAGCAAGAATTGTGACTCTAGTTAACTATCTAGAGTCAAAGTTCAATTTAGTTGAGCCACTCTCTCTCTTTTAAGCGTTATTATTGTTTTTTTTAAGTACTGTCACTGCCATGCTCAACAAGCTGTTTATTGCAGTATTCTTCAAAATGCTACAGGGCATACAAACTCATTGTACTGTGAAGAAGCCGGAAGACAACGAGTGTTACCAGCAAAACAGCATAAACCAACCTGCACAATGCCGAGGAGGAATTGTGATTAACTGTAAACTCATATGTCATAATAAGATAAATAAGTCAAGTATTAAAGGCTTTCTAAGGAAAAGAAGGTTGAATTAATATTAAAAAAGACATTTGGCTTGCAAAATATATACTCAAATGTTGATTTTTAAAACAAATTGACCGTCTTTGTATAATCCCTAGACATGTAAATAGTGCTTTTATCAGTGAACTATTTTTGACAGTGACGTCTGAGAAGCTCTGATCGAGCATGCATTTAGTTACAAAAATTCTGAGGTGCACGACCACTTGAGGAGCCTTTTTGCACAAAGCGCAGTCCATGATTACATTATTTTCAGACGCACACACCATGCGCCGGCTTCACTACAGCGAGTATAAACTAAGCTTAAGTTCGTCTCACGAAGACGTCCCTGCATTGTCTGTGGCACTTAGCTCCAAGACCATTGGTTCCTACTGAACATCTAACTCTTTTAAGCATGGCTGCCAAATACAGATTAAGTTGTTGAGTCATTTTATAAAACAGCTGTAAGCAGCTCTGGCACAGAGGAATACGATATCTGGCTTTGAATACACACACAATTCTTGTTTGTAGGATACATTGTTGGTTTGGGTCTTTTCATGGGATTTGTTAACAATAGGAAAAGCATATAACCAGTCTAATTATTTTAGCTTCAGTTACCAATGAAGGCTGTGTTGCCTCTTCCTCTTCCTCTATGTATCTACATGTGTGGATGTACTGTAAAGGCTTAAGTTGACCAATGGAACACAGTCTACCAAAAACACAAGCATTTCTGCAAACCTGGTTGAACTAAAGACATTTTACTGACTCATAACAATCAAAGGCTCATCAGACAAACAAAGATAAAGTTCACGAGTCGCTCTGTCTGGCCAAATAAGATGAACAGTGTCTTTGGTTTTTCCAGCCTTTTGCTGACATGGAGGGATGTACAACATCTTTTGGTGAAGACATCCAGACCAGTTCACCTGAAAGCTGATGACTGGAAGACCAATGCTGCGGGACTCAGAGGCACACTGCATTCTACTTCTAATACTTACATAATACATTTACTGTTTTATACTGAAAATACAAAACTGAAGCCTTATATAATTAAAGAAAGTCACAGTTTGATCTCTCTTTACTTTGTCTTTGTCTTGTAATCAGTCCGTGTCTTTTCTCACAGTCAGCCACCTATATGGTTTTGGCCTGGTGGATGCAGAGGCCATGGTGCTGGAGGCTACAAAGTGGAGGACTGTTCCTCCTCAGCACACCTGCAGTCAGATGCCTGTGCGACGCACCAGGTGAGAAAAACTGTAGGCATAAGTATGTTGCTAAACCGTGAACTTTCTGCAGAAATGAAAGTGGCTTCTGGCTTCAGGTTTAGCTTGAGAACAATCAAACAAGGCCAACCGCTACACCCCGTTTACACTGAGTCACTTTATGCATCTTGGGCGGATCAGATAGCTATGTGATCTCTGAAAAGTGTAAATGCATCTAAGAAGCATTCAAGGCAGATTAAAATGTGATTGTTTGAGACTCATTCTTGCCAGATGTTGAAAAGGTGTAAATGCATCCCTCTCTCACACATACATATATGTGATCCTATCTCCTCCCATAGTGTAACTTTGTCTGTAAGCAGTGTGTGATAATATCCACTCAATGTCTGATGTTCTTAATAAAACCATCATCTCCCTTTTCCTTGTGATAACGGCATCTAAAGTTTCACTGAAATTAATTGTTTGTTCTCTGTCTTATTTCATAAAGAAAGAAGGAAAAAATGCTTTAGTTATTTTAACACAGTGCAGTCACATACATTCAATTTCTGATCAGTTCAACCACTAATTGACCTGTGTGGGTGTGGGAGCAGTGTGAGTTAGAGCTGTGAAGACAAACAAACTTCAATAACATGCACTGACCAGTTACCAACACTATGACAGTGCAGAAAATACTTTAAAATTAAAATCTTTATTAAACAAGTTGTGGGAAAATATACAGGTATCTATTCCTCTTTGATTACTTCATATGTATCTATATACAGTACAAAATACAAAATCTGAACTGAGGAGTTGAAAATGCAGCATCTGTGTGTGTGTGTGTGTGTGTGTGTGTGTGTGTGTGTACAAAGTCGTGCAAATTCCAGGATGGATGACTGATGTTTTGGAATTGTTGAAAAAATACCACATGTATATCAAATAGCAAATAGTCGAAGACTTTAAATAAAAACGTGATTATTTTATAGAAATCTAAACATAAATGTCACACAGAAAGTCAACCAGGCTCTCAGTGGACACTGGGTTCCCTTCAGATTTTCATTGACAGAATTCGTAGGTGTGAAGAGTGTCTGGTTTATTAGCCTCAGGATTGCATCTCTGCTCTTTGCGGATGATGAAGGCGGATAGCTTACTATTATTACTTTCCTCTCAAAGCTTTTCGCTATTGTTGTTGTAGTTTGTAGTAGTAGTTTGAGTCTATTGCAGACTTCACAGACACAACGTTCCAGATCAGTGGAGGACAATCTATTCTAACAATTTTGTAATTGCACAATGCTTATGCTTATGGCTGTCCCAGGTACATCCATGCTGGCCAAAGTCTGAACAGCAGCATTACCACCTCTGGGTGTTCAGAAGAACCTGACCAGCACGTGGATTACCTGGAACATGTAGTGGTCAAGGTCCTGATTGCCCACCCACGGCGTGGAGACATGGAGATCAACCTCGTCTCTCCGTCTGGGACGAGATCACAGCTGCTGGCCAAGAGGTGAGAGCTACACTGTACACACCAATGCATGCTGTCTAATTGTCAGTTCTACCAAATTCCCCACTTGTATCTATTCCTATTGAAAACAGTTCACAGTGAGGTCTGTGGATTACCCCAAGTAACTGGAAAATTGTTGTTGGCAAGACATAAGTGGCGTTTATCAGCCCTCCCCAATCTCTGCTAAGTGTGGTGTACTTTATGCATGCAGGCCATGATGAGATATGTTCCAAATATCAAGTATATATTCTGTATTCACCTAAATAGTTACTCAAATATTTATAAAAAAATTAGACTCAATGTTTCCTCAAATGGTTCAGAGTAGATAAGAGGTGGCCCCTGCTTTTATCTCTCACAGCGCCTGCTGCAGCACTGTCTGTCATTACAAGCCACGACAGTGACTCTTGTTTTGTCCTGGAGACAACTACTGTAGTGGGAACTACCAGAGAAGGAATTTCAAGTACTTTGCCTGGTGTCCATATTTCTGTCTGTGGACAGATGTTCTGGCCGCGAAAGCGTCTCAACCTTGCAAGATGCAGTCACGAAACTTATAAGATTTGTGGTAGGAATCTAAATAAAGGTAGAGTTTGAAGGTGGGCGTGGTTTGATCAAGGGGATGAAGATGGCCCCCCAACCCCCATTCAAAATAAGGCTGAGTTGGAAGATGGGTGTGGAACGAGCAAGGGTGCCAGAAGTAGGGGGATAGAACTTCAGGAAGGGGCCATTGGCCACCCCACTTTACAGTCTGGCCCGATTTGGCGTTGCGGCAGTTGTGATCCTGCCAAAACAAAACATGCAGTTGAAATTTCATAGTTAATAGGTACCAATATACTTAGTCTAAGGTAAAACTGATTAGAGTTGGGAGCTTCTTAACTTCACCTTTCTCACATTTCATTTCACCTCACTACTATGTTTACAGGTTGTTTGACAGTTCCAATGAGGGCTTCAGGAACTGGGACTTCATGACGGTTCATTTCTGGGGTGAGAGGGCAGAGGGCATATGGACTCTAGAGATTTTTGACTCACCATCAAAGCTACGCAACCTTGAGGTGCTGGGTAAGGTCCGACAGCAAATGTACACACTAAGGCATACATTTAGTTGAACCACAATTGAAGCTGATGTCCTTATCCAGAGCTTTATTATTATTGTTACACTTCACAGGCAACCTAAAAGAATGGACACTGATCCTTTATGGCACATCTCAGAACCCTTACCAGCCCCACAGTGCTCAGCACTCCCATTCAAGGATGTTGGAGATCCCAGCCCCAGTGGAGATCCTGGAGGAGCCAGAGCTGAAGGAGGAAGATGAGTACAATGGTGAGAGCTCATCGAGTCTAGAAATAGTGATAGTATAATGAATAGAGCACGTTTCGGAAAGAGAGTTATTAGCTGTTTGCACTGGTGATGATGATGGTGGTGTTGTTGATCTTTATCAATGTGGTGCTCCTCAAGGACCATGCCACAGTGAGTGTGGAGACCAGGGCTGTGACGGACCAGATACTGAACACTGCCTCAACTGTGTCCACTTCAGCTCAGGCAGCTTGAAAAGTGGCAGGTAAGAGTTGACAGAAGGAAGTGGAACCAGACAAGTGGAAAGTCCTAAACTTAAAAGCTGAACTACTAAATATAGTTTTATTAACAATGGATCACATGACTGTGTGTAGTGTGAAAATGGTCACTCATATTGGCAAACTCTTAAGAATTGTCACAACTCTGCAGTTCCCCTCAGCTCTACAGAGCGTTTTAGCTTCTTTCAGCTGATTGTTAAGATTTTATACTTTAAGGAGTACCTCTCATGCATTTCCTTATTTTTGTCATATATATGTTGGGTGTTTATATTAAACATGGCCAAAGTGTCAAATAATGAGGTAATAGTATGTAAAAGTATCAAAAACATCAGGCTTCTGACCATTGTGAACACCACTGTGTTTTCAAGGATTTTTCTTTTACTTTGGCTACAAGCTGACATTAGTTAGTGCTGGATTTCTATATATGGTCATCAGCTCTAGGCAAAGCAGGCCCACAAAGTACATGGACGAACTCAACCCGTGGATGCTCAACCCATAGATGCTCAATTGGCAGCTCAGTCCGTCTGGAAAGTCTCCCAGGAAGTGCTATTTCCTTTGCGAAGGAAAATTGATTTTGTTTGTCTTTCCTTAGAAAGCACCAGACAGTAAGGGATTCATTCAGTTCCTTTTTTCAGGCCAACGACAGCCATATGCAAACGTTTCGGTTTGTTCATGCCATTTCTCAGAGGACTCTTTCGTCAACACAGCCTAGTATGTATTTTTGGCTAAGCTCATTCTAACAGCAAACTGTAAGTAACGCTTTATCACTGAAATGTTTGTCTTGTAGTCTTGTTACCAAGAACTATGTAGGAAGCCGTCACAAAAAAAAGGCAGACACTTGAAAAAAATATGTGGCAGGTGATTAGATGAGCCTTCTGGCAGTCAAACTCTTACAGAAGCGTCGGGAGAGGAGCAAAAACATCTCTTCCGTCGAGAAAAGTCTTCTGTGCCGTTCTTTGCTCTTCCTTCAATAAAGAAATACTCTCCAGTTCTGATATAACTGATGCCATTGCAACCCTCTAATGGGAGATGCCTTTTTTATTTTGAACCAGTCGCCTCTCTGTGTGGTCTCACGCACACCTAAGCCCCGCCTGTGGCTGCCAGTAGCTCCTCACAGTATGCTGATTGGTCCGTGCTCTGGTTTACTTGACTTGAACGCATTACCTGGCAGGCATTGAAGCCTGACAAGATGGATTTTTGTGTGATATGTGATCCCACAATCTCATCTCATCGCGAGAATCCAGCTGCCATGCAAGTTAACATCTGCACCACATTCCGCACAGATCATTTAGATGCAGAGAGAAGATTAGCGAGAAGAGGCTTTAGCTTTGAAGGTGCTCTAAATATTAGGTTGGGCTTAGAATGCTAAATTACAACCGACATGTTTAAGACCAGGCGTGAGCCCTGTTGGTGGAACTAGCCCCTGGAACTTTGGTCAATTAGCTACAATGACTTGTTTCTGACAGAGGAACTGAGAGCCTGCATGAAGAGACAGTTTAAGATAAATACGGATTTACGCTACTATAGTGGTGTGACAGATTAAATATGGTCCCCTTCAATGTTTTGGTTGAGTCGTTCCATTATTTGGAAGACTTTTAAGGGAACATTAGATCTGGGAATGTTTAGGGGACCATTACAATAGGATGTTCCCTCTAGGGAAGTTTGCAGAACCTTCAGTGACATTACAGGAACCTTTCAGGGAACAACCTAAAATGTTCTTTTTTGGTCTCATTTAGGTCCTTCCATTACATTACAACTTTAAGAACATTTAGTAACATTACAGGAACCTTTAGGGGACCAAACTAGAATGTTACTTTTTAGTCCTTCCATCATGTTCTCATCAATGCAATTAAGTTCTCTACAAAAAGTTCTCATATGACCAACAGGGAACCATATGGGGATGTTAACGTAACGTCCCAAATTACTTCTTTTTAATGTTGCAATGTGACCACAAAATAACCCAAATGGAGTCATGTCATATTGGGAATGCCTGTCTGCCTTGTGCTCCACTCAAACGGACCAACTTGTGGTTGTGTAAATCTCTCAAATTTCTAGATATGTTTTGTATTCAAGAGCAGTAGTGTTATTTGTATACTGTTACAGTTGTGCAACACTTATCAAGGGAACTTTTTCTTCTTAAAAGTCCTAAAGGGATTGTTCTCATATGATCTAAAGAGAACCATATATTTTTTAATGTCCCAAAAGTTCCCTTTGTGATGCCATGTTGCCATAAATATGAACTTCAAACTGCAGGACTTTTATAACCAAAAGAGGTCGTTTTAGGAATGTCGCCAATATTCTGTAAAGGCCGGTTCCGAGACGTTTGTCACCATTATGTTAGCGAATTTTGCAAAATGTAGGTAGATATTGATGCTACATCAAGTTTTAAAAAATCAATACAGATCCCCATACAAGCTAGTCCATATTTCTGCTGTAAACTAACTCTCTTTGCACCGTCTTACCTTTGTGTGTAGAACCTGTGTGAGCCACTGTCCACTTGGACACTATGGAGACATAGCGTCTCGACGCTGTCGACGCTGCTATAAAGGCTGTGAGGGATGTGTTGGCCAATCAGCCAGCGACTGTCTCTCCTGTCGAAAAGGCCTTTACCTCAACACACTCAACTCCAGCTGCATCAATACCTGTCCCCCTGGTTACTTTGCTGATGAGCGTAAGTCAACACATCCACAGTGTGGACCGAATTCAGTTGGTCTTTTATTAAATATCCGATATGTAACAGTCATGTAGATCAGAGGTTGTCAACATTTTTCTTAATGGACCTTTATTATATATTGTCAGTTTTTTTGCGGATTAACCGATGGATGTGTTGGGGGTGTGTGTTGTTATTGAGTTATAAAGATTGTGCTCTATGTAGTTCAAATGTTTGGATATTATAACACACACAGAAGGGCATTTTATATCCCCTGCCAAAAAAAATCTAAAACTGTCACACTTATGTTTTTGTCCATATTACCAAGCTAGTTGCAACAGTTGTAAAGTGGTGGTGACGGACTGATGGCCAATGACTTACTTTTGTTTAAAATCACTATGTGGGCATGATGGGGAGTACTAAGGGAAGATGCAACAAAGACAAACCCCACTAAGTTCAAGGTAATTACAGCACAAATAGCCTATAACAGCCTTTCAGTTATAGGGAATATTATTCAGCTTACATACAATGAAATAAGATAAAAATGTCCTTTTCATTCACACGGAAATTTGTCTTGCATCACATGCTCCGAACAATCAATAGAATAAAAAATCGTATTTTATTTCCAGCAGATGGCAAAACGAGCTCAGCCTTGTGCAAGGAACATGTACACAGGGGGATCACACTTGATTGGTTAAGCAGTGTTTTAGAGTGAGAAACCGAAGAGTGCTTGTACTGACTCTTCCTACAGCCTGGCACCCTGAAGTACCTCCCAGAGGGCAGAAGTTGGTACTTCTCATGTAAGACATGTCCAGGGCGATTTTGTCAGCCAGTCTGAGGGTATGCTAAGTGCAGCTTTTTAGGAAACAGTTTTCAACAGAGTGAACCTTGGAGCCATAGTATCCTGGTTTTCAGTAGGACTGAGAGGCCACTGAACCAGACTGAGCCTCCGCACTGCAGGACGCTTTGTATGGTGGAGCGAGCAGATGAATAGTTTGAGGACTTCCTTACTGGCTCCAGGTGACCTTAGTCTCCTTAAAAAGTAAATCATCTGCTGTACCTTTTTGCAGATGAAGTACACATGGTAGTGCCAGGACAGTACACTGTCCACATGCACCCCCAGGTATTTGAATGATGATGATGGACAAATCATAACGTTTCCTGGTGGCCTGGTAGTAAATGGTCTAATGCCCGTGTTGTGGTTTTTTTTCCAGTTGTGGATCAGCTTCTTTGACTTTATGACTTTATGGTAAAACTCAATACCTAACGCCTGGGTCAGTAACTGTTATCTATCTGACTCGTGGTGAGACACCACAGGATCTCACTGTTAGGAACTCAGTAACGAACACCCACAGAACACAAGAGAGATTGGATTTTCTTCAGTTCACGCAGATTTATTTGCATCACAAAGTATACAAGTAAACCGAGCTGTCCGGAGTCAACTAACTTCACAATAGCATTGTACATTACTTAATACCTCCATTCTACCCTAATACCTCCCCCCCCGCCCCCCCCCCCCCTCTTCAGCGATGTCCTCCTCCTCCTCTGAACTTTCACCTAGACAAGCTACACTGTGCACCTCGGACATAACAGAGGTTTTTTTTAATTACAGTCTCCTTCCCCACTCGTCTTCTCCTGATTTCGCCTTTGGCCAACGTCACGGCGACCGGCTCCCGTTCTTCCCCTGCGTTAGAAAGGCCCTACTTGTTTATCGACGTCATCCCCCCTCTATCTTCACCCGGGCTCCAAGGCCGCTATACTAGACTCCCTGTCTCAGTGACGTGAATAACATATGACAATGATACAGGCCATTATCCCAGTATGAATGTGAAGATACATGATACATTTCTGATACATTTTTCTCCCACACCCGCTGCTGGTTCCCTAATCTCAATACACCAATTCTGCCTTCATATGTAGAATCATTCATATGCAGAAACTGTAAGAAACGGGACAAGATTTTGGTTACCCTTTGTGGTCGAAGTAGTATTGACCAATCACAGTCGCTTAGGCTTAGGTTGAATATTTATTAATTAAACAGTCCCCTGTGGATAGCAAAAGAAGCAGAAAGCATTGGCTGAAATACAATAAACCACCTTCAGCTATTGTCTGACAATGATTTAGATGATTTATTGAATTAAACTTAGCTTGTAATCTTGGTTGTACACGTTGTCTCTCAACACCAACTCCAGCCTTGCCTCTCAAGTTGCTTATCGGACTCTAAACAATGAGCAGTGCACTTACTTCATTTTGTTACTCTTAATTATTGTTGTTTCCACCAGAATATTGATGCATATGCATGCTGTGTATGCCAGATCAGAGACAGTGTCTGAAGTGTCACGACACCTGTATGAGATGCCTGAGGTATGCAGACAGATGCACTGCCTGCAGCGAAGGCTACCGGTATGTAAAGTACAGTGAGATGTATATTTGAACTTTGGTTTAAAACAAATTGTTGTAATGAAGTTGATTTTTTGTTTATAGTCTGGCGGGGATGACTTGTGTTCCTGAATGCACCAATGGGACCTTTTTCCATGTGGAAGAGATGACCTGCAGCCCATGCCATTCCTCTTGTAGGACTTGTACAGGTCAGTAGTGTGTTTGGCAGGTATACAGTTTCTTCAGTGTCTTCACAGAAGCAGCAGAAATAAAACCTAGTGATAAGGCAAATGCTCATTAAAAAAGAGATTCAGGTATAGGTGTGAATATATATTTTGATCACATCTTTCCAAAAGATAATTTTTTCATCTTGCCAGGCGTTTAATATCTGTTTTTCCCAGGGCCCGGTAAGGAGGAGTGTATCCAATGTGCTGAGGGCTACCTGCAGCAGGAGTGGAGGTGTGTGCAGATCTGTACTCCTGGCTATTACGCTGCAGAGGCAGCCGGAGTCCCTCATAAGATGTGTCACAGGTGGGTGATTCTAAGTCTTGCGAATATCACTGGTTCATCCCTGGATCATTGTGTGTGACTGTGTGCGTCCATCACTGAGTCAGTGTGCACATCTGTTTTTGTCCAAGGCTAATGTCGCATTCTGCTGCAGCAAACAAATATTTTTGGGTGGCCAGTTATGGCTGCATGCTCAATGACCTCTTGTGGTTGCAGTGACTCACACTTTCTTATAACACCTTTTATAACATGTTCTATACTGCCATTGACTTCCTGGTTATTCCTCACTCACCACTCTTAATCGGCCCCCTGGCCAAATGATAACATAGCTGAGTTCATCTGCAAACCCTACTCTGCACCCAGAGACAAAGTGGGGCAGAAACACTTTTGCACACTGTAATTGTTTGGCTAACACCTAACAAAACTACCACTACGCACACTGCTGACTATACCTCCTGGCCCCTGCTCTGCGGCTCACTTTTATTATTATTTTTTGGACGGTGTGTTTGGCAAACCGCTAACAGCTAACAGAACTACCAGTGCACTCACTGTGGTACCTCGCTGCCACGAAACTGCTGCTAAGCGGTCAGACAGCTTGTTGAGTTTAACTTTGCGTTTTGGCACGATTGTATGAAGTGGATTATACATACTTCAAGCCCATTGCTTGTGTCACGTTACATCGTCGCTTGTTTTTTGAGTTTGAGTAAAGTCTGTTTGACTACGCTTTACAGCACTGGTTATTTTAATTTAATCACACAATACAGCAGTGGTCCTTGCAGACACACCAACACACACACACAACGGATATCTCCACACTTCTGAGTGCACCTTTCTAGTTTTAAAATGTCAGTTAGGGTGCGATTCTTCTTTTGTGTAACTTAACTCTTGTGCCTAAATTAAAACAAGTTGCTCCCTTCTGAGGCACAAGAGTTAAAATCAACTGAAAAATTCAAAACTTTCTTTCTCTCGTTCTTCTATTACAGAAACATTTGGATTATAGACTTGACATTTTATGGTGCAAATGCAGAGGAATCATACTTGTACTGATTGAGTACTCACAAGCAACTCTCTGTATATAATAGGAAAGGAACAAATTGTTTGTCCAGGTTTTGATGATTTCAGCTCCATTCTACTGGTTTTCATCTCGATTTGTCCCCCAAGGTGTGAGGAGAACTGTCTGAGCTGCAGTGGCCCCGGAACAACTTGCACCAAATGCAAAGAGGGTTACAGTCTGGTCGGCAGGACTTGTATTGTGAATGCCTCCTGTAATAATGGTGAGTTTGAAATTCTAACCCACATCAGCTTCATTGTGCAACACTGGAGAATCTCCAGGATAAAAGCTGCTGTGAACGACCTGCTTAATGCTCCCCCCCCCCCCTCAGACTAAATGTAGAGTTAATTTCTGTTTTTAGTTTGACTAGAGAACTTCCCCTATCATTTATTTGATGTTTGGACTAGAATAACAACCAACCTTCTGTGTTGCATCTGATTTGAACACCAAAATACCCTGTGGAGTTTTTGACCACTAGCAGCTTTATAGAGCAATATGTTTACACGTGGGTCCCCGTTTTAGTTGCACTGTGCACACAAGTTGGATGAATTACATCTTGCCACTAGTTACACGCCATTACATGGATCAACAGTCTCAGTGAGCACCAACCGGGATTTCTAGTTGAAAACTGAAGACCGACTTGCCAACAACACTTGCTGTGTTTCAAAGTAGTTGTGTTTTTTGTATGACAAACTGGGTCTTCTTATTTATGATGTTATTAAAGGTGCTTTATTTGATATTCAGTGCGTTAATGTTGCACAAATAACTACTTGCTATGTAAAGATATATGTAATATAATATAATATAATATAATGTCTACCTGAGCAGAGAATGACGTCCCTCTCCAGTGTATGTTATAATCAATAAAAAAAAAAATGTAATCAGATTGATTTTATAATGTAGCTAGTATAGCATTCAGTTCATTATGGTATTTTAGTACATTATGGTATGTGGTTAATCAACACTGTGACACCTCTTTTCTTTGAAGAATAAGAAGCAGCAAATACATGGTTTATCTCATTTTAATAGAGAGAAAGATAGAGTGTGAAAGTAGTAAATATAAGCAAAAACAAAAACAATGTTAAAATCAAGTAGACACTTGGAACAGGGAGCACACAGTTCACTTTTTATTGAGTTAAGCTGATTCTTTTCTCCCATCTGTCTGTCAGCTGATGAGGTGTTCTGTGAGATGGTCAAGTCCAACCGTCTCTGTGAGAAGAGGCTTTACCGTCAGTTCTGCTGCCGTACCTGTCTGATGAACGGATGAGGAGCCAACCACCTCCAACCACCTCCTTCTCGTACTCTAAATCCGTCATGAAAAGAGACTGAAGTGTCATCAATTGGTCAAACCTATGTCTATAATCATTCATGAATAAATACAATTTGTTTTCATTTGTACAGGGTAGTACATTTTTTTTTTTTGGTGGATGTATCGATTGAGAAGGAAGCTCTTCAGTTGTATTTTTGCAGGTTGCAGAGGGCAGGTGTGATGTTCATAGAACATTGTGTAAACTGCGGCATGTAGAATGTGTACAAATATTCTGCACTGAAAATGAATTGTATTGAACATGTAAAACGGCACTATCATCAATGTGCTTTCAATAGGATGCACTGTTTAAAAACACTGCAGCTGGCACTTGTTTTATTTCATTTTGAGCTTAATATTTTCATTATTATATATTCAGGTCAGTTAAAATATAAATAATAAAGCACACATAGCTTTTTAAAGCCAGACATGCTGCCTCTGTCTTCTTTTACATTGGCTACCACAGCTTTATTAAAGCATGATGCTTCAGTTTATTATGACTTCTACCCATGCTAGCTCTGCTTTTATTAGTACTATGGAGCGTTTGAACATCTTTCAGCTCATTGTTGTTTTTAGTCGCCCACATGCTTTAGTGTTCTGTTCAATCTCACTGCTCTCACCCACGTCATTTCAAGCAGCAGCAGGCAGCTGTTTTCAGTAAAAAAAAGCTCTCAGTGTTGCCAGAAATGTTTCATGATTCATGGGCCATGCAAATATTTGGGTATTCCCAGGTTCAACAGGAATATGTTTTGATCACATTTGCATATGGAGGAGGTCAGGGTGGATGGGACAAACACTGGACTTTCACCCAGGTGACTCGTGTTTGTGTCCCATGAGAAACCAAAAGTCAGAGAGTTATTTAGTGCCTGTGTATGTTGTGTAATATCATGTTTCATCCACCAGGAGGCGACATAGACTGCATATTCACATAGAAAATGAAGTATATGTTTTCTCTTCTTCGGCTGCTAGTTAAGTGACTTTTGGTTCTAGAGGTTGTAAATACTCATACTATGGAGTCTCAGCTTTGAGGATCTTTTATGTTAACTAAAAAAGTTAGCTATGAGTCTAGTGACTGTGATATGTGAACAGGTCACTGTGAGAGGACTTAGAATCAACAACTGTTTGTGCGTTTAGACACTTCTAGTTCATTGCTTTGGTTCTGCACACAGACTCATGGTCAGCTCTTTATAAGGTGTTTAATTACACTTGTATGTCTGTGTGTGAGTGGGGGGACTTCATTTCTCTGAAGTGAGTACAAACACACTATTCGGCAGGTCTTTGCCCTTGCAGAGGCTCTGCTGTGCTGGCAGACTGGCAGGCTTGTGTTTGAAGGACTGTTGGACCAATGTGAACAAATACTGTGCATGGATTCATCACCATGGCTTTATTATCCTCTATTTTGTTTCTTATTCTATATCCTATATATTATGTAAGTATTAAAATATGTCTCACATTCTGTCCACTGGCTATGTGACAGAATGAACGGAAGAACATTTCAGATGTCATGACTCTGAACAGTTAATGGACGGATGACACTCTTCATATTTTTAAAGTGGCCGTAGTTATGGCACATTGAAAACACTGACTGTTCAGAGAATCCACTGCTGTTGTCTTGACACTGCTGCCATCTAGTGAAACAAAAAACATAGAGATAGCGTAGAGAGCAGTCTAACAGTTTTACATACATTGGTGGGTTAAGAAGAGAGGAAAATAATTGAGAAATATGGGATGTACACTAGAAAGACGTAATCATAAGTACTAGAGTATTTCCACCTGATACTAAGGAATAAAATGAATGAAACATCTTCGGGTCGACTGTGGCTAAGTGGAGAGCAGGGCCGTCCTTCAACCAGAGGATCGGCGGTTCGATCGAAATGTGATAGAATCTGAATTGTAAGTTGCTTTGGATAAAAGCGTCTGCTAAATGACTGTGATGTAATCTTAATGAATATCACTCTCCCATCTCAATAACAATATCAACCGTCAAGTTAAATACATGAGACCACAATGAAAAGGTACATTAAGGTTTTGTGCTAGCACAAATATTTCATAAATAGGTTTTTTGGATAATGCATTAATTTATTATTTTACTGTGACATATTGCCGTGTAACATCTACATTTAAAGCAGCTGTACTGAACAAAACTATTATAGATTTAAAAATAACATGCAGGCTAATTGAACTTTTATTGCACACATATGAGACTAGAACCATTCAAATCCGAGATGTGTGGTATCGATTCGGCTCCAGTCTTGAAAGGCTGCTATAAGTTTTGAAAGCCAGATGTCAGTGTATTTGCTGAGATTAAAGCACCCAATGTTTTCTGCATGGAAATAAACCCCTAAAGCTTCATAAGACTTCATCTGCCCATCACTATTATTATTACCCATGTGCAGAAGACTGTGAACACTTTTTATGTCTCAAACTTTCATACTTTTGGGCCTGTTTATCTGACATGAAGTATGCTTTTATGTTTATATTATTCAAGAAGAGACACTGCACGTTGATGATGCCCATGAGTCCATCATGTAAATGTGAAACATTAAGCCATGGAGGCTAATTTATATCTGCAGTCCCTGCAAGGTTGTTGGCATTTAAAAGCACATACAATTAGTCGAACAATGACAGAAGCACTACTCCAGATTGTGTGTGTCTATATATATCTTAACTTCATATAACTCCAGTGATTAAATATATATTTATAACCACATTAACTACTGATTCTCTAGTTCAGGGAAAGGGTTTCTACGACAAACTGTTCAAATTGATCTGTGTGTCACAGCCATCCATTTGAAATTGAGGTCCAGTATTTTTTTTATCAGGCATCTGACAAATAAGGTCTATTATGTTGTTACATGTGTTTGTTTTTAGTAGAAGATGATTGAATAACATATTGAAACATTAATCAGACGTGTTTTTCATATTTATCTTAGGTAAATACATTTTTATATTATTCGGGAATTTAAGAAATTATCTTTTGAATAATTGATAGATTAGTCATTGGATTAATCGACTAATCGAAAAAATAAACGAATAAATGTATTTGAATTACCCTAAAGCAAACATTTCATGTGTCGCTTTGTCTTTCATTCTGTCTTTTATCAGACTTCAAAATAAAGTTTAAAACCACATAATCCATTTAAAAGTTGGCAAAGAATATTTCTGTTGTGTCGGCAGAAAACAATCATGTTGAGATTATGTCTACTATAAATGTTTAAGTGTAAAGATTGACAACGTCCTACAATGCAGGGTGTTTATAATGTCTCGTACTCTTCCGGTCATCAGTTTAGCTAGCTAGCTAGCTTAGCTGCTCCTTTGACTAAAACCATGGACCAGTCGCAGCTGCTAGGCAACAGAATAACAATCGGGAAACCTACTGTTGTGATGGCATGACCCGCCCTACTCCACCTCTGATTGGTTAGTACTCGTTACCTTCGTTGGTTGGATTGGTTCAATTTAGGCATTAGGAGTGAGATTGGTTAGGAGTTCAGGGTAAACCAATCAGAAGAGAGTAAGGCGGGTCTTAACGTTGCCCATAGCAGAAAAAAAAAGTTCACCGGGCAAGCATGACGGAGAACAAGCAAAGCGAAGGTCCGTCCGAGTCAGCTACAGGTGTGTACCGTCCATCAACTAGTGTCAATTCTCCTGTTGAGGCAACAATAAACGCGCCATATTGATTTGGTTAGCGGTGGCTAGTTGAGCGTTGTTTGCTTGACAGGTTTGGAGTTGTAACGGTAACTCTTGGCTCCGCTCCCGGTTCTCCCTCTCCTCTCTCCTCTCTCATCAGAGCCCGTAGTGACAGACGTCCACAAGAAGATTAAAGCAGCGTTTAAAGCGTTTGACTATGAGTCTAACAACAAAGTGGATGTCAGGTGAGGTCCAACTGTTTTATACAGAGAGAGGTGGTGATGTTGTCTCCTGATAAACTCACTCCTCTCAACTCTTTAGGTCACAACTCATAACTTCCAACACAGTAAATATGAAGATAGAGTTAGCAATATTAGACGATGTCTATTCAACAAAACAGGTTACTTTACGCTTGCTTAATTAAGTCCATATTTACATTCATCCGATGCTGTCGTAGGGCTTTATGTTCAGTAGTGTGGTCTATAGATAACATGGAGTTTGTTTCCCAGGGAGATTGGCACCATCATCTATTCCCTGGGGTGCTTCCCCACTCAGGCAGACCTACATGACATAATAGCAGAGGTGAGAACAGTGCTTACCACC
Organism: Leptoclinus maculatus; assembly: GCA_032191485.1. Taxonomy (NCBI): domain Eukaryota; kingdom Metazoa; phylum Chordata; class Actinopteri; order Perciformes; family Stichaeidae; genus Leptoclinus; species Leptoclinus maculatus. The sequence goes on along the minus strand of JAVDOI010000001.1, from coordinate 43,284,872 downwards.
GTCATTGTTTTGGATGAATAAAAGAACCAGTCATCTAATCATCGGAGGGGTATTATTTACATATATTGGTCATGCAACAATATCTACTATACCTGGATATCATTGTATGAAAATCTGCCAACAGGGTTCGACATCAACCGTTTTTGCTTCAATGCAGCTTGATGTAAATTGATATTATGATCAGTTTTGTCAGAACATTCTCAGCTTGTTGTTAAAAAGGCCCAAAACTCAGCAACAGTCCTGTTCAGGTTGAGGAGGACCACACTGGATTCATCCCTTTGGACAAGTTCCTCCCAGCCATGACCAAAGTGCTGCTGGAGCACAAGTAAGACATTATCTCTTATCTCTTATAAACTCTTGCCTGAGGTCAGCCATGTTGTTTTATATATCTACCTGAATTAATTAAGATGCAGAATTTTGAGGTTGAGAAGAAGGGCCGTGTCGTGATGCAAATAGGTGCTTGTGTTGAAGCAACTCATTTAATTATGCTGCAGGACTTTCAGCTCGATGTTACTGTGGGAGCAAGTGAATGACCTGAGTCTGGTGAAAGTTTTTTGAGATTGCTTTTATATTTGGTAAATATAATGAGGTAGTTACTTGTAGTGTTTCGCAGAATAGATGTGTGGTGAACAAGTCTACAAAGGCCACCACTGTACACTGTTCTTTGATCGTTAATCTTTCAGGTGAACATTTTTCACAAAATACCACGTCACGTCTTTTAAACAGGTAAAGTGTATACTTAGTAATAATGTTTCCACCTCTGGCGACATTGTGTGCGTGTGTGTGTGTGTGTGTTAGGTTCCCTCCCATCCCAGAGGACCTGCTGCTTCAGGCCTTTGAGGTGAGATAAACTTCTGTTTCCTCATATTCTATCCCATTCATATCCCAGTGTTGTAGTACCAGTGACTGCACAGCTTCTATACAATGAAGTAGGAGTTTGAGCCTCTGTGACTATCACACTGTCAACAGAGTAATATCACAATGTAAGTTACTGATATTTGTGTCTCCAGGTTCTGGACAAAGAAAAGAAAGGGTACCTGGAGCCTGAGGAGCTGACAAAGTACATGACGCAGGAAGGTAAAGCAGAAGCTTGTGATGTTTCATGTGTGTTGTAAAGCAGATCTTTTCATAGATAGGTTGTATGTGTCTAACATTAGTTCCACAAAACAGCCTTTTAATGTGCAAACTTTGCTTCTTTTTTTCCCACCACGGCTGTGTTTAAACCAGGTGAGCTCTTCACTCAGGAGGAGATGGATGAGATGCTGACAGCACTCGCTGACCATGAGAAGAACCTTGTCTATTACAAAGACTTAATCAGCCAGTTGACCGTTGACCCTGACATGTAGGCAATGTCACAGTGTGTCTGCATAACTGTTGAGAAGTCTGTGTGTGTTTGGCATTTGTGTTCATATCTGCAGGTTATTAATGCAGGCTAGTAGTTCTAATATGGTATAATAAATAAATGTTCGTATCTCAATCCTGACCTTATGTTTACAGAATTGTCTTTCAGTTCAGATTAAATACTATATGTGCTCAAACTGGCAGAATTTGAAAAATGTATCCATGCAGGAGAGGTCCATTATTTAGATCAAACAGCAGTAGTTTCATGCCCCCTCCCCCCCACATTTACATATTGTACCCAACTTAATTTATAATTTGGAAATTTCTTATTTCCAGTCGGCATGGCAGAAGATGTTTTCAAAGTCACATTGAATGCATTATTGTTACCCATAACTCCAAGATATCAAATCCCAAATTAAAATAATCAAAGCAATTCAAAATGTGAAAACAGTGTCTAGCAAATGACTCTGATGTATAATCTATATAGTATATATTAATGATAAATAAATGTTCAAAGGGGAGGTCCAAAATAACTATCCTTACCAATCTTCTGATATCATTACATTAAGTGTCTATTACAGTCCACTTACTATGTTTCTGGCCAGGGTCGGGTGGGAGGAATCAACACAATGCATTTGTTTATAGTGCACCCAAAGTCAGCACCATGTGAAGCGTCAGTGTTTGGGAATATGTTCTACCTGCTGACCGGGCACAGCAGGGAGTGCTGTTGTCATCCTTATCAGTGAGTCGGGGCTGCGAGCACCTTCATATATATACAGCCTATGGTGTGGAGTCATGAAGCGCTGATCAAGACAAGAGCTTTAAAAAACAATCACAAACCTCACATGTTTTCCTGTAAAGTTATGAAATTTAATTTGATGAATTTAGGTTTACACATGGTATCACATGTTTGTGTTAACCAAGCAGAAAGCTGGCATGACATTCGACACATCACGTTTATAAAGTTATGTTGAACTTCTAAGCTATATATATGTATATATATATATATATATATGTATATTTATACATATATATACAGCGGATACATTTGTAATTGTGTTTCTGCCCCCCCCCCCCCAAAATCCCTGAGAAACATATCTGGTTCTCCAGCTGCTAAATGCTCCACTATGCTCACCAGCTGGTCTCTATTGTGTCTGTTTGTTGCTGAGCAGGTAGTGTGCAGAGGGGGTTTTGTACTGAAAGCAGCAGCCTCCGGGAAAAAGGTTGTTTGTGAGAGCAGAGAGGCAAACCAGTAAAACAAGACACTTAAACAAGGTTTGATAAAGCAGAGGGGAACGGCCGAGTTCATAATTCACTGTGGGTTCATAACTATGAGGAACTCGTCTCACGTTACAGCCAGTCATTTCATCCATTGTTGCAGCGTTGGGCTTGAGTTGATTTGAATAAACTGTACTTTTTGCAAAGACCCGAGTGGGGGCACATGGTGCAATAAGATGATGTCAAAAACATGGACCATTGCGTGAAATGGAATATCTTGGTACTTTATCAGGATTGACATCTATTCAAATAATGAATGTATGTCATTGCATCTATGTCGTTGCATCACCGTTCTCCAAACAGTCAAAACAGGTAGTTTTACTTCCTGGTGCAATATTACAGGGTTGATATTGGGCCACAGCGCGTTGCAGTACGGCTCTACCTCATAGATTGACAACTAACCAGGCAGAATTGACTTGAATGTTAGTCTTTGTATTAACAGATTCACATATATTTACTGTATGGCACTGAGTATGATATACTACTGACTCCTCACTCATGGCTCAAAAAAGGAAAAAAACAACAACAAACATTTGGTCCCTTTTTGAACCAGAGCATCTGCAGATTAATTCATAATTTAATACAAAAACATACCCGATATGTCATGATCCACTGAAGTTATGCAGTGAATGATAAATGAATCCCTGGCGGTGATCTGCACTCTACAGAGTGTACTTTGTTTTACTTCCGTCATAGGTTGGGTTTCAATAAGAGGCTAACCTTCTATATACCCTGACTCTTGCTACAACGTATTCACTCTGGGTCACAATGCATTCTAAATATCACTCTCTGGGTATAAAGTGCAACTCCAATAGACCTGATCAAGATACAGATCTTGTAATTATCAATTCATAATTACTAGCTGCTAAGTCCCTTTTACAAGATACGGAAGTTATGACTATACGAGAAAACGCCTTCACCGTTCTTTTTTTATTTTTATTTTGGCGAGTGTGTACCTGCTTCTATGTACTGTACCTGTCCTCAAGCTGTGGCTGAGTGTTTTTAGTAGTGAGCCACTAAATTAATGTGCCCTCTTAGCCCTGCCCGATCAAATACCTGATTCGAGAACTAGTCCAGAATCTTGTGTCCTCCAGATCAAAAGAGTCAACACTACTTTCCACTGTTCAGTTTTTCAAATAGTTCATTTGTTTGAATGCACAGATTACACGACACTGCTGCTAACAGATACCTCCTTATGTGCAGTATATCATGGCATCATTTTACAATTGGAAATCTAACTTATGTGACTAAGGTTGAAGTCATTCTTCATTTCCTTTGAAAAGCAGTTTCTATAAAGAGGAACATTGTACTCTGAGAAAAGTCAACCGCGGTGTTTTGAATGTGACGAGTTTTGAAAGCACACATTAACACACACTTTGTTTCCTTCTCGTTTATCTGAAATCTTACTGGTTTAAACTAAGCGAGTAATGGCTTTTCCCACAGTCTGCAGTTTCTTATACACACAAGCAGTCAGTGGTGGCAAAGTATTCAGATACTTTTACTAAATAATAGTAATACTGCAATGTAAAAGTGCTCTGTTAAGTATCAAAAGTAAAAGCTCTCCTTAAGAACAATGCCCCTTTTCATAGTGTTACAGTATTAAACATATTATAGAATGAATGCATTACCATTATAGTCACCTTGCCAGAGGCAGGTTGGGTACAGTTCCTTCAGTGGTAAAGGCCATTTTATTGTGTTTACATGTGGAACACTGACGTTTGCTGTATGGGAGGATTCAGAAGCGCGTCGAAAGGTGTGCAATGTTTACACGGTCTAGGGACTTTCTTACTTCGAGCTCAAGGGAAATACCGGTTGAGTAAGGTTCCAGGGAAAACGTCCAACTATTTTATTGTTACACACCACACCTCTCTATCTCTGTTTGTGACAATATGCAAAGTAAGCAGGTTTGGTCTTCACCATGTTCATCCACTTAGCTTAACTAAGCAGTATTAAACATAAGTACAGCTGAGACTGATGGGAATGTCCTTACTTTTGCAGATATTTGGTCATAAAACTGAATTTACAAAATCATCAGGGTAAAATAGAAATGTTGACCTGATCACCAAGTCACAATAGTTCATCCTGAGGTGAACATAAATGTGTGTACCGAATTTCAATCCGTCCAAGGTGTCCACCCATAACCAAAATCAGTAGGATTCATCCTCTTGGCACTAAGAAAACCTGTGCAAAAGGAACGAAAATCTATCCAATAGTTGTTGAGAGTTGTTGAGATGTATCAGTGGGGGATTGACTGACAGACATTACTGTTAACACATATTTACATGATTGTTCACAAACATTAGCATGATTGATCACTAACATCTGCCTCACATTTGGGCCCTATGTCACCAGTCTTTGGAATAAACTATGAAAAATAAAGAACTTACAAAAAAATGTCTGTGATGTTTGAGTTTTACTATTTCAGCAAACGGGGCTTACATGTTGTCAGTAAAGTTGTTTTGTCTGTCTGTTAAAGAACTTCTTGATACATTTCCTTGAAATAATGACCCACACTGATGACACTTTGATACAAAGCCTCTTACATTGTTACGAGGAACACCTTGGATGTTCATGGTGAAAAAAATGTATTCAAAGTATTGGACAAAAAGTCATAGTATAGTATGTCAATACATTTATCAGAGTAAGGTATGCCATAACCGTCATGAAAAATGGAACTATATCATACCATAAAAAGTCATAAAAAACTGAAGTAAGTCATGGTGTAGATTGCCATAGAAAGTCATACAAAATCTAATTATAGTATGCCATAATATAAGTTATTAATATGTTATAATGTCATGGTATGTTATAATGTCAAGGTACATTTTGCCATAAAAATGTTTTCTGCTTTCATGTGTTTTTATGTGCCATCTTTAATACCTGTTTTTGTGTAGATGTAATATGCCATGCAAGAGATGTGCCATCCTCTGCATTTATCTTTTTTTGCTTACGTCTCCGGTTTCCACTGGTAACCCGTGTTTAACGTCACATTGCTGTGAATTGTAAATTATTCCCTCAGAAGTTAAAAAAAAGTCACAGTATAGTATGTGGAAAAATGTCCAAAAAGTCATCGAAAAAACTCATACTATTGTATACCAAATATAGTCATAGTATAGTGTATCGAAAAAAGTTATTATTTAGTCGGTCGAAAATAAGTCATTAAAAGTCAAATTATATTTAAGGAAATATAATCAGAAACAATCATTGTATGTTGAAATATAAGTCACAGTATAGTATGTCGAAAAAAGTATTTTTAAAACGCACAGTTAGAAAGTGCTTTACATATTAGAGATAATACACAGATACAGGGATGCATATCAACTTCTTTTATTATCATATGCACAACAATTACAGAGAAGCAGCCGTTGGCAATGTAAATCCTCTCCAACAATACTCATTATAAATGTATAAAATAAAGTAGTAATTTACATTTGTGATAGACACACATACATACAATTACATGCATGACAGACACAAATTAAAGCACATGACCAAAATAAACAACTACAGGCAAACAGAGTATACACAATGAGTTTTCAGCAGACGCTTCCAAGGACTTGTATCTAATTAGTAATATTTTGAAATCAATTCTGTGTTTTACTGGATGCCAGTTAGGGGAGGCGAGAATTGGGGTGATGAGTCTTTACCACTGCATTTTGCACCAGTTGAAGGCGAGGTAGAGAGGACTGAGTAATGCAAGTAAAGAGGGAGTTACAGTAGCTTTTTAGAGTTACAGTTAGCTTTTGCTAACAGCAAGCGGTATCAAGTCCATAAAAGTCCAGATATTGTACAGTATTACAAGGTTACAAGGTGTTTTGTGTCATTGTACAACAGGGTTGCACAACTAAATTCAGATTCAGGAAAAATACAAGAAATGACTAATTACATAATTACAAGTAGGATTTACTCATTTCTACACACATGTATGTATGTGTATCACAGCTACCGTCCTTAAGAGTCCATTATCATTTCTTGTGAGGATCCATCTGTTGTGTGTTCTTGATTAGTCGTTACTAGATCGATAAGTATAAACGTATTATTGTGAGGCTTTGCCATGTACACAAACATTGACATATCCACACATGACTGAAATCTGACTTACAGATCTAGTAAAGCAGACTGAGACCGACCTCAAGTAATCTACTCTAAATCCTCTGAGCACATTATCAGACAATCAAGTGACGACTTCATAGCAATAGTCTTCCCACAGACAGCATAACGTGAAAAGACAAAATATTAACATAAATAATAAATATATAAACATTTTTTTTTACTTAATACATTGTTTTCTTGTTGTGTTAATGACGGAGTGGGGATGCCTTGCTCCTATTGCACAAAGCTGCATCAGTATGTGTCCATGTTAGAGGCCTAAAGAGCAACACTAGGTTGTTTCTGAGTGGCTGCAGCACTCTTCACGTGCTTACGTTTGGGGCTGCGTGTGCTCTGGTTTGAAGTAGACATAGGTGGACCAGGAGTCCATCTGGGAGTTCATCCACTTGCCGGGGTCATGGTTCTCCATCTGCTCCTCGGCCTCCTCTTCCTCACTCAATCCGTCCACTTCTTCTTCATCCGAGCCTATCTTCTCTGTGCTGCCCCCATTCACGCGAGACACCTCTGGGGCCTCCGTCGTCGTCGAGAGACTTGAGTGACACATGGTGCAGACCCTCAACCACTTGGTCGGGTGAATGTGTCGGATCAGCGCTCGCTTCTTGGAGCAGGCACCACACACCACAAAGCCGCATTTGCGGCAGTGGTGTCGACGCTGGGTCACGGTGAACCTGTCGGAGCAGCGCATGCAGACCGCGGAGGCCTGGTCAGGGATCCAGGTTTTGGCGAAGTGGGACCCGGGCCGGCAGCCACCGCTCTGCAGCAGACTGGACCGGCAGTCCTCTATGTGTTCGATCCAGGCTCGCTTCTCCTCGTATGAGGAGGCTGCCACGTAGAAGGACTTGCGTGGTGTACGGATCAACCATTGGTTCCTCATTTTTACGCCGTCCTCCAAGTCCTCAAGCTGGCTGTCCTCTGAAATACAAAAATAAAATGAAAATTAAATAACAGTACAATTCAAATGGAATAAGTCGGAATAAGGTCACAGAGTCAGTCGTTGAGCGTGTATACATTGCATACATTCTACATCATCCAAATTAAACTATATTGGGATCATTTTCTGCTTCCAATTGTTGGACTTTACTTCAGTGATGCTATGATATGAATGAGTGGGGAGTGCTTCCAAACATGCAGTAAAGTCATGCATGTTGACTGATAGACTGATAAATCTATGCCGACCAAAATGCAATAAATAAATAAAAAATCATCCTGAACTGTGACTTTCTTTCAGTTCCAACTCAAAACGTAATGCAATACAAGCCTAATGTGCCCATTTATGCATATTTCACCTCTATTCTGTGCAAAAAATATATATAATTGAAAATACTTACTCAACGTTTTTTAACATGAATAGTGCAGTTTATTCTTTTCTTTTATGGTTGAAAAATATAAAAATTGTTCTCACAATCAGATTAGAGTGACATAATGCATGTCAAAAACACAACTTCTTCAGAACAGTTGTGTTGCAACAGTTGTTTGTTAGATATAACCAGTTTTACCAGTTTTACCTGTATGACTCTCTCCCCTGCACCTGCACTTTGTGAGTATACTTTGTTTATATGTGCAATGTCATTTGACCAACTGCAAATGTTGAATACACACAATGCATTTTATTTGCATTTTAAATGTTTTGAGATGTTTAAAGATACAAAAAAAAACAAAAAAACATTTGAGTAACTGTTTTATTAAAGTAAAAGGTGCAATATTTTCAATGTTCGATTTTGAAGTAGTCCAAAAGTAATTCAAGTGTATTCAGATTAGATTCCTTTGTTTTGTAATCCAATAGATTAATTTCATGACAAACGTTGCCATGTAATTTGTATCTTGTAACTGCCTACATTTCAAAGTAATCGGACCGAACCAGTTGTCGCTTATTTGACACCCTTTGCTCCAAACATGTCATCTAATCAACGCCACTCCCTGTAGCTGCAAGCTCCAGTAATACCTAGATGGCTTGCACTGGTTACCTGTTGTTTTCCTTCTTTTTTGTGAGTCTGAGGTTCTTTCCTTTTCTTTAGTTTACTGTCAAAGCATTTGAAAACCCTAACAATGATCAAACAATGATGCCTAATCTCTCCCCTCAGGTGTGTCTGTGTTGCTCACCGAGAGGGATGATCTTCTGTTTTTTGTGCCAGCGGCCGTTCAGAATGATGCTGCCGTACACCAGCACGTCGTTGAAGAGGAAGAAGACTTTGGGCTGTGGCCCCCGACGGCTCATCTTCATCAGCCGGCCCTCTCCGATCAGAACCCGATCCGGCGCGTACAGAGGCTTCCCCGACGGCCCGAACGAGTTCTCCACAGCGTGGATGCGGTCCCGGTTATCCTGGGCGAACATACGCTGGTTCCCCATGGTGCCCATTTGTATCTGGTTGACAAGTCAACAAGAGCCCTGTTGTCAGTGAGCTGTTGTTGTTTTGTTGCATATAGTTCCACGTTCCTGTAGGTGTGAGACGCTGTCCTGTGCTCGTGCAGTCTTAATGACACAAGCTGCTGCGCACAGGCGCTTTTTGAAGTCTTGGTGACGCGTCGTGGTGACACAATGGCACTTCCCGAAATAAGATACCGCTTTAAGACAAACCCATTTTGAAAGATGTTAGGTTGGGGAAAATTCATTTGAATGTCCTGTCTGCTGGGCGTTGTACACAAGTCATGTCTTTATTTATCATTAGACTACCAGGAAAGACTTCGAGTGGAAAGTTTTTTTGACAGACGGTTAATTCCAGTGGCGGCTGGTGGAAAATTTTCTTGGTAGGGCTGTGCCACATCCAATCAATTTCAGCAAACATCCCAGAATGATTTAATGCAAACAAATTAAGGTATCAAACACGCATTACTACTTTGCAGTTAAATATTTAACATTCATTCCAACACGAAAAAAAGCAGTAAATAACACTTTGACAAACACGTCAGGACATCTTATTTTAGTCACCCTCACAGGGAATTCAGTATAATATAATATATATATATATCATATAATAAATAATAATATTCACTATAATATAAAACACACACACACACACACACACACACACACACACACACATATATATATATATAATTATTTATATATAACTATATATCCATTTCTCAGACAGGTGCTTCATGTCCCTCATTCCCTAACTGTCCATGCTGGATCTGTCCCTGTTGTTTTAAAAAGCTAAATAAGTTATTAGCATGACTGCATCCAGCGAGCCAAACCTGTCTGGTGTACAGCTACTAGAGAAGCTTCATGTACTGCTTCTCTTTCCTGCTAGTCTGCTGTCTGATTGTGAGGTCAGGCTGATCTGGGATCAGCTCTTTCAGTAGTTTCTCCTCTCAGTTCTCCTCTTGGAGGAGTAGTGCTCGCGCTGGCGCTGGCCTGTAGAGAATAGTCCTGACGAGAACGCGCAGCTTGGGGCAGAACGAAATCTGCCCCAAGCTGAATCTATTTGAGGACGCTGATTGGCTAAATTGTATGTCACTCATTTATATCTTTAGTCAGCATTAAAGCATCATTGGCTAAACTGCTTTATAGACCCGCCTCTTTGGGGCAGTTTCTCCAGCGCCCCAGCCAGCTGAGACATGCACACACAGAGAGGACCTGCAGACAGGCAGAGAGGACGTGCAGGAAAAGCATATATTTACCGCAGATATCATATTTTACACATATTACTGGGTGATTCCATGTTTCAAAAACACAAATATTGTCAATTTGTATAGTTTATTATTATTATTATATCTTTTATTTTGTATTATTTGTAGCTCAAGGGGGGGCGGCGCCCTAGCGCCCTCTATGGACCAGCCGCCACAGCGGCATGAGCTGTTTGCAGCTCATGGATGGATCAACTGAGAATGTCTTTCCACCATGCACTCACCAACTATTTAGTGATTGGCAACCTTTATTTTAAAATTCACCAACTGGTGAATTTAAAATAAAAGTTGCATTAAACACCTGGGCAAAAATATGTATTATATACCGAGGTTATACATGAGATAATACTAACTGTTTTTGTCACCGCATATTGTGCAGCATACAAAATGTCATCGAAAAGTCATGGTATAGTGTGGCATAAAAAAATGTCATAGGATGACATAAGAATGTCATAGTACACTGCTCTCATACGGCGGTTACAGCCGACCCACGGCGTCGACGAGGAAGTGTAGTACGACCCTCGGGTTCCCTCTCAGATAAACACCGTTAGCTCTGTCAGCACTGTTGCCATTGCTTGCACTGTTAGCGGCTAACAGCTGGCTCAGCTGCCACCATGCTGAGAGCGGTTGAGACTTCCTAGGTGTGCTCTAATTTTCATATTTAGCACCTTTAAAAAACACGTTGTAAAAATGTTGTCACATAAATCAGATAACCAATGGGCCTACATGCAAAAACCAGAGACTGTTTTCTTAACGCCATAACTGAATAGTTTTGTGTTATAACTATTATAAAATATAGTAAATATAACAGCTTTCTCTTTAATACGTAGTTGTTTTGTGTAGTAGGGTTTTGTAACATAGTGATGTAATATAATCTTTGATATAGTTGAAATGAAAAAATAATTTACTCTATTATGTTAAACGCGAATGATATAATCAAACGGATCAATCATTGCAATGAATAGACCATTTTCACTGCAGACAGTTTGAAATGTCACACTAGATAATATCACGTTATGTAAAGCCTGGCTCAGTTCCAACAAGTGTCCCACTCAGACAGTGAGCCAGAAATGCAACCAGTTACACTTGTGTAAGTCAAAATGCACCGTCATCCAGGGATCCAGCAACTTTTGGTTGCACTGGTGCATCTAACTTTTAGGCCAATTCATTTGTAGATACTTTAGAAAGAAGAAGTTTTAAAAATATTCATTTGAGTAAATATTTTGCAGCCAAATCAAATAATTTAAAGCAGCAGTATTAAACATATTATAGAATGAATGCATTACCATTATAAACAGCCTTTAAAAGCTGGTCGAGGTGGAATATTTAGTATCATCATCTGTAACTAGTAAGAATGAATGTAAAATGAATGTATATATTATTGTATTTTTCAAAAGTACAATATTTCTCTTCAAAATACAGTGGAGTCAAATATAGCACAAGTACTTTTTAATTGTAAGTAGTACTCCACCCCTGCTTACAGTCTAGATACAGAAATTAATAGAAAACCAGATCTTACTCCCATTTTTTCCTTAATAGGCAATTAACATACATTGATTATGACATATAGGTAGGTAGGAATAATTCATATGAATTCTTTCTTTATTTTTGATGGACCAAATAAATGACCATAATCACATTTGTATTGTTTTGATTTATTCTCTCATATCAATACATATAACTTGTGTTGTAGGTAAATTATTGTTGACCCCATGTTGACCTTTGCATACCCCTAACCCGTAACCCATGAACATGGCTTGTTGGGTTTTAAGGTGTTTACCCTGTTAAAGTACAGTACAGTTTGGAGAGTTGGACCCAGCAGATACAAACTATTATATACTGTTGATACATGGTTCCCCTACATTTTAATGTGTCATACTGTGTTGGTTCATGGGCTGCATAATGTTCTTTTCATTAAAATAATCACAATTCTTACAGACATAAGCCAGGGACTGTGCTAATTTTCACAGGAACTCTCTACTGTTGTTATAGCTTCGCAATCGGATATACAATTAAAAAAGAGGGCCAAAAATGGTTTGCTTTCACAAGAGAACAAAGAGGATTATTTTTTTAGATCGTGACATCACCACTGTGCTCAAAATAACATGGTCTTGTTCTGTGTAGTCACCTTGCCAGAGGCAGGTTGGGTACAGTTCCTTCTGTGGTAAAGGCCATTTTATTGTGTTGCCCATGTGGAACACTGACGTTTGCTGTATGGGAGGATTCAGAAGCGCGTCGAAAGGTGTGCAATGTTTACACGGTCTAGGGACTTTCTTACTTCGAGCTCAAGGGAAATACCGGTTGAGTAAGGTTCCAGGGAAAACGTCCAACCATTTTATTGTTACACACCACACCTCTCTATCTCTGTTTGTGACAATATGCAAAGTAAGCAGGTTTGGTCTTCACCATGTTCATCCACTTAGCTTAACTAAGCAGTATTAAACATAAGTACAGCTGAGACTGATGGGAATGTCCTTACTTTTGCAGATATTTGGTCATAAAACTGAATTTACAAAATCATCAGGGCAAAATAGAAATGTTGACCTGATCACCAAGTCACAATAGTTCATCCTGAGGTGAACATAAATGTGTGTACCGAATTTCAATCCGTCCAAGGTGTCCACCCATAACCAAAATCAGTAGGATTCATCCTCTTGGCACTAAGAAAACCTGTGCAAAAGGAACGAAAATCTATCCAATAGTTGTTGAGAGTTGTTGAGATGTATCAGTGGGGGATTGACTGACAGACATTACTGTTAACACATATTTACATGATTGTTCACAAACATTAGCATGATTGATCACTAACATATGCCTCACATTTGGGCCCTATGTCACCAGTCTTTGGAATAAACTATGAAAAATAAAGAACTTACAAAAAAATGTCTGTGATGTTTGAGTTTTACTATTTCAGCAAACGGGGCTTACATGTTGTCAGTAAAGTTGTTTTGTCTGTCTGTTAAAGAACTTCTTGATACATTTCCTTGAAATAATGACCCACACTGATGACACTTTGATACAAAGCCTCTTACATTGTTACGAGGAACACCTTGGATGTTCATGGTGAAAAAATGTATTCAAAGTATTGGACAAAAAGTCATAGTATAGTATGTCAATACATTTATCAGAGTAAGGTATGCCATAACCGTCATGAAAAATGGAACTATATCATACCATAAAAAGTCATAAAAAGTCATGGTGTAGATTGCCATAGAAAGTCATAAAAAATCTAATTATAGTATGCCATAATATAAGTTATTAATATGTTATAATGTCATGGTACATTTTGCCATAAAAATGTCCCAGTAAAGTAAATACTAAAAAACGTCATACAAAACTCATTGTATACTATACCATTAAAAATATTAAATAACAATTCAAATAATTCCAGGCTTTTGCCTCACAAGATGAGAGTTATTTGTCAAATAAACTATTTACTCGTTTTTGTCAAAAGAGCTTTAATAACAAAATGATTATATTGTTAATAAATAAACCAGCTGTGTAATGTAGACTCTGCTTGCATTCCACTGCTTTCATCTGTGTTTATGTGCCATCTTTAATACCTGTTTTTGTGTAGATGTAATATGCCATGCAAGAGATGTGCCATCCTCTGCATTTATCTTTTTTTGCTTACGTCTCCGGTTTCCACTGGTAACCCGTGTTTAACATCACATTGCTGTGAATTGTAAATTATTCCCTCAGCCAAAGTCTGCAGAAATGCTGACTTACGGAAAGGGTTCATAAAGGGCTCAAAATGTCTACAAGAGAGCCCCCAAACACTCGATGATTTGACTTTGGGACAGCCCTAAACCCTCACAGACTTTGCTGTAACGCGCATCAAAGTCCGTGAGTTGGTGAGTGTGGCGATTAGAATTGGGCCTTGGTCTGTCAAAAGAAGTTAAAAAAAAAGTCACAGTATAGTATGTGGAAAAATGTCAAAAAAGTCATCGAAAAAACTCATACTATTGTATACCAAATATAGTCATAGTATAGTATATCGAAAAAAGTTATTATTTAGTCGGTCGAAAATAAGTCATTAAAAGTCAAATTATATTTAAGGAAATATAATCAGAAACAATCATTGTATGTTGAAATATAAGTCACAGTATAGTATGTCGAAAAAAGTATTTTTAAAACGCACAGTTAGAAAGTGCTTTACATATTAGAGATAATACACAGATACAGGGATGCATATCAACTTCTTTTATTATCATATGCACAACAATTACAGAGAAGCAGCCGTTGGCAATGTAAATCCTCTCCAACAATACTCATTATAAATGTATAAAATAAAGTAGTAATTTACATTTGTGATAGACACACATACATACAATTACATGCATGACAGACACAAATTAAAGCACATGACCAAAATAAACAACTACAGGCAAACAGAGTATACACAATGAGTTTTCAGCAGACGCTTCCAAGGACTTGTATCTAATTAGTAATATTTTGAAATCAATTCTGTGTTTTACTGGATGCCAGTTAGGGGAGGCGAGAATTGGGGTGATGAGTCTTTACCACTGCATTTTGCACCAGTTGAAGGCGAGGTAGAGAGGACTGAGTAATGCAAGTAAAGAGGGAGTTACAGTAGCTTTTTAGAGTTACAGTTAGCTTTTGCTAACAGCAAGCGGTATCAAGTCCATAAAAGTCCAGATATTGTACAGTATTACAAGGTTACAAGGTGTTTTGTGTCATTGTACAACAGGGTTGCACAACTAAATTCAGATTCAGGGAAAATACAAGAAATGACTAATTACATAATTACAAGTAGGATTTACTAATTTCTACACACATGTATGTATGTGTATCACAGCTACCGTCCTTAAGAGTCCATTATCATTTCTTGTGAGGATCCATCTGTTGTGTGTTCTTGATTAGTCGTTACTAGATCGATAAGTATAAACGTATTATTGTGAGGCTTTGCCATGTACACAAACATTGACATATCCACACATGACTGAAATCTGACTTACAGATCTAGTAAAGCAGACTGAGACCGACCTCAAGTAATCTACTCTAAATCCTCTGAGCACATTATCAGACAATCAAGTGACGACTTCATAGCAATAGTCTTCCCACAGACAGCATAACGTGAAAAGACAAAATATTAACATAAATAATAAATATATAAACATTTTTTTTTTTTTTTACTTAATACATTGTTTTCTTGCTGTGTTAATGACGGAGTGGGAATGCCTTGCTCCTATTGCACAAAGCTGCATCAGTATGTGTCCATGTTAGAGGCCTAAAGAGCAACACTAGGTTGTTTCTGAGTGGCTGCAGCACTCTTCACGTGCTTACGTTTGGGGCTGCGTGTGCTCTGGTTTGAAGTAGACATAGGTGGACCAGGAGTCCATCTGGGAGTTCATCCACTTGCCGGGGTCATGGTTCTCCATCTGCTCCTCGGCCTCCTCTTCCTCACTCAATCCGTCCACTTCTTCTTCATCCGAGCCTATCTTCTCTGTGCTGCCCCCATTCACGCGAGACACCTCTGGGGCCTCCGTCGTCGTCGAGAGACTTGAGTGACACATGGTGCAGACCCTCAACCACTTAGTCGGGTGAATGTGTCGGATCAGCGCTCGCTTCTTGGAGCAGGCACCACACACCACAAAGCCGCATTTGCGGCAGTGGTGTCGACGCTGGGTCACGGTGAACCTGTCGGAGCAGCGCATGCAGACCGCGGAGGCCTGGTCAGGGATCCAGGTTTTGGCGAAGTGGGACCCGGGCCGGCAGCCACCGCTCTGCAGCAGACTGGACCGGCAGTCCTCTATGTGTTCGATCCAGGCTCGCTTCTCCTCGTATGAGGCGGCTGCCACGTAGAAGGACTTGCGTGGTGTACGGATCAACCATTGGTTCCTCATTTTTACGCCGTCCTCCAAGTCCTCAAGCTGGCTGTCCTCTGAAATAAAAAAATAAAATGAAAATTAAATAACAGTACAATTCAAATGGAATAAGTCGGAATAAGGTCACAGAGTCAGTCGTTGAGCGTGTATACATTGCATACATTCTACATCATCCAAATTAAACTATATTGGGATCATTTTCTGCTTCCAATTGTTGGACTTTACTTCAGTGATGCTATGATATGAATGAGTGGGGAGTGCTTCCAAACATGCAGTAAAGTCATGCATGTTGACTGATAGACTGATAAATCTATGCCGACCAAAATGCAATAAATAAATAAAAAATCATCCTGAACTGTGACTTTCTTTCAGTTCCAACTCAAAACGTAATGCAATACAAGCCTAATGTGCCCATTTATGCATATTTCACCTCTATTCTGTGCAAAAAATATATATAATTGAAAATACTTACTCAACGTTTTTTAACATGAATAGTGCAGTTTATTCTTTTCTTTTATGGTTGAAAAATATAAAAATTGTTCTCACAATCAGATTAGAGTGACATAATGCATGTCAAAAACACAACTTCTTCAGAGCAGTTGTGTTGCAACAGTTGTTTGTTAGATATAACCAGTTTTACCAGTTTTACCTGTATGACTCTCTCCCCTGCACCTGCACTTTGTGAGTATACTTTGTTTATATGTGCAATGTCATTTGACCAACTGCAAATGTTGAATACACACAATGCATTTTATTTGCATTTTAAATGTTTTGAGATGTTTAAAGATACAAAAAAAAACAAAAAAACATTTGAGTAACTGTTTTATTAAAGTAAAAGGTGCAATATTTTCAATGTTCGATTTTGAAGTAGTCCAAAAGTAATTCAAGTGTATTCAGATTAGATTCCTTTGTTTTGTAATCCAATAGATTAATTTCATGACAAACGTTGCCATGTAATTTGTATCTTGTAACTGCCTACATTTCAAAGTAATCGGACCGAACCAGTTGTCGCTTATTTGACACCCTTTGCTCCAAACATGTCATCTAATCAACGCCACTCCCTGTAGCTGCAAGCTCCAGTAATACCTAGATGGCTTGCACTGGTTACCTGTTGTTTTCCTTCTTTTTTGTGAGTCTGAGGTTCTTTCCTTTTCTTTAGTTTACTGTCAAAGCATTTGAAAACCCTAACAATGATCAAACAATGATGCCTAATCTCTCCCCTCAGGTGTGTCTGTGTTGCTCACCGAGAGGGATGATCTTCTGTTTTTTGTGCCAGCGGCCGTTCAGAATGATGCTGCCGTACACCAGCACGTCGTTGAAGAGGAAGAAGACTTTGGGCTGTGGCCCCCGACGGCTCATCTTCATCAGCCGGCCCTCTCCGATCAGGACCCGATCCGGCGCGTACAGAGGCTTCCCCGACGGCCCGAACGAGTTCTCCACAGCGTGGATGCGGTCCCGGTTATCCTGGGCGAACATACGCTGGTTCCCCATGGTGCCCATTTGTATCTGGTTGACAAGTCAACAAGAGCCCTGTTGTCAGTGAGCTGTTGTTGTTTTGTTGCATATAGTTCCACGTTCCTGTAGGTGTGAGACGCTGTCCTGTGCTCGTGCAGTCTTAATGACACAAGCTTCTGCGCACAGGCGCTTTTTGAAGTCTTGGTGACGCGTCGTGGTGACACAATGGCACTTCCCGAAATAAGATACCGCTTTAAGACAAACCCATTTTGAAAGATGTTAGGTTGGGGAAAATTCATTTGAATGTCCTGTCTGCTGGGCGTTGTACACAAGTCATGTCTTTATTTATCATTAGACTACCAGGAAAGACTTCGAGTGGAAAGTTTTTTTGACAGACGGTTAATTCCAGTGGCGGCTGGTGGAAAATTTTCTTGGTAGGGCTGTGCCACATCCAATCAATTTCAGCAAACATCCCAGAATGATTTAATGCAAACAAATTAAGGTATCAAACACGCATTACTACTTTGCAGTTAAATATTTAACATTCATTCCAACACGAAAAAAAGCATTAAATAACACTTTGACAAACACGTCAGGACATCTTATTTTAGTCACCCTCACAGGGAATTCAGTATAATATAATATATATATATATCATATAATAAATAATAATATTCACTATAATATAAAACACACACACACACACACACACATACACACACACACACACATACATATATATATATAATTATTTATATATAACTATATATCCATTTCTCAGACAGGTGCTTCATGTCCCTCATTCCCTAACTGTCCATGCTGGATCTGTCCCCGTTGTTTTAAAAAGCTAAATAAGTTATTAGCATGACTGCATCCAGCGAGCCAAACCTGTCTGGTGTACAGCTACTAGAGAAGCTTCATGTACTGCTTCTCTTTCCTGCTAGTCTGCTGTCTGATTGTGAGGTCAGGCTGATCTGGGATCAGCTCTTTCAGTAGTTTCTCCTCTCAGTTCTCCTCTTGGAGGAGCAGTGCTTGCGCTGGCGCTGGCCTGTAGAGAATAGTCCTGACGAGAACGCGCAGCTTGGGGCAGAACGAAATCTGCCCCAAGCTGAATCTATTTGAGGACGCTGATTGGCTAAATTGTATGTCACTCATTTATATCTTTAGTCAGCATTAAAGCATCATTGGCTAAACTGCTTTATAGACCCGCCTCTTTGGGGCAGTTTCTCCAGCGCCCCAGCCAGCTGAGACGTGCACACACAGAGAGGACCTGCAGACAGGCAGAGAGGACGTGCAGGAAAAGCATATATTTACCGCAGATATCATATTTTACACATATTACTGGGTGATTCCATGTTTCAAAAACACAAATATTGTCAATTTGTATAGTTTATTATTATTTCTATGGACCAGCCGCCACTGGTTAATTCAAAAGAACCTGTGGCTCGCGCTGTTTGCAGCTCTTGGATGGATCAACTGAGAATGTCTTTCCACCATGCACTCACCAACTATTTAGTGATTGACAACCTTTATTTTAAAATTCACCAACTGGTGAATTTAAAATAAAAGTTGCATTAAACACCTGGGCAAAAATATGTATTATATACCGAGGTTATACATGAGATAATACTAACTGTTTTTGTCACCGCATATTGTGCAGCATACAAAATGTCATCGAAAAGTCATGGTATAGTGTGGCATAAAAAAATGTCATAGGATGACATAAGAATGTCATAGTACAGTATGTCATTAGTATTGTCATAGAAAATGGAAAAAAGTCCTAGTTTACTTTACTGTGACTTTTTTAAAAATATCATATTAACTGATTACTAAATCTACTCTAAAGCCTACAATTCTTTACACATGCTTTGGAGAGAGTAGCCAATAGAAATAAGTCAGTAGTTGTGCACATCATTTTTTAATCACCAGACTTACAGACTGGTACATTTCTAGCAATCTTTGTCATTTTAGACACAACCCCAGAAAGTACAGCAAGGTCGACAGAGTAAACAGGAGGCTCCACAATTTCATTCATAATAGCTATGTTCATCTGCACCAGCTTTATGGGAGCTTTTCATATTCATGACTTTAGAGACTTTGTTTCTAGCATTTAGCAATCAAAAATAATTAATTCAAATAATGGCCTTGAATAATATTAACTGATAAGTAAGTAGCACTCTTTGGTTGGATTATTTTGTTAGCGAGATTTTCAGATAAAAAAATAATTGAGCAAACTGTCAGCAAGCTCAGTAGACGGTGTCAACACCATCGCTCACTTTGTGTTTTACTTTGGTGTCTGGAAGCACAGTGGTGTTGTGACCCCGGCTGAGGACTCTTTCAGGATTGCTTTTGGTCACCCCAAGATGCTTCAATAAGATAGGTGTAGTGTTTTCTCCAGGGTTGGGCAGTAACCCATTACATGTAATCAGTATTATGTACGTCAAAATAACTTTTTTATGTGCCAATTTTACAACATCAGTCATTTCTATTGACTGAATCTATTTGACTTCCAGGTGGGAATGTTCTGACGGACTAAAAAGTTGCATTCTACACCTTTTTAAACATCTCGGCAACAATATGTGATATTGAGGTATATACACGTCATAATAACCTGTTTAGTGGCCACAAAATATATTTGTAAGACACAAAAGTGAAAAAACAAAGAGCAGAGTGGGATCTTTTGAACCAACCGTTACCAGAAACTACAGAGTAAAACAGACCTCACAAGAACTTACATTTCACAAACAGCTGTGGTTTTTGCTCAGCCAAGCAGTTGGAGTGGTGTTGGGTGGGAAGGGAAAAAAAAGAAACTGATGCCAAAGTTTGATGCCATCCTCCTTCTTACAGAAAGAATGCACATTAGTTGGCATTGCACAACAATACTTAAAATACATTTTGGCAACACTTCCATTATGTACTCCAGGAGAGTTGCAAAGGGGGCTTTCTGATATGTGCATTATATTGAGATATATTCTCGTCTTCACACAATGCACCAGCTAAAAACCTGAAAGTCTGGATTCTGCAGTCTTAATCTCAATCAGATAACCTGATCCGAGTGAAACCGCTGTGTGTGTACGCCTGTCTAGCAAACCCACACAGTTATCTTTAAATAGCAAAAAGTAAAATAACTAGTTTCTGCTCTGTCAAAGCAAACACTGTTCCAGGTCACCAGTGTCAATATCTGGTTGGACTGGTTCTCTTTAAAAGGAGGCAGTCCGGGAAGCAACCAGGAATTTTCCAGAGAAAGACGTACACTCAGTTGCCAGCAGCAGGTGGAGGAGTTCAGGAAAGTACACAGACAACGATACACGGCTTATAGTCCGCCATGTTTCAAGTTTTACTGTTACAAAAGAGTGCAGTACACTTGTGTGGTTACAACAAAATGTTTGCTTTGTTCTCTTCTGTACAATACACGATAAATAATAAAACAAATGAGCTAAATAATACTAAATACTGCCGTCCAACAGCGGATATTTCCTCCATCTGGCTGCCTACATGAGCTAATGTTTTACGCTCTAAATGTCATCAATCAGCTCAATGACACCCGTTAACGAGAGCTAAAGGAATTCCTTCACTCCACTGAGAGCAGACGTCTGAAAAATAACACAGAGAGCTAAAGACTGAGACTGGTTCACTGCTGTTATGCACTCAAGCAACAGTTTATTCAGAGCAGAGCATGAGAGTTACAGTTTGCTGAAACAGTTGTTTGAAACTTAAGAGTTGAGAACGTTTGACGATTAATTAACATGTTTTTCTATTAAAAAAAAACAAAAAAAAACTTCTGTTCTCACGTTTGTGTTTCATTTTTTTGTCTCAACGTGAAGCAGCCGGGCAAAGGCCTGAGCACAATACCATTTTAAATGATCAAAAAGTATGCATTTAATTCTGGAAACATAAGTGTGAAAAAAAAAATCAATAAATACGACCAGGAACCAGAATTAAACTAGCCTGCTGTCTGGTTAAAGTGGTCTCTGGAGCCAGTGTCTACTCTGCACTCAGCCAAAGACGTTTGGAGCAGAGGAAGCTCCGCTCTGTAACACCACTCTTCAGTCTGAGTGAGACGTCTCCTCTTTAGCTGATCGCCTCATGTCAATTTCAGGTTCCTGATAACATCAGCAGGGTTATTTTCTCAGACTTGACAAAGCTACTTACACAGAGGACATTATACAGCTTTTATCACTGGCTGATTAGTACTCCCCATGACAAGTAAACTGAGAGTGCCATTATGGTGGAGTAACTTTAATATAAAGTGACACCTATTTGTGATAGTCGTCCATATTCGGTTTGGTGTAAACAGAACCAAAAACTGAAATATCATTTGTGATGACCTCAATGCATCTTCGACACATCGGTCACCGTTGTTGCAGTTCTTTGTGACTTCTAATAGAAGGCAGTAGAAGTCTGATCATGTGATGTCTCTCTGCATCATGCTGCGTCCTGTGGTGACACCTCACAAGTCGATGGTTCCTTTCACTTTGAACTTCTTGGCGGAGCGCTCGCTGGCTCGCTGCTCAAACTTGCTCCCGTAGATGTGCGAGACGAAGCCGTTGATCTCCACTGCAAACACACTGTTCCTCTTCGGGATCACTGCGACAGAACAAGAGCAGGGTGTCAAAGCAGGTGACTGACTTGGAAACTGTCCAAGACCGCAAGGCTTCCTCATGATTCGGCTGCAAGAGCATAATATTGTTGTGTGACTTGTATTGTTGTTGTGTGGTTGAACTTTTTACCATGTGCTTTTAAAAGGTACTTTAAACGATATTCAGAGCAACTATTTGCTATGTAAATATATAGTGGAGTCAAGTCTACCTGAGGAGAAGTCACTCTCCCTGTGTGTGTGTTGTAATCCGAGCTTCTCCTTGCTTTGTTGACACAGCAAGCCTAGCCACGCGTGCCATTAGTGCAAGTCATCGTGCCCTAACTGGCCGGCTCGTGGCCGCCACCCCCCACTGCTCTCATACGGCGGTTACAGCCGAGCCACGGGACAAGGAAGCGTAGTAGGACCCTCGGGTTCCCTCTCAGATAAACACCGTTAGCTCTGTCAGCACTGTTGCCATTGCTTGCACTGTTAGCGGCTAACAGCTGGCTCAGCTGCCACCATGCTGAGAGCGGTTGAGACTTCCTAGGTGTGCTCTAATTTTCATATTTAGCACCTTTAAAAAACACGTAAAAATGTTGTCACATAAATCAGATAACCAATGGGCCTACATGCAAAAACCAGAGACTGTTTTCTTAACGCCATAACTGAATAGTTTTGTGTTATAACTATTATAAAATATAGTAAATATAACAGCTTTCTCTTTAATACGTAGTTGTTTTGTGTAGTAGGGTTTTGTAACATAGTGATGTAATATAATCTTTGATATAGTTGAAATGAAAAAATAATTTAATCTATTATGTTAAACGCGAATGATATAATCAAACGGATCAATCATTGCAATGAATAGACCATTTTCACTGCAGACAGTTTGAAATGTCACAGCAGATAAAATCACGTTATGTAAAGCCTGGCTCAGTTCCAACAAGTGTCCCACTCAGACAGTGAGCCAGAAATGCAACCAGTTACACTTGTGTAAGTCAAAATGCACCGTCATCCAGGGATCCAGCAACTTTTGGTTGCACTGGTGCATCTAACTTTTAGGCCAATTCATTTGTAGATACTTTAGAAAGAAGAGGTTTTAAAAATATTCATTTGAGTAAATATTTTGCAGCCAAATCAAATAGTTTAAAGCAGCGGTCCCCAACCTTTTTTGCACCACGGACCGGTTTCATGTAAGACAATATTTTCACGGACCGGCCTTCAAGGTGAGGCGGAAAAACACAACGAAATAAAATGATACGATCGGCATGAAAACAAATATAAAATGCATTAATAAATACAACTCACAATAACGCTGAATCAGTGGGAGCCCTGAGCTTGTTTCTCTGCAACGAGATGGTCCCATCTGGGGGTAATGGGAGACAATGACACCCGAAGTGTGTTCCTTATGTCCAGTCTACTCCGTAATTTTGTTTTGATTGCTGTCACTGCAGAAAATCCCGCTTCACAAAGAGGATGTTGGAAATGGAAGCAGGGTTTTCAGTGCTTTAGTGGCGATCTCAGGATATTCAGCCTTGATTTTAATCCAAAACACCAGCAGAGTTGTTGTCTCAAACATACTTTTAAGGCCACCGTCATTTACAATCTCCAGCAGCTGATCTTCCTCTGTCGCCACATATTATGCAGAGCGGGCTTGGCGCGTCAGAATTACTCCTGATATTTAATTAGACTCCTGATATTGTCTGTTTCTTGGAAGTTGTAGGCTCTTCTTCTGTCTCCTTAGTGGGCCTTTTCCCCTTTGCAAAGAAGCTCTCCAAAAGTTATTTACAAATTTTTGCGGGCTTAATTTTTGAGGTAACGTATCACGTGACCGAGACAAGCGTCTTGACATGTCAAGAGCCACATGCGGATGAAATTGCGAGAGAATCCGGTCATTTTTCAAAATAAAACTTCTTTCAGACTCTGATAAACAATAAAACGGAAATAATATAATATTTATTCTTTCTGTGCGGCCCGGTACCAAATGATCCGCGGCCCGGTGGTTGGGGACCACTGGTTTAAAGGATATTTAACATTTGTTTCTTTATAATGCATTTAATACTTGACTTCTTTCTTTACAGGGCTTGTACAAAGAAAATAAAGTAGTCCATGAATATGACATATAAATTTACAGATAATTATAATCCCTCCATGGCATTATAGGGGTTAGTTGATGTCTTTTTACCGGTTACACCTACAGTCTATGGGCAGATCTAGGAGTTGCACTCCTCACAGTGTATTTTGTTTGTACGCCCTCTGCTGTTTCAGAGAATAATGCAGCGCACAGCTCAGAGGGTATAAACACCTCCGTTCATGCTCAGAGCTCGTGCTCCTTCTGCGGAGGCTCGCGCTACGCCAAGCTTAAGATTTTGGGTCAGATTTCACCGACAGTAGGGGGTCCAATGGGCCATTGGCCCCCTGACTATACACCCCTGTCGTGCATAGCGAACGAGAGTAGTCGTCGTGACGTCACCCGTTGGTTTGTGGACTGCCATTTTTAAGTGTTTTGCGTTCGGCGGTCTTACCTTTCAGTTTGTCTTCTTTGGTGATAATTTTGAAGATGTGTTTAAACTCTTGGACTAGAATCCCTGAGGCGCCGACATATGATGGGCATTTAGAGCGGACCACTGCGAGAGAGAGAGAGAAAAGAAAAACTATTAGTACAGCACTGTCACAGCTGTGTCTGCGCTCAGAGAAATGCATCCAGATGATGGTCTTCAGGACCAACAGGTACAATAAAGCACAGGTGACATTGTTCAACATGATATACACCATTCAGTAGGTCACATATCACATTTACACTGTTAAAACATGGCTCACAGTCCTGCCATATCTCAACCAGGTAGTGAGATGGACCGTTGACAGTTTTTTTCTTCATAAAGACATCAACACAGCACTAAACTGACCCCACGCTGTCGCTTTACTAGGCGGTAAAAGATCTACCTGTGATGATGGCACCATGGAAGTCTGCCTTCAGAAGCTTCTGTTGCACAAACTGTGGACTGCTGTAAAAAAACACAACATAACAGACAAGACTTCAGAAATCGCTTCAAACTGGCAGTGAATGAGGAATCTGCGGCGATCCAAACTGATTTACCACGTTGGTTTCAATCCGTTACACAGGTCAATGACGTACTGTCTCCAGAGTTCATGCAGAGGCAGGAAGAGCTCGTATCTGTGATGGAAATGACAATTTCAATGACAAAGTGATGATGGGGAGAGGGGAGGGGCGAGGTAAACAACTGGCTAAATGGGAAACGTATCGCAATCAATTTAGACTGTTTTGATGCGGTCATGTTCCAATCACATTTTTTTCCTCTTTAGGTGCACAATGACTGCTCATCCTTCAGAGGCGTCACCAACCTCTGGTGCTCAGGCTTGATCTGGAAGATCTTCATTGCCCTCTTCTGCCGAGCGTTCAGTCCTTTGGCTCTCTTGCTCTTCCTCTTGGACTTGTCCTTCTTGGGCCTGGCGTAGCACAGCACCACCGCCTTGTGAGTCAGCAGGGTCTTCACATCATGGTGCGAGTTCTGCTTCATGCTGTTCTTCAGGAACGCCCGGGTGAAGGCCTCGGCTTTATATTTGGTCAGAGACTGGAAATAAGAGAGTGACACCGGGGACATTTACAGAGATGTGTAATGTAGTTTTTATCTTGTAAACAGTGTTGGGGAAGCTACTTTAAAAAGCTTTTCAAGCTTCAATTACTTTACACTGGAAGAAGTTGAACTACAGCTAAGCTATCCTACGGAAACATCTAGTTTGGTTAATTGAAGCTACTTTAAAAAGTAGTTGAAAGTATTTTGTAAACTAAAATATAACAAAATATTATGTTTTTATCACCTCACGCCTGTATGCCTCTGTGAACCAGTCAAGTTGCAGTTTACATCCATGTCTGTCCAAAATGTCATCACTTCATCATTTTATCCTCTTAGACATTTGTATGATATTGTCATAATAAGCATATTCATATTTGAGTTATGGTCAAAAACATTGACCGTCGATGACCAAATTAATCAGTTCATACTTGAGTCCAGATGGACGTTTGTGCCAAATTTGAAGAAATTCCCTCCAGACGTTGCCGATACATCGCGTTCACGAGAATGGACCGGACAGACGGACGGACAACCCAAAAACATAATGCCTCCGGCCACGGCTATCGCCGGCAGTTAGAAAAAGATTCAAGGCACTCTGACAATTGCATTTCTTTAAATAAGTGCCCACTAGTTCAAAGGTCATAAGTAAACCAAAAATATATAAAATACCCTATTCAATTCTTCATTCAAATGACACCTTTTTAGACTGTTGACTGACTCATGTAGTGGTCTATAAAATGGGCCTGCTGTTTTACTTGCTGGTTTTTGTAACTAAAAACTAAAACAGTCTTAAACTTGATGAAGACGATGAAGACGATGAAGCGGTCGCTGTGTGAGCACTGAGCAAAGCCCGCCCTTTAGGCACATGCAAATGCTGACGAAAGCATTAAAAAAAAACCTTTATGTTGATAAACGTATATTTAAAAAGAGAACATCATATTTTTTGATGATCGCGTGTAGACAAATATAAAATGTCAGAGAAATATGGAAAATGGATTTTCCAGTTTCAAATGTCTTCTTGTATCCAACCAACAGTCCAAAACCAAAGATATTAATTTGACTATCATTACATAATCATTTAGTTAATGAAGGAAGGCATCCCATCCTCATATTTTAAAAGGTGGAACCAGCAATTTGTTATTTGGGGGGGGGGGGGGGGTTTCTAGAAAAATGACAAAAACAATGAACTGATTATCAAAATAGTTGCTGATTTTTTGATCTCATATCACTCTTTTCTGCAGTAACATCTTTGCACAACATGACTGGAAACTGCATGAGATTACACATTTCATAGTTACACTATTCAGCCCTCGTCAACGTAGCGGTGTCTGCTTACCTCAACACCAAGAACCTTCACCAGATCCAGAGGAATTGTGGCTCGAACAAGCGCTTCTGTTGAACAGGACAAACAAAACCAGTATTACACACAAGCTAATCAACTTACTGAGGTACTGGACCAGAATACAGGAGAGGTGTGAGGAATTTAAGTTTTAAAGCGCTCCAAATTGGGGATATTATGTGATACAGTGCATTTGCTTGTAGGAGTGTGTTTTGGTGTCTGTGTGATCAGGTTGAGGAATGTGCTGGAGCGGGGGATGGAAGAAGTGGCTGGTTGAGGTGTTGGAGTAGAACAACAGGTCAACACCCAGGAGGGGCTTATTGGGTTTCAGCCAATCGTGGGAGCTGATCGATAGGCTCAGGAATGTAACTTTGGGGGGACAAAGAAGTGTAAATCTTTTGAGAGATTCAGACTCCCTCCGCACCACGGGACAGACAGACCATTCTGTCCTGTGGTGTGAACGGGGCCTCATATTTCATGGAATATTATTTGTTGTTTGTTTTACTATTGATAGTTAATTTAGTTTGCATTTGTTATTAAATACTTGTTTTAGTTTTAAAACCGCATCCAGTAACTCTTTGGGTGCGCCTGCACAGTAAGTAGTAAATAGAGAACCAGCCCAGCACTGCGGCCTTGCAGTTTCAGCAGAAAATGTTAGCCTTAACAGAGGCTGTTGGCTCTCTTTAACCGAACACGTGAAAAAGCATTCAGCTCACCTCAAGCACCATTAATTTGCATAATGTACTTAGTGACAATACCGCGAATGCTAGAGAGTTAGATATCACTTTGACACCTGAAGCCGTTGTATAACAAGTACAAACACTGAGAATGACCTGAAAAACTAAATGTCAGGTGTCGGGGTTGGTGATCAAGTTGATTTGGATTGGTTGACAAAAATAGCCGTCCAGGAATAAGCTCATTTTGTTGTTTTTTTGGGCAGGGACTTCCCTGTGGCACTGATGAATGAGGTTATCAGTTGTTCAACGACAACCTCCCCACAGTCTTAATCTCAGGTTTGGGTACATGTCATACATTTTCTAATTGTAGAGCCTCAAGGGAACCAAATTAAAAGTTGCTTTTAAAGAGGAGACTGGGGGAGGGAGGGAGGGAGGGTGTGAGTGTGAGAGAGATACTTTACAGACCTGTCTGACTAGTTACAAAAATCCCCTTCTGTACAAAGCCAGACTGAGAAAGTACAGACTCACTCACTTCCACTCGCACTGATAACACATTTCAAAAGTTCAGCCGGAGGCTGACGACCTGTTTCAGACTAAGCGTCTTTCTCTGCGGGGAGAGCTGGGTGTCCAATCTCAGTATATTTCAATGCAGACTGAAATGTTAAGTATCAAAATCTGACACACACTAAAATCTGCCATTGAGTGTCTGGTCTGAGTCATAATCTTATTTATTTACTCTTTGATCAGACAATTTAAATTTTGAAAAATTTGAAATTTTAAGGCAAAGTTCTTGCTCAGCAGCTCCATTTAACGTGTGGCGTCTTTTGTTAAAGCTGCCTTAATCACTTTTTTTAGCGACTTGGGGGCAAAACTCCACAAACAAAAAACTCTCACGTTGGACGCGTCGAGGCCTTGCAGAGGTGATATACCTGACGAGTTCAGCAACCTACCGCCTGTTAACACATCCAGCGGAGGAAGATTAGCGTTCGTTTGGAGTCGTGTTTGTACCCGAGACATGTAAGGCCCGGACCACACTGCTCACGCGATCAGCGAGTGTGCGTCGCAGAACCTCTCGCCGTCGCCATCTTGGATTGCTGTTTTTTTTGCAACCATATTTGGAATGCGGAGGAGTGACATAGAGACGCCGTATACGGAATAGAGAATAGAAGCGCTGGCAGTAGAAGTAGCCCCGAGCAAATATTCACTTTTTTAGCTCCGCTTTTGGTCTCTTGGGAAATATCTGGTTCTTTAGCTGCTAAGGGTTCCACTGTGCATATTTTCACTGAAAACAGCTGCCTGCTACTGCTGGAAAGCAGAAACGGGGTAAATGAGAGCAGAGAGACTGAAGTTGTGGGCTGTGAAACCAAAACAACAAGCTTAAAGATGCTAAAACACTCCTTAGGCCGGAAATATACTTAATGTTTAGCATGAGACATCCATTGAAAGTTACTTGCGTGTCGCTCATAGTGTGTAATGTGGTCAACAGGGTTAAATAGCAACAAAACCTCTGGCCTTAGAGCTGAAGGGAACTGCACAGTTGGGGATGACCGTCTCTGGCCCTTTGACATTGCATGTAGCCATTTTACCCCACAAAAAATGCTGACTATCGCAGCTTTAAAATGAAAAGATGTATGAGATACATGGTAAACACTGTAGGTGGAGGTTAAGAAAGAGGCAATAGACTTTTCTCATATCACACATTTGGTTTTATCAAAGCAATAAAAGCACAGGTGGAAATTATACCATTTAATCAAGACTGTTCCAGTCCAATGTGCAAGAGAGTCACGTCACTGAGGCAGCAGGAACATACCATGAACTGCATGTTTCAGCATGCTGAAAAATGGCACTTAAGAATGGAATATTATCCATATCATTAATTAGGCCTACACCTGTTGCTCACAAAGTAAGAATGCTAGTATAGTGGAAAAACAGGAAGAAAAAATAATAATAAACTACTGTTTGAGCCATCCACACGATAGAAAAATGAACACAGTAGTAACAACAAAAACAAAGCTGCTGTTCACTATATGAAGACGAAGTCCATCCTACTTTCTTTGTTAACAAAGAGTTCGATGACGCGGTTGTATAGCACATCGGTGCGGATCAGTTCCAGCAAGAGGTCCTTCTCAATTGCCATGGACGCCAGTGATGACAGTCGAGTCTCCCCATTTGTACTTCTTGAGTATGTTTTGATGCGTTTGAGGGCTGAAAATGCCCGCTCAACGGAGGCAGTTGATACTGGGATCGTCAACGCCAAACATGCCAGTGTGTAAAGTTGACACATGCTCTCCCTCAGATCTTTCTGCTGAAGGAAAGCCAGTAGATCAGCAGGGCTTTTCCCTTCAAAGCCAGCCATGGCATACATTACAGTCAGTTCTGTTCTAAGCCGTGTCAGATCAAACAGAGATCCGTGACTCTGCGTTAGGTTGGAGAAGGCCGAATCCGGGAATTTCTTCCGATATGCCCGAAACTGCTGGGGGTCGAGGAGGGAGAGAAACAATAATTTCTCGTGGTCTTTGAACCGATTTCCTATCTGGGCAACAATGTTGTCCAAGATATCGCTGTGGAGTTTCTGGTACCGTGCACGATTGTCTCCCTCCGCTTGGCCCCTCCGTGCGCTTGGGGCACCTGTTTCACGCACAGTGGACTCAAAAATGTCAGCAAACTGTCCCTTTTCTTTCCCAATAGTGTAACAAACATCATCCACTATCTTCAGACAGAATTGTACATCCAGTTTTTTGTTCTCCAGTACTCTAAAAAGCACATCAGAAAACTCAAAAATCCCATGGAAAGTGGACAGCAAAAAAACAAACTCAAAGTTCTCCAGGTGGGCTTTGTAGCCGTCAGCACAGCGCACAGATTCATCGTTGTACTCGTCAAGGTGCTCCAGAATGTGGTCAAAAAGCTCCTGTAGGGCGGCTCTCTTTTCAAAGACCTCGTTGACCAGTTCAGAGCTACATTGCCACCGTGATGGTGCCACACGAGGAAGACGCCGCTGGCAGATGTCGTCGAGCTGCTGTGTGCAATATGGGGACCTGGAAAAAAACTCTGCAAGTCCGTTGAGATGTGAGAAAAATGTTTTACATTCTCTCAGCTTTGAGACCCCTTGAGTCAGCACTAAATTCAGCTGATGGGCATAGCAGTGTGTAAATAAAGCCAGAGGAGCCTTCTCTTTAACTTTAGCCTGCACTCCATTCAGTCCAGATGCCGCGACCGCTGCGCCATCAAAACACTGAGCCACGACTTTGTCCAGACAATCGTGGTCCTCCAGGAATCGGATGAGAAGAGCAGCAATGTCATCGGCTCTCTTGTTGCCGGTAACATCGTCAAATCGGACAAACCTTTCCTTGACGCCGGTATCTGTCACATAGCGGAGCACCAGTGCCAGCTGCGTTGTATTACTCACATCAGTCGTTTCGTCCACCAGAACAGCGACAAAAGGTGCTTTATTTATCTCACGTCTTATCTCCTCTCCCATCACTTCAGCTATAGCACTGATCAGGTCGTTTTGTATTTGGCCTGATGTCCCGGTAAACGCTTTGTTCGTGGAAAGGTGGTAGTGTAAGTCTGTGTCGTGCTCGGCCAGAAAGGAAAGTAGCTCCACATAGTTGCCCCTATTTGTGGGTTCCTTACTTTCGTCGTGTCCCTTGAATGAGAGCTCCTGTTTACCCAAAAAGATGACACAATCTAGCAGTCTTTTCAGTATTTCCCTATTTTTCTTAACTTTTTCATTGTGGAGCTCCTTTTCCCTGCGAACTTGTTCGTTTAGTTGTAGATCCACTTGGTTCTTCCCAAAAGTTTTCGAATGCACCATAGCTTGTAAGTGTCCTGTCGTGCTTTGGTGTCTTGTTGCTGCCTTGCTCAGGCAACTCAGGTTTGCAAATCCAGCGTGGCTCCAAACACCAACACGCTCAGTTGAAAATAAAACGCATTTCCAGCAATACAATTTGCAACTCTTCACCGACGCTGTTAGCCAGGAATACCGTTCGTAGTTGGTGCACTTAAAGTGGCGCATAAATCCCTTTCCCTGCTTGGTCAGGTCTATCTGTGGGGTTGGCCGGCCCTTTCTTACAATGTCCAGCTTTTCTTCAAATGTCCTTCTCCAGAAAGGCGTTTCCAGTAAATCCGCCACCAAATCCGTTTCTTCTCCTCCTTCAGCCATTGAGTGTTAAAAAAAGAACAAGCTAGTTAAAGAAAAATAATCTACACCAACCAAAACGCTAAAAATGTCATGTCAAGTAAAAACTTCTTGCATATCTTTAACTCTTACTACTACAACGTTCTGCTAGCTAGCTTCACAACAGTCATGCTAGCCCACTGACCAATCAAGTCGAAGAATACGCCCAACATGTCAAACTAAAGATCTGATTGGTTGAACACTATGACAATCAACAATATCTTCCCCATTCACTTAAACTGCACATGGATTCACTTGTGAGTCTGCAGGCCTCTCTTCTTACCTAGTGACACAGAGGTGAAATCTGATTGGATAAAAGCTCTACTTAAAACAAGCTGCACTGGAAGCAGAGCAACTGAGGAAGACAGTAGCTGTGCAATGAGAAAATAAGATAATGGGAACAATATTTACATGTAATTAAAAATAATTAAATAATAAAATAGCTATAACTTTGTGATTCTGTCTAGGCCAGCAGAGAAGGCTTTGCTGGCCCACCACAGTTACATAAGCTAACGTTAGCCTATTAGTTATATAGCATATATGGTTGTATAGGGGAGATGGCTTTAGTTGTATTTGTACTTTTGTATCAGATATTTTGAATGCAGGTTTATCATTAAAATATTACTGTATAGCTCCACTGCTTTAACCAAATCCCTACTGTTGACTGTCGACCCTTAACGTTACACAGAAATCATAACGTTAAAGAGTTGTTTATCCGAGCCGGGTCAAAGTAGACAAAGAGAGAGAACATATCGTTGGATTTGAAACGAGGGTTGACGTGAGTTTGACTAATGTCGGGTTTATGGGTCAGAAACAACTACGTCCTGGCTACTTTATAACTGAAACGTTACTTCCCTCTCGGAAATAAAACTCACCGTCCATATTCATGTTTTCGCCGACTTCACGAAGAAAACGGTGGGAAATCCTACACTTTCTAACTGCAGACAAACTGTTCACCACATGTGTTTTGATTCTCACACGACTTCACTTCCTGTTCCTTCTTCTTCTTCTTCTTCTTCTCCTAAACGGCAGACTCTCCGCCGCGAGGCACACTGGTGCCCTCTACAGTCTATACCACGCACCACAAGCCCTTTCTAATTAGTATCTGTAGATTTAAGACATTTTTAAATATCCTGATGCGATTGCCAAAAGAAAGCGATGGATTAAAAAAACAAAACAATATATTCCCGTGTCGTCTTATCAAGCTGTACTGGTGCTGTCATTCACACCCTCTACATTCAGTAATTCCTGTGCTCCTTTAACTCTTCCAAAGCTCTGTGTGTTTGACATGTTTCTATAACTCGCAATTGAATATTGAAATCATGCTCAGTTAAACGTGTTACATTATTCAGGTAACTGGTGCAGCACTAAGTTTCTGCACACAGATCAGTGAAACAAAAACAAGTGCAGCCTTATTCAAAGAACTGACCGCACAGAAGAATCGAAAAAAGGCCACATTGCACCATGTTCCTGTCCAACCACGTAAAATCATTCACATCTTTGTTACTTGTTGTTGGAGTGGATTTTTATGGAACTTGTGGTTTTTTGTGTTGCCATAATTTAAAATCTAGTAAAACATAACATTAATTAATGAATATAACAAGATGTGATATTGCCCACAATAAATACAGAAGAGCCGGATTCAAACCTTCACTCTGATATAGACAGACAGACAGACAGACAGACAGAGAGATACTTCGACACATACAAAGCACTGATACAAACTAAATAAGGAATAAAAACATATGAAAAAAACAGCAGCTAGTCAAGACACCAGAACAACTGCAGAGAACTGTCACTATCGTAAAAAACGTACAAAATGCCTCTGTGTATCGAACTCAGGCTCCACCTTAACAGGCAGCCTCATTACAAATCTGGCAAGAAATTCAGCCTGATTATGGAGGACAGGTGCTTTTAGAGAAACACATTCAAACCATGTTTTTAATACTAAGTTTTAATAATATGGCAATAGTTATAATTCATAAAATTGGTTGGTACAAGAAGGCTCTGGAAAAAAAGCTAGTAAGTGGATCTTGAGGGGGGATTGTTTTGTCAGACTGCTATTTCAAAGTCTAATGAACATTCAGTGCCTACTTCTGTTCAGTGGGTCACAAACACATGACCCTCTTTGGATGTAATGCAAACTAAATGTAATTCATATTTAGAAACAAAAAAATAAGAGCGAAGATATTAATGAGAAAATGTGCTTGTTGAATGTTATTTTGATTAGATAACGTTGAGCTACATCATACATAACCAAATCACTGGTGTGCAAAAACAAAACGTTGATGTATGTTTTAGATTTGTTGTTACATTTTCTTGACTCTGGTTCCGACATGTTTGCTTGACGAGTATCATAATTTCTTCTCTTGCTTACTTCTTACTAATCTCTTGATCTTGTAGTTTGCATCTGATTCCAGGCAGACTAGGTGGCAGGAAAGCACTTTTGTTTGTTTCCTTATTCTACTTCAGTTCGTCTCCACGTGAACTCTACGCCCCACAGAGGAGGCCATGAGACACAGTTTGAGAACCGCTGCTTGTACATTCTCGGGTGTAGTAATAAACTCATATACAGTGAATTCATTCAGTTTTTCTAAAGTAATGCTTACAGTCAATTACAGCACCAATATCTCTCCTCTGAGGCGCCTGCTTGGCATGACCTTTGACCTCGCTATGGTGGTCTAGAACACATCACATAAAAAACAAATGTTAAAAGATTCATAAACAAACTATATTATTACAATTTGACATTTTGTTATGCACTCTGGCACCTTATTTACATTAAAAAGTAAAAAATGAACTGGATTGGGAATTTCCATTCTTAACAAGTGTGTGTGTGAGTGCGTGGTTGTGTAATGTGGTACGACTGAGGGAATATAGCTGCACATGAAAAATAATTAGATCATTTAAAACTGAGAGAAAGGTGAAACTCCCAAGTACTTCTCTCGATAAAACAAACAAAAGAAATCAATAAAATCACAAATTAAGTCTTTTTGCAAAATATTTATTTCATATCAGTTTGTAGCTCTCTTTATACAGTTATAACAGTTCACAAAATGCAGACTGAAATACAAGCTGTACCTCAAGATAATTGAAATATCAGTTGCACTCCAACTTCCCTATACATCCCAACTTTTCAATTAAAAAAAAATATATTTCCCTGTTTTTTCTACAAATAAACTGCATTTAATCTTTGAATGTATTTATATAAATACCAAGGCACTTTGTCCATTCTTCTTGGGCCTGGCGTAGCACAGCACCACCGCCTTGTGAGTCAGCATGGTCTTCACATTATGGTGCGAGTTCTGCTTCATGCTGCTCTTCAGGAACGCCTGGGTGAAGGCCTCGGCTTTATATTTGGTCAGAGACTGGAAATAAGAGAGTGACACCAGGGACATTTACAGAGATGTGTAATGTAGTTTTTTATCTTGTAAACAGTGTTGGGGAAGCTACTCCAGATGGACGTTTGTGCCAAATTTGAAGAAATTCCCTCCAGACGTTGCTGATACATCGCGTTCACGAGAATGGACCGGACAGACGGACGGACAACCCAAAAACATAATGCCTCCGGCCACGGCTATCGCCGGCAGTTAGAAAAAGATTCAAGGCACTCTGACAATTGCATTTCTTTAAATAAGTGCCCACTAGTTCAAAGGTCATAAGTAAACCAAAAATATATAAAATACCCTATTCAATTCTTCATTCAAATGACACCTTTTTAGACTGTTGACTGACTTATGTAGTGGTCTATAAAATGGGCCTGCTGTTTTACTTGCTGGTTTTTGTAACTAAAAACTAAAACAGTCTTAAACTTGATGAAGACGATGAAGACGATGAAGCGGTCGCTGTGTGAGCACTGAGCAAAGCCCGCCCTTTAGGCACATGCAAATGCTGACGAAAGCATTAAAAAAAACCTTTATGTTGATAAACGTATATTTAAAAAGAGAACATCATATTTTTTGATGATCGCGTGTAGACAAATATAAAATGTCAGAGAAATATGGAAAATGGATTTTCCAGTTTCAAATGTCTTCTTGTATCCAACCAACAGTCCAAAACCAAAGATATTAATTTGACTATCATTACATAATCATTTAGTTAATGAAGGAAGGCATCCCATCCTCATATTTTAAAAGGTGGAACCAGCAATTTGTTATTTGGGGGGGGGGGGGGGGTTTCTAGAAAAATGACAAAAACAATGAACTGATTATCAAAATAGTTGCTGATTTTTTGATCTCATATCACTCTTTTCTGCAGTAACATCTTTGCACAACATGACTGGAAACTGCATGAGATTACACATTTCATAGTTACACTATTCAGCCCTCGTCAACGTAGCGGTGTCTGCTTACCTCAACACCAAGAACCTTCACCAGATCCAGAGGAATTGTGGCTCGAACAAGCGCTTCTGTTGAACAGGACAAACAAAACCAGTATTACACACAAGCTAATCAACTTACTGAGGTACTGGACCAGAATACAGGAGAGGTGTGAGGAATTTAAGTTTTAAAGCGCTCCAAATTGGGGATATTATGTGATACAGTGCATTTGCTTGTAGGAGTGTGTTTTGGTGTCTGTGTGATCAGGTTGAGGAATGTGCTGGAGCGGGGGATGGAAGAAGTGGCTGGTTGAGGTGTTGGAGTAGAACAACAGGTCAACACCCAGGAGGGGCTTATTGGGTTTCAGCCAATCGTGGGAGCTGATCGATAGGCTCAGGAATGTAACTTTGGGGGGACAAAGAAGTGTAAATCTTTTGAGAGATTCAGACTCCCTCCGCACCACGGGACAGACAGACCATTCTGTCCTGTGGTGTGAACGGGGCCTCATATTTCATGGAATATTATTTGTTGTTTGTTTTACTATTGATAGTTAATTTAGTTTGCATTTGTTATTAAATACTTGTTTTAGTTTTAAAACCGCATCCAGTAACTCTTTGGGTGCGCCTGCACAGTAAGTAGTAAATAGAGAAGGCATCCAGTCAAGCGGCCTCCCCTCCATTCAGGAAAAGTGAAGCCTTAACACCATCTTGGATTACTGTTTTTTTTGCAACCATATTTGGAATGCGGAGAAGTGACGTAGAGACGCTGCATACGGCTCTGGTAGCGGCAGCGACCTGTCAATCACAGTAAGCCCGCCCTGAAGCATACTCTGCTTTATGGTCTATTCTACTCTAAATGGAACCGAACCCTGAATAAAACATTTTTAAGCAACCAAAACGATTAGAATTAACCTTAATGAACTGAAAACACACCGTGAAAGGGTTCAAGTTGTAAGACGAAAACACTGACAACTCCCAGAAAAAAATGCTGATTATCGCAGCTTTAAAATGAAAAGATGTATGACATACATGGTAAACACTGTAGGTGGAGGTTAAGAAAGAGGCAATAGACTTTTCTCATATCACACATTTGGTTTTATCAAAGCAGTAAAAGCACAGGTGGAAATTATACCATTTAATCAAGACTGTTCCAGTCCAATGTGCCAGAGAGTCACGTCTAGGGCTGCAACTAACGATTATTTTAATAATCGATTAATCTGTCGATTATTTTTACGATTAATCGATGAATCGGATAAAAAAAAAAAAGCATTAATTTCCAACCCTTTATTCAAAAACAGTATGCTTTATGCTTTACATCTGCCAATTATATCGTTTTTTTAAATAAAGTGCACAAAAATATGTATATTTTTGTTTAAAGGGACCTGAGCTGTCAGAACAATAAATCATTTATAAAAAATAAAGAAAAATACAAATCAGAAAACTTAACAGGATTTGTTTGAACGTCAGAACTACACTACACTCACAGATGCACACACTCTCACACTCAGACACGCACACACACTCAAGTTCGCTTATTCATTAAATTATTACCATCATTGTAGTAAGTGCAAGTTAAGTTAATTTATACACCACATTTAAACACAGTTTAAGATGACCAAGTGCTATAAAAAAAAATTAAAAAGTACAACACACACAAATATATTTGTCAACAATAACCGATATGGGACAAAGCACAGAATATATATACATGACAACAGATTGAAAAATGAATGGGCCAAAAAAGGCGAGTGAATAAAAACGTGTCTTTAGTCCTGCTTTACTACTGTTATTAACGAGCTAACGCTAACTTGTCATGCTTGTCAAACTGGATAACGAGTAAACACCGGCACCAGAAGAGCTACTGGAGGGACGTTACGTCCCTGATAGAAGTCGACTCCGGGGCGGCTGATCCGCCGTACTGTCGCACTCGGTTAGGCCATGCACGCCGGATACGCCCCGCCTACGGATCGCGCACCGTCAAACAGTGTTACAGGTCTCTCCGGTGGTCTTTCCTCTACCTCCGCTCTGCTCTGCGCTCAACTCAACTTTTTTTTTTATACTCAAACATCTCCGCGACTTATTGAGTGGCGTAATAATCGCGCGACACAACGAATCGATAATGAAATTCGTTGCAAACTCTTTTAATAATCGAATTTTATCGATTTTATCGATTCGTTGTTGCAGCCCTAGTCACGTCACTGAGGCAGCAGGAACATACCATGAACTGCATGTTTCAGCATGCTGAAAAATGGCACATAAGAATGGAATATTATCCATATCATTAATTAGGCCTACACCTGTTGCTCGCAAAGTAAGAATGCTAGTATAGTGGAAAAACAGGAAGAAAAAATATAATAAACTACTGTTTGAGCCATCCACACGATAGAAAAATGAACACAGTAGTAACAACAAAAACAAAGCTGCTGTTCACTATATGAAGACGAAGTCCATCCTACTTTCTTTGTTAACAAAGAGTTCGATGACGCGGTTGTACAGCACATCGGTGCGGATCAGTTCCAGGAAGAGGTCCTTCTCAATTGCCATGGACGCCAGTGATGACAGTCGAGTCTCCCCATTTGTACTTCTTGAGTATGTTTCGATGCGTTTGAGGGCTGAAAATGCCCGCTCGACGGAGGCAGTTGATACTGGGATCGTCAACGCCAAACATGCCAGTGTGTAAAGTTGACACATGCTCTCCCTCAGATCTTTCTGCTGAAGGAAAGCCAGTAGATCAGCAGGGCTTTTCCCTTCAAAGCCAGCCATGGCATACATTACAGTCAGTTCTGTTCTAAGCCGTGTCAGATCAAACAGAGATCCGTGACTCTGCGTTAGGTTGGAGAAGGCCGAATCCGGGAATTTCTTCCGATATGCCCGAAACTGCTGGGGGTCGAGGAGGGAGAGAAACAATAATTTCTCGTGGTCTTTGAACCGATTTCCTATCTGGGCAACAATGTTGTCCAAGATATCGCTGTGGAGTTTCTGGTACCGTGCACGAATGTCTCCCTCCGCTTGGCCTCTCCGTGCGCTTGGGGCACCTGTTTCACGCACAGTGGACTCAAAAATGTCAGCAAACTGTCCCTTTTCTTTCCCAATAGTGTAACAAACATCATCCACTATTTTCAGACAGAATTGTACGTCCAGTTTTTTGTTCTCCAGTACTCTAAAAAGCACATCCGAAAAC
The DNA here is from genome assembly GCA_032191485.1 of Leptoclinus maculatus. Lineage (NCBI taxonomy): Eukaryota > Metazoa > Chordata > Actinopteri > Perciformes > Stichaeidae > Leptoclinus > Leptoclinus maculatus. Next base: position 43,245,348 of record JAVDOI010000001.1, on the reverse strand, counting down.
TCAAAAATCCCATGGAAAGTGGACAGCAAAAAAACAAACTCAAAGTTCTCCAGGTGGGCTTTGTAGCCGTCAGCACAGCGCACAGATTCATCGTTGTACTCGTCAAGGTGCTCCAGAATGTGGTCAAAAAGCTCCTGTAGGGCGGCTCTCTTTTCAAAGACCTCGTTGACCAGTTCAGAGCTACATTGCCACTGTGATGGTGCCACACGAGGAAGACGCCGCTGGCAGATGTCGTCGAGCTGCTGTGTGCAATATGGGGACCTGGAAAAAAACTCTGCAAGGCCGTTGAGATGTGAAAAAAATGTTTTACATTCTCTCAGCTTTGAGACCCCTTGAGTCAGCACTAAATTCAGCTGATGGGCATAGCAGTGTGTAAATAAAGCCAGAGGAGCCTTCTCTTTAACTTTAGCCTGCACTCCATTCAGTCCAGATGCCGCGACCGCTGCGCCATCAAAACACTGAGCCACGACTTTGTCCAGACAATCGTGGTCCTCCAGGAATCGGATGAGAAGAGCAGCAATGTCATCGGCTCTCTTGTTGCCGGTAACATCGTCAAATCGGACAAACCTTTCCTTGACGCCGGTATCTGTCACATAGCGGAGCACCAGTGCCAGCTGCGTTGTATTACTCACATCAGTCGTTTCGTCCACCAGAACAGCGACAAAAGGTGCTTTATTTATCTCACGTCTTATCTCCTCTCCCATCACTTCAGCTATAGCACTGATCAGGTCGTTTTGTATTTGGCCTGATGTCCCGGTAAACGCTTTGTTCGTGGAAAGGTGGTAGTGTAAGTCTGTGTCGTGCTCGGCCAGAAAGGAAAGTAGCTCCACATAGTTGCCCTTATTTGTGGGATCCTTACTTTCGTCGTGTCCCTTGAATGAGAGCTCCTGTTTACCCAAAAAGATGACACAATCTAGTAGTCTTTTCAGTATTTCCCTATTTTTCTTAACTTTTTCATTGTGGAGCTCCTTTTCCCTGCGAACTTGTTCGTTTAGTTGTAGATCCACTTGGTTCTTCCCAAAAGTTTTCGAATGCACCATAGCTTGTACGTGTCCTGTCGTGCTTTGGTGTCTTGTTGCTGCCTTGCTCAGGCAACTCAGGTTTGTAAATCCAGCGTGGCTCCAAACACCAACATCCTCAGTTGAAAATAAAACGCATTTCCAGCAATACAATTTGCAACTCTTCACCGACGCTGTTAGCCAGGAATACCGTTCGTAGTTGGCGCACTTAAAGTGGCGCATAAATCCCTTTCCCTGCTTGGTCAGGTCTATCTGTGGGGTTGGCCGGCCCTTTCTTACAATGTCCAGCTTTTCTTCAAATGTCCTTCTCCAGAAAGGCGTTTCCAGTAAATCCGCCACCAAATCCGTTTCTTCTCCTCCTTCAGCCATTGAGTGTTAAAAAAAAGAACAAGCTAGTTAAAGAAAAATAATCTTCACCAACCAAAACGCTAAAAATGTCATGTCAAGTAAAAACTTCTTGCATATCTTTAAACTTTAACTCTTACTACTACAACGTTCTGCTAGCTAGCTTCACAACAGTCATGCTAGCCCACTGACCAATCAAGTCGAAGAATACGCCCAACATGTCAAACTAAAGATCTGATTGGTTGAAGACGATGACAATCAACAATATCGTCCCCATTCACTTAAACTGCAAAGGGATTCACTTGTGAGTCTGCAGGCCTCTCTTCTTACCTAGTGACACAGAGGTGAAATCTGATTGGATAAAAGCTCTACTTAAAACAAGCTGCACTGCAAGCAGAGCAACTGAGGAAGACAGTAGCTGTGCAATGAGAAAATAAGATAATGGGAAAAATATTTACATGTAATTAAAAATAATTAAATAATAAAATAGCTATAACTTTGTGATTCTGTCTAGGCCAGCAGAGAAGGCTTTGCTGGCCCACCACAGTTACATAAGCTAACGTTAGCCTATTAGTTATATAGCATATATGGTTGTATAGGGGAGATGGCTTTAGTTGTATTTGTACTTTTGTATTAGATATTTTGAATGCAGGTTTATCATTAAAATATTACTGTATAGCTCCACTGCTTTAACCAAATCCCTACTGTTGACTGTCGACCCTTAACGTTACACAGAAATCATAACGTTAAAGAGTTGTTTATCCGAGCCGGGTCAAAGTAGACAAAGAGAGAGAACATATCGTTGGATTTGAAACGAGGGTTGACGTGAGTTTGAATAATGTCAGGTTTATGGGTCAGAAACAACTACGTCCTGGCTACTTTATAACTGAAACGTTACTTCCCTCTCGGAAATAAAACTCACCGTCCATATTCATGTTTTCGCCGACTTCACGAAGAAAACGGTGGGAAATCCTACACTTTCTAACTGCAGACAAACTGTTCACCACATGTGTTTTGATTCTCACACGACTTCACTTCCTGTTCCTTCTTCTTCTTCTTCTCCTAAACGGCAGACTCTCCGCCGCGAGGCACACTGGTGCCCTCTACAGTCTATACCACGCACCACAAGCCCTTTCTAATTAGTATCTGTAGATTTAAGACATTTTTAAATATCCTGATGCGATTGCCAAAAGAAAGCGATGGATTAAAAAAACAAAACAATATATTCCCGTGTCGTCTTATCAAGCTGTACTGGTGCTGTCATTCACACCCTCTACATTCAGTAATTCCTGTGCTCCTTTAACTCTTCCAAAGCTCTGTGTGTTTGACATGTTTCTATAACTCGCAATTGAATATTGAAATCATGCTCAGTTAAACGTGTTACATTATTCAGGTAACTGGTGCAGCACTAAGTTTCTGCACACAGATCAGTGAAACAAAAACAAGTGCAGCCTTATTCAAAGAACTGACCGCACAGAAGAATCGAAAAAAGGCCACATTGCACCATGTTCCTGTCCAACCACGTAAAATCATTCACATCTTTGTTACTTGTTGTTGGAGTGGATTTTTATGGAACTTGTGTTTTTTGTGTTGCCATAATTTAAAAACTAGTAAAACATTAATTAATGAATATAACAAGATGTGATATTGCCCACAATAAATACAGAAGAGCCGGATTCAAACCTTCACTCTGATATAGACAGACAGACAGACAGAGAGATACTTCGACACATACAAAGCACTGATACAAACTAAATAAGGAATAAAAACATATGAAAAAAACAGCAGCTAGTCAAGACACCAGAACAACTGCAGAGAACTGTCACTATCGTAAAAAACGTACAAAATGCCTCTGTGTATCGAACTCAGGCTCCACCTTAACAGGCAGCCTCATTACAAATCTGGCAAGAAATTCAGCCTGATTATGGAGGACAGGTGCTTTTAGAGAAACACATTCAAACCATGTTTTTAATACCAAGTTTTAATAATATGGCAATAGTTATAATTCATAAAATTGGTTGGTACAAGAAGGCTCTGGAAAAAAAGCTAGTAAGTGGATCTTGAGGGGGGATTGTTTTGTCAGACTGCTATTTCAAAGTCTAATGAACATTCAGTGCCTACTTCTGTTCAGTGGGTCACAAACACATGCCCCTCTTTGGATGTAATGCAAACTAAATGTAATTTATATTTAGAAACAAAAAAATAAGAGCGAAGATATTAATGACAAAATGTGCTTGTTGAATGTTATTTTGATTAGATAACGTTGAGCTACATCATACATAACCAAATCACTGGCGTGCAAAAACAAAACGTTGATGTATGTTTTAGATTTGTTGTTAGATTTTCTTGACTCTGGTTCCGACATGTTTGCTTGACGAGTATCATAATTTCTTCTCTTGCCGGTTACTAATCTCTTGATCTTGTAGTTTGCATCTGATTCCAGGCAGACTAGCTGGCAGGAAAGCACTTTTGTTTGTTTCCTTATTCTACTTCAGTTCGTCTCCACGTGAACTCTACGCCCCACAGAGGAGGCCATGAGACACAGTTTGAGAACCGCTGCTTGTACATTCTCGGGTGTAGTAATAAACTCATATACAGTGAATTCATTCAGTTTTTCTAAAGTAATGCTTACAGTCAATTACAGCACCAATATCTCTCCTCTGAGGCGCCTGCTTGGCATGACCTTTGACCTCGCTATGGTGGTCTAGAACACATCACATGAAAAAACAAATGTTAAAAGATTCATAAACAAACTATATTATTACATTTTGATATTTTGTTATGCACTCTGGCACCTTATTTACATTAAAAAGTACAAAAAAAAACTGGATTGGGAATTTCCATTCTTAACAAGTGTGTGTGTGAGTGCGTGGTTGTGTAATGTGGTACGACTGAGGGAATATAGCTGCACATGAAAAATAATTAGATCATTTAAAACTGAGAGAAAGGTGAAACTCCCAAGTACTTCTCTCGATAAAACAAACAAAAGAAATCAATAAAATCACAAATTAAGTCTTTTTGCAAAATATTTATTTCATATCAGTTTGTAGCTCTCTTTATACAGTTATAACAGTTCACAAAATGCAGACTGAAATACAAGCTGTACCTCAAGATAATTGAAATATCAGTTGCACTCCAACTTCCCTATACATCCCAACTTTTCAATTAAAAAAAATATATTTCCCTGTTTTTTCTACAAATAAACTGCATTTAATCTTTGAATGTATTTATATAAATACCAAGGCACTTTGTCCATTCTAGAAGAAAAATATACACTTAATACACTGGCTTAATGGCAGACATCCCTTTTCAAAGACAGAAACATATGTTCACAGTTACTGAGCTTTTGATGGATGATAATCCAGTATGCAGCCTCACCAGCACCACAAATACTCCCAGAACATCTGCCCCTTTTTCACATGCGCGTCACTCCCTAAATGTCATGGAAAGCAGACATATTGGCATCTTGGGTGTGAATATAAAGCAGTCACATCAACAAATACACGTGGCTGCATGTTCTCATGCACAGAATGTATACATGTATTTACTTTCACCAAGGGGGCTTTTGTTTTTGGTTCCAATAGTTAGCAGGATGTCAAAAATCTGAGATCAGATTTCAGCTCTAACCGTGTGAACAAGTGGCTGGTTTTCAGATAGATAGGGACATGTGGAACATTTCCTTATGAAACGCTGCACTTACATGTAAGGAAGTAAATACATAAAAATAAAAATGTGGGACATGTATCAGGCGATTGTGTTTCACTACTGTTCAGTGCTGCGGGGTAACGTGCAGAGGGGCTGGAATGCTTTAGAGGCGCTCCTCCTGGTGGATGTTCTTTCTCTCTACAGAACATTATTTTGCTAAAGTGGTTTGGCCAGTTTTAGGTGCAACAGATTTCTATGTCACATCTAACCAATAAAAGTGAAGCGGGCGTGCAACGTCTGAGATCTGTATTGTGAATCCTAGTATTCACCCGTACCATAAGGTTGCTATCCATCTATAATTTTGTGTCAACACTGTGATTTTACCATGTTGATCTATTCGATACACGCAACGTCTACAGTTTTGCATGTGCGTCCTGAGAGAGGGATCCCTCCTCGCTTGCTCCTCCTGAGGTTTCTGCCATTTCCCCCCCCATTAAAGTTTGATTTTTAAGATGGATTGTAAAGCCCCTCGAGGCAAATTTGTGATGTGTGGTATCAGGCTATAAAGATATTATGTTACGTACTGATACCAGTAGAGTATATTTCCATGCTGTGATTCCTGTGGTTGCACCGTCACACAATCAAGCCACACTAAATGCGTTGGGTGGGCCTCCTCCGTTGTTGTTCGTGCAAAACACAGAGACAAAAGTACACGTTCGTGAGCCTGTGAGTGTGAGTCACTTTGTTATCAAAACAGATCAGGATAGATTCTAAAACTTGCAAATTGTTAGAAACATCTGAGTTCCCACTGCATCCAGTGAAAGATAGAAATCTGCTAATTCTTTGGAAACAAGCAACATAAAGTTCATTCATATTTTACAGCAGCAGTTTATATATATATATACATACATTATTTGCTGACCCATATACCAGAGTGTGAGGAGACAATATACTTGGAAAAAGCCACATTTCAAAGTGTTCGGCATTTCGGCCGTCGTCTTTTTTTTCACCAAAAAGGTTTACTAAATAACTTTCAAGAATTGAAAGCACACTGTGAAACTCACAGACCGGACAACGCCGTGGTAAGGGACCGGTCAATCACAAGGTAGCCCCGCCCTACAGCATACCCTGCATTATGGTCTATTTGACTCTAAATGGATCATAATTTACTAAATGAACATCATGCTGTATTGAAGAAGACTTGAAACTAGAGATTGAGACCATAAACTCATGTTTACAATGTTTACTGAGATAATAAATCAAGTGAGAAGTAGTCATTTTCCCATAGACTTCTATACAATCCGACTTCTTTTTACAACCTGAGGAGTCGCCCCCTGATGGTCACTAGAAAGAATGCAGGTTTAAGGCACTTCTGCATTTGTTTCACTTTTCAGAACAGGAGGTTTCTGCCTGATTAACACAGAATGAATATTCTTGTGTATATTGTTAAAGTGTATCGTTAGTTCTTTGGAGAAACAAACCTTGCCCAACCTTCACTTTTTCAATCTAGTGAGACTCATGGTCTAATGACAATTGATTTGCTTTCTCTATGTGCAGTTTCCATGTTTAAAATTGGTCGGAGCTTTTCGTAGTCACAGTTTTGATTAAATTCTTGTGCAGTTATTGCGAAGACATTAATAGATATTGAACAATATTTCTGTACGGAATTGGCATACAACTTGTGGTTCATGAATAACATAATCAGAACATATGCTTCCATACTTGTTCCAGTAGAAGTAATTCATTACATATTAAAACATTTAAAATACACTCAGTAGAATGCTGTAACATTGACATCTCAGTGCTTTTACCACACAATAGACTAAATTAGTAGCAGTCTCTTGACTCGCAAGTGCATGTACAGTAGGTGCTGGGTGCTCTCCGTGTGTGTGTGTGTGTGTGTGTGTCACCAGTGTAGGTGTAAGTGGGGGTGTTGGATTAATTGACATCGTAATTCCTCTTCGGTTGGCTCCTGGATCTGCTCTCTGCAGAGAAAGAGGGCAAGTCATGGGAAAAAGAAATGATTGGACAAGCAGTTATCTGGGATGTTTTTAAAGGTGTATGACTCACAACAAACCGGCAGAGTCCACCTACCTGAACATGAGCTGAACAGAGGTTTCATATCTGATCCTCTCCATTTCTGTAACAGAGCAGCTGTAACTCCGGTCCCACTTATAGATGAAGTTCTGTCAGAAAACATTGGCGTTGTTACCACATTTGTTATGTGGTTCATATTAAAAGATAAGGCTGGCATTATTACGCATTTTTCTTCAACAAGTCACATAAACCAACACTCGCTGATTGGATTGGATTTTGGTATAAAAATAAATAAATAAATGAGTTTATTTTATAAATTTCTTTGCATACGTTGTTAAATATGTGCATAATATGACCGGGGATGTGATCTAAAAGGGTTAAAAAAAGGCATTTTTTACTTCAGTTACTGCTAATGCACACGCAACATCTCCTACTGCTGCAGCTTCACACTGAAAGCATTGAACTGGCAAAACACGGGTTGACTTTGATTACAAAAAAGTCACTGGAAACGCAAAGCGTTTGTCAGTGAGCTTGACACTGACTGCCATCGCTCATCAAACATTTTGACAGTGAATCAGTTTGAAATATTGTAGGGAGTAACGGAACAAGAAGGAGCAGCCACAGATATAGAAAAAGGCCAATTATTGCCTGACTTCTTTATTAAACGACAATAAAAGCATCATCTAAACATGTGACCGGAACTGAAGTCGTCTTCTGTGTTGTTGCGCGTTATTCAAGTTATGAATGAATGTATGTATGTGTGCATCCGTCTGAGGGAACTGACCTCTAAAATGACCGCCACAAACAAGTTGACCCACATGACAGAGGAGGTGAGCCACCAACACACGAAGTAGATCTTCGACCACCTGGGAAAAAATAAAACACGCTCTTCAGCATCGTCATCACCCGGCACCACCGTCACCAGCATCAGCTGCTATGCGAGTCAAATGATTTCTTACTCAGTGGTGTGTCTGCTGTATGCTTCCAGGAAGGCCTGCCAGTTGTTGACTATCATGACATCGTACAGCAACATGATGGCTGCCTGAGAGAGAGAGAGAGAGAGGGAGGGAACGATACTCTTCTTTCACTCTGCTGCACTTTTGTTCGCTTTATATCATAGCGGTCTTCAGCGACACAAAGCGATTAAATCACTGTCCTTAACCCATCACTACACAACGATCAGTAAACCATCATTGACAGCGATAGCTCATCATCCGCAAATGTCAAACAGGTAAATAATTACGTTATAAAGTGCCACACAATAAGGAATAAATATATATCAATCAAAAACATTGATTTTTGATCCCAGATTTGATCTCGTACACAACGATGAAGATCCGACTGGTCTTGTTACTCACAGCGAAGTCATCAAAGTTGTTTGGCCAGTATTCCAGCTGCTCATAGGTGCCACACTCCATGCTGAAGTTAGAGGTGATGTCCCCCATGGAGGTGTTGGTGAGCACACTGGGAAACACACACACACACACACACACACACACACACACACACACACACACACACACACACACACACACACACACACACACACACACACACACACACACACACACACACACACACACACACACACACACACACACACACACACACACACACACACACACACACACACACACACAAAATCAGGGACGGTTCAGATTCATACCGTCACTCTATGTAACAAATGTAGCCTCATGATTTTGATCTGTAACAAATAGCACTGTTCATCTTGGATGGATAGTCCGACGCAGCAACAGAGAGGGTAGTTCAGTCTACAGGTTACTTAAAAGGTGCAGTGTGTACGATCTGGCCAGAATTTTAGCTTAAAATATAAAAAAGTACTGCAGATACCTCATCTCTGAAGGAGGTTTAATGGCTCCCTCAAACAGCCAGATCCCAATCACGGCAAACACATAGTACACCACCTGCAGAGAGAGCGTGAAGAAGACACCAAACCATTCCCCATGTTAGGCTTTCTCCACTTACAGGTCAACTGCTCTGCACGTCCCTCAGGTGAACACTGAATACAAGCATGAGCTTGACCAAAATAGCAGATAAAAGGTTTTCACACAATAGTAGGTAGACACCCTTTGAAATACATGTCAAATATTATTAAAACAGTTTTTTTCTTTTTGAGCTCCATTGAATTTTTTTAAATATTTATAACATATTTCTATGGCAAACAGTAAGAGTAGATCACCTGGTTGATTTAAAGGAGCAGTGTGTAGGATTTAGTGGCATCTAGCGGTGCGGTTGCAGATTACAACCAACTGAATACCCCTCCGCTCACCCCTCCCTTTCCAAGCATGTAGAGAACCTAATGTGGCCTTCAGGTAACGTAAAAACGGGACAGGCCCTCTCCAGAGCCAGTGTTTGGTTTGTCTCACTGTATATGAGAAGTGGACGTAGTCAGCGTGTTGTCGGTTGTCGTGTTTTGAAGCCTTGGGGTCGGCATTTTTGTCTTTTGGTACCAAAAGTGTGATGACAGGGTGGAGATAATTACAACCGAACCCTGAATAAAACATTTTTAAGCAAGCAAAACGGTTAGAATTAACCTTAATGAACTGAAAACACACTGTGGAAGGGTTCAAGCTGTAAGACGAAAACACTGACAACTCCCAGACTGGACAACGCCGTGGTAGCAACCTGTCAATTACAAGGTAGCCCCGCCCTAAAGCATAACTTCCTTTATGGTCTATTTGACTCTAAATGGAACATCATTTACTAAATGAACATCATGCTGTATTGAAGAAGACTTGAAACTAGAGATTGAGACCATGAACTCATGTTTACAATGTTTACTGAGGTAATAAATCAAGAGAGAAGTAGAGTCATTTTCTCATAGACTTCTATACAATCTGACTTCTTTTTGCAACCAGAGGAGTCGCCCCCTGATGGTCAGTAGAAAGAATGCAGGTTTAAGACACTATCTGCATTGGCTTCACTTTTCAGACCCGGAGGTTGCCGCCTGGTTTGTCCGTTCTGAGCTACAGTAGAAACATGGCGGACTCCATGGAAGACGACCCGCTCATGAAATGCTCATTCTAAGCTACAGAAAACACAATAATTCTTATTTTCAGGTGATAATACACAAATGAAAAACATAGTTATGAATATTATATTCCATTTCTAAGTCCTACACACTGCTCCTTTAAGTATGCTGACTCACGATCAGTATCCCTGCAAAGGCTCTGAGGTTTTTCACCAGGTCCAACACTGTACTTGCGACCAAAGCCATGAGCTGGACAACAAGAGAAAAGGGACAGAAAGACAGTCACAGGAACGTAATAGTGATTAGACTGCAGTGTCATGCATTATCATGGCTAAGCACAACAATGTTTCACATATAGTGTTTCACTGGATATCCTTTTACTTTTAATACCCATAAATGTCTTGGTTAGGCATGCAATATATTGCTCTTTTCATAATACTCAGATAAGCGAACAATTAGTATGTGAGTGCTTCTACATTTATTCTGGGACAGCTTTTATGAAAAACAAAAAAAAAGTGCTGCGTACCTTGATATCTGGGATGATGCGCAGGAAGCGGAACACAATCAGCACGTTGATCAAACGAACCATCTCCCACAGAGACATTACACCCTGAGAGGAAGGGTCCCTGTTGTGACACACACACACACACACACACACACACACACACACACACACACACACACACACACACACACACACACACACACACACACACACACACACACACACACACACACACACACACACACACACACACACACAGAAGACAATTGGCAGGTCATTTACTGAGTTAAAAGAGACGTTTCTAGAACTCTCTTTGTGAGCTTTTGTCTCCTGCCGCTACAAATTCTATTCCTGTGTATAGTTAATAAGCATTTTGAGCCTTTTATAAGCAGCATCTTCACTCCTGAATAACAAATTCAAACATAAATGGCAACTGCACATTTAAATAGTGCAGTCGGCAAATTGAATTTGGCATAAATGTCCACGTGGTGTCATTAGAATTTGGTGAGCACAAAACACGTTTTTTAACGTAACTCAAGAATTCATATGCTAATTTAAACAATTTCACACAAATGTCTAACACTAATAAGATGATGAAGTGATGACAATTTGGGAAAAGTCTCTATTGCTATTTGTCTATGTTCTTAGCTGATTTTGGCTTACATGTGTATTTCTCTTTGTGCATGTGCATTTTTATTTTTTTTATTTTGTATTTTTTGTTTGTCTGTCCTGGATCTTGTTAAATAAAGTTACATTTCAAACGTAAAACTTGATTTAATTTTGAAACATTCCTGCGACTTCAATGTGAATCATCATACACAAACATTCACTTTAAAGTGATTAGAAGAAAATACAAACCTACCACTGAGAATAAGGAAGCCTGTAGGTGACAAATATAGCAATCTGTAGGACCTGATGGGGAAAAACACATAAGATCAGTGATGAATATCTGAAGTAGTAACTATAGCAACAAATCCAATGTTCATGAGACCTTTAACTTCATTAAACCTGTAATAACGGATCTATTCGGCCACTCGAGGGCAGCAGATACAAGTCCAAAGGTCAAAATTGACCTTTCATAAACGTTTAAAAAGACATGGTGACAGTTGCTTATCTACACATCCAGCAGTTATGGAGCAACACGGTCATTCATGTGGTGTGGTGTTTGTGTCCATCAGGTATGTCGAGCAACAGGCAAAACAATATCAAACAGACACTTCAGGCTAAATCCAGTGTTTACACAGTGTCTCTTTTCTTTATTTGCATATGAAGGAGGGTTGGACAAATAACAGGAGGAGACATGTTACAATTGATTAGGGTGATGAAACTTGCGATGGTGAGCTTTTCGTGTAAGTAGTGCAATGTTATAGTGCTGGTCTGGCCAGAATTTTTTGAAGACATTCAAAAAATAAACTAAAATTATCAATAGAATATGAAGAGGTTATAGTGTTGATGTTCCGTCAAAGATGTTTTGCAGACATATCACAAAAAAATCCATCTTGTCAGGCTTAAGTAATGCATTTGAGTCCAGTAAGCCAGAGCACGGACCAATCAGCATCCTGTGAGGAGCTACTGGCAGCTAGGGGCGTGGCTTAGGTGTGAGCGGGACGACACGGAGAGGCGACTGCTCGCTCTAAACAACAGTGGCGGCTCCTATAGAGGTTAGTGTAGACACTGCTATAGCATTAGTTTAATTAGTATTTATTCACTGAAAGAAGAACAAAGAACTACAATGAAGGCATTTCTCCATAGAAAAGATGTTTGCTCCCTTCGGGCTGGCCAGAGTTTGATTGACAGAAGGTTCATCCAATCGCCTGCCAAGTAATTCTTGAAAGTGTCTGCCCTTTACAAACAGTTTCCAACGACAATGCGTGTGTTTGGGAAGTAGTGAGAATACAATCGGATCAATTAGACTTGGCTTATACACACAAGCTTTGATATAGATTTGCTGTTGTTGATCGCGGCCCCCATTTACTTCAATTCATCGAGGATTTACTTAATTTTTTGATTCTTCATTCACAGTGGAGGCATGCAAGATTTGGGATGCAGAGATGCAGACATTTTGGAAAAATAACTTTCTTGACGAAAGTACATTGAGAAGATCAACAGTCTCAGCTGGTGGCTGGCCACTGCCAAGAAAGAGTATGGCACATACAGTAACTCCCCTTGACATCACAAACATGTTGTTTTCTTGTACAGATTAAACAAATGAGACATAACATGTTGCTAAGTGAGCGTTAGAGGGGCCAGTAGGTGGATTGTATTATCTTTTGACAAAGCCAGGCTAGCCATCCCCTTAAATTATGAATTACCCCTTTAATAATCAGGATGGACACATGGTCACTCAATGACACTGCAACACTTTTAAAACACTGCTGTAGCTGGGTCAAGTATTTTGTTCATACTAAACATGCAGTCTAAATCCTGTCCAAACCTTCAAGCCACCAGAGATCAACTGACAGAATACTATGGGACACTATACAAAATATTAAAAGCTTGTCCTGCTCGCGATAATATCGCGTGGGCGGTGTAATAGAAAAAGTAAATCTGCTCCTTGGTGTCATCTTTTCACATTTGACTAAAGTGCATAGTGTTGTACTAAATATGACAATAATAAAGAGTGAGTGGTTAGAGCAGGCAGTTACCAAGAGCAGGATGGTGAGGAAGCAGTCAAAGATGTTGTTCCTGTAGGACAGGTACCCTTTCCATCCGAAGGCGAAGATCTTCACGCACACTTCAAACAGGTAGTAAAGGATGAAGCACAGGTTGATGATCTGACGGGTGGACAGTGGAAGACTGAGGTCAGTTCATTTATGAAGAAGGTTATGGTCACAGTTTTAACAAAGCTGCAATGTTCATTTTAGACCGTTAGATGAAACAAGTGACCTGCTAATGATTTTGCTATTGTTTAACCCTTTGTCTTAATGGGGGAGCTAGAGAACCGTTTTTTATTATAATAATATAAGTGGTGTGAATCCTTAATATTATTCATGCGTGAAAAAAAGAAGAAGCTTGACCTGGTCATCAAAAACATCAAGGTTCAATATTCACAGTCAATTTTAGGCATACATATTTGAGTTACTGTGTCATGGACCAAAGCGTTGGTGATAAGCGTTAATTGAAGGTGTATTCATAGATCTCAATTACGAGAGAACCAAACAGCATGAGCTGCCTGTCATTTTTTCCGGGAATGTCGCCACGGTCACCAAGTTCGTAATACTGCAAATGCAATGGCTTTCATCAGTGGGCCACAGGCTCGGTCACCATTGTGTTACCTCATTCGGCGGTAGATAGTCACTTAACGGACAATCATTTCAAAGAGAATTTAGAGCAAATCTATGATTGAGGGATTGCCTCTACACGGCTCTCAACATGGCGACGGCTGAGCTGGTGCTAACAGAGCTAACGCTGCAAACAACGGCAACAGTGCTGCCAGAGCTAACGGTGTTTACCTGAAGGGGGGAACCAGAGGGTGGGCGCTACGCTTCCGCGAAAATGCCGTGTCCCGACTGACGGCATTGTCGGCGGTAACCGCTGTATGAGCGCAGTAAAGAGCGGCGGCCGTTAGCTAGCTAGTGGGGCATACAAAGACTCATAAGCACTAACATGCACGAGCGGTCGGCCCGGCTACGTTAACAAAGCATAGAGAAGCAGAAGAAGAGCAATTTCATTCTCTGCTCAGGTAGACTTTACTCCACTATAGCTTTACATAGCAAATAGTTGTTTGCTGCTGTATTAATGCTCTGAATGTCGTATAGAGAACCTTTAAATGCTAATCTTCGAGGCTATTACTTCAAGGTGTCATGTTGACCTGATGGTGGTACTAGAGGAAGGATTAGGGGGTTGATTAAGAATCCTCCTCTGTGGACCATTAACATCTGTAAGACATTATATGACTGTGTTCACCTCGATGATGTAGTTGTCTCTCTCTGCTGTGGACTTTTCAGCATTCAGCACCAGGACGGTCTGAAACACACACACACACACACAGGTAATATTGCCATATGGTGGACAGCTCGTTCAGTGTGTGAGGGTGTATGAGTATATACATATGTGTGTGTGTGTGTGTGTGTGTGTGTGTGCAGCTTACACATATGCACATGACATTGGCCAGTGCCACCGCATTGCCAAGTATAGTGAGAAAGTAGTGACTGAAGACCACCTGGAGTCTCTGCAGGACCGGAGAGTTGTACTGGGGCAAGGGAGGGTGCTGGAGGAACACACACACACACACACACACACACAGTCAGAAGCATAAAACAGATGTCACAGTGAGAGGTAATGTTGAATGAATCTTTGAAGCAGGAGTGACCGCGGGCACATCTCTACCTCCTTAATGCGATCTTTGTCCAGTTCATCAAATATCTTCCTGAACTGCTCTCGGTCCATGTAGCCCACATCTGCATACTTGTGCGCCTCCTGAAGTCCAGATGGCGTAAAGGAAAACAGTCAAGGTGAAGAACCAGAGGATGCATCCTCTCATCCGAATGTGTTCTGACGCCATGATTATGTTATATTAAGACAAATATGTTACATTAATTCTTCTTAATTTTGAAGATTTGTTTTTTACCATATTGCTCGTGTATGATTTATTATTCTAACAACTTAATTCAGCTAATTTGTATCTATGTATTTATCTTTATACATTTCTTCCATTTTGTTAGGAAAGCAATGTTTAAAACAGGCTTTACAAATAAAACGTGTAATCAGACCCAAACATAGAATGTGTGTGTAGAGAGAGCGGTGTGGTGTCGGCTCTGACCTTAGTGATGGCCTCTCTGTAGTAGCTCTTCATCTGGACCCTGGACATCACCTTCAGCACCAGATCAACAGCCACATGCTCCCTGACAGAAGAAAACAATACAACCATCTCCGTGTTTTCTCTTCATTTTATATCTGTGGGGAGAATATTCTGAGCCACCGCAGGAGCCTGTTTACTGTGAACCGCGCTGACACTGCTGCTCCTCTGGAGGCAGCACACTACAACTTGTTAAACTAAAATATAATGTGTGCGTGTCTCTCTTACTCAGCAGCCTGCTGGGCTCCCTGGCAGCTCAGGATTTGGAAAGCAGCTCTGATCCCCAGTCGTCTCCTGATGATGGACGTTTGGACCGACATCTGGACCAAAAACACGATCAGAAAAATTCCCTGACTGCACACTCAAACTGCTTTCTTTAAGCATTTCCCATTGCTATTGTGGACAATGCACACTGTATTTGTCTCTTGCCTTTTTATTGCTCCAGTACAGATAATGATGCCTTTGAATTTGTAATATCTGAGAATGCTATAATCTAGACTCTTATTTTCCAGAAGAGGGCAGTCACAACTCAACTAGCTGTTCCACTCACTTCCTCAAGTGATCAGGTGGCCTGAGGGTCTTAAAGGGATATACTGTACTGGTGTGTTTGCAAGTACACACAAGTACAGGTAATGTAGTTACTATTACCATTTAGAAAAGCACACTGTTCAGTTTTAGAGTTTATTTTTCTTACCTTTCAGGGCAGCCATTAGTTTCCTTGTGAAACTTGCTAAAGTTGAGAAGTGTGCCTGTGCTTGGTGATGCAAAACTACAATGCAACTTTGACCCACATTTAATGAGGACTTGATGCTCACTGTGGTAGAATACACAATTCATAAAAAAGAGTAAAAGCACACAAATTACATTTTTTTTTTGTATTCGCCAATGACTTAATTTCTGCTATTTAATTTAGGGTTAAGCACACAATCATGACTCAATGCTGGGCGTATGCTGGGGCATATGAAATATGTCTGATGACTTGGTTTTTCCCGTAGACACACCTACTTTTCCAGCTGGAAATAATTAAGTAACAGCAGTCATGATTTGTTTGGTAAAAATAAAAAAAGAACTAAAACTCTCACATTAATGCTGTCTGCCGCATACAATCAAAACAGACTGAGCTTGTTGTGTGTTGTGTGTTTTCAAGTATGATTGTGTGGAGTAACTTTAACTGCAAGATAACTCTCAGGGTAATGAAATGCTCCTCAGCAGCATGGCGTCATACTGCATGTGTGACTCACCAGTAAATATCCCCTGAACTGGTTATAGATGATGGCTGTCAGTAAGTTCATCAGGCAGTAGGTTCCTGCCAGGAAGCAAAACAAATCCACTCTAAAAAAAAACTTCCCACAAACGCATGTATTTTGCTTTTAACAGCAGCACAATGATCTAGTATTATTTCAAGCCACTTTAAGGGATAGTTTGGATGTTTTGAAGTGTGAGGTACTCATGTATAGTCAGTGTATTACATACAGTAGATGGTGGTGGGCACGTCCCTAGTTTGGAGAAACAGTGAGGAGTATCGGCACTGGAGCCAAGCAGCGTACTGCTGTGGACGGGGGCAGCTAAACATATGTTAAACATCTAAAAAAATCTATATTAGTTTACGTGCACGTTATATTTTGAATATTTTCATTGCTTTACCTCGCAGACAGACTGTCCATTCCAACGGGGAACTAAGGCCGTCATCTAGGCTCTCTTCAAAGTCACTAGACTCCATTGACAACAATAGTAATTTTTACCATGCAGAACATGGGAGTTGTTGGTCTGCTGCTGCCTCGGTCAGTTAGTTATTTTGTGTTGTTGTGTGACCAACCCTTTAAAAAACCAAAGTCACACAATAGCACAAACAAACTAATCGATCGAGGCAGCAGTACACCAGCGACTCCTGCATTAAAATTACTGCTTTTTCCAAAGGAGTCTTCAAGAGAGCATAGTTAACGGTATCAGTTCCACGTCGGAAAAGGGCTTTCTGACAGCAAGGTAAAGCAGTGTAAGTATTCTGAATAAAGCGCACACTTAAACTGATATTGATTCGTTTAGCTGTCTAAAATACACTTCAAAACATCAGAACTGTCCCTTGACTGACACAGAAAACGATAATCACCGCTTACCAATCACACTGAAGGTGACAAAGAAAATGGAGTAAACTCTGTTCAGGGAGTAGGCAGGAATCATCACTGTGACAGGACAGAAGACACACGTTGGACAGAGTTCCATCACGTAAAACAAAGGCTGGTGTATCAGGTGACTGATTGAGTACCATCTGGGTTGTTGGCTGTGGTGAGCAGCACCAGCAGAGAGGTGAGAGAACTGGGCAGGTCTCTGAAATGTAACCTCCACTCTCCGTTCTTCTTCGGATCCTGAACAGAAAACACAGAGCCAGAGGCAGTTAGTTTGAGTTAGTTTTGATATTTCGTAGAAAGAAGCCATGTGGGCTTCTTGATTAATTGACGTATTAATATATAAATTGATGAACAAAAATAGTCAGTCCCCGTCGAGACAGATAAAGTTAACCTCAGGACATATCACTCTGTTCCAGGGATGGATTTCTTCATTTCTATTTTTGTGCATCGCTACAAATGTTGGTGGGAATTTTGACAGAGGGCTTCACTTACAAGTTCTTTGAAATAGTTTGGGCCTCAAACCTAATTAGCGGCTTCACACACACACCTTCTTCCTTTCTAGGTCTTAAAGCTTTGCTCTTGTTTAAACATATTTGATATCCTGTCCATCCAACCTGTCCTTGTGACGTTATTCTTTGTCTATTTTTGAATTCCTATCTCTTTTTCTCCAACTGTATTTTCAATGACAGACTGTAGTAGTGGTTTTTGTTTTTGGACGGTGACCCTCGGCTGTTGAGTTGCCATCACAGTCTGGTACATGTCCAGACACGCGCACGCACACACTCATCAACACAAGCCAGAGCATCAGTAGTGTGTATTTAGCAGGGTGTGACGTGACCTGAACTCACCTCGCTTTTAGCAAACAGCAGCATGCCGATCATAGTGAAGAGGCACAGGTGGAGCGCCAGCAGCAAGATGACACTGCACACACACACCCACACCCACACACACACACACACACACACACACACACACACACACACACACACACACACACACACACACACACACACACACACACACACAGGGTAAGGGTGAAGAATCTAAATCTTTCAAGAGTCTTTGGTATATTACAGGTTTATGCAGTGGCCATCAGTTTGAATCATTTCAACTTTAAAAAATGAAAATTTCTTTAGTTTTTCATGGCGGAGGGCCTAAATACTACAATACCCACAAGCCCCAGCAACTGTTGCTATAGAAAAGAATCCAGTCAGCGCTGCAACAATTTCCAGGTGTCTGTTGCTGCAGTTGGTAACAAAACACTGATGATCCAAAACTGACCCAGAATCCGAAAGTGAACTGATCCAAACGGCAGACAGTTTTATCAGGTTTCTACAAAGTGTCATCTGTTAGCTATTAGGTGCAAACTACAGATTTTAAAGCTCTGTGATTGGATGATTTCTTACAGAAATGCTCCTTGGGAGTCGCAGTTGACTTCTCCCTCTACATTTTTGGGAAATTGGAGTCTTTGAAGTGCTCAAACTGTCAAAATTGTATGTGAATTTTCTATTACGGTTTTCGAAATGAAGCTTTGAATGTCTGTCATCACATTTTATGACATCATTGACCTAAAAAATAAATAAATAAAAATACGTGTGATTCATCGGATTAAATGAGTTAGTCCTTTTTGATTAAATCCACTTTCTTTAATGAATACAGCTCGTCAGTGCGTTCCTCTCTTTGTGTGCAGGAAGCGGGAGAGCAAAGAGTTTTTGAATGCTTAACACCAACAAATCTGGATTGAAAGAAAATATTATTTTAGATAAAACTACGTTGTGAATTTTGGAAATTATTTCGTCTATCTTTTTTTCAAAACATTCTGACTTTTGTCCTTTACAACGCTCTGGAGTTATCGGAAATATTTGGATCAAACCAGTTAGAGATTGTACGCAGCCACCACTGGAATCTAATTCTACAAATAGTATAATACTAATAAAATTAGTATAGCCTGATCTTTATCTGCAACTGTGCAGAAATACTGCTTTTAAACAGAATGGATAGACATGCATAAAAGAGCTGCTCCACAATTAATTGTTGATTTAGAATTCAAATGCCAACGTTATGTATGAAGCTTCCAACTGTTGCTGGTGCCTGAAATACCTACAACAAATGTATAGCACCAAACACAACCTCCAAACAATCCTCCTCACTGTTCATGATTTGAAATTCAATGCATTGTTGGAACTTGGACGCGCTACTGTATAATAAAGTAGAGGTGGTGTAATCAGAGTATATCATCATCAGTCTGTGGCCACATTAAAGGGAAGCAGAGACCCAGTGACAGAAGTGAGAGTGCTCTGGGTAGAATATAAGTGAGCCAACTGCACTGTAGTTTCATTTTGTTTAGAGTGTTGAGCAAACCCCTCAGCCCCCCCTTCCTGCGCTAATGATGGCATTTACTTTTGCTGTTGAGTAATTAGTTATGGAATGGAATTACTTTTATGATAAGTATAACTGAAATAACTTGCCCAACGCTGTTACTGATCCAGTTTGCTGACTCATTTCCACCTGTACTATCGTTACACAAACAAACACATTCACAAAGACTGGACTGCGGCGGCTGAAAGCACCATGAACTCTCCATCGCTACTGCACTAATGTAACACACCTATAAAGTTTAAACTTTGCCCGTTTTTTACGATACTGATTGAAATGATCCATGTGGCAAAGTATTAATGTTGCCTTTGAGTCAACAACCCAGTAGGCAGAACAATGGAGGAGAGAAAAAGCTTGCGAGGTACAAGTCCTAGCCCACAAGGTGCAACGGAATTCTTCAGAACTTCAGGCAAGGAATTTAATTTCAGTCAAATTTTGGCATTTTTGTCTGCATATTACAAAAGGAGCACTTTTCTGGTTTTATTTGTGCAGGTCTAGCACCCTCAAAAGTTGTGCAATGAAGCTTCCTACACTAAACAGAAGGTGGATTACTCCTGTTTTTGCAATGAGGCTCTTTTGCAAAGAAAGGGTGATAAATGTCTAAATATGACCCAATTTAAATACTGTATGAGCAAATAGCACATACGCATTGAAACGCTATTTGCTTGGCAGCACAGTTAAGGGGGATGTGGCTGCTTTGAGAATTACACGGTTTCCTTTTGTCTTATTTGTTTAGCCGCCGCAAAAGCGCATAGCATACACCATTTTCTGGTAATTGTTACTTTTGATCACAGTGGCCTGTGCTTTAATATAGAAAACATAAGAAAGAATAATAACAAATAGTTTAAATTACGTTGCATAACGCGATCATGACTGAGGCAGTAAAGATCGACCTTCCAGGAATAGTTGTTTATTCTAAATATAGAGTACACTTGAACTGATATAGATTTTTTTTGGAGTGTCTGAAATATGTTTTGCTGCTGCTCCCGTCCACAGTAGTACATTGCTTTGCTCCCGTGCTTGTACTCCAGTCTCTTTCTCCAAACTGGTGGCATGCTGACCTCCATCTACTGTAGGTAATACACTGACTATACATAGGTGTCTAATACAACCCCACTTCAAAAAAATCACTTTTTTCTACATAAACTACCCCTTTAATCCAACAGTCGTTTGATATACTTCAGTAAAGACGTCAGATACCTGGCAATCTCTGGCAGAGTCCGCTTGATGCACTTCAGTGTCTTTTTCATCATGGAGGAGTTCTGCAGGAGGAAGAATGGCCGGAGGAGTCGCCGTACTCGAAATTTCTGATTAGCAGAGAAAAGACAGCATCACTTTTTTGAATGCAGGGTGATCACGATTCAACTCAGTAGACCCACAGAATATGCCATGTTTGATGTCCTTGGGAGTTTGAATCTTACAACAACGGGTACATGCACATCAAAATTAAATGTACATTTTTTCAAAGACAAAGTCACCCTTTATAATATTTAGTCGACTATAAAACACGGTCAACAGATACATCTTTTATCCTTATACTACAATATAAAAGCTTATATCATATACCACACTGCCACTGTTCCTTTTTACATTTACATTTATCAAATACACAGAGGCAGCGCAATTGTACGTCAACTGAACCATAATTGTACCTTCAGGCAAACTAATTTGGCATTGACAAATTATAGGTTTTGACTGTGAGACCTATGTTTATCTTACATAACTATATCTTATGTTTAAAACACTAATGGGCCACCACAGAAGTAACGTACCAAAGGGGTTGCTGTGATAAGACTGTCCCAGATAGTGGGTCCTCATATCTTCGAAGAAATTTTGCCTCAAGTTTTTGATAAAGATATTTGAAATCTAAATAGCTGGGGGCGTCGTAGTATGGGGAAAAGTGAAAACTGGCAAAAAAATGTGTTGAGAGACTAAACTCTGTGTCAACAAATATAAACAGTGGAGGCTCTCTGAGGTCCCACTCCCTCTTTAAAAAAGGCACAAAATGGTTTAGTCTGCCCTTCTGCTCGTCTTTTAATGATACTATGAGTCACGTGACTACTGATGCTGCCTGGAGCAAACAAACAACGTAAATTAGTCATGTCTTTCCTCAAGAAAAATATAAGTAACTCCTGTAACTCCTGTAACTCCTGTTACTCCTGTTACTCCTGTTAAGTAACTCCTGTTAAGGCTCCTGTCATAAATTTATGAAATTTATGACAGTTAACTGAAACCTGCAACGGCCTTCAAGAGACAGTAATGTTAATGTCAGATGATCCACCATCAATTTCAGAGGGTTAAAAGTTGGCCAACTAAACCAAATTTTAAGGTCATGGTGATCATGGTCATGGTTGGTTGAATTTAATTAAAATCAAAGCTATGGTTATGGGGGACTGCTTATCTATAGGGCTCACACTTTTGTACGACACCCCTGGGTGACACAGTTTAACAGTTGTAGGCCGAAGGTTATAAGAGTTATGAGCCTGGCTCCCTAAGTATCCTTGCTTAAATGGACAAAGCAAGAACATTTTCCGTCATTTGGACTGTACTTGGCTAACTTTGACTGAAAATGAGTGTCCTACAGTCTGATTTCTCTGCTCAATCAAAAGGTAGCCACACCCTAAAGAATACTCTGCTTCACCGTCTATTTGACTCAAAATGGATCATAATTTACTAAAAGAACATCATGCTGTATTGAAGAAGACTTGAAAATAGAGATTGAGAACATAAACTCATGTTTAAAATGTTTACTGAGATAATAAATCAAGTGAGAAGTATTTTCTCATAGACTTCTATACAATCAGACTTCTTTTTGCAAACCGGAGGAGTCGCCCCCTGCTGGCCAGTAGAAAGAATGCAGGTTTAAGGCACTTCTACATTGGCTTCACATTTCAGAACCGGAGGTTGTTGCCTTCTCTAAGCACACCATGAAGCGTTACCGAGGAGGACGGCCTCACCTCATCACACGCCATGCTGACAGACAACACCCAGTCGATGACAGAGAATGAAATGACAAATGTGTAGCCGATCAGCCATTTGCTCTTTCTGAATTCCTCCCAGCCAATCAAGTAGCCCTGAGGACAAAACATAAGGAGTGCAGCAGTGGTTCAAATGGACAAATAAGAAGTAAATAACTATAAAAAGCAGCAAGATTATTTAAAACATCACAACCCTTGTTTAACCAGACAGCTGCCAGTGTCCTGGGAGCAAATGTCCTCCACCCTGGCTGTGCTTACCTTAACGGCAAGATCAAGAGAGAAGATGACGAGGCAGAACATCTCGATGCTTTCGGTGAAGCCACAGGGAGGCTCCCAGGGCGGAAAGCGATGCCGGGGGTCCGAGGAGATGGACAGGGAGGACGGGCGCTCCACGAACGCCAGCAGCAACACCACGCCGATGGCTAGGCCCAAGCCCCTGGTGCCGGGGAAGACGGGTGAGTAGATGGACAAATGGGTGTAGGGATATCAGAGAAATGGCTTAGAACGAGGCCCATCACAAACTTTTAAAAGTGGTTGCCAGGCTGGCAACAGGCATCAGCTTTTTGGTTGCAGACACGCCATTTTTCATCACCTTATATTTTAGTTCTTAATGTGTAGGTATACAAACAACGGCAATTGCTCCACCATTGTCTCTGGAGCAGAGACGGGGGTAAACAAACCTGCAGTGTTGTCACGTGAATAGTTGGTTTCGGTTCTGACTGTAACAGCGATATCTAAATATCACTAATGCGACAAATATTAAACAATTATTCATTATGGGATGCACACATGCGGTTTGCTTCGTAGAACGAAGAACGTGCTGGAAACCAGTAAAATTACTGTTGAGAGGTGAATGTTGTATGCAGCGCTTGTCCTCGCATTTTCAAAAGTTTTTTTGGCCTCCTCTGATACGTATAATAGCAGCTATATATATATATATATATATATACATATTACAGGCATGAGACTGACAAATGCTGAAAAGGGAGGAACATTATCAACACAACATTTCTAGGGGGGGGGGGGGGGGGGGTGCTGGTGGCATGAATTTTCATTTTTAAATATGATCTTTAAAATGTAGCACTCTGGTGTACTCTGAGAATAACATTTAGTGATAAGACCATATTTACTCTTTAAGCAAAAGAATAATTTATTATTCGGTTATTTATCACTATTTAAGCTCCAGTTGAACAGCTGGCTAGTTAGCTTGTGATTAGTTTTCATTGAACCCTGTTACTGTGTCTTCATATTAACTTCTACTGTTACTGTATGTCTTCATATTAACTTCTACTGTTACTGTACGTCTTCATATTAACTTCTACTGTTACTGTACAGCTGTTAGAATAGTGGCCTATCTTCTATTTGCAATTAATATGCATTCAATCCAGTTATATTATTTAAATTAAAATGATAATCTACTCTGGCTGTGGTCATTACAGTGAACAGTGTCTGGTAGTGTGATAAGAGGGCACGTGAGCCCTTGTTGCTGTACTTTATCTCCTTGGAGCAGAGGCTGCATTCAGCAGACCTGCCTCATCAATGTATTTAAAACACTGTGACAGCAGGAAGCTGTACTCACGTCTGTGTAGACCTCCACCTTTATCCAGGCCCAGCTCCACTCACAGCTCAGCCCTGCGTCAAGCTGCACTACACAAACAGCCTCCTCTTTGACCTCATCATCTCATCAGTATCTGGGCCTCATCATCTCGTCAGTATCTGGGCCTTTGATTCTACTTTGAGTTAAAAAAAACAACCTGCCAGCAGATCCGCCGGTGTTCTGGTTTAATGTTAACGAGTGACCGCGTGAACTGAACCGGAACACGGGGGGGTATGAAGGCAAATCACTGTCAAAATCCGAGAGCGCAAATGAGATCCATGCGCGCGCGCATTTTACTTTGGCGAGCGCTTTACATCACTCCGCGAGCAAAATCCACTCACGCGCGAGCAAAATTCACTCTCGCGCGAGCAAAATTCACTCTCGCGCGAGCGAAAGTCCCTCGCGAAGCTGAAACCTGCTCGCTCGCGAAACTTTAACCTGCTCGCTCGCGAGTCTTTTTCCTGCTCGCGCTCGAGTTGTTTTTCTTTTTGACAGTAAGTGGGCGGACCCAGTCTCCCTTGTATCTCGACATCTAATTGGTTACAATCCTGGTCTTTGGATAGACCTGATATCACTCTGACACAGACCTAGGTCTGTTAGAGGTGGTTTTCAATCCGCCACTAAACACTACTGTACTCCACTACATCTCAGAATGTTATACATTTGTCTGACAGGTTTTGTAAACGTTTCAGACTGTAGAGGCTGATGAAATACAAATTATGTTAATAGCGTTTTGAAATACAATAATAAAAAATGTGTTAAAGTCAAGTTGCTCAGATTGGTTTACATTCACTCCATCATTCTATTACAGACAATGTGTGTTTGATAGTCAAACCTCTTGTGACAAACAGCTCAAAGAAACTCTTTGATATTAATTGATTAAAACATGATGTGATCATATTTAATCATACTGTTGTGTTTACAGAGGAGATATAATGTAGTTGTATAATATGAGCAACAATTTGGACCCGCTCAAAGATCTAGAGCCAAGATTAGGGACCACTGTTTGTATATTATCTGTTTGCCAAGTGAGTTTCCAAATTGAAGTCACTGACAAGTAGTTAGTGGATGAAAAATGATTCAGATCCTTCACTGCAGTAAACGTACTAATACCATGATGAAACAATCCACTACGAGTAAAATACCTGCATTCAAAACCTCAGTCAAGTATGTTATTATCAGCAAAATGTACTTTAAGTGCAGAAAGTAAAAGTACCCGTGCAGTAAAATGTACATTATTTGCCCCTGACCTGTAGTGCAATCTGAAAATCTCCCCCTAGGTCTGAGTCAGAGTGATATCAGGTCTATCCAAAGACCAGGATTGTAACCAATTAGATGTAGAGATACAATGGAGACTGGGTCCGCCCACTTACTGTCAAAAAGAAAAACAACTCGAGCGCGAGCAGGAAAAAGACTCGCGAGCGAGCAGGTTAAAGTTTCGCGAGCGAGCAGGTTTCAGCTTCGCGAGGGACTTTCGCTCGCGCGAGAGTGAATTTTGCTCGCGCGAGAGTGAATTTTGCTCGCGCGAGAGTGAATTTTGCTCGCGCGTGAGTGAATTTTGCTCGCGGAGTGATGTAAAGCGCTCGCCAAAGTAAAATGCGCGCGCGCATGGATCTCATTTGCGCTCTCGGATTTTGACAGTGATTTGCCTTCATAGGGGGGGGCTTCATGTTTCATCACGTTACGTTTTTTCCTCCAAATTCGCGATAATGACGAACGTTAACAGTCGACAGAGTTCCGCATGCAGTGGACGTTAACTTAACCAGCAAGTCTGAACGGTAACGGAACATAACGGAACTTAAACTTTAACGGAGGGAAATGAAGACGCTGTAGACATCTGAACGCTGATTGGACAAGACTCGACACGTCACATCAAAGATGTTTTATTGTGAAGATCACGACATCACCTTTTCTCCTCGTCTCACTCCAATCGGAGAAACGCTGGCTGGCCAGTTCGACGTACTCTGCTTTTTATCGTTATGTTAGCAAGCACATACATTAAGACAATGATACGAGTAGAAGCGCTGTTCACATGTTCACATGTTCACATGTTCACATGTTCACACGATCGTCAGAGCCCACGGAGGTATTCTTAACACCCCCCCCCCCCCCCCCCCCACCCCAAAAAAAAAAAATTCGGATTTACACTGATCTCAGAAATGGTCTCTGGAGTTCTAAAAACGGCGGAAATCCGCCGAACGGCGGAAAAGTCTCATGCCTGATATTAGGGCTGTCACAATATCAGATTTTCACTACATGATTATCGTATAGTAACATTATCGCAATATAAAAAAATCAATATCAATACTAACAGTCATCTTTAACTTTGTTTATTGTGCGTTTTGTCTCTTTTTTGGCAAATTAATTACACTCAAAATATGATTGTAGGCAGGTGGAGAGAGTCTGTAATCATTACTGTACAAAAAGAACACGTGACAAGGCAACCAGATGAACTGATGAAAATAAAAAAATCACAAAGCCTAACATCTGCCATCAATACAATGTCCTGGTCAACTCAAACAAAATCACTTGTTGGGAGCAGGGGACATATATTTACACAATATTATCACACGTGTATGATCCACATGATATCAATATTGAATTTTTTATCACAATGATTCAAATTAATTGACAGCTTAATTCCTATAATGCTGCTTTGGATGTGACTCAATAAATAATGGATTTTAAAGAATGTACCGGTAGATAGAAATGGAAATTTGAGGACCTTTATGTGGAGAGAGGTCAGAACAAAACATCCATCTATTAGTAATCTTACGGTCATCAGTTACTATCTCTCCTCCCACTGAATGTCTCTGCCTCAACACCATCTCGTGGTGGACACCTCCGGAGATATAAATATCAGCAGTGATCGGAATTATTTAGGAAAATTTATAGAAATGTCCTATGTTCTATTCCTGAAAGTAAGAGCAAATTTCAGACACTGTGAATTTTTTAGCCAGTAAAAAGCCAGTGGGTAACTCTAACCCAGTACCAATAACATTAACGAGGCCTCTGTTCCATCCTGAAGCAGCTAAACGGATTTAAAATCGTCAAAAATAAGCGACTGTACAGTTTCAGTCCCTGCAGACGTGTGGCCCTAAAACGTTAACGTATTGCAAACATCAACTCAGGTACAGTTTCATCCACAGGCCTGAGCAGGTGTTTGAAAAGGTGTGAACTCACCACTGGCATATCCTGGAGTAGTACCATCGATACAGGCGGAGCGAGCGGGCATCCACCCGGTGGTTGATGGAGCGGTACTACAAGCGAGCACACAAAGGGAAGAAGACAGTCGTCAACGCGTGAAGTGGTAAAAACACTGAAAGACTTTTTGATAATCTTTAGGCTGAGGGGAAGGGGGCTGACAGTGTTCCTTATTTGGAAAAACGACCGAAGCATAAATTAAAAGTCCAACGACCTTCTAAGTTTTATTTCCACTTGCTATAATCTATGACGAACATTCTTATCCGACACACCCGACGATAACGTGAATTCATGGAGGAGGATGAGCATGAAGGACACAAGAAAGTGGCTGAGCCGACACACAATATGGTAGTATTTACCTCTTCTTATCTTTTACCAAAAGAGAAACAAGTCATTGCACTTACCTGTATGGCGTCCTCGATCAGTACAACAGCTTGCTGGATGTAGAGCTCCTCAGCATCTGTGGACAGCGAGGCAAGTGTGAGCAGCAGCGCCATCTGAACAACATGGAACACCTTCACGTATCTCAGAAGCGCTCGGAGAGCTGTGATCTTCACTGCCCTGAATCCCCTTCACTCAGTGAATAGCGTAGCATGCTCCCACGGGACAAAAACAAACTACATAAAACTGTCTCTGAGAGGCTGTTGTCTGTAGGACTGGTTGGACTGGGAGCTGAGGTGAAAATTTGTTCTTCCTTGAGGCAAAACTGAAACGTGCTCTGATAAAAGGTGTGGCTTATCTTTCCCTCACAGTTCCATCAAAGCCCCCAGGTACAGCACCGGGCTTTGAGGCATGTTTTACATTTTGGCCAAAAGGTGGAATTACAACTTCCAGGTCCATCAAGTGATGCCATTGGGCCCAAAACGATTCCCCCCCCCCCCCCCCCCCATAGACTCACATTTGGGAAAGAGACGTCTGTAAATCAAAAATTCTTCTTCTTTATTTTATAGCTAAATCAACTTCCAAGTGTGAAAACTTCATTAGCCCTTATTTAAATCATTAGGTCCTAAATGCACTAATGGAGACAGAGCGTTGTACTCTGAAAACCAAACATAATACTGCATATCTTTCTGATGTATCCACATTCCACT
The DNA here is from genome assembly GCA_032191485.1 of Leptoclinus maculatus. NCBI lineage: Eukaryota > Metazoa > Chordata > Actinopteri > Perciformes > Stichaeidae > Leptoclinus > Leptoclinus maculatus. The sequence continues at coordinate 43,216,635 of JAVDOI010000001.1, read as the reverse complement.
AGAACACAAGATGCATACTGTCAAAATGCTTTAGCGTAACTTACAGAAATAACAAAAAAGTAAATACTTGCTGCCTACTGTCTCTATAGCCAAACCCAGAGTTATTTTCCGTCCCATATTCATGTGAACGATCCCGAGTGCTGGGAGGCGGGGTCAAAGGAAACGCTAGTGCACATGTTCTATGGGTGGAAGATCGTCAGAAGATCTGCTTTATTTTATGCTTCACGCTCCACTGACCAACTTTGATAGGAATGAATGGGGCCCCGCCTCCAACGCTGTATCCAGCACTTGTTATACATCCATGGGATTATCTCTAATCAAACAACATAACTGGATACTTGGGGAAAAAACTAAACTGGAATGTTAAAGTTATAAATAAGGCATCTGTTGGGGTCAAAATATCTAAATGACTAATTATAATCACAAAGTCTGGTGTCCTCACTTAACTTTGCCTGCATCCTCTGTCGAGTGTGTGTGTGTGTGTGTGTGTGTGTGTGTGTGTGTGTGTGTGTGTGTGTGTGTGTGTGTGTGTGAACTTACTACATTAGGCTCTACAACGCCTGGGAAAGAAAGCTTTCCCAGCCTGTAAATGATAATAAGGACTGTAGACGCAGATATGTTATGGGAAAGTGACGCGTTAAGATAGACACAAAGCTTTGTTTTGAGAAAGTAACCTTTGTGCCAGAACAGGTGCTCAAGTGTTGCAGACACTCTGCTCAGACTACAAGGCGTGAACGCGCCCTTTGTGTGTGAAACAATCCTGTACCAATCAATGCATTTGTTTCCTCAGTATAAATATCAGAGTCAGAACTCTGAGCAGTCCTGACGTATTGATGTATGTGTTCAGCCCTGTTCCTTCTTTGCAAAGAATACATTTCCTGTGATTAATGATTTTCAACCGGTCTCGAGTGAATTTTTCCAACAGCATCCTAATTTGAACCATTAATGTAACATTTTAGGGAGCTTCATGGATTATTGAAATTATTACTTAGTTGACCAGCAGAAAACTTATTGCTAATCATTTAAGTCATTTTTCAATCAAAAATGCCTAATATCCACGAGTGTCACTGTGTCACGAAGACTTGATGATTTTCTTTGTTCATAAAAAAAACTATCTTTTGGTTACTCGGATAAAAGTGGTAATTTAATGACCTCTCATTGGGCATTGAGAAACTATGATGGCCATTTCTTTTCTACAATCTTTTCTAAATATTCTTTAAAAGAGTTATATGAAGATATGACAACCGGTCAGCACCTTTCTTTGGATGAATAAGCCATCGTGTTTGATAATACGTCCTGCATGAGGCTGAGGTTTGATGTTATTTGACCTGGGCCTTTAACAGTGGTGCTGAATTGGATTATGTGATGCAAAAAGGGGGGGTGGTGTTAAGAATGTGCAAGTAAAATTCAGATTTGGCTATATGTTAACGATTGTAAGATATAGGCAAAGCTGTCAAGCAAATCATGTATGAAATAGAGGCAGGGCTCAGCACAAACTTTTAAAAGCGGCCTCAGCTTTTGGTTGCCAAAACTGAAAATAGGGTTGCCGTATTTAGGCACCTTATATTTTGAGTACTTGAGATACTATGCAGCTTAATAATGAAAGTGTGACATAAAAGCTTTATTACACGGCCACTGATGGCAACCAAAGGCACAGAATCGGTTGCCAATTTCTCAAAATGGCAACCCCGTCACACAGCACAAGCTTGTTCCACAGCTGTCAGGTGATCGTGTTCAATGACTGTAACATTTCCGTCCAGCAGTTACATAGACAAAGACGCGATGACTCAGTTCTGGCCACACACACGCATTTGGTGCTGCTGACTCAAAGTTTCATGGCAGGATGTGTCATTGATGGTCGGCGGGTGTCACTGACAGGGCAACACTTTAAACGGCTGCAACACACACACGGCCAACAAACGCGTCTGCACGGTGGACTAACAAGTGAGAGCTGCACTTCTCACGCTCGCTGCAGCAGCACTCGAGAAAAAGAGAAACTGTCTCAGAGAACCGACAACGCCACCTGTTCAATCATATTTGCCTGTAGATGTATGGAGGAGTAACTTTAAATCTTTAACTTTTAAGTTGAAGATTAACTTAATGTATCAACCTACATACCTGTAGCCATTTCAAAATGTTGTCACAAAAGAGAGCATGAATAACGTTTTTATTATTATAAACTCCTTATTACATCAAAATGAATATAATAATAATATTAATATAAGCTATTGGAATAAAGTATACACTCTGGGATGTATTGGTGTGTAGCTCGCGAGCTCAAAGGGTGCAACCTTTAAATAAGATGGTCTTTTAGTTGTTGCAGCGTTGGTTTGTTTTTTCACTTTTGATGGAGCTATGCTAGCACTTCACCTGCTTCCAGTCTTTGAGCTAAGCTAGGCTCTACATCTCTCTACTGGACGCGCAGACATGAAACTAGTTTGTGGTTTCTTATGATTGTATTATCAGCACATACAGACCCATCCCTATGAAAGTCATCTATGGACACGTCATGTACCTTTAGACTGTCATAAACCTGAGTGGGTCCAAGCACAAAATGCAAACACTTTATCCAGCTGGCTACCCGGCTCGATTAGCAGTGGTGCTGGTCGGGTAACACGGGGGGGGGAAATGATGAGCGCGATGGCAGTACGGTCAAAAGAAAGTTTACCAACGTGGCTCTTCTGTGGGTGAGGTAGGGAGAGATCATCTTTTTTTTTTTTTAATGACAGCAATACAATGAGCTGCAATGTTTTTAATTACATTTTTCTGTCCGGTTGAAAAATATTTTGTCCGGTAAGCTTTTGAAATTAGTTGACCAGCCATTGGCAGACGGATCAAAAAGTTCAATTTGGACCCTGCCCGAGTCACACAAGACGCATCCCTGCTGCTTTAATTCTATTAGCCGCAAAGAGCACAACAAAGGGAGTTCTCACTTCATTGCACAACAGTTTACTCTCTTGTAAGTGGAATGAAACTAAGCCAAAGCTTTAGGAAAACTATGTGTCTTAATCAATATTATACACATATATCTGCTGTTCTCATTTTCTCGGCTGGTAGAGTTGAAGAAAGGTTTGATACCGCTTACACTAATAGATTCCGCTCTGACATTAGAGTCAGACGTACCGATTGGACACCAACAAGGAGGAAGCCAAATCCCTGTCCAAAAACACCTCATCGGGTAACTTTTTGGGGTGTTGGACTGTCGGTTGGACAGTACATTAAAGACAGACATTAGAATGTGATGGCTATTATAACAACAGATTAACAGAGTTGTTAGTTGCAGCCTTACATCAATATATTTTAAAACTACACACTCAGTGGCCAACTTTATCAGGTACAACTGTATTATGTGGCAGAAATCTGGTGCATAAAGTGCAGATATGGTCAAGAGGTTGACTAACGTCTAGTGAGAATAGAAAGGAGAATGGCCACACTGGTTCAAGCTCACACAAAAGTGACAGTGACTTAAATAACCAGGCGTTACAACAGTGCTGTGACACACGGCGCGTAGGAAGTGAAGTGAAGTGGATGGACTTGCCCACGGCAGCAGAAGGGTTAGCTAAGAACAGGACACAGACAGTGGGCACAGGCTCACAGGAGGACGACGTGCAGGAGATTGAGACATTAAGTAGTTACTATCAGCTCCATCGCCAACAATAAAATGATACTTATATGCACTTTTATTGTCACACGTTTTTATTATTTTTGACACGGGCAGAATCATGGCTGCACTTCCAACCAGGCAAGACACAACAGTGACCCAAAGCCCCAGGGGCCCCATAAGATCCAGACTCACGGTGTTCATGGTTTGTGGTAATTAGAAAGGTATCCGTACCAATAAATAGTTGCTATTATTTAAGCTATTAAAATGTGCTTCCTGGACACTTCATGGATGGGTTAAATGCAGAGGTCAAATCTCATGTATGTATCTGCATGTATGAATGTGACGATTGGAATAACGTTTGTTAAGTTTTCATATTATTATTTAGGCTAATAATGTGCTTACATGATGCACACTACTGTATAAATCTGTTTAATATGAGTAGTTGAATGTAACAGGGTCATAGCTCACTTTTGCTGCAGGGCCCCATAGATGGGTTTGACCTGACATATTGATAGGGACAATTTTTTTGCAGTTTATTTTACTGATACTACTTCCTTATTTACTTTTTTGAATTAAAGTTTTATATGGGCCTATAGGAGTTTTTTGTTTATAATGGAGGACTTTTACATTGTTGTGTTGCGATTTTCTTTTAGAGGATGTGAATATTCTTCCACCACTGGCTTTTATACCGAATAACAAACAGAGGAAACGCCGCCGACCCGAGAGGGTCACGATACACCCTCCACTCACCTGTGTCACTCTCGGCAGCGCACGACTGCCCGGCGACGGTGTGCGACCTCCGTCTGCTGCTCCCCGGGGCCCATCCGCGCTTTTTGCCCGACAAGGAGCCATACTCCTCGAAGGCTCCGTTCACGTTCCCGGCCACCAGACCGTGCGTTTCCATCCGGGAGATCTACAGAGTTCTTCTGCGGGGCCGCTCCTGCACTGTGAAAGTGAAAGTAGCAGTTCGGCGGGACACGGAGTGGATTCAGCTCTCCAAGGAGAGTGAGTTAAGTCCGACAGCAGCTCTACGGTCAGTGACAACTCGAAAGTTACATAGTTTCAAGCGGCGCACGACAGCCTCAAGCTGAGGGCAAGGGGAATGTGTTTTTAGGAAGTCGCCCCTCTGCGCTGCTCCACCCTCCCCTCCTGTCCTCAAGTATCACTTTACACTGACTTTAAAAACACTCAAAACTCCACCTACAGCACGCTGCACGTGCTGCAGTCTACTGCGGCACAGTGGAGCGAGAAACCTTATCTCACAGTCACGTGAGAGGACAGAAACTTTCAATGTATCTGCGGAGGTTCGCACTACGGTGCCACGCGCGCGAGTATAAACAAAACTTCACAGGGTCTGTCTAAACGCGTGTCGGTTCAAGAGCCCGTAGAGTCCCGTCACGCCGGGATTAACGTTCACATCGTGTCGGAACTGCTGCTCAGGTGTCAGGTATGGAAGCCCATTACTGTAATTACAATAATGACATATTGACTCAAAAGTGACTTTAAAAAATCAAGATTTTTTTGATACTCTTCTCAGTATTTTTTGTTCAAAAGTATGAGATAAAGTCAAGTGTTTGGCAGTGTGTCAACCTTTTATACTTGATTCAGTTAATCCCATTGTTCAAACTGGGTAGACCAAAATGTTAGACTTAATTCAGAATTTTAAAAGTAGAACTAATGACTATGGGTCATTATTAATCTGCTGATGATTATGGTTAAATGGCTAATGTGTAGCATTTTAAGCAACCTATTATCAGGATAGAATATAATATTCATAACTCATATTCATACTGGCAATAGCGAGGGCCTTTTCACGTTTTTACATTACCTGAAGGCCACTTTAATGCGAGCGGCCAGTAGCCGTCTGACCAGGCATTGACCTTGAATGGTGAAGGTTAGGATAAGTCGGCAGACAGCAAATCTCGGATAGTTTTTGCAAGTTTTCTCAAATTGTGGGTTACCATCTAGACGTGACAGTCCAACATTATTTACCAAAACTAGTTTTTATGCAAGATGGACAAGCTTTCTAATTTGAAAGTAAGCGTGCGATTATACAAACATCATCCACTTCATATTGCTGACCGGGTAAGTGACTACAGTTTATTCAGTATGGAGCTGGCAGACAGCAGACTGAAGTGCTGTGGGTGGGGAAAAATTACAACTATATGAAAAGAAAGATGAATCATGTTAATTAGGCCCCAACCTCACGTGTCACATGCTCTGTCAGCAGACAACTAATTAAACCAGCAGGGTTTTTTTTCTACACAGATGCCGCTGCTGTCCCCAATACATCGTCCAACTAGAATAATTCATTTTGTCATTAAACTTTAAACATGTACAAACAACACCTTAAACCTAATTTGTCTTTTGGAGTCACTTTATTTCCAGCAAACACACAACCCCTCCCATACAGTGTCTCACCAAAGACATTAAACTCCAAATACAAGCCTGTGTAATCCAATAACCTCAGTGTCCCAGACATTAGAGGAAAAGGTCTTTCACGGTCTTAATCTAATCTGTCATAGTTTAGTAGCAAATGAGCACCATTAACCCTTCCTGAAGAATGTCCTAGGAATAAACCCTCCACCTGACATTGGAACCAGAGGTTGAGAGAGAGGGCATGTGAACCAGCATCTTTGAATTTGTGTTTCCTTAGTTATTCGCCTAAACCCCAGAAAAAGCACAAATCACTGGACATTCCCATGTACAGCATTTTAGGGTGAGCGTGGGCAGAATGTGCGTTATGAATATGTCAGTGATTCAGAGGCCCATACTACAACCCAATCTACCTCCCTGTCTAAATAAAGATATTATAACGCCATTAGCTTCTCAAAGATAAAGAAAGCTGTTCCTCCAGAGGCCTAATCTAACAAATTTGCATCCCCATGGGACCTTAAACAATTGGCCCAAGTCATTTTTAATACCATATTCACATGCTTATGTAAATTGAAATAGATTTAAGAAGGGATTTTTTTCAGGGTCAGTGTGGACAAGAGGAGTGATTACAGTGACCAGCAATCCTTAAATTTACAAATCGACATGAGTATTGTGATAAAATAGACTTGACAAAATGTGAACCTATCTTTAAACTCAAAATGAACGAAAAGAAATAAGAAATATTTAATCTTCTACTGCTATTTTCAAAATCTTCGAAGATTTCTTAAAATGCTGTTAAAGTCCCACTAGTGGCATGGCTTTGAGTATGGCAATGTTGGTTGGTCCATCCAACAGCTGTGGAGATATTTCAGTCTGGACCAAAGTGGTGGTAAGACTTAGATATCTCAACAACTATTGGATGGACTGCCTTGGGATTTTTGTAAAGACATTCATGGTTCCCAGAGGATGAATCCCAAATACTTTGTCATTTCCTTGACTTTTCATCTACGGCCACCATGAGGTTGACAACTGCGTCTTTGACTGAACCATCCCAACAACTATTGGATGAATTGACTTTGGGAGTTGGTACAGACATTCATGGTGCCCAGAAGATGTAGCAATATTCATCCAGCGCCATCATCAGGTATGAACTTAAATGTGTCCAATACGTTGACTTAGGATCAAATAACTGCAAAACTACCAACATTCAGTGCTAATTAGTAAATGCTAGCATGCTAACCTGACAAGAAGGCCAATGTAACATTATCAACTTATTAACATGTAATGTTGTTATCATGTCAGCATGCTAATGTTAGCATTTAGCTCAGAGCACCACTGAACCTACAGTAAGTACAGCGTCACTGAGCCACGAGCATGGCTGAAGACTGAATCCTTTGGGATATAAGCTAAACAAATCGTTATATATATATACTGTATATACGAACAATATATATTTGAAATACATTTCTGTGATTATACTGAGGCAAATTTGATTCAATTCAGTGTTGCTGTTTTTCTTAAAAGGTATACAGATAAAAACATCTGAAACATTCAAATTAGAATTAAAGAGTGATGTCATTTAACAAGCTAATGCTAACTGCACATACTGTGTATATATATATATATATATATATATATATATATATATATATATATATTGGACTTTTACGGGCCACAATATGAATATAAACAATTTTTTCTTGGCTTTAACACCATATAACTACCGTAATATGACATTTAGATATATTTGCTATATCACATACAGGTTAAATCAGACATCAACTTTAAAAAAACAACAACCTGCAGTGTCTTTAGTCATATTCACAATATTGATATTAGGCTTCCTAATAGTAATGAATAATATATATTTTTTAGTTGGTACTAATCACATGCAATGTAAAGAGAGGTGGAGGAGCCATTACTTCTTACGCTGTGATTAAACATTTTGCAATATTTTCATGCTGCTGAGCAACATCTGGGAATGATAGCCCTTGTAATATTTGTGACACTGAGGTAGAACAAAGGTTCGATATAGTCCCTGAAAAATGTTTTTTTTTTTTCCTGCTTGACCCTGTGCTTGCCAACACAGTTCAAAGTATTTGGCTTTACTGAAAGTGGCACATAAATCACCACATAATCGATCCTTTTGATCCGTCACAGATGTGATGGATTTTCTCAGGACAGTGAAGACCTTAGGTTCTTATTGCTTTGGGGTGTTATCTGCCATCTGGGACACCTGTGGGGAAAGGAGGGTAAACATCAGTGTGAGGGACCGAGCTGGCTGGCATGAGGAATCACAGGTGGGTTTTTCCAAAAAATGGTGTATAACACAATATAGTGTTCTCTTGACTAGTAACCCCAATCCTCACCAGAATGTGGCAGACACTTAGTACTTTCCAATTGGCCACTTCCTGCATTTAAAGGTTCTGTTTTAGGGGGCGCATCCTTTATTCCAGCCGGCCAGGAAGTCCCTCCAGCAGCCAGCAACGGAACCCTCAGCAGTGGTATCTAAAAATATAATTTTTTTAATATTTAGAAAAGGCAAACATACTGTATGTCAAGACAAGGTCAAGTGTGACGGTAAAGAAATTAGCTAAATGTGTGCACTAGAAATAGAATCTAATAAACTATGAGTATGGTGTATGAAACAAAAGCCATGTGCCATCATTTAGTTTGTTAATGTGTGTTAGTGATGTAACGGATCGTAGTTGAAAAATATCTGTCTGGTAGATGAACATTAATGCTTCTAGTCGTTGATCCCTGATAATGCTGCATTGTAAACAATAAATACGCGTTGAAATCCACAGGAGGAGAGCTAGTAACGTTGGCAGCATAGGAGCTAAGAGCTAACATACGGAGGTTTCATTGAGTTACATTAAAACATTTGTATTGGAGCGAAGTTAAATTATAACGTTATCATGATGTGTTCTTATAAAATGTAGCTTAGGCAAGAAACTTGAATAAAAAGGAGATGTTTTCACAGCAATGTAAAACTGATATTTTAGTGGGAATTATCACATTTAACTTGCTAACCGTCGCTCTAAGCAGCTTGTAATACATCATTAAAACTGCTACTAGAGTAAGATTTTTTTTATCAATCAAAATGCCATCTTCTATTTCCTAATCATTTGAATTGTGTCTTTTATGCAAATAACCACTATAGATAACAGTTACAAAGAAAAATAATAAGATTTAGAATTTTTGACAGTTTCAACACCGTCTTCAGGACGGTTGTAATTATTCTTTGGGACGGTGGTGAAAAGTAATAGTCTGGAGCCTTGTATACCAGCCGCTGAAAAAAACAAACAACAAAACCGACCTGTATAGGACGATCGGAAATTGGTATCTGCGATAAAGAAATAAACAAAAAACGTGATTGGGCAATCTCTAAAAGTTAGATTTGTTCTCTTTATTTTTTTCGGTTCTGATTCGTGACTCAAAACTATGATACGATCCCAACTGTGAGTTTTGTGATCCTACTTTTACTACTATGATGAACTACTAAGTGTTAACTATAGATAACTATAGTGTGTGCAGGAGGTACAGCCATCACACTCGATAAAAGTCCAGCTCTACCAAATACTATAGTAGTTCCTTCCTGTATCGCTACATCTCCGTCAGATTTGACTTCCCCGTCTTCCCCCACCATTCAAACGGAGAATGAGGTGGCAGTGACGTTCCTGCCTGACTGCTACCTGGTTGTCGATGCACCTGAACTGCCAGGTCCAGCGTGTGTTGTAGAGGAAAGGTCGGAGGTCAAAGCGGTTGTCGTCGGGGCTGTAGCTCTCGGCGTGGTAGGACGGTGTCGCGGTGGTCATCTTGTGGCGGTTCACCGAGTACATCCGGAAGAAGTGCTTCACCTTCTGTGCCACCTGGAAAAAGACAACGACACGCTGTTGTTTCTAGGTAAAAGTCTTAGACAGCCACTAAATGCACAATATTCACTATCAGTGTTCAAAAGACACATTTTGAAATGTTTCAATGTAGATTTGCTGAAGTCTCATTCAACTTGGAAGCCGATCACATCATCGTTTTAAGCCCCAAGTCACCGTCAGGCTTTAGAGCTGTCACTCTGTGAGGCTAAACGTTAGCTCAAGCAGCTAAAGTGCACAGCTGTTAACTGTACTATTAGGAGTCATCAGCCCAATATCAACCAGGGCTGTCCCGTTATCAGATTTTTACTACACGATTATTGTGGCCAAAAGAATTCATGATAACATTATAATCGGAAGCTTTATGGAAAATATGATTAAATAAATAATGTTATCAGTGAAATTCACTTTTATATTGTTTTGTCTCTCTTTTGGCAAATTTATTACGCTCAAAATACAAGTGTAGGAAGGTGGAAAGAGTCTGTAACCATAACTGTTTAAATGTTTAGAGGAGTTGGATTATTTACACGATATTATCATGTGTATTGTCAACACAATATCAATGTTTAATTTTTCAAATATCACGGTTATTGCAACACCCCTAAATGTGACTTCTGTTTAGTTTTAACAAAATGGAATAACACAAGTGTGCAAAACCAGCAATTTGTCAATAAAAACAGAATGGATCAGGTATGTAGCCATTATTAATAAATATTGTTACAAAGCAACTGTATAACAAGGGGGTATGAATGCCATTATTGCAGAATATTTGAATAATAGAGTAATGTTTAGTATACTTGTAATATCTTAATAAATGTGGGCCAAACACTTACAATTAGTTGTACCTTTCTTTGACTGTCTACAATCACATGTATTGTTTCATCGAATTCTATTCCAGCAGAAATTATTTAATTTATGATTGTTCTTGATACAAGCTAAGAATTACTTTATTTATTCCAATTTATTTATAGAAAATAATTGCAATTTCAATTGTTATCACAATATTGGTGAGGAAAAGTCGCAACTAGATATTTTCCTCAAATCGTTCAGCCCTAAAATAATCTCAAAAAACAAAACTCCAGTCGATAATGCCATAAAAGATTTGTTGAAAATCCTGCTTCCACTCAAAGTGTCTGCTCTGCAATTTTCTATGGTTGAGTTTATTTAAAAAGTATTCCTCTAGTTGAGGATTACACTCTCCGGCAGACTAGCATAAAACATGTTCTACACTGCAAAGAAGATAACTGACCTCTGTGGGTGAGAGCGCGTCCCTCCACATGTGAATGAGTTTACAGAACATACTGAAGGGGCCACACTTGGAGATCTTCCTCAGCCGTCCGATCACGGATAACTCAGAGTAGGTCATCCCCATGTCTGCCTGAGGAGGGAGGCATGAGGTGGTTAGTGAAAGATGGATGAAGGTAGGAAAAGGATGATGACAAATAAAGCATTATGAAACAAATACTGTTGTTGGGCCCGTCGAGCTGACCAGGGATGTAAGAGAAAGAAGCTGACGGGGAGAGCTAGCGATGTACTTGGCTAAGTTAGCGCAAGGATGCACGTGTGACTAGGTCCGTTTTTTCAAAATAAGGTATTTACAAAGGGTATGTACAAAATAAACATCGAACAAAAAGTTCGGATATTTGTGTTTGGTAGATTATTTCTCTGTTGTAACAATGCTTCTTGGCAATAAATCTTATACCGTTGGAAAGCCTGTTTTTCAACGGTGCCCCATTTGTAAGGAACATGCATTTGTGGGATGAGCAGCACAGCTGAGTATGTGGGTTGCGCCCATGAAAAATGAGCCAAATCTTCTCTGCCAATGCCAAACAGCTTATTCTGCTGTTGCTATTGACTCTTGTTTGGTGGATTGGATGATTGAAGTCTATCAGTAACAAGGAAGAAACAAGACATATTGGCAATTTTACAATTTATTCATTTAACAAACAGTCACACTCTGGCACGAGCCGCTTCGCCAGATCGGGCCAGGGGTGTAAAGTACGAGGGACAATGAGCGCCTCCCAATTTCCTGCCCCCCCCCCCCCTCTACTTCCACGCTCTTGCTCGCACCAAACCCATTTTCAGCCAACAGAGACTTCTTTTCTTACCTCATCTGTTTGTGAGACCTGCCCGTCTGTCAGCGGCTCCAGCTCAGCTGTGGGCGGAGCCAACAGGATGCTGCAGAGGAAACCAAAACCACATGAGATGCTCCGTTTGTGGCTTGCAGAATATGAAGTGTGCATGAAACAATGACTGGTGCATGAAACCTAAGCCTACCCATACCCATACCTATATATGTAATATAGAAATGTTTAAATGTGCTGCAGGATGTGTATGTAAACAATGTGTATTGTCAATTATTTAAAAGTAATATATACTCAAACAAATGAAATCATGGCCAAGACCAACGCATTATCTCACACTGGTGGTGCTGGTGGGTTCGGCTCATTTCCCATAAATACTGGAGCTACTTTCACTTCTACCTCTGAAGGTTTTGTGTTTAGTGAAGAGGATAATATACTGGAACTGATTCTGGCTTTAGCCTTTTACTCCTTCCACCTTTGTTCTGAATACTAACAGGTACGTTAGCCAGCAGTTCAATCTCCCCAAAATGTCAGCTGACCTCACCCTCTCAGAGCGGTGAGCTGGAACTGCTCGACACAGTAGAGCAGGAAGCTCTTCAGGTCCGTCTTGCTGATGCCTCCTATGGGGTTGATGTCGGCACTGGAGCAGTCGTACTTTGTGAAATACCCTGTCAGACTGAGCAGGAAAGGTTGTTGTTAGGCGGTAATTATTCTCCACTCAGAAAGCATTCATCTTTCGGTAGTTGCACCGCTCTAGCTATATTCACGCATTTTGTTCAGCAAGATGATCTTCACAAATGAACACCACTTTTATGATTTTCAATCTGCAGAAGTAAAAAGCTAACGTTACGTCAGTGAACGAACTATACCACGGTCGCATGTGCGCGACAGCGCTGTGGTAACAACCTGTCAATCACAATGTACCGTGCTTTATGGTCTGTTTTACTCTAAATACACATCATGTTGTATTGAAGAAGACTTGAAACTAGCGATTGAGACCATAAACTCATGTTTACAATGTTTACTGAGGTAATAAATCAAGTGAGAAGTAGAGTCATTTTCTCATAGACTTCTATACAATCAGACTTACTTTTGCAACCAGAGGAGTCGCCCCCTGATGGTCAGTAGAGAGAATGCAAGTTTTTAATTAAGCACTTACACATTGACAGAATTGGTGGGATTAAGGACGGGTGAAAACTAGAATTACCGCCTCTGCCAAACAGTCGTGTTGCAGTTCACATCCATGTCATCAGACACTTCATTATCCGTCTGTCCCACGCACTCGCCTTAAGCTTTTGAGCCAGTAGCGCCAAGGTTGTGGAATGCTCTGCCTGCACCCCTACATTTTGCTGATTCCGTGAATTTGTTTATAAATCTGCTCAAGACATACCTGTTTAGACTGGCGTTTGGGTAAAACTCATGCTCTAGGCCTGCTTTTAAGCGATGTTTTAATTGTGTACTTTCTGTTTATTGTGCCTTCTTAAATACGTTTCATGTTTTACAATTTGTTCTTAAATTATTGGCCCTTGTATGGTCACATTGTGTTATTTATGTTTGAACTTCTGCTCCTGTTAGGCACTTTGTGACTTCTGTCTGTGAAAAGCGCTTTATAAATAAATCGTACTTACTTACTTATTGAGGTATATGTATTTTACCTATGAAACAACTTAGAATTTATTTCAAAAGGAAATTTCACATATATGTCTGTGGTCAGGGACTAGCCCCAGTAATACCTCTCATCTACGTTGGCTGAGCCCAGCACCAGCAATCCACCTGGCTTCCCCCGGGCCCACAGACTTAGCTGGGCAAACAGGTAGGCCAGGACCATCCTGACTCGAGCCTGGGAACACACACGACGCACACACACACACACACAGACACACACACACACACACACACACACACACACACAGACACACACACACACAGTGAATACAAAACTCTCTGCGGCACTGATAGAAACTACAAAACGGTCACAGTTGTGTTACTGAAACACAAGCGTGAAGAAGACTGTGGTCAGAATATGTTAATGACAGACAATGAGACAAAAGGAGGAGTGGCAAAGACATTATCGTGACGATAAATCCATCATGATGACCCAAAGACAAAGTGTGACTGAGTGTCGTACCTGTACATTCTGCAGAGCCAGGTTTTCTCTGTGGCTTCCTCCGTTGGCGCGAAACTGAGGCCACCTTCCAGTAACCACTGAGAAGATACCCAGAATGCCTTTCACTGCCATATCTATGTTAATATTCATGTGTGTGCTGCAGACAAAGAAATGAATAACAGGATGAAAAGATATTTCAATGCAGCTCAAAGGACAATAACTCCATAGAAAACAACACAGACTAGAGATGAAACATAAATTATTATTATTGAATTAATTTAATTTAAAATAAATAACATTAACACTATTATGGCCTATATTCAGTTTATTTTGCCACAGAACCACAGGGCCATTGCTCTACCCTACTTTATAATTTTCTCATACGTTATATATATTAGTTCACATAATTCTTCAACTACTGTATGCTACTGTGTTCTCGGTTCTCTCGCATTCATAAATATTTAACTTTTAACAAAACATATATGCCACGTACTATTTGTAAATATTGATCATTTTAAATACAAATATATTCACTTTATAATTTAATTTGTATAAAATTTATCAAAAATACTAAATCTGCTATCATCAGAAAATTGCGCTATTATTATTTATTAATTTTCATTTTATTTTTTATAGCTATCATGTTTCTATTTCCCTCATGGAATCAATTAATTTAATCTTATCTTATTCTGTCTTAAATTTGGTTATTAAAGAATTGTTAACAAGATATCTACTGATCCCGACACATCTCAATGCAAAAATGAACTTGTCAGTGCTCTCTGGAGATAATTCATGCAATGGAGACACTGTTTCACAACGACCTCAAACATGCAGCTCGGGCATTTCTGTACCGACACTTCTTATCACTGAAGGAAATACACTAACTAACTTTCCAGGTTCGATGAGAAGATTGAAACCATTCTCATGCCTCGGAGCAAGAATGCGATTAGCTAAACTCAGCATAGCAAGAAATAGTTCCAACGTGTAACTCCCCGAAAAAACAACAACTTTACAGATTAAACAATCAAGATACAGTGTGTTAGTGAGTTTAAGGTGTGTTAGCAATTGTGAGCACAGCCAGGCTAAAACTTTCCTCCAGTCGTTATGCTAAACTAGACTAATCGCATTACAACTCAATCTTCAAAATGCCAAACTATTTCTTGAAGATATATACCAATACAATAATCTGTCATGAGCTCAAGATGGCAAATGGTATCGTCCATGCCATATGGATCAGGTTCTTCCTTGATTCATACATTTAGATAGAGTCCAATTTCTTTGATAATCTGTTGACACGTTCCGTTTATACTGTATTTATGATATGCTAGTGATACGAGTATTTCATTGTCCTTTATTGTCACACTGCATGTATACACACCGTCTTAAGTTATGCTTCACTTTTTGTTGCCAGTTGCATACAATTCATATACCTTCACAATATGTCTTCAAAAGTGTCCCTTTATCACAATCTGGCATCATGACTGTGGTTGTGTTATTATTAGCCAGTATTTGCGTCACTTATTTCCATTTTTCATGTGCTGCATTGTACTATCGTTTCACTTGATTCTCCTCAAACAAGAGCCCTTCAGGTTGAACCCTGCCTACCTGCCGATCTGATTGGCCAGGCCTTTGGCCCTGCTGCATGTGTCCTCTGAAGAGTTTTCGCTGGCCATGTAGCAGGTGGTGAAGATGTGACCACACAGCTCCCTCGGGTGCTCAGGACGGTAGGAGTCATTCCCTACCACTCTGCGGACATCCTCCAGTACCTGGCTGTCTGATAGACACGGAGAGAGAGACAGAAGAGGAGGGGGAGGGGAAAAGAAGAGACGACTTTTTTTAACTTCTGTTTCGTGAGAGTGAAAAGAGACAAGAAAGACGGGAAAGTGAGGCGGTTGGCATGCAACTAAGGCTGGATTCTCAGGCTTATAAAAGCATCGTTCAACTTACCCTCTTATACTAATACTGCTTCTTTACCTTGCAGATTTCCAATGTATCATACTATTATACTTTTTTCATTGCCAACAAATCCAATGAAAAGATCAGACCAACAGTGTATTAGTAAGTCGCTCAATACTTTCTTACTTCCCAACCCTCTCTGTGGGTCTCAACACAAAGCCCAGACCTCACAAATATAGTGTTTCATTTTTAAATTCCTAAAACGGTGAGTCACTGTAGCTTCTAACAGACGTTACTCAAGCAGGACGAAATAGGGCATTTGTTGGGGACTATTACATTTAGTGCTGTGGTGAGTATTTGTGTCAGCAGAACGGTTTATGTAGGATTGATTCAAAATAAACAATGTGTGTGTTCATGGTAGTGAAGCAACAGTATGGCTCAGTGATGTGTTTTTTATAGCGGAGCTCTATGGCTCAGAGGAAGAAGACATATCAGGCTTTGATGCACACATTCACTGCTGGATTTGGTCTCAACATTTGTTGAGAATATGGAAAATTACCACCATATGCCGTAACAAGAGCATGTGTCAAGAGTCCCATTGAGAGAACGAGTGTGTTTACAATAATCTGAAATGAAAGGATACAGGATAGTACTCACTGCCGTCCTCTATAGCCTGGCAGAGCAGCACGCACATCGAGTGGACAATGCAGGCGGTGGAGGAGCTGTCGACACCTCCACTCAGAGGCAACAGGAAACCAGCCTGGGACACAAGTCAAAATCAAATAGCTTCTTCATTTTAGTTATTTCGACGCTTCGCTAAGTGTTGCCTATATTTAACGCAAATTGGCCAATCACAGCTTAGCATCGGCGGGCTCTGACCAGGGTCCTACAACTACCCGGCTCTGCTCCATAGACTCTCATGCAATCGTTTCAGATTTTCTTCATTTTCAGGTCGGTTTTGTGGATTTGGAGCTGGTCATGGTTAAACGTTGTGTAGTCGGAAGGAGATATATACGTTTCTAAAACTTTCTGTTTCTACGTAAAAACTTGTGTCGCTATCATTAGCCCGAGTATGTTTGCATATCATTAACTAGTGTTAGCACCTCTATGCTACGCTAGCTACTGAAGGTATACTGAATATACATTCATATACACATGCTGCTTTTGCTTTTTAATGACAGTGAATAATGGATTTGTGGGCTCCATGGTAGCTCTGACAACTTGACAGAGTAGCATCAGGGGGCGGGGCTTAGTGAAGGGTCAACTGAGACACACAATGACACACTGCGGCCGCATTCTTTCAGCGTGTGTGTGTGTTCCTCCTCACCTGTCCACTTCTCCTCAGGTAGTCCCACAGCCAGCAGGCCGGCCCTAGACTGAACAACACAGGTGGCAAATGCTGTTGTGATTTCTGCACTGGGTTTCTTCAACTGGCCCTTTTCAGAAGCCTTTAAATAGTTTTCTGCTTAGAAAAAAATACATATTTTGCACCAAAGTAAATTGATGCATTTGTACCTGATCTCTTCCTCTGGTGAATGGAAGTGCAATGTTATTGGTTGGTGGGTAGGGAGGTAGATATCGTCACCATTGGATAAAGAAAAATCAACTTTGACCCTGTGGCACGGTTTGTGTTCAATTTCCTACAACAGAGAAGTATGAGACTGAGAGGAAATGGCAAGACAAAGCGACACATAGTGAAACATACACGAGCACCAAACAGTGATCAGGAAATGGAGAAAGGTTTATAAGCCATAGTTCACTTGTAACCTAGCTATGTGTGACTGTCTACTAAACCAACTAAAGATGCTAGAATATGATTTTTAAGAAAGAAACTAATTGGGATTATTTAATATGTGGGAAGATTATTTTTGGCCACCTGGGGCAGCGCAACACAGCGACAACATCTTTTATGAGGTTTGATCTATTATGAAGTTGTAGTTTTAAGTAAACAGTCGCCTTTTTACACATCCAGCAGACAGAGCACCATTATCATTTACTTGGAGTCGTGTTTGTGTGCACCTGCTGAATGTCAGTCCAATATTCACTCATTTAGCTCTGTTTTGGTCACCAACTCCTGAGAAAAAATATCTTGCTCAGTAGCTGCTAAATTCTGCACATTTGAGCAGTTCTGGATTGTTTGTCCGGACTCGGTTCTCTCCATTTCCACTTAAAGGCATGATTTGGGACTCGACCTCTCATGGCCAGAAATCGGACATGGACCTAATTTAGCTGAGAGATGTGTCTTAAGAGGAGCAGACTTGCTCACGGGTCTGTAAAGATAGAAGCACCTTCATCATGAGAGCGGGGCCCCAGAGCAGCCTCTGTTCCAGTCTCATTAGCTGGGATATGTGAAATACAAGAGTCAGGCCTGCTTTACCGCCCAGGGTCACTCAGCTGTAGAAACAGCCACACCTTACATACTATACAACCAAGGCTCTTTACACCTTCAAATGAACAATATGTTACATAGGTGATTATGGGGCCACAGGCCACTGAATAAATACAACAATAATGTACTTAAACTAAAATAATTCTCTTTGTACTTTAATAAAGGTTATTTTTCAGATTTAGTTACTTAAAGGCTAACACTGGTATTTTTCTGCCTGGACCCTAATTTCCCACGTTGTGTCTAAAGCCCCAGTTCCACCGAAAGCCGGATGTCCCTGGATCACCTCGGATAAAAAGAGGTGAGAACCGGGGTGATCCGGGAAGGAAATCGTCCAACACATTGTAAATGACAACACATTTGACATGTTTCCCGGTTCTACTACGGTTCTACTATGGTTCCGCCACGGATCACCCCTGTTCAAGCCTGGTTCATCCCGGATGGCCACGGTTTGACCACGGTTCAACTACGGATAAGCCGTGGACACGGCCCGGATGCGGCCCGGATGAAGCGTCAGGGTATGAATAGTTCTGATTTTCAGAGACAAAATCACTCTTCCGAAAATATTTGAAAGGACAACAACATGCCGAAAATTAAACCCATCCGGGGTGCTCCGGGGTGTCAACTAGCTTCCGTTTCATCCCGGATTAACGCGGTTATGCTACGGTTCATCCCGGTCTTACTACGGTTCATCCCGGTCCTACTTTCTTCCCGGATGCGCTGCGATCAACGCCGCCCCCCTCTCCATTCCCGGATGTCCCCGGATCACCCCGGATGTTAGTTGTATGTCCGACGAGCCGCTCGTCTTCCCGGATACGCCACGGACGGCCGCGGTTTTACTACGATTCATCACGGAACGTCCCGGACTGACTACGGTTTCACTACGATTCCACTCCCGGATGACCCCAGATGACCCCGGATCTGATCCGTGGTGTCTCCGGGGACATCTGTAGTATGTCCGGCTTTCAGTGGAACTGGGGCTTTAGTGACTAAAGGGGACAAACACTTTTGTCCAGTATTGAGGGAGAATGCTGCAGACGGCTGATGCTAAAGGTCTCTGGGGGCAACTCCTCACCGTCAGTATACGTTTTACATTGTAGCGTTACAGCCTAACGTTAGCCTTTTACCTTTATTGCGTTCACACTACAAAAACCTTAAAATTGGGTTCGTTGTGAAGATTATCTTGCTAAACAAAACATAAGTAAGTATCATAAACATTTGTTTGCCACTGAGCCTATTTTCTGCAATAATCCAAAATCCAATGGAAAAATCCCATTGGCTTTTTGTGGCGGGAACCAGGCGATGCTAACTTCCTGGTTGGCACAAAAAAATACGTCATCCCTTCATCACTCTATAGCAAGTATAATGTTTGATATGTTCACTATCTTAGTTTAGCATGCTGACATTTGCTGATCATAAACGCAAAGTACAGCTAAGGCTGATGGGAATATCAGTAGTTTTGCATATATTTTGTCATAAAGTACTGGACACATTGAAATTGTCACCTATTAGAACCTGGTAAGGCAATAGCGAATAAAAGCAAAACAAAAATCAATAAGCCATGATTCCGCAACTTTGTACATTACAAAGGTTGGAGGGAGGTGCTGTCTCACCATGTTCGGCTGGCAAATTTCCCTTCGGTAGCTACGCACATCCTCAAGGTCAAGAGTGGCTGTAATCACCTCCTACAACACACACACGCACACACGATTACATAGGACAGTTTGTAATCAACATTACATTGACTTACATTCATTTTCTGGAGACTAACCATAACTGCTACCAGCCTAATCCTAACCCTTACCCTAACCTGAATTTAACCTCAACCTCAACCATAACCTAAAACTAACCTTACACCAAGTATTCACACTAAAATTGAATGATTTACGTTATTGTTGTTTATTGTTATGCACCAATCACCAAGCCAAATTCCTTGTATGTGTTCGTACGTACTTGGCAATAAACTGTTTCTGATTCTGAGAACATGCATTTTGTCCCAATAAGAAAGGCGAGTCCCCACAATTTGACTGTGTAAACAGATTTATGTCCCCAAAATACAGGTAAAACGCACACACGCACGCACGCACGCACTAACTGTATGACCTGTTCTGCAACACTTACCCAACAGACCCGTACACACAGGAAACACCAAACCCATTATTTTGCCCACACCTACAATAATGTCACTTCACACCGGTCGTTCTATGATTTCCGACTACATAAAGACTTATTTGCAGGTATGTATTGAGCCTGGTCTGGTTCTTTTCATGTCCATACCACATCATTAAGCGAGAACTCTGCTCCCAGTGCCACGATGTCTCCGTTGATGGCCACCATGGCACAACCATCATAGTAGACACGGTCTCCATCACAGCCCCTCTGGTTGGCGTAAAGGTAGATTCCGCCACTCTGGAACAACACCAACGATACACTGAATGCAGTACTGATTTTAGTCAAACCATTGCATTGTGCTAAGAACACAGGATGTTACGGACGCACTATGTCCTGTATTAGTAGTGCAGCACTGCCCTCTGGTGATCTCTGTTTTGCATTGCCTGTGTAAATACAACAATCATCAAGTCTATGGTAAGTTGCTGGTCGAACTGCATGATTGCAGGAATGTGGCTAATTGTTTTCTGACCAATATTACAATTGGGATATTTTTATTTCTATGTGTAGCACGAGGAGGCCCCCTTTTTTTTCCAATATTGGTAACACATGTGGGAAATGTTATATAGGTTAAATTTTTGTTCCAACTTTTGAAAAATAATTTTTTTTCTAACTTTACAAATTATAATGATGATATACTGTGCAAAAGACATTTTTGAGGTCCACTTACTGGTGATTTTGCCGTTTCAATAGAGGTGCATGAGTTAAAAAAAAAACGAGGCCTCAGTGAGTAAAATGTGTCAGAAGCATAAAATGCCTTGAAACTGCTTGGGGTTCAGAGGGTTAAAGTGTACCTTGGTGGTGGCTGACTTGATCAAGTTGACTCTTTGGTCAGCTTTGCGGAGCACGTGGTGGCTGGCAGACGCATTTGTAAAGATTTCAACCCCATCCAGACCCATCTGTATATGGGGGCTGACGAAAAGAGACAAAAAAAAATCGGGAGGTTTGGATTGTTTCAGTCAGAACACAGAAAACGACAACACACCTTGCACCTTTACACAATCCTCTGTTGCTGTGCTGTACCTTCTGGGGTGCCAGAGCTCTTGGCATAACTCAGTGCCAATGCAGGTGTCCTTCGTGGACAGCACGCAGTCACCGAATGGGACTGTATCCTGATGGTCACAAAGAAACATGGGAATAAAAAACACTGACCATGTCTTCGCTAATGTTTCCGGTGGAGAAAAAAAGGCTAGTCTTAGTCTCAAAACACAGATAACAATAGTTGTTTTTTTTACCTGCCCTGTTACCTCCTGGATCATTCGGGGTAGAAAATACTCCTCTACCTGCCTTAATGAAACAAGCAAAAAGACAAGTACTTTCAATACCACCCCAGTTGTTTTCAAAAGGTGAAGCAAAATTCCATCATTGTTTTAGGCCTTAGTTCAAAGACCACACTCATGGTGGAACTGTTAGCCTCGCTTCTACAAGTGAAAAAAATACACCTTTCAACAGCTCATATCTAAATGCATCTTGTTTATTCAACTGCCAATATAGAAAATGAGGCATTGTGGTTTCAGTGCCAGTTAGCACTAGATGAACCTGTCCTAACGGGGGTTTGAACAGGTTTGGTTACTGTTCCAGCTCTGGTCAGTGACTAGCACGTTAGCTAACAAGCTCCATCACAAGACAGCTTTGGAGTTGTATGAAAACGTTTGGGTGCTAGCATGCTTCGTGTTAGCTTCCGGTCTTCGTGCTAAGCTGACCTTAAAGCTATTGTGTCTCTGTACTGGACAACATTATAAGTAAGCATATTTTTTAAAAGGCCGCTTCCATATGCTTTTCACATCACAAACAGCTTACTCATCATGTGGAGCACTACTCAAGTTTTACCAGATTGTGCTACTAAGAAGGGATTTTTGCTGGAATTAGCATTCTGTGAATATACACTTCAAAGTCCCTGCAGAGCAGGGTATCCGGAGGTCACAAAGGGCTGCAGAGAAGCAGACTCTTACACTTCCCACAGGTCCACAACGTGTCGCGTGTCAATGAGTGATGACTGACCTTAACTGCTTCCAAGGTGAGAACCAGCGCAATTCTCTGTAGACCCCGACATTGGCCATCAGCATTTTAGGTCTGATCAGCAGTATTTTTCTACAGGATGAAGGACAAATGCTCAGTGATAAAACATATGTGTCCAGTCAAGTTATATAAATGCATAAAATGTAGGGAAAAAAAACACAAGTCATTTATGAGAGTGGACTTGTGCGCTGACGTACCTGTTGAGGAAAAGGACCCGACAGTTGTAGCACACATTATGATGCATGATGGGCCTGAGGGGAACAGGATGTTCCAAGGTTACATTTTTCTTAAGTAAATACAAACTCTCACGACAAACTGTCAGTTTAAATTCTAATGTGTGGACTGCAAATGTGAAGCGTGTCCAATGTTCTGAGCAATCCTTGACTTTTTTGTAATTTAAAGTGATTAAAAACTTGAAACATTTAGAGTCACAGCCAGACTGAATACTGCTTTTGGGCTGGTCTGACGGTTTGATGGTGATACCCACATCCCCACGTCACAGATGATGTCCTGGGTGACAGGAGACTCTAGAAGCTTCCTCAGGACCTGAAAGCTGTGGAGCAACGTGTCTGACTCATAGAAGTGGTCTGCGCAGCCATAGCCGCTGTAAAGTGAACAAGAAAAGTCAAAGTCAAACTCTGGCAGCATTAGCATCTAATAAAAGTTCTGTGGTACAAGGAGCTAGTCCATTTAGATCATACATGACATTTCAACGTGTGAATACAATCATGTCAGTGTGAAACGTAATGAAGCTTTCCCCATCATACCATATCTCCAGCTCTGGGCCCAGTCTGTATTTGGCTCCGTGAGCTTTAGCAATCTCAATACCTGCAGATAAACACAAAGACAGGCAACAGGCAGGATTATTGGTATTTTGGCAAAAAAATACTGTTGGTTTTGTGTGCATTGACCCCCGTGGCAGAAGAAGATTGCTATAGGGTTCCATTTGTTGTTATGATGCATCATCTGACTGTTGTTTTAATGTCGTTATGATGCGTCGTCTGACTGTTGTTTTAATGTCGTTATGATGCGTCGTCTGACTGTTGTTTTAATGTCGTTATGATGCGTCGTCTGACTGTTGTTTTAATGTCGTTATGATGCGTTGTCTGACTGTTTTAATGTCGTTATGATGCGTCGTCTGACTGTTGTTTTAATGTCGTTATGATGCGTCGTCTGACTGTTGTTTTAATGTCGTTATGATGCGTCGTCTGACTGTTGTTTTAATGTCGTTATGATGCGTCGTCTGACTGTTGTTTTAATGTCGTTATGATGCGTCGTCTGACTGTTGTTTTAATGTCGTTATGATGCGTTGTCTGACTGTTTTAATGTCGTTATGATGCGTCGTCTGACTGTTGTTTTAATGTCGTTATGATGCGTTGTCTGACTGTTTTAATGTCGTTATGATGCGTCGTCTGACTGTTGTTTTAATGTCGTTATGATGCGTCGTCTGACTGTTGTTTTAATGTCGTTATAATGCGTCACCTGACTGTTGTTTTAATGTCGTTATGATGTGTCGTCTGACTGTTGTTTTAATGTCGTTATGATGTGTCGTCTGACTGTTGTTTTAATGTCGTTATTATGTGTCATCTGACTGTTGTTTTAATGTCGTTATTATGTGTCATCTGACTGTTGTTTTAATGTCGTTATGATGTGTCATCTGACTGTTGTTTTAATGTCGTTATGATGTGTCATCTGACTGTTGTTTTAGTGTCGTTATGATGTGTCGTCTGACTGTTGTTATGTTTTGTCAGGTGAGCAATCGACATAGGCATTTGACATAAGGTTTTCAGTGATTCAATATTGCACTTCCACAAAGTTAGGAGACCTACAAGAGGCCAATTAAAAAAAGGTAACAAATGTGGCAGCAAAGACAGAGATATCTTGACATTTAATCCCTAGTATGGATGGGTCGAGTTTATGGGTAGATCAACAAGAAAAGTTGTTTTTGTGGCTAAAACTGCACAAATCACAAAAGTAACTGGTGGTAATGTTCATTATCTCAAGAGGGAACACTTCTGGTTAGCTCAGAGTGCAGAATTAGCTATTAGCTCTGGTGACAGACCCGTGGATTGTATAAAGTGCAAAGTACTGGACCCAGAACCCTGTGAGGAGGGAATGCTTGTTTTAAGGAAAGACAGTTCACACTGTCACTGCATGTTTATGGCTGTTACATGAAATGTGTGAACGGTTTTAGGCTTTATGATCAATACTTTGAGGATCAGGTTGAGTTTCACTGTGGGACTTGGAGACAGCTGTGTGAATGTATGTCTTTGAATAGAAAACGCATCTTTTTGAGAGGAAAGGGTCGATTTACATGCTCCTGAGTGGCTGACCAATCATACTTGATAAGAAACCTAGACACAGTTTGTCAGGAGCGAAGCTACACCCGTTACTCCACATATCTAATATGAGGATTTGCATAACATCATAACGTCTGGTGTTTTTTGGGAAACCGGTTTTTGCATACATGTTTACATTATTAATACAAACCAGAAAGCTACACCTGGCAGAAGTTACAGTCTATGACAGCACTGCCCTGCAGTAATAGTCCGACTTACTCTTCAGTATTCTCTCCAGGTTGCCGTCGAAGTCCAAAGCCCACTGATTCAATGAGCAAGTAGCGAGGGTCACTTTCCGTCCCATGTTCTTGGTCGTTAGTTTGCTGCTACAGCAGCAGGTGCGTCGCGTGACCAAACCAGGCGTACCACAATGCTAATGATATCGTATATAAAGTTAAGCTTGCACGTTAAGGTAAATACTGTAGCTATATCTAGCCCGGCTATCATTAAGAGTATGTGGAGAGGAGTCGACTTGGTTTGGAGAAATGTACAGCACGCCAGTACAGTGCTGCGCGTCTTCTTCTTCTTCTTTATTTTGGGATTTAACTCGCTTCTGAGTACATTACTGCCCCCCACAGGATAAAGGAGACATTACTTCAGTCACCGTGAAAACGAGTATGTTCCTGACCTGTCCTTGTGTTGAACCAAATGTTGAACCTTTTGAATCTGTTGAATGTATTGTTGCCTGTCATTGTGTTTTATTTTACTATTCTTTTAGAATAAAACATTGCGAATGTCTGATATTTAAAATACCAAATGCTAAAATATCTTGTATATTGTATTTATTGTCAGAGCTGTTGTTACAAAAAAATCATGGAAATGATGGAAGAAGCACTTGACTAGGTTTAAAAAAAGTGAAAGTAATTAGATAAATGAGTGAGTGAATAGTGAATCTCTGGGAGGAGATATTTATAAAAGTATATTTATATATATATATTGTCTTGTATTGAAGATCAAATCACACATACACGTTCTCTCCCAGTTAATTCAAAGGCCAAGTTGCTGTATATAAAGCAGCTATGCCTCTGCCATTCCCAATGCTCACACTCAGCCGCACCCTCTCTTTACTTTCAACCTCTAAGTGGAGACCTTCTGACTATTCCTCACAATTTATTTAGTTTTGAAATGTACAGCCTTTAAGTAAGTGTTTGGCTATTTTGTTAGTTTTCTTCTACTATACTTTAAAAAAAAAAATAACTTTCTTAGGTAGCAAAACCATTTAGTTAGGTTTCGGGACGAACAGCATGGTTGGAATTAAAACTACAAAAACTTAGTGAAATGTAAACGAGGTAACATTAGAAAAGTACAGACGCTGTCAAATTTTCTCCAACATCAGGCCTGACGGCATTTTCTGCTCGTGAAGAGGAGTAGGGCTCCATCATTCCCCCTTCCTTGTGAGTAGGAGGGTTCCATCACACATGTTTGTGAGGAGGGGTCCATCACAGATGTTTGTGAGGACGAGTCCATCACATATATTCGTGAGGAAGAGGAGTCCATCACAGATGTTTGTGAGTAGGAGGGCTCCATCACATATATTCGTGAGGATGAGGAGTCCATCACAGATGTTTGTGAGGACGAGTCCATCACATATATTCGTGAGGAAGAGGTGTCCATCACAGATGTTTGTGAGTAGGAGGGCTCCATCACATATATTCGTGAGGATGAGGAGTCCATCACAGATGTTTGTGAGGATGAGGAGTCCATCACAGATGTTTGTGAGTAGGAGGGCTCCATCACAGATGTTTGTGAGGAGGAGGAGTCCATCACAGATGTTTGTGAGGAGGAGGGCTCCATCACAGATGTTTGTGAGGAGGAGGAGTCCATCACAGATGTTTGTGAGGAGGAGGGCTCCATCACAGATGTTTGTGAGGAGGAGTCCATCACAGATGTTTGTGAGGAGGAGGGCTCCATCACAGATGTTTGTGAGGAGGAGGAGTCCATCACAGATGTTTGTGAGGAGGAGGGCTCCATCACAGATGTTTGTGAGGAGGAGGAGTCCATCACAGATGTTTGTGAGGAGGAGGGTTCTATCACAGATGTTTGTGAGAAGGAGGAGTCCATCACATATGTTTGAGTTTTTTTGTCGTTGTCATAGTAACGTGATATATTGCAGCAAAGTGCTGTCCCATTCATATTTACACCATTTCTAGCCCTCACAGTCTCTCACACTCAACCACTTACCAGGTGACGTCAGTAAGTCCTTGAGGGTTCAGGGTTTGAGGCCTTATGGGGGACACTGGGATTGGGCCGATGTGTGCTTCGATTATATTTGGAGATAAAATGTACGACGGACATCCAAGGGTCGCCTCCTCTGTCTCCGAGAGGATGTAAAGTTGGCGGGCAGCTTCTTGAATACTGTTTGGTCATCTTCCACATCCATATTGGCATTGAGCTGAGCCAAGTCATCCATCAATCTATCCAGCCGAAACTGAAGATAGTCGTTGAGTACATGGTTCTCTAAATCGTTCGCTAATTATCGTATTTGATTTGAAATGGCTTGTAAAAACAATGCCATGAATAAACCAGCGTTAAAACAAATGCCAACGACTTTGGCTTCTGCTAACAGTTAGCTGAGTGGGCTAGCCAACTTCAACGTTACTGTGCAAGGCAGAAGGAGTAGACCAGAAGCGATCACACTCCTGTGACCAATCCTGCTTTAGACAGAGGTTAGGACCTCCCACCTCATTAGCATACAGACACATAAATAAATAAATGTAGGTGAACAAAAATGTAGAAATTAAATATATATATTATTTATTTATTTATATTTCAGTAATTCTTTGTCCTCCATCATAAATGCTGGTGACACATCCGCTTCTTGGCCGGTTCAGCGTCAGATTTAAATGCAGGCGCTTCAACATAACTCTGACAGAAGAACTCAAACCCTCTGCCGCTTCCTCTTTTTGCCCTGCACAAAAAACAAACACATCCCGCTTTCCATCAAATACCAGCTGATAAAATCTGAGTTTTTTTCTCAGCTCTAGTGTCGTGATGCAAAACATGCACGTGAGGGGTGTGCTTACATAGTTGTCTGCGCTGCACCAGGCGGGGTGTTGCTGGGCGTGCAGCTCTTTTTCTTTTTGGGCCATGTTGTGGTATTTTGCCTTATCCTCGCTTGTCAGCAACGACCACTGTGGACAGACGACGGCACGCTGTTAGCACAAGCACGCACACAGCTACAGTGTGCACGTACACAAAACGCCAGCATTAAGACATATTAACAGATACAAGTGGCTGGGTCCTGGTCACGAGGCAATAAATGAACAGCACAAATCACTGCAAAGGTGTGAAGATTTAAAGGGGCTTTTCTTTACAGCCGTGGCTGTAGAAAATTTGATGGAGGGTGCAACACTGAGTGTCTCAAGCATCCAGAGCAGACACACTTACCCTCTGGCCCAGGATTGTATTCACGGCCGCACTCCCTCTGCTCTCGGTGCATACCGAGGCCTTGACATCTGCCCTCTGCTCCTTCATGAAGAGCATGAAGGCGTTCGGGGGCTTCTTTACATACAGCCGGTCGTCCTCCTGCTTGTCAAGCTTCCTCTTTCTACGGGGAAAAAAACCAAAGTAAGAGCTCCTGTTAGCGCTGCGCAAAACTGTGAGGAAAGACGTATGTGTTGTTAAATCAAAAACCCATTAAAAGAGACTTGATCGTAGTAATATTCATGAAAGCATTTTGGTAGACAAAGAACACCGGAAATTGCCGCTTTACATGAAATACAAGATGATATTCAATAAAGAATCTGGCTTATTTATGGCCACAGATAATGTGACAGTAAAACAAAACAAAAAATGAAATGTATATTTTGACCCAAAACTGTAAACTGTAAAAAGAACGTACATTGAAGTGGAGGCATTCGGTGGAGGAGCGGCCCAGACAGGTGGCGCGAAATGGTCTTCTTCGACCATGTACAACATTTTTCCATTCCTACACAGGTAAAGAGAGTCAGGTAGGAAAATAGAAAGAGTGTGTGTGAGCACTCGTGTGCATTTCTTGAGCTTGTTACTTACAGCTCTCCAATACAACGCAGCTTCTGGCCTTCGCGGAGCTTCACCACCGGCAAATCGTTATTCTGGAGAGACAAACACACACACACACAGGACAAGGGATGAGACCGGCTGTAAGGGTGTCACCAATCCAACATGTGTCAAGATCCCTCCCTTTAAATCATAATAACTGTTTGAATGACATCTGTGGAGTCATATCACAAATTTGACTTTTTTTTTCTTGCATTGTTTCGGCATAAAGCATCATAGATATTGATCTACTCCTAAAGACACCTGTCCCTCATCTATTCTTAGTGTCTTACCTGTCCCTGGCTATATGAACCCGCCTGACTACAAGGGTAATCTGGCTGCCTGATGTCTTCTGCACACACAGCTCCATCGTACATAGTGGGAGCAGGGGGGACACAGGCATCGTACCCTCCACCATTGCTGTCTATTGGCTGAGGTTGGGCCTTGAGCTCCAACCAGGCAGGTACAAGTACAGGAGGAGGAGGAGGAGGAGGAGGAGGAGGAGGAGGAGGAGGAGGAGGAGGAGGAGTGTTGGGTGTTTCGTCCAAAAAATCCTCTATCATCTCCAAGATAGTGGAGTACAACTCTTCCTCCCTCATGTCGGCTGTAACACGGTCAAACTCTGCTCTGACATCCATTGTGATGGAAGAGATGTTTTGTGCTGTCTACAGCTTGTTGGTCACTGAAGCCGGCCAGACGATTGGGGACTCTTTCTGATCGTTACTGGACTCACACAGGAAGCTGCTTTGGAGACAATGCTACATTATAGCATTATATATTATATATCATATCATGATCATTCTGGGATATATTGCATGTTTCAGTTCACTACATTTATGTGAAAGCTAGTGTTACTTTGCAGAAACGGATTTTACAATTGAGATGCTTTAACTGCTCCACTACTAAAATACTACTTGAGAATTTTCATTTTTCTGCCACTTATATTTATATTTTATTGAATATATTTTGAGTCCACCACATCTCAGAGATGTTGCACTTTTTTCTTACTCCACTACATTTATTCAACAGCTCTTCTAAACACGTTACCTTGCAGATTTAGATTTGTACACACAAAACTGATGTTGAATTGGCTTCATTACTTCATATTACTGCTTCAATACTTCATATTACTTTTTTTCTCCAGAGAAAATGTTGAGTTAACGTTTACTTGCAGGAGTCTACGTCAAAATGTAGCTAACCTAAACTTCGGACATAATTATCTTAAAATACACACACTGGGCTATTTAAATACTTACCAGTTATTTGCGTTCACTGGTCGCTAACTTGACTTTAAAATCGTCTTGAGGTTTGGATTTTTCGACTTTCTCTGGAGTTGCGTCGCTCTGAATGCGTCTCTCAGTGGCTCTCAGCTAGAGGTCTGCGGGTGAAATGAGTCCGTTCTGCTCAAACAATCGTCATTGTGTTCTGTTGAACGACCCAAAACGTCACTCAAGTATTCGATTCTCTGGTTCCATTCGCATGTTCCAACAGCTTTTCACCCATAAACAGTTCATACAGTTTATCAGTAACAGAGGTGGATTGTCACTATTTTTTACTCAAATAATTTACTTGAGTAATTTCCTATACACATTTGTACTTCTACCGTTACTCTACATTTCAGAGGGAAATGTTATAGTCTTTACCCCACTGGATTTAGATTATTAATACAAAACAACTAATATTATGATGTATTTTCACGGACTAAGTTACATTAACTGATACGATCATTTCTACTTATGACTTTTGCTTTATTATGCACATATCATTTAATTGTTATGAAGGCATTTTAAGCTAAGCGCTATATATTCAATGAAACAAATCTGAATTGGCCTACTGGTAATAAAACAATTTATCGATTTCTAACGCCAAATTATGGTATTTCTATTCAATGCTTTACTTGTGCGTCACAATAATGTAATGCTTTGAGTTAAAATATCTTAATTTGGGGGCTTTTTGCAAACAAATATTGATAAATGTGTTATATTCCTGCCGCCCCTTTAAAGTCCCCAGGTCAGCCACATGAATATTTCTATAAATCTGCCACTACAAAGGTAGTTGATCAGAAAAATAAAAAGTTATTTTCTGATCATTTCACCATTTCACGGTGGTTTCGTTCTAAAGCACAACTAAAGGCACCCCCACCGCTGAAAGCACAGGCTTCATCCTGTCCGCAGAGACCGGTCTGCTCTGTGTGTGTTCGTGTCTGTGTCAAAGCCAGCTTTATGGCCTGGGAATGACTGGAACATAAACGTCTCCAACACAGCAAAATGAGATGAAAACAGAAAATACAGGAAGAGGGCAGGGTATCTGTAGATACAGACACACTTCTAGTAGGTCGTGAGTTGTGATTGAAAGGGATTATTTAAGTTTTGATAGGAAATTCCTGCATATTATACCTTTAAGTAGGCTACAGTTCTTGAGTAGATGTACTTACCTACTTTTCAACCACAATGTCCCTATTCTAACTTACTTTGGGATAACTTCAACAACTAAAAAAGGTGCACTCAGGAGAGTGCAGACCTCTGAACAGGTGTGTTTGTAACAACCACTGCTGTATCGTGTGTAAATCTTTATATGTGCTCATCATAAACTTGAAGTCTTCAGTGTTAATTTCCGACATTGCAGAAGGTCATCGTCATGCTGTCAGAGCCGCTGTTATAGTTCAGAGGGCTGTGTATCTTTTTCCATTCTCCAGAGATCGTTTAGAACAGAAAGGTTTGGTGCGAAAGCGATTTCATCTTTACACATAAACTTCAGGCCAAACTTTGACGTGTTTTATTATAGTTGTTTCGGCAAACTTGTTAGTAAGCGGTTGGTTATTCAAACATCCAGTGGCTGCAGGCCACCTGATGAAAGAGTTACTCTAAATGTGCAATGTGTAAGATGCAGCATTCTGTTCCTATGAAATAGGGGTTAACATTTCACCTCGACTACTGGGTCCATACAATGTTTGCAGTCATCAGTTATAAACTTACTAAGGGCAGGACAAAACTGCTGAAACTCTGAGCGTGTCAAAATAACACTGCTCTTTGTTGTGGGCCAATAATTTGCATTGGGTTTCCT
This sequence comes from Leptoclinus maculatus, assembly GCA_032191485.1. Classification (NCBI taxonomy): domain Eukaryota; kingdom Metazoa; phylum Chordata; class Actinopteri; order Perciformes; family Stichaeidae; genus Leptoclinus; species Leptoclinus maculatus. The sequence goes on along the minus strand of JAVDOI010000001.1, from coordinate 43,184,703 downwards.
GTGCCATTAATCAGGGGCAGTGCGGTCCGTGTCTCGATAGTTTGTCTATGGGATTAAATCTAACAAGAAAACAACTCGTATTTTTGTTTAATTAACCCTACCGCTAGGAAACTACTTTGCTGGGAGGAGAGCGTGCGGCAACTCAGCCATTTACACAGCAACCTGTGTAACGGCAGCAACACAAAGTTTGCAGATTCTGCGTGGAGTCCAGGCGGTCCAGTTTAATACCCCCCGGGTCTCGAGTTTGTGCTGGCAGAATTCAAGCAAACTGCCAACTAAAGGTCCGTCTCCCGGAGCTGCTGCCCACTCTCCTTCCAGTGAAGTGGTCTCCATGTGGCGATCACTAACTGTGACTGTCTGCTGTTGAACAGGTACAGTGGAATTATCTGAGCCTTTTTCAGCCAGTTGATGAGAGCTGAGAGACCAAAAATTACCAAAACAAGGAGCTAAAAGATGCCAAAAAGCTCTGTAGGGCTGAGGGTTGTAAATCTCGGTGGGTCCGTCACTACAAGTAACATCTTTCATTCATTTATTCATTCATTTATTGTAAACTTACCAGCTTTTTTACATACCATATGAACATAGACTAAATATTTAAACTTTATGTCCAATATTTTACATGTGCCAATAGTTTAAAAAAAGAAAGAAAAGGCAAAGCATCAACAAAGTCACATTCAAAGGATTGACATCACTATGGAGAGCTACCAATAAAGTAATGGACTTTATTTTTCTACAAAACATGCACTTGGTGTGGACAGTGTAAATGGGTGGAAACAACATCTTGTCATCCGTTACAAAGCTAAGGAGAGGTCATAGCCATTGGCGAGAGCTGACACAGTCAGTGTCATTACACTACAATCACAAACAGTGACTAGAACCGTCTGGTGATGGAGAGAAAAACGGCGGAGTTTCCATCCTTTTCCCATTTACATCAATCACCTCTTCCACTTAAATAACCAGCAGGGTGTTTTACAAAGCAACATTGCCAGTAAAAGTCAGACTTACCTCAATAAATCAAGCTTTTTTTAATCCAGGAAATTCTGTCTCAAAGAAGAGGTTTGGTTAAAGTGATAACTTTGGTTAAAACTGAAATATCTCAACAAATATCAGATTTTAATTGCCATGAAATTTTCTACAGACGTTCATGGTTCCCAGATGATGAATCTTAATGACTTTGGTGATCCTCTGACATTTCATCTACGGCCACGAGCAGGTGAAATTTTCACTAATTCTGTAAAATAGCCCAAAATCTACTGGATGGATTGGCACAAAATGTGGTACGGATGTTCATAGTTCCCAGGTGATGTATCCTAATGACTAGATCCTCTCCAGTGCCACCAGCCAGTGGACATTTGTGGTCAAGAGTAACAAGTCTAACAACTATGTTGTTCTAAAAATGTATGTTCATACTGTTATAAATTTGGTCATCCTCTGACTTTTCTAAGCCATCATCATGTCAAAATTCAAATGTGTCCAATACTTTGGTTTAAGACCAGATATCTGCAAAATGAATGAGATTCCAATCAGCCTCGACTATACTTTCAGTTTAGTGCTAATTAGCAAATGTTAGCATGCTAACATGCTAAACTGGACCGGTAAAAACGGAAATCAATACTTGCCAAACATAACGACTGCTATTAGCAATTAGCTCAACGCCACCGTGCTTTTAGTCTTACGCTATAATTAAATTAGATGAAGGGTAATATGTTTGACCCACGGCTGCAGCCTTAGCAAAAGTAGCATTTTCAAGTAAAGAAATGAAACAGATACCCAGAAACACTACTATCAAAGGTACTGGAGACAGAAGATATGAAAATTGTACTTTCGCCATACGAAGGCTATTATGTCACTTGTAAAAACCAAGTATTGTATCATAATTCGACTGAACTTTTCTTCCGAATACTTATGTGCTGCTCTGTTGCTGGGAACATCACAGTTTTTCCTTTGTGTTTTCTTCAAGGATGTGACCCGTGCTTGATGTTTCAGGTCAGCTGTTCTCAATCCAGACTCAGTTTGACCCCATTAGCTCTGAATTGGCTTTATGAAACAGTTTAATCCAGGTTTAGTTTGTTGAGTTCATTCAAGACGGGCTTTTCACAATGAGTTCTGCTTCTCGAAGCCTTCTTTACGAAACACCTCGCTGAAGGATGCTACAGTTTCTTTACAAAAAACAAAAACAAATAAACGGCATCATGGCGTGTGATTGTGGTTAATTTAAGGCCAAAAAGATTCATGCTGTGTGAGAGGGGACTGTGCAGAAGACAGGATGGTGAATATGCTTTTGTTCACTCAGGAGCAGATTTATGTGTGAAGCGACACGCTGACAAAGTGTGGACCGGTTATCATCTGCTTGTTCAACATTGCAAGGTACAAAATGAGTCTGTAGTTTAAATGAACACATGTTCCAATAATCCCTCATGTCACGCTCTTTCTCTCTCTCTATCGCACACACACTCACACACATTCCATATGAAATAAATAGCAATATATACAAAACTTATACAGTATGTAGGTACACAAAAACACATCTACACACAATACATAACTTACATCATGTAAACAACCAACAAAATGCTTAGCCCTGTCATGTAAAAATGACGTAAAAAACAAAAGAAACAAACCATGAAATGTAACTTGTACAAGGATTCCAGCATTAATCGAGCTAAGTCAGATTTAGACACAATCCAGATACGAGGCATTTCCCAATGGCGTCGTGAAGGTGGTCGGTGTGTTCCTAGACGTCACATTGCTGTGGTTAAATCTCCACTGTCATATTAACAGTCTTGAACCCTTAGGACAAAATCAAAAGGCAGCAATTAAAGGATATCTCCCATATGAGCCCACAGTTGAGAAAAACATGATCCGACCTTTCTTGTTCCGGTGGCACATCCTTCTAATCATCTTCCTCCCACCACTACCCCGACTCTAAAGTACCGACAAAATGAATAGCTGAGTTCTTTGTCAGACAAAGACAGTATGTAGCAAAGTCCAGCTGCCTTGATGAAAGACAACAGGATCTCCTTTGACAGCCTCCTCAAATGGTCGAACACACAGCTCTTGGGGTAAGCAGTGTGGGTAAGAGTTTTAAGTTTAAAGTTACGGCGGTAAGACTGGAAATAAATTACCCTAAGAATCATTCATGCTGGAATGCCACAAGAAAATGAAGGCAGATATGTTTCACCCATATAAGGGTCAGACGAAGATCTGGTTCAGTGTCCTCCACTAATTATGCGACACATTCTCACTCCCAACTCGTCAAACACAGATGCTTGGTCAGTGGCCCTATGCTTCAAACGATGAGGCTCTAGGTAACCCTCTAGCATCAGTTTTAGACGTGTCAGGGATGGCTTGTCAGTTTCCGCATGTTACATACCTTGCAATCTCTTAACCCATCAGCTATCGGTCTGAGAACATAAGCCTCTGGGGACAAGGGGTTGCATTTCTGGGGTTCCGGCGTAGCCAGAGGATATCCGGTCCAAAAATGACTATTCTGTGTGCTGCTTGCTGTTTACAGTCCAAATAGCAAATTGAGATACAAGACTGGAGTTAGAGTTAAGAGACGACGTGTACGACCTGGTTGTTTTACAAGTAGCAAGTTTAAAAGCTATTATCAGACGATAGCCAGTGGGTTCCGAGATTGCATTTCAGACAATGTGCTCTACCTCTTTTGCTTCCAACACGGACTGTTTACCTGGATTCACCCACAGCCTGATATTTGCAATTGGTCATTACTATATGGACTACAAACAGAAACCAGAAGGCGTCCGATACCAAAATCTTGTCCCGTTGTCGACAGATTCTGCATACGAATGTGTTTATAGAGATTACATGATTACAGTTGCTCTGTGTGTCCAATAATGAAGTGGATGGGTTTACATTGGAGTTAGTTGAAAGCCCTGTGTGTCCCATACAGATGCTAAAGTTTGCATCGGCGCATCGATATCAGATGCCGAGGGGCACTGACCAAGAGCTGGGATTTGACAAGTTGGGAGTGAGACTGGGTTGAATTATGATACACTTCGTCAAATTGACAACAGTGTTGATCAATACTGCATTTATAGAAAGACTTTGACCTTCTAAGATGCTAATGATACAATGCCCCCTTTTGGAAGAGGGCGTTATTGAAGGAAAGTTATGGTTTCTTACAATTTGGATCTTACTTTCATAATTTCAGGAACTTTTAAAATTGTATAATTATAATTTCTAAAATCATTAATGAGATGTCGGAACATGGCAACAGATTAAAAAAAACAACAAATCCTTGCGTTTAGATGGTCAGACAGGTTGTTAACAAGCCAACAGTTTAGCCAGATTATTTCACCACATGGAGGTAAAACTTAAAGCAAGGCCACCTGAATTCTTGCTAATACTTGTGTGTCTACAACTATTGCAGAGTTCGGCTTGGGCCTAAAACTGAGACCAAAACCCAGCTCTATCTATCACACCTGACCTATAAACCCTAAGGCTCTCCCCACTAGGCAATGTGTCTTACAACACATGACACACATGAAAGCAGACAACTGTAACAATCAGAGAGAGAGAGAGAGAGAAATATTATAATACAGTTCATTTGAAAATAACCCAACACGACCAGACCCAAGACCATAGACAGTATATAAGAAGTGGAAGGAGTCAATGTGACGTCACCTATTGGTTTGTGCACTACAGCCTCTTGGTTTTTGGCTGCCGCCATCTTGTTTTTTTGCAAGCAGAAGTGACACAAGAGGGTGGAGCTAAGTACAACCTAACGCTGAATTTCTGTTCAGAATAGGCGACCAAAATGTTACAGTTAACTTTCATGTTCTGAAAACACACTGAGAAAGGGTTAAAATTCTGAGATGAAAACACAGACAACTCCCAAACTGCAACGGTTTGACAGCAACCTGTCAATCACAAGATAGCCTCGCCCTAAAGCATACCCATTTTTATGGTCTATTTTACTCTAATTGTGACCATAATTTACTAAATGAACATCACACTCTATTGCAGAATACTTGAAATTGTCGATTGAGACAAACTCATGTTTACAATGTTTACAGAGGACATAAATCAAGTGATAAATAGGGTAATTTTCTCATAGACCTCGACACAATCTGACTTATTTTTGCAACCAGAGAAGTCGCGTCCTGATGGCCATTAGCAAGAATGCAAGTTTTAGGCACTTCTGCATTGGCTTCCCTTTTTCGGAACCAGAGATTGCCTCCTGCCCAAGTACCAAGGTTTACACAGGAAACCCAAACCAAATCAATACTAGATACACGGTTCAGATCAGGTTGCAGAACTCTAAGCTGCAGCACTGATGGTTTATGGTTGAACACTTAAGGTAACAATTTTACTGTGCATCTTCATTGTCTCTTCCAAATAAGTTGGGTTGACCTAACGGTTTGTCTAAGGCCTGTCTGACTGTACAATAGAAGCCTACTTTTGAGAGATGTTGCCGTGATCCCAGATCTCATTGTTTAACTCAGTGAGAACAATGGTACGATTACTCGTAGAATTTAGGGCCAAAAAGTCTGAAAATGAGATCCAAGTAGTAGTAATAACTTAGAATGATACCGTCTGTCCCCCAGACTAGATTGACTGAAGCAACAAAAAGGTTAGAAATAGGCCATGTATACGAAGTTGAAGAAACTTTTACGGAACCAACTACCTGACTGCTTTTACACATATTTTATAATATCAGAATTTCTCTTCCATGGTTTGATTTTCCCTGTTGTCACATCATAGGGCTTTTGCGTGGTCCAAGTGCTTCTTGGTGAGCCAAAGTTCTTCTGTGGTCGGTCCAAGTGCCCTTCAGGTTGGCCCAAATATTCTTGTCATATGCTCAATTTTCGCTCTGGTTGGTGTGACCTTAGGGCAGAAATTAACCCTAAACCCATGGGAAGAATAGATGCCCTTTTATGATTACCACCCCTGCCCTTCTGAGAAAGTCTGTGAAAAGTCAAGTTTTCTCTCCTGTGTTTCAGTAGGGAGATTCCAATTCAGTGTTCAGAGTTTTGTCGCTCTAGTAAGGGTCATATGTAAAGACACTGATGTTCAGTTATTGGCAGGTTCAATGCAAATTAATCATCAGTATGGGCTATCTGTTGACCTCTACACTGCAAGTCCCTCTTCCCCTTCTAACCCTAACCTAAGAAAATAACAGGGTTGTGCAAATATAGCTCAATAGAAGCATGTGGCTACTAGGTGGTGTAATAGGATACTTCCCAGAAAAAGTCTGAAGCTCTAATGGCGTGTTCACACCAAATGCGAAGCGAAATACATACGAAGTCAATGCAAAGACGCGAACGGATGCAAATTTGAGCCAGGCGACGCAAATGATGTGAATACCTGGAGATTCGCAGGACGCTGAGTCGCGAAAGCCTATCAGCCTCCTCCTGTCTTCACTGATATCTTGGCATTGTTGAATCAGAATTGGAGGAATAAAATATTCTATCTGTGGCCACCAGAGCTCTACGATGGTACCTCATATTTGTTCAGGAACTCTAAGTGTAAAAATGTATGTGTATGAACCATAGACTGTCTGTAATGTAATAATGTCACTGCCGTATAAATGCCTGGATGATGTTATTTTGAGTGTTGATGGAATAGCTACTATGTTAACATAGCCAAGCGTTGATAGATACAAAGTCCATTCAGAAAACAAGCATTTTAAAAGTTGTGCTTGTCTTCTTGCTGAATTCAAAACTTTTTTCAAAATCTGCATCATTATGTAGTCATTTTGGCATCCCTTTGTCTGTTTATTGCAATTAAATCACAGCAAAATCAATTCATTTTGGGTTCGTAATGCTGTATTAAACCAGTTGATGTGTGGCTTGCTAGATACAGTGAATACGGTTTGATGAAATTCACCGATGTATCTGGGAAGCAAGAGTGGTTATTTCTGCCATGTTTGATGAAATGTTGGTATCTTCATAGAGGTAAGCCCCCCGTCCTCTCCGGCACGTCTAGCGCGAGTGACGAGAAAAAACACAAATGATCACCGCGGCGGAATTCGTGCAAGTAACGGAAGGCTAAAACTCGCTTCGCATTTGGTGCGTACGCAGCTTGAGTGCTAATATCCAGTTTAGTACAGGAGCCAATCCATAAAAATTAATCCGATCACAGTTTCAACCCGAGGTCCAGAACCTCGGCACAGCACAGCTCCAGTAACTGCAAAGTCACATCAGTTATCAGCAAAATCAAAGGCATTGATCCAGACGCGGACATACAGTGAAATTATCAAGTGTTCTTTGGACAAGTGTGTCAGCTGGCAAGGGTACACTGGGAATCCTCAATGTCAGCATATGTCCAATGGTAGCACAGTCCACGTGGTGCTATTAAGGCACCATGCAGTCCCGGTCCACGCAGCATTCAATGTAACACACTGGGCCTTATTGACGTTTATCCCATGGCAGCCATTTGGAAATTGTCACTCTTGGGGTGAGAAACTCAAACATCATTCAAAGATTCCTCACTAAAAATCTACCAAGTCTACCCAGATAGCTTTGCACACTGCCTCCATGAGTGGCCATCCGGAATATATACAGTATATATATATATAATACCTTGGTGGTTTAGAGGTGCAATCTGTAAGATCTGGCCCACCCGCTCCAAACAAATAGGTGGCAGTATTTCTCATCTACTACTGGGTCGATGCAGTCTAAGTTTAAAGTCCTCTGTTATTGAAAAATAAATAGCAACTTTGTGTTCACTGTGCCACTAACTAGGAGCTGTACGGTCTGTGTGCACTTTGGTAGTTTGTTTGATTAAATTCAGAGTGGCAAATATTCTGCAGATTTGCAGAGTTGTAGCAACTGTAATTGGGTGGACTGATTCCAGTGGACTGCCCAAACCATACTCCCCGCCGGATCAGCAAACATTCTGTTGCCCCCGTTACACAAGTTAGACCCAGCGCTCATCTGGCCTGATGTGAATCCCGGCTCTGGGGTTTGTGCTGGTTGAATGCGAGGTAACTGTAGCTGGTTAGCATGCTCATTTCAGCAGATATCTCTGCAACACAATACGTAGACGTCTTTGCACACGTCACCTCTTCACGTTCTGTTGATTCACTCTTTGAGTGTTTTCTTTTCTTTTTTTCCTTACACATTGCACATTTAAACAGTAGGCAATACATGCCAATCTGCTGGAGTTTCTCACCCTGAGTGTGGAAAAACGTCAAATACCCCCCTGCCTCCTGTGGAATTGTAGGAGCTGCAGTCATGTAAGGAAACTCTATCTCCTTGCAGTCTTTCGCTGGATTTAGTTTTCACTTCCTGCATTCAGCATGGTGTGTTGGCCAGTGTCAGTCCTGCCTCCACCATCTCCTGTGAGGTGTGACGTTGGGCTGTAAAACTTAAGGAGGGGACAGTGTGTGTTTCTTTCAGTGTGTGTGTGTGTGAATTGTGTGGGCCTGCATGCATGTATGCGCATGTGTTTTATTTGTCTCTGCGTCTTTTTCAACGTCCGTACCTTCTTATGTGTATGTGTGTGTGTCACTGTCTAGGGTAGGTGGGGTAGTGTGTCGTTGATTGTGTGTGTATGTGCGACTGGGACTGTGCATGTGCGTTTGCCAGGGGCAGCGTGGCGTGATGGTCCGGTAGCAGGCAGGTGGACATCAGGTCGTCCTCAGCAGCATCACCTACAGACAGAGGATAAACACGGCTTTTACTTCAGAGGCTGCTGGTACTGTCGGTGTGTTTTTATCCCTTTGGACATAACCAGGACAGCTGTTTCCCCCTACTTTCTAGTTGTTCTGCTAAGCTAAGCTAACCCTCTCCTGACTCCAGCTATGTACTTAACACTTAACTGAGATTGATATTGCCCACTCTCAGAAAAATAGCCAAGAAGCACAAACTGTTGAACTATTATTTAAACACTGAAAACAATTACATTTAATTAAGTCTGATAGATTAATAGATTAACAAAAGGACCTTTTTTACCTTCTATGAGAAGCTGTGAATCACATCATTGGTAAGAATCACCTGTTAATCTAACGCAGTACACACTCTGCTTTACTTGAATTAAAAGTTGTATTTCAGTTTGTATCTCAACCGTGACCAGATTTAAAAGTATATTTAAGTGGAAGAGGTTTCCTTTTTCTGATTTTGGTGTGTTTAACCTCTACTCTCACCATGTTGGTGCCAACAGGTTTGTTTGGAGCCATGACATAAGGCTCAGGCACAATAGCAATGGACTGAGAAATTAGTTGTCATGCTTTTGAACTATACATAGTATGTAATAAGCCTACATAAGAAAAGGAATAGATAAGGGTCTGTGTAAGGGCCTACCGCTGCCATCCATGCCGGTCTGGTTTCCAGTGATGTGGTGCCAGTAGACGGATCGGGGCAGGATGGCGGTGGGGGTGCATGGGTAGGAGCCAGGCTCTGAACCCATAGACATCAACTGGGAGTCATAAACATAGGACACAACTTCAGGAGTTTAAAAAAAGCACTGTAGATTAGTCATTTCAATCAAGTATGAGGCACCTCAATTAACAATGTCTGCGATTATTTTTGTGAATTCATTGGTTAGTTAATTATGATTCACCAAAGTCACACAATAACAAACCAAGGCAGCGGTAGCAACAGCCACTCCTGTGTTCTGCGAGGCAAAATGACTGTTTCTGTCAATGGAGTCCAGTGACTTTAAAGAGAGCATAGATGGATATAATAGCTTGAGTTCCCCAATGGGTAGGGCTGTCTGACGGCAAGGTAAAGCGGCGAAAATATAGAATACTCTTAAACTGGTACTGATTTTTTTAGGTGTCAGCAAAAATATATTTTGCTGCCCCGGTACTTAGCATTACATTGGTCCCGTCTGTTTCTCCAAACTGCTGGCATCCCGGCCGTCATATTTTGTAGGTAATACACAGACCATTGATAAGTGTCTCATACAACCCAACTTCTTTGGTAGAGAGCTGCCACAACTTTATGGCTATAACTCGCTGCAGCGACAGGATGCAAATGTAACATTAGGGACATTACCCGCCCAGGTCAGATCAACAATTAGTTCAACACATTTACTCACTATTTCAATTATAAAACTTTTGCTGTATCTTTTCTTTTTGTAAAAAGCTTTTCACTACATTGGAATCAGAATGTGGTTTCCTGACAAGTAGTTTTTTTACGGTGTGTGTGGTGTATCAGTGCATAACATAAACATAGTAAGAGAAAATGGCTGGCCTGTATTGGAGTAGATTGTGCTTGTTTTGATCAGTAAGCATAATCTGTAATTGAAAGGATATAGGTGTTTATGCTGGGACAACATTCCAAGAAAATCATTGTTTAATTTCACCATTTGTGTATGCGTAAAAAAACTGTAATCCTTATAATCATAGCTGTATTTCTAACCACCTGATAGATGTAAGACCACTATTCACTCTCTTTTAGCTCTGTTTTGGTCCCCACCACGCTCTAGCCAGGCTCTCACCCTGCTGTTCTTCTCCATCTCCAGCAAGACCTTCTTGTGCTGCTCTGCAATAGCCAGCGTAGAGGAATGGACCCTCTGGTAGATCTGCTCTCCCTCTCTGGTCTGGAAGGTGTAGAGGCCTTCACCGCTGTCACACATCCTACACATAACAGCAAGATTAGTGTGAAGCCAGTGTGCAATACAGCACAGCACAGAATGGCCAATACAGTATAATGGAGGATTGTCTGGAAAACCTTAATAAGCTCCTACTCCCTCTACACTCAATAGAAATGAATCAGTGTGGGATTTCAGGAAGTGATTCAGTGTCCCCTGACACAAATGTAATGGAAACACGGAAGCATTGTCAGTTTTAAAGCCGTTCCACATCATGTCCGAACCTACATTATTATGAAAAAATGCAAATGGGACTGAGTTCCCTTGATTGTAGTTCATTTGGGTCAGATCAAAGAAAGACATGATACATTGTTTGCTTTTAGTCGGCGTTCACACTGACTTATTACAAACTAATAAACTAGGGATAAGGATAAGGATGTTTATTGTCATCGTAAAAACATACAACGAAATCAAGTTGGCGACTCATCAGTCAGTACAGCAGCAACAAGGTAAAAAATGTATAAAAAACACACACCGATGCAACTTTTTCAATCCCGATGACGATACCTGGGCTTTGGGAATCGGTCGATACTGAGTACCGATCCCATACCAATAAAATGTAACAAATAAATATAGTCAGTATCAGAAGGATATTCAATATCTTGAAAATAAACAGAACCTCAGTCATAAGTTGACCAATCTCGGAACCCATCGGCTATCGGTCTGAAGACGATTAAGCCTTCAGGGGCGACGGCAGGATATCTGGGCCAAGACTTCCTCTTTCAAGCACCGGTCCAATTAGCAATTTGAGACGCGAGAATGTACTTAGAATTGAGAGACAACATTTCACAAGCAGTCAGTTTCAGCTAAAGTTTAAAAAGCTAAATCGTCATGAGGCAGTAGTGGGTTCAGAGCTTGCATTTCAGCCAAGGCGTTCTTATCTTTTTTGCTCTCCACACAGACTGTTTACCTGCATGCTACCCAACCCCGCACCAACGTGATTGGTCAACACTCCTCGGATGACAAACACACTACAAACCGGAACCAAAACACTTCCGGGTTTGGCCTGCATCATCACCGCTTCATGCACCCACGTGGGGAAATTAAATGAATTTGACTTACAGCAGCGCTTTACTGGACCTGATGTGTGTATTTATGTTGTCTGGTGTCACAAAGAGCTCACAGAGAAATACCTGTTTACAAGCCTTATTAGCCCATGATGCCTCGTATTTCAGGACGACGGGACAAATAAAGAGTGACGAAAGATATTTATTGACCAAAAAGACCAGACTGAGACACCGATACATCATGAAATATAAAGCAGTTTAACAGAGGTGTATTGAGCTCGTCTTCTACTCTGTGAATTTAATAGTTAAAACAAGTAAAGTGTAGAGAGCACACAGTAACTATACTTCAAGATGTTACAGAACAAGAAGCCTTTTTTTGTCCTATTTCTACCTGTTTGTTATTATTCAAACAATCAGCTCAACTAGTAATAATCACATCAATAATAATTTCTCAGTGAGCTCTTTGTGCCAACATTTATACACATATTAGGTCCGGTAGAATGATGCATGCCCTATTGGCAGTCGATCAATCTCATTTCCCCATGTGGGTGATGATGCAGGATCACCAAAACTGTCCAATGAATGAGCATCCTGTCACTCCGTATGATTGCATTATTATAACTCTTGGTTTGTTTGCAAAAAAGTCAGTCAACTTATCATTTCTGGACCACATGACCTGAACTACAGGTGTGAAAGTGAGCCAAGATTCATATTCCTGTGCCACGTTAAATGACCGACAAGAACAAGTGCACCTCTGCACATCCTCAGTGTACTTTCACAGATGACTTAACACTTTGTACTTTTGAGCCCTAGACGTTTTTTTGGCTTATTCTCGAAAATACTATACCCATACTCAAAGGGGCCTTACTCTCTAACTACAAGGTCTATTTGAAAATGTTCAATGGATTTATAACACTGAGGAGGGTTTGCTCATATGAATTGTGTACATATTGTGTATATGTTACTGGTTAATAGCTGATGAAGATGGAACACAGCTCCACTTTGAAAAATGTCATATTCGTATGGTGAAAAAGCATAAGCTAAATATTAAATGAGGCTCAGTGAAGCCTATAAACCACACACAATCATAGAAAACGACAGCATTAGTCACCCACAAAATAATTGGAGTGAATAGAGTGAAGTAGGCCAGAGTTAGAGACATAAACGTTATGAGAGGTCACGAGATTGGCTTATTCTCGAAAATACTATACCCATACTCAAAGGGGCCTTACTCTCTAACTACAAGGTCTATTTGAAAATGTTCAATGGATTTATAACACTGAGGAGGGTTTGCTCATATGAATTGTGTACATATTGTGTATATGTTACTGGTTAATAGCTGATGAAGATGGAACACAGCTCCACTTTGAAAAATGTCAAATTCGTATGGTGAAAAAGCATAAGCTAAATATTAAATGAGGCTCAGTGAAGCCTATAAACCACACACAATCATAGAAAACGACAGCAGTAGTCACCCACAAAAGAATTGGAGTGAATAGAGTGAAGTAGGCCAGAGTTAGAGACATAAACGTTATGAGAGGTCACGAGAGGTCACGAGAAGTCGCCATGTGAGAAACAGCCTCTCCAGCTGTTCCATTGTACTTTTATAAGCTAAATAACTATATATTTAACTTCCTTTATCCTTGTACATGCACAATCTATCACATACAGCAGTTAGAAATCATTTTGGAGAGCTAGAACCGTCTCCAAAGCGTCTCGGGACCGCCGACCACCGCCGGAGAATTGCGCCATAGTGGTTGTGTATTGGGCCAGTGTAGAGCCCCTGATTGGTCGATTTCTTCATATGAAACGTCTATGCACGTGTCTGGATGTGGCCAATTGACTGGCGTCAACGGAATTTTCAGGAAGTCTTTAGTTTTCCGAAAAATGCCGATCTAAGCCGGCGGACCCGTGCGTAAACGCCCGAAGCTGCCTCGCTGGAATGTGGTCCCCCGAGCTCATTTGACCCCCCCCTTCCTTTTTTCACAACTTTATTAGACTGTAAACGGATGACAAAAGGCGAAACAGGAGTCTAAAAGGAGTTTGAGGACATCGTTTTATGATTTGGCTTTCTTCGGTACCAGTCGGCACCAGTCGGTACCAGTATCCCCCCCGTCGGGGGGCTCTCAGTTTAGAAAGGTTAATACTATTAGTACATTAATAGTCTGTTTCCAATAAGTTTTAGTTTATGCACATTTCTCCATATTGTGAGGCTAGCTAAGACGCGTTAGTTTAATGAAAGGAAGTGGCAGTGGACGAGCTGTAAATGAATACACTACAAAGGAGACACGGGGGTGACGCAGTACAACACACCCACAGACAGAGGGCTCTCTCGCTACACACACACCGACACCTTTATCTGCATCCAGACCCAATCATAGCTCGTCAGGTTTTATCAAAGAGTGGGAGATAAGGAGGTCTGACCCAGCATTGATTCATCGTCTAATCTATTCAATCAATCTCTTCATGGATTGAGAGAGAAAGAGAGAGAGGGAGGTATCCTTGGACTGACCGTAAGCTCACTGACAAAGTGCACAGGCACACACTTTGGTTTCGAGTTCTAATAAACAGTTGGGCGTTTCATATTAAAAGGGTCATTTCTGTATTTTTCCTATTTGACTATGTTTTGGTGTCTTAGTGACTAATGGGGACATTTAGTCCAGTGTTGAAGATGGCTGCCGCTAAACTGGCTACAATGTAATCATATCGCAACGACAAAGTGCTTTATTTTTTGTTTGTGAACGTGTCATGTGACTTGTTGGCGGAAGACAATAGTGGAAACGAGAGTGAGAGTTGGAGGGAGGAGTCTCAAGTCTCTTATTTGATTTTTCCTCGCTTGAACCGTAAGTTGTTCTGCACCGTCATCTCGAAGGCCGTCCCAAAGCTCTTTTTTGGGCTCTGAGGAGCAAGATCGAGGAGCGTGGTGGGATCTGTGAGGAGCCATGAGCGAGGATACACGAGAGCAGCCTTCACGGAAGTCTTTTAACGGCCGACACGCCCCGCCATATCAGTTATTGAGTGGATGCTGCATCTGATTGGTCAGATCTTAAATCACCCCCAAATTTATTTAGTTTTCTGATTCATAAAGGTGCCCTTTAAAAGGGTGAACAAAATGTTGTACCTAACACTTCACTATGTATGTGTGTGGCAACCCACGATGTGTGTGACCTGCATGTATGTGGGGACAGTCAGCGATCAAACACCCCCCAGCCATCCCATTCCCCGGTCTCACCTCCCGGCTTCGAAGGTGAAGCGGGTGGCGTCGCGTCCGTAGCGCCGCAGGGAGCAGAGCGGCCAGGTGACCAGCTTGGTGCGGGGGTTGTGAATGTCCCACAGGTAGATGTTCTCGTGGGTGATCTGCATCATGCACTCCCCGTAGATGTCCAGGTTGGGACAGGGCAGGAGGAACACGTTGAAGCGCTCTGCGGGGACCGAGGAACGACATGAACAAAGTCAGGGGTTATAGTTTGAGTTGCTTTTAAGATTTTAGATCTGAGCTGGAGGCCCCTACGCTAAACCACAGACCTGCGGTGGTGGCAGTAGAAGCTTAAACACCCCCTTGAGATGGAAATTTTGACTCTGCTTTTTGTGTGTGTGTGTGAACTACCTGTGTGTTCACACTGCACTCCGGCAGCCAGGAGGTCCGGCTCTCCCATACTGATGTCATTGAGCCGTGTCCCCAGACACTCGATTGACAGCGTCTTAAACCAGTCCTCTGCCTCCAGCTCTGTGAAGAGAGAGAGAGAGAGATATCACATCTACTAGAACCAAGAGTCTTGTTAAAAAAATAAGTCAAATGGTGAAATGACGACCTCTTCTACGGGCAGATGTTTTGAGACTACTGATGTACACTGGAGACATTTGTATCTCTCTCAACTATTTAATGGTGAACAACACCCAGATGGACTAACTGTGCTCAGCTTCCCGCGGTACACCTTGAAATATTCCACATATGACGTGCTTTTTACGTGTCTGTTTACGTACATATTACACAAACGAGGCACACCGTGACAATTAGTGAGCTTTAGAGCCGTTGATTGGTGTTTCTTTGTTTTACATTGGACTGAGCCACGCTAGCCATTTCTCCCTGCTCCCAGTCTTTATGCTACGCTAGGCTAGACACGTCCCGACCCCATCTCTGTTCTTCACCCAAAGGCATGAAACTGATATCAATCTTCTCATCTCGCTCACAAACAAAGCAGCGTATTTCACACAATCTTGCGCTATCCCTTCATTTTTACTAAGTGCCCCACATTTTTTTTAAATGAATTGAAATACTGTAAACTAACCTTTAATGAACTCACAGTTATCGCACAGGGTCTGGTGCGATAACTGCATCAACAGAAAGTATGCATGCTCAAACTTGGAACGTGGTTTTGATCCAAAACCGAGTCTAAAAGACTGTGAGATTTGCAGTTTGGTGTAGTGTGTTGAGGGGAGGGTTTAGGGTCGAGGGCTGACAATACAGAGCTGTCAATCTGTGTGTGTGTGTGTGTGCGCGTGTGTCCGTACGTTACCTGATTCACAGGTGAAGGTGCGTGCGGTGTCGTCTGTAAACACAATGGCCACCGCCTGTCGCTTGGTATCTCGAGGCAACCGCGTGATATTCTTGACGTTGCTAATCTCTGTCACCTAAGCAACAGGTTGAAGGTAAAATGGTTAACAAAGTTGATCTTAGTGTGAGGAGTTATTTTTCAGCAGCAGGTATTGCAGAAGTAAATGTCTGATTGACATTCTTCATTGACGATGTTAGCTCACTTGAATGTGACAAAAAAAAAAAAAAATCTCCTATTGTGAAATTTGTGCAAATAAAACGAGGTTTGGACTGTTTGTAGCAATACCTACAAAAAGTAATGCACTATAATTATTATATAACCCACGTAATCAATTTGTATGCAAGCCAGGACAAGTGAAGTAGCATAAACACTGACAAATTCCACATTGAGAGGAAGTCAGAGAGGTACAAGTTGGTCTAAAATAACACAAGACTTTCATCCAGGAGACTGCTGTTCATGTCCCGTGTGGAACCAAAAATCTGTTATTTGTCATTATCATTTTAACCCAAAACAAGACCTTTTCCTAAACCTAACCAAATAGTTTTATTCCTTAAACACTGCAGGGGCTTGCACAGGTGCACAGATCGCTCGTGCTGCTAAACATTCTTAGGAAAACGCACAAAAAATAACGAAGAAGATATAAGATTTTTACAACCGGTGAACAGAAGTTACCATATTTGGAATGCGGAAGAGTGACGTAGACATGGCGTATACGGCTCTGGTAGCGGCAGCGACCTGTCAATCACAGAACGCCCGGTCTACAGCATACTCTGCGTTTTATGGTCTATTTGACTCTAAATGGACCATCATTTACTAAATGAACATCATGCTGTATTGAAGAAGACTTGAAACCAGTGATTGAGACCATAAACTCATGTTTAACCAATTAACAGAGAGGTAGGGTCATTTTCTCATAGACTTCTTTACGATAGGCAGCCAGAGGAGTCGCCCCCTGATGGTCAGTAGACAGAATGAAAGTTTTAAGACACTTCTGCATCGGCTTCACTCGGCAGAACTAGAGGTTGCCGCCTGGTTTCACCATGTACGGTCCCCTTCTCTCCCCCCAAAATTCCTGTTTCCTTCTGTCGAAATTAATGTAAAGAAAAATGTATTCTTTCCGATTTAACTTCAATGACAACTCGTAGCTGGCAAAACGTGCCATTCTGCTTTGTCACTCGCAGTGAGAACACAGCGTTAGCCAGTTAATTGCTTTGTATGGAATAAAACTACTGTCTTGTACAAAAGTGAAACCCTCTGTGAAACCTCTCATACGGCTTTATAATTGTGCTTACAGTGAAAATAAATGGAAAAAAGGATTAAAAAATAGAGCAAAGTCCCTCTGCAGCTTCACTTTAGGCCCCCTGGTGTGTTGAAGGACATTAAGTGGAGTGTGAAAGCAGGAGGTCAAGTGAAGGAGAAGTGGTGATGATGATGATGATGAAGAACGAAAGACGAGTGATTTCTGAGAGAGACGGAGTGAAGAAAAGAGAAGAAGAAGAAGAAGAAGGATTGTTGATTCTCGCTGAGCTCAGAAGGTCTTTTAAGTGAAGGCTGACTACTTTCATCCCTGTCGGTGTGTGTCTGTCAAGTCTTTAGTTTTGGTTTTCTCCTGCAGAACAGAGTATACCTGTCACTCACACACACACCCCCTAACACACACACACACACACCCTAACACACACACACACACACACACACACACACACACACACACACACACACACACACACACACACACACACACCTACCTTAGGAAAGGCTCTGATGTAGGCAGACTTCTCATCAGGGTATTTCTCCAGACGACGAGGTCCTTTGCTCGATGACTTCTTGAACACCAGCCAGCAACGCCGATAGATCTGTGATATAAATGCACAGTTTTTGGTAAAAGTAATTTAATATTCAATACTACTTTTGTTTTTGTGAGAAACAATAAGAGGATCAAAATCCAAACCTTATGTGACAGAACAAAAACAAGTTAACAAGCCTCTACTAAGGCTAGTTAGACTAGTAACAGAATAAAAGGCCTACACTATTACTACTGTACGTACAGGACAGTATGTAATGTATACCAGTGGTGGCCTAGACAGAATCACAAAGTTATAGCTATTTTATAATTTAATAATTTTTCATAAATACACTACATGTATTATAATTTATTAAAATATTTTCCCCATTATCTTATTTTCTTATTGCACAGCTACTGTCTTCCTCAGTTGCTCTGCTTCCAGTGCAGCTTGTTTTAAGTTGAGCTTTTATCCAATCAGATTTCACCTCTGTGTCTCTAGGTAAGAAGAGAGGCCCGAGGCCTGCAGACTCACAAGTGCATCCATGTGCAGTTTAATTAAGTAAATGGGGATGATATTGTTGATTGTCATAGTCTTCAACCAATCAGATCTTTAGTTTGACATGTTGGGCGTATTCTTTGACGTGTCAGAGCCTTCTAGCTGGCCTAGCCATACGTGATTGGTCAGTGGGCTAGCGTGACATGTTGGGCGGTGACAATCCCAATATCTGCTGCCTCTGTTGAGCGGACATTTTCAGCCCTCAAACGCATTAAAACGTATTCAAGAAATACAACTGGGGAGGCTCGACTGTCTTCACTGGCGTCCATGAATCGAGAAGGACTTCTTACTGGAACTAAAACGCACGGATGTACTGAACAACCGTGAGATTAAACTCTTTATTAACAAAGAAAGGAGGATGGACTTTGTCTTTAAATAGTGAACAGCAGCTTTGGTAAGTTAACTGCGTTTGTTTTTACATCTGCAGTAGCTTTAATATGCTTGTTTGTCTTCTTTTGTCAAAATACTAGCGACAAATCTAGCGACTTTTTCTGGTGTTATTGGAGACTTTTCTGGTGTTTTGACTCTGACGTGAAAGCACGTACCGTTCTGCACTGTCGTGAGCCGCCCCAAAGCACTCACAGGCGGTTACTCTCACAGCAGCCTCGCACAGCAGTCCCAGCTGCAGTCAGAGCAGAGAGGAGACGCAGTCTCGGCGTATTCATGTATCTGCACTCTGTTAGTGTATTTAGAGGTGTTGAGCTTAATTTTTACACAAAACAAATAATAACCGTAGCTGTGGCATCATAATGAGGTGTTTCAGCTGCAGGACAGCAGTGAAGGCCCAGGTATAAAATGCACGGCCTGCCACTGATGTATACTAACATATGTGGACTTGCTGACATGATGCAATGTGTGTTTGCCTGTTAATCAATAGTTGATTTATTGTTGATTCTGTTACTAAGCTGAGAATGACTGCGTCACACATAAAGGTTGTGAATAATAAAAACTTTTTTTTTAAATCCATCTCAATCGTATTGGAAAGTCAACACCTAAACAGTTACAAGAGTCTATTGCCAGCGGCCGGCTGCATGTTAGGGCATGTGAGTACCAGAGAAACTTTGTCCAGTAAAGAGAAAGTGACTTTCTGAAAAAAACCACTGCATGCCCTCTTGCTACATTGCACTCTGGACTGAAATGTCTTAGAAAACACTACAAAACAACAAACTGAGCTCAGAGGTGCAGAAATGAAATGCAACCTATTTTTTCTTTTAATCAGCACTATACAGTAAGCCAATTTCATTGGTTTAAGTTGAGGTACAAATACAGAGGTAACTCTGTAAGGCAGGACTTCACATGACGCTGAACTAACAGTCTTAAAGATGTATGCATATGAAATAGTCGTGACAAGATAAACAGTCTTAATGCATTTCGTAGCAAGGAAACTTAGCGGTACCTTTAGTTAATAAGATGTGACACCTCCTGATAAATAATTACGTTTATTGACTTATTTCGAAATGCCCATGTATCCATCCAAGTCTACTGCCGACGCAGCACTTCAAGGTTACTACTAATGCCATGTCTGGGTAAACATACTTTTCCTGCGCTATAATGTGAGCAAAACCCCTCTGGAATAAGAGGAACTCCAAGCTGTTTCTCATCAGTTTCATCTTTGAAGATGTGAGAAGGGAGCAATTAGCACTTTCTGTCGTCTTTCCCTCCCTGCCACCCCCTCCCCCTCGCTCCTCTCTTTAACTCCACTAAGCGCTGCTCGCAGTTTGTCTGCAGAGACCCGATTACTTCAAACACAGGATGGGCGAAGTGATATGGGGGAAGGAGAGATGAAGGGGAGGAGGGAGATGGATGATATGGAGGATGGGCTAAAAAAGAGATGGTGGGCATGAAAGCAGACGTACGGAAGCAGGCAAGTGAGAAGAAATTCTGGCGATCCATTTTCTAAGTCTGATTTAAATGATTTTCTCTTCTGTGATTATGACTTTAGAACAAGTTCATTTTTTTCATCTGTGAAACAGGTAGGGGGAAAAGTTTTGGCAGGTGAACATTTTTTTGGTCTGTGAGCTCAACGCAGTACAAATTAGGAAAACAGGTGCAAATAGAAAAAACACAAGAAAATTACAAAAATATTTAATGAATTTGACAACACACGCACAGCATTTAGAAAACAAACCTGCAGCCAATAGAGAAAACACAGAACAGAAACACGCTGAAAATAGCCCAGACGACAGCGTAAACGGTTTCCAAAGGACGCGGGGCACGCTTGTTGTTGCCATGTCTATGGCAGATTTTATGCACTTAAGCCCAGATATGGAACATAGTCATTGCTTTGAAAGTCACAGGAGCATCCCAGGTCTCGATTGTTCCGAGCCAAGTCAGTCAGGTGAAGACAGATTTGTTCCAGGTCCAATCTATTAATATTGTTCTTTAAGTCAACCAATGCAACATTAGGCTATAGTTTGACTTCTGTTGGACTATTGTCATTGAAGACAACATTCAGGCTATCAAATGTCAGAAGCAAAGTTCCATTACCACATTGTGGGCCAGATTGACTGAGGAAATGGCGTTAAGCAAATGTGCGCTGCAGTTTTCATTGAGTCTACAAACAATCTGTGTGTATTTAGCTCCAGATTTATTAGGACAGAAGCTCCAAAGATCTTGACCAAATATTCACTTCAGGGTCGGAAACTAGCGCTAGTCCGCTAGCCCGAGGCAGTGGATTTTTGGAGGGACTACCTAAATTGTCATTCTCACTAGTCCTCATGGCGAGTGAAATTTGAGAGGCTTTATTCGTTATTTATGTCCGGAAAAAGACTTTCCCGATAAGTAAATGTAACTGTTGTGAATTCTTCACGGACAGAGACGATAAAGTGTATGCGCTTTTATTCTGAAACTGTATTTGACGTTGCGAACTGTTTCCGCTTCCGGTTGCGCTAACCGTAGATCCTCCGTAGGACCAACGGTACAGTCAGATCGAGTCATTGATGATGTAATTCATCAACTGTAACTTTGAGCCTATGGGGCGTAACTGTTCCGTTTGTAGTTGTACTTATGTTCTTAGGTGCATTTACTGTCAGTAAGTGTTTGTCATGTAATTAGCCGTTCAAATAATAGCCCAAAGTTGAGCTAAGTGGCTAACCTGACCGTGTTCTCTGACCGGAACCCTGTAGTGGTCAATAATCATCTTTACACCAGTCTCTCAGGGGTCGAATCCCCAACAGTAACATTCCACTATTCCCCAACTTGTTGAGGATATTAGACTATTTTGTTTCGATTATAATTTTTTGTTTACGCAATGCGAAAGGCACTATATCCATCGATCAGGCCGGGTCTCTCTTTCAGTTTCACCAGCGGCCCGCCAAGATTCGTCCGCGGAAGAAATATAGATCGTGAAGCTCTTATCACTGCAGCACATGAACTAACACCCAATATCTTTTTGTGATCTAACAACAATAATTAATCTAAAATTAGAACAAATGCCTGCTTTATTCATAGACTGCGTATTGTTTTGGGCACCGAGCGTTCACTGCTTAAACTGCCGTGGTGACATGCTGTTACTCCCCACGGCGGAATATAGCTACATTTTTAGCCGGTACGTTCCATAGCGGAATTCCTCAACTTGACATAAATGCTGAACTCGATGTACCCATGCTAGCTGAATGAACATTATAGCCTACCGGACCCTTGACGTTGTTCTTCTGCTTCCTGTGTAATTATAATATCACGACATCATGATGTAACATGCATCAATCTTTGTACAGCCATAATGTTACAAACAATAAAACTCTTGATTAGTACCTTGCATCTCTGCGGTTTCACTGTTAGATAATTGCCTTGGGAGAGTCTTCCTCCACACACACATCCCTACACCCCGTGATTGGTACATTCCCCAAAGCTTCATGAAGGACTAGTAAAGATTGCTCAGGACTAGTAGTTTCATGAACCTACTAGTCCTTGGGACTAGTACTGATTTTGAGTTAGTTTCATACCCTGCACTTCATCCATGGTTCAAAATAAATTAAATTATATTAAACTTTTAAGCATAATGGGAGGTAATGGGGAATGAAAAGGACACAGTACATGCAGCACTTAAACATCTTAACAAAAAGAATTGCAGTTGCAGCCTTTAGTCTTCATTGAAGAGGCTGAGAGTTTTTTCCGCTAAACCGACAACAAACAAACAAAGTGCGTGTCCTCTCATACTGTTCATGTTATCGTAAAGGATGGAGAAATTAGAGTAGCTACAGCATTTGCAGTTTCGGGAGTGGTGAGAGAGAGAGAGAAAGAGAGAGAGAGCATTATAGCAGCTGTGGTAAATTGACTTACAATTAAAAAGCCCATTCAATTTCGTCAAAGGAAATACAGAGAGGCTGTGGGGAGGGAGGAGGAGACAGAGAACGGAACAGACAACAGCAAGAATTAATGAAGCAATACAAGACTGGAGAGGACGGCAGGGGGAGGTTTGTGACAGAGAGGGACGGGACTAAGAAGACAGGGTAAAAAGACAGTGGAAATGAACATCAGTCAACCCAGCTGTTTCCTCTCCGTAATACAAGGTGCTTAACATTGCGGGATTAAAATGAAACAAATATGCTGTGAAATATGTCACCTTGCTCTGAACCCTGGGTTTCGAGATAATTTATTGGTGTTGTGCAGAGATGGGGACTTGGACTTAAGTGGCACACACAGTGACTTGTGTCTTGACTTGGACTTGCCCCTCTAAGACTTGAGACTTGACTTGGATTCTAGCTCAAAGACTTGAGACTTGCCCCTCAAAGACTTGGACTTGGAAAAATTACTTGTGAGCAACCTCTAGTGTTGTGTCTCATTTTGTTTTGTTTTTCTTGCCATAAACTGGACCCAAAAAGTGTTTACTCAGAACCCTAAACAGACTCTGTCAGTACTAAAAAGCTAAAGTTAGTATATCACTACAGTTATGTGAATTCTAACGAACACCAGATCTAATATGCAGGCATTAACATGGCTGAAACTACCCTGTCTGCATTGCAGGTCACATAATGCGTACTTGACTTAGAGACATTTTCATACAGTACGCAACTATTACAAAAGAAACCGCTATAAAGTGATGAATACAATTTTATGAGATTCACAAACACACCAAATGACTGTATTAAAAAAAATGTGATGCATTTGGTCCAAAACCACCAATGTGGAAAGTCTAGAGTGAATTATTTTCATGCCATTCATGCGCGCTGGCAGGATGTCAGCAGGATTGACCAGGAGACGTCTCAAACACACATCTAAAACCATAGATATATGAGCAACTTCATAGAGTGAGATGTTGAACATGAACGCTGAATCATACAATAAAAGTAATAAATAGTCCCGATAAAAACTGTTCATAGTAAAGTCTGTAGATTGTGGACATGGATGGGGAGACAACCAAACTCAGACTAAAGGGCAAAAAGGGTGCAGACTAAAGCAAAACAACTCATTGTCCAAACAGCTGTAGGCACAGTGTGTTCTGGATTGAGTGGAACATACAATTACAGAGACGGAGACAGAGAGAGTGAACAAGGGAGGTCGGATAATTTACTTCTGACCGGCTGCTGTTTTCCCAGGAGAGCAATACGTCATCTCCCACACCCCCCTCCCCTTGCCACCCAAGTAACCACCCACCTCCACATGCTGCCACGGCAACCAAACCATCCCGCTGCCACAGCATCAAAATCCTGCTGAGCGCGCATTTTTTTCATCAGCCCATCTGACATAGACAAAGGGAAGTGGTGTGTTTGTGTGTGTGTGCTTAAAGGTGCAATGTGTGAGATCTGGATCGCAATTTACAACATTCAAGAAATGAACAAACGTTATCAACTGCATGTGAAGAGGTTACAGCTTTGAAGTAATGCCAAAGACGTCAATGTATGAACCTTTTAACAATTTGTATACAATGATGACGTAAGTAAGTGTAAGCTATGCAGGAGCATTAATCACTAAAGATTCAAAATGTAACCTAAACTAATTGACTTTTCAGATCTGTGTGCTATTAGTGAGTAGAAAACATTAACAAGTGGCCCAGTATTTAGTGGCAAGATATATAGGCGCTACAACACATGCATTTTTTATCAATACAGTGGAAGTCAACACATTTATTTGCTTGCAGCCATGGACGTCAACACTGTTTTGGTCTAACAAGTGACCATGTTAACGAGTGACTTTCAGCCGAATGAGTCCGTCCTTTAAAAATAAAAATAAAAACGCGACTGGCCAGTAGGATGTCTCGCATAGCCAGACCTATCTCCACAGCAATGTGTCAGAGCTGAAGAAAGGTCAGGCTCCAAACATTACCATTCTGGTATCCGGGGAAAATAAGATTGTTTTTATTTCTTTAAACCAATCACAATCATCTTTGGCGGCGCTGAGCACAGAGTGCAGCGACGGAGCTCTCGCAAAATAGATACAGTAGGTCAGATTGTGGAAGGGGAGCAGACCCGGTTGCAGACATCTGATATCCATGCGCTGGCCCAGTGTAAACATACTAGGCGGCACTGGCACATGAGTTTATTGATCAGGCCGACAACACAATTATAAGCACATCCTCCCGATATATAAGCCTGCGAAGCATATGCACGTCGAGAGAAGGCTGCATTCCATTTCCTGGGCAGCAGCCCTGGAATGCTGAATTTTCACTGATCTGGAAAGAACATGTGAAATCACTGACAGTTAATATATTTATTAGATCAGTGGAAATGCACCGCACGTGGCTGCAGGGAGAGACACTGCTGACTAACTTTGCCTTTTAGCAGCGAGTCGCTAAAAGGGTATGAATATCCCGACATAGCCAATTACGGATGTCACGATACCAGGATTTTAGTACGCGATACCAATACCAGCTAAAATTCCACGATTCTCGATACTCAATTCAACACCACAGTAAAAAAAAAATAAAAATAAAAAATAAACAAACAAACAAATGTTTTTATTCAAGTATCTGGCCAAAAACTAAATTTCCAAGATTACATGTGAAACACATCATGATAACATTACAATCTACTTTACCAATACAATTTTTTACTGAATCGAGCTTGAACACATCAAAATGTTACTCAAAGCGATGTCCTTTGACGGTAGGTCCGTTATTTAGCCGTACGGGACACAGCTAACGTCACCAGCTCTCATCCAGCCAGATTACAACACTGATTTGTTGTTCACAATGTAGCATCATCGGGGAAACATTTGGGTGCGTCTCCTGGACACGTCAATTGTGATTTTACTGCGTCCATTCAGATTTTAATGCATCAACATTCGGTTGTGCACTGCACAAAAGTCATACCGTTAAAAATTACTGAATTTCGGCATTGACTCGGTACCAAAGTATCGGTTCTTGTGACCGATACCCTACAGCCAGTTTAATGCGTCATACATATCACAATACTGCTTCACTGCTCACTGCTTACTTCTACTGTAACGCTCCAGTGGCAGCCTTCAATGCTCACCATTGACAACTGCCGAATGTCGATTCCAGACCCACTACACTAACTTTTGTTTAGGTGCCTTCCTGTAGTGCATCTCGCTGCACACAAAAGCACCTCCCTCCTCATCAGCGACTGTGCCCGCCAATCACACAGGAGATTGGGGTTCAATTCCCAGACAGGGCGGCGAGCCGCCCAAACAAGTGCGACCTATTCCTATCTGATTGGACACATCTTTTCCTTAGCAGGACAATCAGCTTCGGACACGACGGATCGATGTGCTGTCGCAGTGCCTCTGGGAATGCTGCGTGCCGCTCCACCCGATGTCCCCACGGACGTCATTAAAGATTGATCTGATGTTATCTTACCTGCTTCAGTAAGCTTCGGGCCACCGCCTCTGCAGCACGGTCCTAACGCCTGCAGAGTAACGGCAGCATATGACTCCTTTCGGCAACACTGGCTCTGTAATAGTCTGGCTGCTATATTTGGCAATGACTTTGGCCTGCTCCTCTCACAGAGAGCAAGGTCAGTGCTAACAGCCACCAAGATAATGATTCGGAGTAATCACCTGGGCCTTTCGCTTATCACTGTGGAGGTGGAAAACGCAGTCAGAGTCATTTCAATAGCTCCCATAACCATTCCATCATATGTGGTGGGCGCAAAATGTGCTGCACATCACTGAGCCACTGCTAATGCATTGTTGGTATTGTTGACTGGGGCGACTGTGGCTCAGTGCTAGAACGGGTCGTCCTTCAATCAGAGGATCTAGTCCATGTCGATGTGTCCTTGGGCAAGACATTTAATCTGTAGGCGGTGCCTTGCGGTGTATGAATGGGTATGAATGATAGTTAGTTCTGATGGTGTGTGAATGGGTGAATGACATGTAGTGTTAAAGTGCTTTGAGTGGTCGGAAGTCTAGAAAAGCGCTATACAATTACAAGTCCATCATCAGTTTGCACAGGAGAGTGAGGATATCGCTGCATCCTGGGGTGTGGGTCATCACTCAAAGATGTTAATATGTGTATTTGCAGAAGCAGGGTGGGAAATGTCACGCCAGCTCGAGTTAACAAGAAAATATTTTTCAACCACAAAAAAACACTCACTTTCTACATGAATCTAGCCATGCAGAGATTTTTACACCGTTTCATTTGACATTCCTGCCCTCCACATGGGCATACATTTGGGAAAGGACGGTACACAGGTAGAGACATATCCTACTAGGAGGAGTACAGTAGCTGTGTGAGAGAAATGAGGGATATCTCATATAACGAATATCAGTCAACTGATACTATATTTCAATTCCAAACGTAAGGTAATGGCTAAGAGGACATCAGGTGTTTTTCTTTACTGTTCTGTAATCAGGCCAAACATTTATCAACTTTAACATAAGTAACATGTAGAATAACATTTATTCAACTAACGCCATCCCCACCCTTTTCCCCGAGTTAGAGATCACATATACACAAATGTGCCTGTCCCATTAAAAATGTCCCTATACCAACATTAACAAACCCATGCCCCTTGCTCTCAACATTAATAAATTACTTTGAAAGCTCCATTTTTTTTCATGCCCTGGTTTGAAACTATATAGTCTTGTAAAGTTAGTATTTTTAAAGTTTTTTCTCATGTTGCAGAAGCCACTGAGAGTGAATCTTGTGTTCTGGATGTTATTATCATACTGTCGGTGATGTGTCTGTGTTTTTGTTCCGGTGCTCTGAGCACATCTCTCTGAAGCTCTTTGTAGGTGGTATGGAGGTCCCCTGGACCCGCCGTTAGACAATAACCTTTTTGTAGTTCATGAAATGTACCCGTGTTCAGGAATATGAAGGATAGCTGGTGGGTGTGCCTGTGATGGTTGACCAGCCCGGTCAAGTAGCCTTCTAGCTACTGCTGTGTTGCCACGTTGGTTCTAAAAACGTTGTTACATTACATTACAGTCATTTAGCAGACGCTTTTATCCAAAGCGTAAAAATGTTCCAGTTATTTTCAGCGTGCGGTGTCAACCAATCAGTGGCCACCAGGAAATGTAAACATATTAGACACATATAGCACAAGGTGCGGCCTTAATAGACCAACACACCACAGCTTGAAAAATAACAATTTTTGTGTGCATATATGTATCTGAATGCAGACGTATATATATGCAGAGGGCCTAAAGCACAGAGATGCTGACAACCCAGTGTGCACGCATTCACATATTTCATAACACATGTATCATTTTCCTATCATTTCTGACTGGCGGTTAGTGCATGTGTGTCAGTGGGGTCATAACTTCATCTCATCTCATGAGTCCATCTTTTTCTCCACACAAACTTCCATTCGCTGAGCTGAAAGTTTTATGGTGCGTAAATTGTCAACATAACAAATGAAAAATCGGGCTGCCCCCGGATGCCTGATGTAAATTGTCAGAAATAGAAGCACAGTGCACATGAGCACTCTGCTTGAAGGCATTGTAACGATTTAACGTGGCAGGTTCCGTGCTCATTTCTCCTTACACTTTATTTCAACAACAGTTGACGTCAAAGTGGTTCCTGAGACTCAAACTTCAGTGCTGAGTACTTTCATCAGAGTGAAGGTTTGGTGATTCAGCAAAACTCACTGGGAAAAATGACCAGCAGCACATTGAAACTACATTCATCCAAACAATATATGTATTCATCATATACAAAACTAGCAGTACACCTGTACTCCATCCAGCAACATCCTTAAGATAAATCTCTATAATACTATATAATATTTGTTTCATTCCTTGCATGAATCCTCAGGTTCTGTGCTTGGTGATTGGAGACATATTACACTAGTCGGGAACAATAATGAGCGTCGGGTGTGACCATTTTTTTATTATCATTCCTTTTCACACATGCACTGCAACCCTGAACTTCTCTGGACATTATTGGGAAGGAACGCACACTAAACATTCAGACACTAAACTGATTTTAGCCTGCCTGCTCCCTGGTGCAAAGTCTGCGTAATGTCCAATTGAGTTTGTGTGTGAATAGAGCCGATCGTTCTCCGGAGAATTCAAAATGGGCTGATGGCATTTCTGTAATGCCACTGGCGCAAAACAAGAAAATACAAACATCCGAGGGTAAAGAAGAAGGGTCATTTGCACGAAGACGCCATCGAAAAAGTGATGACTTCATTTAAAATTGCAGCGCTCTCACCTGTCACTAATCAACAACTGGCCCAACAAAATCCAAAGCATTGCACACAGCTGCACACCTTCCAACTTCATGAGAGGACATTCATTAGATCAGACTAGGTGGGTTGGACATACCTAACAATTAATTAACATTTAATCAAATTTGCTGTTGACTCCAACAGTAAATAAACAGTAGTGTTAGCGAATTAATGTAAAATAGGTTTCCCCACCTCCCCATCATGCACTTCAGTCTTACTGTTTTTTATATGAAATAATCTGCAGACCTGATACGTGATGGACTGATGAGTTGGCACTGTGGCTAATGTTAGCCCAGCTGCTGGAAACAACTGCTCAGCTGCATGTCCTGGGGACAACTTGATCTGTCCATCTTTGACATCCCTAATTGTGGCCTTTGTTTACCTCAATTGCAAAGAATATAATGCCATTGTCTTCTAAATTTCCCATCAGAGCTGTTGTAACACAGGTAATTCCAAACCCCAGGGATGTTATTTATCCAACCTTTATGAGCAACCAGTTAGTATTTGTTTGTGCCCACCTATTATTTGAGATATGGCAATTATTGGAACACCAGCTTTTATTAAAGAATTTGCAGTAATCTTTTATTATAATCTTTGGATATGTCTTTAAAAATAACTCAAACATTGAACTCGGAAGATAATACTGTATTGTTGCAGTGCACCATAATGAAGTCTGTAGCTTTATCTGTCAAGACTGAGCGACCTGAATTTGTCTTTTAAAAAACAGAGAAAGGGAGCACCACATGAGGAGAAGCAGGAGGAGGATATTATGTGGGGAAGCAGGGGGGTCAAAGCACCTGCAGCCAGAGCAGTGCTGAGAGGAGAGGTGAAGCTGAATGCCAGATCAGGGGAGCTCAGACTCGATAGTGCAGGCTAACCTATTAGTCTCAGAGGGCTGCTTACATAATGATGCCTTCAAGGCGTATAAAACACATTTACAGGTTCCTTGGACTGAGCAGAGAAAACTGGATGTGGCAGGCTGAACTGTAAAAAGACAATCAAGTACTTCACTTTTATCCTGTTTTTTTTTTCACAATACATATTCTTGCAGCCCAAGGCTAAGAGTTGGCCCTGGGATAACTTATCGCACTACAAAATCAGTGACACAAATTACAGTGTTTGCTTAAGCCCTGTTTTACACTTGCAATTTTAGATTTTCAGGGATAATCCCACAGAGCCAATTTTGCTTTGGAATTTGCCAGGATTGTGCCAGTGTGGAAGCTCACTTAGCTCCAGGCTAATAGCTCACTTACCCTCAGTCCAACAGCTCACTTAGCCCTAGACTAACAGTCCACTTAGCCCAAGGCTGATAGCTCACTTAGCCTCAGTCTAACAGCGCATCTAGCCCCAGGCTACCAGCTCCCTTAGCCCCAGGCTACCAGCTCCCTTAGCCCCAGGCTACCAGCTCCCTTAGCCCCAGGCTACCAGCTCCCTTAGCCCCAGGCTCAGCTCACGTAGCCTCAGGTGAACAGCTCACTTAGCCTCAGGCTAACAGCTCACTTAGCCCCAGGCTAACTGCTCAAGTAGCCTCAGGCTAACAGCTCACTTAGCCCCAGGCTAACAGCTCACTTAGCCTCAGGCTAACAGCTCACTTAGCCTCAGGCTAACAGCTCACTTAGCCCCAGGCTAACAGCTCACTTAGCCTCAGGCTAACAGCTCACTTAGCCTCAGGCTAACAGCTCACTTAGCCTCAGGCTAACAGCTCACTTAGCCTGGGACTAAGAGCAATTTGAAAAGACCTACTGATGAAAAAACGTATAGTCTATATTAGCTAAGTGTTTGGATTTGATAATCAATGCCTACTATTAAAGTTATGCTAATCGCTAATTTGATAAAAATGTAATGTGTAATGTGAAAGGTGTCGCTTGATTAACCCTCAGAAATTGATCACCCAACTCTGCAGTTCCTCTCAGCTTTATGGAGTATTTTAGCACCTTTAAGCTCATTGTTATAGCTATTTTTAGTGAAAAACTTCGATAAAAAAAGGCGGACAGAAGAATTTAGAGACCTGCTGGTGAACCTATTGGTGCATTTAGAGGCCACAGAGACAGATATTTCCTTCAGGAGGTGGTTAGAAACCAAAACGAAGCTAAAAGGAGAGTGAATATTTGGTTTACCTTCATCAAGTCGACACAAACACAACTCCAAATTAATGGTTTTGCTGCACAAAATCACAATAACAAAAGTGCTTATTCAATTTGACCTTCAAAAATGACCCATCCGAAGCGTCTCTGCGGCCCTTAAATCAAACCCACTTTGTCTGTGCATTTGCAGACAGCTAAAGGGATCTTAATGAAAATACTCTCTCCAGTGTGAACGATCGTGAAACTTATGCACACGACATATCTTACAGATGAAGATAAACAGCGTCTGAAGTGTTATATCCTGCGTGTTAGCTGAGCTCTCACCAGCGCCTGTGTCGTCTCTAAGTTTACTCGGGCCTCAGGCGATGTCACATTTAATTCCAACTGTGAGACTCTTCCAGGACTCCAGGGTATTGCCTCCTCTATTAATCTAAGTGAATAATTTACCATATGTTTCTTTGAACATAATGTACATCTGCCGAGGAGCAAGATCTAAAAGGTATTAAAGATAAATGTATGCTCTCTCCATATTTGAATACACACCACGTCTAAGGCAGTGGCGGCAGGTGGAACATTTTCTTGGTAGGGCTGTGCCACATCCAATCAATTTCAGCAAACATCCCAGAATGATTTAATGCAAACAAATTAAGATATCAAACACGCATTACTACTTTGCAGTTAAATATTTAACATTTATTCCAACACGAAAAAAAGCAGTAAATAACACTTTGACAAACACGTCAGGACATCTTATTTTTGTCACCCTCACAGGCAATTCAGTATAATATAATAATATATATATCATATAATAATATTCTGTATAATATAATAATATATATATCATATAATAATATTCACTGTAATATAAAAGACACACACACACTTATATATATATATAATTATTTATTTATAACTATATCAGTAGTAGTATATCAGTATATCAGTGGCGGGCCGTGGATTTTATACCTGGGCCTTCAGTGCTGTCCTACTACAGTTGAATTACCTCCTAATAACCTCATCATGACACATCAATCCAGCAAACCTGCAGCGGATCCACGCATTCCACCACACAAGAGCACGAGCCATTCAAATATTATTCATAAAAGCGACACGATAGACAAACGAACAGTAGTAACGTTACTATGTAAACAAACACACGCAGTTTGTCACTTACCGAAACTTAAAGAGTTTAATCCCAGTACATCGTTTCAGTTCCAGTAAAAAGTCCTTCTCGATTTATGGGCGCCAGTGATGGACAGTCGAGCCTCGTCAGTTGTATTTCGCAGGTCTGCTGCGGCAGGTTCACAGCGGGGCCGGGTCCCCTCCTCCGCCGGGGTACCGGCCGGCGCAGACCGCACCGCACGTTGGGCTGCGGTTGTGGAGCTGTTTCCCTGCGAACGTGTTCGTTGAGTTGTAGATCCACTCGAGTGAAAGTTTTCAAAAGCACCATAGCTTTTACCGTTATCAGTAACTCCGCCACTAAATCCGTTTCTCCTCCTTCAGAAAAACAAAGCTAAGTAAAAAATAAATAAACTACACCAAGCAAAACCCTACAAATGTTATAATTTCTTCCATATCCTTCCACTTGAACTCTGACTGCTACAAGCTAAATTCTGCTAGCAAGCATAAGTTTCACTTTAGTCACGTGCTCGCCCACTGACCAATCACAGCACACCCTGCACTTCGCGGCAGAGCTGCACATGGACATATAATGATGACGTAGATGTAGGCCGGCTAGTATGGGGGTAGCGGCTGCTGACACTCAAAGAATACGCCCAACATGTCAAACTAAAGATCTGATTGGTTGAACACTATGACAATCAACAATATCGTCCCCATTCACTTAAACTGCACATGGAAGCACTTTTGAGTCTGCAGGCCTCGGGCCTCTCTTCTACTGAGAGACACAGAGGTGAAATCTGATTGGATAAAAGCTCTACTTAAAACAAGCTGCACTGGAAGCAGAGCAACTGAGGAAGACAGTAGCTGTGCAATGAGAAAATAAGATAATGGGAAAAATATTTGTATAAATTATAATACATAAAAAATATATATATATACATATTTTTTTGTGATTCTGTTTAGGTCAGCAGAGAAGGCTTTGCAGGCCCTGACGGCCCGCCACTGCTATATATCCATTTCTCTGCACCTGTCAGAGATGCTGGATCTGTCCCCATTGTTTTAAAAAGCTAAATAAGTTATTAGCATGACTGCATCCAGCGAGCCAAACCTTTCCGGTGTATAGCTACTAGAGAAGCTTCATGTACTGCTTCCCTTTCCTGCTAGTCTGCTGTCTGATTGTGAGGTCAGGCTGATCTGGCATCTGCTCTTTCAGCTGTAGTTTCTCCTCTCAGTTCTCCGGGTCTTGGAGGAGTCTTGGAGGAGCAGTGCGTGGGGCAGAACGAAATCTAATTGTATGTCACTCATTTATATCTTTAGTCAGCATTAAAGCATCATTGGCTAAACTGCTTTATAGACCCGCCTCTTTGGGGCAGATTCTCCAGCGCCCCAGCCAGCTGAGACGTGCACACGCAGAGAGGAGCTGCAGACAGGCGGAGAGGACATGCAGGAAAAGCATATATTTACCGCAGATATCATATTTTACACATGTT
The DNA here is from genome assembly GCA_032191485.1 of Leptoclinus maculatus. Classification (NCBI taxonomy): domain Eukaryota; kingdom Metazoa; phylum Chordata; class Actinopteri; order Perciformes; family Stichaeidae; genus Leptoclinus; species Leptoclinus maculatus. The sequence continues at coordinate 43,150,971 of JAVDOI010000001.1, read as the reverse complement.
ACGGGGTGATTCCATATTTCAAAAACACAAATATTGACAATTTGTATAGTTTATTATTATTATTATTGTTTTTTTAATTATTTGTAACTCAAGGGGGGGCGGCGCCCAAGCGCCCTCTATTGACCCGCCGCCAGTGGTCTAAGGTATGTTCAGGGCACACATAAGCATATGGACAGATGGTGAAAATACAACTAACACATGCTTTTAGACTCGGTGCCTATCAACCATTTGAGTGCAGTGCATTGACTGCATGCGTCATCAGTGGGAGGTTGGTAAAGGAGAGTGTGGGGGTTTAGAAACCCCTGTCCCACGCCTAGAGGCTGATCAATATCAATCTCATCAATACGGAAGTTCACTACGCTCAGAGGACTGTGGTAATACTTATGCAGGACATGAAAAACAGGCCGTTGCGTGGAAGCATCGGGGCTCCGTGGGTACATCGGTGCACGCAAGGTTAGCGGTAAGTCAGCGTGCACTTGGATTTTTGCATGTCTGGGGATTTTTTCCTTTGGCTTTGTCGTTTTCCCGCTGAGGTAAATTAAGCATGACTTCGGTAGTGAATCTACCCAGCCTTGAGGAGGACCTCAGCTGTGCGTGTCCTCTCTGCCCTAAGGATGCAGAGACTAACTCGGGTAACTCCCTTGTTACCTCTCTTTGTGCTCATGCCCCCGTCTCAACCCCTGTCTCCCGCCTGGGTTTCCTCCAACACCGTGTTGACTCACTGACTGAAAACTGATCTCCCTACAGGGTATCCAGACAAGTCTGAGGCTTCTTAAGTCTTTGTTAATGCTATGCTTATCTTTGGTTTTGCTCACTTTCGTTTTTAAATTTGTGATATATTCAGACTGCTTATCCACCTTAGAGCTGCACTTATAAATATGTTAATATTAACAAAAGATACATTGACTACATATAATGTGAAAGGTGTCACTAATAGTAGCGTGTGTTTCCATTCAATTAACGAATATTAAGCAGACTTTTGTAATGTCGCTAAAAAAATTAATTTGAATTAGGCTAATTTCCACTAACTTGTTTGGAGCCATTAAACTCGGCTACAGCGTAGTTTGGCATCGTTATATAGGGCAGTAATCTGCCAGAAAAGATAGGTGAAGAAGTAGAGGTTGCGAACCAGAAACCTCATTTGTTTCAAGTTGGCAAATAGTAAATGTACTTTTACTTGTAGCGCCTTTCTAGTCTTCCACTCACAGCGCTTTAACACTACATGTCATTCACCCGTTCACACCCACTGATGGCAGGGGCAGAGGCTACCATGCAAGGTGCCACCTGCCCATCAGGACTTACTAACCCTTGACACCCACACTCCACAGCCTGCACAGGAGCTATTTGGGCCCAAGGACACATTGACATCTGATGGAAGAGCCGGGGATTGAACTGCCGATGTTCTGATTGGAAGGACCTGCTCTACCTCTGAGCCACGGCCGCCATAGGTTAATTGTTCTTTTATGTCTGCTAGTATTGGCCATGTTTCACGCTGTCCAGAGACAAAGAATATAAAAATATATCAATGGATTTATTAAATTATTAAATTATTATTAAAACTAAAACAGGAATTAAAATTCCAGTACATAATGTATATTCTTGTATATAAACATAGAATTGAATTGAATAGATCTTCTCCATAGTCACGGACACTCGGTCCAGCTATATGAGTCAGTATCGTCCAGATATTCAACATCGGTGCATCCCTCTAATACTAATAATTACAGCTAAGAGGCTAACATTAGCCGTTTTTCCGACTTGACTGTAAGAAATGACAGTCTATATCAAAGGACTTGAACATTGCAATAAGCACAACATGTAAAAGGGAAACAGAAACCTTTTTTAAATGAAATTACTGTAAAACCAGTAAAGAGCTTTTCATATCCAAAGCATGCCAGCTGCATTCCACCGATGCCAAACTGTCCCTGCTTCACACCACACATCACAACGTATGGACTGACTGCTGACAAAACTGGGACAGCGGGAAGCTGGATTAAGAGAGCAGATGAAAAAAAAGAGCGAGGGATAGAAAGATGACACAGAGAGAATGCTAAGGAAGGATATAGATAATGAGGCAGAAAAGGAAGAATGAGATGTGAGGAATCAGCGCTCTGGGCAGAAAAACCGCAGAGGGAGAAAAAGAAGACACAGAGCAATTAAATGACGGGCAGAGTGAGAAAGAGGGGGAAAGTAAGACAGGGACAAAAAAATATATAAAAAATGCTCAAAGATTCCCAAAGAGAAAAACTGTAAAAGTCAAATTTGCTTCGCTCCCGTTAATTCCACTACAAGCTCAACTGTACAGTAAATAAAATTAGTCTGAATGGTTTTTAAATAAAAAAGACGCTGGCTGGGCCAATCAACACCATTTTCCTGCTCATATGTTGCCCGTATTTGCAGCACATTTCAGAACTCCTGAAACTCATCCAAAAGTGACAAGTGCTAATTGAGAAGCCAGATAAAAATGGGCAAATGAACAAAAGCAGTACAGATTAATGATGGATGACAGAAAACAATCATTTTCGGCATCAGAGCCAGACGGTTTCTAGCGCCGATCCAAAGCCCGGGCCGGTAGAGGACACGCAGTACGAGGAGACGCAGGGGGACAGAGCTGGAGTGTAGTGTCCCAGAGCTGGATAACCCAGTAGGACTTCATGACTTCATGAAGGATCGGGTCTATACGTTCGGCAATGTCGACTCAAACAAAGGAGGTGACATTTCTCCTTTTGTTTCCTCCCATTCAGACTCTCGAAGATAAGGGTTAGAAAGTTAAGGAATTCACAATAAGTCGAATTAGAAACAACAGTTCCCCCCCCGGGAAAGTTGTGTTAACTGGATCGAAGCTTTAATCATTTAAAAGGGCGGCAGTTCAATCCCCCGGCTCCTCTTAACCGCATGTCAAAGTGTCCTTGAGCGAGACACTAAACCCCAAAGTTGCTCGGGCGCTTCACAGCAGCCCACTGCTCCTAATGCTCATTAGTGGTGTTTTTTTTTGTCATAATTAAAAGTATTGGACAAATTAAAACATTGACCTCAAGATGGCCAAAGTTGTTACAATGTATCCTCAGAGGAACATGAATGTCTGCACAGAACATCATGTATCCAATCCAATCCTGTAAAAGTCGGCGAGTCGTTTCACACAAAAAACACTAACTTAAAACCTCACGGTTGTCACTGCAAGATGTCATTAGGACACATTATGCCTCATGGTATGGTGTGAAAAGATATTTACAAGTTAAAATGACCCGAACCCGAATAGTCCACGTCTCGCCGATTTGACCGAAGGGAGCCTGATTCACACAGTCGAATCGTCGAATCGTGTCGGGAAAATGTTGGTGTTTCCAATTTCCACACACACACACACACACACACACACACACACACACACACACACACACACACACACACACACACACACACACACACACACACACACACACACACACACACACACACACACACACACACACACACACACACACACACACACACACACACACACACACACACACACCTTCCGGTGATAAGGTTTTGGTTCTGCCGGTAAAAGCAAGGATAAAGGTTCATTGTGGAGGTCATACAAGATGGTACATCTTCGAGCAACATGCTTCTAGTGTTAAGAACTTAGTTTTCACGAGCCAACTGGGACAGTCTGCGAAAACAAATCAGCTTGCTTCCTAATATTAATGTACATGTTTCCCTGATCTTCTGTATTAACCTTGTTTCAAGACAACACTATCATTATCCTTCTCCTTGTTATCGTCATTTTTACTCATAGTTCACCCAAATTACAAAGAAAACAAAACTTATTTTTCTGGTTGTATTTGTCAAGACAGTGGACAAATAAAACCAAATCTGTTGTTGTTTTTTGTAATTTCGAGAAACTTTTTAAATACATAGACGCACACCATGAAGGTAAGGTAAAAACAATTAAAGGTGTGAAACAAAGTGAAGACGTGATTTAAAAGATACAGGTCAAGCAGCCCGAGCTCGTCAAAACAATATCAAAAGAAAAAAAGTCCCGAAACAAGTGACACTGGATTTGTAACAGGTGCAACCGGAGTAATGCTGGATTGCTGTGTTCATTGCTGCAGATCAGCATGGTTTTTGGATGACACTTTCATTATGCAAAAACTAATTGACCTTAGTATATTTGCTGAGTTCTATATGTGTGAAATGGCTCTTTCCGCATCAGGCTTTAATGAATTAAGTATTTCAATTTACTACAAGGAACTTTTCACTGGTTACTCATCTGCTGCTGCACCCGTATCGCTGGGCCCGCTGAGTTAATGGTGTTACGGGAGAACCAGAACTACGAGGGGCAGACTGTCAGACCCGGCAAAAGTAAAATGACAAGTTTTTCTTCAGGGAGTCTGGCTATTGCAGGTACGCAACACTTTTTTCCACAGGAATGAACAAAATGAAAGTTCCTTGCAGTAACTTTAACTTGAAAATTAAGTTCTCAACATTTTGAAAAAGTAATAGCTTGTACATGTACTATATTATCGTCAATGTGTTATAAATACAAAGGAACTGAAGGGGCCTCCACACAGGATAATTCATTATATACTTACTGTGCAAGTCTGCACTGTATAAATCTACCAATAAAAAGGGACTGAATGGACTTCAATAGAGTTTAACGCAATATATAAATCACAATAACTCATAAACTGTGCATCATTATAAAGTCACGTCATCACAATGAGATTATGTAGGAGTAGAGACAAATCAAAGGGGTCTTTGAAAATACCTTTTTCAGGACTAGCATTTTGTGGTGGGTGTGATTAAACACGAACGGAGAGACAACGCAGACACGCACTCACCCCCAGCTTGCGGCTGCGCATGCGTACGTAGCCCTGCTTGACGATGTCGTTGAAGTTGGAGGCCATCTTCGGGTGGGGGGTAACCTGCCGGCCGTCGCCGTGGAGACCATCCAGATGCTTCTTCCCTCCCTCAAACAGTCCCTCGCTTTCCCCTCCTAGCTCCCAGCTCCTCTGTCCTGTGCTCCGTCCGTTCACTTTCAATCCCGTCCGTCTCCTTCAGGACTTTGTGTGCGTCCTCCCTCTAGCACTTCCTGTTTCTATCTGTCCTCAAACTCCGTCGCTCCTCTTGCAGCTCTTCACATCTTCCCCGCCCTCCCCGTTTCCTTTCCTCCTGTTTCCTTTTCGTTCCCCTCTGTTGGACTTGTTTCTCTCCTTCTTTCACCTCTTGCTGTCCGTGCGTTTTTTCCTTTCCTCCGTCCTTCTTTCATTCACTCCTCACCAGATGGGTCTTTCCATCATCTCCATTATTGGCATCTCTAAGAAATGTACAGAGAGAGGGAGAGGCACAAATGTTTATATATGTATATATTATTCAGAGAGTGAGAGTGAGGAGAACAACATTATCGTCCATTATTCATGCGGGTGGCACGCACCATTATTGAGGGCAAGAGGGCGGGATGACTGCCGGTGACTTTGTGCTGTAACGGGCAGTATGCTTTGCCGTTTGTCTGAGAAAAATGAGCGCATGTGTGAGCTTGTGTATGAGTGTGTGTAATGGCATGAAGCTGTAATGCTCTACCAAGGATATCACAGGAGGCAGCATCCATTAGCAGAGAGTCTATCTAGGAAATACAAAATGTATGAGGTTTAATCTGTTCTCTAATCAAAGCCTGTTTACCCATCATGCCACGCTGTTTACTCCCTGCTTCCATCTAGAAGCATTTCCACTTCAAACACCCGAATCACTTCATCCCTTACTTTCAGCATTTATTGCGTTGCAATGCCGCCAAAGATACACGCTTCCAGTATTACCACCTTTTTGCGAACATGGATCTGTTGCCCTTGGTTGTGGTTATCCGTTAAAGCTGCACCCTTTTCTTTAACAGCCAAATGACTGTGTGATGTGAGGTGTTGCTCAAAACTCTGCAGCTCCCCTCAGCTTCATGCAGCCTTTTTATTTTATTTTAGCTCGGATGAACCCGCTGTAGTCCTGAGCCCCTTTCAAACATCCATTGCAACCCTGAAATGATCTCGAACCGGAGGAACACAAATGTCAGAATCATTCGGACCAGACTTTCAAACGGATTTTAACTTGCCTGCAGCACAAAGTCTGTGCAACGTACGATTGTGCCTGTGTGTGAATAGAGCCGCTCATTGTCCGGAGAACTCTATTGTTCGAGCGATTTTGCGACAATTGGCGTGTCCGGTGGCGTTATCGGCCTTTAATTGTAAATTATCACGTCATATGGTTTTTTTAGGGATAAGACATGGCTGTCAAGTACTTACTTTATTCTTGTCAGAATATGCATTTGAAAAATGTCAACGTTAGACGTTTTCCTCCTTCATAGAGACAAGAGCTCCTGAAACGATCTGTTAAAAAGATGATAGTCCACAGTGATACTGAACAATATATTGGTGGTATTGGGCGGAAACTCGATATTTCGTCATTTTTGTATTTTTTTGGCCTTTGCGCCGGCAACAGCCGTGGCCGGAGGCATTATGCTTTTTGCCTGGAGGGAATTACATCCATTACATTACATTACAGTCATTTAGCAGACGCTTTTATCCAAAGTGACTTACAATAAGTGTATTCAACATAGGTATTCATCCCATTCTCATGAACGCGTGTTTATCAAAATTAGGTGTGATGTTGACATTGTGATTATAGATTATAGATAGAAGCGTTTGCTGATCGGTGGTCTAAAAGCGTACCTTGACATTTGCTGGTCACAAACTTATAATAAAACTCTATTTAAGCTTAATTTTGGTAAAATATGAATAATATGAATATTTTTAGTAATATAATGACACAAGTATGTATCTGAACATATATAAAGACATAATACTAACTTTGACCATGCAGTGTTTTTTTATTTCCTGAAAATTACAATTTTGGACCTACAAGGTTTCCACCCGACAGTGACAATGAGTAGGAAGATAAGAGTACTACAAACTAAATCATCTGCTTCTGATTTTGGACATGATGGTCCAAAATTGTTGTCACATTTTTGTCTGAAAAAAAAAAAAAAAAGAGGAGGAATGAGGAGACAACGATGGCCTTGACCTAGTGCCGGAGGAAGCCGAGTGTAAAGTACAGCAGACACACATCTCAGACACTTGCCGTCTTCATTGACTCACTCGCCGTATGATGAAGCTGCTATACAAGAGGTGACGTGACTTATACGGCCATTTGTGCATACTGAGCATGCAGATGCATGTGTGCAACCCAATGCGTGTGTGTGTGTGTGTGTGTGTGTGTGTGTGTGTGTGTGTGTGTGTGGGTGGGTGGGTGGGTGGGTGGGTGGGTGGGTGTTTGCCATCAGGCTAGGAGCAGTGGGGCAGACATTTCCCATAGGGCTCAGTGGTAAATCTCCCTGACAACAGCGGAACAGAGACATTAAACTTTAACAAGGGGATCATTAATACACACACAGGTGTGCGCGCACACACACACACACACACACACACACACACACACACACACACACACACACACACACACACACACACACACACACACACACACACACACAGAAGGCTGGCAAAAGACGGGCAGGGGCTTATCATTATGGAAATGTTAGTTTAGCTAAGTGGCTCAGGCACAAAAGACTATTAAACAAACACACGGATTCAGACTAAATGGAAGAGCACACACTCGTGCAAATACACACACAGATGTCAATGACTACAACAAACATGTACATATGATTGTGTAAATACAACAATAATCAGTTTGTCCTCATGGAGCTGTGCAATTGCACCACCTTAAATAAATATGCTGCTCGGGACGCACTGTGCTCAAGGTGTGCTATTCATGAAATATTATATGAATAAGTCATTTCCATTTGTGGCCATTAGTATGTTCAACATAAATACTTAAGCACATTGCTAAGAAGACTAGAAGCCTCTGGTTGGCCTGACTCTTCATTTTTCATTGAGAACCACCAGGCACATAAAGGATTTTGTGAAAATATCAAATAGTAATTTTAAACCTGCTCTTATCAATATTTGTATGTTAATAGTGGATCAAGTGAGCCCACAGAGAATTATTATCAAACTCAGATTTGCATGGCTATTTAAAGGGGCAGTGTGTGGGATTTAGTGCCATCTAGCAGCGGGAAGTGCTCATTCTAAGCTAACGGAAACACAACGATGAAAACATAGTTAGTTGGGAATATTATATTCCATTCATGCAAATAGATCCCGTTAAATCCTACACACTAGCACTTTAACGTCTTTCAGCTCATTGTTTTGGTTTAACAGCCCAAAATGTGTTTTGGTTTGGACTCACAGCTCATATCAACTTTGTTTCCAGCAGCAGCATGCAGCCGTTTTCTAAAAAGCTCTGATAAACCTTTTGTTTACTACCTAATAAGCACCAGCCAACAGACGGATAAAGTTAGCGACCGGCTGGTGAAAATAGTGGAACATTTAGCAGCAAAACAGCTAGACACGTTTCTCAGGAGTTGGAGGAGACCAAAACAGAGCTATAAGGAGACCGAATAGCTGTTGGTTAACACGTTCACTAAAGTCAAATATGTCCCTAGGTGTGTTTCCATCTACCTGTTTTAATGCACATTTTCAATTTGATTTTAAAAAATCAGCCTTTACACTTTACACTGTACTGATTGTGTTAAGCTGCTGGAAGAGAGGGTGTACTAGCAGCAGATGACGTAGCCTTCTGGAGGGGCATCACGATGTATGTAGGGGTGGATCGTGCGGCCTCCACACAGCCAGGAGCTCACTCTGCTGTGTCGATAAAGCTTTCTCACAAGTTTTTTTTTCCTTCCCCAATAAATCAATATTTGTGTCCTTGATTATAGTGTAGCCCATAGGATGACAATAACATGACTATATACCACCGGGTATATGGTATTTGAGAGGCAAGAGGGAGATACAATCTATTTACCTATAACCATTACCTAAACTCAGTATCATTTATTTATTTATTTGGAAAAACATCCATTGTTAAATACTGATTAAAATGCTTCAACAGTGACACCTGTAGGACAGGCAAGAAAGTGGTAGTTGGAGACAGAGGAGGACAAACTCCTGCTGTCCTCCCTCAGGGTGGGACATCTTGTATCAATTTAAATGTAATCCCCTTTGTTTCATGCTAATCTGTTATTGGCCAAAACACGTAAAAAAACGACGTACTTTGGTGGCGTGCAGCGGCCTGACATACTGCTGTACTCCGCTCACCCGGGACTGGATCCCAATATGGGCGACAGACTGCAGCATCGCATGGTAAGATGTTACCACTGTTCATTTAATAGAGGAGCTGAGCACTTCCTAAACCACTGCTACTATCTGTCAGAAAACACAGTGACGCAAAATAGTTTATTTAGAGAGAGACCCATCTGTTGTTTTGTTAATACGGCAAAAACCTGACAGCACACTCGCTACATTTCCAAACATCCAATAGTACAGAGTGGTGCTTCTTCTTTCTCAAATAAACCATCCTTGGCAGTGTGTACAATGAAATGCACTGATACCTGTATGCAGAGAGCGTATTAACCAGAAAACACTAAAGAGTGTCATGTTATAGTGTGGCCTCACAGATTTAATGTTATTAGCTGCAGCTTAGTCAATTCTCTGGTAACAGTTTTCCTATCGGTTGAAACTTTGACCTCAAACAACTTAAGGCCTTAATAATTGTATTTAAACAGCAGTTATTGTCATTTAGAAACTGCACTCATTGAAATCCTGATTGATTTTGATAGTAAAACATCTTGTGTGCTATTGTTCCAAACCACACAGAACGGTGGTGCGTGACGAAGGTGATGATCCTGACATGTGCGCTTGATTTTGTACCATTTTGATGGCTCCAGAGATTATGAGCTCTTGAAACCAGCCGACTGCTTTTCATATTATTCAAGTATTCCCATTTCAGCTCATGTGTCCCATACAGAACTCAACGATCCACTGACTATGCTTTCATAACTCAGGTTTGATGATATGCCATTAAGTCCGCTGAAACGAAACCAATGAGCTTCGGTGTCGGGCATAAAAGAGCCATGATGAATAAGCTTTGATAAGCACCATCATGACCAGAAGGACTGAATGCAATCGGAGCCCTTCTCCCCAAAAAGTCCTTTTCTTTACCCCCCCCTTTCAATATGCATACATATGCTACTGGGCATAGGGTCTTTGTCCACATTTAATCAGAAATATATGGAAGTCTAGAGCTGTCAATATTTTAAAGAATTCAAGTCTTAATGTGTAATTTAAAAAAAACGTTCATTCTTCCTCCGAATGCCAAGTTTCTTTTTTATCTGGAGCATCCAGAAACTTTTCTTGGACGCTTCTTAGGATTTTCCGCCATACTCCTAGCTGCTGCTCTGTCACTATGGTCTCTCCCTTGTGGAAATGACTCTCACTGCCAGAGGGGGGAGACAAAAGTGTTGCACTCCAGCTTTAAATTGAGTGCTGTAAAACAAAACAAGACAATATATTCTGTATATCCTCTGCCTTGTCCAGCACATTGTCCTCTGTGAATCCTTTGCAACGTCCTGGACACTGCATATTTGCTCTTGAGTACTGTACAAGAGGTTTTGCTGTAGTTTATATAGCTTTAATTGGACAATTGTACCCGTGTATATATTTTTTTCTACCCTTCATGGCTCAGCCTCAAAAGTATGCCACCCGGTATTTCACTGCATACCTTGTAAAACTTCTTCAAATCTTAAATGTGTTTGAATTTCTACATTTAAATTGTATTTTGAAACAAGATGTGGAAGATTTCAGTTTGATTAAATGATTTGATTGTATCACTGTGGATATCCACACAATGAACTGTGCGCCTTGGAGCAAGGTACTGAACAATTGAATGATAATACAACACGAAGAACTAGGAAAGGAAAGAAAGATACAAATACACATTCAAAAACAAACTGCATTGGGTGTGTGTTTAATTACTTTCAAATGAGCTTCAATCGCACCATCAGACTTAATGGGTTAGTCATTCATCTTCTTGAATACAGACACACACACACACACACACACACACACACACACACACACACACACACACACACACACACACACACACACACACACACACACACACACACACACACACACACACACACACACACACACAAAGGCATCTTGTCAAGGCAAGATCTCACTCATAACAAGGGCACCACATCGATTGACTGATGCCCCCTCATTGATCCTGCGTCGGTTCTTCCTGTGTGTGTTTGCGTTTGCGTGTGTGCGATGACACTGAATCAATGGAGTGTTCACAGTCTGTCCCCCGACCAGCCAGCGGCCCTTATGCTACGGTTCGAACACCTCTCAATCACTCCGGCAAAAGCGTCCTTATATCAGATGAACTGTGATGCATCCCTATAACGAGTGGGAACGATGAACGATGAGTGTGAAAGAGATGGCAGCCCCTAGCGCAGGTAATACAATCAGTGGTAGGACTTCTTACAAGTGCAGTTAGTCACATTTTAGTGGCTTTACATAGACAAAAGAGGGTCAGTGGCACTATTACATGTTTAACGCGCGAAATCCACAAAACCAGCCTGAAAATGAAAGAAAGTCTGAAAGGATATTTGGCGGACCTTTAACAGGTCAGTCTGCGTCAGAGGGCAGGACTTAGCGAGGATCTATTCGCCTTTGACCACCAAAATGTAATCAGTTCATCCTCAGGTCCAAGAGGACATTTGTGCCAAATTTTTGGTAAATTGCCTCCAGGTATTCCTGAGATATCGGTTTCATGAGAATGGGACAGACGGACGGACGAAAAAATAGTGCCTCCTCGCCGGCAACCGTAAATACACATAGCTGAGCCGTACAGTATGTCAAGTTCAAAGATGGATGTGCATGAGTCCAACCTGCAACTACGTCTTGCAAATTCCAACAAATAAATATGTATATGTGTGTGCGTGTGTGTGCATGTGTGTGTGTTCTTCTGATTGTCTGTGTGTTGTGACCTTTATCCTCTCCTGAGTATTTTCACTCTCAGGTCGACACTTTTGAACATCAAAGATCACATCTGGTCAGTATCTCTGTACAACACACACACACAACTAATACGATTACTGCCAGTGCCACACACACACACACACACACACACACACACACACACACACATCACAGTGAGCCACGGACACACACACACTCACACTCACACACACAGCCACCTGTCTCTCGCCTGCAGAGAAGTGACTCATGAACTCAGTCAGGCAATCAGTCCCTATTCCTCCATGCCTGTCCCTTCTCTTCTTCTTCTTTCACTTTTTTTCTCTCCTTCCTTTTACTAACACATTCCCTCTTCTCCATCTTCTACTTTTCCCCTCCTCCATTCTTCTTCTCATTTATTCGTTCAGAGAAAACCGGTGCACCTATGTGTCACGTCTGCCCGTTTATGTAAGAACCAGATACATTCGGACATCTTAGTTGTGCTAATGGTTTTTTATTCATTAGTTCATTATTTTACAATAATTTATAATATATAATTTTGGTCACACACAGTGTAACAGCTACAGCCTTCAAATCAAAATAAAAAGGAGATTAATGTGCACAGGTGAAGCCAGGTTTTCTTCACGGCGGTCATCCATTCATTCCAACGTATCCTCATAACCCCCCCACCACACACACACACACACACACACAACACACACACACACACACACACACACACACACACACACACACACACACACACACACACACACACACAAAAGTCTTCTAATTAAGCTGAACTAATAGTAGACCTCAATCTTCATCGATTTGCATCCGATGGTCCAATTTCCGAACAGTGCAGCGCACAGACAAATCATCAAACATACCAACCTATGCATGGACAGTCAGAACCCCCCCCCTCCAAAAAAACAAAACACAAACACCAGAGAAATTGATCTGTAAAATCAATCGGGCATCTCTATTTGGAGTGGATTGTGTTTCCAGTTTAGGACATGTGAAGCCGATCGGTCAATGAGTACGTGACTCGCACGCAGCGTCCAACAGAAATCGGTGGAGCCTGCAGTTCCCTTGGGGGACAAAGCAGAAGTTCCTTTAAGGTAAGGCTTGTTATAAGGAATTGATTAGAGAAGAGCAGTCTACTCAATTTCACACCCTCTCCCTAACAAATCTGTGTGTGTGTGTGTGTGTGTGTGTGTGTGTGTGTGTGTGTGTGTGTGTGTGTGTGTGTGTGTGTGTGTGTGTGCAGGGGTGCTAAATAGAGCACATGGCTATCCTCTTTCTACAAAGCCGTTCTCTGCAGACTATATTGTCTTACTTATTGCGTGGAAAGTTTCATACTCTGGGGACCATGAATATTCGTAACAAACTCCTAATCGGAGTTGCCTGTTCAACATGAAAATTCAACTGTTCATTCCTTTTTTTTATTTGACTGTCTGGCAATCAGAAAAATCCATCCAGAGTTTCAGTGATGATTTTGACCACTTTAATAGTCAAATGCGGCCCCACTACAGTTTTATATGAATAAAAAAATATGTTTACATTCATATCTATACAACCAATGTGTTTATGATGAAATTGTTTTGAAGTGCATATGATGACAATCAATTATGACTCTCAAAACTATTTATTCACCCGGACACATGTATACTCAGGCACCATAACACTCCTGACACTACTGTTCGCAAAGAAATAGTTCCAGTGTACGGTTTCAAATATCTGTAAAACACCGAAACGTAGACCGTTTTTCAACAAAAAATACTAACTGTCCATGGCCCTGGATCCATGTGCAGGCCAAGCTTCCCCTTGAGACCCTTATCTCTTTAGATGATTTGAGAATGCGTCCTTGTCAAAACTGTATGATGTTATGTATTTTATCATATAAAATGCTGCTGCTGCGATTTGATGTCCTGTCATGTGTTGGATGCTGCTATTTGACCCTTTCTTGGCTCGGTCTCACTTGTAAAAGAGGTTTTAATCTCAATTTGACTTCCTAGTTATAAAAAAAGTATATATATATATTTTATTTTTTTTACGGCGTGGCTGTGGGTATCTGTGTATGATTGATGCAGGCTTTATTACCGTATGAGGAATTTAACTTTTCTTACCCAGTTTCACCCTGCAACACCTTCCAACAAAAACACTCTCTCTATCACACACACACACACACACACACACACACACAGAACAAAAAACCTCATATCCTTTCCTCTTCCATTTCCCCTCCTCTCATGGCGATCCCTCTATCACATTTCACATTAATCACATTTGCATTCAATTCAAGATTTGTTTCAAATCTGGTTATATTTACAACTGTTTGATAATATCATACGAAATGAAGATATACATAAACTCTTTAATTTCTTTAAGAACTTACAAGTTAAATACTGCTCAATACAAATGAATTATTTTCCATTATCCAAACCGCTTATCCTATTCAGGGTCGCGGGGCGCTCGAGCCAATCCCAGCTGACATTGGGCGAAGGCAGGGTACACCCTGGACAGGTCGCCAGTTTACCGCAGGGCACATATAGAGACAGATTTCGGATCTCCAAATAACCTAAGCTGCATGTCTTTGGACTGTGGGAGGAAGCCGGAGAACCCGGAGGGAACCCACGCTGCCACGGGGAGCACGTGCAAACTCCACACAGAAGGATGTACGGGAAGGGACACGGGCATTGAACCCGGGCCCCTCTTGCTGTGAGGGGACAGTGCTAGCCACTACACCCCCGTGCAGCCCCAATAAATTATATTGATTGATGTAAATATTTCCAAAGCATCTGAAAGTGTGCTTGGGTGGTGCAGGGTTGGAAAGCACTCACCTTCAACTCAATTGCCTGTGTTGAGTGGTGAGAAGCCAGTGAGGGATCATATTCGTAGCTGGTGCCTTTGGTGGAGGGGGGCCCTGAATGATTCAGGGGGCACAGAGCAGGACAGCGGCCCTAGAGAAATTAAGAAACTTAAGTCAAGATATTTTTTAAAGTAGGATAAGTAGCAGGTCTGCTCTTGTATGTACTGCTTCCTGGAAATAGCCACGGCCTCGCACTCTGCTTTCATATATTTATTAAGGAGGTAGAAATAAAAGCATTACGCCCAAAGCCATTACAAGAAGAGAACGTATGCCTTCGCCTATAGCTCAGGTTGCATTTTACATTCATCATTTTATTCAATCTGACATTTTCGTGAAATTGTCAAAATTAGCACGTGAATTCATGATTTATGGCCAAAAACATGTTTTGTGAAGTCACAATGACCTTTGACCTCCAAAAAATATCAGTATATCCTTGAGTCCAGGTGAACGTTTGTGCTAAATTCGTAGAAATTCCCTCCAGGCGTCCCTGAGAGTACGGACAACCTGCGAACAAAATGCCTCCAGCCACAACTGTCTCCGGCTCAGAAGCATGAAATCACAAACTCACTCAGCGCTGTGGGGCATACTGTAACAGTTGACCGGTGACTGACACAGTCTCCACTCGGGGCTCACTGAAGCTGCTGAGATTGTTCAGTTCGGCAAACCTGTATAACCTGACTCAGCTGATAGCAGCTCCCACATCCACCCTCGCAGACATTTTCCCTTCCCGTACATGCTGAACTGGAAGTTATACAGACGACGCTGGTATAACTTTTTTAAATCGTTATGGCTAACGTGTTAGCAAACAGTTGCCTATTTACACATAACGTTGATGTTCCAAATTCTAAATCAACATTTGAATGCTGCGCAGTTGTTGTTTCTATTCATTCTGTTTAAACATGGTGTTTCTACACAGTTGTATATAAAGATTAGGCTACATATTATTATTATTATTATTATAATTAGAACACAATATTATTGGTTGATTTTTGTCTGTTGAATAAAAGACTACAGCCAGCAGACGGCTAGCTTAGCTTAGCATAAAGACTGGAAACGGGGTAAACAGACCGCCTGGTTCTGTCCGACAGTAATAAAATCAGTTTGAGGCAAAAAAAAAAAAAAAGGAACCAATGATGTAAAGAACATGGAAAGAAAAGAAACTGTGGGAGTTTGTGGGAGAAACAGAGCATTTCAGAAGCTCATCTCTCCTTTCTCTCTCTCTCTCTCTCTCTCTCTCTCTCTCACACACACACACCCTCATGCCTCTCCCCAGTCCGCCCCAAGGCTAACACTTGGGAAAGCGTCAGTCTGTCTGCTCATAACTATCTGTCACAGATAACGGTGGGGATAAACACACAGACACACACACACACACACACACACACACACAAACTCACTCTCCCACGCTCACCCACAAACACGTCCCTGGACAGCTGGGCCACAGACAGACAAGACACTGCGTCTCCAGCCCCCGTATCAGATGAGCTTATGCATACACGATAAACACACATGCTCACAGCCATAACCACTCTCGGTTATCTTGCAAGTCATGATAAACAGCTTCTTCAGACCTTCTGTAATATTTGGATACATTCATGTTAAAACGAAGAGACAGTTTCGACAACAACAACAACAAAAAAGTCCTTCATCCGAAAGCAACACGGAGGAAAACTAAAGCAGTGACCGACAACAGACAACAAATGATTCGGTCGAGATGACCACGAATGAGCAGAGCTAAGCCGCCATGTTAAAAACGTGCAGCGTGTGTATGTTTATCATTAAGTGACACTACATGAAAGCCTATATTCATGGAGCAACAGAGTAAAGTGGCTGTGACAGCAAAGTGCCAATTAAGTTCATTTCACAGTTTGTCATGACTTCGCTTGCTCTGCAAGGGGGGGGGCGGCCGACCAGGAGGGACGCGTCAATACAAATTGGGTGCTGCTGTGTAGTGCGGATGTAAAACATTAGGCTCAGGCCTCCGCCTACACACATGAAACAGCCTCACATGAAGCTGGTGCACTGATGTTCTCCTGGCGCGCGCGCACACACACACACACACACACACACACACACACACACACACACACACACACACAAAAATATAACAAAAATTCCATAAACCCCTTGCTCTACAGTTTGTGTTAACTGCTCAAGTGCGTTTGCTTCCACCCGTTCTAATGAGCAATCTGTGCATTGAAAGACCAGAGAGGACATGCCAAAAAAAAAGTCCAAATATTGCATGAAAAGTTTTGGCTGAGGTGTAGAGGTTGCTGTAACTCAAAAAAACTAAATGACACGATAAATAAATTGTTATTCACATGAAACATTTGACTTTTATATTTCAATCATTTACATACATTTGAACACAAGTGGCATCAGATAAAACCAAAGATGCTCTAAAGATTAGAGCATTGCAAGCTCCGCCAATTGTTTGAAATGGTGGGGGTGGTCATGGTGTATTTTTCTTAACCCCCCCCCTTTGCAAAAATTATTATTTACACAGTCAAAAGCCAGATTTAAAATTACGCAAATTTGTTGGCCAGGACATTTGCGAATGATAGTTGCCAGATCCAACAAGAGTGTGTTGCTGAGACGAAGAAAGTTTTCTCCCAATTTCTGAATTTAAAAAATCACATTTGTGACACCCACAGAGACACAGATACAGGAAACTGACTCTCAGTGGGGGCGGCACCGCAATAGTTCTCTCATAATCGTTTCCACGATCAAATTTGGCTTTCACTTTCATGTCGCCCTTGGGATGAACCATGACAACTTTGGTGATGATCTGACTTTTCATCAGTGCAATCATCAGGTCAAACTGTTGTTTGTCCAAAACTTGCAAAAATATTGCCGTTCCCATCAGCCTCAGCTGCACTTTGTGTTTAGAGCTAATTAGCATTGTCTTAATCACTTTAGCAAACCGGTGTCAAAGAAGGGCCTAGTTTTCTAATATTGGAGTGTATTATTTAACATATTCAGTGGTAATGAGATTGTAGAGCAAAGAGAAAGTAGCTGTTAAATATTTATGCTGAAAATGTGTCGTCCGTGTGAAAGGTGTCTGAGTGGACACCTCTCCAAAATCAAACGCTGTGTGCCAAAGTCCTGCAGTAATGCTGAACATCAATAAACATTTTTCCACTTAATCGTACAATATTACATCATCAATCCAGACAGTTATGAAGGCCGCGCAGCCAGTGCATCCGGTCGGTCTCTTCCAACTTCACAAAGAGCCCGGGGATGAATGCTGTGCTCTGGACCAGACTAAACAAGCCAACGCATTTAGATTAAAACAAGAGACACTGATGAAGCAGTGGCTAAACATTTCCATTTGACTGTAAGTTTGCAATTAAACAATTATAGCCTGTAGGGTTTTTATCATGTGTTATTTGTACTTTTTTGGTAAATATGTAATGTAATATGACTACACCAACACAGAACACCAGATCCTTGGTTAATTGCATTCAATTCAAAGCGAGAAAACAATCCGCGGTATCTCTGTATCTTGAAATGGTATCTCATTTCGTCCTCCCTGCCTCCAGGAGACCACTTCACTGGTAGTAGAGAGTGCGGCTCTGTAGCAACTCAAACTCAGCCAATGCAAACCCCAGCACCAGGGGTCTGATCCTGTGGGGCTGTCCCAATGCGCTGCATTTCTGTAGCTGCCGTTACACAGGCTAGAATCTGCATCAGCTCCCGGCGCTGGTGTTCACTCTGGCTGAATTTGAGTTGCTACACAGCTGCCAACTGAAGGTCGGTCTCCCGGTCCTCCCAGGGAGGTTGCCGTACACGGACCGTACAGTCAGTGGCACACACAGATTGTCTCTAAAAATCATAGACTGTATATAAGAAGTGTACGTAGTCATCGTGACGCCACCCATTGGTTTGTGGACTGATGTTTTGAAGCCTCGAGTTAGGAGTTTTGGCCGTCGCCATCTTGACCTTTTGCAATCATTTAAAGGAAGACATCATATTTGGACTTAGGAGGAGTGATATACGGCTCTGGTAGCGGCAGCGACCTGTTAATCACAGTAGTCCCGCCCTAAAGCATACTCTGCTTTGTTGTCTATTTTTCTCTAAATGGACCATAATTTACTAAATGAACATCATGGTGTATTTTAGAAGACTTAAAACTAGCGATTGAGAACATAAACTTATGTTTACTGAACACTTTCGGTATTACAGTTGTATTATCACACAATTGTGTCTCAAGTTCTTTCTTGTGTGGATCTTTAGCCCAGCGATAGACTTCCACCGTATCTGTCCGGAGAAATATCAGTACACAGCTTTCATTTAAAAAAAAAAGAATGATGTTAGATGGATGGCACTAAGTACTGGCTTAACCACCACATACTACTACACTACAATCAGGGATATTTCTGATTCCATAATTTAAATTAAAGTTGAGGAACTCAAATTGCAGCATAATAGAATTGTATCAAATCAGCAATGAACGGCAGCGTATCATATATTTTACAAATGTAACTGTATTACTGTATTGCTTTTGGATTAAATCGTGGCCCACAAATCCAAACGCGTATCACCTCGTCAAAGAGGGAGATACAGACACACCCATGTGAATAAGTGCCGCATTAAACCCGTTAAGTGCACCGTCAAAGCCAAAATCCACAGAGAACGTCATTAATGCAGCCTCATCTAAAGTTGCGAAACAGGCATAAAGAACAAATATAGCTTCATAGAAGTGAAAACCTAATTGGAAAAAGACATTGAAAAGTATCCAAGGGAAATAAAATAGAACCATTCCCGCAGTACAACACCTAATTATTGTGAATTACTACTCTATAAAATGTAGCCCGACCGTTTTCTTCCCTCAGCAGTGAGGCTGGACGTGGACACAGACAGACTTCACAGAGATTAAATTGGCAGACTATTTTATCTCTGTGGACACACACACACACACACACACACACACACACACACACACACACACACACACACGCGCACACATTCATGCATACACACATGCAGGGCACAGTGGGTAGCACTAAATCCTTGGCAATTTCTACTGTTTGGTGAGGGCTTTCAAAGTTCAAGGCAAGAGCAAAAGAGCATTGGAGGCCCCGTTTATTCCAATGGAAGTTGCTCAGTAAAGCAAAACATTTTTAGATTTCCGAGTATAAAATCACCCAGATCATCCGGTGATCCTCCACATCCATGGGGCCCATAGAGCAAGCGCACTAGCCTAGCGTTTCCTTTAACCCCGCCTCCCAGCCCTCGGTTCAGCCCCGGTCTCGGGCTCTTTCACATGAATAAATTAAGGAAAATAATGCTTTCCGCTTATTTACAGACCTTCCTTTCCCACCTACTAAATATATGGGGAAAGTCTTTTTTTTAACCCAATGGTGTCACATGACAGACCAGGAAGTTGTAATTCCACCGTTTGGCCACTATGTAAGACTCGCTTCAAAGCTTGGCGCTCTTCCCTTAGGGCTTGGGCTAGAGAGGCACGTGCCTTTATCCAGACTGGACGTAGGAAGGAAGGGACTAAGGAAGAGAGGAAGGAAAGAAGGAAAGAAGGGTACTGGGAAGGAAGGAGGGAGGGAAGTAAAGGGCACTGGTCAATGAACACCATCTGCCAGTGCTGGAACGGACCACTGAGCTGTCTACAGATATTACAGAGACTGGCGCCTGTCAAGTGTGCGTGAGTGTGTTTTTTGTCAAAGACGGAGACAGACGAACACACACACACAAACACACACACACACACACACAAACACACACACACACACAAACAAGTGGATACAATGACATGACAGCCTCTAAGAAAAGTTTAATTTAGACAGACTTATATAGAAAATTGAAAAAGGCTGCCACCTCATATGTAGATGAATGTATTCTCTAAATCCTAACAGCGAACACACACACACACACACGAGAGCCTAGTAGAGATCAAAGAAAAGCACAGAGCCTGTCTCTTTCTATCTACATCAGTCTGTCTCTATCTCTCTCACACACACACACACACACACACACACACACATGCATTCATCAGTAATCTCAATGATACCAGCAGCAGGACTCCGGTGCTCAGGATTATTAAACTGCAGGCATTTGGGCAACAGTTGTGAGTCAGCATTCTCAGGGACACGGATTGACATTTTGGACCAAAAAGAAATCAAAGGCTGTCGGTTGTAATTGCTGGCAAAGTTGACCCCACTACACGGCCTCACAATGCTGCCGGGCCCTCTCCCAGTCTTCGGGCCGCCTTTCTTTCCATTACTTTTTAACAGTTTCACCTCGTACAAAAACATTTTCATTATTAAAAAGGTCCGCATTTATTTTGACATCAAGCCAGTTGTCGCGCTCTCCCTCTCGCTCAGTTTCAATTTGCATCATATGATGCTTTACTGGCATCAGACAGGGACTTGGAATTTGGACAACAAATAAATACATACATGGTGTTACACACTGTGAGGGCTGGGAGAAAATCTTCCAGGATAGCGATGATAAATTTCAGATTTATTTATTTCTAATGCTGTAAAAAGGTGGATAAATTACTTTGAGCGTCAAAAACCCCAAGAAATTACTCATTTCACTTTCAGAACTTGATCAATTCGAACATTTGAAAAGTCAAGAAGAGCAGCACGATTTAATTATTTTATCCCCATTCAAATTAACAAATAGGCCGAAGTTAGCCGGCTCAACTCATTGGGTGAAATAATTGCAAGTGCTGAAGTAGATACAAATGTATCTTAGAATACGGGCATAGACTGTATATAAGAAGTGGATGTAGGCGTTGTGTTGTCACTTTGGTTTGTGGACTGCCATTTTACAGCCTCAATTTGGGCGATTTCGCCGTCGACATCTTGGATTACGGCCGTCGCCATGTTGTTTATTTGCAGCCAATTAAGGTAAATTACCATATTTGGAATGAGGAGGAGTGACACAGAGACGCAACATACGTCTCTGTTAGCGGCAGCGACCTGTCAATCACAGTAAGCCCGCCCTAAAGCATACTCTGCTTTATTGTCTATTTTTCTCGAAATGGGACCATAATTTACTAAATGAACATCATGTTGTATTGAAGAAGACTTGAAACTAGAGATTGAGACCATAAACTCATGTTTACAATGTTTACTGAGGTAATAAATCAAGTGAGAAGTAGAGTCATTTTCTCATAGACTTCTATACAATCTGACTTCTTTTTGCAACCAGAGGAGTCGCCCCCTGCTGGTCAGTAGAGAGAATCAAAACTGTAGTAAATTCTAAATGCTTTATCATGCAAATGTGGAACAAAACAATGCTCCATCGTTGCTGAATTCGTCCAAAATTGACAAAAAATCTGAAACACAGCTGATTCAAACTGCTAAAAGTTTTATTGAAACACCGACTATGTTTCTACAAAGCATAATCATTAGCCTCTTTATTGTGTTGGTGCAAACGCAGCTGAATTTCTAGCTCTAGGAAGTTTAACTCTTAAGCATTAATTTACACTAGGTGTGGATGATATGACCTAAAATTTATAGCAGGTTTTTTTGTGGTAATATTTTATTACGTGTCGCCGATTTTTTCCACATGACCCTTGGTTCTCAACCAAAATAGACACCGAAAGTGATCTGTTGAGGGCTGGCAGTAGCAGCGCCACAGCGTCAATGCAATTGACGGCCCCCCGTGTGCAAGATGCAGCAAGGTACCGGTAAAGGTAGGCTGTAGCCTGTACGTACGCAGTACAAAGCAGTACAACCTGCTATGTGAATATATATGTGTTATGACAAGTACATCTCCCGAAGTGTCTGCCAAAACCAAAACATGTGTGTGCGTGTTTATTATAATAACGACAGTATTGCAAAATCCTGATATTTTTTAAGTAGTTGTTTATCTTTGGTGCTGATAAATTCAACAGAAGATGATTTTTTTTTTTTTATTGGGGTTTCCAATAAAAGAATAAGCGTATTTGAAGGTGGGTCCCATTAAGGTAATGAGGGTCTACAAACAGGATTCCCAATGCTGGCAATCATGACAAATATTGCAACTGAACAGTCTGAAATAAGATACAGTTGGACCAAGCATCATCATAAATCAGTGGTTTTCACGGCAGTCCGTCAGAGAAAATTAAACTTGAAGCTCTTTGTTGCTGCTCCGTATTTCAAATTGCTTTCAATATGAAAATGACTCAAAGAATTCACCAGATGTGAATTGAATACCTAACAAATCAAAGGACTTCATGACACGGATGCGTGAACCATAGAGAATTGGTTTCCATGGAGACAAAGTTCTGGTGCTAGACAAACTTTTATTGTCTATTTTTCACTTTTGACACAGTTAGCCCTTTAATTCCACCCTCTATGCTAAGCGTAGCTAAGCTAAACACATCCTGTTGTGGAGATGAAACAGTTACTTATCTTCTCATCTGGCTCGCAAAAGACAAACAAGCATATTTCCCAAAATGTCTGAACGTTCCTTTCAATTCCACTCCTTATCTGCGGTGACGTTGCAACAGAAAGTCAGACACACAGGCAGCAGCTGCTTTATCACCCAGCTCATCAGCATCGCGGTTGTAGGACTATAACAGGCCTAGTATGCTGTTATCACTCAGCATGTGATTCCTCATCATGGTAATGTAACAATTAAAGGAGCAGTGTGGAGGATTTAGGGGATCTTTTAGCAGGCATGGAATATAGTTTTCATAACTATGTCTTCATTAAAGTATAATCCCCTAAAACTAAGACTGTTTTCCTCCTTAGCTCAGCTTTCCTTACACTCTTACAATGTGCTTCACAATAAAAAGCAGAACGCATTTAAAACATTAAGAGAATGACATTAACTAAAAGTCAAAAACTAAACACATTAAAACACAGAGAGTATAACGAACTTAAATGTCAAAAAGCATACTTAAAAACAATTTAAAAAAAAGAGGGTTTTTAAAAGTGATTTAAAAGATGAGACAGCCCGGATGTCCTCGTCATTCCAAAGTCTCGGAGCCCTCACTGCAAAGGCTGTATCACCTTTTTTGTAAGAATCTGGACCTTGGTACAAGGAACAACGCATCCGAGGATCTCAGGGTGCGGGAGGGGACGTACGGCTAACAGAGGTCTGATACATAACCTGGGGCGAGGCCTCTCGGGGCTTTGGACGGAACCAATAATATCTTGAAATCAACAAAAGACAAGTGGACCCAACACCGATCCTTGGGTCCCCCCCACAGCGAGCACCTATTGCAGCTGACCTAGCATCAGCAATGCCGCAGAAACACCTGTCTTTTAGGAAGGGCCTCAACCATTGCAGAGCAGTGTCAGCGATACCCTTGGCATCTAATACAGATGCGAAGCGTATGCGAAGCGTATGCGAAGCGTATGCGAAGCGTATGCGAAGCATCGGGCTTTCAACTAACTCCAATATAAACCCAGCCGCGTCTTTATTAGACAGAGAGCAACTGATGTAGTATTAAGAGCGGGCAAGTCCTCGTAGGGTGGGCTGGGAGGCCCTGGGAGGTCATACAAACAGACTTTGATCAACATTGGCGGTTTTTATCGTAGTTTTGTGTGTAGTTAAGGTAGGTTACTTAAGTAACACCAGTTACATAACAAAATAAAACACATATTGTAGGTAACAAACATACTTATTTTAACCTAAACCACGATCTCCTCTTAAACCTACCAAGTAGTTTTGTTGCTTGTGTAAACCCTAAAAACTAAGTACACCTACATTGGAAGTTTTTTGTAAAAACGTCTGTATGTTTTAGCGAAAGGAAACTGTACATTTCCTGTGAACTTGAAAGTTTATTTTCAAAAGAGACTATGCAAGCAGAACCTGACACGTCCAAAACCGACGCTACAGAGGTAGCTGAAGTGTCATCGTTTGAAGCGTAGGGCCACTGACCAAGGCCACCATAGTTGCACACTACGGAAAGGGAGGGGTGAGCGGAGGGGTGTGATATCAGGATAATTATTCCAGAGAGTTTTTCAGCAAAAGACCACAAACACACAGGAGCTGAAAGGACTCAGAGATAAAGGTCAGTGATCACAAACACACGGCCCACCTCCCTCTCACTCATCCTAACTGTCAAAGATGTGACGGGCCATGACACACCAGCACTGACAGTAATCACACTGACGTGAGGCAGAGGCAGGGTGGAATAAACAAAATACAGCTGGGCATCGCGCCAACGCACGCAAACGTCTTTACACACCTACACAAAGAATCACAGAGGAAACGGCCTAATGAGGAAGGATGCTGCGTTGCGTTGGTATGTTGGCTTCTAATACGATCACTGCCCTCTACCATACACTGTTGTGCTACACGCTACATTATTAAGGTAACAACTGTGCTCTCACTTACCTCCACAGATCAGTTAAAGGCTTTGTTAAAGTGTCTTATTCTTAGCTTTTATCAAATAACATTTCAACTAATAAGTTTGATAACTACGAGCCATGCTCATAAGATACATGTCATCACGCTATTATTTAATCACTGGGTTGCCGTTTCAGCAGCTGAATCATCCTGGAGCACCCTCAACATTAAATCATACTTCAGCTCATATTTTTTCACCCTTATATGAAGCCTTTATATCATCTTCTACATTATCATGACTGTGCATTCTTGTTCCGATGACCTGGCTCCCGCCGGTACAGAGCTGCAGCGCTTTTGGCAAACATAAGTCACAGGTCCCACATCAACTCAACACCTCTCCTTCTTATCACACTTTGTTTAGTGAGACTGATTCAGAGTCGCTCCTCGCAGAGCCCTGTGAGCTGGGTCCAAAGCAGAAAGCTTAAAGTGATTTCTCAAAGAATTGCATTCCATCTACGGAGCTGGTCACACTGCATTATAACATACGTTAACAAAATAATAGCATGTAATGCTAACTAATTTGACTGCTGCCCCAAATCTTCATGGTTTGGTATCGTTCATTTGCCGTGTTTCCATTTGATTGTCAAACGAATGTTAAGCAAACATCTGAAATGTCACACAAAAAACGTAAATAACAATTGTGTTTCCATCAACTGGTTTGGAGCGAATGAACTGAAGTGTTTTTTGGTCAGAAGACGGCGCTGTACACTTCGTATGACTGTAATCCGCCAGTAAACAGAGGAGAGGTTGCGAACCGGATACTGGTCCATCGATACGATAGAAAAATGAAGAGAGATCTTCCATAAATTTAAATTTGTTTTAATTGGGGAAGTTTTAATTGTTCGGCCACGTTTCATTTTGTCCGGAGACAAAGACGAGCATTCACACGTTTAAGGGACTATCTGTGAAGATGCCCACAGCGGGAACAGCTGATCAGTCATGTGAGTTAAATGTTCGCACAATCTACGCCACAATCCATTTATCGCATGAACCTGTTTTGACAAAGGCAAAAAAAACACCTCAAGCGAGCGTAAAAACTTCTTGAAGAAGTTCTATCGAATTTCGTCATTTCCATTCAGTTTTTCGAAAAAGAAATGTGTGAATGGAAACACGGCTAGTAGTGACTGAATCATTC
The DNA here is from genome assembly GCA_032191485.1 of Leptoclinus maculatus. Taxonomy (NCBI): domain Eukaryota; kingdom Metazoa; phylum Chordata; class Actinopteri; order Perciformes; family Stichaeidae; genus Leptoclinus; species Leptoclinus maculatus. The sequence continues at coordinate 43,124,759 of JAVDOI010000001.1, read as the reverse complement.
AGTGGCAGTAGTTGTGCTCTATATGCCTAATTTACCGTTGAGTCTTGCTGGATTTGACGTGGTTGTAATTAACTTTTACTATAGTTTAGAAATGGGCTAAATACAACAAACGAAAAATGAATCCCCATCAATAATCGAGCAACGCATTCTTAAAGAATAAACGCCGGTAAGCATTCATTTGGTCATGTGGAGGTCAAAAGACATTTTAAAGTGAGTTTATTACCATTATTGTTATCATTATTAGATGTCTTGGACACATTTTACCATTGTTTCAACAGCATTCTGTTCGACTTGTTCATATGAGTCAGCCGTCACTCCATTTGTAACTGTTAGAATCCGACACTCGCTCGACTCATTTTGCATTGACTAATGCAGATGATAATGAACTGATACAAAACAAAGCAAATCTCTTTCCCAACACAAATACTTGTGTACTACACTTAAAGCATGAATCCCAGGAAGAAAGGGGTTAACTCTATTGTTTTAACACTAAGTTTCAACTTTTTTTTTTATCAAATGCTGGTTTTTAAAAAGGGGCAGTCCACAAACCAATAGGTGACGTCACGATGACTACGTCCACTTCTCATATACAGTCTATGGTTACAACCTTTAAGTTATTTGCCTATCAATTATACAGTATGTATAGGGTTTCCTCCATATACATTTATTATATTATTAACTGTTACAACAGTACTTTTGTCAGCTCCATTGGTGTCCTCTTCAGCAACTGCTCTTGATAAATGTTTTATGTTTATTGAACCACCCCCAAACGGTGAAATAAAATATTTGCCTTGTCTGCCTATTTATGATGCTAAGTGCATTTAATAGAAACTGCATACGACTTTCCTACTAGTAATTCAGATCGATGGCACTTCTAAAACCCAAAGTACAGCAGAGTTCAGCAGTTCCTCGTATTATATAAGATCTGGTGGAATCCCATTTCAGTCGGCAGCAGCTGAACAGGCAACGACTGGTCGAAAAACGGCTATAAATATTTTAGTATGCCAAGAGACGTTTCATCGGTGTGAGGCTGCCACGCATGTTCGGCTATCTGACATCCTGCAGGTACGCACACACACCTACACACACCCACACACACACACCCACACACACACACACACACACACAGACACAGACACAGACACAGACACAGACACAGACACAGACACAGACACAGACACAGACACAGACACAGACACAGACACAGACACAGACACAGACACAGACACAGACACACACACACACACACAGACACACACAGACACACACACACACACACACACACACACACACACACACACACACACACACACACACACACACACACACACACACACACACACACACACACACACACACACACACACACACACACACACACACACCCTATCGCTTTCTATCCCACGACTGCTGTCAAGACTTTCCTAAGACACATGAAATATGAAAGAAGCATGTTTATGTGACTTCTAATTGTTCTAATTGTAATACTGCCTTATTGGGTGACAGGTCCAAACAAATAATTCAACCACTACTCTTCTTTGAAATCCGTACTTAACAAATCCTGACTTAGCTTCAAGACGGCAAAGGTTTGGGCTCTTTCATTAGATGGATTATACTATGCCTTAGTATTCCAATTCTAAAAACACTGTAGTTTATTTTGACTCAATCCCAAATACACCGTCCTGCTGCCACAAATACTCATTACAGCACTAAATGTGAATTCATCCGCTGCTGAAAACAGTCCCCAACCAATGCACTATTTCCTCCTGTTGGAGAAACATTCGCTAAAAACTACAGGGGACGGCTGTTTTAGGAAATTAGCTATAAATGTGTGAGGCCTTTTTAAATATTCACGTCTTCAGAGAAACCAGTCGGTTGGAGCTGAGACCCACAGACAGAGAAGGGAAGTCCGATAGTATTAAGAGACAGATTTGACACACTGTGGATTTTGAGTTGTGAATATATATAAATTCCTCTAAAGTAGGAGAAGGGAATCCTACAGTGTTCTGGTGAAGTAGAGAAGCGCTATATACATGCAGGCAGTTAGCCATTTAAGCACCAGCTCTCGACAGGCCGTGTGTTATTGTGATCCGCTTCGTGTGTGTTTAGCAGGTGGATATATTTCTGGAGATGGTCACTGCTCAATCCACTCCTCCATAGACGTTAACCTTAAATGTTTCCATTGATACTGAACGTGCAAAGGAATTAGACGTCATAGCAGTGGTATGTGGGTATTATGAACCAATCAGATTTCTTGATTTGAGCGACCTGTTTTAATATTACCATTTTATCACTTTGATCACGTTTTCAATATGCTTTAAAACAGTCAGCAGTCATTTTAACTAGATATTGGAAATGTTTCTGTTGGTGGCTGCTGAAGAACTGACTGGTTGAAGGCACTCCACTTCTCTAATGCTTCCGATGGACACTTGAACGACCGCAGTGCACCTGGAATGCAATGCAGCTGCACCCAGTAGACATGAAGGGGTTAAGCATAAACACTGGGAAGCAGTGTTGCCATTTTAGATTGACAAAAAGCAGCCCAGTCAGAACCTAGAACCCGCCCTGCTTCTATTAGTTTACTTACAAATAAAACTTGTGAGTGAAAAATGAATGACAGAAGTCATAAAATTAAATGAAAGTCTTTAAAATAATGTTACATTAAACGTTAAAAGTTTTCACATGACAAAAAAAAGTGAATTTAGTTGTAATGAACTGAAATGTGTTTGGCTTTGACGGTCGTGGTTATCGTCATTGTGTGCCGAGTCTAGTCTCAGTGCCCGATAGAAATAGAATGAGAGCAGGACAGACGTTGACGTGGTCATTTGAGTCGTTCAAAAGAGAATGGCGCTCAGCGCTGTGCATTGACCGTAGAAATAGAACGAGTTAGCCCGCCACAACGGTCACAGTTCTTTGTGATGGTAACTGTACACATAAACCGACCATCCTGCTATGGCGACTTTAATGGGAATGTCCTTTCTACACTTGTTCTATTTCTATAGCCATGTCAACCTCAATCACACTACAGGCTGAATAATGGAATACGTGATGTTTTGTTGGAAACCACAAATGGTACAAAAAAGTACAAATGATCAAACGGAGGAGGTCGCCTGCGAGCTCCATGTATGGGGATGAGATATTCATAATCAAGACTATTGTAGCATCAAGATACTAGCGAAGGGATCCGGTCCCCTTGGTTGAGATAAGAAGGAAGGGTGTCACGGAAGGAGGAGGAGAGAGGACGAGCGAGGAGGGAGACGATGAGGACCGCCTTCATCTCCTTCCTCCTCTGGAGGTTTGAACGCTGTGATGTGGAAACGGCCGGTCTGACCGAACTGCAAGAGAGACATAGACACAGAGAGAGAGAGAGAGAGAGAGAGAGAGAGAGAGAGAGAGAGAGCGAGAGAGAGAGAGAGAGAGAGACCAGCCTGCACTCTGTCATTTACAGATGTGGAATGTCAGTTGGCCCTGAGCACTAATTACAGACCATCTCTCTCTCTCTCTCTCTCTCTCTCTCTCTCTCTCTCTCTTTCACTCACTGTCAAGGCCAGTCAACCAGAACCAGACTGCACCCACAATCCTTTGCACCAAGCTCCAGTCCCCAGACGCAGAAAACAGGCTGTACCCATGATTTACAAACACCAACACACACACACACACACACACACACACACACACACACACACACAGAGTGATGCTGGCGCTCCAGCTGCTGCACTTGAAGCTGCCTGTACTGATTATGATCCATTCACACAAAACCACCAACTCATTCATTTAATTAAGTTGCTGTGCTTGTTAACTTGATGAGGACACCAAATGATAACAAGCAGTGAGGGAGAGCTCGCCACAAACTACAAACGCCACGTTTAAACAGCGGACGGCCACTGCATGAATTCACTGAATGAGTCTCACCATGTAGTTTGTAGAACGGACATTCGACAGCCATTACTAAAGTATGTTGACACTGATTTACAAAAACCCTGCTCGCACGTTCAAAGTGCTGAGCGTGACGGCACCTGAGCAGGAGGATGAAGACCCCGAGATAGCTGAAAGCTCAGAAAGATGTATTCAGTGCAACCTTTGAGCTGAAATGATTTTGTCACACAAAAAAACTGTTCCCGAGATCAAGAATGAACTTCCATGCACATATGCAGTATTTACTACAAACTGTACAGGATTGACTTGGAGCATTGCTGGGAAGCCTGAGCAAAACCAAGATGAGGTTGGTTACAATATGATGGTACCAGGCGGTAACCTCCGGTTCTGTAGAGTGAAGACAATGTGGAAGTGTCTTAAAACTTGCGTCCTCTCTACTGACCAGCAGGGAGCAACTCCTCCGGTTACAAAAAGAAGTCTGATTGTATAGAAGTCTATGAGAAAATGACTCTACTTACTTGATTTATTCCCTCAGTAAACATTGTAAACATGAGTTTATGGTCTCAATCTCTAGTTTCAAGTTCAATACAGCATGATGTTCATTTAGTAAATTATGGTTCCATTTAGAGTACAATAGACCATGAAGCAGAGTGCTTTAGGGCGGGCTTACTGTGATTGACAGGTCGCTGCCGCTAACCAGAGACGTATACGCACTATACGCAACAATACATTGAACAAAGCACAAAATAATACACATTTAAAGTAAAACAACCACAGTAAAAATAATAATGTTAAAAGGGTGATGGACCCAACTAAGGGGTGGACGGTAATGAATTCAAGGGACAGAGCACACAGCAAGCAAATGAAATAATACACCATAAGAAAAACTCAATGTTAAAGGGACTTTGAAAAGGAGATGGCCCTTCAGTCTCGATTTAAAGATTTTAACGGAAAGGTAATGGAAGACCACTCCAGAGATAATTCAAGCTGCCATTTCAAAGTAAAAACGCAAATAGGCTCCCTCTATAGCCAGTGTTTGGTTTGTCCGTTCTGGGCTACTGTAGAAACATGGGTGACTCCGTGAAAGAGGACCCACTCCCTACGTAGATACGAAGGGCTCATTCCAAACGGAAACAACGATTCTTAGTTTACAGCTCGCTAGCTAGCCCGCTAGCACAACAGTCTGTTAACAGCTGGGAGAGGCTCCGTCGCTACAGTAACGTTACATTAAAGAACAGAAAGGAGCGATGCAGGAGGAACAAAGACAGACCGAAGATGCACCGATAGAGTCTGTGCCCAAGAGAGGAGCTGTGTCTGCTGTTTGGAAGTGTTTTGGTTTTAAAAAATCCGACTTAGACCAAAAGACTATATTGCAAAGTTTGTCGAGCCACCTGTTGTTGCCGCTGGTGGTAATACGAGCAACTTACTCCATCACCTCAGCAGAAAACATGAGTTGGAATACCAAGCGTGCGATTGCGGTCGTTGGATTCGAGGCCGACAACCAGTAACGTTGGCGCAGTGAAACAGTGAAGACAAAGGGTCACACATCGCTTGAAGAGGCATTAGCTCGAGGCAGCATATGACAAGAAAAGCAAGCGGTGGAGCGACATTACGAACGCAATAACGATCCACCTCTGCAAGGACATGGTCCCGCTACAGACAGTCGAAGAAGACGGCTTCAGAGCAATGATTAAAACACTGGATTCAAGGTACGTCTTACCGGGGCGACAATACTTCAGCTAAACTGCTGACCCAACATTATACGAACAACACCGAAGCAAGCTGCTGTGGACAGGCTGGTTTTCCTGGCACAACATTTGTAATGTCTCGAGGAGCTTCAATTACCAAAGCCTGTATTTGTAAGGGTGATTTGTGCAGGTAATGCTCATAATGGTTCCTGCATATGTACCAAGATGTTGGCATCAAAGGATATTATTACTGTGAGTTTAAATGTGGATTGTTTATTTTTCCAATGGAAAAACAAGTGCAATATAGCCCTTTGAATACTTGAATGCTGTACCTTGAAGGATAATATTAATGCAAATTCAAATTTGGAATGTTTTATTTGTTAAATGGAGAACCAAGGAAATTGTAACTGAGCAACAGCCATTTTAATTCTTGAATACCTTGGCTTGAAGGATAATGTAAATTAATATTAGGATTGTTTCTTACTTGTGCAATAGAACGTTTGAGAAATATCTCTTTGAATACTTAAATACTTTGAGTATTTTAGGTCAGTTTATAGTGTTTATACAACTATCTTAAAATATTTTGTTTTGAAAAGGAAGCCATGTTCAACTTGTTGGCATATCTATTTGTTTTTAAGTTCTGTTTTTACTACGTTGCAGTTTGCACAATAACACTGTTTCATGCATTCTGATTCCTTCATATATTGTAACATTTTGTGTGGCCAAGCAAACCCTATAGTAATCAAAGCCTTTATGCCTTTATACATATCCTATGTACTCCTGACAGTAGAGTAAGCCACTATAAACATATATAAAAACCCAGTCAAGGTAAAAAAAAAGAAAATACCGTGAAACTGCCAGAATCTTTAGAAATACCGTGATACAAATGTTTGGTCAGCACTAGTTTCAGGTGATTATACATAATTAATGGTTAATAATACACGTCCCATTTTAAAGCATGGTGGTGAAGCAAATTTATCAAATTATCGACATTATGAACCTTGTACCGATCCCAGTTTATCCATTTCATAATACTTTTTTTTAAATATCTGAATATCACATTAAATAACAATAACAGCAACCAGTGACATATAACCATAGGCTCAACCAACCAATCAGACCACTGAGGTTTGAATAAAATTATTTTATTTATCTTTCTCAAACTAATTTGTGACAATTCATCGTGATATAGACGATGAATCATCTATCATCTATATGAGGCAACCTATGAGTCATCTGATATCAGTTTAGGTTGAGAGTTTGGACTTGCTTTTCAGCATCTAGTTCCATTTCCGTGAGAAATTGTCCATTGCTATGGGAGAAGATTTGCAGCTGGGAGGGTGGACAGTGTCCACACCGCTGACAGCTGACGTATGATGCCCATAGGGTGCTGCGAGATGACTATCTATCACAATCCTTCCCTCGTCTGCTGCGCTCTCCTCGTCCATCCTGCATACGTGCAAATGTACACGGACAGATTTAGAACTTTTTCCTCACTAAAGAAAGTGGTTAAGCTGAGTAGAAGCTGATGGGAGAGGACACGACCAAATCATCGCAAAAACATACAGCTCTAGTTAGACGAGAGCCCACGGCTTGTGCACATGTCAACACAAGTCTGGCAAACATCATAAACCAGAGCTCCTGTCTAAAAGCCTAATTGTCACTTTGTCCGCATGTAAAAACAGGCTGCGAGTTGTAATAAGCTAAAATGACAGTGTGGAGGACGAGACGAACACACACACACTGGTAATGTAGCCTGTCATCACGGGCAGGTGACTGAGCACACCAGCCGCATTCTTTGGATTTTGGACACAGGGGTTATTTTGGTGTCAGTGCTCCCATCATGCAGTGGCGAGCAGATCACCTCAGCCACCAAGGAGGCGGGCCGTCTCTTTGGACACTGAAAGGGAGCCTGTCAGTTTGAGCTCCAAAGGTTAAGGATGTTAGCACAGTTTCCCGCGACTACTCCCCCTACTGGCCCCACCTGTTGCCTACCAACTCCAAACTCACCTGGACACCAACCAACTGTACGAGTTATTTCAATCTGGATTCAGATCTCATCACAGCACAGAAACCGCCCTGATCAAAGTCACCAACGACCTCCTCCTCTCCTCTGATGACCACTCCCTCAACATCCTAATACTACTCGACCTCAGTTCAGCCTTTGACACCATCAACCACTCCATCCTCCTTTCCCGTCTCGAGTCCTCCCTCCACATTACTAGCACAGCTTTCTCTTGGTCCACGTTACACCTCCACCAGTTCATAAATATCAATAAATTCAACTCTGACACAGCCCCAGTCTCTCAAGGTGTCCCCCAAGGTTCGGTACTCGGTCCCCTCCTCTTCAACCTCTACGTGCTCCCCCTCGGTAACATCATACGCCACCATGGTCTCGATTTCCACTGCTACGCTGACGACACCCAGCTTTTTTCAGTAAAAAGCTGGGTAAAGCAAAGTATTGCACAGTTGAATTGTTGCACTTAAGTCTGAAGTCAGATCATGTTGCCTCAAACTTTAAAAGCTCAGAATTATAAAAGACAAAATTGAAACCTCTCATTAAACATCAGTTTAAACCGAGATGGAATTCAATTCTGTTGCACCAAAAAATAGTTCTCTTTTATCCTAATCGTGTGCTGTTTTTTTATCTTCTATTATTTGGCCATATTGCTTCATTAATTCAGCAAGCATGTTTTTCTCAAAGGAGGAGAAATTAGAGCTATCATGAGTAACGTTAGCCTAACTAACTGAATTTTTAGCAAAATAGGTCCCGACAGCACAGAAATGTATTGATTTTTTTTTTTTTTTTAATGGGGTAAGCAAGCATTTCCATATTGTTTACACTCTATTTCATTCATGTTCAAACTTGGATTCACTAAACGGAAATTGGATTTGAATTGTGCAATTTAGCTCTCCTCAATTTCAAACCTGGATTTGCTCATTTTAAACCTAGTTTTGCTAAACTCTGATTAGAACTAATCTTAGATTAAATCTTTCCCTGTTGGTGCAGCCCAGCCTTTAGTGTCTCTCTCCCTCCAATACAACGTAAAGGCTGGTTCAGAGCCTGAGCCAATGGAGCAGCTGTCAAAGCAAATTAGAGCAGGAAAAACACAGGAGAGAAGTCTCCCTCCTCCTCCTCCTCGGTCCTCCCCCCTCACCTTTTCCTCTTTCTCTTCTCAACCTCCTTCTTCTGCTCCTCCTCACTATCCCTTCAACCTTTATCCTCCACCCCCTCCCTTCCTCCCTCCATCTCCCCACTGTATTCCCTTCTCTCCTCATTCACCCGAAGATTGAGCCACACACACACAAACACACACACACACACACATGAAAGAGCATGCATGAGCATCACTCAGGAGACCCGCGTGAATGTTCTGTGTGCATAGACACTAGACAGCTTCACCACGAATGTGCGCTATAGATTACACACACACACACACATGATAACTGATCCGTTAGCAGAGGAGGTATGCAGAAGTGTGTTTGTATGTGTGTGTGTATGTGTCTCTGTCCTCATGGGACGCAGACCACAGAGGTTTCCGTTATAGTTCATCCACACAGTGGACACACACACACACACACACACACACACACTATAATGCTACTATCCTCACCACTAGGCATAACCACGCTGGTATGCACCGTCCTCATGTGCCTCCGATGGTAACAGTGCTGGACAACTAATCCTTCACCCTGGATGCCCTCAACTCCCCGGCATGATCAAACTCACTCACTAAAAAAATAAAAAATACAAGGCCTCCATTATCAGGCTTTCTTTAGGGATTATAGTAACGGCACATACGTGGGACGAATGTTCAGTACTGAAGACAAACCGAACAAACTAACAGTGGTGATTGTATCCAGTGACAACCAAACCAATGGACTCCGGCTGCTTTTATTGAATCGCCTATATATGGAGGGATGAGAAGACACAGGGGGTCGTTGCTACAGCATAATTTCCTCCCCACAGAACAGTTGAGGCGATGGGGGGTCGCTACCTGAACTTGATCCATAGTCATTAAGAGCATCAGTGTGACACTAACAGGCGTGCTGTTTGAATGGAATTGCAAACAATCTTATTTTGGATACTTTCAACTTGACAGACACTCACTGTATCTCTAAAATGAGTCTGTATCACGGTTGGAAGCACAGGGAAGAAATAATGCCTTGTGGTGTGGAGCCTACTGTGGGGGGGGGAAAGATTTTATTTCTTATTTCTGGTAAGGCTCCAACTAAGATTACTTTTATTAAAGTGTTGTTTTATATGTAAGTAATTGCCTACAATAATGAATACATTGTTTGGTCAATAAAGAGTTGGAAATAGCATGTTTGTTTACACCAACTTCAGTTAAAAAACCTAAAGATATGCCGTTTTCAGAGCCAGTGGCATTTTTGCTGCAGAAAATATTCTAAAACTACTTAATTTTTTCAAAAGTTTTGCTTATTTATTCTCTGTCAATTGAATCATCAGTTAATCGACTTATTTGTTTGTTTGATTTAAATCTGACACTTTTGCCTCAAAAACATTTGAACCAATCACGGATTAGGAATATAATTTAATAATTATATGAAATAACAATATTCTAGATTTCACATTTAGTTCCTTATAATTAAATAGACTATAATTGAGCGGTAATCTTTTAGAAACTTATAGGGTGAAGGACGCACAACACGGTTAGAGCTTTCCGGTGTGATGTGGTCTTTTAGTGACTGTATTACGCCAGAAAACTTTCATGAATATCACAGCAATAGAGTGCTACTTATCGTTTAGCGAGTTAACAATATAATAAGAATAAGAATAAGAATAAAGGTGGAGTAAGGTCGCACCTCTATTATAATATTATGTAATTACACTGCTTCGCGGAGAAACAATCATCGCGTCACCATAAACTCGTGCTTCAGCCCTTCAGCTGCGTGTTACCTGGATGACAGCTGCGACCGTCCGTGAGCTCCAGCGCAGCGGGTGGAGGCTGCGGGCGGGGTCCCGGTGTTCGGACGGGTTTCTCTGATGCTTCTCCGCTGACTCACCCCTCCGCTCCTAACCTCCCTGCTGCAGTGGCTCCACCGGCTCTAGTCACCCTCCTTGCAGCTGCAGCAGACGCCACAGTTAAATCCAAAGACGGAGCGCGAGGGTTAAGCGCTGGCCGCCGGCTGTCTGTTGACACACAACACGGGTGGTTTGTTTCGTACGCAGCGGCGGCGCTGATGCGGCTCACCGCTCCTCTCTCTTTCTCTCCTCCCTGTATGTGTCTGCGACGCTGAGCAGTGCCTTGCTGTGGTGGAGCGGACAGGAGCCCGACAGGACGACACATACACAAAACACGCCCAGCCGGCCAGCCACGCTCCAACAGGACCCGCCTCGTACCGTAATACTCCGTAAAAAGCCTCAGTATAAAACGACTAAACAACTTCTTGAGGCAATGTAGCCATCCTGCTAGTAGATAGCAGTAGCTGAATGACAAATAGAAGCTGAAATGCTTCACTACTAGACATTAAGTTGTGGCAGAAGCAGGTGTATGAAGACTAACATAATAGAGAAAAGCTCCAACCCAACTTAACCCTCTCACCTTGCACACCGCTCACTGTGTGAAGTTGTTATTTGGAAAATTTCAGATCCGGTTCAACCCTCTGAGAAGCACTTCATATGAAGGACTACTTTTAAAAAGGAACATTTCATTTTGGGGAATATGCATATTTGCTTTTTTACTGTTAAGAGTTAGATAATAGGATTGATACCCCTCTCATGTTTTTACGGTAAATATGAATACGGCTACCGACACCAGCCGGTTAGCTTGACATAGGATATAAACCATAGACTGTATATAAGAGGTGGACGTAGTCATTGTGACGTCACCCATTGGTTTGTGGACTTCTGTTTTGAAGCCTCGAATTCGGCGATTTTTCCGCCGCCATCTCGAATTACAGATGTTGCCATGTTGTTTTTTTTCGCAACCAACGAATGGAAGTTACCATATTTTGAGTAGTGACGTAGAGACGCCGTATATGGCTCTGGTAGCGACAGCGACCTGTCAATCACAGTAAGCCCGCCCTAAAGCATACTCCACTTACTGGTCTATTTGACTCTAAATGGACCATAATTTACTAAATAAACATCATGCTGTATTGAAGAAGACTTAAACCAACGATTGAGACCATAAATCCATGTTTACAATGTTGTCTGAGGTAATAAATCAAATGAGAAGTAGAGTCATTTTCTCATAGACTTCTATACAATCAGACTTCTTTCTGCAACCGGAGGAGTCGCCCCCTGATGGTCAGTAGAGAGAATGAAAGTTTTAAGACACTTCTGCATTGGCTTCACTCTGCATTGGCTTCACTCTGCAGAACCGGAGGTTGCCGCCTGATATGAACTGGAAACCGGGGGAAATGGCTCGTCTGGCTCCATCCAAAAGATAGAAAAAAAATCGTTCTACTTCTTACTATTAAAGCTGCAGTTGGTACATTTTATGAACAAGATCACTTTTTATCATATAAGTGATAATCTGTGATGTGCACCGGTCAGTGGGTGGTACTTGGTTTTGGATTGACTGTTTGTAAACATGGTGGCCGGCTCACAAACTTTCCCATTTTATGATTATCGTAAAAAGTTATTTTTAATAATTTAATGAATATGATAAACAAATATACTAAATGTAGCTTTACGGTGCTGTATCTCGTCTGTTTAATCTGTACAAAAACCAGCGTATAAAAACAACATTGTGGTTTTAAGGCGGGTATGCGCAACCTCACCTTTTGTCCAGTTTTTTGACAATAATTTTGGCATTCCACTGACTTTATTTGTGTTTCCTTTGTTTCCCTTTTTTTTTTTACATGTGTTAATATTTTTTTTTACATGTGTAAATATGTCCATATTTGAAGGGTTATTGTAGAAGAAAGAACATTCAAAATTCAAAAATGTTACAAGTCAAAATGTAAAACAGGACACTAAAATACCTGCAACGGATTGGTGAAAACGATAATTACACTCACTCAGCATGATGTAAATCATGAATATTGAGTGAAATAGTGTCTTTTTTTTCTTCTGAAAGGAATACATACATAAAGCATAGCAGCTGACACAATAGAGGTGGAGTATGATAGAATACAACTCTTGTCATTTCAACCATCGTGAACTAACCGCATAATAGCCGGGCGGGTTATTACAGAGTTCCATTAGCCTACATGAGGAGGTCAGAGAAGCCCACACATCAATCGTGTGTGGCGACAGTACAGTTTTACTAATAGACGCTTTGAATGGGGTCAACTGTGAGACTCGAGAGAGCCGCACCAGTTACTATCAGAATGATAGATGAACGCGACACTCTCCTCCTCGCTCTGTTCGCCGAGGAAAAGCTGATTGGGGAGCTTTGGGGTTGTCGCATCGTTGCGTTACCTTGGATGTGTTGGACGTGAGCGCCGACGCCATCAGTCACCCTGACAGCCGATCAATCAGCCAGCCAATCAGGTGAGAGCACGAGTGAAAAATGGCGTGACTCTAAGCGGTGCTGAAAGTGTGCACACTCGCTGTGCACTGAACAGCTCAGGGCTGTCAATGTCAAGGTTTCATCCTTTGCAACCGGGCCAGGAGGCGAGCTTTCACCTGATACCTTGCTCTGGTCCAACAGGAGGTATGGACAAAATAACGTGAACGTCTCCCAAAAGAGGACTTTACGGTTGTTGTTTTTTGCGGTTTTACAGTTTTGTCGACTGATGAGGTTTGGCCGCAGATGCTTCAGCCTCTGTGGGGGTGTGGTGGTCATCTTTGTGAAAACTCAAACATCGATTTCTTGTTCCAGGCGGATCTCTTTATAGCTGACAAATGCCGCTATAATTGCCACGCCACCGACCCTTCCTCCTGTCTCTTATATAATTTAACGGATGCCATCCTATAGTGTGAAGCGCTTAGACTATTGAACGTTAACAGTAACTATAAAAAAAACTAAAGTATAATACAATAAATATAATAACAAAAATATAAGCAGCAGTGGAAACAAAACAATAAAGATTGAAGGACCATGTACTGATAACAATTAAGACGTATCTGTAACGCGTTGGATCTAAAATTTGGGAAATGTGTGAAATTGGTGAGCGAGGTTGTGGAAGCAAATTTGCTGCGCATACATTCAGACTCTGCAAGTGTTTGCTGCCGGCTGCATGGATTCCATGAATGTCGCTGTACGACTTCTTGGTCTCAAGCGGCTTCTACAGTCATCAAACCAAGTCAAGTCCTCAATTTGCGTTAAGTCCTAAACTACACATCATGCACCCTTCACAAATACAACTGGGAACATTTATTCATTGGCTTGGAGAAATAGTCATACAAATCAAGTGGGGACTTAGACAGAAATAATGAGGTGCCTAAATATTTGTCCAACTACTTCATTTTGATTTGTATCCTTTTTAGATTCAATACTTCAACTGAATGGAATAAACTTTCAGTTTCTCTTCAACTCATAATTTAATCCGTGGCAGTTTTTTTAATGTATGTGATAACAGTCTTCAGGTGATTCTAACCATCCGTCCATCCATCTATCCATCTATCCATCTGTCCATCTATCCATCTATCCATCTATCCATCTATCCATCTATCCATCTATCCATCTATCCATCTATCCATCTATCCATCTATCCCATTTGTTGAAAGTCTGTTGGTCCGCGTCGACAAACGCACCTTTAACCTCCTGTTCGCACTATTTTATAACCGGTTGCTGACCGGGATGATTCAAAGTGTATATCCGTTGTCAGGAAAACGAAAGAGTTGATTCACTGCTCACTCTTTGGGAGCTTTTGGGACAGTGTCAAGTCATTCCAAGACGAAAAAGGCTAAAGTCCAAGCAGGCTCGGTGTGTGTCTCGCTCACCCCCGGGACTAGATGATCTCTAAAGCTTGTTGTCACGCCTGACTTTCATCAACATACTGCCTGCGCCCACAAGGGGAATAAACACTCAGAATCACTTCCAACATGCAATTTAAAAAGCAGCAACAGAGCAGAATTGCTACTTGCGTTTCGTGAAGGGTCATCTTGCTGAGGTCAAAGTATGTGAGCAAAACTACGACGCATGCCCCCGGTGACGCGAGAGGGTTCTCTCGACAGACCAGAGCATTTTTTGCATTATAGGAAGGGAAAGAAAATATAAAGTAGCATGCTTTTATATGACTCACAAATGCTATGTAACGTTTTTACAAATATGTGTTTTTCCCAAATTATTTGACCAATATTCCAGGCAGGCCTGGTCCAAGTAAAGTCACAAGTTATTTGTGTTTGTGTCAAAGTCGAGTTTCAGTCAAGTCATCACATGATTCAAGTCCACATCCCTTTTATGAAGAGGAGGAATGATTACAGCAAACAATAACTTCCGTGCATGTGGCATGTAATTAATGTATTGTGGCGTATTTGAAAATGTTGAACCCATCTTTTAAAAATGGAAAGACGGTCAACTTTAAATTATTACTTTAAAGAATAAAAATGCAGGATTTTTAACAGCCCTGCTTAAACTGGGAGGGGTGTTGTATTACAAGAGTTACGGTAGGGTTAATAACAAACCATCATCTCTACAGTATATACAGGCTGTCTGTGTGTGTGTGTGTGTGTGTGTGTGTGTGTGTGTGTGTGTGTGTGTGTGTGTGTGTGTGTGTGTAGGTGTGTGTGTGTGTGTGTATTATGTGTGTGCGTGCGTATATGCACGCTCAAGAGCTTGTATTCATGTGTGTCCCCAGGTGACTGTTGAACTGTATACTGATGACACAGTGGAAACTTCACACACACACACACACACACACACACACACACACACACACAGCTTGGCATTGGGACTCCTTGGCACCTAAGATGTAGGAAGTGAAGCGCAACAGAGCAGTCGAGTCTCACAAGTATATAGAGGAAACAGACAAAACAACCCCCCAAACACCCAACGCCCTCTCACACACGCACACACACACACACACACACACACACACACACACACACACACACACACACACACACACACACACACACACACACACACACATACACACAAACACAAAGTTTCAAGGATGAAACTAATACGCACAAACAAATTATAAAACGCTGCATCAGCTAATGCCAGCTTGACCATCCCTCAGTGTTTATGACATGAAGAGAGAAACACAGGAGCGTGTGTGCGTGTGTGTGTATCAGACAGAGAGGTTTGGTGCCAGTGAGCTGATAAGGGTGTGATAGCACTGACACAGTGAGGCTCATGGGACAAAACACAGATACGAAGAATCGCACTGACAGGCCTCTACACACACACACACACACACACACACACACACACACACACACACACACACACACACACACACACACACACACACACACACGTACAGTGAGCAGACTGCGGGGGTAAATGTCGACGCGCTCTTATTTATTACATGACATATGTTCCTTCCATGCCGTGCTATCAAACGAGTCTGTTTCTGTGTGTGTATCATAAGTGTGTGTGTGTGCGTGTGTGTGTGTGTGTGTAGCCGATGTAGAACGTTCATAAATGGGCGTAATGGGCTCCATATGGTGAAGTCGGAGAGCTGGAGCAGTGTGTCTGGGAGAAATATCACTCCTGTCTCCTCCTTTCACACACCGCCGAGCTTAACACACGCACACGTGCACGTGCACGCGCACGCGCACGACTTCCTGTTGGGATAAAGATGCTGCTTCTCCAGACGGTGTTTGCGTGTTAGTGCAGCGTGTTGTCAAATGGAAATGATTAGAAGGAAAAACAGAATTATTGCTTGTGCGACGAGGAAACAAGGAGAGAAACGGGAGACTGGGTGCTGAAAACTATGTGCCTTTATTTAAGTACTGTACTTAAGCACAAATTTGAGGTACTTGGGTATTTCCATTTCGTTTTATACTTCACTGTATTTCAGAGGAAGATATTGTACTTTGCACTGCACTTTATTTATCTGACAGCTTTAGCTACACGTTACTTTTTAAGATTCGTTTTACATTTTTTTAAAAAGCATCACTAAAATATGATGCATTTTTGTGGATAGAACTACAAATCAGTAAAGTAGTTAAAATATATATCTCCACCTCAACCAGCTATACAACTGTAGAATGCTACTTTCATATTAATGCATCACTAATAATTATTCAATATATACTGTAAATGTATAACACTCACAGGGTCTGCATTATGAATACTTGTGTACATTTTGCCAAAACTACATGTGCACTTTTAATTTGAGAGGTGACTTGAATAACTGTTAATATCAGGTACTCTAATTTCCTCCCTAAATTCGTGAACCCCTTCCAAAAAGTTTTCAACCTACATAAATTCATGCAAATGGTTTTCAAAGTAAAGTATTTAAATTACATAAATTCAGTGGTATATATATTTCAGCATTAAGTATTCAGCGGTGGTTCAATTTCACAGTTCATTATTTAGCCCCTTGTAATTAATTCATAATTTTATTATTGTGTGATTCTAATATCTGCTTCCTTACACTCCAGGGCCCATATACCCATTGGTCAAAAATGATATTTAAACAGGCTTTCCCACCCTGACAGGAAGATCTTTTCACATTTCGAGAATCAGGGGCCACTTCATACGCTGAATGGTGTTTGTGAATGTGAATGGATAGAGCTCGCTAATTGGTTCACCCGCTGTTATACTGTCACTCTAACCGGAGAGGCGTAAGCGCGTGTGTGTCATAGGTCACATGGGTGGGAGAGGATGGGTTGGACTGCAACAGATACACTCCGTCTTTACACTAAGGTCACCTTCAGTCACAAAGTCTGGAAATAATCTAACCTTGAACATTGCAACAACCCTGGATTCTCTTTCTCTGGGAGAATAAATGGCACAAGAACACACACACACACTCACACACAAACACACACACACATTCATACACAGAAAACCATAAAGTAGAACGGAGGCCGATTTGAGCTTTTATCAAAATGAGGCATCTCATTAAGAAGGTTATTTCAGAGTTAGCTTTCTTTACTTAACAAAAGCCTCCATTCAGCACAGGCACTCCTACAGCCCACAGCTAATGGATTGTAATCTAAATAGAACACACACAGCAATATTTCAGTCATACCGTGTTATACGCACACACAGCAGAATAAAAACTGTTCCACGCCTGGGAAATGCCCAGTGTATCATGGTGCAGCTCTGTGTAGCCTCTCACCAAGCGCACAGTCTCGATGAATCCTGAAGTTTAAGGAAACCAGTTGTCGCCCCAACTCGTCAAATAGCGACGCTTCCACTCGCCGTGAATTTTTTTGGAGCTCCCCGCCAAAAGCCCGAGATCAGAGGCAAAACGGCATCGGCTCAGCACTCTAGCGCCATGTGTGAAGAAATGGTGGTGTTTGTTATCCTTGGAAATCTCGAGAACTTTTCATCTGCATTCCTCATGGTGGGTGTATTTCTGAGGACCCGAAGGTGTGCTTTTGTCAAATTTGGTGCAATATAGACGCACTTTTAATAAACAAGCGAACGGCACTCTGTTCAGCATGCGGGGCGGGGCTTCATGGCTCTGCAGACTGATAGACAGACAGCAAGTCAGGGCTAATTGACTGCAGTTCACTCCACAACCAGAACTCTTCTTCACTTCTCTGGAGTCAACAGGAGCGGATTTCATTTAAATCCATGCTCTCATAACCGCAGTGGTTATGTCGAAACAAGCGACTAAAATTTCCTCTATGCACTATATGCACCTGCCTACGAGAAACCCCGACCTGGGGGTGTTTTTCGGGGGTGGAGTTAGAGATTTTGGAGAACTTTTCACTCTAATGTACTGGGAAGAAGTACTCAAAAATGTATATATTTCATTAATAGTAAAACTTTCAATTCCGCACCCACGGCATTGCAATTATTTTTGAAGTGCAGTGTGGTAGAGGCATTATCAGCACAATGTACTTGACATTACTTCACTCTATTCAAGGTGTAGCTTTCAGTTCTAATGTGATGGGATAGTTTAAAGAATAATGCATCATATTTAATTTTTCATATTTTGTGGGTCAATTCTGGATCTGCAACATCACCGGTAATGTTTCTCTGTTGGGTACTACAATGTTTTCCTATTAACTAAAAGTTGGTAAGTAGTATACAGCTGAGTTACATATTTTTATGAATAAGTTATTTCGGTGTCAAATAACTTATTCATATCTTCAAATCATAATAAATCCATAGCTGTTTGGGGCCCTTTTATTTGGAGGCCCAGGTTGTCGGCCTTGCCTAACGCTAAAGTCTGCCCCTGGTGTTCTTTCCTGAACCAGAGTGCATTTTTCTGGTGTTTCTAACTGTGAGTAGGGTGTGTGATGCAACTATGTCCCGGCAGGTGTACGACCCAAGGAAGCAGCCTTAAATGTGAAGATGTCTGTATGAGCGATTCTGTATGTGTGGCAACAAACACCACAGGCCGAGCATTCCGCCCGTTCTGACCCGTAGTAAAGATAGAAAAAGATAGAAGAAGGAGGGATTGGTGCTGGTGGTGATGCTCCTGGAGACTCAGTGCCTCGGTACTCTGTACTGCTGTTGTGCATCAGTCATTGCTGGAGGCCGAGCCTGACAGGACAGAGGAGCGTTTTCCCCAGAGACCTAAGACTCTCTGCTGGAATGCCCCGGGGGATATTCAACCCTTTAAGGCAGGTGAGGCAGGGAGAGATGGATGGACGAACACCCTCCCACCGCGATACCTTCACTGTGTCTACGAGTCATCCACATTTTTACCCATGCCCTGTAATGAATCTTTATCCAAGAAAAGCTGATAAGTTTGGTTACATTTGAAGTGCCATGTTCAAGTTATAAGTTGTAATGATGGAGCTAATACTGGGTATCTGCAGATACAGTGGCTTCATATCATGTATAACACTGATTCATTAAGAAATGTTTTGATATATGGATGAGAAAAATGCTTCTAAAAATGTCTAATTTTATTCTGTTTAGCCCAAATTATTTATAGAATACTCAGATATACTAAGATAAACTCATAATTTCATAGTAGTATATTAATAATTATTTTAATACTTATACAATCTATTCATTATTTTTAATCTATCTTTACTAAATAATTCAAGTTTAAAGCTGACGCGACTCCAAGCCATTTCTTCAATGGATACTTTTGTGCATTCTTGAAAACAATACAATAACAGTGTATCATGCCCTTCAGCCTTATTTATAGAGATGGATACAGTGCGTAAGGAAGCCAAATCCCTCAACAATGTTTCTGTTCCTCTCGAGTTTTCTCTCGTTTCTCTTTCTAAGCTTCCATCTCTTCCTCATTCTCCATCTGTAGTCTGTTTGGCTTTCTTTCTCTCCCTTTTCTTTTTTTACCACTTTAATAAGTGCATAAGCCACCATTTAACTGACACTAAGAAACAAGTATCTGCTGCATAAAACAATTTGAAAATGTATCCTGGTTTATTATTGTCATTCAGGCATACATGGATAAACAAAGAGGCCAGCAGGCCCCGAGGGGTCAAGACATCATTTTAACTGTTATATTTTATTCTAATTCATATTTTTCTCTTCATTGTGTTTTCAAATATTCTAATGCATTTCCTTGAATTGCCATTTAGAAAATTGCGGTGACACTAAATGTTGCTGAACGAAATGTTCAGGTGTTTGTAATTGCATTATTTTCATTGGATGACCAACATGTAACGCCCACAAAAGAACTGTATGTAACTGTACATATGAAATCAGCTGAGCCAAATGACTATTATCAGACTATAGGATGTGAATGAGAAGTCATCACAGTTTGTCCACTGATATAAGACACTTTTAATATTTCACATGACACTAATCCAATTTAAAATTCTCGACAATAACCGACTAACAAACATGCAGCATTTTGATGTAATTATTTTTGAGAGGACTTTTACAACCACAGCTTAAACATGATTGGTCAATATTACTCCGACTAAAACGGAAACCAGAAAGCTTCCAATACCAAAACCTTGTCCCGTTGCCACAGATTCTGCAGTCATATGCAGATATATGTCTATAGAGATTCACATTGCTATTACTTAAAACGCAAGTTGTAAAAAACTGAAATTTATCTTTTAAAAGCTAAATTAAAATGTTATATTTTTCAACAAAACTCACTACAACAATTTCTTAAATGGTAACATTAGCCAGTTATACAAACACAGGCTACTGTACATCCTGATTGGCCTATCTGAGGAATAACAACTCACCTTAAAATGTAGGAGTATTCAGACAAAGACAGCTGTTATATTTTCTGTTCGATTCTTGAAGTTGTTTTACAACTCATCCAAGATCTTTCTTCAGTTCTTCAGAGTGGGGAGTCCCAGAGACTACACTTCACCACAGCCATCTTTCACCAACCTGCAAGCATTCTGGTGCAAACACATCAGCTCACAAATCATATGGCCAGCCAACAATACCAAAGAGAGGCAAATAAAACACACTGTGCATATTCTATCAGTTTCATATGCCATCTCCACAATGCCTCATTTAGGGCAATATTGCCTAGCATGGGCTTTTATAAATGGAAAGCAGAGAGAGAGAGATTCCAGGAGCACTGGTGGATATCAATCCCATTTATATCAGCAGCCATGCCAAGTCAATCCACCAAGAGATTAGTTGTGTATGCAATATTTGTTTGTATAGTCAATTATTCTTTCCACACATTCACTGGTCTGCCACCTCCGCCGTTATGCTTCCTCTCACTCTTTACATCCACAGTAAAAGGCTGTGGGTGTACTGCTAAAAGATTTGATTCTCTTTTGAATTGAATAAATGGAGGTTACATCTTCTTTGTCTTCATCATTGAAAGCGCGCCTGGCAAAGCCCAGTGGGGAAAAGTTATTTTGGCATCCTGGTGAGGTAAAAGTCTCATTTATTTTCTGCATAGGTAATTTCAGGTGACTGACAGTTGGAGCACTTCCAAGGCTTGGAGGGCATGAAACTCTCCAGGTGAAATCATCAGCACAAAAGATGAGCAACGCTGTTAGCAAATTTGATCAGAAATGGAAGGTACAAGCCTGGGCAGATAAAAAAAAACATATGGTGAGAAGAGGACTATGACTCCCCAGGTTCGTTTAAGTCTGAAACATCCAATACAATCAAGTGTAAAATTCTGTTATGTGTGGCACTCATCACAAGCTACGGATTACACTCTTCAGAAAACAGGGTTGGGTGGTATTGAAATTCTCCTACTGACGATATTGCTATAAGAAAAACAACAGTAAATTATCATCCAAAAAGAAAGACACACATAGATATGAATATCTATGGACTGGGGATCCATATGTTGCAATAATGTAAAGAGCAATTTTACACATGGGCATGCTAAGATCAATAAATCAGACAAATCAACTGGCGATGACCTCGTTCATTGGCTTTTTGTTGAAGGAACCAGTGTGATGCTAACTTCCCTGGTTGTCCAACAGAAATATGTCTTCTGCAGCACTCTATATCAAGGAGTTGAAATTTGCACTACCATTTGCAGCGGAAATTAATGCAGCAGGCATATCATTCTGTCTCCAAGTTGCCAATAAATCAATTAATGCAGCTTTAGAGAAAACATAAAAAATGGTTGAGTTGACCTTTAAAATGGAGATTTTTTTCTAGTCTGATAAATAAGGACTTAAGACTTGTCTCTGTTAGCTCCTCTACATCAGAAGACTGATAGTGAAGAAAGGATCCTACAGGAAATAAGGAGGTTGACTTTTTGAATAGTTTGGACACATAACTCTTGAATTATGCTGCACAAGCTGTTAGCACTAATTTGATAGATATTTTATGCTTTTTTTTGTGGCTGCAGGAAGATGGCCCTTCAAAAGTTTGAGATGGAAGATGAAATCATGATAATAATCTCACTGTTTTTATTGGTCCTACCTACTTCAAAGGAACTTCATTGGACATGCGGGGAGAAGATAATGACTGCATTTTTATTTTGAGGTGTGCTGTACTTTTAAAATGGACATTTTCTGCAGCGTAAGCAGAAGTGGCGGATAAAATAGTGAAGCCTTACAGACATCATTCTGTCCCCGACACCGTGGGAGCAGAAAACTGATTCAGCATCTTCTAATCCTCACATTTCTCTCTCCCGGGACATGGATAGGTGCTTTTAGACAGAATCATCATACCTTGGAATGGGATGAAAATAAAATAAAATCACTGCAAAATTCTTCTGGAAAACTGGAGACAAAATCGTAACAACCCGAAATTATTATATCCAGTATTTAAAACACTATGGAGACATCGGTGCTGCTATCAAATTACCAAATCAATTTGTAGTCCCTGTGGATGATGACAGATGTTGACCATCAGCGACCAGTGAGTGGGTCCTCACATCTCAAGAAAAATCTTAAAACAAATTTGGTTCAGCCGAGAAGGAAGTCTGAGGTCTAAACCATCTCCCACTTCCTACAAACTATAGTTTCCTCTGCAGTTTGATTTACTTCTAGAATGTATCGAGGAACCAAACCTCAGTATCTTATAACGAGGTAGAACAAGGCAAATCCCAGCCCGACTATCAAGATAATGACATTTAATTTAAGTTGCATTGTCAAATTTAGATTTATTTCCCAAATTGTTCACATTGTTTGACTGTTAAACTAGCAAAACAGATCCAACACAAAAGTTTGACCGTTTTACAATGTAGGGGTAGAAATCATCAGTTAATTATCACAATACATCTAACATATATTACTTCTATCTTCTACAGTGCTACTATGAATTTTCATTTTTGACTGCAGTACAAAACAAACAAAATTGATAGAAACATTGCTGGATTAACCTAATTTATTTCAAATGAGGAGTGGGATAAAGGCTTCCACTGCGGAGCAAATGCAAGGCTTATTGAATGAAGGCTTGAGCTACGGGTATGACACATGAGCAAAATAACTGGAGCTGCAATATTGGTATGGTGACCGATCAGTTGTTCTTTGAGTGCACTCGGCCTGACAGAACGTTTTTAGTATGCTTGAATGGATGGCAGCCAATATAATAGGACATTATCAAATAGATATTTGTTTGTGGTCTATTATTAAAGATCTTTTCAATAATTGCAGAATTGTAATTCTCACCCATAAAATAGGCGACTATGGACACCCTCCCTGCAGACGCCTCAGTGAAACGAATTGATCATCCTCATGTTCTATGATTGTGTCTCAGCTAGTGAGCCTTTCAGCAAGTGCAGACCAGATTGTCCGGCGCATATGTTGTACCCCAATGATAGGACACGATGTGCAGTGTGACGTCTTCTCTTTTCAGCCTCCTTGAGCAGATGACGAAAGTGAGAACAGGTGTGTAGATGGGCAGGGCAGTCAGGTGATTGGGTAAAGAGGGAAAGTGGATTAATGGAAAATGGAAACGAAGGAGCCTGTGGAATAGGGGCCGAGAGGAAGGGCCCAAGACTGTGACAGATGCAAGATAGAGACAGTCAGTTGTACCTGACACTTTAGGTCTTTGATCAGACCTGATAGACAGACCAGACCTCTATCAAAAGCTACTAAAACCTAAGGACCATTTCGTGATAGGATCACACCAGCCACAACACCAAATCAGGATGAGGGCATAAAGTAGGGGGGCCAGTGGCGCCTTCCCCATTTTCTACCCCACTACTTCCGGTGCCCTTGCTTGGACTGCACCCATCTTCAAACTTTGCCTTCATTTTGAGCTCAACTACACACCTGTCAAGTTTCAAGACTGCTTCTTTACGGTTTTGATGCTATCGCGGTGACAATATCTGTCCACTGACAGGCAGACAACACCTGACAAAGTACTCGTCATTTCTTCCGTGGTAGTTCCTGCTACAGTTGGGGTCTCAGGACCACATTTTGCCATGATGACACACACACAGACTAACAAGGTGAAAACAATATGGGCCACACGTCATGGCTGGTACCAATGTTGGATGGTGGTACAGTCACCATTTCTCAAGATGTGCTGTAAGAACATTTTAACGATTGAAAGCCAACGACCCAGAGACGTCTCAACAGACATTTATGGCCCTCTGAGGGCCCTTGAATTTGTGCCCCTTGACAGGATTAGCTAATGATGTACAACCTCCCCTAACTGATATTGCTCCTCAGTAGTGGGAATTTAAACAAAACCAATTGACGTGCAGTGAACATGGGGTTGCTGGGGTCTAGTTGTCTGGCCCGCTTTGACAGGTTCCTTGGGTAGAAAACAGAATGGGCTTCCATCCATGTTTAAAATGTTTCCACTGACAATCACATTTTATAACTAATTTTGCAGTTGGTATTCATGAGTTGTTCTTGGGGCTGCTTCCAGTTGGACTGAAGGATTACAATCCCAAAAGCAGTATCATCAGCAAGAAATGCAGACAAACCCAGACGGACAGCGACAATAGGTGGGCAATTTTGCTCTTCATGTCCGCCAAGCAAACAGTCAGAATGATCTTACACCATGGCGAAGATACTTTACTTTTGCTGTATAAACCAAATTAAGTTTTCCTAATATTTCTCAACTTACAAATTGCTGTCCCTTGCTATTCTCCATGGTCTGTTAAAAGTACAGACAAACTAATTCTGTCTTTATTGTGTCTTGTGTTTTATCTTTATCTTTCTTCCACTCTTTCCTTCTTTATCTCTCTAATACTGTTTAACAGAGGATGAAACTTTAATGGTCCATTGCAAGAAACTGGGTCATTGCAGCAGCAAATGGGACACAAACAACCAAAGATCAGTTGGTGATCTTCTCTTCTTGTTTTTACCCTTCTACAAGCCTACATGTAAAAAACAAAAGGTAGGAATGAAGGATGGAAGCAAGATATTGGCCAAACTGTCTATTTTTAGTCATGCTAGTGGCATGGCCCCTTGTCAGTAGTCATTAATGCAAACTGCTGACTGTGTCACTGTGAATGAACGAAGTAAAGACGTATTCATTTAATGCTGAGAAACTTGTCAGTGGGACAGTTGAGAAGATGGACGGATGTTTAAGGGTCATATAGTAGTAGTATAGGCATTTTCATTATTTGATCATGATGTTATCTATACCTTAAAGCTACTATGAGGAACTTTACTTTTGTGTTGATTTTGGCGGTCCCTGTGGAGAAATGCGGTAGCGTTACCGAGCACCAGAGATAAGCTGGAACTGGGTCTGTCCGCAGTGGGCTGTTTGCTGCTGGAGGCCGTGCTTAGAGTCTGAGCTGAAGGAGTTACTGGTGAACCTGATTTCGTCCGATTTTGCTTGGAATCTGACCCGGTGGCACCAATGACAAGCCTTAACAATAACTCTATAGAAATTGACAATCTTCTCGCTGATTGTCTCGTTGACTTGGGTAGTAGAGGCATCATTGTTTAATTGAGACTGTTTCATAACCAGGTAAAAGTTCCTCACAGTAATTTAAAAACAATGATTCAACATTTTGGGAAATTGTTCTTACTCAGGGGGAGATGACATTGATTGAGAAGATTGATACCACTCTCATGTCTGTGTGTTGGACCTACAGCCGGGAGGCCGATTAGCTTTTATTAAAAATTGGAAGAAAGAGGAAATAGCTCGCCTGGCTTTGTCAAACAATACACTTATCAACACCTCTAAACCTCACTAATTAACACGTTTAGCCTTTATACACACACAACTTTCCCCTTTTTCTTTATGCTAAGTTAGGCTGTCAGAAAGTCAATAAGCAAATGTATCAAGCCAAGAGGACTCCAAAACAATATTGAAGAAATGTTCCCAGAAACAACCCAGGTGGCAATACATTTTCCCTCAAATGTGCATTGCTAATGTTAGTTCTTGCTAATATTAGACAGTTGTATATGACCAGAAATAAGTACATTAATAAAAGGACATAATAACTTGATAAAATCATAGCACAACAGCATTGCACAAACAAAATAGAATACAAACAAATAAACAACAGAGTGTGGTTAGGCATGTCTTCATGATGATAATTAAGAGACTAAAGAAAAGTATTCAGATGTGTCTTTAGGCTGGTTTTAAAGGTATCAGTGGAGGGGAATGATACCCGTTAGTGACAAACTGTTCCACAGTTTAGGCACGACAACTGAAATCACCTTTTGTTTTTAACAGAGTGCGTGGAATGGATTGGGATCTGAGGGGTCGGGAGGTGGATTAGAGGATGAGCACTGAGCAGTTCAGAAATGTAACCTGGTGCCAGTCCATGCAGTGCTTTAGAAATCCTTTTTTTATGTTAAAATCCATTCTGTATTTCACTGGAGAGAGAACAGTACACAGGAGATATTGTCTCTTTTCCTGGTACCAGTGAGAACTCCCGCTGCTACATTTTGAACAAGCTGCAGGTGAGATATGGCTGACTGAATGATTCCTACATAGAAAGAAATGCAATCGCAGAGGCGAGAGGAAGTAAAAGCTTGAGCTAAAGTCTCCAAATCTTTAACAGGCAGGAATAATTTCAATTTGGCAGTTGAATTGTTTATGAAATTAAAAAAAAGATAACTTTACATACGGCCCGAGGGCATTGATTGTAGATGAGTTGTCTGCTGAATTGGCTCTTTTGATCAGAGTGTATGACAGCATGTTTGAAGAAAGCTGGGACACAACCATTAACCAGAGAGTTATTAATTATTGATAAAACACTGGGCCCGATGGTGTCCAGCACTTCTGTAAGTAGGCGTGAGGGATCTATATCATGTGCTAGGGTTCATATATGAGATAATATGGGTCAAAGAGGAGCGAGAAATCGGTTCAAAGTTGTTAAGAACAGAGATACATGAGCATAATTCTGAAGGATCGTAGGAGGGCGGTGAGATCTGAGATCGTATAGTGTCAATTTTGCTAATAAAGAATCTTAGAAAATATTCACAGGTATCCGATGTTGTTTCATGACAATTTGTAACTGCAGGGTTGAGTAGTCTATTTATTGTATTAAATACAACTTTGGGTCTATAGGCATGTTTGATATCGCTGGATATTTTGTACTGACAGTGCAGGTGTTGATGTTCAGTCTTGTCCTGCTGCCAGCCCTGATAGAGCAGCTTTCACCACAGCTCATCAGCCATATAAATGTCCGCTCTATAGTCGGGCCCAAGACTCCTCTTTTTTCCCTCTCTCTCTCCACGCTGTGTCTTTGTCAGTAAGTCTGGTCTCTGTGACAGGTGTTCTGTCTTGTGATCATAAGGGCATCTGTGGTGTGTAATTCAGGAAGTGTGTATGGTGTGCGTAGAGATGACGAGAGAGGAGGAAAAGTACTTCTGCAGCATTATGTATTAAAGAGGTTCTCGGCTGCAGAGCAATATCCCCTTACTGGCACTGACTGCTTTACACATCTCTCTCTCTCTCTCTCTCTCTCTCTCTCTCTCTCTCTCTCTTTCTCTCTCTCTCTCACACACACACACACACACACACTTTCTCTCTTTGTCATTCTCATTGCTTTGTCTCTGCTTTTTCTTTTGTCCTGTCTTGACAAGAGCGGTAAACACAACATTGACATATTGTGACCTAAACATGTTTTGCTGTATTTTCATAAATGTTCACCTTGCGTTACGTGAGTTTGACCGCGGGATCATTTGTGTTCACTTGCTTCACAGGAGGGCGGGCCTACCTCCATGTAGACAGCAACAACGTTTCATCAATCATGGTCGAAATAACCACCATCGCTGCTTTATACATGTTGCTGTCCCAGATGCAGCTTGAAACCAAACGCGGGTTCGTAACATCATCCGGTGGCGCTAGGTGCTGTATCTGGCATGCTACATGTCGGCTGGTTTACTACAGCTGTATGAACCCAAAATAAACAATTTTGTTGTAATTTATTTGCAATAAAAGTATAAAAAGGATGCAGAAATAACTAATTAATGGTGTAGATTTGTAAAAAGTCGGAATTCATGCTTTGTTGACAAGCAAACAACTTTTGAAATGCTTATTTTCTGAATGGAGCTTGGATCAATCAGCCGCCGTGCTTTGACAGTGTGGACATGCTAATAGAGCTCAGCAGTGCAGGTCCACTTTTTCATTGGCTCGGGAAATTCACTTTTCATTCACTTTACTGACGTTTTAGGAAATCCTTATTCACCTGCCCCGCCAATTTTTTTTGTATTCGTTCTTCAAGTTTGGACTAGTAGCAATGTCAACAATGAATGATATTTCAGAACATTCAGCAGCTACACTGTGGCGATCGGATGGTTTTACGGTACCACATCCATCAGCAAAGGTACAAGACTGTGTACATAAATATTTTAAAAGTGAAGGAACTCGTTGATCAATCATTGATTCAAAAAATGAATGGGAGTTTATCTTCAGGTGCAAATGTAATACATCTAATCGGATTCTGACACAATCAACTGTCCGCATATTAATGACAGGTAGAAAGTAGGCCAACAAACTCTCAAAAAAACTCTTCCCTCATTTCACCTGCCTAGGGACGCAAGGTTTGTTTTGTTTATCCCTTACCTTTCCAACAATTTTCGTGTTTTATTATCCTCATCCTGAGGCAGCCCCGGGGCTAAGCTGCTAATGACTGTTCACACAGTGCTGGAGACACAAGGCTAACACGGCAGGCAACACTAACACAGGGGGGGGCGTGTTTGTTGCTTGTCCCATCTACCAGGCCTAAGGCGAGCATTGAATCAAATTCTCATTACTGGTGCTTACAGCACCTTCTATCAGTACAACATCCATTATTCCAGGTAAGATACCCGTGATGGGTATCTGCTGAGTACTGGTTCACAAAATGCATTGCTGGCATTGATCGAAGCCCCAGTGTGAGGGTCTGAAGTGGCAGGCATCAGAAAGAAGATTTTATTGACCCATCCATCCATTATGTGGGACAGCTTATCCTTTACAGGGTCGCGAGGGGAGGGGGCTGGGGGCAATTGCAGCCGACATTGGGGGGGAGGCGGGGTACACCTTGGAGAGGTCGCCAGTCAATCACAGGGCTGACACACGGAAACAGGCTATTCACGTTCACATTCACACCTACGGCTAGATAACGGCAAATAACCTGACCTTTGTATGGTGAGAGGAAGCCGGTGGAGAACTCACGAGGAGCAAAACCCTCAGCCAAACTCAGGATATGCTAACTTAAAATAAACTAGAAGTGAATGGAAGTGATCCGACCAAATTCAACAGAAACGGGGACTTACAGTATCAGACCATTCTTCAGACACAAAAGGGGGCAACACAAAGACAAACATGACCAGAGGAGAGGGTCTATCAGTTTCAATATTTTAACAATGAACCAAAACAAAAGTACCAAAAAACTAATATATTCTAAAGAAAAACTAAATCCCTCAACTAAAAATCCAGAACTGGTTCTAGAGAGAGCCTTTCATGTAGGTCAACCTGAGCCGCAGAGCGCAAAACCATGGTAACACCAGTTGTCTGAATTCCGCTGCTCCTAAAGTAGCGTTATTGTGGTAAGGATGGCCTCTGAAGAAGGCGAATGGCGCTACAACGGTTTTGCACTCGCTGGCTCTCGTTACCGCGAGTCAACGAGAAGTCAATGTTGATTTATTTGTCACGTAAATTGCGTAATGCAGTGAAGGCACTTCCGTGGTTATTTTAAACCAAACAATGATCTTTAGTATTTCACGATCTCTTCCTAAACCTAGCCAAGTTGTTTTGTTGCTTAAACCAAGCTGAGTAGTGTTAGTTTCTTGTGAAGACGGAAATGTTTATTTTGAGAGGACCGTATGCATGTAATGAGCGGAAATTGACACGTGTTGCTGGCTGTCTTAGGAAAACAGATGAAAAAGGAGGAACTTTTTGCAAATATCATACCAACCGTTGTATGAGGATACGTTGAAAGAATGAACACAGCACAAATAGGAACTAATGTCCCATAAATAAACACATAATAAAACAGATAATAAACAAGAGTATTATGTAGAACAAAAGATTATGTGTCATCGTGTATTTGTTTCGTGTACATGCAATATGAATGCAATGTGTATAATAAGTTCAACAAACACAGACACACTTATACACACATATAGAATACATACGTACACATCAACCCACAGGTGCTCACACGTAAAATCCTAGAAGCAAATTAAGCATCATGCAGATCCCAACTTTCAGTGAGTGTTGTCCCCTCCAAGCCTGGTCCTCTGCCGTTTGTGTACTATTCACAGCCGATTTTAAGAACATTATAGCATGCCGTGTGTGCTGGGTGCTACACCAACCTCCTGGTTATCAAAGTGAACCCCCACCCCTGACGAAGCTCACTGTGTCAATGACTTTCCAATGTCCGTCAGTGGAAGGACAGTCTAGACCAGGCATGGGCAAATTACGGCCCGCGGGCCATATACGGCCCGTTGGGCTTTTGAATCCGGCCCGTCAAATATTGGTACAATATTGTCCTAACTATAATAAAGACTAGGGCTGGGCGGTATACCGGTTTTAATTTCCCGTATGATATAAATTCTTCACACACCATCATACCGGTGCATAGCCGAAACAACTGCTGTCCGTCTTCTACAGACATCTAAATGTATTTTTTGCCACTATGAGCGCTACGGCCGGAGCTAGTTTTCTTATATGTATTGAGAGGGACCCCTAGTCATCGTCATAACTTTATAACACAACAATTAATAACCCACAACTAACTCTCTTTAACAGAGCAAAACACCACGACACAAAAGTCTGTGACACATAAACAATTTGTAACACTAATAATTGTACATTTATAAAATGTCACCGCCGAACTGCATGCTGGGTACAGCTCACTCGCGAGCCTGCTTGCTAGCACAACAGTCTGCTAACAGCTTGGAGAGGCTCCGTCGCTCCAGTAACGTTACATTAAAGAACAGAACAGAGCGATGCAGGATGAACAAAGACAGACCGGAGATGCACCGATAGAGTTTGACACATATGCAACGCTGATTACCGTGTAATATGTGTGGTATTTGTTATAAATGTACGTTGGTGCATAGAGGGTGATAAGAAGCTGTACATGGAGGGGCTTAGGACCCAGGGGAATGTAGGTGAAGGAAACAGGAAGAGACGCCAGACAAACAGCTGTTCACCGCTCATCACGATCCTGCAGACCAGTGATTCTCAACTGGTGGGTCGTCGCGGACCCGTTTTCAGTGGGTCGCAGGCCTTTGCTTTATGCAGCGGAGTTATTCACGCTTCTTTCCAGCATTTACGGCACTTGTTCAGCGGTGCAGGACAAACATCGACCAATGCGTTGTAAATCACGTCACGTGATGCAGTTTAGCCAATAAAATAAGGGTATTCTGATACGTTTCCTGACTCCAGTGAGATGTACCCACACCGTGACACAGGGGGGGAGAGACAAGGAAAGACATGACACAGCAGAGCTCTGATAACTCTAGATGTGAAAGTCAAATGTCAGCATGATCCCTTCAAAGAATCAAATTGCTAAAAAGACAACAGTCATTAACCTTTACTCTAAAAACACTTTGTCAAAATGCATTAATGCGATACTGTGTAAGATCCCAGTTAACTGATGAACACCTCAGATCTGTCCTGAGAATTGCCACAACCAAACTGACACCAAACGTTGATGCACTGGCAAAAAAGGTTGACCAACAACACTGTTCCCACTGAAATGAAATGTAAGTTCTCTTTACTTTTTAGGTCATGGCTTTTACTTGTAATTTACATTAGTTCACACAAACACTCTCCATTCATCTGCTACTGGCCCGGCCCGTCTGTCAAATTTTAAAACTCAATGTGGCCCCCGAGCCAAAAAGTTCGCTCACCCCTGGTCTAGACAGTCTGCTATCAGAGATAGTCAGCTGCTAACTGGTCCCACTGGGCAGAGCAAGAAACCACAAAGGCTCAAATACACACACAGACACACACACACACGCACAATAGGGACAACCGCAGGCTGACATAACCAGTGCTTGTTAAAGGAACCGTCACATGACAGTGGCAGAGCAACAAATGCATTTGTACATATGGAAGCAGACAAGTGAATCGATTAGAATGCATAAAAAACAATCAAGACATTCAGTGACAGATGCAAAGCGGCATGGAGAGCAGTGCGTCTCCAGAGCCAGAACAGAGGAGCAGAGGATTTCTCCATACTCGTGGTAATACTACTCTCAGAAGCAATTAAAAACAACAAAAAATAGTAAGCATTTTAGCTAAATGGTTAATTGTTTAGGTCTTGTATAAGACAAGAGCAAAGGCCTTTAGACAACGAAGGCGTGATGAATAAACGCCACAAAAATGCGAAATACTTGCCTGCAAATACTTCGCATCAAAACTATTCATACCGCCAGCGATGCAAATTTGCAACAGCTGCAACACTTTTCGAAGAAAGGGTTACAATAGATTTGCGCAGGCAGAGGAGCATCTGGCTGTTTGAGGTAAATTGTTGTAAAGGCTAAGCTACCGTGAGCTATTTTATTGAGTTTCCTTTTAGCAAAATGCTCTGAGTGAATTTGAATTCCCTCTGGTAAACAGTGTATAGGGCTTTTATTGTGAAAGGTAAGAACAGAGGGAGAGGATCTGGTCTGCGCTCCTTTTGTCGAGGTTGAAAGGAGTAACAAAGTTTGCAGGTCTTGGTTCGGACTACGAAGCCTCCCTGTTGTTGTAGTACAATATAGTGTATGTTTTCAATATGTCCATTCCACACAACATGATTGATTGATGTCAAAACCTGATGCTTTTTTGCTGCATGAAAAAATATATTGAAGTGCGAATTAATTGCAGTGTGTAAAGATCTTAAAAGTTTACAGCCATGTTAGCGTCTCTGTGAGGCTGCACAGTGGTGCTTTGAGCTAAATGCTAATACCAGGGTGTGTTATGTTCTGCTTACCATTCATCACTCATCTAAGTTTAGCATGTTCGCATGCTAATATTAACAAACACTAACATTTGCTAATTAGCGCTGAACAAATTAAACATTTTAACCGATGACGGCTCCAGATGAGAGGTCAGGTGATCACTAAGTGATAACAGACCTTTTAACAGCAGAAAAAGCACAGGTGAAATTAATAACATTAACGATAGCTCTGGTCCCAGTAAGCTCTCTGCCCAGAACGTTATCTGAAATCTATTTAACTACTGAAAACACACTTTTATCCATTAGCTTTGACTGCAATTTGACCTTGAGCATGAGTAATGGTGTGAGATGTATGAATGCACCCTATTCGGGTTTTGAGGCCACATTATGTTTCTGTCAGAGTGCACAGAGTATATTCGTATGCAGCTGGATGCCTCTGTCAAGCTTAACGGGCATGCACAAAATAAGCAGATTACCAGGCCCAGTCCCTTCGGATGACATGGAGATCAGCAGAGGAGGGAGAATGTATGTGCATAGCTTTCAGGAGACTATAGACCCTTTCACAGCCGACATCAAAAATATGCTTGAGCATGTTGGCAACGCAAGTAGCGTTTTGCCCGAGCCACCCAGAAGAGTTAGCAAGCTTTGAACATTGAATTTAAAGTGGTACCATCATCAAAATGTCTGGTTGCTGCATGTTCGATTGTCAGAATCGATATTCCGACAACGGATTTAAGTTCTGCAGAATTCCGACAAGATCACGACCGCTACAGAGCAACAAATGTTTCATAACGAGTGACCGCGTTAACTGTTGACTTTAAGCCGAATAAACGGTTGGCGTAGATAATGAACACAGATGAATATGTATTTGTTGTTTCACTCAATAAACCGAAACACCGGTGGCGTCTACTGCTGCAAGCTATTAAATGTGTTGACTAATGTTACCACGGGACTGATTGACAATGCTTGCGTTTGTAGCGTCCATTTTAAAACTCTTGAGTCTCTGTCCTGGTATTTGACATACTTTTAAGCTATTGTACAACGCCGTACTTCCGTTGCCAAACTGCATTTGCACACATACCTGTCTTACTTTAGCTGAGAAATTACAAAGTTTTAAAGTATAATATTGGACGATCATTTATTGTTGAATTGTTTAGTTGTCCATATTTTTTCCATGAAATAAAAGGACAACAACGAATAATTATCGTCAAAAAAACAGCTGATTTATACACAGTGTGGCCAATTTCAGGGTGCCAAAGATCTGGCAGAACTGAAAATAAAGCCCCTTGTCTGCATGCCAGAATGTCTCATTTCCCCATCAAAGTAAAAACAGCACAGAGCCAAACAACAAACAAAATGTTGCCGTCAGAATACTTAATGACGCTTTTCTAACGTTTGCACACAGGCTTCCTGACAGCCGGAGTACACGGGGCTCTGTGCATTTGGACAAAGGGAGTGGACTCTCACCGTCTCGGGGAGATTTTTAACAAGAAAAGGACTTGCTGAATATTTCATACACTTAATTCTGCAACAGTCACACCATTCTGCACTGGAGGGCAATCTTGCAAGACCAGATCCAGCAGCTGGATGTCAGAATCAACGATATGGTTGTCATCAAATTCATTGTTATTTTGCTAGTTCACATGGAGCAGGGCTGCCCACCCTTTTTAAAACCAAGATCTACTTTTACCGCAGCCAGTCTGCCGAGCTCAACGTGATCTCACACTAGGGAAAGTTCAGATTTAAGTGTTTTAGTAGTTTATATTCTCCTGTAAATGTTTGCTCTGTAAACTCATATTCTGTAAATCAAAATAGTTTATAATTCATAAAACTGGACGTCAACATCGTAACGATAAATTGCAGCTAAATGAGTGT
The DNA here is from genome assembly GCA_032191485.1 of Leptoclinus maculatus. NCBI lineage: Eukaryota > Metazoa > Chordata > Actinopteri > Perciformes > Stichaeidae > Leptoclinus > Leptoclinus maculatus. Next base: position 43,089,660 of record JAVDOI010000001.1, on the reverse strand, counting down.
CTTCTCTGACAAAATAGCCGTTAGCCATTTTATGCTGGAGATCCACTCTCCGTAAATCGGCAAAAAATTATCAGCTTGGTCGGTTTGGTTTCGGCCTACTAGCAAATGACGACTACAGTACTTCGAAAATAGACAATCAAATTACCGCGGGGCAAGAGCCAATCAGCCTTACTTGGCATCAAATTTGTGCCATCCGATTTGATTGCCCAAAGGCTTTGGGCACACGTTTTGTTGTCTTTCCACACTTTGGGCACATGACATTGTGAGCGTGGCAGCATCTCGAGCCAAGCGCATTTAAAACACAACTATTTTATCAGCCACTGACCGTTTTATGTCAAGCATTAGGCCAGAATTATATGAATGTTTGAGTTACTCAGTACCATACAAAACCACGTGTTTGTCCTTCCAGTCTTTTAATGCCCATAATCCACTATGACCACTTCTCTGTGACTTATGTGCAGTCCAAGTTTATTACACCTGAGACATATGATCTGGGTCATTAAGTTTAGGGGACATTTTTTTCCCTTTATAGATATTTACAGTATAAAACACATGTACAAATACATTTGCTCAGCGAAAGATAACACAAATGTTATATGTTTTCTTATGGATTCCCATCCATTTCTGACACTCTTTTTTAAGTCAATTTCAACCGACGTCATCTTTTGCTGTTTTCTTGAAATCAATAATGCGGTCTTCCATCAGTTAGATCAAGTAGTGAAAGCGTGTATCTACGTCATTGTTTTCGGCATTGTTACGGCTGTCCACACTACGAGTTATCCCTGGAGTTTTCAAACTTATCTGGATTTGGTAGCATTTCCAAACTCTTTTGTTTTTGGTGCTCTAGAACTCTGGAGTAATGTGGACGCTCAGTGTAAACGTAGCAAAAGGTATGCGTTTTAAAATGGAAACATAGTAGTGTGGATGTAGCTTTAGATGGTCTCCAAGTTTCACACAATGCTGCCATTATTATCTGTTACAAAGAACAATAGGAGCGAGGGAGGCGATGCTGAGCTTCCTACTGAAGAGTGCAGTAATTGCAGCACTTTAGAGCCGCACTGAGATGGAGTAATAAAGAGCATTGTGTCTAGTTCGTGGTTAGAACACACACATGTAAACAGATGTTATTGCTCTCTGGGAGATTGAGTCTGTTCGGCCAGGAGAGAAAGGGGGAGGAGGTAAAGCTAATGAACAACAAACAAAGGGATGGAGGGATTGGACTGGAGGAAGCAGAAGAGGAGGAGGAGAAAGTGGTGGTGAAGGGATAGAAGTTGAATATCAGAGCAAGACGGAAACAAGAAATGTATTCGATAGAGGAGAAGTCCGTCTGTCCTATCAGGTTTGACTCCTTCTGTTCTTTTGTGGCTTTAAAGTCAGCAAGTTGAAATGAAGAGAGTGGGGGAGGAAGATGAGGGAGAAATAAGGGGAGGTGGAAGAGGAAGGCGGAAAGGTTAGAGTTGTAATTAACCTTCGGAGTCAGCATCGCTCCAGAATAAACAACCCCAACTTTCTGTAACACTACAGCTTTGTTTAACCTTGTTCCTCACCTATAAAATACAAGGGAAGGTTTTTCTTTCTTTTTTTTGGAGGTCCACATTTTCATTATTTATTCATCTTTACACACAGCTCCCTTCTTTTTTTACCTATCTTGAACATGTGTCATCTGCTTTTGTAGTTTTGGGGTACTTTTAAATTAGGATTTATGCATTTTTGCTGTATGTACAGTGCCTAAAAGACAAGCTGGTGCCACTTTATACTGTTGTCTCTGTAATTTGTATCTGAACGCAAATTTCTATTGACTTGTGTGCAATCGCACCGCCTGTAACATTATGTTCTGTCCAGGCGGCAACCTTCCAGCTGAAAAGTGAAGCCAATGCGAAAGTGCCTTAAACCTGCATTCTCTCTACTGACCATCAGGGGGCGACTCCTCTGGTTGCAAAAATAAGTCATATTGTATAGAAGTCTATGAGAAAATTACCCTACTTCTCACTTGATTTATTACCTCAGTAATTATTATGGACATGACTTTATTGTCTCAATCAAGTCTTCTTCAATACAGCATGATGTTCATTTAGTAAATGATGGTCCTTTTAGAGTCAAATAGACCATACAGCAGAGTATGCTTCAGGGCGGGGCTACCTTGTGTTTGACAGTTTGCTATCAAAACTCAAGGCTTCGAAACAGCAGTCAATTAACCAATGGGTGACGTCTATGGTTCTGTCTGAAGAACATGATACATGTTGGCATGGCACACTTGCTAAATATAACAGTTTCAATATGTTCAATGACAACGTGAAAATACCTGGTGAGGACGGGAATCTCCAAGCGGTGGTATGACTTTGTAGCCTGCTGGACAAGTATAAATGGTACTGCAATTAAATCCAACAACAATTCCATGTACTGTGCTGCTGATCCAAAACACTAAGGATAACTGCTGTTGAGAGTCACAACAGGCTTTTAGGCAGTCACAGCAGAGAGCAGTTGTACACCATGTTTCCCACATGTTGACATTAAAAATGAGCGAAACGGTGTACAAAAAAAATAACTTTAAACAGAAGGAGATAAATTTATATATGACTGCCTCCATTACGGCTTCTCTGCTGCTCAGTTCACTATATGCTCCATCAGGATCCATCATCCTGCTGCCCACAGACACATGCGCAATCACGCACACACACACATCTCTGAGTAGCCTCTGAACACCGTTAAACATTGTTTGGGTCTCACAGGCGTCAGTGTAGTGATGCTTTTTTATTTATCTGTTTATTTCTTTCAGTAACAAACGGGCTAAAAGCAGCAGTCAGCGCCATCTGTTACTGTTGAGGCTGATAGCTGCTCTGATGGGCTGGGACTAAGGTCCACTCTGCTGACACACACACACACACACACACACACACACACACACACACACACACACACACACTCCTGCTGCAACTTAACTGTAGCAGGTTTGGTTCAGGTAGCCTAAGTGCACACACACACACACAGATCAGCATGTACACATTTCAGTCTGAGCTACCATGTATCTAAAATCCATAGAGTTAATGACGCGAACACACGGACAATTGAAGGTGTTCATAAGCAACAGATCTGTTGATTATCTGAAGACAGTTGGGTATTTCATTACATGTAACTAACTATTCGATCCCCGGCTCCACCAGTCCACGTGTCCTTGGGCAAGACACTTAACCCCAAACTGCTTCCATAAACTGTGCCTACGACGTGTGAATGTCAGTTAGTCCTGATGGGCCGGTGTCACCTTGCCTTCATTGGTTGGTTTAGGCATGAGGAGTGGGAAAAAGTATTGTGACCAAGTAGGTCTAATGATGTCATTCTGCATAAAACTTAGCCATGTGCTTCCGTTTGTTGCAATGAGAGTATCTATATTATGAGCAATGGGCTTTTGGTCCAATAGAACATTTTACTGTTGTGGTTTCGGAATAATGGGCCGTCAGAACAATAGTATGGCTCCACACCTAACCCTGTTTGGGATTATCATTATGAGGGAGAAGTGTCTGTGCGCTGCACTTCATTGGAGTTGGGTAACTTAACCAAACCTGCATTTGCCAAAAAAAACATTTTGTCTCCATCCTTAAAGTCTTTTCTATTGTAAAACTGAAACATATTCCAACAGATCTTCAAACAAAGCATAAATCTCACCTTTTGCGTCGCTTGTTTGTTTCGAGTGTGGAATGGGCTCACTCTGGTCAGACAAACGAGCCTGTATGGTTGTCATTATGTTTTTTCCACTTTAAAGATGGAAAAAAGAAAGGAAGAGTACTTGTTGGATGAATTGTTGTTCCACTATAGTCTGACTGCTGGACATAATACGCATTTCAAAGACTTTTCTGCGACAATTGCTACTGACAAATCATATAATCAAGATTTTTTCTCTGAAGTGCCAATCAAGTGAAATACAAGGGCTTTCAGGGAGGTCCAGAACCCCTTGTATTTTACACGCTGGCCTGGAGCCTCAAGCAGAGATTTGGAGTGGGCTACAGAGGTCTAATCAGCTCAATTCTTTCTAACTCCACACCCCCAGATGTCACAGTGCAGTGACTACTGGAACAGGGACTGGACCCAAATACAGACAGCACGATCAATGCTGTGATTTATTGTAGAGAAATGCATACAGATTCCAAATAAAGCAATAGGTCCAACGATTACGAACTGACAAAAGACAAGAGGAGAACTGGGACTAAATACACAAGGAAATAAGGGAGATATCAAGGGACAGGTGACAGCAGGGCACATGAGGAACAGGTGAAAGACAATCACACGGCGGGAAAAGACGTGAGGGCAGGAAGCTAAGATGTCTGAAATGAGAGAAAGGTGAATATAGGAAGCTATGAATAAAGGACAAAAAAGGTAAGCTCAGAGCAGAGCGGGACATGACACCCAGAATTTCTTTGATTTCGAACTTGTATTATTCACAACCAACAGACGCTGAATCAAGTGACATCGCCTGAAGCCATTTATAAGACTGGCCTCTGGAGACACTTAAGGACTTATACAATTCACAGATAAAGCAACATCTGGAAACAAACTTAGATGTGTAAAGTCCAAGCAGTTCCCCTTAAATTGCCTTGGACCACATCATAATCTATAATTTTGATAATTATTTCATACAGCCTTGTGCACTCTTGAATTGTGTCTTTTTAAGATTTGATCTACCAGAGGGAGGCAAACTCAGTTGCCAGTGTCAGTCAACTTTTTTTCTCAATCCATATATTTCCAGATTGCTTTAAACCTCAACAGCTCTTATTTTAAAGTTTAGTTTTTTTCATCCTGAATGTGATACTTGTTTATTTATTGAATCGCTAAGTTATACCTTCATTGTTCTCTGTTGAGGCGACACGGCTCCTCAAAGCTCCTGCAGAGGAGGGGAAATGAAAAGCCTGAGTTCAGATTCCTAATCCACTCAGCAGCACCAGCAAGGCTGAAGGGTGAAGAGGTGGGCACTGTGAAACTGTGCGTAGGATGTAGTAAAGAGATGGAGAAGCAGCTCTCAGCATTTCATTTTTTTAGTTCTTTCCTGGGAACGCTGAGAAAAAACATATTTTATTTCAATTTCTGCAATAATGTGACGCCAAACAAAAAAAATGCTCTTACTTTTTTTTGTATTTGCAGTAACCTTAACTCCACCTTCATTGTCTGATTTGTTTCCCTCATTGCCCTCTCATGCTTAGCTGCGTGGATGATAGATGGTGGAAATGACTTTCTCTGGGCTGGAGTATCCCCAAATCGATTTTCTCAAAACAGAAATGCATTTCCATACTGGGCAGAGCTACAGCAGGAAAGCTGAGTGGTGAGACGTGGAGCAGAGAGAGAAGAAGAGGTTTGGCTGTAATTCACTGGTAAACAAACCCAGATTCAGTACAGCACAGAGGGCCCTGTTCTACTGTATTTACAGTGATAGACAGTAGAAAGAGGAAGATCATTGATATGAAAATTCCTATATGAGATTCAGTTGTGTCATGGCAGAGTCACAATAATGTTAATGCGTGAAATAGAGGTAAGAGTAAACATTTTAATGCACGTTTCTTTTCTAAGCGGCCAAATATCTGATGTTGTTGTCTGATGAATTGTTAAACATTTTTGGAAAATATACTTATTATCTTTCTTCCTGTAGTATGAGAAGATTTATATCAATCTCATGCCTGAGCATTAAGTACAACCTCTAAAAAACACCTCTAAAGCTCAGTACACAGTCTTCATTTGATAAACTCGTACAAAAAGAGTGATATAAAAACAACACTTCATGGTTTTCAAATCCCGCTTTGGCAAAGGCACAATTCAGCAACAAAGCAATTCAAAGCGCAATACTCATCAGTGTTGGGAAATAGGCCGAGGGGTGCTTCAAGTAGCGGCATTACTACTACATTTCTCAGTAGTGTGGTGGTAGGGAACAAATAGAGTAGCCATCAATGGGCACCCAGAGCTATACCACAACTCAAATTTGTACTGAATCTATGTGCTATATTTATACCTTGATGATATCATTTTGAGTGGTGATGGAGCAACAACAATGTTAGCAAAGCATAGCACCGATCAATCTTAACTTCAATCAGAAAACAAGCATTTTAAAAGTTGTTTGCTTGTTGTCTTGCAGACAGACCTAACAAAACATGAATTCTGGCCTTTTTTTTTTTACAAATTGCCATCATTATGCAGTTCTTTTGGCATCCTTTTTGATGTTATGGATGATGCTATGAACCCAGACCCAACGGCATTGGGTTTGCCGGCGTATGGGGGACTTCTATAACGTGTACAAAGCAGCAATAGGGGTTATTTCGGCCATGGTTGTTGAAACGTTGTTGGTGTTTACATGGAGGTAAGCCTTGTAACTTGAGGCGAAAGTTAGCTGTAATTTAAATTAGGCCTGCATATATTTATATTATATATTTTTAACCATTTATTGCAGCAATATGCATTTTTTGATTGGCGCTGTGGCTCTGTTTGTGTGATGTCCTGGAACAAAACTGAGTAAGCTTGACACAGACTTTCCCTGAGCTCACAAAACCCCAAACCTGCAGTCTCAAAAGGGAGCAGAAAAGCAAAGGAATAAAACTAATCTGAATGAGATTGCGGTGTACGAGACGATAATACGAAATTCTGATGAGAGCATGTTGCATGAGCTCAACTGTTGTTGAGGGTATATTGAAACTTTAGGCAAAATGCACCGCTGTGGAGCGTTGAGAGCGATGGATTTAAATAGAAAATTATGAATACGATAAGGTAATAAGATTAAGTAATTAAGTGTCCAGTTCCTTGAATTTATGCTCGAACGTTTAAAAAACATTGGCTTCAACAAAGGTCACCATGCTGATTCAAAACAGTAGGCTGTGCAAGCAGGAGTCCACAGCACAGAAACACGGGGTCAATTCCATTCATGTGAACACCATAAACCTTAAAGAAGCAATAAACAACATTCAGAACATTGATACACAAGCAAACAACCGTCCAGATAGACGGCGTCGGCGTCGTGACACCCACCCTCCGGTTCTCCCTCAGGTAAACACTGTTAGCTCTGTCAGCACATTAGCGCTGTTAGCACCGTTAGCTACGAGCCGCAGGCCCCGGTGCCCAATGTTGAGAGCTGTTGAGCGGAAATGGAAATGCTCCAAATCTCTATTTTTTCACGGTCCATGTGGACCGTGAAAATTGTCCCTTCAGAAAACCCTTTCATTTTACTGCACCAGGGTCTGAAAGTCTGCCCAGCTCAGTCCTAGTTCTGGTTTTCCTGTACATCCCTTCCCTCCTGCGGGCCTCCAGCAATACGGCCCGGGCCTCCAGCAGCGTGTCGTCGATGTTGGCTCCCAGCGTTGACCCAACAGAATTTTGCTATTAAGGCTTTCAGGGGGTCTGAAGTGTCAATCAAGGGGTCGGGACATTATATCTTTACAGAGCAAATAGCTGTTTGCTGCTATATTGATAGAAGACCTTTAACCGAACAAAGAACATTTTGTATATGTGAAATCATTTTCACAGTACTGTGTGTTGTATTGACTTGAATTTGGCTCTTAAATGTGATCTCCCCCCGAGGAAAACGATTAAATCATCTCGTACAGGAGCAGGACCTTTTATCTGCAGAGCTGCTCTCTGCTGTGATAACACTTAAAAGCCGGCTGATCTAATGGAAATTTCCTCTCCAACCCGCAGTTCAAAATCTCTGTCTCTCTATGAGTGCTGTGGCTGAGCCTGTCTTTCCATGATGACAATAAACATCAGGTTTCATTTGTGCTCCAGCTGTGACTTCCATTTCTATGCAGCTTATGGAACATCTTGTTGACCTCTAGCCTAAGGCTTCCTCCTCTCCGCTCACATCGAAACAAAACTGTGCCTTTACTGCTCGTTGGGATGTAATACTTGGAATATATTAGAGTTCAATCCAGTATTATATTATACTAAGGAATGATATATACAGTAATATAGTACATCTCTCAAAGTTCAAATTACTTTGCAGAACAATTTATATCAAGGTATTCACAACCTGTCTTCTACCTTCAATTCATGTTGGCTTGTTCACCTATGACCATTATTTTCTCCTAATATCTACCAAGTATTAGGAGGCTTAGTTTAACCATATCCTATTCGCACTGTACTGCACTTGCAATGTGTGGGTATTGTTTTGTTGGAATAAATAATGCAAAAGAAATATTGGCACTGAACTTACAAAGAAAGTTGTCACTGAACGCAATCTGGGAATTTGCTGAATGGTACAATATCAACGTCATATCGAGCAAGGGTTTTAATGAAACAACAGCAGAGCACAGTATATTATAGTTTAGTATGCTATAATATAGTGTAGTATGCTTTAGTATAGTATGCTATAGTATACTATACTATAGTATAGAATAGTATGCTATCATATAGTTTAGTATAGTATGCTTTAGCATTGTATAGTTGAGTATAGTATTCTACAGTATCCTGAAGATTTACTGCTGGAATCAGCAAATATGTCTGAATGAAAATTAAAAAATTTAAATTACTTTATTCTTGAAAACCATGAGACATCAAGAGAAGCTGGAGATTAAATGTTGAGAGTGAAAGGACACTCAAGCGCAAAATAATACAATGAAACTATCATGAGGGAAATTGAATGCACCCTGTGACTGAGCTAAGATTATTGACACTAGTCCAACACTAAATAATATATACTGTATATTTTATGATCCAAGCTCAATATTACCTTGTGTTAAGTTACTAATAAATGAGATTGAATTAACTAACAAAATAAAAACAGAGGGAACACCTCTACTTGGTTAAGTTTGATAAGGCTGAGGAGAGAGGTTTTTTAAAAAATGGAGGTGGCCGTGTCACAGCTGTGGCAGCAGCTGTCCAGGTTGCAAGCTGTTGTGGCTGCACGCCTTCATTACACATGAGGACACATCATGTAGTGTGGCTGATGCCGGAGGGAGTGGGGAAAGTTTGTGTTTTTACTAGTTTATCAGAATTACAAAGAAGTAGCCAGCTACTGGAGACTGCTTGGTGTTGAAGTGGTGAACATGGTAAACATCAGAACTGGTAACTTAACTCAATGCATTTGTAGTAGCTTTATGTACATTCTTGCATACTGCACGCATGGCTGTAGACTCATGGTCTTGTTTTCATCTGTTTCCCTTTGACCCTTCGCTAAGTCCCGCCCCAAATCCCAGATTGGCCAATCATCGTGTAGCATTATCAGAAGATTTAAAGCTAGTCATGGTTAAACCTTGTGTATTAGTGATACTCGCCACCTGGAGAAGTTGGAAGAAAATATAAGATGTTACGTTTCAACGTAAAAACCTGTGGAGCTAACATTAGCACATCATTAACTAGCGTAAGTACCTGTATGTGCCGCTATAGCTACTGAAGGTGTACTGAATGTATACACATGCTGCTTTTGCTTTTTAATGATTGTGACGGTGAATAGAGACCTTCCCGGATTCATAGGAACCGAGTTACTCCTTAATTTCATTGTCTTCCGTCTCGATCACCAGGAGATGTGGTGGTTCACTTTTACACTGTGTCATCCGTAGGCATTAGCTTATATCTCCGTCTTTATAAACCGTTTTCTCTGCTGAATATGTTTGACATCCTGGATATATCCTTCAAACGCTAATTGTAGATCCTTCTGTCTGCTTCCTTCTAAAATCGCAATTTCCCCTTTTCCAAAAATTTGATAATATTCATGCAGTGAGAGCAGTTAGTGACAGTGTGGGCCCCATGGTAGCTCTGGGTAGGGCTTAGCAAAGGGTCAATAACTGTATAATGTCCTGAGATAAACAGTTGTCACATGATTACACATCAGTGTGTCATTATCTCAGGATAACTGCCTTCTCTAATGCATGGTTTATCCTGGTAGGTTTCATCATAAAGTCATTCATCTCAGACGTCCCCGAAGAGACTGGAAAAAAAATACAAGAAGTGAAAAGAAGAAGCCTTTGGTTGGTAACTTCTCAAATCCAGAAGAAAGAACTAACTGGCAAAATATTCAGGCAGCGTAATGAAAATCGTTCTCATTTCACTGCACACCACTTCCATCACTGAACCCTTTTCCTCTCAGGTGTCTCTCTTCTGCCATTACCTCTTTCTTTCTCTCTCTCTCTCGCTCCTGAGCTCTGAGACAAACCACAGAGAGAAAGAGATGTCTGGTGAGATGAACTGTGAATTTATTTCATTACTTTGATTATAAAAAGCCATGTTTCCATCCAACTGTCAGATGAGGCAATTTGGGGCTTCTCAGGAGGAAAACACAACACAACAGAAAAATGACAACTGCCTTTCAGGAAATGATCACTATTTGCCAGTCTGTTATTGTATGCGAGTGTCTGAATCACACGGGGCGGAGAGATGCTGCCGCTCTGCTACCCAGCATGTTGCACTCACTGGCTACGAACCAAAAAGTAACCCTGAATGTTAAGCGATTGTTGTGTTTATATATTTAGACCCTTCATGCCCATGGTTCTCATGTAAATAGGTTAAATGCATACGGCGGTGTAGATGTCCGGCCTAACCACTTCTGCTTTTAGCTCGGCTGTTAACTGTCAGATAACATTCTTTTAATACAAAAAGATCATGTAATGTTTATAGGTAAATTAATAGTGTAAAACTGGCTAAAAAGGACACTAACACTGGTAAATTAGCCATGTGCTCTCCGTAACCTGATCAAGACCGTTTTAACAACCCTATCTCATCGCTGCAAACACTGGGTGCTGCTGGTTTTTTGGGGGGTAATAAGTTGATCCTGGGTCACGCAAATCAGTTGTGGAAGAAGTACTCCGAACTTCTCCATAATTAGAAATAGTAATACCAAAGTGTAAAAATACTCTGTTACAAGTAAAAGTCCTGCATTGAAAATCTTACTTGAGTAAAAGTAAGTATTAGAATCAAAATAAGCTTGAAGTGCCCATTATGCAGAATGACTCATTTAAAAAATAAAACATATTGTATTACCGGGTTGTAATTATTGGTGCATTACTGTATACATCAAATTAATATTGCAGATTGCAAATTTGAAATACCTAACTGCTGGGCCGCTTAATCTTCATCAATATATTATAATTTATATGTAAAAAATATGTTGATTCAGTAAAAGCGCCTTAATTTCACCACATGCATGTTTTGTTCAATTCTCTGCTCATATCATTCACTTGCAAAATTCCAGCCGATGCATGGCAATAAGCAATCATACCCACATATATGAATATAATAAGTACTATTAAACACACAGTAGTTAGATTTGCAATAGCCTATAACTACAAACAAGCTTTATGATTGAAATGGTGATTTTTAAAAACAAATGCAAATGATCCAAGAGATGATTTATTCAGTAATATCATTAGAGGCAGTATTTTGGCAAACATACTCTTAATAATGTCTATGCATTAAAAATTGTGGCCAAATCATTATCAATCTCATCTTACTCATTTAAAATAACAAGGAACACAGAACGTGTGTAAAAGACGTGACAGAACAGCGATCGACACATATGGTTAGACACATATCGTTAGCACTGTCGTTAGCTTTTGCTAATGGCCAGCAAACAAACATGTTAAGAAAAACATTAAATGCCTTACCTTTGAAATTGTGGAAGTAGCTTGAAACGTATGTATTGAAGCCCTTTTTTAGTTGGTAGCATCAGCGAGTGAAAACCTGGTGAAAACGCAATAGTCGTCTCCTGGTGTTACGAACGATGGAAGTGACCAGGCTGGCTGACTCGAAATGCGGAAGCGAGCGTAGAAACATAAAGTTTCAAGCCTAAATCAAGATTATCACGATGGCATTGTGATGAAATTTAAACCACAGATTGGTATTGACTCAATAAAACTACACACATAAATAAATTGTAACATTCTAATCCATAAAAAAGTTTTGTGCAATAAAGTGGAATGACACAGGAAAAAAGAATTGAAAACAGTAAGAAAAAGCACTAACCCAGCTGGTTCCACTGATTAGCTCTCCTACATGTGCTAATTAGAATCAGCTGGGTTAGTCAATCTTGGTGGGTTAGTACTTCCACTATTTAAAAAAGGAACACCCACCTTTTAATGCAAAATAAAGCTGTCATTCAAGGAATATCTCGTGATGGGTAGAGGCAAAGAGCTCCCCCAAAAAACCTTCGCAACAACATTGTTGACCAACGTAGCATTAGCTCTTGTTACCGACAGATTTCTCAACTCCAAAATGTTCCTTTAAGCTGCATTATGACCATTATCTGCAAGTGGAAGGGATATCAGTCCAGCATCAACCGAACACGCAGAGGAGCTGCTCGCATGATTTTTGACCAGGCAGTCTGACTTAAGTCAGAAGGACCACTCGAAAAGAGCTCCAGGTTCTCAACTTTTTCGAGCCACATGAACATTAATTTCACGAGAAACAGCTCCGGTGGACATTCCCGCAGTCAGCGTGCCAACGACACGCTCCCTCAAGACTCATGTGAAATCTGTGGCATTGTGTTTTAGGATAAAAGTGGTCTTGTAGTGTGACCAGCCCAAGGCACACCTGTGGAATAACGAGGCTGATTAATCATCTTGATGTGCCCCACCATTCTTTGAGATAATTACGTCTTCTGTTCGAATATTTCAACTCGTGAGAATTGAGAGGAAAAACAAGTGTTTTTACATATATTTTATATTTTTGTTTAGTGTACATTTATTGTTATTATAGCCACACTGTGTTGATACATTTAATGTTCATTCATGTTTCCCATAAGCGTAACCTAAATGCCTCAGAGATGCAGTACCATCATATGTAATACCTTTTTTTCATATGTTGAGCATTAGCTGTTTTTCATGTTTCTGTGTTTTCTGTTGTGAATTTGGTCTCCACAGTGGAGCTTTCTTAAAGCACCGAGCACTGATTTGCATTATTCTCCTACCTTCAAATAATTTCCCTAATAAGTTAGAAAACAGTGTTGTGCTTTAGTGGAATTATCCCCCCCTACTGAGAGTTTTTAACTTGTTTTAAATCAAATTTTAATGTTGGATTTGAGAACAAAAGGGCTTGTTAACGTGGGCATTCTTTCTTTTTTTCCAGAGTGGATCGCATGCAGCTCGCTCCAAAAGCCCACAGCTCAGGGAGAGCCGGTGAACGAGGTAATTAGTATTATAATGTAGAATTCATACAAACATGAACCTCTAATCATAAAGCCTCTCGCATGACTTTAAGTGCTGAGACGCATTGGGGCTTTAATGGAGAGAATGAAACGCGCACACACACACACACACAGGAACATTAGCAGGCATAACAGAGTGGCGTTAAGGCTGCCATTAAATGCTCTCTAGCAGAGTAAACACAGAGGCAGAGCTGGGAGTCATATCACATCCCATCCTCGGCGAACAGATGGACGAGCAACTGCAGCCTGGAAAGCAAGAAGGGACCCTAAAAAGCAGCTAATGGCCTCCGAGGTCCTGCTATCTGCGTGTTTCAATGCTTATTCCTATTCTTCCTGGCAAAGTTGACTGTGCTTTATGCTCTTTTCCATCACCCTCATGCCTTACGCAAACATTCAGACTAAGATGCCCAGTGTGACCACAGTCCTCTACTGGTGGCCAATCAGAAGGTCAGTTTGAGGGCAGCTGAGAGTACGTTATTCTGTTACTTCAGTCACACATTTTACCATGTTATCTAAGGATTTGTACCTTGCAGCAATCTCCGGTTCTGCCGAGTGAAGCTAACGGTGCCCAAAGCACGAATTATGCAAACAACGGCAACAGTGCTGACGGAGCTAACGGGGAACCAGCGGGCGGGTATTATGCTTCCATGACGACGTCGAGGGTCGGGAAGGCGTCATCGGCGGTGACTGTAGTATGAGCGCAGTGCAGAGCGGTGGCGCCTAGCTAGCCAGTGGGACTCACATGCATCGACATGCTCACACAGCCAACATGGCTCCTTAAACGAAACCCTAAGAAGCTTGGATTACAACAGTCAGAGAGGGAGAGCGAGCTTTATTCTCGTCTCAGGACACCACTTTATCTTCACATAGCGAATTTAACAGCTTTAAATTGTGTTTTTTCTCATAAAATTGCAACTTCAATTCATATCATACCATTAAAGCTTGGGGAAAAAATAATAAAATTATGCCATCATATAATGTCTTTGTTGAAGTTATGACTTTATTATCATATTTAAACCTTAACCCCCCCCCTTTTTTATGTCGTTTTTTTTCCTCCATTTCTGATGCACCATTGTCAGGATGTCAGTGACAACAGGAGGAGAATCTCAACACTGATAAGCTCTCGCGACACAGCGTCATGCAAATTTCTCGCTAAAATTTAAATATTTCATTCACGTCACCCGGTTTGCAAATTACCGTCTTTGCATTGACTTTGTGTGTAATTGCACCACGGGAAATGTTTGCATCGTATAACATTGTGGCTGCAATGATTCTACAGCATTTCATTAAAGTTTCATGTCTTTAGCAATACTTTCACTTCAGTATGAGTTCATACAAACAGAGGGAAATGTCATTTTTGTAAACTATTTACGTCATAAAACGCCACATATTGCTTTAAATCATTCAGGTATCAAGCAAACTGTGCGCATGTGTGTGTGTGTGTGTGTGTGTGTGTGTGTGTGTGTGTAACACAGAGAGAAACTGTGACGCCCTGTATTGCAACAGCAGTCTGATAATAGAGTTTGAGAAGTATGGATTTGTGTGACCAGCCTTTGTTGGCTCTTTGTGTGTGTGTGTGTGTGTGTGTGTGTGTGTGTGTGTGTGTGTGTGTGTGTGTGTGTGTGTGTGGTAATAGAGGGTTAGCACAGCCAGGTGACAGGGCCTGTAATTACAGCCAGCGAGACCAGACAGCCTGTCTTCTCCCTGAAAGAGAGAGACAGGATAGAAGAGAGGAGACAGAAAACACACACCCACTGGCCAAATGGATGTGTTTGTGCGCCTGTATGAACAAAGTCAATTGAAACGTTCAAATCAATGAACGGAAAGTTTCTGATTGTTTTCATTGCCTTCACATGGTTGAACGTGGAGGCCAGCACAGCCCTGTAATCACAAGATACATATTTAAAATATAAAGACGCATTAGAGTGCAGATCTCCGCCAACAGTTTTCTGCAACAACCACCTCTGTATTGTGTGATTGAATGAATACAACCCACGATTGGCTAACCTCCCGTCTAGACACTGATATGGGCTGTAATTTTTCGTAAACGACACTTCATTCAGACTTCAAAACAAGCTGCGATGTATGCAGACAATTGGCTCAAAGTCATTATATAAGGCAGTCCTACAGTCTTGCCAAAAGCAAAATTAAGCTCACCAAGCTGTTGGCCGGGTAGCAGCGGCTGGGTGGGGGCGATGCACTCAGCAGTGTGTGTACCGGTAGTTTCGTTAGCCAAAGACACCGTTCCAAAGCAATACAAATGACAGATAAGCCGTGGACAGACACAAAGGTGCACACTCACTCACACATAAACGACATGCAACCGATCGCATGATCCTCCTGAGGGAGATAATACTTAAAAGTCAAAAAAGTCTGATGTAACTCAAAACCTCTGATGTTCAATTCACGCTATGCTGCCGTAATAGAGTGACGGTATATTATTTTATATTATATGAGGTCAATATAAGCTTTTTGGTTAAAAAAAGAAAAACTGATCGCAGTTGTGTTGTCAAATTGTGTATGATACATTTTGACTGATGAATTTATTACAGGATTGATCAATAGTACAGTTGTTTGTAGAGCCAGAGTGTAACCAGAACTTCTATAGTCCAGAAGTAAGACAACTAGATTCAAAAATCACATTGGCATTCGTAATAACACAAATTACTAAATTAACAGTATGCTATGGTTCATAACATTTGTCTGGTAGGGTAGGTCATTTAAAAATAGTCCAATGTTCTGTTTCCAAAGCAGTGTTTGTGAGAGTGGCCTCCACGGGGTACCTTTAATATTTCTGTGATTAGCTGACTTTAAAGGGAGACAAATCCCAGGTGAATAGGATAAAACATGTAACTAATAGATACCTTCATTTAACAGTTTCCTCACATTGAGACAAGTTTTCTGAAAAGTTACGATGAAAAATGCAAATGAGACATTGTCTTTTCAAACGTGTTAATTTGCATACATTCCCAAAACAGATATCTGCACATTAGATAAAGCCAGGTTCAAAATGATTGTTTCATTTTGTTTACATATCGGCGTCAAATGTTTTTAATGGGGGGATTTTGGATCTCTCTTTGTATCACTCTTTAAATCTCCCCCAAGGTGCGAGAACTACCTTAGCAAAAGGTGTGAGCACACCTTTCTTGCAAGCCAATCAGCGCAGACTGGAATTTTCCGGAGACAGGCGCTAAAACGTGAGGGTGAAAACAGGGTTATTCAGACGACAGTATGAGAAAAATTATTTAAAAATATAAAAAATTTTTCCCGTAGAAACTCAGAATACAAGTATGAATCTGACAATTAGCATGATATGTCCCCTTTAAGACGATTCTTTTTTGTATGTTTTTTATGTATAAATATGCAAATGATGATGCAAACTTTTGATGAATTTAGAAGAAATCTAAAGACGCTAACAGACAAAGTAGTAAATTAAACTAAATGTGTACTTCGGATGTTTTCTTTCCACTAGACTGAAAGAAGACGTGTTATGGAAGCAAAATAGCCCAAAATCTCAAAATGTATTAGTGCATGAAAAACTATGTTTTCGCCCGGGGCGTCTCGAACACCATTTCTCAGAAGCCCAAGACCTCTTAGGTTAAAAAGTCACCAGTGCAATTAAAGAGAGAGCAACCAATGGCCACGGAACATTGCTGTACTGTCATATTTTTTGGGCTGTTTCATTGTTTTATTTATATTGAATGCATGTGTGTGTGTGTGTGTGTCAGATACATTACAGGATCCTGTCATGAAAACAGAGCAAAGCTGTCAGAAAAGCAATTGTATTTGTTGTCTCATCTGCCCGTCAGCCTGTTAGCGCCCGACACTGCTCCCTCCCTGCTCTTGACAGCACTAAAAGGGACAATTATTTTATTGCCTGCACTCCCTTCTCCATTCTTTCCCGGTGTCTGTGTAGAAATCCCAGCAGACCATCTCCTCCCTCTGTCAAGAAATAACAGCCTCAGAAAAATGGGATCCTCACACCTCCGCGCGTTGTCTCGGCTCATTATTCACCCAAAGCCTTGTTTATAAAGATGATTCATGTTCACACTTGCCGTCCCCTCCGCAGTATGTAAGAATAGATGAAGTCCAAGCTTATGAACCCTGAACTGAGTATGGAACAGTTCCAGCTCTGCATCCCCGTGCACACTCTTATGTATAAGCCTTTGTGTTATGCTGTAAAAGTTTTTGTTTCTTTATTTGCCACGTGTGAAGATCTCTCACTCGTAAAAGTAATTTCCCTTATAAAAGGTGACATAACTTATGGAAGCCCATTCTGTGAGGAAAAATAAAGATCCTGTTATCTCGAAATTTCGACTTAGTATCTCGAAATTTCGACTTAGGATCTCATAATTATGACTTACTATCTCATAATTATGACTTAGCATCTCATTATTATGAGACATATCTTATAATAATGACTTAGTGACTGAGGGCGGGCGTAGCAGAGCAGGGTTACGGTTTAAGAAGGGACCCTGTTAACTGGCGACTGAATTCTTAATGTTATGGCTTTGCTTTTCTTGTTGCCTCTGATGCGTTATTGTCCACATTGTGTATTTTCACCTCATGACAACATCACAAACATCTGCCTCATTAATTTGCAGCTACAAAGATTTGTCTCGAAAACCAGCTGTATTCTAAACTGCTCCGTAGTACAGGTCAAAATGCTCCACGGTAAACACGCAGTGTGGTCACAAGTTGATCTGGTTTCCCTCTGTTCTTAGGAGCTACTGCTGACTGTGTTTTACCTTGTTTTATTCTGTCTTTTTTTTTTTTAAACTGCGCTACAGAGTTCTTCTACGTAACACGTTTGTACAAAACAGGCTCCAAAGACGATTATGTATTTGTTTGTTTTTATACCAACTTTATTATTTCAAAGGAATTAGGGCAACTTGCTCCCTTCCCGTTTCAACACATAAACAACAAGCGACGTTTCAAACGTGAGTGGACTCGTTTCCTCAAAAGACTCTCCAACGTCGATAGTATGTCAAAATTTCGAGATACTAAGTCAAAATTTCGAGATAGTAAGTCGAAATTTCGAGATAACAGGATCTTTATTTTTTCCTCACAGTGGCGGGAATGGGCTTCCATAATAACTAGCCACATAACGAAAAGATTATATCTTTCTCTTGTATGAACATCTTAAGTTGTGAGCACAAGTTGTATATATTGTTTGAACAAGATCATTTTAGGATGAGCGAGAGGAGGAACAAGAAAGAAAATAGCGGCACACGTGTTGGGGCTGTGCGGTGAAGGAATTTCCCCTGCAGTGATCATTAATGGCTCAACAGCGGGATATGGGGTTTATCCTGATTTTAGTGCAACATAAATACTTTATGTTTTATTGTTAGGCTAATAGGTGTATGGTTGCTTTTTAAATGACAAAGATGAACGTTTTAATACTAACTTACTTTTTTGTTGTTTAATGCAGAAAACACAAGAGTAATAAAGCATTACGGGTTTTTTCTAGCTGAGACACTGTGGTTGCGTCTGGTTGCGTCTGGTTTCTTTTCGGATTATTTGCAGGAGTAAAAATGACGGAAGGCTGAATCGTGTAGGGAGGGTCTGTGGGTTGTTAATTTCTCCTCAATGGTTGTCGTTAAGCAGCGTTTAGCCCACATGTAGATTGTGAGGGTAGGACTTTGTGGAATTTTTCCTGCCTCTTCCTTTGAGGTTGGACAGCGAGTAAAATGTGACAGTGACGAGCGCAGCCCAAAGATGAACATTTTTAAATTCTCGTTGACCAGAAAAAGAAAGAAAAACACCAATGTGCACCATTCAGCATTTGCTGCTGCCGTTTGTAGCATAGTATAAATACCTGGCACTACCTTTGACTTCAAAAAAGAAAAAACGCGAACATATAGGAAAACAGAGGCTCACGCTGGGCCAGTCAATGTAGTCTAATCTAGTGCTCCAACACAACCCCACCCAAGTTTCACTTTTCTAATGGTGTCGTGGAAAGTCCCAAACGTTCCATATATTGTCTGTATATAGTGTGTTCACTTTTTACACTTGATATTTACCATGTTTATGCAGGGTGTATGTATTTATTTATTGTTTAAATACCGCTATTTTAATTTAGCTTTTTACCTCTGTGCCCTTTTCACGTTTTCCTCTTAAACTGACTCAGTGAGCATTGCTTTAAATGATTCCAATATATTTTTTAAGCTGCAAATGGCAAAGAAATCTCTTGAATCTTGAATGTAGACCCACAAAACGTCATAGCAACAAAACAATGTTGGTTTCCCTTAGCCATGCCCATGATCTTCATCCAACCCTAACCAAGTGATTTTATATAATTTTCTTTACTCGACTTAAGACCAGAACGGACGTAGCTAAGTCAAAAGCAAACAGCAGAAGCATTCCAGACACAGCCTGGTTTCCTAAATGGTATGCTCCCATACAACCAGTGGCGGGCTGTCAGGGCCTGCAAAGCCTTCTCTGCTGGCCTAAACAGAATCACAAAAAAAATATATATATATATATTTTTTTTTATGTATTATAATTTATAAAAATATTGTTCCCATTATCTTATTTTCTCATTGCACAGCTACTGTCTTCCTCAGTTGCTCTGCTTCCAGTGCAGCTTGTTTTAAGTAGAGCTTTTATCCAATCAGATTTCACCTCTGTGTCTCTCAGTAGAAGAGAGGCCCGAGGCCTGCAGACTCAAAAGTGCTTCCATGTGCAGTTTAAGTGAATGGGGACGATATTGTTGATTGTCATCGTGTTCAACCAATCAGATCTCTAGTTTGACATGTTGGGCATATTCTTTGAGTGTCAGCAGCCGCTACTCCCAGACTAGCCGGCCTACAACTACATCATCATTACATGTCCAGGTGCTGCTCAGCCGCGAAGTGCAGGGTGTGCTGTGATTGGTCAGTGGGCGAGCACGTGACTAAAGTGAAACTTATGCTTGCTAGCAGAACTTAGCTTGTAGCAGTCAGAGTTCAAGTGGAAGGATATGGAAGAAATTATAACATTTGTAGGGTTTTGCTTGGTGTAGTTGCTTTGTTTTTCTGAAGGAGGAGAAACGGATTTAGTGGCGGAGTTACTGATAACGCCTTTCTCAAGAAAGAAGGACATTTCAGGAAAAGCTGGACATCATAAGAAATGGTCAGTCAACCCCACAGCTGGCAGCCCTGACTCAGCCAGGAAAAGGATTTGTATGAACAGTATTTCTGGCTGACAGCGGTGGAGAAGCGTTGCACATTTTATGGCTGGGAATGTGTTTCATTTTAACTGAGCTCTTGGTGTTTGGAGCTACGCTAACCTGAGGACGCCATAGCACGGCAGGACACAAGCTATGGTGCTTTTGAAAACTTTTGGAGAGACTCGAGTGGATCTACAACTCAACGAACACGTTCGCAGGGAAACAGCTCCACAACCGCGGCCCGACGTGTGGTCTGCGCCGGCCGGTACCCCGGCGGAGGAGGGGACCCGGCCCCGCTGTGAACCTGCCGCTGCAGGAAATACAACTGACGAGGCTCGACTGTCATCACTGGCGCCCATGAATCGAGAAGGACTTCTTACTGGAACTGAAACGATGTACTGGGATTAAACTCTTTAAGTTTCGGTAAGTGACAAACTGCGTGTGTTTGTTTACATAGTAACGTTACTACTGTTCGTTTGTCTATCGTGTCGCTTTTATGAATAATATTTGAATGGCTCGTGCTCTTGTGTGGTGGAATGCGTGGATCCGCTGCAGGTTTGCTGGATTGATGTGTCATGATGAGGTTATTAGGAGGTAATTCAACTGTAGTAGGACAGCACTGAAGGCCCAGGTATAAAATCCACGGCCCGCCACTGCATACAACAGAACTGTATTGTCAATTACGTTTCGAGGGTAATACATCTTCTCCTGGGCTATATTTTTGACGTAACACAAATATGTTTCCAATAAGGTCCGCAGAAATCGGTGTTTTACTAATTATTACCAAGTACTGTTGTCACGTTGTTGTTTTGTTGTCTTTCAATTCACAACGTTAACCACGTGTTTAAAACTGCACCAGTAATCCAGGAGAAAATATGTGTCCCTCTTAACATAGGGCATATTTGAGAACTGTTTAGTTGTGTGGGAATGCAATTTTCAGGTTTCTTTCCAAGGTCAAGAATGAACTCTCAGATTGAAAATGGAGAGAAAAAAAGACCAATGTGATGAAAAGAAAAGGTTGAAAGAAACTCGATTGTTCTTAAATGTCTCTCAGCTGGCAATCAGACAGCCTGTACCGATGGTAATGACCTGTGTGTGTTTGTGTGTCAGGATCATTTATTGGCCTAGTTCACATGCAGTCAAGCTTAATTAGCTTAGTTTATTACAAAAGAGACACCAATTCAGTGCAACAAAAATGAATATGGAAAGGGAGAGGGAGCCTGTCATCACAGCTGCAGTCGATGCAGAGAAATAAAAGAAATCAAACGCGCCACGATCTAATTACTTTTCACAACACATGGAATAATTTTCACATTGTTTCTCTTTTGTAGTAACGCATGCACGCTCTCTCTCTCACACTCACACACACACACACACACACACACACACACACACACACACACACACACACACACACACACACACACATACAGTACATACAAGGAGGTGCTGTGGTAGCTGTGGAATAATTATAGGGGGATCAATGTAATGTTCTGCCTTCCCACTGTCAGCTATTACTGGCCTAATAAAGACACTGAGAAAATTAACATAATGAACTAAGCTCCAGGCTTTGTACATACACACAGACACACACACACACTGTGGAAATCAAATAGAAGAAACAACCACCCTCAACACATACATTGAACACCACACATCCCCTCGGCGCATTACAGCGCGTGTCATGCTTAGCCAACAGTTTTCGGAATTATCTTCTCTACTGCACTCATGGGATCCAACTAAACATTAACACACACACACAGCTAACAGCTTGGGTGTGTGGGGTTCACTGTGTGTTTGCCGTAACCCCAAGGGCGCCATAGTGGCTACTCGTACAAGTTTGTATGTCTAAGCTGTCAATATCGGTTTTATGCAAAGTAAGCACGCACGCACGCACACACACACACACACACACACACAAAGTGCAGGGGCCAACGTTGTGTCTTATGATTTCAGTCATTCTGACTCCAGCCTACACAAGGGTAAAACAATCATTATATGCCTTGGCTTCTCGCTGAGACACACACATGCACGGAGTAATGAATGTGATCTCAGAGGGAGATGTGAGCCGTTCCCCCCCATGCTGTGCGTGTGGGGAGTCGGGCTGAGGTTCAATCTCATTACAGCACACCAAAGTCTGCGCTGCCAAACGCACCACAAGAGTGTGTGTGCGAGTTTAGTGCTCTTTCTCACTCCAACTCCTCCTCCTTCTCCTCTCACGCTGCAGTAATCATTCTGCCTATTATTAGACCACAGAGGTTATGTTTTCTCATTTAAAAAGTATCGTCAAACTCTAGTTACTAAGCCTGCATTATTGTTATTGTCTCCGCCAGGAGGATCATGCTATCGGTCGTGTGTGTGTGTCCGTGAGTTAGCGAGAGAGTGAGCACCTCAGTGTCTGTCTTGTATTTTGGGTGGCCAGTTATGGCTGCATGCTCAAGGACCTCTTGTGGTTGCAGTGACTCACACTTTCTCAAAACACATTTTTATTGCCCGTTTCATATACAGCCATTGACTGCCTGCTGACTCATCACTCACTACTCTTAATCGGCCCCCGACTGCTCTGGCGATTTACACTTCAAGGTTTGAAAACCCCGGCGTTAGTATTGATTTTCTTTCAGTAGACTAGTCGACTAGTTGTTCGCCGGAGAGCAAATGAACACACAGGAAAATGTCTTGACAACAACAAGTGTCCAATAAAGATTTGATTAACGTGAGCATGAACATTACCAGCACTGCCATGGCAACTTCCTCAAATTCCTGCTGGTCTCTGAGAAATCACTGCCTCCGCCTATTTAGGAAAACTGTACATTTTAGAGAAACGTTGAGGAGAACAACTTTGAATTTACAGGCACTGAGGCACCGCTGGTCTGAAAACGTTCTTCAGACAAAAGACAGGATTACTCTGACACATACATTATGAACACATATACAGTATGGAGACAAAAAAAGACACAGTGACTCAAATTTCTTTATATGTACAGTTGACATTTATAGAGCTAATATAAAACCACTGTGGTACAGATCATTTATAAAAACTAAACCGTAACAACGACAAGATAAATAGTTCAGAGTCCTGATCAGTAAAAATATCTTGGTCCCCTTCCAGCGTCAGAGATGAGGCCGAGGCAGAGTGACTGCTGATGGTGGTGGAAGATAAATTAATGTTTTATTGCTTTCACAAACTGCATGTATCCTCTGCTAGACTGGAGCTATTTCACAGGCGGGAGATTTATCCCGGCCAAGTTTTGTACAAATAAATTAACTCTTCGGTCCAACACCCAGTGTATCCAAAACTCCTCCTACTGTTGGATACTTGGGCCGTTTTAAAAGAGCCCGGGAGTATTGAGCCTACAATAATTTGACTGGCATCGGTTTCAGTGAGTGTTTCATTATCTCATGATGTCTAAATGCTGCTTTGGGGGGCGTTTCCACCCCAACTGAATACAGTCCTGAGGGAATAACTGGATATTAATACTGAATTTTAATATTCGCCATATTCATGTGGATGTCCAATCAGTTTTGATGGTAAATGTCGTACATGGAAGCAAAAAAATCCTCAGTGCTGTAATGACTGAAAAAGCGGAGTTCTCCTGCTCGCCTGCTTCAGTAGAATACATTTACCATCAGTACTGATTGGACATCCACAGAGAAAGGTGGGGAATTTACCTTGTTGAACCTCGAATGAATCAAGGAACCATATTGAGCTTTGAATCCTTTCCTCTTAACGCACAATGCCTCTAATTTCCTGCTTTTGAATATGATGTATATGAGTAAGAACCGGTCACACCAGAGAGCCATTGAAGAAAGTCATTTTTCTAATAGGCGGCGTAGGGACTGATTGCAGGGTTAAGTGGTGAACCACTGACAAGCTAGCCAGCTGGGAACATGCAAGCTATTGCCAATCATATATTATATATTTTCTCCTTTCCCCATGAAATGTCGTTATCAAGAATGAACATCATTTCATTCAGTCAAGAGTTCTTGAATAGGGAGAAAGCTAAGTTTCTAGCTGTCAGTTTGCAAGCTCCTTAGTCTGGCTGCTAATGGGTAACACCAATAAGGTAACACAGTTTGTTTGTGCTGTCAACATACCCTCCCACTTCAGAGGGGCAGTTAATACTCCGACAGAGAAGTGGATTGTCACTTCAAGGTCAGCACTGTCAAGACGGTTTGCAATTGGTCAACAGAGTCCTATCAGATTTGATCAGAATGACTTCGCCCTCCACGGAGAATCTACTAATAGTTCAGATTACATTGGAATAAATGGACTTGTTACAGTTCAAAAGGCTGATGTGAACGGGCCTTTAGTGGTGCATATCCCCCTTCACAGAAACACTGATCCGTTGCATCCCGCAATCTCTTCATTTCACGAGGATGTTTTACATTCTCTAAATGAGCCCATGTTTATGTACATTTTGTCTAAAAAACACTGCTACATTTGTTAATTGTCGAGGAGCAGCTCCAGTCGTGCTGGGAACACACTACATCATCAGATCTTCCCATTTCAGGCAGTGCTAACCACCGTGAGGCCCACTACTTTACAACATCATGAAATGATCAGGCTTAATACACTTACAGGAGAATACAAGGTCCACACAGTTACAGGCCTTTCACTCCTTCCTCCATCTAGGTTACATTTCCCTCAAACACTGCAGGCTGGTAATCCCTTTCCCTCATGTATAAAACCATCAGTGTGAGGGGTAGGCAGATCAATACTGACGATTACAATACTTTTCAGAACTGGCTCTGAAGACAACGTTCTGTTGTCATCAACGTTAGATCACATTCTGGGCTTCTTAGTGTGTACGGCCACTAGAGTTGAACCAAAACGTTTCAAGCTTCATTGATAATGTTGACATTTGAATTTTAAATTAACGTTTCAATGCTGTGCAGCTTTTCTGTTTTTAAAGATCAGGCTACATATTATTAGTATTATACTATTTGTAGAATTAGACTCCAGTGTAGGCTGCGTATTAGTGATTGGATGGTTGACCCACAACCTGCAGGTCGTGCGGGTTTGGGTAAGCTTACTAGAAAATATCATGGGTTTGAGCGGGGAAAATGTGACAAAGCAGCAAGTAAATATTGAAAAAAACGTACAGAAACATTGCGTGCAATACTCCACCTTCTCTCCTCTCTCTGTCCTATATTTCAACAACACACAAAACCAGCGCCGCAGCACTCCTGACAATTACGCTACTATAAAGCATTAAGTTGTCAGTTTGCGAGTTTGCGGATTGAGTCGGGTTTGGGTGGCTGACTAACACATATTTTTGCGGGTTGGGTGGATCATAACGGGTTTTTTAATTAATTTAAAAAGGAAGACCTAAATTCACATTATGTTTTTATCCGACAAAATATTCTTCTATATTTGTTGGTGTTCAAAAACACTGCGTTCAGAAAAACAATTTTCTCTCCCACTTATATACAAAAGGAGGTTTGCTGCACGCACATATATTAATGGGGTGTCTGGCAGCAATCTAACAGCACCATAAATTACATTTATATAACCAATATTATATTATATACAATATTATATACCAACGAAGATGAAACTTTTTTTTTTTTTCCCCTTTTTTTTTAGGGTGATGAGGTCATCAAATTAGATGACTGATGGAAGGCTGGAATTTTGATTAAATTATATTCGGTTCAGCCCGAACTGCTACTAAAGCTTGCTGGTGCTGCCATATTCTGTGTTAGCCGTTCTAAGATTAGTCTATTTTTTATGGAATGCCTTTCCAAAGCAAGCATATAACTTTGTGTTTGTAGAGGATTCAACACAAATACAGCCTCCATCTCGGCTTTGTTTCTCAAATCTGTAAGGGCCGGGTTCAGGTCTCGGGTACACGTTTTCTCTCAGTTTGAGCGGAGACCGATTGCGGAGTGACAAATAGGAAACCTGGTAAAGTCGGAGGATCCTGCTCCACACGTACGGCTGCTGTAATTCTATCCAACTTGCCGCGATAATGAGACTAAAAGTGGTGTAGTGTGCTCCCAGCATTGGTTGTGAACTTTAAATACATGGGAAATAGAATTTGAATCTTTGATATTAGAGGAGACATTCCTAAAACAATATTCAAAATGATATTCCCTTGAGATGAAACAACACTTTCAAGATCATAAAAGGCATTTTCCTCACAGCTGACAGCTGTGAGGAAAGTATTAATACTGGTGATGTGGATGTGGGGTTGAGACTTGATTGGATACAGTAGCACAGTTCAGATGGGACAGGTGTAATACAGGTGTCATGCTTGTGATGATATGAGGTAAGAATGGGTGTCGGCCTCTGCTAGAGTGGTTTGGTGGAAGTTGAAGAAAGATCTTCGTCATTCAGCATTACGTTGTCCGGACGTCCCGTTAATGTCTGGCACAGGCCTGCTGGGTTTGACCTTGTTGTGTGTCTTAGTGTATATGAGAATGTCCGTGTGTTCTTATCACATTGCTGCTGGGTGGAAACTTCATCACGTCACCTCTTTCAGGTTTGAACGCCAGATAAACAATGAAGTGGTTTCTCTGAGTCTGTTTCTTTGACAAAGCTTGCTTTTTTTTTTATGATAATCGGATTGTTGATCATTAACATGGCCAACAATCAATTACCTAACAATGGAATCCAACACGGACACGTGGATGCGCAGAGATAAAAGTGATATTGACCTTTTTATCTGATGCCAAGTAAACTATCTCCCATAATGTTGGAGAATGTTTAAGAACTAGAAAGCTGGTTGAGCAGAAGACAGCCGCTTCCTGTTGCAAAATGTTACCATTTCTGGAGATACAAAGTTCCCCCCCCCAGGAGCAACGGTATACAACGTCTCTATGTGACTGCTGATGTCCGTGTAGAAGTATATCCTGCATCACTATATGGTTGAGTGTGTGTGTGTCATGGTATCTGGAGCTGCAGTTCCTCCTCCTCATCGTCCATGTCGCTGGTCGGAGCGTCCGGGTTTTCCGGACTGAACCGAGCCGATCGCATCTTCCCAAACAGACCGGGACTCTGCTGCTGCCGCCGCAGTCTGAGAGAGAGTGAGAGTGAGAGTGAGAGTGAGAGAGAGAGAGAGAGAGAGAGAGAGAGAGAGAGAGGTGTTAAAATATCATTACGATGCTGAAGAATATGACAGTATTGCCTATCATTTTTATATTAGACACACTGTGTCTGTGTGTGGGTGAATGTACACAACTACACGCGCATGAACAGCAAGAGAAAGGAAAGCCAAATACAACATAGCTTCAAGATGTAACGAGAGTAAAGAGTGACAGGCATCAGGGGGCAAATGAAGTGTCGCAGGTCGGCGGTTCTGGATACACCACTGTTCTGTCTACCCAGCGTAGACGCACAGCAACTCCCTAGACTCCCTAGTTGCTTCGATTCGAAACATCCCCATTAACTGTACTTCCAGATGCCCCAGCCCCGAACTCACACTTTGACAGGTGTAGAAACACCTGCAGTTCGCGGCTGTCAGAGCCGGACTGGGAAAATGATTAACCTCAACCAAGGCCAATCTTCACACATTCACAACAGATCACGTGCAGGACTTAAACCGTATTTTGTTCTGTGTATTGTTAATACCAAGGACATATCTTTTACTTTTACTGCACACAGAAACTGCTTCAGAAAACATCCCTAAAATGTCAGAAAACAGCCAATGCAATTATCTGGAAACTGCAGACTGTTTCCAGATAATTGCACCTCTATAATTAAAGCTACAGGTATAAATATTCCTTTATAATTCTGTTAGTGTTTCTAAGTCATTTCTTCAGAGCTCTGACTGGACTTGTGTCGATCATCATTAAGCTGTGGTAGCTCTGAGTAACTGGAGCTACAACATGTTCTTTGTGGAAGTTTGTTTGTGAAGTTTTGGAGTTATTGACGGATAAACACTGATTACATTGTGAAGAGCGTTTGTGCTTTTTGTCATCTGTCATCATCATCAAAACAAACTGGAGGGTGCGTCCCAGTGGTTTTCTGATTGCCCATTGATCCTCAGTACTTGGACAGTGCTTGTGCCCAGGGAAAAAACTAAAAAACATGAAACTTGGGAAACTTGAATTCCATTTCATTCACCCCTATACTTTGACGCACTCAAGGCGTGTGTTACGGTCATCAATTTATACGCCTATATGCGTTGCCTTTGAAGGCCTTTACACACCAGGGGCGTGATGAATAAACAACATGAAAATGCGAAACGCCGAAAATATTTATACCGGCAACAATGTAAAGTTGTAGCACTTGTTCAATAAAAGACTGAAATAGATTCACGCAGACATAGGACCAATTACTAGGAACCTGTTGGACCCAGAGCAGCGTCTGGCAGTCTCTCTGAGGTACACTCTTGTACAGCCAGAGCTGCTATAAGTACTTTGTAAATTTCCTTTTTACCAAAGTGCTTGGCGTGAATCTGCCTCTGGTAAACAGTTACGCAGTGTATATGTCGAGGGCTTTAATTGTGAAGGGTAAGAACAGAAGGAGTGGATGTGGTCTGCGCTGCCTTTGTCAAGGTTGAAAGGAGTGATAAAGTTTGCCTTCCTGGTTCGGACTACGGAGCCTCCGTGTTCTTGTATTTTTAAATATGTCCGTTCCACACAACATGATTGGTTGATGCCGTTGTTTGCTATGCGAAAGCGCGGAAAAATCGGCCTCGTTCCCAAAACAATTCTGACGCTTTTCTACTGTGTAATATTCACGTCCGGTGTGAACGCACTCGTTAGAAAAAATGCATATTGACGTGCAAATGAATCGAACGAAAAATGGAAAAAAACCTGTGTGCAACGGCCTTGTTAGCAGCTCTGTGAGGCTGCACATAGCCATAGCAAACACTAGCGTCAGCATAAACTACAGTCTTGGACCCAATGATGCCACCAGATTTAAAGTCATTAGGATTCCGCCTCTGGGGACCATGAACAGTTTTTAAATTTCATGGCAACCTTAAAATATTTGATGACACCGACCAACCATCCAACCTGCATTGCCATCCCTAGAGCCCCACTGTTATCAAGTAATAACAGAGTTATGGCAAGCTTCCACTCTTAATAGCTTAGAGGGGTACAATCCATTGGTACAAGGGTATGAAAATCAGTACTGAATCTAGTTCAGCATTAGAGGTTAACATCATATGAATACATGGAGAATACACATTACCAACTGACTAAAGCTAAAGTAACTGACATCTTTCATTTCTCTGGGTTTGTTTGTGCTGAGGACAAAATGAAAACACCAGGCAATATGTGATCTACATGCCAGAGTTGATTTCAATGAGCCACAAAATGAAAAACATAAAAGATTTAATTTCACACTGAGCTGTGTGCATTTCCAATTGATTTAAAAAAGGCAATGACTATTGATTTCTTTCCAAGATGCAAGCTGGGTCCATTATGAAACAGACCCCGAAGATAGATTTGGCCACACTTGATTCTTCCCAGCGTCAATTTTCTTTGTCTTGCTGCCCTCGTTTTTCCCGAACGCACGAATCGTCAGGATGGTTTGAGGCAAGCCCAGGCAGAGTCAATTTAAATCCTCTTCTGCATTTCAGTTGGCGTCTTCCCTGATCCAAGACTGTTTGAACGCTCTCTGAAGATGCTAATGTATCCCAACTCGTTCTTAACCTCGTCTTGACAAGATTCCCTCACATGACCTTACCCTAACCTTGCCACAGATAGAGTGGTCCCTGAAAAAGAACTGGTCTGATTTTAAGGTCATGACATTGCACAAATGGAGGTGAAGCTCTAAGAAATAAAGAGAGTGGAAACTGTGTGAAGAGGAGCTAACTGAAGGGTATTGTTGTTTTGGTATTCTGGCTGTCTGTTGCTGCCTCAGAGGAAAGCTTTAATTACTGGTGGACTCAGGGGTGAAGGGACCGCCCCCTCGGTGGCCCCATGATCGGAAAAAAATAAATAAAAATGAAGCAAAAGTGCCCTCTTGGATGGCCCAATGGTGGATGAAAAACATAAAGTGCCCTCAAGGGCGCTCTTGCAGCGGAGAATCGTGCCCTCGCAGGCCAACTCTGGCCTGCTGCCTGTTTCTGAATAGCCTGTGGTGAATTTACAAAAATAAACTGGAACATGGCTTCAACATATTTCTTATGAATTGCACGATATGTAAATTGCACATGCTAGTTAACCTTTTCATACCTAGCCTCATTTTTAGGCTTCTGCTCGAAAATACTATACCCATACTCAAAGGGGCCTTACTCTCTAACTACATGGTCTATTTGAATAATTTCAATGGAGTAATAACACTAAGAAGGGGTTGCTCGTATGAATTGTGTAAATATTGTGTATATGTTACTGGTTAAGAGGAAAGGAAGATGGCACACAGCTCAAATTGAAAAGTGTCAAGTTCGCCTGAAGACAAAGCACTTTTTGACATCATTTCTTTGAAATAATGGCAGCTGACACTTCTAACACCTCTCCCAAATCATAGCACAACATGTCAGCAGTGCACTCTCTGCAAAGTTTGACTTTGATAAAGTGAAGCAGAACAAAATTAGAGGTTTTAGTACAGAGAGTTTAGGCGAGGTTTCCAAAATGTGCATTTGGGCACCATGTGTGCCATGTGTGCCATGTGTGCCATTTGAATTTTCTCATGTACCAAACTACATATTTCACTTGTATATTACTAATGGTGTTCAATACATCCTAATACAGCAGTTTTGGGCTTTTTTTTTTTTTTTTCTTTAATTTTATTTTGAAAATTCAACCAGACATAAAAAAACGATAATGTGATTTGTGTTGCTGGTGTCTGTTTGCTCATATCTCAGTGATAGTATGACTTAGAGAGATGTTACAGATATGTCCCTCATCTGTGTGCTGTTGGCATGCTTACTGCAATCTCGGTTTCTTTGTTAGCATCGAGCTTCGATTGCTAGGTCCGGATATGTGGGTGTGCACACTCCTGGCGAAATATGAATATGGTACTGTAGTAATTATAATAGGCTTTGAGTGAGTTGTGTTTGGAGCATGTACAAATGGCATCAATAGTCTTTTAACCGAGGTTCTGAAGTTTCACGTAGTATGCAACATCATTTTTTTTTTTTTTTTTTTTTTTTTTTTTTATTATTTTTATCAAACCATATAGGAGCTTCCCTTAAGGGACCCTTAAGGGACCCTCTCGGTAGGAAAAGGTTAAAACACTAGTTTTGCACATTTGCATCGCAGTCTTTTAAGTGGGCCCAAAGGCCATGGACTAAAACAAATATGGCAATTTAAAAAAATCGGCCTGTTTTAGCTTTACTTATTCAGAGATCACGTAACATAATGTTATTATACGTGTGCACTCAGCCCATGCTCTGTGTTAGAGTTTTAAAGTATCAATTTGAATTACATTTGAGTTAGATGGTTTACAATGTGTGGGACACTACATCAGTGAAAGCCTAAGAAACCGTTGACAGGAGACTGAATAAACACCAGAAACACTATCAGCTGTCTATGAACACCTAAACCGTCATCTACTGGGAGAGGTCAAAGGCCATCCACCAGGAGACAGTGGACGGGTGGAGGACGATCAGGGAGGATATTCATATCCGCCCAAAGTTCTACACTAAGGTCGCGTGATGACAACTGGGCCATCTCCATGACAACTCCGCAAACCAAACCCACATCACTAGACTGGATCTCCCACTTTCCTTTGGTTCATCTCTTCATTCATTTATTTTTACTGTTTCCTCCAACCCCAATATTTCCTCCCCCACAGCACCTTTTGATCTTCTCACCTTCTTTCCCTCATGATCTCCTCCCTCCCTCCCTCCCTCCCTCCCTCTCCCTCCCTCCCTCTCTCTCTCCCCCTCTCTCTTTCTACTGTTGTCCGACGTTTGTCAGTCAACAGGCGGGGGTCAGGGTCATAGCAACTGGTAGATAAACCATTGTAACATTTGGACCACAATAACAGCCCAGCCACTAAAAGCTTTTCTATTGAGCCTACAAACACTTAGCGAAGCGACGGACACGAATGACTATCAATCTATAGAGAAAGACAGGAGGAAAGAGAGAGAGAGACAGAGAGACAGAGAGAAAGGAGGGGGAAGAAAGAGACAGAGATACCCGCCAACCATTTGTTTCAAGCTGTGTTGTGGTCACTCTGTCAATGAGCAACGAGGAGGATCGATGGCTTTAAAAAAAAAAAGAAAAACACCTGCAAAGAGCGACAGTGTGGCCGCGATGCACCAGATCATTTTCCACTGATGGAAACTCGAGCCACTGCTGATTGGAACGCAGTGTGTGTGTGTGTGTGTGTGTGTGTGTGTGTGTGTGTGGACTTTGCGGTTGCCAAACAGTTTTAGTGCTCCCACAAAGGACAGCTGTGTCTCTCCGGTAGGGCTCAGTCATGGCAGCATTTAAAATGGTGTGATGGTCATTTCAGTAGAATCACCCGTAATCAGTGGATGCGAAAAATTAAAAACTTGAAGGGTCATACTTTACCGTGGGAAATCATATCGGTGTTTAACAAATTCCATTTGCCGAATTCCATACGGTCGAAAGCCCTGGGAAGCCCTACTTTTGGAATATTTTATCACCGATACTGAAATACAAGAGACCGTTTACAGAAGAATGGTCAAAATCGATGCAGCGGTTGCCGAGGTATCCTCGTGGTCCCCAGTACAGTCCAAGCTGCAGGGCACTGGATCCTACAGTTCACATAATGCAACTCAAACTGTCATGAGACCCTCCTGCCCGGTAAACAGCCACAACTCTCAAGACTCCACGCACAATGTTAACAACACAGGCTTTCATATTAAAACTCGGAGATGACCCTGAAACCCATTAGTTCCAACGGCTCGCGCCACACCGCTGCGGCTTTTTGTCACAGCGAATACCCAAGCTTTGCTCCAGGGGCCTTTATTCTCTTCTGGCACAGGCCTAAGTCTGGTCTCACTGCAACAACATTTCATTTCACAATTCATTTAGCCTCACAGTGAGCCTGGCAGCTGCAAAGAGGTTGTCAGCTTCACACACACACACACACACACACACACACACATACACACACACAAACATCTCAACATGAGCAGCGGCGCTCTTTTCAGAGATGGTCATCCCTACAAAACCCCACCCCGAGAGTTCCTGCACTTTCAGAAAGTACTACCCCAGAATAGGGCCTATTTGGGAGGCAAATGTCCCTGGAACTTAATTTAGACCCTGGTCCCTGCGGTCCTTGCGGCCCCTCACAAGGTTCCTAGTCCCTGGGAAAAGTTCCTGCAAGCGAAAAGGGGCTTAGGATACACACACACTAAATGACACCGCACGTACAGTACAGGCTGTCACACACACACTTTCCCGTGTATGCTAACATGTGTCAGTGGCACATGGTGTAAAACACGCTGACAGGACAAGGTGACGTAGTCAGCACAGAGCCATCCATCAATATGAAGCGAACACATACACACACACACACACACTCTTAAATTACACCCTCCACAAGAACACACTCAGATTTGTGTCAGTTCCTGAAGCCGTTACCATGCCGACAGGTCCGTCAAGTCTCCACAGAGCAAAGCAACAGAGCTCTGTTACTAGGGTAACCCGCGACTGGGAGCTCTGCGATTGGCTGTCGGGGGGACGGTAGCGGCGACGTGGAGAAAATGGAGAGAATGCAGAGGGAGAGGCAGAGAGCAAAGAGCTGAGGACTGTGCAAAGCTGATAGAGTGGGAGAGCTAAACTGAACACACACACACACACACACACACACGGATCTGACGAAGCTAATCTCTGAATAGTAAGAGAAGTGAGTGCTGAGGCTCACAGTGAGCCTGGCAGCTACGAGTAGGCCGTCAGCATCACGTCACACACACACACACACACACCTGAACATGGTGTGTTTTGAGTAAGTGCCTTCATGGTTGTCTGGGCGAGTTTGGGAGTGCGAGTGCTGCTGCTAAACACGGCACCACTCATGCTGACAGAACAAAAATTCCATTTAGGCATAAGCCTTTTCTAAGATATTCCAATGTCTTTGAGGATTTTGATAACAACATACTAGTGTAGAATATTTGATGGGGCTGGAAACCTAGAGTGAAGAAAAGATCTGCTTTTTTACGGTATTAAAAGGAAAAATACAAAAGATACAGAAGTTGAAAGGCTACTAACTCAAGTAAGCCAGTTAAATCTACAGGTAGCAGCAGAAACGTTAGCTAGCCAGTCTTACCTTGTTGACAGTCCTGATGATCTAATTGCTAACTAATCGAGACAACAAGTATGCACTTTAATACCAGGTGTAAATAAAGACTCGTGGGTCGGATGCCATCATCCAGATACACATCACTTGTGAACACCAGGTGTAAACGGGGCCTAATTGTCTCAGAATTCCAAAACAAACCAGTTGAAACCAGCCCAGCATGGGTCCATGATGTAATACCAACTGTAATATTAACTGTATATTAAATGCACAACACGTTACCTTACATGCACATGGATCAGACCTGCTAAACATACAGAAAATATTCCACTTGGCAGATAACACTTATAGTTTTAATGTGAACTGATGTCTCTGGTATTCACCAGGAGCGATACGGCTTCCATTAGAAGTGGGAGCGATGATGCTGCTTGTCAGATATTGTTGTTTTACTCATTTGAAAATCACTCAACCGGCTGAGCCAGGCATGTTTGTACCGTATTTACCTTAGCCTCCGTTACAACCAAGTCGTGCCAACGGACAGCGTCAAGTAGGGGTGTGATGCAGGAAGTGACATCAAATGTGATACCGAGTGTTACTCTGCTTCAAAGTAGCAACATGTTATGCACAAATTGATCGTCAAAGCCACACGTGAAGAGATACTTGGCACATTCACCTGAAATCTGTTCTCTGCATTCACTGTGTGTGTGTGTGTGTGTGTGTGTGTGTGTGTGTGTGTGTGTGTGTGTGTGTGTGTGTGTGTGTGTGTGTGTGTGTGTGTGTGTGTGTGTAGGCGTGTGTGTGTGTGTGTGTGTGTGTGTGTGTGTGTTTATCTTACCTTGACTGTAAGTGTTCCGATTGTACCTGCAGGTTCTCAGTCTGCTCCACCTGCTCATCCAGAGACCTCTGCAGCTTCCTGGTCTGGTTATGGGACTCATCCAACTGGATACACAGTAACATGCTTATTTGTAAAGGGTAATCTCATAAGTCTCACCAAATTATTAATTGAGGTTGACGGCTTCTGGGTCGTCGGAAGGGTAACACACACCTGATATTTTTACCATTTCTGTAATCTTTGAGGAAGTAGCATCACGCTACATATGAAACTATAAGGAATACATGTTTGTTATTACTGAAGATGAATACGTTTGCTAACTGGCTTAGCTTGATCTGCCAGCTGGTGCCCCATCCTGATACAGTTAGCAAAGCTAGCTGATCCAAAGGGGCTACTTCCTGTTTACTTCCTGTCAGAATCAGAAGAGACCTGTTTTTTGTCTTTAGTTGTGTAGCTGTTGGTTGGTTTGTTGGAATGATTGGTAGACATTTGGATTGGTGGAATAGTCAGGGGCAATGACGGTCTCTTTTGAAACTACGAATACATGCACAGGCGTGGTCCTACCTCGTCCTCTGCCTGTCCCAACTCCTTCTTGAGCTCCTCCACCCTCAGTCGCAGCTTCTTGACCTCGGCCTCGTGGCTCTCCACCCGCCGGTTGGCGTGGGCGAGCTCCACCGTCTTCTCCTGGAACTGCTTCTTCAGCTTAGCTTGAACATGGCGAAGGTCGGCGAGCTCCTGAGGACGGAGCAGACAGACGAAGAAGACGGGTTTAGGGACTCATGTTTCCGAGGCAGAGCTGATTCTGGTCAACCGGCTCTTCTGTCTCATTTACTACTGAGAAATATATTAATCGGTTAATTGTTTAAGTAAAAGTACCAAACATTTACTGATCTGACGCTCTGCAGTTTGTTTCACTGGGACTTATAGTCAAGACAACTAAGACCAACGTGAGGACCTGAGGTTGCCTTGTAGTTTGAGGTGTGGACTACAAGGCCTTGTCATAGCAGTGGCGGGCTGTGCATTTTATACCCAGGCCTTCACTGCTGTCATGCAGCTGAAAAACTAAGGCTGTAACTATGTACGTACTCGTGTAAGCCTTCGGTACGAGGCTTACAATACGTTTGAATAACGCTAGAGCATTTGGAAAATGCAGAAGCTTAAATTCAGGAAAATATAATGTTTTCTGTGTTCATGTAGGACAGTGGTTCTCAGCTGGTCTGGCTGTGTGACCCACCATCATCCCTTAATGACAAGCCGCGGCCCATTGGTCTCTTTAGGAGACCTTCTTATGATTTTACTTTCACAACCCAAACATTAAATGTACTGCTCTGCAATCTCTTTCCTCGTCTCAGCCCCCTGTGTCACGGTGTGTAGTACTCGAGTCAGGAAACTTGTCAGAATGCCCATATTTGATTGGCTGAGCTGCATCACGTGATGTGATTCACAACACGACTAAGCCTCTGCTGTTAAGTTTCGTTTCACGATAGTCACGTGCTCGCCCACTGACCAATCGCTGCACTAATGCTGACGTAGCTGTGGGCCGGCTAGTATGGGGATAGCGGGCTCTGACACGTCAAAGAATACGCCCAACATGTCAAACTAAAGATCTGATTGGTTGAAGACTATGACAATCAACAATATCGTCCCCATTCACTTAAACTGCACATGGAAGCAACTTGTGAGTCTGCAGGCCTCGGGCCTCTCTTCTTACCTAGAGACACAGAGGTGAAATCTGATTGGATAAAAGCTCTACTTAAAACAAGCTGCACTGGAAGCAGAGCAACTGAGGAAGACAGTAGCTGTGCAATGAGAAAATAAGATAATGGGAAAAATATTTTTATAAATTATAATGCATAAAAGTTTTTTTTTGTGATTCTGTTTAGGCCAGCAGAGAAGGCTTTGCAGGCCCTGACATATCCCCCTTTTCTCTCGAAAGGACCAAATTACTAGTTTTTCTCAGTAAAGCAAATAACTGGATTAAATTACTCTTACAATTTGGAATTATAACTGCAATATGTACTTATTGGGACATTTTACAGTTGAAATACATGTGTCAGTGCTCTCTGGTCGTCAAAAATAATGGGGTCAACTGCCTCAAACACAGTGTGGCATTTCTGTGCTTGAAAATAAATAATATGAACTGAAATCTGCCCATAACATATGGCGATGTATTGGTCAGGCTACACTAAATACTCCAAACATCTTATAGTCCAATATGAATTCAATCATTGTGTTTGTATCCAGTGAAATCAAAAAGGTAACTCCCACCAAACTTCCCCTTCAGCATCTTCAGACTTTCAACAACAATTGCATCTGCTGCCAGCTAACAGCATCTTGTGCAGGTGGTACACTGGCTTTTTAGGGCCAATAAACACGAAATAGTCTCGTAGACAAATTTGTGCGTTAGTGTACTTCACGTAATTCAAGAGAAACGAGGCTGTAGTCAGTGAGGACAGAAGCACTTTGGCAAAGCCAGTTGTGGTGTTGTACAGGACAGAGTGGAGCTAGGAACGGCCCTTTATCTCCAGCCAAGTAAACCGCCACCAGTATAACAGCATCCAAGATGCACTGATGAGAGCCACACGCGGGTGTAATGGCCTCTAAACATTTGGTCGCGTTCCAAACCGCAGTTTTTTCCTCTTCTATTTATCAGGCTGTAGTTCTAGGTAATCGTGGTTGAGTTTGAGCCAACAAAAAAAAGCTCCACTCCACAGGTTTCTTTAGTTTTAGGATGAGCTGGGGAAAGTCTGCACTTGCGAAGCTAATGGCCTCATCAATAATGGACCGTTGTCACTCACTGCACTTCCATGTACTTTGAGGCCGTTGATTCGGCCTCCCTCTCGGCTGTCCGAAGCCTTAACGGCTCCCCAGACGGAGATGCTTCCAAGAAAGCCTTTTCCCCGTTCGTGCAACAATACGATGGAGAGAAATGAGATATCTCCAGGAACAATAAAACCCAGAGCCGGGATCAAGGAGTGGGAAGTGCCCTTCACTTATTTATTTATCGCTATCTGTATTTGATCCACCCTTTATCTTTATTATCTATTAAATATTTGATGCTTCTAGCCATCAACACGGAATGAGCTTTAACTTCGAGGGTTTTTTTTTGTTGAATGCCTGAATGCCACAAAAATACTGTTACCCCAGAGCCAGATCAAACAAAGAGAGCGGCGGGGTAATGCGGAGGGGAATAATTAAAGGAGGGGAGGGGGGGGGGGGGTCTTGAGACAGGGGTAAGGGAATGAGGAGACAGATGAGGAGAAGGGGGAGGTAGTAATTGGAAGGGTGGTATTTTATAGGATAATAAAAGGTTAGCATGAGAACAAAGACGAGAGACAGAGAGAGCAGCCTGCACATGAAAAAAAAAAAGGAAGGAAATTACATGACATGTTGTGCTTTGGCCAACTGGAGAAAGACGAGCTATGCATAAAAAGGATAAGTCTGGCATTATTCTATATTTCTGTTTTTGTTTCAATCTGTCTCTCTATTTCCTTCAAAACAACAGCTCACAGTAGTTTTTCTTATCAAACGTTACTCAAGCAGGAGGAAGTAGTGCTTATATTGGGGACTATTTTCAGCAGTGGATTAATACACATTTGGAACTGTCACAGGTATTCAGAATATCACTATATATATCTATATGCCGACACTGAAATAATCATCAGCTGTTTGGTTACTCATTGGTTGACTGAAAGTAAATCACTTTTGATAATCTGAGTCGTTTGTGTCATCCATAGTCTGTGGCTGACAATATTGGAATAAAATCATTAAATAAAATGGATATTTACCTTTTCCATTTGTCCACAATAATTAAAATTAAATTTTTAAAATCCAATGAAAATGTTGAAAAAGTATTTTTTACATTCATTTAAATTTTCTTTTAACAATAATTATGCTTTTTCATAAAAAAAATGACAATGAGAGTTGGATTACAGAAAAATCATACACATTTTTGTGCAAACAAATGGAAAATCTAATTCAGTTAGATGATTACATTTTAATATATGCAGCCATAGACTTCCATTTACAGTTACACAAATGCAAGGGTATGCTGCTTTTTTTTGTAAACTAATTTCTAGACAGATAAATTAATAATGAAAGGAGGCACAATGAATGAATTAAATATATCGGATGAATAGATTTAAACATATAGCTTTCGTATTGTGAGTAGTAGTGTTCATGGCATTACAAGGGAAAAAACCGTGAGTCCCCTGGACGTGTGGATAATAAGTTAACTGCCATGTTTTGGATTGTAATGCGTCAGCGCCTGGTTCAGTCGGTCTCTTGCAGAGTGGTAGTTATACATACATGCATACAATAATGGCTTTCATCCCGAAGGCGTCCTGGGGAAGATCTCGGTTCGTCCTAAACACATTTTCTATGGGGACGACTTTAGTACGTACAGTACAGTACCTCAACGGTTTTCAGAATTTTGGCATCGACTTGGTACCGAAGCATCGGTTCTCGTGACATCCCTAGTTTCAACAATTTTTGTTTTGCCCCATCTTCTTACTATATTTTTCTGGGTCGCTTCACCAGTTTCCCTACAGGTCTGTTTAAGACTCTCCTCTTTTGGTCAACAGGACATCCCAAAATATCCACGCTCCTGAGAAACAGGACACCGAGAAAAAAGGCTGCTGGTTGGAAAACAAAGGAAAAAAAACAAAGAAAAAGTAAATTTGAGTAAATATTAGATATCATACAGGTATCTGAGCCATGTTTTTTCCCACAGCACCAAAAGGTATAAATATGGTATGACATGCTGTCCCTGGCCTGTGATCCGTCGGACAAAAGGCCTGGTGAAATGAAATGAAGCAGGATTTCTACTTTCGGGCCAGGAGCCTCTATATTCCCCGCAGTTTCATCATTTCAAGACCATCTAATGAATGTCTGAGAGGGCAGGGGAGGAAGTGGGGGGTGGGGGTTGACGGATGAATGGGAGGAGGGCGACAGGCTGGGAGTCCCTGACTCTATTAAACATGAGGGATTACTGAATGATCTATGAGCGTGAATATGTGCCTCCATGCCTCTGTACATACGTGTGTGTGTGTGTGTGTGCGGACGCTTATACTCTATTATGGGTTTATGTATATTGTGCCAAATCTGTGTCTGTATGCTCACACACAAAAGCACAATTATGTGTGCGTTACTGTACGTGTGTGTGTGTGTGTGTGTGTGTGTGTGTGTGTGTGTGTGTGTGTGTGTGTGTGTGTGTGTGTGTGTGTGTGTGTGTGTGTGTGTGTGTGTGTTATGCCACACTGCCTTTTAAATGTTTCTCCTTGACTGGAGAGACCCTGAAGTCTGCTGCTACATCTGTTCCACTAAAACAAAAGGACACACAAATAAAAACATAGGCTTATGCCCGGAAATATAATATACATATTCATCTATTCAACGAAAAATAATGTGAGAAAAATAAAAATGAAAAACAGAATCAGATGTGGAAATAACTGATGTACATAACTGCAGCTCATTAGGAACACACTTGCATATTCCTCCATATACACACACACATAGAATCTCCCTTCCCCCCTCTGCCATACTGAATTTAGCATTTATTTAGACAGTGAAGTCTCTCTTCCTTACACGCATGACACACACACACACACACATCTACACACACATCTACACACACACACACACACACACACCAAAACACACACACACACACACACACACACAAACACACACACGGCAAATAGCACAATTGGGTTTATAGTCAGGGCTGGCCCAGAGCAATACAGTGGGGGAGGGACTTATGGGCACTGCACCAACCTAATTGGCCGGAACAGTTCAGCTCAATAAAAGACGAGGAAGACAATGACAGGAGACGTAGATAAGACACAACGGAGGACAGAAATATTAGAGGTCAGATTGATAAAAGCGTGAATAAACATGAATATGGAAACAGACATGAAAGCATACATAGTATGTGATTGTATAGTAAACTAGAGTTTGTGTTCATATGTGCATATACAACACGTTACAATGAACGTGTTGTGGAGCATCTGTAAACGAATATTTCAGTCAGCATTTAGTTCCTATGACAACCAGTATGAATCCGCATGAGGAGATTTTTATCCATCTCTGCATATCCATGTTTTCTGATCAAATAAAAAGCTAAATTAATTAAAAAATCCCGATGATCACTTTAACGTGTGTGTGTCGCCGTATGAGGTGGTGCTCATTCCATATCAATGAGCAACCCAAAATATGACATAATTTAATTTACAGCACCTCTCACCTATCCCCCTACGTCCTAACAGCCCCTCCCAGCTAACAGGACATAATGAGGCACACCTGTTTGCACTTTTCCTTGATTGAGCTGCTGAGCAGCTGATCTACTACAACATCCAGGCAGAGCATCCGTCCATCCGTTATCTGTAACCGCTTACCCTCTTCAGGGTCGCGGTGGAGCCGGTTCCCAGCTGACATTGGGGCGAAGGCAGGGTACAGCCTGGAAATGTCGCCTGGCCGTGACACGGGCCGACACATAGGGACAGACTACCATTCACAGACTGTGGGAAGAAGCCGGAGAACTTGGAGAAAAAACCCACGCTGACACGTGGAGAACATGCAAACGCCACACAGACGGGCCGGGGCCAGCCTGGGATCCACATCACTGAATGGAGTTCGGCCATGCTGGTTCCTTCTGCC
Organism: Leptoclinus maculatus; assembly: GCA_032191485.1. Taxonomy (NCBI): domain Eukaryota; kingdom Metazoa; phylum Chordata; class Actinopteri; order Perciformes; family Stichaeidae; genus Leptoclinus; species Leptoclinus maculatus. The sequence continues at coordinate 43,047,815 of JAVDOI010000001.1, read as the reverse complement.
TCCATCAGCCCCGCTCCCAGTTTATTTTTCCCTCTCTTCATCTCCCATTCTCTCCTCTTTGATCCTCATCTTCTTCGCTGTACTCATCCTCCAACCTCTGAAGGTGTGTTCACACCAAACTTCACAATTATTCGCGCGCGTTTGGTGTGAACACACCTTGATGTGACTTAATTCACCCCCGCTGCGTTTCTGCTCAAACTTAATGTTTGGAATAATTACTCTCTCTCTCTCCATTTGAAAGGTTAGAATGGAGTGTGTGTGTGTGTGTGTGTGTGTGTGTGTGTGTGTGTGTGTGTGTGTGTGTGTGTGTGTGTGTGTGTGTGTGTTGCTAACTGCAGCATTAAATAAACCTGAGAGCTTCATAAATAACCCTGGTAATGGAGGCCATTACGTTGACCAACACTTACACACACATCTGCCGGTGCTCGGCCGTGCCACCCAGCCCGCTGCTGAAAGCGCCATTGAAGAAGACTAGAGCTGCTGCAACCCCCCGGAAAACACGACAAGTTGACCTCATGTCAAGGCAGCGCTCATCGCTGGACAAAACACCTCCACAGCCACCGTGGGTTATCATTTAGCATGAGGTACATCTGCTTTTCAAGCAGCAGAAACATCTCCATACCTCAGAAGATTGAAGACTGACCGTCTTCATCCTGCCAGAGAGGTGCATGTTGGGTAAACGACCCCACCTGCTGGCCATACATTTCAAATGTTGTTCTAGTGCCTGATGTGTATTAAAAGATGCCACATAAATAAAATTGCTTTGCCTTTGAATGACTAACAGTCAGCATCTTGTATACGATTCTGTGAAACGTGATACCAAATGTGTAAACAGGCTAATTTACGCCCAAAAGGTCTGACCTATGGACGTTTTCGCTCTGCATTTTTATAGATGTGACGTTACACAAACACAAACACAAAAATACATGTTTGTGGATGGTAAAGTATTTGCGGATCATAGAAACGTGAAGTCCAATAAAAACATCCAAACTAACCGACCCTCGTGTGACTCCGTGAATTGATAGGAGTCACACGAGTCATCACATGTGATGTCAGGAGATGTGTTCACAGTTATCACCTGTTGTGGTCGCTACAAGGTGGATGTGGAGTCAGTCGCTATAGCTCAGTAAGGCAGATCAGTCCTGTGTGAGGCCCTGTTGGGATTTGGTAGCTTAAAACAAAAACAAAAAAGATTAAACGATTTGTTGGTTCCTTCGTTAGTTGATTGTCCAAGATTGCTTTGAGCAGTTCCTTTGGTTGGCAGGCTGTAGTCACGCTTGTAGCTTGTAATTAAAATGAATGTAGTTTTTGCTCTTTTTATTCTCAGGGACCATGCACATTGATCAACATCACTTTAAATGTGTCAGCATTAGCCAAATGTAACTGTTCCCAGCTATTGCAACTTCTCTTTGGTCAATTAAAAGAGAGGGCTTCGATGTTTATAAATTGATCTCACAACCACTAACTCGAAAAGAAAAACAGTCACAAGGTCATTTTTTATTCTGTCAAGAGTCAGTGCCCTGTATCTGCATCACATGGTTTTACCACTGCCTATTCTATTCTATTCTATTCTATTGGAGTCTATTAACTCCAATGGGAAAAGTGACAACACAGATTATATCCGATTCTCTTGCTCCATAGTCGACCAATGGAAATATTGTTCTCATTTTTCACAAGCCACAAATCTTCCGAACATTCTGACACTGAAATGGGTTTTTTTTTAACACATAAATCAGGATACATTTGTTCCAGACCTGTACTCTGTCTCAGCAACACACTCTTAATCATTCCATCTGTGTTTCTCATCAGATAATGATGAGATCAAATCTTATGAGAAGGAAGTTTGACTACAATGACAAAATGATTGTTTTGGCTCGACTGGATTGACTTTGAGTTTTGAGTTGCTGAAGGACAAAAATAACTAAATGGGACTAAAACTAAAAAAGCATTTTTGTCCAAAGACGAGGACCGTTACACTAAATCTAAAATAAATTACAAAATGAACACTGATATCCCCTGAAAATATTTTCATGCCATGCGATATCGTGTGTGTGTGTGTGTGTGTTGTGTGCTTTCGCCTTAGCAACACAAAGGGGACCCCAATGTCATATATCAGGCAGGAGTTGATGAGCTCACACACACACACACATACATACACACATTTCATCTATCACCAGCCTATACGATTGGTCAAACACTGTCCACACAAAATATCAATTTCTGCACTCTCACCCCCTATTACTGTTTGTGCGCGTGTATTTGTGTGCATGCACGACAGTGCGTTGCAGCTTGACAGTGAACATCAATCTGTGCGGTGGTAGTGATGCCCAAAGCCCTGGCTGAAGATGATTCTACTATCAATCAACCTGTGTGTGTGTGTGTGTGTGTGTGTGTGTGTGTGTGTGTGTGTGTGTGTGTGTGTGTGTGTGTGTGTGTGTGTGTGTGTGTGTGTGTGTGTGTGTGTGTGTGTGAGTATGTGTGTGTGTGTGTGTGTGTGTGTGTGTGTGTGTGTCCAGTGTCTTAATCGCTTGCCCTGTTTCTCCTTCTCTGTCCGGATCAATACCATGGTTTCAGCACTATACACAAAACACAATCAATCTCTCTCTTTCTCTTTTCTCAAGCAAACACACACACTCACATACACATACACACACACTCACACACACACACACACACTCACACTCACACTCACACTCACACTCACACTCACACTCACACGTTTCAAGCAAGCAACAGGGCACAATCTCCTTGCATGTAAAGCGATCTCATCAGTGTGTATGTAATGGTGTAGGTTTATTACAACTGTAATGTTATCATGATAGTCAATAGAAAAGATGGGTAAAACTATAAAAAAGAAGTTGTAATAAAGTGGAATTTTCCTTCAAGTTCCAAGACCTAACGAGCACTGGGACATCGATAAAAAGAAGGATTGTCCTGCCCACCTTGTTCTTCTCGAACAGCTCGCTCTGGATGGCCTTGAGGTCGGTGTCGAGCGCCGAGGCGGCCTGCCGGCGCTTCTTGGCCAGCTGCTCCTCCAGGTCTTCGGCCTGAGCTCTCAGCTTCTTGTTGTCCCTCTCCAGGGCGAGTTTCTCCGTCTCCAAGCGCTCCCTGCGCCCCCACTCTGCGGCGTTCTCCACCTGCAGCCTCTCCATCTGACGGAGAGACACAAGCTACTGTTTACACAGGGATTCCACAAGGCTGCCGTAAAGAAGATCCGCCACTACGCTGGCGTTGCTGCCACGGTGTGCGACTTGAGATGGTTTACGCTTTCCCTCCGTGCTGCTGTTCACTCCTCCTCCCTCCCACGCCACTTTCTCTGCTCTCCGGTGTTCTCACCTCCGCTCGCAGCTCAGCCAGTTTCTTGTCCATACTGGTCCGGGCTCCCAGTTCGTCCTCCAAGTCTTCAGATATGCGGCCCAGTTCGTCCTGGTGCATGTCCTTCAGCAGGTTCAGCTAGATGGTGTAAGGAAGAGAGAGGGGGGGGGGGGGGGGGGGGGGGGGGACAGAGCGTCATGGGGTTGGGTTTTTTATCTTGCCCTTTATTGTTAAAGGGTAACTTCGGTATTTATTCAACACCTTCCCCCAAGTGACTAATGGTGACAGACACTTTTTTAAATCGGTCCAGTATTGAAGGAGAACACTGCAGACGGCAGGTTGCAATGTAATCGGTATGGGGGAACTCCTCACCGTCAATGAGCGTTCACTAAAAGTGCTTGTTTTTGACACTGTTTCTATAAGTGTCTGACAACATTATGGAAAAAATCCAACAGAGAAATAAAACCTTTTTTCTTTACCTTTCGCTTCATCCGGTCTGTTTGTTATCATGTCATGTGACTTGTTGCTGGAGTTGTCAGAGTTTGATGGGTTAGAGTACAGAAAACGTAGCTCAGTGATATCTAAAAGACTTTCCGTGTCGTGGCTATACATTAATCCGATTTCGACAATGTGGATGTGACGCGAGATTTCAGAACGAGACTTCTCTGAGCGAGACGCACGGCAATAAACTGACCAAGCAATAGGTAAAGAAAAAAGCTTGTATTCCTCTGTAGGGTTCTTTCCATAATGTCGTCACACACTTACACACTCTGAGCCCGTCGGTGACAAAAACGAGCACTTTTAGTGGACGTACATTAACGGTGAGGAGTAGCCCCGAGCGATCACATTGCAGCCCGTTTAGTTCTCCTTCAATACTGGACGGTCTGGACCCGTTTAAAAACAATGTCCCCATCATTCACTTAGACACAACAACATGGGAAATAGGGTCCAGGTTGAAAAATGCCAACGTTACCCTTTAATGTGTCTGAGAGAACACTGGGGGACCATTAACATCTAGCAGTATTAAATCAGCTGGAAATTCTCCTTCCTTTGACTTTCACCGTTTTCAGAGCAGCGACTCCACAATGACAGCCGAGTACTGGAGTAAAGCTGCGAAGATCCACTTTATTAATCTTTGCTTATTCAATGCACAGACCGTAAGTATGTTTGATTCACGACCTATCGGGTGAAGTGACTGATTACAACAGGGACGGGTACACCAGCTCTTTATTTACTCACATTAATCCAAGCTTGAAACAAGGCTGATGAGAGCGGAGACAGAACCACGGTCCTATGACCGAACCGTTGCTTTGATTTCCTTTCCTTTTTCATACTTGCTTCGTACCAAAAAGACCAAATATCATTCAATCATTCAACATCTCAACAACAGCTTTCCTTCAAACTTTGCAATAGCTTGACATTTAGCGTTGTCTACACATTTGTCAGGAGAGACGCTCCTGTTCCCGTCTTTAAAAAGGAAGCCATGTGTGGAGCCAAACATCCCCTGTGATCTTGAAGTATCTAGGACAACAAGCGCGTAGATAAGAGTGACCCGGCCTCCTCTACCGTCCCTTTTCATCCCTCCTTGTCCTTATCTTATCTCGGCCCGTGTCTCATCTGCCCCGTCTCCACCTTCCGGCACTTCACCTTATCCCGCTTTCATCTCCATCTCTTCTAACCCCGCTTATCTTCAAAAACACCCACCGTCACCTCATCTACACATCTCTCATATGTTTCGGCCCCCACGCCCTCCTTTTCTCTCCCCTTCTATCAAACTGTCAGTGAGTCTTTACTTCAGACCTGTGTCCTTTTCTTTCTCCCCCGTGTGTCTCCCTCTCTGCAGGCCTGGACTGCCCCCGAGTGGTGGAACACTGCCAGAACATCGGCCATGTTTGAGCCCTACGCTCTGTGGGTTCCACTTTGGTTATCTGACCCCCAAGGAACTCAACGGTGAGATATATGATATATGAAGATCTGATCTTTAGAATAGATATCAAAAACCATCACAGCACCAAAAGAAGATAGAGAAAGAGAATGTATTTCTGTCCATGTGCAGCAGGTTCTTTTCTAATACTACTGTGTATCTGCAGATGTACTACTCTACCCTACTGTATAAACATACATGTACCTTTCTCCGTGCTACTGTATTCTGTTATCTCAAATTCATTAGACTTGGCTCTTTAATTTGAGAATATGGAATGAAACTTCAAGAATACTAAATGATATCTGGCGTAATAATGAGTGCTGTTAATGCTGCGTCACCTGATGGTCCTACTGTCACTGGAATAAAGAAGGGCCGTAATGATCGCAATGGAGAAGGTCAAATCATTTAAGATTTCATATTGATATTGTGGCGTTATAAAATGGCATCAAAAGCCAGTTCAAACGAATGATGGATGGTCATATTGTTAGGCTATATGAAAAAAATCAATAGGATAATGTGTAATTTAAACACAAACTTCAAATTTCAAACTCAAAACTACTTCAAAGTATTGAAATATACAATCCGTGAGTGAAAAACTTCAGCTTGCATGAGAGCAGACTAATCGACTCCTCCGACAGGTTCGGGACAACTCATGAATTGTTATTTTGTACCAAGAAAATGGGTGAATACGGTTCTCCTAAATCACTCATACAAGTGACTCAAGAACGGATCTTAAAGGTGCGGTTCTCCTCAGAGAACCGTGGACATCTGGAACACTTCCTTCTGAGCTGTCTGATTCTTGGCAACCAGAGAAGTGCACTAAGAATGGACATGCAGGCCTCTGTGTTAAATGAGCTGCCAGCTACAGCTTCAGTTGTTCGGTTCAGATTTGAAACGCGTTCCAAAATCCCTGAGACCAATAAAGTCTGACCACACCTGAAACAAAAACCCCGTCCAGCTGCTGACGGATGAAAGCCGTCTCTCTCCAACAATAAAGGTTTCAGTGGCCTCAAATCACAAACAAATGTCAAGAACAAATGGTATCTGGTCAGTGCTCGCTAGCAGCTCAGCTCTGAGGCACACAGTGGTGCTTTGAGCTAAACGCATTCAACATGTCATCGTTGGGCTGTCGTGCCTTTGTTGGGCGGATTCGAACCATCTGCAGCTGAGCATAAGCAGGACGAAGGAGCTGAAGGAGTGAGCCTCCAATCCAGGGGGAGGATGCCGAGGTTGTTCACTCTTTTACCCCTTATTCCACCAGAATTAGAGCGTATATGCAGGTATTTTAAACACGGTAAAACCTGCTACGGATAGGCGATAGACTCCTTTCCGTTTGACAGTTTGCATTAGAGGTGTATCACCTGTTGTTTTTTTCCTGGTGTGTCACATTTGACGTCACGGAAGCAGGGTCAGTAAACAGTGAAAATGTTTCATCGGTGACTACTTATATCTGTTACTCTCAAACTCTCAAACCAGCGGTGGTGTTCATTGGAACAGTGCAAACACTTACAAAGAAGGTGGTGTTTTGTGTCTGTCAAGTTTGTGTGTTTCAGCGAAGCCAGCTCCACTTCCTCCAGAGGCTCAGACGGTAAATGAAGGCGCCGGCAGCTACCGTTTGAAAATTGAAGGTAGTCTAACCTTTATCTGAACCGAAACAGTAATCCTGCAGTCACTACATTTGTTTGTGGAACCAACAGAAAGTAGAGGAAGGCTGCATCCTGCTGCTACAGTGACCCGACGTCTGTCTGCGTTCAGCAAAGCAGGAGGTCAACGCAGACGCGTTCTGTCTGACTGGCGGAGTAGTGGTGGTCGCGGAGGTCTCACCTGTTTGAGGGTCTCCTGTTTGGTCTTGCTGAGCTCCTCGTATTTCAATTTCCACTGAGTTAGCTCGGCCTCCAGCCTCTCGATGCTCTTGCTCAGCGCCAGCTTGTCTCTGGGGGGGGGGGGGGGGGACAAAGACATGACACACTCAATCATGCTGCTCTGGAGCCTGAGCGGGTTATTATTTGAGTCAAATGTCTTAGGGATTTTTTCACGTTTTACTGCATGTTGCACCATCTATCATCTTTTACAAACCACCGCCTACCTGTCAGGTCCCACATTTTACACATGACACTCACATTTTAGTGCTTTGCCGGCATTCACGTGGCTGAAAACGTCTCACACAGGAAATAAAAAAAGTGTATTGTGCGCTTCCTGTCAGCAGAGAAGGCCATTACTTTGACTGAGTGTAGAATAAGCAGTGGTGTAGTTACACTGGTCCCTACAGGTTGGTAACATTCTTAACAAGGTAATAAAGGAGAAAACACTATAGCTGCAAACCCGTACAGTGTGAGGAACCTCTACTGAGCAACTGAGAGCAGAACCACCAACACCTTTTTTTGTGGTGGAAGTAGATGATGTTTTTGTAGGTTATGTATTAATCTGCCAAATAACTAGTAACTAAACATTACTGCACACTTCACATCTATGCCACAGTTTGGGGTTTTCTGTCTCTCTTACTCTCTCTCTTTCAGCAGGACTTTCTGGGACTCGTCCAGGCGGAGCTGCAGGGCGTTGACTTTGCTGGAGTCTTCCTCCACCGTGCCGATGTCCTCCCACAGCTGCCTGCTGCGCTCCTGCCGGCTCAGACCGGATGATGAGCGCGAGGTGGACGGGTTGACACCGCCGCCGCGGCTTTCCCATGCCTCCTGAGTGTCACCGTCCGGGGCCCTGGAACGCAGGACCGACTCCAGCACCTCAAAGTCCTGACAGAGAAAATGATATGAGGGACATGCTTTGTACCGGGGTATCACTGAAACTCAGACATCAAGGTGAGCTCCAACTAAATCCAACGGGGCAAGAAACACAAGCAGTCTAGTTGGAGATGAACAGTTTTATGAACGAAAAAGAGTTATCCTTTCATCCAAACGCATACCGCTGGGAAATAGTGCATAACAATAAACACAGTAAGAAAAAATACTTCAAAAGTCAAGAAACATAAATAAACCACAGAAAAATTACTTTATTTACAATCATTTTGATCCATAAAGCTGCTCTAATAAAGCCGCAGATTTGGGCCACTGTGGCCACAGATTTAGAGACATAAGTCATAATAATGATATATTATGAGAGCGGCAGCTCTCTGCATCTTCCTCACTTACAGACACCGTTGCTCTGTTTGGAACTGTCTCTGAGGAGAAGTTAACCTCTGCGTGGACAATAAGCCAAGCAACGAGGAGATCTCTCGACGACTCTCGAAATAAAACTTCTCACGTGGGACATGTTTTGAACGTGAGCAGAAGTCTTACTGAACAGGTGACGCGTGCACATTTGAAGAGGTTACTTCCCCAAACAAAAGAGGAGGGAGAGCCCGCCTACTCAGCAGCATTAACATTAAATGACAGAAGTTCATTCAAACTAGAATACACATTTGAAAAGTATACAGAATCTAATCTGCTACCTCGTCACATTCCATGACTCCTGATGAATCATCAGCCGGGATAAAAAGCTTCCTTTGGGTTTCAGGTTGAGTTCAGTCTGATTCCAAACTACCCGTACTCTTGTACGGACTCATATGGACGGGCCTGATTTTGAAGGGGTTGTCAGAAATATGGGCCTCTTTCGCAACAATATTTCTCTCTTCTGTCCTCACGGTTTTCCACTCCGCCCTCCGTTCCTCCCTACAAGGCTGCAAATCAAACCATTTCATCCAGCACATCATCTCTAAAGTTTCTGCCAACGAGAACCCCTAAAAACTCTTGGGCGGGTTCTTCCGACCGCAACATTTTCACATCTCGTTCTATTTAATGGCCTTCACAGACATTAAATTGGAAATGTAGAGCTTGTCCTCCTCTCCACGTAGTAAATCTGTCGGCTTTGGCGCTGCAACAGTAAAAATCCAAATGTTTCCCCACCCTTCATCCTTCACAGCATGTTCCAGATGTTACATGCGAGGTCTGGGTCTCCCAGAGGCTGCATAAGGCTGTGTGGTTTTCTCAAAAATAACCATTGTGACGCCTTTAAGAGTTCCTCAGAAATATCAAAGGACGTGGTTACAATGTCTTTTCAGTAAGACGCTTGTGATCGGATGGGGATTAGTTATAAGAAGCCACTGTAAAACGGTGGGTAAACACATTTAATGTCCTATAAAATCATCTGACCTTTTTTTAGCTGCTTACTCTTCTTCCCTGCAGTATTAGTAGACTTGTTCTATTGAAGAATAGTTGCAAACAAAGCTCCGCTAATTTGGTGATAAGCACATGTTCCTGTAAATTCTTACAGGTTACACGTTACCGTGTTATTTAAAAGTTTTATTTTGAAACATCAACTTTAAAGACTATATATAAGAAGTGGACGTAGTCACCTGTGATGTCACCCATTGGTTTGTGGACTGTTGTTTTGAAGCCTCGAGTTCGCCATGTTGGATGTGACACGAGAGGGTTGAGCTAAGTACAACCGAACGCTGAATAAGACATTTTTAGGAAACCAAAATGTTGCAATTAACTTTCCTGAAAGAAAACACGGACAACTCCCAAACTGGACAATGCCGTGGTAGTGACCTGTCAATCACACGGTAGCCCCGCCCTAAAGCATACCCTGCTTTATGTGACTTTCAAATGGACCATAATGTACTAAATGAACATCATGCTGTATTGAAGAAGACTTGAAACTAGCGATTGAGACCATAAACTCATGTTTACAATGTTTCCTATGAGAATAAATTAAGAGAGAAGTAGAGTCATTTTCTCATAGACTTCTATACAATCAGACTTCTTTTTGCAACCAGAGGAGTCGCCCCCTGATGGTCAGTAGAGAGAATGCGGGTTTAAGGCACTTCCGTATTGGCTTCACTTTTGTGATAAAAATCAGGAAATGTTGCTCCAACTCTGGAGAGGAACTTCCGTGAGACATATGTTAGATGAATAGTCCGGATTTTCACCACATGCTGTCCACACCTCATCGAGATCCCAACTCAATGCGACCCAGGTCACATCAGCATGTGGTCATACTGATCAGATACTGTCTGTTTAACCCAGAACAAAAGCTCTCACAGGACCACTGACACATCGACCAGGTGTCAGTGGACAAATGATTTAACAAGTTAAAAAGCCTTTGCTGACAGAGACTGTTGACTTGTCAAACGTGTCACACATCAATAATAAGGTGAATTTAAATGTCACCATTACATGTCATTAAGTATCGTTGGAATATTTCCACATCAACTAAAGTTTGGATTATTTCTAAATCTGTGGTTTAAGACTGATCCACATGCTTTGGGTTTATGATACAAACGCTTAGAAATGTTTGAAATGGTTATTGGCTTTACATTGCAGGCATGCCAAAAGGAAGACAGAGCTGCGTAGCTGCTGCTGTCATTACAGGTCCTCCCCAGCAGAGGGACCCGGTGTGTAACAGACGTCAGTGAGCCAGACCCCCATCCTGTGCCACATGTGGAAGCACTCAGTGTGTGTGAGAACCAGAACAATGGACGGAGACAGGAAATGAGGCTCTGCTGTGTGTGGCTACCAGTTAGCCATATTATCATGGCTTACTCGGAAGGCTGCAGCCTCAGTGTGTATTTCTGTGTCCCTGTGTGTGTGTGTGTGTGTGTGTGTGTGTGTGTGTGTGTGTGTGTGTGTGTGTGTGTGTGTGTGTGTGTGTGTGTGTGTGTGTGTGTTACCATGGAAACCCCCATCCTGAGCTAGCTGAAGGTCAAGTCTGACAGGCAGTGACAGTGATTTCTATTCACTGATGCACAGGCTCCTTTATGAGGTTACAGCTCCCATGCTCACGTATGTGTGTGTGTGTGTGTGTGTGTGCGTGTGTGTCTGTGTGTGTGTGTGGTGAGACAGTATACAATTGCAAAGCAACAGAGGGGCCCACCACTGCTGTAGACACACTGGGAGATCCAGAGCAACTGGAAAAAACACAAGAGGTCAAAGCAGTGTTGTCGGATGGGATTAGGGTTGTTGCCATCGGCTGGTATCGACAGTGATTGTGATATTTAAGAAATAACATATTGATGTCATGTTATTCATAATAATATAGTCAGACAGCAGTCCATCTATGTTCCGACAGGCATGCACTTTTGGGGTAGCGACCAAAAGAATAAGATCGTTTTTGCCAAAATGTGCGCTGTGGTTATCATTGAGTTTGCGGTTACACTCTGTGTGTATTCAGCACCTGATTGGCTAAGATGGCAGATCATTACGCAGCGGGTGCTGGTAATGATACTACTGAGCTGCTCCGCTCAGTAGTATTTTAGAACATGTATGGGCATTGATATGCTTTCACGAGTCAATTCCCCGCAACTGAGATGCAAGCTTCTCCAGCAAAAAGAGACTCGGCTCATAAAAGGTACCTTAGAGAAATAAAAAGAGATCCGAGAGTAACTGTGTTTTCCGACAGACTGCGAAGCGAAGTTTTCAGTCGCGTCTTTCATTTACGGAAAGACGCGAGAGTAAGATGGGAATTTGCCCGGACCGTCACATGTCAAGTTGCGAGTTGATAATGTTTCAACTTGAGTGAAACAACTGAGCTGTATGAAGCTGCTTGATGAACATAGAGACGAGGGAAAAGGAGAGACAGTGGAGGGGAATAGTTGAATGAACGGGGAGCTGCTGGTGAATTCTGGGAGGAATCGGGAGAGCAGCGTCTTGTGTTGCTGCTGACATTTAATACGCAATGGTTCCTGGGAATTCTGTGCTTTAAACACCACCAAAATAACAAAATATGACATTAACAATAATGTTACATTGGGTATATATTGATTTTAAATGTGCTGTCTAGACAAATAGAGTGAACGTGGGGTCATATTGTAGGGCTTGACTTTCCAGAAGTTCCCTTTTCACTTCCTGTTTCTGTATTTTCAGTATAAAATGGCCCTCCGCAGAGCATTTCAGAGTGGCTGAAGGGTGACGTTCGAGCGTCTCGTGTGTCGGTATGAACGAGGCCGAGCGAAGCAGCAGGTCTGTACACAACCAGATATGCTTTATGTTCAGGATGGGGTGCAAAAAACAGACTGACAGAGAAAAAGTACTGCAGCAACACAGAGCCCTCTGGGATAAGACGGCATGATGAGAACGTGTGTGTGTTGTGGAGGGGGAGTCCTATTTAAGGTACCCACACACACACACACACACACACACACACTTTTGGTGAGCGATCTAACAGGGCTGGAGACACAGCAGCCAGTCTGGCCTACATTCACTGAGGCTCGGGTCACTTTGTCCGTACAGCAGCAGAGGACATGAGCGCGCTGACGTCAAGCAATTTAGCAGCACAGAACACGAGGCCAAATGCTAATTCACATTAGCATAATAAACATTTGCACGATAAATGAAAAAAGGATGAAAACTTGAACCTGCGTCATCGATTAATCATTTTTGGACAAAAGAGGAGATGCCCTTCACCTGGTCCCAGACCAAAAGATGATGACATCGTCAGACTTGAATTGAATTAGGGTGAATTAATTATGCTTTTGAACATCCCTATTGATTAATAAACATCAGCAGGTTTCATAGGTTGTGAAGAAAAAACGTTGAATATAGATAATGACAAAACGCCACTACTGCTTTGGTCAGGCTGCGGCCCTTTGAGTCAAAACAACACGAAGCGGGCGATCCCAAAAAACAGCCCCGAAGGGCTCGATGGGGTACATGTCTGCTGAAATGCGGACTTACGGAGAGGATTCAGAAAGGGCTCAAAATGTCTACAAACACTCGACAATTTGACAGTGGGACAGCCCTAAACCCTCACGGACAGTCTGTGAGTCCGTGAGGGTGGAGATTGGGATTGAGCCAAGGTCCCTCGTGCACCAGCTGCTGTCAATCAAACACGGACACACCCCTCCAGTCAGCTGAGGGGAAAAGGGAGCAATTCTGATATGTCCCTTGAGAACCTTTCTTTCTTTCTTGTGATAATACAAAACTATACAAAGCACCTTGTTTGACACAACAAAAGGATGACTAAATGTGATCTCAGTTTAAAACCACAAATGACAACCTCATGGTGGCGCTAGAAGAGAGATCAGGAGCTCTCCAGGTGGTTGAGATATTTCAGTCTGGACCAAAGTGAAGACAAAAAAACATTTAATCTCAATACCAGTTCGGTAAAAAGAAAATGCAATCTAATACAAATGTCCACTGTTGACTCACCTTCTGTTGATGCAACTTTTGTCCGTCCAAGTCCACGTCCCTCACTGGTTCTGGCTCCAGTGACCCTGGCGGTCCCTCCCCAACCCTGTCCAGCTTGCCGTCGGCGTGAACCTGAGAGGAGGAGGCGGAGGAGGCAGGGGAGGAGGGGGGTATGGATGGGGAGGAGGAAGCGGCGCGAGGGTGAGCGGGGGAGGACGATGGAGAGGGGGCGGACGGAGGAGGAGGAGGAGGAGTGTCGGGAGTGTGGTCGCCGCCGAGGCGCAGCGTCTCCTGCCGTAGGGTCTCGTTCTCAGAGGCCAGTTCCTGCCGCTCCCGCCGGACGCTGGTCAGCTCCTTGGTGAGGGTGTCCAGCCGCTGCCTCAGCTGGCGGACCTCGTCACGCGCACGGTTACGCTCCGCACGCACCTAGGAAAAAACATATAGACAATACAAGATAAACATATTAGCCCCGGGCCTGTTTCTCTGAAGACTTTCATCTTTAAAAACAAGTCATGAATATACCGTTTCATTAGCAATAAAACAATTCAGTAATTTATCAAACAGATGGAAACTAGTTTATTAACAAATGTTACTCAAAGAGGAGGAAATACGTAATTGGTGGGGGACTATTTTCAACGGCGTATTAATTCACATTTGGCTTTGATACACACACAATAGTTAGTAGATACGTTCACTGTTGGTTTTGGGTCTTTGGTTAAATATTAATAAGAAGGCAACATGATCCGTCTCAGTGTTGATTTTTCTTTGACCACCATTTTCCTTGAAATCTTAACCGAGTGCTTTGATTCGTCATCTTGAGTGTTTATTGTAGGAAAACCTTTCCTTATGTTGCATTTTTAAAAACGGATTTCTTAATGCTAATTAAAGGAAATTAAATGTATATGAACATAATTTGTGGGAGGCAGCTAAACATGGCACAGCTGAGTCGACAGCTCATATAATAAGTCCCTTGTAATAACTACCATAATCAATTGACAAAATAATCCTCACTCAAGGTCCACTTACTAGCTTCTTCCAGAGCTTTCAACATCCTCACGGTCTTCACTAGCAGTTGGAGTCGTGAGATGAGTTAAAAGCTGCTGAAAAAGCTATTTAGTGGGTCTTGAGTGAGGATTACTTTGGTCCTCGACTCATTCAATATTTAGTAAGTAAATTTATTCCAGCCTTTTTTAATCTCGTTTTTGTTTTGTTTATTGTTAATCTTTATTAAATGGGTTCTTTTGCGTATGATTAATATCAGGCACATTGTGTTGAGTTATATTTACATTACAGTTAAGTTACTTGCTGATGTAAATGTGGAGCAGTAGGTTCACCACTGCGAGCGTCAAATTTATTCCGACAATTTTAATTCATTAAATACAATAATGATGAATATAAAATGTATTGTATTGCTCCAGTAATTCACAGCTTTTCAGTATACTCCCCCTCCTGACTTCATTACCCACCTTGCTCCACTTCTCTCTCCAGTTGGCGGTGCAGTCCGACCACCACCTCATGGTCTTCTCCATCTGGGCCGCTCGGGCCCGAGCCTCCTCCAGCTCCCGGAGCCTCAGCTCCTCCCTGCTCTCCCAGTCGGCCCCGGCTCCGTCGCCCATGGCCCCCAGGGACCCCAGGCCGAAGCATCCCAGCCCCGGCGACAGCAGCAGCGGGGGGCTGGAGCTGGGGGTTCCTCCGGTGGGGCTCGGGGTGTGCATGAGGCTGTCCGGGGAGCGGATCCCCCTGTCGGACCCCAGACCCAGGCTGCACAGCAGGCCGCCCCCGGACGACTTACCGCCGTCGGACAGGTGGGGGCTGGGGGTGTGGTTCATGGTGGAGGGCGGAGGTGTGGACCAGGATGATGGGGGGGGGGGGGTTGTGAGCGGGGGGATTCTAGGAGAGCGTCATCCTCTTCAGCCACGGATCAGCCTGGAGACAGGAACACAGGGACAGGAAGTAAAGTAACTCAGCTATCCGAAGAAACGTTGGACACATATTTGAGGACAAAAACTACAAACGGTAAAAGAATCTTTGAAAGAAAGCACACACACACACGCACGCACGCACGCACGCACACACACACACACACACACACTGCCCTGTCTTTGAGGAGGAAAAGCCCTCGTCTGCTTTCTGAACCTTAACGAATGGCCATGAGAACAGATGACTCTGACAGATAGAAACTTAAAAGACGCACCGTCTGTGACGTATGTCCAAGGACTCTCACTGGAAGCTGTGGCTGTAATTATTCCAGCGTGAAAAAAGAAAAATCTTGACACTTCCAGCACACCCGATCCTCTCTTTCACAGCCTCATATCTGCCTCTCTTTGAGGGCCACGTTCCTACAGACACTAAACGCACCACAAGAAAACTACAGAGACAATTAAATAATTATAATAAAGGAGAGGCACTGTATGAAAAATGGAAAAGGTTGCGAATAGATATATTGCAGACAAACGCCCACTTCTGATTATTAAAGAATTCAGACGACCACCTGTCAAAGGAGAAAACTGTCAACTGTAAATATGCGTTATGCCCCTGACAGCTGTACTGATAACTATGAAATAAATATTCTGTGTTCTTACCTAACAATGCCTGCCATAATACATCTAAATCCAGCAGTACATGTACCAGTACCAATATTTTTGACCACATCACCCTCTCTCACCACCATGTAGATTCATAATGAAATACGTTTCATTCACATTGTTTTGACACTTCGTGGTGTTTCTTTATAGAGATTACACATTCGTTGTGTAATCTCTCCTCGGGGATCTGTGGGCGAACGCTGATCTTATCTCTGCAGTCGGTGCCAGGGTTTGTGGTTTGAGTAAAATACCGTCTCAGGCTGTGGTGAGGTTAGGCCTCCAACTCTCTGGGCCAAGAAAAGCTCCGCTGCTTCCTGTTCCCCTCCCCCTGCTGCCTCCTCCTCCTCTCTCCCCTCCCGAGGAGGCGGAGGGGAGTTCCGGAGGAGAGCTGGAACTGTGGGAACAACTCACTTGGCTACTCATATTCAAGAAAATGTCTAGGTCCGTCTCATAGACTGCATAAAACAAGTGGAAGTAGTCACCATGACGTCTCCGATCAGTTTTAGGCCAAACGTTTTGAAGCCTTGAGTTTGGCATTTTGTCCGTCGCCATCTTGGTTTTTTGGCACCAGAAGTGACCATATTTGGAAGAGCAGTGGGGAACCGTGGCCCCGGACCCTCGACCTTCATTAGGACTATGGGACCAGCCGTGGCAATGAACCATGTCACATTTAAGTTCAGCATATTAGAGGTTAATTTGGGCTAAATGACAACATCCCTACTTTTAATCATGTAAAACTAAAACGACGGGATGATTTTGTGTAAAACAAATGATACAAGCTGATCATATTGACTCACAGTATTTTACATGTATATTTAGCTGGAATATACATGTAAAAACATATATTTCTGATAGATCCGATCTGTCCAGGACGACGAGGGCGGAGCTGTAGAGGAGCGACGCCTGGCAAACGCTGAGGAATTCCCTCAGGATGTACCTGAGATATCAGGCTCACGAGAAAGGAACGGACGGAGAGTCAAGCAGAAGACATAATGCCTTCGGTCACGGTTCCTGTCGGCAAGGAGACATTTAAAAAACCAAAACTTTATATTAAACTTTATACTTTATATTGTTGGAACGAGGCCTAAACAGTCAGAACCACAGAAACACTGTCAACAGATTTCTTCCTGAACAGGAAGGGACAACAACAAAGAGCGACAAGGGAGAAAAAACGACTCTGGATTGTATTTAATCTCTGTATGAACTGCATTTCTAAATCCCACTGTGACCGACACCACAGCTTCTTCAGTTCCAAATCTCATCCTCTAGTTCGTCTCCCAGTCAAACATCAGAACAGCTGGCAGACAGACAGACACACACACACACACACACACACACACAAACCACAGCAGCCCATTCAAGAAAGAAACAGAATCTGGGTTAAAGAATGGAAAAGAAAGAGCGAAAGTGAGCAGAAGATGTGGAGGCATGAGGAGGTGCCCCCACATCTTCCGCGGTAAAAAGAGTTATGAAAATATAATTCCAAACTGATGTATTTGCTTTTGAGCGCAATCAAGTCCAAGCCAGCGGTCACAGACAGCCAACCACAAATCAAACACTAGTGAATGAAACTTGTAATGAAACGAAAAGCACTTTTTATTAGAACTTCCTCTAGAACCGGCTGTAGGAACACACACACACACACACACAACACAATGTGTTGACACATTGCTTTAAATCAAATGATGCTTAATTTGATCTGTCTTTCTGCCTTTCAGACACTTGAGGAACAGATTTATTGACAAAGCATTAAAGAAATAGGATTTTCCTAAAAAAAACAATGTATAGACCGATACAAAAAAGAATCCCTTTCAATCATCACTTACTGGTGGACTAACTAGATGCAGGTTTCTGGGGTCATATTTGTGCTTTGAATATGTATTGATTGGGGCTTTGGTTGAGGACCTCGTTTTCTTCTTAAAGGACACATTTCAGATCACGATATTGAGTTTGCATCATTTGAAAATCAATTTCAGCAGGTATTTGAACGCTTCGTTCATTTTTGTCATCGGTGCCGATTCAACCGGCAAACAAAGTATAGTTACAACAAATTGACGAATTAAAGTTACAACTGATGAATTGTCAAATAATAACGACGTGAAATACAGATCGATAATGAATAAAAGGATAAAGCTGAAAAAGTGGAGATTCTTTAGTTTTCACGCTGTACAGCTGAGCGAGGCAATTTCAAAAAGTCTAATTTTTTTATCCGATGTGCAACATGAAGCTGCAGTCCGGGTCTTCTGGGGCTGGAAGTGTTAAAAGTCAAGCTTTAGTGAGCCGGAGTCGTGGGAACCAACGGCTGTGGAAAATGTAGAAATGAAGATAAAGCCTTTACCCCAACTCTCAGCATGCAAGAGCTTTGAAAAAGAGGTGTTGGGGGCATAACATTTAAAAATAACTCCCCAAGTCAATGACTACATAAATGATATGTTGACACATGTACAGCCAACATACTGTGTCATAGTGGTTGGTTCAGGAGGCGGGATGTGGGAGAATCCATCAGAGAAATCATTTTGTTCCTCTGTAAGCAGCTAACAACACAACTGTTCATGTCTTGGTGCTGGCCAAGCTGACAACCATCTCGCTCAGTACAGCATTATTGCAATGAAGTGTGCCGTTAAATGACTCAGCAAGGACTCAACATGACAGATCATGCTGATAAAGCGGTGGTGGTTTCCCCATCGACAGGACAGGGAGAACAGACCGGCATGTAGGGCATCAGGCGGACTGTGGAAGGGTCATGCATTTTTTAAAGGGGATCAGTGGCGGAAATGTGAGCGGCTGCGATCGGCTCATCGTGTCCATCTGACGCTGCATTGAGGGACAGAAGGGGGCCAGTCCACTCGATCTGGATCTCCGCTCACAAGATGGGGCCATTCAGCATCGTGCAGCATATGGTGCATATGGATGCACAACAAACAAAGACCCTGATCAGACTGTCCTTCACAGTGGACCCACCAACATCCCCTAACATCTGGCTTTTGTCTTCAGTGGGGAAGGTTACGATCGGCATTCATTCCAAGAAAGAATTACTCTGCAGAAATCACAGGTATTCATCAGCTCCAGCTGCAATCGGCAGTGACGGAAACATGACACGCTCATTTTGGATGATGTGTGACGCCAGGCGGCAACTAATGTGTCATGTCCAATTGTATAGAAGTCTATGGGAAAATGACTCTACTTCTCTCTTGAATTATGACCTCAGTGAACATCGTAAACATGAGTTTATGGTCTCAATCTCTAGTTTCAAGTCTTCTTCAATACAGCATGATGTTCATTTAGTAAATTATGGTCATATTGAGAGTAAAATGGACCATAAAGCAGGGTATTCTATAGGGCGGGGCCACCTTGTGATTGACAGGTGGCTATCAGAGCCGTATACGGCGTCTCTACCACAGCGTCACTCCACGGCAGTCGAAATACGGTCACTTCCATTCACTGGTTGCAAAAATCCAAGATGGCGTCGGACAAAATGCCAAACTGGAGGCTTCAAAAACTCAATGGGTGGCGTCACGACGACTACTTCCACTAATTATATACAAAACATATGATTAATATGCTCTCTTCAAAGCCACCAGACTCCAGTCAGACAACAGTTATTTTACCTCACAGATTATTGAAACACAAACACACATTTAATCTCCACAGAAACAAAATAAAGCTCATGAAAACCATCTCCGTTAAGATTTTCACCAACTCTTGTTCGGTCGCAATAATCCCCTGATTCAACCGAGTTAGATGTGAAAAGAAACAGCAGCCATACGTGCTCCTTAAAGCTACAAGACTCCTTTGACAGAAAAAGTCATTTTACACCTTTGTTAAAAAAAAAAACACACATTTCATTCAAACTTGACCGAAACTAAATAAAACTCACCAATAAGATCTTTATTAGTCTTCCCACTGCTCCAACAAGAAAAATAAATTGCGTGTCCGTGATGTCGAAAGTGACACAGCAGAAAGGAAAAAAACAGAAAGACAGGAAGAAGGGAAAGGAGTCTATCGCCTATTTTTAGGAGGTTTTCACCATGTTTAAAAAACAGTACGCACTCATTTTGCTAGGAAAAGTGTACATGTGGACAAACGCTGCCCACTTTCTGTGCTGAAGGAGAAACAAGGAGCATATCTCACACACACACACACACACACACACACACAGCTATCCTCTTGCTATTAACTGCATTTTTCATTTCAGAGTCAGACAGGCGAGACACCTGGAAGCGAACACATGAAGCAAGTCGCAGGCTTTAGATGCTCCATCCACACTAATCACATCTATGGAGACTAGCACAACACACACACACACACACACACACACACACACACACACACACACACACACACACACACACACACACACACACACACACACACACACACACACACACACACACACACACACACACACACACACACACACACACACACACACACACACGACAGCCTTCACATCTGGCTGTGTTACAAAAACATCATGGGGAATAGGGCCCTGCCACAGAGGCATAATGTTGATACAGGCCTGGGAGAGTTAGTAAACTCTCTGTTATTTTTCCTGGAAGCCACAGGTTTGGTATAGTTCCGTAAAAGAAATATAAAAAGGTAGAAGTTCCCCACCATGTGTCAGAGATGTCCGTCAACAGCAGTGTTTACACAGGAGATGTGGATACCTTGTTCCAAGACGGTCATTAAATGGTATAAAAGATTAGAAAGTTGCTCACCGGGTGCATAGAATAAAAAGGGCCCAAAGAGCTGGTTCACTCCCCGCTCACATTAATCACTTCCTGATATGACTTTATTGACATTTTATTGGACCTAGCAGACAGACTGACATCAGAGGGAGCGTAAACGCAGCAGATGGTGATGGAGAGGTTCCATTGACGGGGTTTCCCTCTATGGTCATCAACCACACACACACACACACACACACACACACACACACACACGCACACACACACACACACACACACACACAGCTGATTTACATCCAGCTCCTCCAGCCGGGAAGCAGCAGATGAGGAGAGGTACTGTAGGAATGTGTCATTGATTGTTAGCCTGCACTGACTTGCAGTGGAGCTCCCTCTGTTTACCACCCTGGTACCGCTATTCTCTGGGGCGTGCGGTATGCTGTAGGGTTTTTTGTTTTCTGTACAGCCTTACGCTGAAATGTAAGAAATATCTGTCTTCTTCTTTTTTTTTTTCCCCCCTCAGCATATTTCAGTTCCAGCCTGAGTAACTTTATGTCTGCTGGTGCAGCACCTGCTTCACCCAGCAGCACCGGCAGAAAAATAGGGCAACAAATGAACACATCAGTAACGCAATAAACCGCAACAAAACTGAGTCAACCTCGACACCGCTCACTGTTTACTATGAGGTAATGTTGCCGCTTCAAGAATCCCCTTTTCCATTCACTTTTTAATCTGAAAACTTGTGTAAGATCACAATTTTCCAGCACTCAAGGTGACATCTGGAAATGACTAGTTTTCAGAAAGGCAGCCAATCCTCACATTTGACTAAACTGGGACCAGAGAATGAACCAGGAGTTCCACTTTTAGGGGTTCACAAACCGTCTGAGTCCCGTTCTGTTGTCTACAAAGCGACAGGAGTAACAGAGGGCCGGAGACACAAGAAGGGAGAAACTACGATCATCTTTAAGACACCTAATATAAGAAACTACAAGAGTTGTACTTGGTTTTGAGGACATGTGTTAAGATTGTAAATCAAATGCAATTATGCAGTCATCAAAGGTTCATGTCCAACAGGGGACCGGCTCCTCTACCGACGGACTCTGCTGATTATATCGTTTGTTTTCTGATGTGGTAAACCTCATGAGCGATTTCAGAAACACAACAAAAGTAGCCAATCAGAACATGTTGAACCCTTATGACCACATAAACATCGTGCATGCGAGCACAAACACATGCAAAAGACACCATCAAATATCACACTACTTTTGACTGAATGCCTTGATGAATTATGATTAATGAAAGGCGTTACCGAGTTGGATGACATATGTCCACATTGGTCCTCAAGAGTCCTCAAGATAAAGCCATTCTAATGTCGGGGATGGGGACCACGTCCACAGTCCTTGTTCTTTGTCCATGGCGTATTTGAATTGATCTCACCGAGTGTTTCTGTAGTTCCCACAACTCCAACGGAGTGAGACGTCTTCTCTCGAGCAGATCGATCGATTTCAAGAGTCAACTCTAGTTTATCATTTTTTAAATATCATATAACCTAATAGTTTTGAACAAGGACCTTCGGTATTTGGATCAAGTAACTCGTGATGAATACGGTGTATCAGATTAAGTAGTCTACACCTGTATTACAGTGCGTCAGAAATATATTGTTAGTCAATATTTAAGTGAATATAAGTATCAGATCCGACTCGGTATTGGCAGATATCCAGTACGAGGACCAATTTAGGAAACAAACACTGTCATCATATAGAAAAAGAAACACCGTAAAATAAAAAGGACTACAAAATCCAAAATTTGAGTGCAATGTCGTTTGGTAGCTGCAGTTAACTCACCAAACTATTATTCACAAGACCATAGGGGTTAAACTCAGGCAGAATGAACTAAATGAGAACTTAACTTTCTCACTTTCACTCCTTTCGAAGCTTTTTTCAAGCTCACCTCGCTCGCCTCTGTGACTTCAGTTATTTCAGCCCGAGATAAAAACGTAAAACGTGGCTTTTGCTGGCAGTCCAAGCTGTGTTTTGACGTTCGTCCTCTTTCCGTGTCCTTTTTTTTTTCGTCCCAATGTTCCTTTTTCCTCCGTCACTGCCCTTTCGCCTCACAGTTTGCCTCTTTCTTCCCTTCCTTGGCCCTCCGTCTGTGTGAACCCCACCCTCCGTCACCACAGGGCCCATAAAACACACAGCCAGCCAGCCAGCCAGCGGGCCGGGCCGGGCCGCGGGGCAATAAACTCTTTGACGGAACATCTGTCCCCCCCGGCCATGTGTTATACAGCCCAAACTTCTGCTCTCGTATATTCAACGTTATAAACAAGTCGTCAGACCGCACTTGACCCTGTGACCCTCTACACTCAGTCAATCCTCACCCCCACCACACACACACACACACACACACACACCACTATTTACCGCCTGTCAATGCTAATGTCTGCTTCGTGCTGAAATGAGCGACGGTCTGAGCAGAGGGGGTCACGGCCGACACACAAAAACACCCCGTGGGCGACAGCGCGGATTTACGTGAATGTGACCATAAAAGACATTAAATGGGAACCAGCTCCGGAAAACTCTCTGGCTCGGTTGGGCTTGGCCGGGCCTGTAGGGTGCAACCGCACAGTGAAAGAAAAAAAAAATAAGAATCACACTTTGCACCCGACTCTAAAATGTTGGGTGCCGTCAATCAGCGGTGCGCGAACCCTGTTGAAAACTGCTGCTGTGATTGTAAGTGTTCCTGGCAGTTACAAGGTAAACGTAACTCCCCATCACAGCTCGGCTCATGCAGATGAAAGCGTTTCATCTGACAGCAAGTCCTCCCTCCTCTCGCTCGTCCCCCATGTGATTGGGTCTGAATGATGTTGAGTTGCATCAGTGCAGATGATACGAGGAGAAAGGAATGCATGGTCTGAAGGGACGGTGGGCTGAGAATGGGAGGCTGTGTGCTCAAGATCTGACTGGAGAGGTAACCACATAAAAGATGGGTGGGTTGTACTTGTACATCTTCCAACGGTTGTACTTTTTGAAAACAGAAAACACGTTTTATCTTGTGGTGTTTGCTGGAAATGACAACAAGTACGAAACTTTCTCCCTCTAGCCAGCCGTCGCCCTATGAATAGAAACAGGGCGTCCGACAAAAGTTCAAAAATGAATATTTGAATAGCTCCTACCTGTGTTTTTAAGTACGAATATTCATTTTAGTAATAGTAATCTTTGACAGCTGTTTTCAGCATCAGCATTGCGATGTGTGTATGCCCGATATTGTCAAATGAACTCAAACACGGCGCACTATTATTGAGCATTAAATACCTACAGGACTTGGTGCTCGCTGCGCCCTCTCTCCCCCCGCGGGTAGGGAAGGGGCCCCCCCGGTCCCGGTGCGACCGTCAACCCTTGACGGACTGTCCACGGACTGTCCTCGGGCAACCCACCCGACTTGTCTTGTGACCGATCTGCTGGGCTTCGTGAAAATAGGTTGAAGCTGGCCCAACCTTTGTAACAAGGCAATGCCATCTGGCTAGGTGCGGAGCTGTAGAGTAGAGCTTCTTCTTCTTTTTACCTCTCAATTGTCACGATGAAACACAAAATTATTGTCGCCGTGATCATTTTCCAGAGTTTTAAATTGTACCAGCATCGAAGGCAACTGTGCTTCTCTTTCCCACTGATTCGGGATCCGGATCGATTTAGTGTCCCGGGCTTAAATCGGGGCTACCGACACCGGCACGATGCACCGGAGAAAACCACATGGCATATGTGAGACGACCTACATCAAAGATGATTCATGAACTGTACTTAATTGAAAACATGCAGTTCTCTGAAAGGTGTGGGTTTGAAACAGTCCAAACAAACACAATACGTCAACATGTAAGAAGTCTAAAGTCACTGCAAAACATTCATCCCTAAATCAATTCACAAATACAAAGATGTAATTTGCCGTTTCTTTTGATATACAGAACAAAGCCTCCAGAAGCCGTCCCATTGTATAAAAAATGGCTGACTGTACAATTATCTGCCTCTAATGCAATCCTAATCATTTCAGCTCTGGCTCCAAACTTCTACATCAAACCTCTTCCCCTTCCAAGTCGTGGAGAGTTCTTGAAACAGAGCCAGTGGGAGATTTACAAACATCAAAGCAGAACTGGAGGGGGTGTTTTTTTTCCCTCCTTCTGAAATAACAGAATTTTTCACAGGAAGAAATCTATATATGCAGACTTGTAAACAGTCTGCCATGTGAGACGCCTCGTCAAGCACGATTGTCTTAATTACACTATCAAAAGGAAAAGATCAGAGATATTTCAGCTGTAAGACTGGGATGAAATGTAACTGGCAGGGTTTCAATCGTAACTCACTCCAATACTGCACTCAACCATTTACAGACAACGCACCTGAAGAGACAAGTTGAACCAACAGGAGCACCAATGGAACTAAATGTACCCTGGCACTACACTGTGTTGGCCAATCAAATAGGCTACATGTGCAGCGCACACATTTCTGGTGTATTACTTTGTACATTAAACACAACTTTTACCTCGCAAATGTCAAGAAGGATGATTAAATCATTGTTTTGCTGTCTGACTGTCTTAAAACACAAGCATCGATTTCTCAAACTAGACCGTGGAGCTCTAATGGGGCTACTATTCAGACTCTGGGTTACATTTTTGGCAGAGGCCTGTGCAAGTTTTAAAAGAAACATTATTTCAAGTCATTTGGTTCAGGTATGTAAGTGTAGACTTTTGCTGACTCAAGCGGTTTCGAACTGCTTGTCCATTTTAGTTAATGAAGTTGGCTCAGCTTCTATTCCCTCTGAATAGACAGTCACAGTGTAGTTCAATTTCAAAGGCAAACATACAGACAGATTTCTATTCCAAGAACAGAATATAAAAGCACAAAAAGTTTGTTTGTAGATTAGGTTGCAGTTGAGGCTTCTGGGAATGTCATTAGACACGCAGGTATTTAGTCATAAAGCAAAAGTATTGGATGTTTTTTTGGACCTGCTGGTGGTGGTAGAGGACATTTCAGGGAATCACCAAAGTCAGTGGGGATCTTGAATGTCGGTGCAAAATTCCAAGGCGATAAATCAAGACAAAAGAATCATACAGAGCACTGGATGTCAGAGTTCAGTACACAGTCCAACAGACAAATTAAACCTTTAAGTACTCAGTCCAATGATGTCTAGCTTTTGTTTCAAGATGATAAGATATTATCATCAGTGTGATGGCTGCTCTCTCTCTTGCTGCAGAGCAACCCCTGCCTGCATGGTGACCAAAGGATGGTAACCATGCCAAGCAACAACATAATGGTGAGTATAGTGAGGCGAAGTCTCTGTATGGTAGCCAACGGCGAGAGACAAATCATTTTTTGGTCCCGTTTTACAGATAATTTTGCACGTCAAGAAAGTTGCATTAAGTCGTAAAACTCTTGGATGTAGAAGACCGTGAACATACGTAACTGACAGGAACGGGTCTCGCTCGTTCTGTTGTTTCCCGGCTGATAAAAAGACTCGCTGGATAAAACACATCGGGTAAGACAGCGTTGCATTAGTGCGTGAAACATAGCTAAGTTACCTAGCTAGGTAACTAGCTAGGTAACTAGCTAGCTATGGTGGTGACCATTGACTGTATATAAGATGCGGACGTAGTCATCGTTACGTCACCCATTGGTTTGTGGACTGCCATTATGATGCCTTGAGTCCTGCGATCTCGCCATCTTTGAATACGGCCAATGTTTTTTTCGCAACTGATGAAAGGAAGTTACCATATTTGGAATGCGAAGGAGTGACGTAAAGATGGCGTGTACCTCTCTGGTAGCGGCAGCAACCTGTAAATCACAGTAAGCCCGCCCTAAAGCTTACTCCGCTTTATGGTATATTTTACTCTAAATGGACCATAATTTACTCAATGAAATAGGGTCATTTTCACTTTGACCTTTCACTAGGGTCACTTCTTTTTGCAGCCAGAGGAGTCGCCCCCTGATGGTCAGTAGAGAGAATGCAAGTTTTAAGACACTTCCGCATCGGCTTCACTTCAGGTTGCCGCCTGGTGGTGACGTACATTGTGCGAGACGAGATGTTTAGTTCACAGATCGGTTTCACACAAAACTAAATGATAATACGATAAATCTATGACAAACTGCGAAAAACGTTTTTTCAGAAATACGGTTCCGTGGGGGACGCCGGAAAAAGCGTGACTTCGTCTCTCTATGTAGTGCCACTGGGCCAACACTGGCAAGTACTATCAAAGCTTTCAATCAGGCGAGCTGTTATTTACCCAGCGCATACCCGGCCAGTACCTCAGCAAACAGCAAGGTCTGCTCGTTAGCAGGTCAACAGAAGACTCTTTCCAACTGTAATGCATGTCAGACTGCAAACACTGAACCTGCTCTCAAAGGCTTGAGTTTGGACAATTTATTGAACAAAGACGTTCTGCTCTGTCCCAACTTTGGTACCTACTGTGTTTGCATACTTTGCTGGATAAAATACACGGCTGTGCAAAAAAACATCAAAAGAAGAGAACTTCATCTCCCATGGGGCCCCAGGTGCAGCGAGAGGCTCCAGTGTAGCAAATTATACAGAACATTCCTGAAGCATGACTCTGCCAGTCTCTTGCACCCACACACACACACACACCACGTAGTCACACACAGCATACGCCCCTCATGCCAATAGAAACGCACACAAACTCAAACATGTACTGCACTATGCTACAAAGTTAATATACAAACTCAGAGTGAGAAAATTAGAAGTCTGCAACTTTTCGTATTGATACATGAGAGCAAGAGACAGAGAAAGCTAGAGAGAGTGTGTGTGTGTGTGTGTGTGTGTGTGTGTGCGTGCGTGCGTGCGTGCGTGCGTGCGTGCGTGCGTGCGTGCGTGCGTGCGTGCGTGCGTGCGTGCGTGCGTGTGTGTGTCGTCCTTGTACTTGGGTAGTATCAGTGTGTCAGAGTGTCCAGCTCAGCACAGGCTGGTGGTGCAGTATCACATTTCCATCATTTATTCAACAGGACCCAGATAGTCAGAGACGAGTGAGGAGAGGATGAATGGAGGGGATGTGAGCTGATGCAGGAGGAGGAGGAGGAGGAGGAGGAGGAGGAGGAAGATGATAGATGGTGGCCTAAAGACAGGGAGACACTTTCCACAACTCTTTCTTCACAGTTTTCAGGTATGTGAGCCCCCTGGATTGGATGCTGTCAATGGACATATTTCCACCCAAATTGCCAGAACATGCGAGGCAGAGACTTGAAGAGTCCCAAACAAGAGAGGAGGGCGAGGAGAAATCATTGACATCGATGAGGAAAAAGAGCCCTGTCGACACATTTCTGCTCGCCTGAGGGCCAAATCAAAGTCGCGAACTTGATCGTATTCTCCTGCAAAAAGCTACACGCAAACGTAGTTTTTGGAAATCGCGGATCAGCTACGATCCGTTACACCACTAATCACGATCATTTTGATCAATATTGAGAGCACGATTATTTATCACAATCATTCATCGATTTAAGGGACAAAATATCTTGAATTGCATTCTCACATTTAAATGAACAGAGCTTTCACTTCCATGTCGTGCTACGTATGAACAGTTCTTTGCATCAAAGTGAGACTTTGAATAAGGTTCTTCTTGTGGGAAGTGCTTAATATTCAATTAACTGCGCAGCCCTTAACATTATTATACACACTAACTATACTTTTAGTCACACACAATGGTTTGCTTTCTCACTATCACTTTCATCGTCGTCATTATTACAGTATGTGAGGTTAGTGAAGCATGTTCTACATGCCTTAGACTTTGAGAAAGCAGGTCAAAAAAGAAAAAAAGGTCCATTTCTGCAGGGCACAGGAGCTTCAAAGCTTCTCCCGCTCAAAAAAAAGAAGCAAAAGCTAAGAGAGGTTTGCATAATATGTACCATTAGGTAAACAGACGCAGCTCTTCTTCGTTTTTGTTACAGAAGCTGCTGAGGTGAGGATGATGAAATTCCAGGACAGGGGTGGAAAGAGATAAGAAAGAGATGAAAGACCTTCACAATAAAACGTCACAGCCACCACATTCACTGGAAAAGGTATACTGGCATGTCTGGGCTGTACTCAGTCCTTGATTTAGTTTTTATTACATAACTAACTATTAGGGGTGTAACGATACGCGTATTCGTATTGAACCGTTCGGTACGAGGCTCACGGTTCGGTACGCATGACGAACCGAACAATACGTTCATACTAGTGCATTTGGAAATGCAGAAGCTTAAATTGTGGGAAATATTATGTTTTCGGTGGAGCCACTGTTCTCAAACTGGCAACACACATGACGTAACGGACAGCGTGCTCTCTGACACGCCCACCTCCAAAGAAACACTTCCTACTCCAGTCGGGCACTTTGCGCTGTGAGACACGCTACACGAAGCTAACGTTAGCTCGGTGCAACATGGCTAGTAATAGACCAGGAATAAAAGATCCTCCAACGGCCTACAGGTCTGGTGTTAGGATCCACTTTGGTTTCTCTGTGAACTATGAGGGCGATGGCGAGAGAGTGGTGGATAAAAAAACAACGCTATGTCGCATTTGCTACACGAGTGTCGGCTACATCAGTGGGAATATCTCAAACATGTTAACCCATTTACGCCGACATCACCCCAGTGTGGCAGTGGGTGGAACTAAACGAAAACCTGGAGCAGCACACGCGCTTCAAACTCTCCCGAAGCATTTAAGCAGCTGTTCCCTGCCGATGAGGGCTAACGCAATCACCACGGCGATTGGTACACTTACAGCCGCGGACATGAGACCCGACTCTGTAGTGTAAAACTCTTTATGAACCTGCTGAATGTTATTGAGCCCCGTTACACTACTCCTTCACGAGCCCATTTCAGCCAAACCGTAATTCCCGCTTTGTACAAGAAAACAAAAGCACAAGTAGAGAATCACATGTCGAGGCACCCGCTGCTGCTCTAACAACGGATGCCTGGACGTCGAGGGCTACACAACGCTACCTGACTGTAACACACATTACCTCACCACTGAATGAGATGAAGAGCCATGTTCACTCAGGTATACTTCCATCATTGTTCATACTAAAATGATGATGGAGAAGATGTAAGTAACAATACTACATTACATTTTTTACCCCAGAAGATGGGTCACTCAGGTATAGTTCCATCATTGTTCAAAGTCAAAGAATAGCTTTATGATGTTAGTTTTAATGAATAAATATATTTTAAAATCAAGTACGTTTCTCTGGCATTTATAGTTTTCTACTGTATTGAAAACGTACCGAAACGTACCGAACCGTGGATTTTGTGAACCGTTACACCCCTACTAACTAATCGTGTAACTTTATCATCCTGTTTCATACTGATAAGTTGATGAGTATTGTGCATCATCATGTTACAAACTTGTTCAGCTGATAAGAATATTAACATAATGCCCTCTTGGCACGGGCTTTGAAATAAAACATATTTCATTTAAGATTATTATTAATAAAGATTCTTTTCTCTCAAATCAATACTCTATAAAAACAGCACCAAAAAGTGGAGGATGATCTTGCAGATTACCACTTTGAGCATGTGACTGTAGCACGGACATTTTTTTTTTTAACAGACAAACTTTGCCTTGGCTGATACTGTAAATTATAGGCTCCGGTCTAATACCGTCTGAGTAGCCTTAGATGACCAAGAACTAGTCTGGCTCTAATCGCTTCCACAAGGAAGCAGAGTTCACAGCCTGTGTGACACAAAGCTCAGTGTGGAACAGAGGGATAGAGGGGGTTAACGGCCCCTAATGAGGATCAAACCACTTTTTAAATGCAAGCAAATCAGCCAAACAAGCTTACACTGCAAGACACACACACACACACACACACACACACACACACACACACACACACACACACACACACACACACACACACAGGGGAGCTTATGCAGTGACTTCAACTTCAAAAGGGGGGAATACGGGTGTGTGAAGGACGTAATCTCTACACACACACACATTTACTGTGACCTTCTACTCTTGCAACCAGGAAACAATGGCCAATATAGTATAGAAATACATAATGCATTGTCTTGATATCTATCAGAACTATAAAAACGGATGCGACTTTAATCGCGTGTCTCTTTCAAGATGTCTCGTTTTGTTAAATGCCCGTCGCCTCGACTCCTCCTCCTCCTCCTCCTCCTCCTCCTCCTCCTCCTCCTCCTCCTCCTCCTCCTCCTCCTCCTCCTCCTCCTCCTCCTCCTCCTCCTCCTCCTCCTCCTCCTCCTCCGCTCGCATCTTCCGTGGGACGGACTGAGACTCCATGAGAGAGGAGGCGAGGAAAGGAATCAAGGAGATCCAGGGAGTCGGGGGAGAGACGGGACACTGTCTCGACCACGGCTCAGTGTGGCCAGGATAGCAACCAAGAGCAGCTACTGTCAGACTCATACAACCATACTATTTAGTATGCCAGAAAAAATATTTAATACTTCCCAGAAATATTAACCAAATGTCCGCCAGAATATACCAGGATGTTTTAGAACATCTGGTCTCACTTTGCAGTATGCTAGCCAGCATGCATTTCTTAGTTATTCTGACCCACAATCCTTTGCACGGCAACTGTGGCTAAGTGGAGAGCAGGGCCGTCCTTCAATCAGAGATCCCTGGCTCCGCTAGTCGCATGACGATGTGTCCTTGAGCAAGACACTTAACCCCCAAAATTGCCCCCGTAGCTGTGCCTACGGTGTTTGAATGTGATAAAATCTGAATTGTAGTAATTGAAGTCGCTTTGGATAAAAGCATCTGCTAAATGACTGTAATGTAATATATGAGCAAGATTTAATTAAAATTTGTGATGGATTGAAATGATCTTTTGGATGTGGCAAAAAAAAGTCTGGAGCCTTGTAGACCAGTTGCTATAATCAAACAACAAAGGGATCTGTATCTGCCAATAATCGGCAATTAGTATCGGCGGCAGAAAAAAACGTGATCAGGGATCTCTAAAAGTTAGATTTGCTCCCTTTTTTCATTTGTGCTGATCCGATCTGTGACTCTGATCCGTGATCCGATCCAAATCGTGAGTGTTATGATCCGTTGCACCACTAGCAGTAGGTTAGCTCAGAGTCGCACAGAAAGCTGCAGACAGAGGAGTTGAGAGTGATTTATCTGATGGGTTGTAAACACATAAAGCCTGCTGTCATGCTGAGTGTGCAGATGACTGTGTAAGGGCCCCCTGAAGAGCCATTAATTACACACCGCTTTAAGGATAATTAAGCGTCGGGGAAGGTGAGGAGGAGAGGTCCGGCCTGAGGCCAAGTCCACACTACATTTGAAAATGCATATGTTTTGCTACGTTTACACTGAGCGTCCACACGACGACGGAGTTTTCAAAGCACCGAAAACGGAGGAGTTTGAAAACGCTCCCGAGGACGGATACGTTTGAAAACTCCGGGGTTACTTCTTTGTGTGGACGGTTGAAAACCGATAAGTTTGGAAACTATTACGCCCACACTCGCGTTCGCTACTTGATTGGTTCTTAGCAGTCACGACGTGTCCTTCCCTGATTCGTCACACCTCTATCACGTGACCGTTTCCCGGAAGCTCACAAACAATAGTCTTGATTACCGATCGACTACCAGGTTAATTTAACATGGAGAACTGATTACAGGCGTTGCTGACCTTGCTGTCTTTACTAGCAGCTGTTGTTCAGTTAAAGTCTGCATTATTATGGAGGAAGCAGCTGTTATTGGAGCGATTAGCGAGCGGCGTGTCCAGCGGCGTTATCAGACCTACGGAGCGGCCGTCTGAAGTCACGGTTAGCGGCTTTGAGTGTGATGGACACAAAACAACAAAATAAGGACTTTCCTGTCCTTATTAATGCTTATTTTGTTCTAACTATCGTGAAGTCCACACATAAACTATAAAGGAACAAAAGCAGTAATTGCTCTCCAGAACGACAGAGACTTCAGCCTCCAGCAGAGCTACGAGTGAGAACAGACAACAACGAAACCGAGGGAACGAGTGAGAGACGTGTGTTGACCACATTTATGGATCATAATCTAGTAAACCTTTATGTGTAAGTGTTGATTTTAAAGTAAATTTGATATGTGAGAGAGAGAGAGAGAGAGAGAGAGAGAGAGAGAGCAAGACCCCCAGCACTGTAACTAAGTCTGAAAAATAAAACTTCTACAACTTTCCACGAAATGTGTCTGTTTGAGTTCATAGAAGAAGATTTTAGAGAAGATCTTAAGTATCAAAGACTTCCTTTCATTATTAAAGACTACTTTATTACTCTGTCGTATTTTGTTTAGCTAAGCAACCAATCTACTTCCTGTTTACACCGGCACCCACCCGCATGCCCAGTGTACGTGAATAGTCACGAGATATTCGTTTTTCAGGTGTTTTAGTCTGGACGGAGATCATCTCGAAAACGATGCTGAAACGCCGTTTGGACGGAGATCCACGCGGAGGAAACAAAAACGTATTAGTGTGGATGTAGCCTGAGTTGTACATCACAGGAGACGCGGCCTCTCTCCGCTGTTGACATTCACTTCAAGCTCAAGACTGATACCAAACACCTCATCTTGCCTGTTCCACATCCACTGGGGTTTTTATGTCACCCTTCCACCTGACTGGCTTTTTGGACCTCCACAGCCTGGGTGGACATACTTATGTTTCTCTGTGCTCTTTACTTTACTAACATAATATTAGCATCTCTAAAACTGTAAGTCGTCTCCTTGAACGAGTCAGGAATGCCGAGTCCATCGCTCCACTAAAAGGTTAAAAATAAAAAGGCACCAAAAAAGGCACAAACCCCGATTATGCCAGTTAGTCTAAGGAAGTGGAAGAAAGGGACGGAGCATATAAACAGGAAGCCTTTACGTTGTGTTTGTGGGAGGAAACGGAGCTCATGTGTTCACAACCATTCGCCAAGGGTTTGCTTACACCTGGAACAATCACTACGCTTAGTTTATACTTTTTATCTTTACAGGGCTTGTACAAAGGCAATAAAGTAGTCCATGAATATGAGATATGAGTTTACAGATAATAACAATCCCTCCTCGGCATTGTGGAGGTTGGCTTATGGCATTTTGCCGGTTACACCTTCAGTCTCTGGTCAGATTTCTGGGTTACACTCGTTGTCTTTTTGATTCTTCATGGTACATTTTGTTCGTACGCCCTCTGTTGTTTCGGAGAATAACGCAACGCACACAGAGTTCGCGCTGTGGCGCCAAGCGCGAGTATTAAACAAAGCTTTACCATCCCATAAGGCTCTTACACAATGGAAACGTTGTTCACTACTCCAGTAAAAAGGACACAACTGAGATACAACTTGGCAACGGGAGGCAACAGATATGCTCTGAATTCCGTATAGAGAACCGGCAACTGATCCAAAGTCAGATCACACTTAACTCAACCAGACCACATCCTTAAAATAGCTCAGATTTCTCAGATTTAGAATCCTGATGAGATCCAAACGTAATGTTTCTAAACAATCAAATTAAACTATACATCTAGAAAACACACTTAAGGCCAAGTGTGGTCCTGAAATAAAAGTTAGTTAACAGAACTCTTATGCTACACACAGTGAGAGCAGTGTAATGTGTGTTTGTTCTGCTGCAGTGTAGACAGACGTTGGTTAAAGCCATAAAGGCCGAGATAAGGGCGCTCTTTAAAGACTTGTTATTGGAGCAGAGGGGATTAGAGAACTTGATATGACCTTTGTTTCTGTGATACTCCACAGAGGCACGTGGGTTTGGTGTTGGCTGAGCAACAGCAGATGCAATTGAGCGTTAAAGCCGAGTAATCTGTCTGTGAGCCCAGGTGGGGGGGTCCACACACACCGCTGTGTACCTTCATAAGGCAAGGACCATGGTTTTGGGTAGAGACCCAAGTTATTCAATGCCTGAGCCTTTCTTCAACTTCCTTAATGTAGTTGACAAAACAATCGCACACGCTCTTTCTCAGCAGACGCAGTTTAACGTTCGCATTTTCTGGAGGGAACATTCCATCTTTACTTTTAAGCAAACATGGACATGAAGTCCTTAAAGTGGCGATGTTCTTTTTTTTTGCCCCGGATCCCAATCAGAGTTCTTTAAAATTGTCCTTAATGTTGATTAAATATATATCTGAAACATTGAAATAACTGCTGTAGACCATTTCATCTGACACGCCTTACTTTGTACAAGCTACTTGTACAATCCAAACACTGGCGGTCCTGAGCCAATACTAAATGTAGAAGCTTAAATCAATGAATGAATGTTTAACAGGAAGAATACGACCATAGGCTGTATAAGAAGTGGATGTAGTCACCGTGACATCAAACTCTGTTTTTTTGGACTCCTGTTCTGAAGCCTTGAGTTCAACATTTTGACAGTGACAGTCTTGGTTTTTGGCTGTCACCATCTTGTTTTTTTGCAACCACAAGTGACACGAGAGGATAGAGCTAAATACAACAGAACAATGAAGAAGACATTTTTAGGTGACCAAAATGTTACAATTAACTCTCATGAACTTCAACCCCTCTGTGAAAGGGTTCAAGTTGTGAGACAAAAACAAGAATGCATAAAAAGGAAGCAGGCCGGTTTTACAGGCTACTACACAGCAGTATCCGCCCTGCTGGCACCAATCACCACTCTCTGGTTGAGGCCAACAGTCAAGTCTACCGAGAGGGAGCGGACTCCAATAAACGGTCCCGAAATATATCCATCTAAAATGCCGTATGACCATTTCTGTATCTGTAATCTGCAAGAAGTCAGCAGTCAGGACTGCACTGGTGACGCAAGGAACTTGTAAAGACTGTACCCACTAACCACTAACCACAGGCAAAGGTTTAACAGGCGTACTCAAATTGAGGAACTCCAAAAAAGACCTTGAAAACAGAGGCTTGCTGAAGGGCTGCTTCATCGATTGTCGATTAATTAATGGATTAGAGATGCTACGACTGACTAAGTGTTGCCGTCTGTCACGACTGAGGCTGTTTATGTTCCCGTCGAGGCCCACACAAACTCTTATGTGGACTCTTATGGTCCACAAAAAGACATCACCATGGAGCTCCTCACCGTGTGACACGTCACTGACTGTCACTGAAGAGTTTTAACTGGCCGTGCAGCTTTTGGAATGTTGGTCTGATAAAGCCAGACACGGCTCCAGACTGCGACCAAATGCGACTGTTTCACGTGGTCGCATTCATGTGATTGCATGATGATCATTATCATGGGTGCGACCAAATCATGTGCACCAGTGCTACCAGTGGAGGAGTTGGTCTGGAGCCCAAGAAAATTGAGATGGGCAGTTCTTTTATGTTTTACGGACAATTCATGAGAAATTAATCAGCAGGAAATGATTGCTGGTTGCAAATTTACAGACAAAACTTAAATGCATAACATATTTTTGCAATGTTTTTGTCACAACATTGAATATCAGCTCCGAATATCAGTAAAGCAAAACGTAGTTTGGGTATAAATCTGTCCCTTTGTCCAGCCTACACTAGGCCTACCACACCGGATGGTGGGGGTCACTCCCAACAGTCAGCCATCTGCTGCTCCTATTCTCTACATCTGGAAGACAGATCGCCCAGAGGCCACCAGAAGTAGCCGATGATGATGTCATCCAGCGGTTCCGTTCAAACAGGAAGCCTGTGTGTGTGTTTACATGCACGTGTGTTTGTTGCGTGTGCGTTACCGGGAGAGTTATGGCTTCTTCCTAGTTAAGGAGCCTGGAAGGAGAGCGTATATTTGAAAAAGTCGCACGTGAGCAGTCGAGTAAAAATGCAAACTGCTAGCAAGAGAATTTGAATTTGAATGCATTTGAGAAAAAAAGTTCCAGTGACAGGAGCGGACCAAAGGCATTCCTCTGCTTGCTCTAACTCAACCTCTGCTGCCAGCCATAATTACCAAGTCCTAAACAAACAGCTAAACATAGACACACACACACACTCCCTCCTCCAAAGAATAAAACACCGCCTTCACTCACACTGCAGCTCTCTTGAATGCCTCTGTTTTCTTAGTTTGATAACCCTTCATGCCACAGGGGTTTCATATGCATTCACACTGGTTCACTAACAGAGTGTGTGACTAACGGTCACGTCAGCTCACAAGACAGCTGGCACAGTCGAGAGAGAGAGAGATCCATTTACAACGTACATTTGGAAATTACAGAAGAGGATTTGGGCTTCTTGAGTTCTTCTGAGATTAAAAACATAAATCAAATAAATTTTTTTACATGCGGCCCCTAATTCTCTACCGTAGAAAATAACAAAAACCACACCTTACGCAACATCCGATATTTTGTCGGGATCCGCTGGGCTAACAGATATGCTGTCTTCCCACCTCCTCCACCTCCACCTCCACCGCTCTCTGGTCCCACCTTGCACATCAGTATAGCAGTTTGGCAACGGCAGAGTGAAAAAGCTTGTCACGCTATGGAAGAACATTAAACCCCCAAAGATTGTGAGTGCAACCTCAACAAATTGACTTTCCAGATCCGTGTGCGTGGATCTCTGAACCCATCGGCAATCAGTCTGACGAGGGATCAGCGAGGAGCTTTATTTCTGGAGTTTCCGCGTAGCCAGCGGATATCCGGGCCGATTGGCAACTTGAGATGCTAGACTGGAGTTGAGAGACGACGCGTACAACCTGTTTCACAAGTAGCCAGTCTACAAGCTCATTTTAAACCAATAAAAAGCCAAACCATCGTCAGACGATAGCTGGCGGGGTTCCGAGAAAGCATTCCGACCAATGCATCCCGCCTGCGTATGAACGCAGAATCTGCTTCTAGAGATACATTCACATCCGAGTTCATCATCTACGCCAACCGTTTACGTGAGTTGCTACAAGCAACGGACGCATGCAGCTGAACAACTGACAGCTGAACTTGGATGCTGTGAACAGTTTTAATTCAATGTTTAAAGCTTGCTAACTTGTCTAGATGGCTGAGGCAAAACGCCACTTTGGTTGCCAATATTTTTGATGACGCCGGCTGTACACGGCTCTGTACAGATGCATCCTTAAGCTTTGTTTATACTCGCACTTGACGGCGTAGCACGAGCCTCCGCAGAGAGCTCCGAGCATGAACAGTGCTTTTATCAGTGGACTATTTGCGACAGTCCTGTGATCGCCCGCCAAGTTACAAAAAGTCAGAGGTGCACGATCAAGCTTGCGGAGCCTACGTGCCCCTACGTGCCCCCACGTGCCGGCCGTGATTACGTACTTTTCTGGCACGTGCGCCTCGAGCCGGCTTCACTACAGCGAGTACAAACTAAGCTTCATGCTTCCCCTGGCAGATGACTCAGTGAGCTTGGGCGTAACTTTGTCTGAGGTGCTTCTGCTGCTTCTACAGACAACAACGTGACACCCAAGACCTCCAAGAGGGCCTGACAAGTCACTGAGATGGAGAGAAAAAGAGCTGAGGAAGGGAGGAGAAAGGGCAGAGCGTGTGAACCGAGAGAGTTTGTCTTAAAAGAAGCAAGGAGAAAGAGAGCTAGGTGGAAGGGGAGATGCTGAGAGGAAAGTAAACAGTGTGAGGGGATTGGAATGTGTTTAAGCAGCCCGGGGGTGACTGAAGGTACACTGTCGGCCTAGCCAGCTACTTACCAGCTGCTCTTAACTGAACAAGAGCAAATATGACAGCATTCTGAGCACGGCGCTACTGCCCTGGACCGCTCAGCTCTGGTCTTGTAAGAAGTGAAAATGCAAAGACCCCGTTTGAGAGGAGAAGAGAGGAGCGATGGGACGGAGGGACGTGTTGGAGCAGACCGAGGCGGAGGTGGCACAAAGACTCGGCTCCTCCGGTTCGGCCTGAGTTGCAGAGGGTGGGGCGACAAATGAGAGGATGTTGACGTCCCACACAGGAAGACGGACCAACAAAAGGTCTGCAGGACGGACACAGGACTCAAACTGGAGAGAACGGACCAAGCTAGAGTTTGCCAAATCGGAATAAAACACTGTAAAAAAAACTGAAAAGTAACAACTTAATATTCAATGGTCCTTTGGACGAAACACGATAACTAATGTGAGGAATTTGATGCTTTTTTTGTTTTATATCATTATGAACGGAATGTCTTTGGGAGTTGCACAGTTGGAACAAGCAACTGGAAGTAATCACGACGGGTGTTTTTTTTATTTTTTCTCTTTTAATAGTGACAAGAAGAAAACTAGAATTATCGCCTCGCGGTTTTGTGCCTTCGCCAACCGCTTCATGTTGCTTTTTACATCCATGTCCGTCCGGAATGTCCTCATTTTATCCTATCAGACATTTGTGTGAAATTGTCATAATTGGCGTATGAATTCTCCAGTTAAGGTTCACAGTGACCTTTGAGCGCCACATTGTAATCAGTTTAATCTTGAGTCCAGGTGGCCAGTTGTCTCAAAATGTGAAGAAGTTCCCTCAAAGCGTTCCTGAAATATGGCATTCACAAGACTGGGACGGACCGAAGGACGGGAAACCTGACGTGGAGGAATGATGATATACTTGACGAGGCATCTTAGTTTTAAACCACAATAACAAGTCCTTACCCGCGGCTCTTCTTCGACTCATTAACTCTCACAAATATCAATCAGTGGCGCTGAAGAAAAAAGAGCTCGTATATATACAAACTGATTATATGATACTCTGCACACAGACCAGACGTGGTGTCTGAACCAGCAGCACATGGCTCTTCTTCTGTCTTTCACTTTCAGAGAGGCGTTGTTTCCATGACAACCACACACAGAAGTCATCCTTTGCAGCATGCGTGTGTGTGTGTGCCGTGCACGTCGGTGTAACGCACGTGCACGTTTTATGAGAGTGACGGATGGATTGTTTCTTACATCGACATTCGGGGCCAATAAGGCGGACCGGGTTAAATGGAGGACAGGGGTGTGGGGGGGGAAGAGAGAGAGAGAGAGAGAGAGAGAGATGGTGTCTGCTGTGTGAGACCATTAAGGACACTTTGTGACGGCGTCCCATCGAACATTCAGATTTAAACTACCTTAGAGTCCCTTCCACCTGCCTCCAGTTACAGTTCTGTTTGTTTTCCATTCCTTTATGCGGTTTGGAGATGATTCACTGACTCTTTAAATAAAGTGGTCGGAGATTTGAACCACTTCAAGAACAGAGGGGATTTGATCGGTCGAAGAAGAAAAAAAAGAGTTCTGCACACGCTCTGTCCGCAGACGACCGGATCACCCAGGAGGCCGGTCGACTCCCGCTGAGGTGCCGGTATTTTCTCTACGCGTTACTGCAAATATGTACATAAGCTCTGTGGGCGGGAGACGGTTGGTCTGCTGGGGCGATGGGGGGGCGTGACGGCAGCTACATGAGAAGAGCGACAATCCCGATCCGTGCTTACAAATGCTTTTCTTTCTCCTGCTGCTGGAATATGCACGGCACAAACAGACCAATCGGTTCAGACGGGAGTCTTTGGGGGAAGTGTTCTGAAGTTGGAGGTTAATTATTGCATTTATTTAGGGGATTGACGGTAATTGTTT
The DNA here is from genome assembly GCA_032191485.1 of Leptoclinus maculatus. Lineage (NCBI taxonomy): Eukaryota > Metazoa > Chordata > Actinopteri > Perciformes > Stichaeidae > Leptoclinus > Leptoclinus maculatus. The sequence continues at coordinate 43,007,768 of JAVDOI010000001.1, read as the reverse complement.
CTTCTTTTTTCATATTGGAGAAGTCAGCCCAAACATTACAAGGCTGAAGGGTTTTCTGTGGAATGCATACTTAAGGTGGGGCTGCAGCTATTGATTATCTTCATTATAGATTCGTCATTTTGTCTATAAAATAACAGAAATGAGTGTAGAATGCCATCACAACTTCCTTAAAAAGGGACAGTTCACCCAAAAACTCAAAATACATACATTGTCCGTATCCGTCTGGATTGTTTTGTTGCGAGTGTTGGAAATACTGGCCGTGGAGATGTCCCGTTATATTGACTACAATATAACGGGACTATGTGGCACTCAGCTTGTGGTGCTCAAAGCTCCACAGAAATACATTTGAACGTCTCTTTCCAGAAATCATGATTACTCAAGATAATCCACAGGCCTTGTTGTGAGCGCTTTCATGTTGGAACAATGGTTAAAAAGACAATGGTCGATACCTCCAAAACTAGACAACTCACACCAAAACAGTTTAGATCCATAAACAACACTGCAGGTAAAGAGGGATTTTAGGGTGAACTGTCCCTTTAAGCCCAAAGTAAGGCATGTTTAGTCCAACCAACGATCCAATGTTGGCTTGATAAATAACTTTAACGATGAACTGATAATCAAAGGTTTTCTGTTGTTTGACGATTAATTCATCTCCCGATCATTTCAGCGTTAATTTGACGGGAATGCTGACAGAACACTTTTGGATCACTTCTAGATTGCATTTTTTTTTTTTTAATCATTGGTCAACACAGTTGAGGGAAAGTACCATACCCTCCGTATAGTGCTGAGTATCGTTTTTAAATGTGCAATATTTGCGTCAATTTGATTAAAAAATGTAGATCTGTAGCATTTAATCAATACTTTTCCATCCCCTACCCTCATCCCCTCAAATCTACCAAACGTTTTCAATATCTGCAAGTAAATCAAGATATTATTTAAACTTGAAAGGTCTGTTTGCTCCCTAACATACCAATAACACTACGTTTTTTTACCGGTCGCCTAATTAATATTCACAAACTGTTCAATGTGTCGGGCTCGGTGAAATTGTCTCTTTCATTTTTACACATTCGTATTCCCAAGCAACGTGCTCCCCGTGCATATTGAGCTCATAACTCTTTATAATACTGATACGATATGTACGGAGGTTTAACTGGGAGACTTTCGATCAGTTGGATCACTTCTCCGGAGAAGAGTCACCACCACTCCGCTCTTGTTGAACTACAAAACCCACACTCCACTTGTCGTTGCAGATTCCTGTTGCAGAGTGATGTTTCGTTTTTCTCACAAATGATCTTTGGCCCGAGTGCAGAGACACATTGAGACCCAGCCCAACCCCAGTCTGTATGTTACCGGTACATTCCAGTCACAGAAAAGCTTCCGCTCTTCTGTCCTGATGACCTCTGAGAAACCCAGAACGCCCCTGAACAAGTAAAACACACACACACGTTCTGTGTATTAGAGTAAGTCACATCGACAGGCACAAATACTACTGATAATAAAACATTTTACTCTTGAGAAACGGCCAACAAAGCGGGCAAGGAGACGTGGCATTTCCATCTTTGTTTGGAGATAAGAGTCAACAATTTGGATGCTTAGAAACAAAAGCGAGAGCTGTTTCTTGACCTTTTCTAATTGAATCCTTGCGGGGTCTAACAAGATGCTTCACTCTGTGACTCGAACGTACACGAGAGAGACACGATCCACATGAAGCTGACCCCAAAGGAGACCACAGCCAAGAAGACTACATGTCAGCGTGTTCACAACCAGCACTGATGGTTTACTGCTGTTTCCCCAGTGACACATGTCACCTCCTCACTGCAGCTATGGGTACGTGCATCCTTCATGGATGCCATTGTGGTTACAATTGTTATGGATGAGAGTGTGTGCAAAAATGAAGTTACTGAACTTTCAGAAAATATATATATTTTTTAATTGTCTCTTGTGTAGATTAGTGCAGCTGTGACATTCCTATATTCATGATTTCTGGAGTAGCCAACCTGACCTCGGGTACCAAAGGGAACCTCATTGCTACAGGCTGCTTTCTGGAACTCGGCCATGTTCTCTTATTGCAGTTAGTTACACATTTACAAACAAAAAAACAAACAAAAAACGAGTCTAACATTTCAAAAAGTCAATAAGCAACGAGGGGGAAAAAACAGTGTGAACTTCACAGTGGCTGCAACAGTCAAAAGTGCCTTTTCCTTGTAGCAACAATGTGTCTCACACACCAGGAGACATCATGGATAAAGCAACGGAGAAGCCCAACTAGCTCTTCCAAACACGCATTAGCTCTGCTCGTTGCTTATTAAAAACACATAATGCCGGTGCACATGGAAAGAAAACAGATAGAATATCATGATTTACGTGTCATTTGACACCCGTGTGTCTGTAAAGCAGCGGACTCAGTCAAACTATCGGCGACTGTGACAACAAAAGCAGAGGAGCACATACCGTAAAGGAAGCCCCGGTGGAGACTGCTCTTATGTCCGCCTGAAATGCGTTTCTTAATCCCGGTAAAGCAGCAGAAGGTTCCCCCCGTTTTTTTCAGCAGTCAAACCTCGGTCTGCTAGCTGCTCTCTTTCTGCTTTTTCTTCTCTCCCCACTCTGGTGTGGATGGGAAAACGTCGTCCTCGCGGAGGAGAGAAAGGGGGCGGGTCTCGAGCGCTTAGGGCAACACGTCCGACCAATCGGCTATCGATATGACAACGAGGCCCCGCTTTGAGCCAATCGGGTTCTGTTTCCAACACACAGCCGTGTGCTCATTGGTCAGTGAGGTGAAGACCTCCCAGTTGAAATTGCTACAGCGCCGCGAGGAGAGCTAGTGGAATGTGATACTAGGCTCGTCGGAGGTGAGCTGCGCCTCGCCTGGAAAGTGGACGAGAGCAGAAGGTGTTGACAAAAACTGCGAACAGTTTTCAGCTGCCTTCAGAGAATAAACAGGAAGTCACAGAAATAGTTATATCCTGATAGATCCGATCTGTAGCGCTCATCTCGAACTTACTATTTGCTCACTTCCTCCTCAGTGCAGCTATTCACAATCGCCACTAGGATATGCTAAAGGACATACAAAATAAGAGAGTATTGAGAATTAAATGACCCCAACATCTACTACTCTGGAGTCCAGGAATTCAATTAAACACTGTGCAACATTTTAATTGAAACCAACTGGTGGTCAAAATCATAGCTGCTAAACACCAGTATCCATTATTACAAAATGGAAAGAATATGACAACAACACAAACCCTAAAGAGAGGGCCAAAACCCCAAGGACCAGACAAGGAGGACATTAATCAGAGAGGTGATGAAGAGTCCACAGATGACCGTTAAAGAGCTGGAAAAGTCCACAGGGAGGATTTGAGTTTCTGTCCACAGGACCACTTTAACCCGCTCGGTTCATTTGGTAGTTGTAAAACGATAGAAAAGCTACAGAACACTTAAATTAACAATGCCAACTAGTGACATATAACACTAGCAGAAGGGTCGGCGGACTGTCACTACACAAGCTAATGTTGCAATACCACATTAGCTTTCTATTGAGTCCAGCCTGCATAAAGCTGCTAATATTGAGCGTAATAAGTTAGTCCCCAGTTGTAATTATTCAAGTCAGTGTATTATTTTTGTAACAAAACAAACAAGATATCCCTCTGGACTAAAGTCTGATTTGCCCGTATGCATCGTATTGTGATGTAAATATTTTGAATGCAGCATTTTTCCACTCCATATATCATGCATTAGCTGATCATCAGTGATATGTAAAGTTTCAAAAGAGAGAAATATAAATCAGAAACCAAAACAACACACCATATCATGAAATACTCCTGTAATCGCTTTTATTTTCCATGGAGGTTTTTAATGCAACAAATTACTAATACGCTTGACTTCAGTATAAATAAATTCCAATGAAGTACACAAAGTTTTTTAAGAGTTAGGGCTAAAATGTCGTTTTCCTATATTTATTTTGTAAAGGTTGATTCAAATGGTTACATTCAGCCTGACAGTCATATTAGGGAGCACATGCATAATAACGTCTCTTCTGTAAACACGATGAGAAAGGCAGTCTGGCCATGCGCTGAGAACTGTCTGTAATAATCCTCAATGATCACACTGTACAAACGTATTGTGTTATATTACTTATTTATGTCGAACAGATCATGAAGCACAATCAGTTAACCGTTAGATCCGGTGTGTCGGGAAATTGAGATGGTAAATGAACGTACCGCTATGTAAGCTGTGCGCAAAATTCTGCGTATAAAAAAAGAGACTGTGGCTGCATACAACAAAGATTCCTGCTGCTGCTGATGGTTGCAGGTATTTATTGACAAATAACTTTACACATTGTGTAAACAGTTATTATTAACAGTATTGGTAAGAATCAGGCATATGTGATGCCTGAAAAAGGTCCTGAACGTGCGCACGTGTTTTGAGCAGATGGAAACTCAAATATACATAATTTATCGACAATAACGCGTTTGCATTCTGCATTTTGCATATTAATAATGATTCAACATGGAAGCCATGGAAACAGAACGGTGATGGGAACCGACGTGATGTTGGAGCTGAGTGCCTTCGAAATCTCTCATTTGCTGTTGAACTTGACACGAGCTGACCCGGAGCAAAACTTTTGGAAAACTTCTGTTGGAAAAGGATTTGTTGGACAACTGAACCGGAAAGAAGAAACGAGAGAAGAAACTTCATTGTTCGAGTGACTGCTGCTATTAAAAGGCTTTTGATGGAGCCCCGCGGAGGAGCACCTGCTGGACCAGGACGATCAAAACTTCATTGCAGGTAAGACGTCTTCTAACACCACACATTCATTCATCGATCGGATCATTAAAACATGTTTCTGTACGAATAAATCATCTAAAATTATGAATTTTAAGATGGACATTTAATGGAATGTTGGGGAAAAAACACTTTTTGATGGCAGCAGACACTCACACACGTTTTTTCGGTGTAAAATGAATATTAGATGATATAAATGTGCGGATTTTCGCGGGACCGGTGAAGAACATGTTCACAATGGTGTAGTGATATGAAAACACAGTTGTTTTAGTTTGGGGGCATCATTTTTTCCAAAATTGCAGTCGACGATTTGGAAAAGAAGATGGCGCCTGGGCCTTTTATTTTGAAAAATAAAACTTTTCTTGCGATGGAACGTGCAGGTGTATACAAACCAGAGTCTGTTCTTCTGTGCACATGGTTGCTTCACATGTATCCAGAGCTGTTACAAGTCATTTCAAGTTCAATGTTTATATTACATGAGATTAATTATATATTAATTCATTACTATTTTCATAAATTAGTCAAATCACAGCAGCATGTCAGTGATGTTATGAGCCTGAGTGAAGGAGATGAAGTAAAGTTATTGGATCTACAGCCAGAGCTGCTGTGCTGTGTTCAATCATCACTCTTAGAGATTGTACTACACAGTACTCCTCACATGTGATTTAGTATTTTAGTTTAGAGGCAGAAGAATGGAGAGCGGTTGGTCATGCAGTGACTGTGCGTGTTCGAGATTTACAACTCACAAACTGTGAGACTAACCAGTATTAAATTACCTATTAAATGCTATGGAAGCACAGACGTTTGTTGGTTATTCATATATTTTTTATATATTTTACCGCTTTGTGGTCTCACAGATAATTGTCTAACAAAGAACTTGGAGATCAAAACGTTGCTTCAATAGAAAAAGTGGTGTGAAGAGTAATCCTTATTCTAGTGTGAATGCAGCACCACATGACTCATCCTGTCAGAATGTGACCTTTTCATACATTTCCCCTCCCTCTCAGGTGGATTGCCTGCCATTCCTGAAGAGAACAGGATCGTCGACAACCCTCCTCTCCCTCCTCTCCCTCCTCTCCCTCCTCTCCCTCCTCTCCCTCCTCTCCCTCCTCTCCCTCCTCTCCCTCCTCTCCCTCCTCTCCCTCCTCTCCCTCCTGCTGGCCAGGTATAGGTAGAAGAAGAGAGAGATGTTGTTGGTTTGGATGATGACGCTGTGTTTCAGGTGCGTGAGCCTCACATATGGAAACACTGGTGTTTTCTGGGCCCTGATTCTCGAGCTCTACTTTTGGTGGGAAGAGAAAGACCACGAAGAACAAATCGACGTTGTGGGTTTGGACGATGTGCCCGAGCCTCACAGAGGTGATGGAGACGGTGAGTGGGAGGATTTGTACATGCAGCTTACACCTTCAAAATAATGAATCAGGCCTGAAAGTCTCCTGTTGAATCCTGTTTTAGGGAAGTGCAGAATGTGACATTTCTATACGTTTCTTTCCCCCCAGCCGGTGAATTCTTCAGGGCTTTGAACCGTCGCATTGAGCGCCCACATCTTCCGACCCCCCCTGATGACGAGGAGGAGGAGGAGCTGACAATCCTCCTGGAATCATCATAGTCACCAGTGCAGTATATTCACATGTACCCTTCCTCACTACCTAGGTATCACACCAAAGCGTCTGGCAGGATGGCTGCAGTGACTCTTTTTTTTTAATCTCTGGTGACTGGCTTCTGCGTCTGGCGGGACCAGTGATTCCAGGGACAGCCTTTGCGTCTGGCGGGGCTGAAGGTACCCCAGGTAGCGTCTTGCACCTGGGCTTATTTAGATCTAACTACTACTAATAACCTTTATCTATTGTTCTCTACTCTTATCTCACTCCACCACCTGAGCTGGAGGTGAGTATGAGCTTCTGACTGAGAAATAAAGTGACCAAATATAAACTACTTTATCATGTAAAGAGAAAGTAATGTTTGCTATTGTGTGAATGAATGACATTCAGTATTCTACACCTGTTTATACATATAAAATCACTCATTTATTAATTCTACGATTTTTTTTGTCTTCCTAACTTAATTATTTTAATAATTATTGAATTGTTATTATTTACTTTTCACAGAGACTCAAAGTTCCTGCAGTACATCAGGAGTTTCCTTTAGTGCAAAGAAGAAATGTTTCTTCCTGACCAAGTCGGTCCACAAGATGGACAGAAGTGGACGCCTGTGTTTTGAGTAAGTAAGCTGCACATTAAAGGAATAGTTTATCATTTTGAGAAATATGCTTATTCACTTTCTGGCTGACAGTTAGATGAGGAGATTGATACCACTCTGTCTGTAAATATGTAGCTGCAGCCAACAGTCGGTTAGCTTAGCTTAGCATGAAGATCGGAGACGGGAAAACAGGCGGGCTCTGAACAAAGGAAACAGAATCCAGCAGATCTGAAGTTCATTAATTAACACTTTATATCTTGTTTGTTTAATCTGCACAAAAACAAAACTGTTCAAATTGTAATTCGTCATAATTAAGCTAAGATAAGCTAACTGGCTGCTACCCCACAGATATGAGAGTGGTATCTTCACATCTAATTAGCATATTTCATATTAGAACTGCTCCTTTAAGATTACAAAAGTAGCATTAGCGACATAAAGTGGTGACAAGCTGAAGTTAACATGCTAATCTCACAGCTGCCTTCTTTAACAATGTTCCACTGCTTCAATAGTGTCAAAGATGAAGCCCACAAAGGTTTTCTAGACTCAAATAACTTGTGACGCTGCTGATTAATGCAGATGTATTCAGACATGAATTAGTCTGCAGGCCAACAGTTCAACTGAAGTCTTGGAGACACTGACACTAACAGCAGACCAAGAGAAGGGTCCACATTCCTGACTTGTTTTTCATATCACAGGGCAGGACTCTTCCTGGAGCCACTGACAGTGGAGTCAACCAAAGCACACAAAGCCAGCATGAACACAACCAATGAGATGTGAGGAAGCTCCAGCAGCACAGCAGTCCACTCAACACACTGAACCACCTTCAGTTCCACACTTTTCTACACTTGACCGCTTTGATGTTGAGTTCAGTTAAATAATAAAAAAAGATCAGACATATAAAATGATCCTGTGTTATGTCCCATACTTTACCTCACTGGTGTTGGGTTAACATGAATCTTCTTCAGTAGTTAATCTGTTAAAGGTGACATTAGCAGCTGACCTGCTTCCAAAACAACTGTGTCACTATGAGCGTGTTTCAACTAGCATGTTTATACAAGCATATATTTACTCTGAATAAATGCAATGAATACAATGAAGCTAGAAAAAAACGTTTGTCCTGAGGGTGGCTCCAGGATCAAAAGAGCTGATTGGCTCTTAGATTTGACAACAAACACCACGTTTTGTAGAAAATCCTATTTTTCTGTGTAATTGTAATATTTAATTATTAATTGGTGGCTATTAGTCTAATGTTGTGCAATGAAGGTTTAATCTAAAAACATATCGTGTGTGATTTAAAATAATAAAGCTTATTTATACAACATATACAATGCAGATACACTCATATTTCCACATAAATTTATATTTCCACATGAATACATCTGAAAGAGGTCTGTAAACTACAAGTAGCCTACAGATCGGATCTAACAGGATGTAAATGTTTCTTTGACTTCCTGTTTATTCTTTGAAGGCAGCTGAAAACTGTCCGGCCAAATCCCAATGTCCCCCCTTACGGACTCACGGACTTTGAGGCGCGCTCCCGCGAAGTCCGTGAGGGTTTGGGGATGTCCCACTGTCAAATCATCGAGTGTTTGAGGGCTCTCCTGCAGACATTTTGAGCCCTTTATGAACCCTTTCCGTAAATCAGCATGGTATGCTGACTTAGCCTAAGGGAATTACCCACAAATCATTGCACTGTGACGTTAAACACGGGGTAACCAGTGGACTCACGGAGACGTAAAAAAAAGGTAAACAAAGAGGACAGCTCACGTGTGTTCAGCCTGTCATAATAAATTCACTCAGAAACATTAAGGGTTAAAGATGGAACAAAAAATAAACATGAAATCAGAAGATATTTATTTATTTATTCGTCAAATATTTGATTTTGTCATTGAAGCTGTTTTGACAAAAACGAGTAAATAGATTATATAAAATGACCTCATCTTGTGAGGAAAGAGCCTGGAAGACGTTCAAATCAGGGAGTACAATGTATAAAATAAATACCTACAATTATACATCATATTTTTGTCGTTTTCATCGTAACGTGATATGTTGCAGCAAAGTGCTGTCCCATTTCCACCATTTCAAGCCCTCACAGTCTCTCACACTCAACCACTTACCAGGTGACGTCAGTAAGTCCTTGAGGGTTCAGGGTTTAGGGTTTAGGGGGGACATTGGGATTTGGCCTCCGTCTTTGCAACGCCCCCTGCTGCTGCCGCCTGCTTTCCAGGCGAGGCGCAGCTCATCCCGAACGAGCCTATTCTCGTGTCACCTCTTCACCTGCAGCTGCAGAACAAAGTAACAATCACCGTTAGACCTTAGATATCATTAAAGCATACGCACTAATGCAGAGCAGGTTTCAGATACTGTGCACATTTTAAATGGAATTAACTGCCAACTGCCCTCGAACTAGAGTCGTAGGCCACTTGGGGATTTTAAAGCTTTATTATCTGAATTTTCTTTTTTATGATTCTTTTAATTGTTTCCTGTCTATTACGTAGTGGTATTGTTTCTGTTTCGCTGATTGTGTTCCTGAGGTCCTAATCTCAATGAGACAGCTTGATTAAATAAAGATTACATATTTTTTTTAATTGGAAGCATGTTGGTGTTTTTTTCAAAACTTCCCAAAAAAAAAAATCACAGTTTTCCTAAAGGTGCTTGCTGGGTTCATATTATCATCTAAAATAGTTGCTGATTCATTTTCTTTCAACTGACTCATTGGTCATTGAACACAGAGGGGACTATTGACTCAAAACAAAGGGATGTCCCATTCATCCGGATCCTTTAACATTGCGTATCTACTCTTCTGAGTCTGATATTGTTGCCATATTTGTTTATAATTTTTCCCTAATAAAACAGCACATGCACGCTTGAATAGTAGACCTATAAATTCCTAGCTTCTGGCAATCACCCTTTTACCATTTCCCTGCATTTCCATCATATCCTGAACAAAAAAAACCTGTGTTCCTTCAGAAAGCTAACAGTACCCTCATCTGTGCTCCCTCACCCATGCCCAGTACTCCTTTTAATGTGCATCATGCACCCTTTTTTTGCCACATTCGGTTGATTCTTTTCCCCAAATAATACACTTGACGTCTGCTTTACTGACACTAATGTGCATATCTGTGTTTCCTTTCTTTAAACCCTCTCATTCCCACTCACCCCTATACATGTGCTGGAACCCACAGGAATTCAACCTGACCTCCCTGATTAGTTATTATTCTGGTTGACTGGAGGACTTCATGCAGTACATGGGGCGACTGTGGTAGAGCAGGGTCGAATCAGAGGATCGGTGGTTTGATTCCCCGGCTCCGCTAGTCCATGTCAATGTGTCCTCGATGCCTACAGTGTATGAATGTTAGTTAGTCCTGATGGGCAGGTGGCACCTTGCATGGTAGCCCCTGCTATCAGGGTGTGAATGGGTGAATGACGACATGTAGTGTTAAAGCGCTTTGAGTGGTCAGATGACTAGAGAAGCTCGACACAAGTACAGTCCATTTACCATTTATCTTGACGGCTGTTTGAATGAAAAGACCTAAAATTTGCTATTGGGCTGAAGATGAGTCGGAGCAAATCAACACCTTTTCCTACCAGTTATTTCCACCCATCATAGTAAAACCAGCACTGCCATTACCTCCACTGTGTGAACCCCCAAACTATCAGTTGTTCTTCTGTTGATTCCTCTTCCTTTAACTGGTATTGCCAGTCCAAATACGGTCACTCTTGTCTCAGGTTTCTTTAGACCATCTGTGTAAATCATGATACTCTTTCATTACATAATATCCAAATGCACTTACCAAATCAACTTCATCTTTTTCTTTTCAACCTCTAACAAATACCAGTCTACGTCAGGCCACACAAGTGTCCATGGAGCCATCACCGGGTAAACTACTGAGGGGCTTATCCTGAGAACAAACACTTCAAATTCTCTTGCAATGTCATTGCCTACCCTGACTCCTCCCATTCTCACAGACCACCTGCAGCACTCCTTTTGCAGGGTGAGAGTCATGGGTGTCCCTGTAAATTAGCCCAGTAGTTTGCCATCAGTTGCTTTCTCCTTAAATCCAGCGGCATGTCTCCCATTTCTACCTGCAGGGCAGGCTCTGCTACAACTTGGTGGGTAACCTACAAAATAAAAGCCCTACTTTTTTTTTAACTATTGAAATTTAATTAATTCCTGCAGTCTATAAATTATTCCCATCTTAAGTTACCTTCCATCTTTTCCTTATGTAATGGGTGTGGGTTGGACATGGAAAAAAAGACAACTCAATGGATTGTTTTCCAACATTTATTTACTTCTGCAGAAGACAAAATTCAACCCATTAACTGCCTTCTGATCTTTTTCTGCACCTCTGCACCCTCAGCAATAAGTAAAATGACAATGTGTGATTTCATTTGAGTTTTTTTACATTCAGATACATTCTTTTGATATTACAGTATGTACTAAGTTCAGGATGCACATTACTAGACATGGGATATTACAATTACCAGGAAAACATCTAACCTAAATCATAACAACCCATTTCCTCAAAAACAATATATACACAAGAGGAAAAACAATATATACAAGAGGAAAAACAGGGACACCTGGTGGGTAAAGTGAAAAGGTGCGTAGGACTGGCTGACTAAACAGAGACAACAGAAACTATAACATCACACAAAGGAAAACTCATACTTGCAAAAGTCAATGCATAAACACATGAATTTCCTTCTGGTATTCTTCTGCAATTCTGTATCTAAGCAAAATACACAAAAAGATATTTACATCAGCAAAAAGGGAAACTGAGGCCCCTTTCTGGATCCAGACCTGGGAGTGGAGCTTGCTGGTGAGGGTCTAGTTTCGGGGACATGAGACATATGGTTCAACCAGGAACAACCCGAAAAATCTACATTGAGCTGCCACCCTATAGGCCCACTGCTCAAAGGGATATGCGGAGGGGTGATTGGGTAAAAGCGCTAAAGGGGATTCTTTTCTGTGTGAGTTTTCACGTGTATCTTTAGTTCTACCTTGCGCATAAATTCTTTATCACAAACTGAGCAGCTGAAAGGTTTCTCTCCTGTGTGGATTCTCATGTGTGTCTGTAAAGTTGAACGCTGGCTAAAAGATTTCTGACAAACTGAGCAGCTGTAAGGTTTCTCTCCTGTGTGGACTATCATGTGTGTCTTTACATGTGAACACTTGGAAAAATATTTCTTGCAAACTGAGCAGCCGTAAGGTTTCTCTCCTGTGTGGATTCTCATGTGTGTCTTTAAAGTTGAACACTGGTTAAAAGATTTCTGACAAACTGAGCAGCTGAAAGGTTTCTCTCCTGTGTGGATTCTCATGTGTCTCTTCAGATATTGACTCTTGCCAAATGTTTTCTCACACTCAGAGCATCTAAAAGGTTTCTCACCAGCGCTACATCTTGAATCACTGACAAGGACTTCATCAGGTTTTAAATAGTTTAAACCTGACTGAGGTTCTCTGGTCTCATTCCAATCAGCACTGTCATCAGTGTCAGAAGAGTCTCCAGTCTTCTCATCAGTATCTGGTCCTTGATGTCTATCTGGATCTAAGTTCCTGTCTGGTTCTGTTTCCATCTGTTTAGTTTGTCTTTGATGAAGCTTTGAGGACTGAGCTTCCTCTTCATCATCTTCACTCTTCACAGGAGTGAATGAGAACTTGACTTCAGCCTCCTCCAGCCCTTGAAGCTGGTCTCCCTCCTGACTGGTCCAGAGTTCATGCCATTCCTCTTTAATGTGTGGGGGCTCTGGGTCCTCCTGGTCCAGACTGGAGCTCCACCCCTGCTGCTCAGGGGGAACCTCTTCAACCACCAACAGCTGCTGGACGTCTGCAGGAAAACAGTAAACACACACACACACACACAGAGACGTTACAAAGAAATGTTAGTATTGAGCAAATAGTCTCCTGTACATTTTTTTTCCTGCCATCATTCCCTCTTACACTCCCTGTGCACAGTTACCAAACAGACATAACGACACAAATTGACACAACGCACCAGCAGCAATGAGGTCATCAATAGTTTACATGGCAAAAAAGGGTGGCACTACCCAACATAGTTAAGTATTTAAAGAACCTGCATCCTCCATAAAGTCCGGCGGAGATTTGATCATGTGGGCAGTTATAGTTGACTAATGTACATAAATCTGCCACCATAGAAACAGTGGATAGAACCTTCAGAAGCAGCCACAACGTAACCGTGGACGTGCATCATAGGTAGTGCTGGGCGGTATGACCAAAAATGTGTATCACGGTATTTTGTAAGATTCTGGCGATTTCACGGTAATTTTTTTTCCCCGCATTAATTAATTAACGTCGAAAACTAACACAAGAACCGGCCGGCCAACCGGCCAGCGAGCGGTGTACAGCTGTTTGTGTGGTGTGTCTTCAGTCACTTCCTGTTTCCTTCACTTCCTGTTTCCTTCACCTACATCCCCCTGGGTCCTAAATCCCTCCAAGTACAGCTTATTATCACCCTCTATGTACCAACGTACATTTATAACAAATACCACACATATTACACGGTAATCAGCGTTGCATATGTGTCTGACCAAAATACCCAATCCAAGGACCGTAATCGCATACACTCTTCGTATTCCAACACATGTTTTCGGCTGAGGTGATGGAGTAAATTGCTCGTGTTGCCACCAGAGGCAATAACAGTGGCTCGACAAACTTTACAATATATCGTCTTCTGATCTACGTCGGATTTTTTAAAACCAAAAAACCTCCAAACAGCAGACACAGCTCCTCTCTTGGGCACAAATTGTATCGGTGCATCTCCGGTCTCTCTTTTCTGTTCTTTAATGCAGCGACGGAGCTTCTTCTAGCTGTTAGCAGACTGTACCCAGCATGCAGTTCGGTGGTGTAATTTTATTAAAATTATTAGTGTTACAAATTGTTGTGTCGTGGTGTTTTACCCTGTTAAAGAGAGTTAGTTGTGGGTTATTAATTATTGTTATAAAGTTATAACCATGACTAGGGTTCCCTCTCAATACACATAAGAAAACAACAATATAGCGAACAATATATTTAGCTGCCTGTTGAAGAGCGACAGCAGTTGTTTCGGCTATGCACCGGTATGACGGTGTGCGTAAAATTAATATCATACGAGAAATTAAAACCGGTAGAACTGGTATACTGGTTGAACCAGTATATACCGCCCAGCACTAATCATAGGTGCGCTCCGTTTCTGAACAAATAGCACTCCACCTTGGTGGTCAGCCATTGAGAACACCCATGTAAAGATGATGAAACTGAAATGTAACAACAACACAATCTGAACTAATACACTTTGTCTAGAGTCTAGACAAAGTGTATTAGTCTCCTGAGAGACTGCTCTCAGGAACCTATAGGTCAAGGTTGAACCCCCCCCCAGCCCCCTCCTACACACACACACACACACACACACACACACACACGATTGTTTGTTGCTTTTAGGTAGTATGCTTATAATTGTTTGTTGATGCAATAATTATTGATTTAAAACAAATTCAAGATACATTTATTAAATGTATAAAAAACCATGAAGGTGATACTTTTTACTGTGAAAAGGAAAAAAGGGAAGTAATCAGAAATCTATGTGTCAATGCATATAAGAGAGTAGACATAGATGTAGGCTGTGTCAATATTCTGTTGGAAACAATGCCTTCATACAGAGACTTAAACTTCACTCACCTTAGTGGAGATATTGTGATAGAATATTTCTATGTTGATCGGGAGAAGAGAGTTTTGTTCACAAATCAATAATATAGTCTTCAGAAGATTCAAAGTTGTCTCGTTCGTTTATTCGCTTGCAAGGGAAAAATGCAACACAGCCACTCAGTCAGTGCCTGTGTTGGAAGCTTCAACATCGTACAGAAACATCACATAATTTAAGCAAACACAGGTTCACGCCTTCAGATAAATCATAGACAGAGAGTAGATTTTGTTTACATCCTAGTTGTCGTTCTTATCTGGACTTATGCCAGGTATGTTCAACTAGGAACTAGTTTATGGTTTTATGGTCTGTCCCAAACTCATCACATAGACAAGGGAGAGACCTTTACCTTTCGTTCAACTCTGGGAGCGTGTGATCAGTTCGAAACAAAACCAGACACTGGGCTCATAAATTGATTGTCTACTTTGCAGGACTGCTGCGTTTTGTCAGTGTTCTCCTCTTTCTCTTTGTTCATCTGTTAAAAACATTTCATGATACAAAATATATTTTTCCCATTACAATATAAGAAGAGAGGAAGTGATGGAGGCCATCCAACAACTTAACCTCGGTAAAAGTCCTGGTCCTGACGGTCTGCCCACTGAGTTTTATCAGTTATATAATGAAGATGTTTTAAACCTCCTCACTGCTGTGTACAATGAAGGTATAAACAGTGGACGTATGGGAGACTCCTTTTATCAAGGTGTTTTATGTTTATTGTTTAAGAAAGGTGATGATGCTGATCTAGATAACTACAGACATCTAACTATTATGAATACAGACTAAGATTCTTGCTCAAATAATTATCAATAGATTAAACGATATATTAGACAAAATTATAGATAAAGAACAAACGTGCAATTAAAGGCCGACTGATGTGGGACAACTTGTGCATACTAAGAGAACGTTTACATAAACCAGGGTTCATACACATTTTGACCAATGGATTTCCATGACTTTAAACCAAATTTCCATGACCAAACATTTTGTGAAATCTCGGTGTATACATGAAAAAGTGAGAAAATGTAGTATTTAAACTAACAATGAGAATTCCAAAGCATACAGTACACCTTAAATGACACAAATTAATGAGAAAATAGTTTGATTAAAAGAATAAACATTTATATATATACTCTGATACATCAATAAGAGCTTTAGTAGGTAGCAGCATCCAGCTAGTGCACACATTGCTTTCCCTTTTGTAGTGCAAATTTTAACAAAACGTTGAGTTGACAACTAACTCTTTGACCATAAATCAACAAGAACTATTTCACAGTTTAACAGGTTTATAAAACAACATTTGCATAACAAGTGCTTCCTTTTTGTGTTTGTTTGACTGAGACACACACACACACACACACACACAGGTGATGGGCGTTGCTGTAGCTTCGCTAGCAGCAGCGCTCTGATGTTTGCTTTCTTTAGCATGGCTCGTTAATGCCGCCTCTCCCATGTTTGAAATGTCGAATGTTTTGCCACCACACAACCTACATTTTGCTCGTCCCGGGTCTTTGTCTGTTGTAACCCATGACGTGTACTTTTCCATTTGTAGCCGAGCATGGTTGAATCTACACTTCCCTAGCATAGTGCATTATCCCGCCCGCTTCCCTGAGTTACTGTTGCTATGGCCACCGAAATTATGAGCGTATGCCTGTTTATATTTTGAGCGTATTTCTTTTAAAAGCATATTAATTATTCCCTGATCCCAGGGTGGTCCCTATTATTTTTGATATATTTGATAAAATATGGAAGAATTAAATAGACTATGTAAGTAACTAGTATTAATTCTGTAAATTAAAGTTAAATTAAATAATCAAGACCGTTGTCAGGATAGGAGTGGTTTGGTGCTGCACCCCCTTTCCAGTGTAGCAATGGACCCACATAATATCATTTTGTAATCAACTCTTATGTGACCATGAACATATTAATCAGTTCAGAATTAAACAAGCTGCAAAATCCACGAGGTGTTATCAAAGAGTACACACTTGTATTTTAAGTTTAAATGTTTTCTGTCATCTAGAAGCTGAGAGAACAGATCAGAAGAAGAAAAAGATTCATTGCAACCGAAACTCACTCCAAACTACATCGAAAAGTTAGCAGCCGGAGCATGAAGAGAAGAAGTAAAGCGAACCAACCTGCTCTTTGTATCCGGACTCCCGAGTTGAAAACAGCGTCCAGTAGTTTCCGTTGTCGCTCGTTCTCTTCTTTTGAACGACAAAGCTCCTCCACGTGCTCTGCTATCGTTCTTTCAAACAGACCAAATATCTCTTCAGCAGCCACAGTTAGTCGCTGGTTGACTAAAGATCTCAGCATTTGGACTTTAAACATTTTCACTAAACCACAGAAACGCGTCCTTCTTCTTCTGCTTCTGGTTTTACTGCTTCTTCATCTTCTTCTGTGGTGTTTAACGGCCGCGTGCATCCTTTTTGTTGCATTACTGCCATCTTCCGGTTTCAGTCAGTTTCTATGTTCCTAACTACTGAACTTTCCCCACCAGTCCCGTTGCTCACAAGAAGTTAGTAAAGCACCTTCTTCCTAGATTACTAGATCCCCACTCCAGTATATTATTCAGCTCTCTTCCTCTCATCCCTAGTCTTTGCATTTCTCCCAGCATGCCCCTCCTTTCTGAGCTTTAATACAGGAGGTGATGACATGTTGTACAGTTTCTGGTGCCTGTCAGTGCTCACAGAGACCGGTTGGATGCTTCCCTATCATGTGTAGTGTGCTGCGTAGGTTGCTGTGCCCTATTCTTAATCTTGATATTGTGACCTCTTCTCTCCTGTTTCCTCCCCTGTACTCTGCTCACTTTACTCTGAATTGAATGTAGGTGTCTCCCCCTAGTCTCCTGGTCCCAATGTTGTTACCATACTCTGTTGATATTGTTCCTGACGATGCCCTTTCCCTCTGCTTTGGATAACTTGATACAGACGTCTACTTTGTTTTTCTTTAGTGCTTGTTTGGCTAGTTTGTCCACTTCTTAATTTCCTCTGATACCTACATGGGCCGGTATCCAATATAACTTCGGTGCCTTGTTCTATTGCTCTAGAATGAATTGACATTATTTTTAATAACAGATCTTGTCGAGTATTGGACACACCTGATTTCAGACTAACGAGTGCAGACATGGAGTCACTGCAAATAAGGGCTTTGCCTGGTGTGTGTTGGTCAACCCACTCGAGGGCCAAAAAAATTGCATACAATTCAACTGTATACACAAGCTAAAAAATCTAAAGTGCGTTTAAATATTTCAAATTTGTTGCATTGTCTGTAGCTGGGTCTTTTGATCCATCGGTAAAAACATGCATATGCTCTGAGTATTTTTGATCTGTGTACTCATAAAACTCACTCACTAAATCAGTATTTGTATGTCTTACCTTAATTTGCAGCAACTCCATGTCCACCTCTGGTTCTTTAAGCAGCCACACAAGAGTTCAAAATGACAGTTGAGCAAAGCTCTATATCAGAGACTCCTAGGCTTCTTGCTGTTGCTTCTCCTATCCAGCCAAAACTTGTCTTTGGTACTTTATTCCTTTCCCAACATGCCTGTAATACTCTACTTTAGTTGGATGATTATCTTCATGACCTCTCAGATTTATCCAATAATTAACCAACAGTTGTTTTAAGACACAATGGCATTTCTCCTGCTCTACTTGGATGGCTCACACAGCTGATGTTCTTACTGCACCTATACAAACTCTGAGGGCCCTGGTCTGCATAACATCTAGCTGTTTAACTGTGGTTTCTGATGCTGAACCATATGCTATACTACTATAATCTAATATGGATTTAATTAGAGCTTTGTAAATGTGTATCAGGGATGCAATGTCTGCTCCGCAGTCCAACCCTACCAGACTTCTGGTTTTACGGTGGTTGGCATCCATCTTATTGGTGCATTACCGCCACCTTCTGCTCCGGAGTGTGGATCAGACAATAGACTTACACTCTTTACCCCAAAACAAACAAAACAAACAAACCAAATGATAATATCAAAATTTTAAAAATATTACAAAATTAAAAATAAAAACAAACAAAGAAACAAGTCCTCTAACCAGCCCTCTTGTACCTTATCCCTACATTTCAATCATACCTGTAAAAACCCCTGTGTTCCTTAAGAAAGCTCACAGTACCCTAACCTGTGCTCTCTCACCCATGCTCAGTACTTCTTTCAGTGTGCATTCATGCACCCCTAATTCCCTCACATTATTCCTCATCATCTCATACTCACTACAACTCACCACTACGCTGACTCCTCTTCTCCACATCCTTCACAGAACCCTGTCTGGTGTTTCCTCTCATTTTCAGTGTTTTGTTTAGTGCACTATGGCCCAACCGTAACCTTGTCAATACCGATGAGTCGGAGCAAATCAACACCTTTTCCTGTCTTGTTTTTTCCACCCATCGTAGTGCAACCAGCACTGCCATCTCCACTGTGTAAACCCCCTAGACTATCAGTTGTTCTTCTGTTGATTCTAAGTCCTTTAGCTGGTATTGCCGCCCCAAATCCTGTCACTCCTGTCTCAGGTTTCTTAGCACCGTCCGTGTAAATCTGTGTATAATCACTGTACTCTTTCATTACATGATATTCAAATGCACTTACCAAATCAACTATACCTTTTTCTTTTCTTTTGACATCTAACAAGTACCAGTCTATATCAGGCCACACAAGTGTCCATGGAGCCACCACCGGGTAAACTACTGAAGGGCTTATCCTGAGATCAAACACTTCCAGTTCTCTTGCAATATCATTACCTACCCGACCAAAGTCATCCCTCTGACTCCTCCCATTCTCACAGACCACCTGCAGCACTCCTTTTGCAGGGTGAGAGTTATGGTGTCCCTGTAAATTACCCCAGTAGTTTGCCATCAGTTGCTTTCTCCTTAAATCCAGCAGCCTTTCTCCCCTGTGGCGATGTTTTAAATGCTTCCCTACATACTCTTAATGCCTGTGCCTGAACCACATCCAATTGACCAATAAGAGATTTGGCTGCTGATCCGTATGCTATGCTGCCATAATCCAACACAGATCTTATCAAGGCCACATAATATGCTGAACAACTGGCTCCCCATTCCCTACCAGTCACACATCTCATCACATTTATTACTTTTTTGTATTTTTCCTCTATTCTTCTGATATGGAAGACCACACCCTCTCCACTCTACATAAGTGGGGAGGAGGTGGAGAGGGTGGACAGTATCAAATTCCTGGGGCTCCACATTACTAAGGATCTCACTTGGTCCCTGAACACATTACATCTGGTGAAGAAAGCCCAGCAGAGGCTCTTCTTCCAGGGGAAGCTAAAACAAGCTGGCCTGCCCCCTGCACTTCTGGTTAACTTCTACAGAAGTGTGATTGAAAGCATCCTGTGTCAGTGCTTTACTGTGTGGTATGCCAGCTGCACAGCAGAGAACAGGAGGGACCTGGCCCGTGTGGTTAAAACAGCACAGAGGATTGTGGGAGTTACCCTCCCGGACCTGGACACTGTGTATGCTGGCCGCCTCCAGAAGAAGGCCAGAAACATCTGTACAAACATCACACACCCGGGTCACTCTCTGTTTGTTCCACTGCCATCAGGAAAAAGATACAGGACTATCAAAACCCGGACTACCAGGCTGAGGAACAGCTTTTTCCCCAGAGCGGTTTCCTCCATCACCCCCCCACCCCACCCACCACCCCACCCAGCTCACACCGGACAGTGCTGCGGTGAAATAAAAATAGCCAATAACACGACACCTTAACTAAGCACCTTTTTCACTTTTAAGCCATTGATGCCTGCGTTTAATCTTGTTTTATCTTGTATATATTTATTTAATGTCTTGTTTTAAATCTTCTTGTCTTAATGTTTTTTATACACCTTTTAACTGTTGCTGCTGTATTGACTGAGTCGCCAACTTAATTTCGTTGTATGTTTTTACAATGACAATAAACATCCTTTATCCTTTATGGTCTGCACATGTTGACCGTGCATCAAAAAGAACTCCTAGAAATGTAAATGTTCCAACCCTTTCTAAGTCTTTCCCATACATCCTTAGCCTCATCCCATCCTTGATTCTTTTCCTGGTGAAAAAGACCGTCCCAAATGCCTTAGCATGACGTAGCATACCTGATCATCCCCTGGTGACCATCTCTGCCAAAGTAAAAGGATCATCAATTTCATCATGTGTGTCCTGCCTCCTGTCTAACACATCTGGATGCTGATTCATTCTTCTTTCCCTTCTCCTTCTTTCTTCTTCCGACAACTTATCTGAACCATGAACCTTCACAAATGCCTTGGCCATTATCTCTGCCTTTTCCCTATTGGAGACCGCTGTTTCCTTGTCAGATGTCAAAACTGGGTAATCCCATTCCCTTCTGTCTCCTCCCATCCTCTTTATCATTCCCCATACCTCTCCCACAGGAGTCGTTCTTCCTATTTTATTGCAAAAATGTCTCCAACTATCTCTCTTAGCTTGCTGTACTGTTCTTCTCACCACTGCTTGTGCCTTTTTTATATTGAATCAAATTCTGCATGGTATGGGTTCTTCTGACTTGTCTGAATGCTTTGTTCCTGTTTTTTACAGCCTGGAAGCACTCCTCTGTCCACCATGGAACAAGTTTCTTATTTATCCTATTTTTACTCCTGGGTATAGATCCTTTGGCTGCCATAATAATTGGTGAGGTTACCTGCTTGTTTATGTCCTCTATATCTCCAGACATGTCGAGCTTTGTCATTGTTATCTCACTTAGCTTTTGGAACTTATCCCAGTTTGCTTTTTGAAAGATCCACTTTGGGATTCTACCTCCTGGTCTGACTTCCACTCGTTCTCCTATCAAACATCTTCTTTTCGTTTCACTGAAGCGTGATGGTTATATGACAGTTTCCCATTTCTTTACACAGTCCTTTGCATTTTTATTAGAACACTGCAAGGTCTTTTGAGTTGCAAGGGTTGGGTAGTAGAGGGCAGACAAGGCAGTGCTCCATAGTATGGTCTGCTTCTCCACATTCACAGGTGGTTGGGCCAGTCTTGTAGCCCCATCTGACCAGAGCAGCTTTTGATCGTCCCGTTCTCGTTCTGAGGCGGTTTAGTGTTTTCCATTGAGCCCATGGTGCTTCTGGGCCAGGGGGAAGGTTTTCAGTGGGGGGTATTCCCATGACAGTTGGAGGAGGGTCATTCTCAAGCTTTTCCCTCCAGAGTTGGATTCTGGTTTCTTCCCGAGACTTTGTTAGGGGCTGGACATGGCTGAGAAAGCTTTTTCTTCACTTTAGCCGTTGGGCCGGAGGGTGACATCCATGGAGGAGATGGCGTTCATCACTAGTAGATTTAGTTTTCTCGACTCGGCTGGCAACTTCCCGTCTCATATCAGCAGGAACAATGCCAGCGAGGAGGTAAAGGTTGCTTGTGTTGGTGGGTTTCAAGCAGCCAGTGATCAGGCGGCAGGTGTTGTTCAATGCTGGGTCAAGTTTCTTGGCATGGGTTGACCTCTCCCAAACAGGACATGCATATTTCGCAGAGGAACAGCACAGGGCCAGAGCAGTAGATGTTAATGTGTGTGCTGTGGCTCCCCATTTGGAGTTGGTTAGTTTCCGTAGAATGTTGTTTCGGGAACCGACTTTGGATTTTGTATTGTTGATGTGCTCCTTAAAGGAGAGAGTACGATCCAGGGTTACTCCAAGGTAGACAGTATCAGTATCAAACATGATACTGGGTAATGATCACTGCCTACTGTTGTAGCTGTCCAAACTTCCCATTTACTTACTCCAGCCAATGCATTGGACACTAATGTGATATCTAATGCTGACTCAGTACCTGTAGTTATGTTTATCCTTGTTCATCTACCATCATTCATACAGATCAAATCCCTATCGTCCATCAAATCGCCCTTCCATTTGTATCTGTTTGCACCGAGGCCCAAGTAAATGCACTGGATCGCTGTATCATACATACATACATGAAAAAATTCAGTGTACTTCGCATTATAAGTAGGATCCATAATTTGGCACACACTGCAAGTGCTGATGCAGTGATCTGTAGTGACCTATTGAACTCTCTGGGGCTTTTAATTCCATGTGTGGGATAAATAAAATGATTGTTATTCTCATCTGCTGGACCTATTTGGTTTTGCTTTCTGATATGAGTTATTAATTTGCTGCATACTCTATATACAGTATTCAAATGTTAATTTCCATTTGCTTACGTCATACAACTTACACAGGAGGAAAAATAATGAGCAGCATGGGGATTTGTAGTCTACAGTTTACCCTCTTTCAGGAGGCAAATTTGATGACATCAAAATAAAGAGTTGCAGTTATACCAAGAAGATGATTTTAATTGAATGAAACGCTTAGATACTGTAAGTACGTCGTTTTTGTAATTGTTGATGGGAGTTGGGATCAAGCTGTTTGTTTCCTCCATCTCTGACGTCTGAAAAAGACGAGCTCAAAGATCTTTGCTTTTGCTTTTGACTTTGGCAGCATCAAGTTAATGTTATTACCACCGGAATTATAAGGTTGTTACTTTCAAATTAAAAGCCTAAAAAAAGTCCCGTTATCAGCATTTGCAAAAGACGGTGCAAAACACGCTCGATAGCCGCTATAGCGTTAGTTTGAAAAATATTCAACCGGACGTTGTACTTGTTATGGGACAGTCCCCCGTTAGCTTGATAACCGTGTCCTGCTTCCATCCAGTGTAAAACACAGGTAAACGCTCTAGATATTTCAGCAACGTATTTGGGTTTTCTGGTATTGTATCGTGCTAATTTTACACAGCTTCAGTGCAGTATGTGACCTGTCAATATCGGTCGGAACGTGTAACTTTCGCATTCGCAATCACACATTTGCTATTTGCCGAAGTAAAGTTCACTTCTAGTGTTAGCCAGCGGGGCTAGCCACCAACTAGCGGTTAACACACGATTAGCATTAGCTGTGCTAGCGATAGCAAACTTGTTATGTTACGTTAGAAATGTGCTTTACACTCCCCGGCTAACGGCTGTTAACCAACAAGCTACGCTATGTACGTACACTGCAAACGTTAACTGATATTTAGTAACAGTTAAACAGTGACATGTTTGCTGTGCGTGTAGCTAAGTGGTGTTAGCTAGCTAACAGGACCAGGAACCGTCCTGTGTCGACGGAACGTCACACCAGACTCCCTCTGAAACCTAACTATGTATCATCACCACGTTGATCTAACAAACCACTTTGCCGATTATACACCAGTCAAGGGCGCTAGTAACACGTAGAATGATGAATCACGATATTCGGCATAAGTGTTATAAAACAGGTGTGTACCCTTTTAGTAATTAAACTTGTTTTAAGTTGGTAAACGTTAGCAACCTACCCGGGATCAACATAAACCCCGGTCAAGTATGCTACGTTTAAAGATCTTACGTTATGCCCTACATGTATGTTTCTTTTAGGAGCTGGAGGTTTAAGAATGCCGTTTTGTTTTATAAAAGGAGATCACCCTAAAGTGTTCTTCATGTCGATTTAACCCCGCATTTAACGTTAGTATCTTACCGAACGTTAGCTACGTTGCTAGCTTAGCTAACATGTTTTCCGTGCTTGCCAGTGTCTGTGAGTTATGCAGGAAACTGCAGCGATGCTATGACACGACCCGCTGGGGGGATCGTGTCTTTTTTTTCCTTCCAACTCCTACATAAAGCGTCCACCACAACCACATAGTAACTTCTAACATTCTCAACAGCAACGCTGGCGTGACAGGTGTGTTAGTGTTGGACAGGCTGGAAGTGAACGCGACAAGTAAACGTTTGGTAGGCCCGGGATGCTTGGGTCGTGTGGATGCATCATGGCCATATCATTGTGTCATAGCTGGTTTTGGCGTGCAATGCGCAGTGCTGACATTTGTCAGTGCAGCTGTGGTACACACGTGGTCGACTTGCTGTCCGGTTACCTTATAGCATCGCTAAAACGGTGTTAACGTGGATTATTTCTCAGTCAGGGTTGTTTTTGTCACATGGCAGCGACTGTCACAACTACTGTAAAAGCGAAGCACCCTTCCTGAGAAGTTGTATTTTTTTAAAACATTGTATTGTTGACATCTACTGTATCGTTAGCCTGTAGCACATCAATGTAGAGGTGTTGCCTTCAGGTCCTTGTTTCCATATATATATATATATATATATGAGATTTGACCCACCCTGAAGGAAACAGTGCTTACTGGAAGCCCCAGCAAAAAAACAAACCAAAACCAAAAGATGAAAGGAGTGTTTCTCTCCCTCTGACGATCTACATACCGTATATGGGCAGTGTAGTCTCTTACTGTTGACTCTTGAGAGATGCAGAGAATTAAAAATGAATAAATAATATAACCAAGCCCTACAGGATAGAATAGACTGCGGTGATATCTCTCCAGAGTTGTGAAACCACGTCTCCTAGTGAAGTGTTTTGGTGTCCGTGAGCCTCATGGATGTATGATTCAAACAGAATTTCTGGATCACATGTTCTCACCTCACTAATGCCTGAAGAAGCACACACACACGCACACCATTGACAATGTTCAGTCTGAATGTGACTCCCGCTACGCATCATTACATACTAGTATTTAATCGTGCCCGTAATGTCATTTTTGTTTTCTAACAATTGTGGTGTCATTATGAATCTCCAGCTTGCGATCGGGACCAATGGAGACGACGGGAGTTTGTGAGATCGACGTGGCGACCAGGAGAATAGTGGGAGGTAGTGACTCTCCACCCGACCTGGACAGCCCATGTCAGGTAAACAAACACTACCCACTTGGGCTTTTTTTGTGGATGCTCTCGGACTGGTCACGTTTCAAGTAACATTACTGTTTTTAAATTGTTCAGAAAGTTGCAATAAATTAGCTGCAAGCGTTTCTCTAGCAGTAGCTATTGATTTGGGGCACTCAAACCATACTTTTTTACGAATCCCCTTCTGTATTTGCCGTAAGCCAAAATTCTCAAACGTGTTAAATGCTCTCTAAACACAAGCGAATGTAGACAAAGTTTTGTCTACATAAAATTGTCTAAAACAGGGCAGCAGTTTTGGTTGAAATCAGGAACTGTCTGATCAGAAAATATCTAAAAACAAGAACTAAAATCTGCCCAGACGTTTCGGTTCTTGTCAGTTTTTCATACTCTAGTGAGCAACATGTCCCTCCAGCAACGGGCGCAGCTTCTTTATCGGAGCCGTCATGTGGAAAGAGCTCTCCAATGTTGTGTTACAGCTGCTTTGTGGTCGTGTGTGTGTGTGTGTGTGTGTGTGTGTGTGTGTGCGTGTGTGTTATCAGGAGGAGGTCGCAGAGTTTGGTTTGGGCTTGTGCTGTGCCGTGGAGGAGAGGGGGGAAACCCCGGGCAGAGAGGACAGTCCCAGCGACCTGGGGGAGGCGGAGCTCGACCCCGGAGGGGACCTGAAGACCAGAGAGGACAAGGCGTTCGGTAGGAGCGCTACAATGCATCTCACGAGCACTGAGAGAGACACGCTCCTCGTTACATTTAGCTTTTCATTTCCTCTTCAGCGCCCGAGTCATATTTCATTCAAATTCACCGGAACATTCGCTGGAATAAATGTATCACTTAATACTAGCCAGTACTTGAACAGATAGATGCAATTTGCAATGTTACGTATTCCATATCTGAATAATAATATAATCAGCAACAGATGTGCATGTAGACATTAGGTATACGGGTCATGCCGGGCGCCCTCAATAGAAATTAAGAAGTATATAAGAGAATTCATTTTTAATAATCCCTGCATACAGCATACAGCATAGGACTAGTTTTCCCAGATGTAGCACTTTTTGCACATCAAAGTATTTTTTTTGTCTTTGTTTAGACCACAGAAATCACAGCAATAATTGATATTCAGTCTTTCCAAAAACATGCTTCTGGGGAAATAATTGTCAATTTTCAGATGAAACCTATTATCTTATTCTTAATACAGTAGTTGTCTGATATCATCGAGATGACCAAAAAATGTATCTTTGGGGGAAATGTTGAGAATAATGCTCCTGATTTGCGTGTCACTAGGGTGTTCAGACGGTAGTCTGACTCCCATTTTGTTCAGTTGCAGCCTTATGAATGAATGAATGGCATGTCTACCAGTCCTGTTCAGTGGTTCATGTTGTTGTGTTTTTTTGTTCCAGGGAAGGAGGTTGTCCTTTTGATGCAGGCTCTGAACTCCCTCGCCACTCCTGAGGAGAAACTAGCTGCTCTGTGCAAGAAGTATGCAGACCTGGTACGCTGAATATCTGCATTTGAACACTCAGACTTTGATTCTGAAGATCAGATCAGTCAATTACTAAACTATTTTCCTTTTAACATGTCTTTTATCAAGCACGTCAGGTTTTCATTGGTTCCATTTTCAACTGTAAATTACACGTGCGACTAATTGACTGTTTTTGACTAAGTGTGCTATAATTTATCTACGAAAGGTTTAAGAAAAAACCCATAATGCGCTCCTTTCGGTGTTGACTGTGTGCCTTGTGTTCAGCTGGAGGAGAGCCGCTGCATGCAGAAGCGGCTGAAAGCTCTGCAGAAGAAACAGTCCCAGATCGTGAAGGAGAAGGTCCACCTGCAGGGGGAGCACAGCAAGGCCATCCTGGCCCGCAGCAAGCTGGAGAGCCTCTGTAGGGAGCTGCAGAGACACAACAAGACTCTGAAGGTACACCTCGGCCTGCTGCGTCCGCCCTCCGTCTCGACTGTAACCGTCACAAGACAAACACTTAGAAGAAAAGTCTTTTCAGAACATTAGTTCACAACCGAGGCGGTTTAAAAGGTCAGGAAGGTGAACATGTTGCTGTATGAGTGAGCGGCAACCTCCGGTTCTGAAAAGTGAAGATAATCCATTAGTGCTTTAAACCTGCATTCTTTCTAATGGCCATTAGGGGGCGACTCCATTGGTTGTGAAAAGAAGTCTGATTGTATAGAAGTCTATAGGAAAATGACTCTACTTCTCACTAAACATTGTAAACATGAGTTTATGCTCTCAGTTTCTCAGTTTCAAGTCTTCTTCAATACAGCATGATGTTCATTTAGTAAGTTATGGTCCATTTAGAAATAGGGAGGGATTTAGGGCGGAGCTACCTTGTGATTGACAGGTCGCAACCAGAGCCGTATACGGCGTCTCTACCGCAACGTCACTCCTCCGCAGTCCAAATATGGTCACTTCCGTTCAACGGTTGCAAAAAACAAGATAGCGACAGCCAAAATCCAAGATGGCGATGGACAAATTGCCGAACTCCAGTCCACAAACCAATGGCTGACGTCACAACAACTGCATCCACTTCTTATATACAGTCTATGAGTACAACTAGTAGTTTACCGCTAACATGAAAGATGAACCGTCAACTAAAATTCGCCTCCAGCTTCTGATACTGAAGGACCGGTTTGAAGTGTAAAACATGCATGCAGTCCAAGGCACATCGCTTCTCTGCTTACATGATGTCATTTGTTGCCATTAAACTCCTTGTTGACCCCCCCCCCCCCTCTCTCATCCCGCCGCTTTCAGGAGGAAAACGGCCAGCGGTCCAGGGAGTACGAGGAGCAGCGGAAGGAGGCCATGCTGCACTTCCAGATGACCCTGAGCGATATCGAGGTGCAGATGGAGCAGCACAGCTCCCACAACACCAAGCTGAGGCAGGAGAACATGGAGCTGGCCGAGAAGCTCAAGAAGCTAATCGAGCAGTACGAGCTGCGAGAGGAGGTACGGGTGCAAAACAAACCGCTGCGGTTAAAGCAGCCGCGTCTTCATCACGGTAGTCCAGACGTACTCTACCTTCTCTGCTAACTCTTCAGATATGTTATCATGTAGAACTTGAATCATGACAGAAAGTAAAAGATGCTTTTGGCCATTTTTAGTAAACCAGAGGAAAAAAATGGGATACTGGAAAAATATATTTAAATAAGAAAAATGTATAATAAAAAAAAAAAATAGTAGTAAGACAACTAATATTCTTTTAGGTTCTTTATATGATATTTTGAAAATGAATATGGCGGAAAACAATTGTTTGGAATATAAAGATAGTCCTGAGCAGAGAATGAAGTTCCCTGTATGTGTGTGTGTTGTAATACGAGCTTCTCTGTGCTTTGTTTTGGCGGCCGTGGTCGGCCGTGCGTGCGCGTTAGCATTCGGTACTGAGTTAGCAGAACGGCTAGCAAGCTAATAATCACACCACATGGTTTTAGGTTGCTCTGCAGATTGAAGAAACGGCTCTTCGCGTCATTAATGTACTGGGTGGAAATGTGACGCGTCCCCCCCTCTCTTGCAGCACATTGACAAGGTGTTCAAGCACAAGGAGCTCCAGCAGCAGCTGATGGACGCCAAGCTGCAGAGGATCACCGAGATGATGAGAGAGGTGGAGGAGAAGCAGCAGAGAGAGAGGGACTTTGTGAGTACACCGAGGGGTCGAAGAGGAGCAGAAATGACAAAATCAAGCAATGGTGTTTTTAACAGTATTCAGGATGATGAACTAACTGACCTGTGACGCTTCAGCTGCTGAAGGACGCCACGGAGTCCAGACGCAAGTGTGAGCTGATGAAGGAGCAGGAAACGCAGCTCAAACAACAGGCGAGTACTCTCACATACACGCGGGTTGTCGGTGGATGAGAAACGCGTTTTTGTTTGGTGGGAATGCGCTGTAGAATCCTTGTGTCCGCCCGGCTGAAAGGTTTGAGAGTGACCTATGTGCCCCCCCCCCTTCTCCTCCCCCCCTCAGCTCTCCCTGTATATGGACAAGTTCGAGGAGTTCCAGAGCACCCTTGCTAAAAGCAACGAAGTCTTCACCACTTTCCGACAAGAGATGGAGAAGGTGACTGACGGACTTCCTCTTGGCGGCTGGTGTTCGTGTCTCACTGTTTTGCCCCCCCCCCCCTTCCTTCCTTCCTTTCTGCCGCTAACTGTCTGGCTTTGCCTCCCAGATGACCAAGAAGATCAAGAAGCTGGAGAAGGAAACGACGCAGTGGAGGACCAAATGGGAAAGCAACAACCAGGCCCTGCTGCAGATGGCCGAGGAGGTGACTCTCCCGATCCACACTCTCCTCTTTAGCTTCAGGCTGCTTCGGCAGCACAGTAGTGAGACTGATGGAGCAAGCTTTCACGATCAACAGTCTGTTTGGTGATCCTTTGGATTTTCCTTTAGCGCCACCATGAAGTTTACATTTTTGCTTCAGAGGGAAAAATATCGATAAGTAAGAGGAGGCGCCATGACATCTGGTTCATGTCCCCCTCTCTCGCTCACCAATAGCTCTGGTGATCCTCTGGCACTAAGCAAGATGTGAAGTCAGCGGTTAAACTGAACTGTTAGCATTTAGCTCATGAAGCTGCTTGTGTTGCTGTCGACTCTTAAAGGTGTACTCAAACTTACCGTTGTAGTATCAGTAAAAGTGGCCCTTTTGTCTAGAAAAGGAAATTGAATCCTGTCACGTTTTCCTTTTTGATTTAATAAATCCATAAAACAATCACTGAACTCAAGATCCACTTGCTAGTTTTTCCAGCGCTTTCAGTCTCCCGTCTCAAGACTGAGGGATGTGATTTAACAGCCCTCACAAAATAATCTTATCTTAAGGTCCTTTTACTGAACTGAAAATGAACCTCTGATCCAATGTGTTGTGTCCTAGAAAACTCTGCGCGACGGCCACTTCAAGGCCCTGCAGGGGAAGCTGGAGCTGCTGGAGCGGCTGTGCAGAGCCCTGCAGAAGGAGAGGAACGACCTCAACAACCAGCTCGGCCTCCTCCAGGAGCAGGAGGACAAGGGGACCACGGCGCCTCCTGAAGCCCAGCCGCAAGAGCCCGCCGCCGGGCAGGAAGATGAGGAGAAGGAGGACGTGAAAGACGTGGAGGGCTCGGCACAGGACGACGAGCCAGAGACGGGGGACGTCCACCAAGCTTCCAGACCACCCGAACTGGACCCCACACCGGCTGCTACTGATCAAACCACTAATGCTGCTACGACAACGAGCCAGCCTGCGGAAACCTCACAGCAGGACTGAACGAGCCGGCGCGGCCCGTGTAGGTGAGGCGGGTGCGACCGGAGGGCTCCACACACCTCCAGCCTAGTTCCATAACAAGCCAGAAAAACATCTTCAATGGGGATAGAGATTTCTTTTCTTCTTCTTCTTTTTTTATTCTAGACTTGCCTCTACAGGTTTCCGCACGGAAACTGAGCTGTATCATTTTCCTGTGCGATAGTCAAAGAGGAGTGAAATGATTGTATCCAGGATTCTGTTGTAAAACGTTGCCCACCTTTTACTTTGGATGTAATGATTGGCTTCATGGCGAGCACTTGGTACTTCTTGTTTTTCTACCATAACTGTATTTTCATAGGAAACTTTCCATTGAAGCTGCGCAAAGTCAAGTTTATTTTCTCCCTTCACATGGTCTCTCCCTGTAGTTTCTCTTTGGAAATTCTAGTTTGATTAAATTAAGGTAGGTGTGTCATAGGTGTGTCATAGGTCCCTTTATGTAGCCTTACTGTCAGAATGATCTGACAAGATGGAGGAAATGGGACGTAATGTAAAGCAAGAGCAAAGTCAGACTTGGGCTTATTTGTCATCTGTATTGGCCACAGGGTATTAGATATCTTTTGATCACATACCACAACTTGGATAAGTTTAAGATTTCTTTCGCAATTAAAACGGGAAGCGTCTCATCAAAAATGAATCCGCACATCCTCGTACACATCCTGCTCACGCGACAGTTGGCGAGTTACTTTAGCCGCCAAGCTACCCTACAACATGCTAGTTAGTAGGGCGGTCACTTTATGTGAAAATAATGTAATAATCCATCTCTAATAATCTAAAAACTCTTTAGTGCATTAGCCCGACTCGAGCAAGGCCGTCACTCTGACCCAGGCCTGCCATGCTGGTGATGCTGGTTTTCATGACACCAAACCATCTGAGCAGTAACGTGTGGAGGCATTTTGGATTATTTTTTTTTTGTCTTCAACACCAAAGATTAAAAAACTTGTGGACCAAGAGTGAAGGGGACTTTGTAAAATGAATGCGACATAGCTCGTCACTCAAGTGAGGCGCTGGAGGTGCCACAAATGAAGCATTATATTAACTTAAAGGGACAGTTCACCCCAAAATCATGAAATACACATTTGTCCTCTTACCTGTAGTGCTTTGGTTATTTTTGTGTAAGGCCGTAAAGATGTCCGTCTTCTCTCAGATGACGTGGCACCCGGCGTGTGTCCATGTGTGCGATTAAAGCTCAGTTTGTTACCACTGACTGAACCCTAAACTTAACACCTTGGGTTTGATAGTTTTACCTTTTGTTTGGCCCTCCCATGAAATGTAATACGAGGAAAATATGGGGGAATGATACAGGTCAAGACAATTATTTTGTTGCCGACTTGAGGGACAATAAATAATGTAAAGGCCTAAAAGCTGGTAATTTGATTTCCATATGGTCAGCTCAACAGGAGAGCCGAGTCAGGAGTTCTGAAACGCCCTCGACATCTAGGACACTTAAGACCGATAGAAGGTTGAATGTGACATTTCTTTTCTAATGCATTTTAAATAAAAAGATTGATTTCCATCAGTGATTAGGAATAGTATCCACTTAGATGAAAGTCAATCCACGCACTTACATCCTCTGCAGATTGGGTTTTTATCCCTGCTTGACCATGGCTTCATTACTGAGGCAATGGCCCAAAACCTTCAATATAGTACTTTATTCTCTGCTCACTATTGCTTTGTCTGTATTTGGAATCGGTCTTTCATTTGTGGGTACAATTACAGGACGGATCAAGACTTTGAAAAAAATGTTGCGACAACTGATGTGAACACGTACAGGGTCAGGTGGTGTGTGTACTTTTCTTTGGGTTGAAGTACAGGTCTAGCTTTTCAGCACTTCCTCTTTCTTTGGCGTTGCCCCAGATTGACTCTCAGGTAATGTCAGAATCTACCTCTGCAGGTGAGACTAACTGTGAAAGAAGAGGCATGAGTCACCATAGCTTCGGAGAGCTCTATTTTTACTAAAAAAAATTAAAAGAATACGAGCCCACACCCCCTCTTTGATTGTAAAATGTTCTTAAAGTCCTGTCTTGCTTTTCAATAAACATTTTGTAGAATTTGCAACGAGTGGATTTGTTATTTGCATGTGCAGCATTAAAGGTTGAAGACATTAAAAAAAAAAAAAAAGACAAATGAAAAGTTATAAAAGTTTTATTGCAATTTGTGGTGCAGGAAACAAAACAAGGCAATTTCACATTATGTAACAGAAAGGTGAAACTGATTTCCCCCCCCCCCCCCTCAAGTGCACTAATTTAGTCCCACACCTTTCACTGAAGAGTTTATGTACCTTATGAACATGAGGCAAACACAGCAGGGAAGTTTTCTTGGTGGGAAATAAAGTATAAAAGACAGCTCCCCTGGAGATGGTGAGCTTTTAACCAATCAGTCTGGACTGATGGTCTTCTACTGTCCAGGTTTCCTATTTGTTTCTGGAGGGGAGCCTACCAGCTAGTGGCTTTCTGGCTACTCTGAAGTCAAAATGTAAAATGACACTTCTCATGTTCTCCTTGCATGAGCCCTTTGACTGGTCTTACCAATAGCTTACAGTGACACATGAAGGTTTTCTGTACTTTAGAGTCTTCAAAGCCCCCCCCCCCCCCCGGAGATACTACCACCTGAGCAGTTAGACATTTCAACTCTCATCCTGCTGTAAGTGCTTCAGTGCCGTTGGGTACCTGGGCTGTGGTGAAGTGGAAGCAAGATGAGCCGGAATCCAACCGTCAGTCAGTCAGCGAGGGCGGAGTCCACGCGGTCTCAAACTCTTAATGTTCGTTCATGTGGAGAGCAGACTTTTTCTTTTGCACTTGATAAGCCAGGGAGGGAAATGACGGGCCGAGTCTGGGAATGGAGGAGGAGGGGATGGAGGGAGGGGAGGTGGGGTCGTGCCTGGAGAGACTCGTGCAGAGCCGGGTTATGAACCCTGAGCCTCCAGCTCGGATGCAGGGGTGTTGTCTGGCTCCTCGTCGTTGTAGATGTTCTCCGCCTGGGAGGAGGTGAGGAAGAGGACAACATACTCATCAATGAACGTACATACGATACAGAAAGGTTTCTACTTCAGCTCACATTTGACGCTGGGTTGACTCAGAGCCTAACAATGCGATGACAATATCATGAATTCTGTTGCACACCTGGGGCCAGATGCATAAAACTGTTGATTCACCACTAAAACGGTCTACGCACAAAGACAGAAATATGCATACGTGTTCTTTTCAGCAGATTTATGAAGCCGCACATACACCTGATTCTGTTTCATAAATCTCAACCACTGTGGCTGACAAAATATTCCTTTTCAGCGTAGCTATACTATTACAGGTCTTAGAATGCAGACGACAACATCTGCCAACACAACCAGTGAGCAGCAAGTCAACCATTATATCCCCCTCCAGGAAATCAAGATTCACAAGTTCTCTTTGACTGAAATGTGATGTTCTGCTGGTGCATGAGGAGAGACTGGAGCCATCATAATCCCACAGAGGAATAACTGTGTGTGGGCGATGGACGGCAGCTGTACTCACCATCTGCCAGACTTGCATGATGTTGTCCTCGGACACGGAGCAGATGACCCAGGGCTCGTTGGGGTTCCAGGAGAAGTCGGAGATCTTGGCCGTGTGGCCGCCGTGGATGAACTGATGGAAGAAAAGGCGTAAATTAGAGAGAAGCATTTTAATAACCAGAAGTAAACAGGTGAGCGTGAGAAAGGTCGGTGCTTGAATTCACAGAGTCTCCTTGTTCCATTTCATGACGTTAATGTCATTGACCAACGGTTAGTGACACGGCTAAGGATCTCATGGTGCTCTAAAGGGGACTATGAATACTATCGGTCATCTTGATTATAGGGTGTCACTTACCAGCAGCTCTGGTGGGCCATCCTCCGCGTCTTCTGCCGACTGCTCCTCCCCAATTTTACTAGAAATCAGACAAAAAGATACTCTTCACTGAGCTGCTTGTCAAGTGTGATGTGTCCAAATATTCACCACATTGTGAGAGAGCAGTGTTGGCCAACTGTTAGACCGTTAAAAGTTGATCTGTGTTATATTTTCAGCTCTGTAAGGGGTCTTCATGAACACTACACCCATACGTTGTTATGAACTTGGTTATGAGTCGTCTCCATGCAGGTATGCAGTTTGCCTCTAAATCTTATGAGCCAACAATCATCCACTTGGGATCACTCTGATGAAGCCACCGAGCACTAGCTGCTCCGCACCAAACAGCAGGCGGGCCAAGTTAAGAGACTAGCCGGTGAACACCAAACCCTTAAGAGACCGATAGAACACTCAGGAGGAGGTGGAGACCAAAACGGGGCTAAAAGAGAGTGAATATGGAACTGACATTAATCAGCTGGACGCAAACACCACTCCAAATGAATCATGCTGCTCTGTAATGGCTGGATTTGTAAAAAGAATTATGAAAAAATTTCCTAACAAGTTCATCATATCAACTTGGTGGTTTATCAATGTTGTGTTGCCCCCAAATGGATTAAAAAAATAATCAGTTATTGGTTCAAGAGGTCACAAACATTTATCAAAAATGTTTGTGTGTCATGTAAATAAACAACCAATATATCATTATCAGATTCTTTTATACCCAATACCAATATTGGTCTTAAAATCAAGTATTGGTCAGCCTCGACTCACTTGTTCCCGGTATGATCCTGTACTGTTCATATTTCAAAGCCGACTCTCCTGCCGGCATGTCGTCTACACCTAGAGTTCAGCAGCCGGAGCTCGGTTCACAACGATACTGACGGTGTCACGGCTTCACTTACAGATATAGATTATGAGTTATTACCTGAGATCCCAGACGTTGAGGCGTCGGTCGGTGCCGCTGGAGGCCAGGATGGTCTCGTTGTGAGGAGACCATTGGACCTAATGAATCGGACAAGTTGGTCACGGGCAGGTCAATGTCACGCTCAAACAGCAACATGGTAAAGTGTGTAAAGACTCTCCTTAGGCTTAGTAGCCGATTATGTGTTCCTTGTTTTACTAAGAAACTCATAATGTAATCAATATACCCACACACACTTAACAGTAGTCTTCTTCATTCATATTTGAATGAAATACTGTTGCCCTAGAAAAAACAAAGCCTGGGTCCACCATTGATGTTCCACGGCCACACGTTTCTGTTTAGGAGACCGGTCTGTTCTGTGAAGTAAGCGAAGGGTTCACTTATAACGGAGTGCTTGTGTCTGTTAAATGACGCATCATATTATCTATCCGTGTTATTCATCTGATATATTGTATTCAGCAGCATGGCCTGGTGCACAACAAGGCGCGGTGGCTGATAGTTTCTATGCTTCTCCTCACCTGCTGAACTATTACAAGTTATGAGGTCATATTTGGGATTAATATGAGCTTTGTATTCACATTATCTACAGTACCAGTGATGTTGTAGTTAGTCCCAAGATCCTCATTTGAGTGGGTCCCACTGGAGTGAGGTGGTCCCCCATAAAATATGTTTTTTGACAAATTGCAGTGTTTAACGTTAAATGGTTATAATTATGTTTATATTTAAAGCTCTAAATCTAGAGTCTGAGTCATCCACCACTAAACTGAGTTTAGAGTTTGACTCTGTTGCCTTCTAGTCTGTCACAAATTTTACCAAATTAAAATATCATATAATTATATATATATATTTTAGAAAGCGTGATTCAATCCATAACATTGAAACAAGCCACTCTTTTCCTTTCACAAAGTGAGGGATGTGTGCACAGACAGTGAACACAGCATCGTTCACTGGCCAGGTGAGTGGATGTACCAATACCAGGTTTGTAGCCTTCATTGTTGAAATGAACTCTGTGATCTCGTTTAGAAGAACCTTTAGTCTCACTGGTGATGACCGACTATGAACACAGGATCTCGTCTCATTAGATAGATGCTCAGACGGGAAGAAATCGGTGACTGCAGCGAGGTTTCTTTTGTTCGTTTCCACACAGATTTGTCGTTCACAACGCAGCATTATCAGGGAGGAAATGTGGTGCGTCCCCCGGACACGTGGGTAGTGAGTGATATTAATTGAATTCTGTGTTCCCATGACAGCTTCTTATTATTACTGTTATTAGGAACTATATTATATACTATTGTATATTACTTTTTTCTAACTGCTGACTGACATTACACTATGCTTCGTCTGACTAACAAATAAACAACATTAAGAAGCAACTGATTTTCTTACCTGGAAGATTTCATCTTTGTGGGACTCAAAGGAGTGGAGCTTCAGTTTGAGGTTCCTTAGATCCCACAATGCAACAGTCTGAGAGACACAAAACAAGCGTTGCAATAAACAGTTATTCCAATGTATTCAATTACAGTGCAGAGAGTATTTCTTCATCTCTACCTTATCAGCAGAGCCGGTGGCAAGTATGAACTCGCTGTAGGGGTTGAAGCTCAGACAGTTGACCTCGGCAGTGTGAGCTTCTACTGCGTGGCTGGCTTTGGACGTGGTGTTGGACCGGGTGTCCCATCTGGTGGGGGAGTGAGGAGAGTCAGAGGCAGCAGGGACCTCATTGTATTTGTGCAGAACTACAACAGCAAAATAGAGCAGTTCTAACTGAAAGAATCTCTTGTCCCCGTTCACAGAACCGGACGGCCGCTCACATCATGAGTTTCTGGTCGTCGGCCACTGAGCCAAACAGGGATTCGTGGAGCAGATGCCAGGAGACATCCTCCACCACCGCTGTGTGGCCGGTGAAGATGGTCTTGGCATCCACAATCTTCCCTTCCTTTGTGCCGGCCCCGATGTCCCATAGACAGATGGTCTGCGGAGAAATAAGAGGGGGAGCACAATCCATTATTTTTGCATCACTGGGCACACCAACAACTTGTCCTCACAACTTTACTACAGTACATACATTTTATAGTACATAATACTACTACTTACACCTTTTTCACTACCGCTGTAGCTACAAGTTATTTTAACAAAATGTATAACACACAACACCATTGGATGTGACACACTTACACCGCTACGAGTGTCGTAAAGGCTGGAAAAGCTGCGCCGGTTAAAATAGAAGCTCTCCAGCAAAATGTAATAATTCTAAATGATCTATCTGTTTTAGGTCCAGTGTTTGGATACAACGGCGTCTGGGTCCGGATTAGTGACACCTGCACTAGCGTCTTTCCATTGCCTGTGTGTGTGTGTGTGTGTGTGTGTGTGTGTAATCACACTGTACTTAAAATTCACTCCGCTTACACTCTGAACAAGCCTTTGGACCCTTCTTTCTGGCACATTCTCTTATTTGCGCTGGAAAAGCCAGGAAATGAAGGCGGCCCTGTTGGCTTTCACTTCTTGTCACTTACGTGGTCGTCGGAGGCGCTGAGTAGGTTGCCGCTGAGGTTGGGATTCCAGGAGAGGCCGTACCCTTCTTTCTGGTGGCCTTTCAGCCTTAAGTCGGGACTACACTCCCCACTGGGATCTGAAACACGTACATTAACACCGCGTTCACCTTCATGATGTGCGAGTCACTGGAGTTGTGTGCATTGGGATGCATGTAGTGATCGAACCTGGCTTCACTGGGTGCTTATTGTAGTCGAAGACCAGCACATCAGAGGTGGGAGTCTTGGTGGCAATGATGCAGTGGTTCTGGGGCATGTAGCGGGCTCGGTTGACCTCTCCCTCGTGGTTGATCTTGATCTCTATCTCGATCTTCCCGCTTACGGAACCAAATCCACCAAACTCTGACAAGAGAACACAATCAGACTGTAGTACGTGCAAGGTAGGAAATGGACACTTGACAACTGCAGGTAGAACCGTGGTTGGTCACTTAGTCATTTTACTAGGAATGCAGAATATTTGTGACGGATGAATGAGAACTGATTGTTATTGTTTTCGGCTAATGTAAAGTCTTGTCCTGACGTCAATCTGGTTTTGAATAATGATGTTTGTCTCTCTGCCGTTCTCTTCTCTGTTCTATTGTCGGTGCTCGTCTATATTTTATTCAATGACAATGCTCGGTCCATCCATAACTGCAATGAAAACCGTTAGTAAGAGCAACTCATCGAACACACGTTTGGTTTGATCGTAGCAAAAATCAATAGTCGGGAGAAGAGCAGCATCCTATAAGAGCACATGAGGATAGTCCAAAATAAACATCATGGCTACAAACGGGGCAACAAGACCTGCACCCTTCCTACACAGGGGAGTCCAAGGGCAAATCAAAAATAAAATGAGTTTATTACAAACAATAATGAAATATATTCCTTATTGTTGGGACATTGAGTTGCTTTGTTAGAAAAATAAACGTGTTAATCTAAAAATAAACATCTGTTGTCCTATTCACTTTATTCTGCGTGTTAGATTAATACAAGCAGTGAACATGTCAGTATCTGCCACAACGAACAGATAATTATTACCAAAATTCATTTTTGCTGATTAAGAAAAGCCATTATGTGTGAATGTACTAAAGCTGGTGACCAGTATGACGTTTAATTTCTGCTCTCAAGCACAATATAAGAGCAGGACTTATAAATTAAAAAAAGGAGAGAACTCACAGATCAATATGTAGTAAACTAATATTTCACCCCTTCAATTTTGCAGCATGCTTGTTTGGTTTTGTGTGTCGTGAGTTTTAGACTTGGACTGTACCTCAAAATGTGTTCAGTGGCCACACTAACATACTAATACTACCTCTGGCTACACACCAAAGGAGCGGTGAGCCTTCAGCACACCTACACACAGCTGGGCAACGTACCTGCTGGAAGACAGAATAAAACAGTTTCAGCATAAAGATGGAATGGCACATGACTCGGGTCTTGACTCATTAATAATTTCACTCACCATATAAAACGTCTGAGCTAAGTTTAAACCAGGTTCTGACAAGGCCAGTATCTATCATAACTCACATGACAAACTGTGCAAATATTTCATGAAGCCCTCCAGAGGCGCGCCATTTATTTTGGTGATTGGTTAAAATAATAATAATAAAAATATTACAATGTCAACTTTTATGTATGGCAAAAATACACTTACTCCCCTGACCGTACAAAGTAAGAAAACACTATTAAAGTGGTAACGCGTAACTACTATTCGGATGTATGCGAGAAGTATTCTACTGCAGTACTCCTGGTTTATTTACCTCCTTTCTCGCTGTCGTAGTGCGAGGCATCAAACTGGGCGTCATCGTTCGGTACCTGGACGCTGGCGATCACGAGGTGGTTCTGCTCATCTGATGTATGGGTCCCCAAAACCAGCCTGTGAACGGCATAGTCCTTCCCCTCTGGCCTGCAGAGGTCCACAACATGGACATGATTTTAATCCATACTCTGTAGCAAGACACACGTTGGGGATTTGAACCACACTTTATGAGCAGTAGGATGGAGGACATGTAAATACCTGTTGACATCTGGAAGCCACTGGACAGTGAGGCTAGGCCACTCCAGGGCATGAGTCATCACCAGATCATACAGGAAAGGTGTGTTTTTCTTCCAAATCTTGTACTCCTCATTGATGACCCTTTCTTCCACCGCATCATCGTATACTTCAGCAGAACAAACTGGGATAAGTTACAAGTGTGAGACATTTTCTTCAGTAGAGTTACACATTTACAATGAGACAGTTGATTAGGCACACACAGCTACAGTTACGCTAACGTTACATGTCATGTAAAACCAGTCTAGTCTTGCTGGAGCTACTGGGGGTTCAAGACGTTATACTAAACTATTTAGACTTATAGATGGTGACGTACTCTGTGGTTTAACAATATTTCCTATATTCATAAGTGGTTTATTGCTCGCTACCACCCACTAACGTGTCGGCGTATTTTTGATGATGGGGGCTGTGGCAGCGTCACAACAAGCAAACACTTCCCTAAGTTCAAATATATGCTTTCTGGTGCATTGGATGCAATTATACTTGATTTAAAGAGTAGAGGTTTGACATGACGTGTTTACAAATTTAAATTAAAATGTAACACCGAGAACAGCAAACAGACCGACTAAGACCAACCCCCTCATAGGACTTTAGCGTTACTAAGCTAGCATGTCATGCTAGCACCCATCTCAAGAGTTAAACGGCCGTGGCGCGCGCACACAAAGCGGTACACGCGGGCCACCACTTTATACGATAGGTACTTGTGATAAACCTACCCTCTTTATCAGCCATGGTCCAAACTCTGCGCTTTGTCACGACGCTCGAAAGCAAAGCAACTCGGTAGACGCTGTTTTTAATGAATACCGCGGTTCCCCCTCGCTAGCGCTGCTTTGGTCGCACCACTACAAAAGTAGGCTCCTTCCTTTTCAGCGCCGAATTACTCGATACCTATTACGCATGCGTCAGTCCACGCATACCAACGAGGGCCAATATTGCGCGCGGACTGCGCATGGGGAGAAGTGACTGCGCAGACGTGGCGGATCCCACCACCTGTACCAATATAATATACATACATTTAAGTTTTGCTGCCTCGTCAATTATAATTTTGTCAATGAACGTAAACCTTTGCGTCATGGCTTTAGACGAAAATACCCAGAAAATAACATGGGCAGAAAATGCAGGCGTGCAAATTGAAAGTAGACAATTAAACAGGTATTAGGTTGTATCATAGTGTATAAATGTCACTACATGGACTAACATAGTGTGTGTATTATCACTGATGTGCAGTAGGCTATATAATGCATACACAGTGCACATTATATGGCATTATATACTCTAACGCTAATGTATATAGTAATGTTTATGTTAAAGGGGAAATAGTACGCTACCGTTATGTTGTGAGAAGTCAATTGGCAGTTCAGTGAAAAGTCCAGAAAGACCTCAGCTAGCATGCTAATGTTAGCATGTTAACTGGAAGCTATCCGATCCATTTTCCCCCCATGTAACAATTTTGTTTCTCTGTGTGTAATGAGTATTACAGCCTCACTCTGCATTCCAATGAGTTTATTTAGTAAAAGTCTCATCCATAAACAGCAAAATACAGTTTACAGTAAATTACAAACCTTGAAAATGCAAAACATGTTCCAAATATGAGCATAACAAAGATCTAAAGGATATTAATAAATTAATAAAAAAATAAGAAAGCATGAGTTTACATACACAAGGGGTGTTCGCTATCATAAAAAAAAAAAAAATAGGTCTATATAGCTCATGACGACAATAGCTGAAGCAAAGTAAAGGCAACTGGCACAGAGTTAAAGGACAGAGTAGCCTGGTGTCATCTTTAATCATAATAAGTAAACTGTCTAAAGTTTGGGGATTTAAAATGCATTATTACTCTGTATGTTCGTCACAATGTTTCAGATGAAAAAACATTTTCACAGCTCAGTTTCCTTAGATAGTTAATGTGGTTCAGTTTACTGTCAGGTTTTAGACGTTGAGACAAGGCAACAGAAAAAAAGTGGAATGTGTATTCTTTTCCCCCCACATGTCCTTCGCACACCAACAAATATCTGACTTTAAGCTAAGAACCAATGGACACTTTTTCTCCAAGAATGAGCACAACAGTAGAGCATGCCACTATACAAAAAAGAAGAAGCTTTTAAATATACAGTGATCTATTTCACAGAATACACAGAAGAACAGATGTATCACTTTCCCATGAAAAGATGAGACCTAGAGCAGTCCGAGTAGAATACTGGTCCTATATTCTAAGAGTAAAATATACCGTTATAGTTCATCTTCGAGTTACAATGTGTAACCCAGTTGTGCACAACACTTCATACATTTATCTATGTATTTCCATTCGTCTTTTTTTTTTTTTTGGGTTACATAAAAGAGTAACATATATGGTGATGGATGATGCTTAAAAGCTACTGAATATTCCCTAAGTCCCTCCCATAATTATCCTCGTAAAAAATGCAATTTCAAGCTACAACTAGAGTGATCAGTACAATGCAATACCCAACATATATCATAGATGGCAGGAGAGCATATATATATATATATATACTGTGTATATATATATATATATATGGAGGTCTTATCAAATGCATTTGTACACAGTGACAGGTGATCGTGAGTGATGCAATACAGATAGGTATACACGGGTATAAATACAGATGGCTATCTACACTATGAATGATTCTGAAGAAGAACACGGGCCACTCCAACCCACTGTTTCTTCTGGCCTAAATGTGACATGTAGTGACACGACTGTATTACATCATGTCACATGCACAGTAGAGATGCACTGATACTGTATTTCTATTGTAACAAAATTCACAAACTACTGTTTAAAATGACCTTTTGAACAAATATAACAAGTCACTTTTCAACACCAATTAAAGAGGCAGTAAGTAATCTACTTTAATGTTCTTTAGCGAGTGACGGGGCTGCGGATAAATACTACTGGCCCTTTTACTTGAAAATAATTTTTTGTCGAAATTGAACTGTCGTAGTTTTGTCACCACGTCTTAAAGTT
Source organism: Leptoclinus maculatus (assembly GCA_032191485.1). Taxonomy (NCBI): domain Eukaryota; kingdom Metazoa; phylum Chordata; class Actinopteri; order Perciformes; family Stichaeidae; genus Leptoclinus; species Leptoclinus maculatus. Next base: position 42,964,777 of record JAVDOI010000001.1, on the reverse strand, counting down.
ACCTCGTTACCTTAAAGGCAGAATGAGTAGGATTTGTCGGTTGCGGGTACCTAAACGCGCCAGTCAAAGTTGGCCCCTCCTCCCCGGCTCTACGACGCCAGAAGCCACGCCCACTGGCATGCAATTAGGATGATTTGCCAGTGACAAAAAAAAGCCAACCCCAGACGCGCTCTCCTTTTGGAATAAGTTTTGTGCGCTTGGCGTTTCGCCCTTGCTAAATATGTGTTTTTGGGGGGGTTTTCGGCGCAGTGTCCGCCACTTTTGTAGTTTCTTCTTGGATGCGTGCTTTTGATCTGGCACCCGGTCGTTACGTTTTTATAGATGTCGACGCCCAGAAACGTCCCAGACAAAGCAAAATAAGAAAATACAGGCAGAGGGGCAGGGTCTCTGCAGATACGCACACCGCCACATACTTCTAGTGGGTCCAAAGTGACGATTGAAAGAGATCATTTTTTGTGTATTAGTCTACACATTTCTGTTTTTCGGACGATCCGACTCATTCGCCTTTAAACTCTTTAAACTCTGTTTTCCATCATGTATAATCAGCCTAACCCTGAAGAAGTCGTGTTAGTTAACGAACCTTTTTCAATTATTGTCACATTGTGATTTTGCATTGCGACTTGGCAACGAGTACATATTGTTTTCCCTTCTGTATGAAATTGTCCATAATTGCTGATGCAGTTAATAGTTCCTCGAAAGCAGACCTTCAGATAAGACTATTTTGACAAGGCTTTAAATGATTTTTTCGGTAGAGTGTAATTAATTATGATAATCACAAATAAGTGTACATGTACAACAAGAAATAGGCAACGACTGACATTTTACCGCTATGTTTTCCAGTGAAGCAACAGATTTAGTTCTACTCTTGCAGTTATTAAAAGGGGGCAAAGGGAGTCGCCCACACCGCTTACCTATTGCTTCACAAATAAGTGTCACTTAACAGGTTATGAAAGGGTACGCCTTTAATTTCAATATATTATATATATATTGGGCTATTGTAGCATGAGCCGAGTATCGAAAAGCTCCATATAAACACAGCTAACATTATCACAACGCGTAATTGTTGCCATTAGACCACGATCAAAGTCAAGTCAAGTACTTAATGCCCCTTTAGATATCCTATACTTCACGTTTATTTCACAATATAAAACCTACAAGCATTCAGAGTCACTGGATGAAAGCCAAATACAAATCTTAACCCGTCTATTTTAGAGAGTTCAAGACACGACCCCTTGGCATTAAGTTTCAGCGCTTATACACCCGGCATCCACACACGATGACCACCACGATACCGGTATCAATATGGGTGCGTCTGTCATACAAAACACATACTGGAAGTCCGAGGGCGAGGTGGAGGTGACGATGGCGGCCAGCGGATGGTGCTGATGAGAGATCATGTCGTTGATGCACCTTCCCAACATCTCAGCTACGGGGAATGACTTCGTGCTTTCTTCACTTAATGTTTTTCTATGAGCAGCTGGTTCTGGGGGACACATCAATAAAGAAACACAGGTATTATTATCAATCGCAGAATGTCTGCTTTATACTTTGTATAGACGAGCTTGTAATGACAGCCGCAACGTTAGAGCAAGGTGACACAAGGCGTGCGGTAATAAACAGCACAACGCTAACCAGCAAGTGTCCGCCCGGCCGATCTGCTACAAGTGGGCTGTTTGTGCCCAGTTTGGAGGAACAGGAGTACCGAGCATAGCAGTGTACTGCTGTGGACTCTTACTCCGTCGTTTTTCTGTTTTTATGACTCATTTTAACAGAAAATCATTAGAACCAGTAAAGAAAAACCTTGAGGCTTATTGTTAGCGAGTTGAACGCTGCCTTCAGAATTCTAATGTGTCTGATGTGGGACGGTTCATTTTACTGATCCGACTCCATGCAGGGGTTCAACAAACTAATTATAACCAATACAATTATTATGGGCTGTAGCTACATTCAGTATCACATTTTCAGAATATATTTGGGACAAATCAGACACGCTGGTATGAATAATCTAGGCGACGGCAATGGAATTAGTTGTGTGTGTGTGTGTGCAGATCCATGCGCACACAATAACTTAAATTGTAACTAAACAATAAAACATATAAAATATGTGAATCACATGTCGTCCTGAACAGTCATATGGTCGCCAATCACTCCTTACAGAGGCTTTGTTTTCTCGGTGTGGATTTGAGAAAGACCTGACCCTGACATCCAGATGTGAGTGTGTCCTGCTGCAGTGCTCGGAAGCCAAAACAGCTGGAGCAAATTGAAGGGGGCAGAGTCACAAACTAGCGCGCATATATAGTCCTTATTCTTATTGCGTCATTTTTGCAATCTTACTTCCGTTTCAGAGCTCAATGTGCGATCTCAATCCGTGAGCTCGCAAAAGCACGCCGACATTGTTTTTGAAATTGCTCTCACTGTCACAAGGGGTAGACAAAGGTCCGCATTTCAGGTTCAACCAATGGGTAGCACGGCTAGGATTGGCCTCCACCAAGAGGGACGAAGAGCAGTTGAGACTTTGACTTAAAGCTCTAAACTTGAAAAACCTGATGAAAGAATTGAATTACCTTAGAACTGGAAGCGCAAAAAATCAGCATAGGGTGAATATTATGTCGTGTTCAGACAGAAAAAATCTTTGTATCTTTATCAAATCTCCGGGAAACCACGGAGTACATTTTTTGAAAGTGGGAAACTTCAGGTCAAAGGACTTAGAAAGACACTCAGACTTTGTGAATTGTGATTAATGAATGATTAGAGTAGTAAACATGCGGACGTTTATGGATCCCACCTTACTGTCGGTGGTATTTTGGATGATGTCGTTGTCGGGGTCTCCTCCCTCGGAGCCGCTCTTCTGGTCGTCATCTTTCCCATCCTTCTCCAGGTCCTCCTCTACGGATGAGATCCTCGACAGCTTGGAAGATTTCTGCTACAGACACACAGATCCGTGTCAGAATTCTCAGATAACACATTAAAAAAAACGTAAATCATGTTTTGTTTGTCCCATTGATCAACCTCTGTCTAATCCATCGATACACCCATCTGTCTAACTTGACATGGTTTCATTAGTTCCAGAGTTTCAAATTGGAATATTTTGCTTGATGGTTTCTTTTTTCAGACAGAATGTTTTGGTTTTACAAAAGAAAAGGGTGAGGATGACGACTAACTGCTGAGCGCTATTTAACGTAACTGGTTTGAGTTGCTGGAGTGTAAACTTCTTCAAGCCGCAGAGTGAACAGAGAGGCTGGTGTTACCCTCACAGAAATAGAATAGGAGTAGAGCGGACATTGAACTGTTTTCCGCGGTCATCAGACCAGTGCAAAAGAAAATGGTGATTGTTGTTAGTTGCTATGGCGAGAACACACGTCAGGAAGGAGGAGGACGGCTAGCTAGTTAGCTAGGTAGCTTGTTCTCTGGAACGACGTGGAGTGAGGCCCGTTAAAACCCAACGCTGCCGCTGCCCACAGCCCGCTGTTCAGCTCATTTTCTGTAACCAGTGTAGCATTAAAGCATGGCAGAACGAGCTAAATTAAATAATTCCACCATTTGATAATGTGTGTGTGTGTGTGGGTGTGTGTGTGGGTTTGAAAACAACCAAATGATTGTTCCTGCCTCTCATCACCCAGATAAACAGAGATCACATTTAATCTTTTGTCAGCTGAGGAGATTCCAGTTCCTTTGTGTAACTACACACACACACACACACACACACACACACACACACACACACACACACACACACACACACAGTGTTTCAGTGATGTGACAGGACACACAAGAGTGCCAAAATTCCTTCGGATGCACCACATGTGCTGTGCGTAATAGAGCCCAGTTGCTAGGCAACAGCGGTTGCTAAGTGAGGAGCAGGATGCATGTGACTTTTTCAACCTGCTTCCCTTTACAGCAGCAGTGATACAGTAACACACTGTGGCAGTGCTCTGCAGCACTCCATCCCTCCAAACGTCAAAGCTTTTCTTTTTTCAAAATAAAGGCACGGTCAAACAAAAGAGAATGGCGTAATGAACATCAGGAACAGAGGTTGTTAAAAAACATTTGGATGAGTGAAAGGTGGAGGAATGCCTCACAGTGAAGTTACAGTATCGTTTTCAGCAGCGAAAGGAGCTCGCCGCCTGGTTCAAACAATCACAATCTCCAAATACTGTAACTACGTCCTCAACTTCACATGCCGATGATATGTAATAGAGTATCTGAGGATTGATTTATTTTGTGAGCGTCCAGGGCTTAAGGGTGTCCCGCTGTCCGGGGAACAGAGGAAAAAATTATGAGGCGAAATAAAAAAAAGAATTCTGGGATGTTCGCAGGACGTATGGTCGGCCTCAACGACACACTTGTTTGAGCTTGTTTCTAACACTTGTCTTTTCAATGTGACTTTTGCGATCGGGTGCACCAGATGCACTCAACTGTGTCCACACTTGACACTGACCGGATAGTGATCGGATATATTTCGTGGTCAAAGGAGCGGCTGCAAAACGGTGGATAAACACATTTTATTTCCGGCAAATTCTCCCCGTTATTTTGCATTTCAAAAGCTTTTATTTTGAATGAGCAAAATCGGGAAATATAGTGTTTACACCTAACTTAAAAGGACTCAGACGTCGGGTCTCAGTCGTATATCACGGCCAAAAGAATTCACGATAGCAATATTATTGCAATATCCATAAAAAAATGGGAAAATAACAATGCTATCCGTCAACTAACTGCCACAAATGACACAGATCGGATGACCTAAGTCTGTACCGTTCATGCCATATCTCAGTCAAACAAACATGACATGAAAGATGATCCTGATCCGTCCTCGCTCCTGTGCTAGTATGTTAAACCAGCTGAGGTGAGGTACCTTGGACGTGGCCGTCTTTTTCCGTTTGGATCCGGTCTTCCCTCCCTTCAGCTTTTCCTTGTTGTCTTCGTCCTCAACAGAGTTGCCCTCCTCGCCCTCGCTGCTGCCGTCGGCGGCGTTCCCCTGCTCCTCTGTCTCCGACGAACTCTGTTGCTGGATGGCCTGTGTGTGCGAAAGATGCCCACCGATCGTAAAACTAGAAGCAGAAATGGCTGGTTCCACAGACAACCGACTCTTCAAACGTACAAATGTGAGACTGCAAGTTAAGACAAAATGAATGCATCTTTCTTTTCTTTCTGCTATCGACAGCCCTTTCATTTGTGTCTTCCACTTTCAGCGAGGCAACAATGTGGCTTTGTCGAGGATCAAACCTGTCTGGCATCTCTGCCCCCCCCCCCCCTCCTTCATGTTTTCTCCCACTGTCTTCTCTCTAGACCACAGACACAATAGAGTGCCGGCTGACCTGATAGCCTGTGAACTTGACTCCGGGGTTGTTCTCGATCTCCCACAGGCCCTCGTTGAAGCCTTTCCTCTTATTGGACTTGCCAAGTTTGTCTTTATACTCCTTGTAAGGCAGAAGATCCTTCGGGCCCAGGAATGCACTAAAGAAGGGTGACGGGACAGCTGTTACTTTTACTACGACAGTCTGGAAAACCACAGTGTGTCACGAGTTAAACTCGGCATCGTCATGCATAAAAGTTTACTAATTTAAAGATATCCAATTTTACAGACACATATAAGCTGCGGAGCGACTTCAAACCTCAACACCACGAGCATTAACCTGTAATAACCTATAGAAGTAAAACCCCAGTTGACCCCATTTATTTTTTTAAGTGTTCGCATATATAGTCATGGATATACAACTATTATTTTCACAGTAAAGAATGAACTGTCACACTTAAAACATGTTGATGTTCCCTAAATTTAAGGTACTGGAAAAATACTTGTAAGCAATTGCCTTGGCAGGGACATCCATGTTTTTCCAACAGTACCGAGCCCCACAAAGCTGTGGCAGCGATGTCAAAATCTATTAAGATTCCCAATTTGGTGCAACTGTATTACAACTCCTTAACATTCATACATATCTGAGTGCAGGCAGCTGCTATCCTTTAAATATCTATACACGTGAGAGGAATGCTGCACATCCTGGGGGGGGTACCTACGTTTCATGGGTCCCAAAGAAGAAGATGGGGTACTTGTTGGCGGGCGGTTTGACAGCTCCTTCTGGAAGCTCATCAATCTGAAAGACAGGGAGAGAGAAGCTGTTACATTATTTATATATATATATATTATACTCCTCCTTTTTTAGATGCCCAGTCATCTGTTAATGTCTGCCATGGTACCTTAAATTATATATACTACTAGGAGGATACTATGGGCTTGTGTCCTGATCCCATATATATATAGCGTCAGTCAGACCTGTTGTATAGTGGTAGAATGATGCTCCAAGTAATTTGTTTCAAGAGGTTAAAGATGATTAAAAATGGAGCCTGGCTGCCTGCTGCACTGTGGGAATCCAACTCATAACACGGTAACCCATGTGCGCCATTGAATGAGAGGCCACGCTCTGTCTGCTGTTAGGCGGCTACGGTGTGTTTCATACACGGCTTCGTCTAACAGCACGAGACGGTGCTGCGATAGTCGTGTTGGAGCGGAGGGGCCGCGGTTTACCTGAGGTCAGCTCCGGGCTTATTTATGTATTGGGTGACGGCTAAATGCAAACGTTAAATGAACACAAAAAAAACACATGTTGAACTAATGAGTGGAAATGAATAACGCGGAGGAAAGAAAATGCGTTTCAACTCAAACACGAGCCGTAAGGAGCGGGAAACGTATTGAGAATGTGGAGCCCGGTAAATGTACGTTTATTCATTATTTTAAAATGTAAAAAAGAAAAAGGCTTTTAGTAGACGTTTTGGTAACAGAACTAAGCAGACTAAATGTGGCTGTGGAGTCACCGTAGCATCCCTCTCCTAGCACCCCCAGAGAAGCAGCGGCTGTTTTGTGTAAATCAACCCCGCCTCCCTCTGCTCCCAGCCCGGCCGCATCCTCGACTCACCCTCGCCGGCCAGTGCGGGTATCCCTTCATCTTAGCGAAAACCAAATCTCCTGCCTTGTATTCCCGCGGCCGTGGTCGAGCCATGTCGCCGGATATAAAGAACAGTCTGATGTGACTTTATAATCCTGTGCAGTTTCTCCCGGGGACCCTCAACGCAGGACTAAATTATCGACCATCAATGTTTTTAAATCAAGACCGCAGTTTACACGGAAATAAATAATTAAAAAAAGAAAACCGCGGAAAACGGGGCCCGCGAGAGGGCTATCGTCTTACGACCAAATTCAGGTGTAAACGTAACCGAGAATGGCCTAAGTTGGAGTAAGGTACCTGTGAGAAACGCAAAGTCTGTCAGAATAGGACGAGTCAAGCTTCCGGTCAACGAAATAAAAGCAGCGCGTGACACACGTGTCTTTAATATTTATTTGACTCGCATACGATTAAAAATTATGTCTGCAACGTGTTTATTTCTTTTAAATCCAAGAATGAGAAGATACACAAATGTTGTATCTACTTCACCTTGTAAAAAAGCAACATCATACATCACCAACACTTGAGTGTATTACAGATGATGAAAGTTGCCAGAATATTACCTACAAAGTGATGCAACACATGCGAATGATAAAATAACACTTGTTTCATAGACTACTCCAAAATCACGTGACTCCGGTTTAAATTGAAGTCCATTCACTTGGTCATCCCACAGTTTAATGACAGTTTGCATCCACTTGGTGGAAGCATCTCCCAAGTGATGTCAGCAAGATGAAGTACCGATCCTTTCTCGAGCCTCTGCTGCAGATAAGTGGCAGTTTATACCAATCCAGCGTGTTACTTCAGCTGCTATTCATATTAGAGTCAAGTCAAAGAAGATACAAATGTAACAGCAAATTCACAAAGTCTGGCACAAAAGATGAGAGAAAAAAACAAAGATTTATTTTTGTAAATACATTACAATACATATATAAATGTATATGTAAATATATGTGTATATTTTAATGTATTTTTATTGTATATTGTATACTTACAAAAATAAAACAGCCCACCATATTATATACAGTATATTTATAATATGGTGGGCTGTTTTCCACTTGCATGAGGGAATATGAGATTCATTCACAGCATGATCAGATTAATAAGGGATTGGCTGCTTTGACATAATACCACTAAATGATGAGATAATGTTGGGCAGCAGGACCACACGGCCGGATGCAGCTTCTGTAGAAGCAGATGTAGAGCAAATTCGGGAGTCAGTAAGAGATGAGATCATTGTGAGACTTGTACACTCGAGGAGCGGTTTATTTGACAAAGAAAAGGCTGCAGTACACTTGTACATGCTTTCTTTTATGAGCTTTCTTTGTCTCAAGCTTAATACCTAATACAGTGAGATATGTGCATGTGTGCACTTCTTGGCTCAACCACGTTAACTGATGATGCTATCATAATTTCTGGGAATTAATCCCATGTCGTCCTGTTAACCGGTCCAGGAATGTTGATCTTGAATGTAGTCTTGAGATCCCGAGGGATGTGTGTTTGGTGATGAGACATGTGGCTATAACACATGATACTATATACGTATGCATGACATAAATTGATACCATTTCATCCCCCCTTTGGGAGATTTAAGTCCCTCACAACAATTCGTTCAGCAGTTAGAAAAGCCTAGCAATGGTATCCGAGGAAAAGTGAAAGTGTACCAGTAAAAAAAAAAATCCAATTTCATCCAAACTGGCTCCCCACTGACCCGGCATTTGTTCTCTAGCCAATCTATGATCATCCATCCCTACCAGCATTGTCTTTTAGTTCCTTTTAGTTAAACTTTTAGAGTTTAGACATGGCCGTAGTGAATGTTCCGTCGGGTGCAGTGTTATTAGGTATAAGTACAGCAATGTTCTCCAAACTTTCAGCTAGCATCCAATCTAATGCGTGTCTATTTTGCCATGTCATTCTACTTGTTTCCTGTAGCTAGTGCCCTGAGAGCCTCATTTGTGTAACTAATGAACCACTGCTGGTTATAATAGATATAATTGATCCAATCAACATTTTTGTTTCGTGTCAATATGGATTTGAGGCCTGCTTTTACATTTCTAGCTTTAAACTCTTCAGGAATTCATGTGGGTTGCATCGTAGCATCTAAATATACGCTGAGGTCTGCCGCATACTGCCTCTTAAACCTGTGGGCTCGATTTCAGAATCAGAATCAGAACCGTTTATTGCCGATGTATGTTTCACATACAAGGAATTTGTCATGGCGGGTGGTGCATAACATTAAACAATAACATTAAACAGTCAACAACAATCAACAGTGCAAGAAATAGAAACATTAAAATGTACAATATAATTTAAAAGAATATAAAATAAAGTGCACAACAAACAGATAACAGGACTGTAAACAAGTGTAATGTAAAAGTAATGTAAAAGTGACAAGTGTATTAAAATATGAAGGGATGTGCAGGGGAACTAGTAGGGAGGTAGGAAAATTGTCCTGGGGATGACAGAGTCAGTGTCAGTGGGGGACCCGGGCTCTGTTAATGAGCCCGACTGCCGACAGAAAGAAACTGTTCGTGTGGCGTGAGGTCTTGGTCCTGATGGACCTCAGCCTCCTGCCAGATGGAAGGGGCACGAACAGATCATGTCCAGGGTGAGAGGGGTCGGCTACAATCTTTCTTGCTCGCTTCAGGGTCCTTGAAACGAACAAGTCCTGGAGGGACGGCAGATTGCAGCCAATCACCCTCTCAGCAGAGCAAATGATGCGCTGCAGCCTGCCCTTGTCCTTGGCAGTGGCTGCAGCGTACCAGACCGTGATGGAGGAGCAGAGGATGGACTCAATGATGGCTGTGTAGAAGTGCACCATCATTGTCTTTGGCAGGTTGAATTTCTTCAGCTGCCTCAGGAAGTACATCCTCTGCTGAGCCTTCTTGGTGATGGAGCTGATGTTCAGCTCCCACTTGAGGTCCTGGGATATGATGGAGCCCAGGAAACGGAAGGACTCCACAGGACTCTGGAGGTGCAGCTGTTGGTGTACAGGGAGAAGAGCAGAGGGGAAAGAACGCCGCCTTGGGGGGAACCGGTGCTGATGGTCCGAGAGGCTGAGACGTGTTTTCCCAGCTTGACGTGCTGCTTCCTGTCAGACAGGAAGTCTGTGATCCTCTTGCAGGTGGAGTCGGGCACGTGCAGCTGGGAGAGCTTGTTGTGCAGCAGAGACGGGATGATAGTATTGAAAGCAGAGCTGAAGTCCACAAACAGGATCCTGGCGTAGGTTCCTGGGGAGTCCAGATGCTGGAGGATAAAATGAAGGGCCATGTTGACTGCGTCGTCTACAGACCTGTTGGCTCTGTAGGCAAACTGCAGGGGGTCCAGGAGTGGGTCAGTGAGGGCTTTTAGGTGGGACAGGACCAAGCGTTCAAACGACTTCATGACCACAGAGGTCAGGGCGACGGGCACTTGTTTACTCTAATTATGTTTTGTACACCACCTGCACAGGTACTTAACCTCTCTATGCGCTGTTAGGAGGTCGTGGTCATTACACGTATTTCTGTGAGATCACTTTGGCTGGGTAGAGAAGATGAATCTTTCATGGGCGCAACCCACATACTCAGCTCATCCCACAAATGCATGTTCCTTACAAATGTGGCACCATTTAAAAGGGAAATAAACAGGTTTCCAACAGTATACGATTCATTGCCAAGAAGCATTGTTACAACAAATAATCTACCAAACACAAATTTCCTTACTTTTTGTCCTGTTTATTTACATCTGAACCAACGTGACGTAATACTTTGGTCTAAATGGTTTAGTTTAAATATGAATTAATTTAACGTGATGATACTGGGCCTTTTTCACAGCAGACATGTTGGCCTGTCATGGCAGGAAGATGTTTTTAAGTCTTGATACGATATAATTATGTCATCGTATTGATCTCACTCTAAATCAAAGTACCTAGCGGAGGCATGGAAGGAGTAATAAATACAGGTTCCACGTACAGCCACTCAACAATATTGCTTCCTTATTTATATTAAATAAATTTAAATGATCAGATGCATTTGTTTCTATTATTTTGGTCTGATTCAGTTATTTGAAGTAAATGGTCCCAAATACACTTTTTAAAAGAAATTACAATCATATCCTATTCTGAGATTGAGACACTAAAGGATAATGTGGGTACGTGAACCTTGAGTAAAATAGTGTTTTTTGAAGAACTGTAGGATGTTTCATTCGTTACATTTAAAGCGGCGTCTTCTCGTCCCGCTGAAGGCCAATGTGTGATCGTAGTTTACAATTTCTATCCACATTAGAAACCGGCAATTTTAACAACTTTTCCAATAAACAAATAGGAGGGATTATTTGAAGGGAGACTTTTAGATAGGCAGTGCGCAAAAACACACATCAGAGACACAGATATTGTACAACTCTTTATTTGACTTAAAAACTCAATTTTGCTGCCATCCTCATGAAAACAGATCCTGGTTTACAATTCCAGAGACTGGAAGAAGTAACATATGAAAACATGTCCGTTTGTAATAGTCCAGTAATACTTTTTTTTGTCTCAAATTTAATCTTGCTGGTTATTGCGAAGAAAACAAAAAGCCAGTGTGAAGTGATGATTTCTACGGCTTATCATGCAGTGATCGGCCGCCTGTGCAATATCCAGCTTCACCCGGGCCGCTTGGTTTTAAAACGGCCGCAGCTACCGAGAAACATCCAGCCTCGCCTCGCTATCAAAACCTGTCGACTATCAAGTTAAAGGGAGAGCTGTAAAAAAGACAAAGTCATCACTCTGAAGGCACTCCCTAAAGTACTAACAAATCAGAGCAAAAACCATCACACTGGCACCACATCATGTCCCTTTGTTCACAACTCTGTGTAGAAAAACAAAAACACTCCAGAGAACAATTCCATTGACAACAATGCAACGAGAGGAGCTACAAACAAGCCAGAGGGCAGAATTGTTGAACATACGTTTTGAGACATCATTTAATCATATACAAGATTTCCCATTTTCAGTAAACACTGCAAGCACAGTTTTGCAGTGGAAAAAACAAATAATGCAGATGATAACTGTAAGACAACTAAAAAGGATGCCGATTAGGGTTGGGTGATATGTTTGAAATTCTCCAACTGGCCACCGTCAGCCCAACAACGGGCAACATATCCACTCAGGGGTGTGCGATGCCGTCTCCCTCTCCTCGGAAGCAGGCCATTCAATTATCAAAACAAAATGACAATTTCGTCCAATCGCCCAACCCTAATGGCGATAACAATATAAATGAACATGCCTTAACAGGTGGCTCAGTAGGTTTCGGACACAGGAAGGCAGATTTAACATGCGTCATAGGCTGGCAATTATTTTATCTCGACCAAATGCTTACATATTCTTTTTGGCAAAATAGCGGGGCATTTCTTCTTCTTTCTTTTGGATTATCCAAATTGGACTTGTTCAAAGTCATTCTGACTGCAGGTTTAAACTGGATACACTGAAGGCTTTCCTTTCCTAAGAACTTCTAAGGCATTAATAGTAACGGACACAAATCATGGGAATGCTCTTTGTTTAGTCAACTATGAAAAACAAAAACAAATCTACAGTCAACAAAAAACAAAAACATTCTTCTAAAGCTAATGCTGTAAACCCCAAATAGCAATCATATGGCCGGCTCCTATTGGTCGCCTGCAACAGGCTGCCACCATTGACAGGCGTGCAGTTCTAGCCACAAACAGAAAGCAGAAACATAATTCATCAGAAGCGGCAAGATGTCCAAGTATGATCTACGCAACTCTAAATACTGAAAGACCTTTTCTAAAAACTAAAAGTGAGTTTGTCTGGTGAGCCACAATTTGCTGGGGGGGGGGGGGCAGTAAGTAGAAGAAGATGATTGAGAATGAATGATATCCAGAAAAAAGAAAAAGAAAATAAACAATTTCCTGCATTCTGGGTAAAAATACTGAACACGTGGCGACTAAGTCTGAGCAGAGGAAAATATGGTGCAACCGGCAATGCACTGAATTTTGGTTAAAAACAAAACAAATCGATCACATGACCTGCGAGCCTCTCACAGTATCGGTGGTTCTTCAATATCAAACACATCTTCAGTAGGAAATGAAGTGGATCGATGCAAAGATACAGATCGCTCCCACCCAAGGTATTTACACATGTTCTCGTCCATCTGGTGGCTGTTTTTAATCGAACAACATGTCGGGGCCAAAAAAAAAAAATACAACAAATAAAAAAAGCCTAATTCTCAAAAGTGGAGAAAAGGGAGCTGCACTCTCACCCCCCCCCCATGTAAAGCAGTCAGCCCCGCTGCTGGTGACTGAGAGGATGTCGTCATTCTGTATGTCAAAAGTCGAGACCAAAGAATTTCTTCAACAGGAATCATTTCACGATGAGGGCTTGGATTGTTGGAGGAGCCGTCGCTGCGGCACTATGCAGCCACCTTGTTGTCCTTCTGGAAAGAAACAGCAGCAAAACTTTACAACAGCCGTACATTTACTTTACTGTCAAATGCATGTTATATTTAAATATAGTAAAAGCTTTGTAATGGAACAAGTGTATAGTATCGTAGTATTACGTTATGAGAACATGACAATGAATTAATAAACTGGTTATGAAGATAATGACATGTAAACTATGTTACGAACGTTTGATATCATCACATCCTCTTTGGAGCTCATACATGTTGGAAATTGGGAGGTGATAAAAATGATGTAAGCTTGCTCTGGAAAAAAACTAAACAATTCATTTCTGTCCAAAATCCCTCAGAGAACTGAGAGAGCTGCACTTCAGTCCGACTTTTGCATTTAACAATTTTTAGAAGTGTTCTACATTGTAGTTATGAAGTGAATTGTATCAAATAATGAAATGTGTCAAACCGTTCGTAACTGGACGAAGTACAATTATAATTCCTCCCTAAATCTGACCAGAAGAGATATGAATAAATATCATCGAGTAGCTGCATGTCAAGCAACCGTCATGTTTGCAAGATACAAAGATAAATAGACTGAAAGCGGTTAAGATCTTTAAGTAACATTATGACTATTTCAAAGTTAAGTAGCCTACTTCACATTAAAGAGTCTTTACCTCATGATCTGAGGCACAAACATGAATGCATGAGAAGTGAACGGAGCCATCTAGTGGCCAAAGTGAGACAGTTCGGTAGACTGAACTGATGTGGTTTTGCTGCTTGAATCAACATTAAACTTATCTGGAATAATAACGTATAAACTGAAGCTCCTCGTTTGTTCAAGTCACTGGATTTCTTGTAGTTCTGAATTTTGACACGCATTAAAAAGAGGCTTCGTCAATTTGAAACTGATTTATGAAAATGTCCTCCAGACCAAACAGACAAAGTCCAGCTGCTTTAAATGAAGGAGCCTACTTGTATCATGTAAAACCAGGAGGGTTCCTACGTTTCTGCTTAGTTTAGAATGTCAGAATTTCAAAATCACTTAAGGTATTATATTACGCACAAAACTCTTATGACGTTACGCACTCATGGTTTTCTTACATTATGTTTCTAATTATTACATTTATGAGTTGCTACACCTATTTAATGATCTGAGGTCATGAAGCTGTTGGATTTACCCTATATTCAAAATCAGAGAAATCCCGGCCTCCTCTGCCGCCTCTGAATCCGCCTCTGAAACCGGGCGGAGGACCTCGGGGGGGCCCGAAGGAGCCTCTGCTCAGCGACCGCCCTCTGCCTCCGCGGGGCCCCATGAAGCCCCGGCCGCGGAAACCTCCTCTTCCTCGATTGTGCCTCAGGGGGATGCCAAATGTCTCGGAGTTCATCCGTCTCTCTTCTGCCCAGGTTGTCCTTCGCTCCCTGACAACACAAAGGGTTTTTAAGTGTACTAAAGTAGTAGTACATACATGTAGTACGAGTACTTTGTTTAGTTCCATAATGTCGGGTTTTATCCGTGTAACAAATGGAGCCTTAATAGAAAAAATTATAAAAACATCGGCATCAGGTTGCCCTGATAAAGTCAAAATCGTTTGTTTTATATTTGCATCTTAATGAACTTTAATTTGGTTCCATTCACCTGAGGAGCTAAACATAAATAAGTGACTTACCGTGAAAACCCTCTGTCACCCCCTTTACTGAAAGAGATAAAGAAAAAAGGTTTTAGTGGATTAATAGTTTAATTTCCATGTTTAAATAAATGCATCAAGGCTTATGTGTATTTTATAAACTTGAAATGATGATTTTCACTTCCAGGTTCATACGATTTTTGTGTTTCTATTAGAAAATGTTGACAAGCTTCAAAGTTCAAAACTCTTCATTCTTATCTTGTCTGAATAGTCCTAAAGTCACCCTCTGTCCTAGAACTGAATCACAATTTCACAACAGTGGCCATATTGAGGTACCTTAAATCATCAGCGGACAGGTTATCAAAGAAGGACTTGGTCTTGTCATAGTAGGTGCTGTTGGCAGCCTCCTCCTCCTCGTTGGCCCCCTCGTTGGCTGGATGTTCGGACTCTGCAGGTTCTTCTCCATTCACTGCCTTTTCAATCTTGTCATCTGTGGTTGGAAGACATTTAGACTCAGTGACCCAGTAACAACAAGGTGGGCTGGGAAAAGACCAGAAAACGATGCTGGGATTTCTATTGCAGTGGCTGTTACAATGAAGGTACCATCTTCAGTACACTTCCATCTCAGCACGGTACCACAAGCAATTTACTTCTACTATAGATTTGCTTTTGGGAGCAAAAACTGTTTCTCGTGGGTTTTCACTAGCACAAAAGGTGATGGGATCAAATATATTCAAACCATTTTGTGCTCTAAAAATATCAATACCAGCACCTGTCATACAAGGCTTTTTAGAACTGATGATCCCTCCCACGTTTTGGAGGATACGCGCCATCTCAACAAGTACATCTCCGTTTTACACCATAAAGCCAATGGAATTGATACAAAATAAATGCAGTGTTTGTTTTTGTCAAGTTTCCTTTTGTTGCCCTATCGGACTCGGTGTGTGTGTGTGTGTGTGTGTGTGTGTGTGTGTGTGTGTGTGTGTGTGTGTGTTAAAGCCGTGCCTTTCAGTTTCAGCTTGTTCTGGAGCTCTTTGTCGATCTCGTCTTTGTTGAACTGGGCATTGGCCGTCTCAAAGTCAAAGTCTTCTTCGAACGTCATGGCGCCGTCCCGGCGCAGGTTGACTTTGCCTCGACTGCGGTTTCCTCGTCCGCGGCCACGGCGATTGGGCTGAGCACCAGCTGACAAATGACCTAAATATAAAAAAATGAAATACGGCAACAGTCAAACAAGCGACACCCGGGCCTGCTGCGCAGTCAAAAGTGTTGGGACAGTGTTACACTAGCTTTATACTCCAGCACAATATAATGAAAAAGGAGCCATGTCTGAGATTTAAAGGTGCTGCATACGAGACTGGGAGCATTTCTATTGGCCCTCAACGGTTCTCAACGCGGCGACAGCTGAGCCGGCAGCTCGCCACGCCAACATAAAACATTCACCACGTGAACCATCAAGACATCTTTTCAGGGGAAAACAAATGACTACCTCACTGACTTCAACTAATACAGCTAATGACAACAAATATTTTGGTGGTTTTAAGTGCGTTATCGGGTATTAAGTTATGGTGCAAAACTACTTACCGGTGTGACGCTTGTTGGGATCTCGGTTTTCAAGAGCGCCGTGTTCATGATCTGGCCGTGACACATGATCTGGCCGTGACACCAACTGGACCTCAGGAGCTGAAGAGCAAAAGACACCATCTTAAACTCAAGGTAAAGTGGTACGGCTCTAACTTGATTAAAATATACACCTGAAAGCAACTTCAGACATTTGCAAAGATTCAGCAAACTTTTATCAGCGTGGACTTTAACCACGCAAAGTCCTGGAGGAGTCTTTACCCCTTCTCTGCTCCAGGAGGTCGGGGGGCCTCTGGCTGCCGGAAGGGATGCCGGGGGGCCTCTGGCTGACGGAAGGGATGCCGGGGGGTCTGGAAGCCACCGCCCCAGACTGACTCCTCTGGCCCACGGGGGCAGGTGGTGCCGGGGCAGCTGATGGTGGGGCCTTCACCGCCTGCTCCAGGGTGGGACGTTTGGTGATAGAGTCCAGCTGGGGACTGATGCGCCCTGCAGAAAACACCAAAGTGAGATCCAAACGATACGGTTGTCTTTAAACGCAGCGTACTTCATCTTGCAGCAGCTGGCGGGGGCAACGACAGTTTGGGGATACACCCCATTAATGTGACTCTGACCAGGAAGGTTCTTCCATAATATTGGCACTCGACGACACAGACATCTCATTTTTAATAACTCCAATGGTAACAATTTATATATTTAGTCATAAACCCCAGCCATAAATGTCTCCCCCCCTTTGAGCACTTTAAGATGTCCTGGACTCAGTGTATTAGAAACGTGATGCATAATAGTCTCCGCTAATTCTAGTTCAACGCATAATGGGGTTCAGGTGCACAGCAGGAAGCTCAAAAGATGACATGCAGCTGTGCTCGGTTAGAAGCAGCAGGAAACAGCTGTTGCTGCAAATTTGCCAAAGAAACAAGATGCTTTGCTTACATCGGTCAATCGTTTGAGTCGTCATCAGAAAGGGTTTAGACAAAAAAAGAACTCAAAGAGATAGAGCAATATAGGCTCAATTAAATGACATTATATTTAAGATGATATTTGTGCACCAATTGATTCATACAAGCATTAACATCTTATACATCGTGTTAAATACACTGATGTTTGTCTTGCTACTTTTGAATTTAAATTTCAGCTTTCTTTTCCGCCCCACATACAAAGTCATTGCAAATAACAACTATTGTCTAGTAGTGCTTCAATTAGTGCGTCTGCCTCCTTAAATAAATAAATAAATAAATAAATGTTTCTTGAAGATGTTCCATTATGTTTGACTGTGATTGATCCCCACGTTCCACACAATCATTGCTCGTCATTTACTCAAGTACCAAAATCGACTTGTGCCCGCCTCGTCACTTGAAAAAGCGCAATCATCAAAGACAAAACTATTTTGTTAAAATCATATATTAAATCCTATCATCATGTGGGAACGGGAACCATTCTCACAGCTCTGCTTCGTGGTGCATCCTGTGCATCCATACAGTGACCGGCCACGCATTGGGAACGAGAACTACTCCTTACCTCCGGCTCCGGCAGAACCGAACTGCTGAGCTGCAAGGGGCGGGACTCCAAACTGGCTGTATGGCGGGACGGGGGCCTTGCTGAGCGCTGCATAGGACCCCGCCGACTGGAATGACGATCCCGCTGAAGCATTGCTGGATCCAAGTGACGACTAGAGAAACATTACACCATCAACTGACAACGCCGACTGTCAGGAAACAGCACTGTCACATAAATTCACATCGGGTACGCAATAAATAACAATGTGTGATGAATTTCAGTGATGGGGATTAAGTCATCATCCATAAGAAATGAGTATGCAACTGTAGTTCTGAAACGCACAAGTGCTTTAAAGACTTGTGACCGTCACTATCGCAGTGGCACATCCTGCACAAGCCTACTTTACACACTTTCTACTGCTTTTCATCCATTTCATTAAAAAAAAAAAAAGCTAGCATTCAGTGAGCCTCAATGACAAGACAGTTTATGATTATTGACATCATGGAAACAGAAACGGATAGACAAAAGAGTCAGGTGCAAATGGAGAGGTATTTCATTTAACACATGGAGCTGGAGGTGTCTAAGCCAGTTTTTATATTTCTATTTCTTTGGAACAACAGAATCAAGGCTCAGTTGTCGAACTTTGTTCAAAATGTTATTAGTGCAAAGTCAAATGAATGCAACTGGCTATTTTGTTTAATATTTAAATTTCTACATATTTTTGTTTCATCGTAACCTGAGGAGCACAGGTGTAATCAATAACACTCATCAATGACGGCTGAATTCTATTTAGGCGAGCCAGTTTCACAGCCCTGGCCCGCTGGTTGACCGAGAGGCTTTATTAATGGGATGTAGCAGTAATTAATGGTATTAGATACACCTGTGCCTTTTCCTGCTGTGACGAGTCAAAATGTGCCACGTAAAAGGGTTTATTTTTGTGTCCTCAGTGTGGCATCTTTATTACTTGACAATCTTTCTAATTCAAGAAAATACTAAAAAGAAATTAGCTTTAAAAAATGTCCTTAAAAGGTTTCCAGAGACTTGTAGAAACATATACAGAACGTGTGACAGACTGCCATTTTATAGTACACATAAATGAACCTACTTGGACTATAGCAGGGTCCTGAGGCAGGGAGCTAGTGGCTTTGGGTGGCTCACACACTGTAAGGTCCTTTATATCGCTGCCTCTGAAGATGATGTACTCAAACACCTCCTCCCGAGGTGGAACAGGCCTGTCAGTGGGCCGGTCCTCAGTGCCGAAAGAGCGAACTGTTGGGAAGATTCACAGGGTTATTCAAATTAATTAAAACTATTTTATCTTTTTTATTTTATTGAGGCTTAGTAGATTTATTACACTGGGTATTAAGTCCACATTGAAGAAGTGATACAGTATACTTTTTAATACTATGAATAGAGATGCATCATTTTGTTGTTTCATGTCTAACAGGGGGGGGGGGGGGGGGGGGGGGTGAGCCACAGACAGGCTAGAAAATTCATTTTCACATATTCTTCCTAGACAATATATCAAATAGGAATCCAACAATACAATGCAATAACTACCTGTTACTTTTTGAATAATATAATTTTACCTTTCTTATCAAATAGCCAGGGAATCTGTCATGTTTGAATGGTGAAGCACGTCGTGGTGGATTAACATGTGTCGTAACGTCATGCAAGTTCACTTGACACACGCTCAGACTCAATACTTAAAATACAACTAAGCTACCGTTATCAACCAGTGATTAACGCTTTAGTATGAGAGTATGATAGCAACAAAGCTAACTTTCTATTAAACGGTATGCCACTCGGTACCCTGCAATAACAGACACATATTTAACGGTAACCCCAAACACAAGGTAAACAAAGGAGCGTTAACTGCAGCGCCACTTAGCTGTTAGTTGGCTACAAAGCTAACGTTAGCTAACGTAGCGAACTGCGCTGAAATCAGTGACAGGTTTCCATCGTTCGACACGTGTGTGAGCTCTGATAGAGACACGTTGAGTGCTGTAGTCCAGCCCGTGGTTACGTGACTTACCTTTAGCAAGAGCTACGGTCGAGTTTTCAGTATCAATGGTGTACAAAATTCCTTCATAGCGAATCTCGGCCTTGGAGATTAGGCTAATTTTGCTGCCGATGTACGGCGTCCCTCCTCCGCTCATGTTGTCCCTCTGCTGTTAATGCCGCACGAATTTACACGGAATTAATAACTGTCAAACGAGAAGTCATGCGTGTTACTTTCAGAGCCGTAGTTCTAAGACTACATTACACAGATTGATAAGTAACGCCGTGAGTAAGCCTCGCTCGTTTCAGGACTGATTTCTACCACAACATGGCCGTTTACGTTTTCCTTCGCCCGCCGCTAAGGATGTTGGGAGAAGGGCTGCGTCTCATTCCTCTAAAGCTACCTCCTCTTCCTTCCACTGCTACCCTTTCCTCGTCAATGTTAAAGAGCGATTTGACAACAACTAAGGGGAACTCAGTAATACCAAGACCGCACGTGCAGTGTTGGTCACATTTACGATTATTTTTTGAGCGAAGAAAATTAGTGAATTAATCCTAGGGTGCTTGACAAAGGTTTGAGATCCAGCCATTCTATCATATCGCGATATTACACGGGACGGCCTCTGGCCACCCTGCCCCCATTATTGCCCGATAACACAATTTTAGATGCGTAAAATGTACATATACCGCATCATTTGTTTTTGACACACCATATTTCATAAACCCTGAAACTAGCGAGAGGCGCAGATAGTATGCCACGGGTGCAAAGTGCCCGAGCTTGGGATCGTTATGTAACACTATTGCAACACCTCTTCAAAATAGTTCATTAAATTAGACTCGAAGAGAAATCATGAAAAATACAACTAGGATGCCCCCCTCAGCTAATGACGTCAGATCCATTCCCACAATGCCTAGTAACACGCAGGCGCACTGTAAAATAAAAAAAAAATAAGACAGCTATCTGTGATCAGAGATGGCGGGCGCCTCCGACCCCCTGGAAGATATGCTGTTTTCAGAGGTGGACGAAAAAGCTGTGAGCGATCTAGTGGGCTCACTGGAGTCACAGCTCGCTGGCCAAAGCAACCTAGCAGGCAAAACAGACGAGAACGGAGGCGCAGGCTCGGTGGCCCCCGCTAACCATCACTTAGGAAAAACGCTACCAGCTCCAGTGGGCACAACACTAGAACAACAACAACAAGGACGGCGTAATAAACCCGAGATGCGCCCCGAGATCAACTCAAAAGACGCCAGCCCGTATACAACTGTCACGTCTCCTTCTCCGGACTCTACCCCTTCCTTTGGCGAGCCGTCGGCCGCTTCGGCTGCCTGCGCGAACGCCACCAGCACCAGCGGCTCGCTATCACATGGAGCATCCATCACAACATTGACTGCGCCTGGCGTGTCAACTTTGGCGTCCGCGCCGGTCAGCATCAGCACCACATCCAGCCGGGGGTCTAAGGGCAGCCCGGGCTCGTGTGGGACGTCGGCGGAAGAAGCTAACCCGCCGAGGAAACGCATAAGCGCGCCGCGGAGGAGCGCCTCGGCTCGGATAAAGAGTTTGAACGGTGCGGCGGTAACGACGAGGAGAAACAGCAACTGCTCGGCGGCGGCTGAGAACGTGAGCTCCGTGGATACCGGCGCGACGACGCCGGACTCCGCTCGACCGGCGACGTCCTCTATCAACACTTCGACTTTCACCCTAACGAACGCTAACCTCCCCGCGGGTCAGTCGGCTATTGCTCTGGACCGGGGGACTCCCACCATTGCGTTGCACAGACTCCCGAATCACATTGTAGCGAGCATAGCCCAGAACGGCAGCGGGACCAGTGTTTCGGCCTTGGTCCAGCAGGGCGCTCGCGTAGGACCCACCTCCACCACCACCTCCCCCTCGGCTTCACAGGAGAACCACAGCACCGGGGCTTCCAAAACAGACGATTGTCAGTCCAAAATTGTAATGTCAAGCCAGTCTGGTAGTGTCAACTCCGTAATAAACACTGTCCCCACTGTCACGCCAACGACAACCACAGCAGTAGCAGCGGCAGCGGCCACAACGTCCACAACGGTGACCCAGCCTTCGAGCTCCGCCGCGGCCGCTGCTTGTGTCGCAGCAGCAGGTGCCGTGGCGAGTTCCGCGTGTGGAAGCGGTCAGACCACGTCGGTGACGACCGCTGTCAGCGTGGTCAGGCCCACGCTGCCCGCCGCGGCCACCGTCGCGCAGACTCAACCCCGTCCTGGACTTGCAGCAGCACCTCAGAGGATGGTGGCCCCCCAGCTGATCGTCAGACCACCTCAGCAGCAGACGACCATCCAGCTGCCCCCGGGGTTCACCATCCCACCGGGTAAGGTTTGCAGGATGGGGTTGTGGGGGAGGAGAGCAGCACACCTGTGTTAAAGTAACCTTACCTGAGGCTCATTGAGGTGTGTGTGTGAGACACACACCCTGTTCTCCTCCCATGTTTGTCAATGTGTTGGGGAAGCTTTCTAAGTTGTCCTGTGTGTGCTCCTAGTAGCTGTACTGTGAGTTTTATCTTATCAATGGGGGGATTGAACACTTCCCCCAGCTCGGTTGTGATATCACAAAAGAACCATGAGAAATAAGAGAAAGCTTGCATGAAGTTTGCATTGAAACTGTGAGATTGAATGTATATCTGCACTTTTGTTTTGTAATTTAGCTTTCTTATGTCTTTAACTCAAACTTGTGGATCCACAGTAATGCGGCCCCCCCCCCAAGGCTAATGATGATTTTATGAGGTCACTGTGAGGAGAAGACGGGGCTCCCTCCAATGAACCCATGAATAAACCTGACCGCCAGTGTTTTCACACACCATGTTCTGTTAACAAAGTGACACAATCAGGCTTTGAAGGTTTTTCCATCTACGACGTAGTGAACGGCAGCTGCTCTCTCATGACTGTCACCAGTATTTCAAACGTTTGTATTTTTCCTTGGAGCATTTCCAAGAATGATAATTAGAAGGATCTCCTTTGCCAGGTTACATTTTTTTTGAAGAAATATGTCTTAACGTCAGTGCAAACACATTTTGAAATGTTCACCACTAGAGCATAAAGACAGTCAAACTTTGACTGTGACTAGCATACAGTTTTACTGCAAGATTCTTCTTAGTGTAAATACTTTTTAGTTTTCTTGATACTGGGAGAATTGCAGATCTACGTTGTTCCAAGTGTTTCAAAGGCTTTATGTAATAATCCAATTAACATACATTGTACACATTTATGGTCGCCACAAAGAAACTAACAGAAGACTTTTGCCAGGGAGCCAACCTCTCTGAAGCTCCTGCTCTGTCTTTTGGGGAGAATGGCGGGTAATAACTGCAATACAGTGGGAGTGTGTGTGTGTGTGTGTTGTGTGTGTGTGTGTAGCCTCTCCAGCTGTCTTTCTTTTAATCCTGCTCAGAGTTACTCACCTCAGGAATAATGTCACAGTCACAAAAACCAAAGAGAATGATCCGAATTGACCTCATCTCTTCTTCTTCTTTTGACTTTATGGAAATTCTGCAAAAGGTAAACAAGTGTATAATAACATTTGATCTTGACCTGACATGGGACACCTCACAAGTAACTGTAATCCTAGCCTTTTGAAAAGAAGAGCAAAGAGTCCGTGCTTCAGGAGAAACGCTACCAGTCGCGTTGTAAGCGATGAAATAAACAATAATACGCGACGGGACTGTCCTGACTCATGACAATAACAGATGTCATGTTCTATTTAAGGATGCCTCACATTTAGACCGTGATGGCCACTTGCAGCAGAAGAAGCTCATCACTTTGGCTTGTGGTCGGTTTAACCCACCGGTCCGGCTTGGTGCAGCAAAGTGCTGCTGCTATGGTGAACTGCGGTTAAACATTCCTCCTGCGCCGGTTAAGAACCGGGGTTAAGCGTTCGGATGGGACTTCTTGAGCTGTCCCGTCACACAACTTTAACAGACAAACTCTGAAACATTTTCGGTGCCCCTGGTATGAGATCATTCACCGTTCAATACCAGCGCACTTCACATAATCAGATGAATCGCTTCCGTTTGTTGCCATTTAGTGGGGCAATCGAATGTTTTAATTTGCCTAACCTTCATTCATTTCCAGCGTTGAAGTGGCTTTGCCACCCAGAAAACATTTGCATTGGACACTGGATGCTTGTTTAGAGAATTTAGTTTTTTAAATCGCTGTTTAACCTGCAAACCTCCCTGAGGATGATACGTGGTGATCGGTAGAATCCACTAACTATCCACATCCAATCAGGGCTGGGCGATATATGGTCATCCTTCCAACAATGTGATATGAGACTAGATATCGTTTTTGGTTTGGGATATCGTAATATGGCATAAGAGTTGTCTTCTCCTGGTTTTAAAGGCTGCATTACAGTAAAGCGATGTCATTTTCTGAACTAACCAGACTGTTGTAGCTGTTCTATTATTTGCCTTTAGTCATTATATCCACATTACTGATGATTATTTATCAAAAATCTCTGTCAATATTTTATAAAAAGCACCAATGGGCAACCCTACAATATCGTTGCATATTTATAGATATATAAATATCTATACATATCAATATAGATGCACTTAGGTGGTTTAAATACTATTCATTGATAAATGTTCTCCGTGATTCTCCAGGGATGGTGTTGGTGCGCACAGAGCTGGGCCAGCTAGTGATGGTTCCTCAGCAGGCGTTGGCTCAGGCTCAGGCTCAGGCTCAGGCTCAGGCTCAGGCTCAGGCCCAGGCCCAGGCCCAGGCCCAGGCCCAGAACAACGTCACTCCACGACCTGCCACCCCCACGACAGGAGCATCCTTCAGAGTGACCACTCCTCAGGTGAGACCCCAGCCCCAGAGCACACATGGTAGCTGCCGCCTGTAGACTTTCAAAGG
Organism: Leptoclinus maculatus; assembly: GCA_032191485.1. Lineage (NCBI taxonomy): Eukaryota > Metazoa > Chordata > Actinopteri > Perciformes > Stichaeidae > Leptoclinus > Leptoclinus maculatus. The sequence goes on along the minus strand of JAVDOI010000001.1, from coordinate 42,939,898 downwards.
TGTGACCGATAGCACACAGTTTCTATTTTACAAAAATATTTAAAAATTCAGAAAAACGGAGACTAATAAGAGACGTTGCAACACTGCAACATTTGTGGAGGAGACTTCCTAATTTTCCTAAAGACAGACACCCAAAATTCGCAGTTATTTTTCTGGCTCATGAAGGTTTTTTGCCTGTACTTGTCAGTTATTGTTAGGTGCATGTTTGAATAAGAACAACAAGAAATGTCTCTCTGTAACCATGATTTACATTTACATCTTTACTGTGATAAGCACATCAAAAGCATGCTTTTATATTAGTTTCAACACTTCATAAATATGGGCATTTTATACAGTGTATAGAACATTCACAAGTGAAGTCCACGCAGACGTGTAAAGAGCGCTTATTCTAGTGTAATCAGAACAATTAAAGGATCAGAAATGAATCATGCTTCATGTGGCCGATACGGTTCATCATGAAAATAGCTCAGATTCAGGCAGCACGAGTGCTTTCCAGTGACAATAAGGTTGGTTCTTTTTGGGTCAGTTTTTTTAGATCATCAGCATGAAAGAGAAAAGTGTCTTTATGCTTCTTCATAATGTGGCCTCGGGGGACCGTATTGTTGCTGCATGTGAAAACCATGCGACTCCAAATTTGACAATGTACTTTTTTTTTTTTTTTTTAGATAAACTCGAGGATTAAATGTTCCTTTATTGGCTGTAGAGATCGTCCTACTTATGTCCTGTATAGCTTGAGACGTCCCGAAGCACATCCTAAGCATCTGTATCTGGACATATTTTAAAAGGATTCGGTTTGAATCCTGTCTTTATTGTACTCTACTGGGTTTTGTCTTCCTCGGCCTGCTCAATTATCAATATCACGATTGAGATCAGGGCCAAACAACGTAATCAGGACATCCTTGTGTATTAGCCTACATATCATGTTTAAAAGAAAACTTTTTGAAAAAGGCATCGTCAGAAAGCTGCAAACAGGGCAGTTTTTCCTTAACTCTGAAATAATTCAGGGATACATGACAATACTGAATGGACTGATAACCGGTTCTTGTGGGTTTGAAAATGAAGAGGAGTTAATATCTAGGACAGCAGAGAAGAGTTTGATCTCACAGATGCTGCAGATGGTGGACAGCTCCTGGTGCTGAAATAAGGTCCAACAGACAGATACGTAGCACATGAAAGATAACAGCGTTTTATTTGGATTAAAACAATATTGTGTTTTGATTTCAACAATTCGCATTCATCAGAGATTCAGAAACACCGATATTGAGGATATTATTTTATTGGATAGATAGATAACTGTTGCAATAGAAAACTGTTAGCCTGTTATCGGCTAACATGGGTAAGATACATAGGATGTGTTCTCCACCGCATGCTAACATACTATTCATACCATACCATTTAGTACAGTGCCGTCACGCTGCGTAGTGTGAGGACTTTTCGTACGCGAGAGAAAATGGACAGCGTGAGCTTACTGGACACACTCAACCGCCCCAAAATGCATTGCGGCTCCTCAGACTGTCCAATGGCGGACCGCGAGTCCGACATTTAAATAGTTAAGTGCTGGAGGAAATACTTACGAATACTATCGAGAGACAACGAAGTACAGTTTAGAGGCAAAGCCTCTGCTCTCAACAGTCGCTCGGACCGGTAACGTCGCGATCGACTCGGCCGTGTGACGCAGAGAAGACTTAAGAGAATACTTCAGTGTGAACGGTCTGCATGTAATTGCACACTCAGTCTTCACCGTGCTAGCAGTAATCAGTGCGTACAGACTGAGCTCATATGCAGTACAGTAACGTACACAGACGTGTGTTTTATATGGAGCATTCGTTCATCTGAAACTAAAAAAATTATTCAGACCACACAGACATTTGTATCTACTCCACCTGTAAAGCTTTGCCGCTCCCCAAATCCAACATCCGCTGTCCTTCACCAAGGCGCTGACCTCAGACCTGAAGTTGGCACCGCAGAACCGCTTCTTAGGATGAGTTCAATGCGGGAGATTGTATTCTGCCAGTTTCATGCATTTCCCACAATGCAACGGTCATGAGAGCGACCGTGACTGAAAGTGTCACATTGCACAGACTATACTTTCTGTACGTTTCAGTCTTTTATGAACGTCACAACCGATGACCTTTTTGTCAAAATGAGTTGGACCGATTCCTTCGGAGGAACGCTGATCTGATTGTTATGGCTGATATGGGGGGGGCAAGCACCTCATTAAGCGAGCAGCGTAGCTCTCCGACGCCTAATTGGGATGTGATTAACACGCTTAGCCATGTAATTATCAGAACGATAGAGCGTTCCCGATTATTTTACGTATAGATTAAACTGCGATTAATAGGTGAATTAATGTCTCAAGGCTCCTTAATGACTTCACGGGGGTCCTCATCACACTCTAACGAGCCCACTGAATCATTCATTGGAATTAGCTTATGATCACCTGTGGATACATCATTCACGGAGAGACCTGCGTGCCGAATCCACACCTTTAACTGGCTTTAATGATGAGATCACCGGGTAGTTTGTCTCTCGCTGTTTCTCTGCAAATCAAGCAGGAAATGGACCGGATAAATATTTCTTCGGATTAGAGCATTTTGTTTTCCTCGTTCACCTCAGAACATGCAACACTGGCACATCAGAGGGGTTGAAACGTATACATTGGCGTGTTAGAGTCGGCATTCGTTATTAGAATAAAAGAAAAAGATAATAAAAAAATCTATCTTGCCTGCAAGGCATTTAAAACTGATTTTGATTCCCTTCAAATAGGTTGCACTGTGTTGCATTTCATCCTGTTTTGCAGCGTTGTTGCTCAGTTATTTTCTCCGTTTTTAAAACTTCAGAAGAAGACGATGCCCATGGCAGTTTTTCCAAAGCCCAAGTTGACTTATTCAAACTGCTACGACCCAAAACCCAAATGCTGAGTCATGATTCGAGCAGAAGATGAACGAAAATCGAAAACAAAAAAATCGGATTTGCGGAGCGTGAACCAGCGAATCTGGCAGAGCTCAATTCAATCGACTCATCGATTAATCGAGTAATTGTTGTGGTCAGGTGACATTTGGAGAATATGCGCTCAATCAACAAGCCCTCAAATCCCAACTCAATGTTTTGTAACTGAGCTTTGACTTTCGTTAAGTTTTTCCAACGTCAGCAAGAAATTCATAAAATCAGGTAGCGTGTCCTCTATGGTCTCTCAAATACTGTCCCGTCATCATCTAATCCGTCTGACACATAGTATAGTATACGTACAAAAAAAACCTTCATATTGTACTTTAAAGTGATAACATTGAGTTCAAAGATAACTGAGGACAAGTTTGACAATTTATTGAAACTCTGGAAAATAATGCGCACGCTTTTCCAAATAGTAAGTAAGGGCATAGAGAAGTGTGTTTTAAAATATTGCATGGTTATAGTCATCTGGTCAGACTATCGATGGCAAAATACAGTAATAACTGCTTTAGAGAGAAGCCTGGTTTTCTTTTCAAGGCCAAGTGCTCGATTGGACCTCAACAGTTAGTCTTACAACACTGTGATCCTCTCAAGCCTGCAGTGAAGATTCCCCCTAAAGACTGTCTTGATTCACCTGAGATCTCCTGCTCATCACATCACGAACTGCAACGACAAAAGTCGGACACTAGAGGGCAGCATTCCACTATCTTTCTTTCTTTTTTTTTTTTTTTAATTCATCTAAACTTTTCCTCTTTGCTTCTACCTCTACTTCTGAATCAAACTACTTCCTGCTCCCCTAACACTCTCCACAGTGAGACACGTGCTACTATTATGAGAATTGCATACAGTATCTCTGATTGCAAAAAGGAAACGGGGAATATAATAACGTGTTAATCGTCGTATCAGATCAGACACTAAATGTCCAGGAAATACAGCCCCACCGTGCCAGCCCCATTCATGAGACGCAGCAGTGTGTGCTGCATTGGTGCATCTATGCAGTATCACTCTCTGCTGTGTGGTGGTGGGAGGTTTCTACCTTCTCAGGTAGTATTGCTGCACTACAGGCCGAGCTGAAAGAGGCCACGTAACAACCTTTTTGAAACTGACATTATTGTTTCCTAATCGATGGAAAACAAATTCCACTCTCGTACTTTTCGCAGCATAAAGTGATGCTCACACAGACTCCACAGACGGAAGTCCGCATCAGTTACACAACATCCTCCCCTCCCGCCTCCTGCACTCGCACCTGCATCCACCCCGATGCGGGAAAAAAAGCCCCCTCTGCAAATAAAGAGACTGGCAGACTGTCATCGCCTCTCACCGCCGCGCCTGTGACAAATTAGCCGGGCCGCGGCGTCGCCGTCTCGACAGGAAAAGCGGTGGCAGGGAAAAAATGAAAGAGAATGGTGTTTATTCCCAGAGCTCAGCCCCTCCGTCGGCCTGTCACTCTTCCCGTGACCCCCCGAGGGGAGGAACGGAAGGCATCCCGAGCTTCCTTCCTTCCATACCTGTTAAATCATTCATCATCCAACTGCCTGATTATTTTACAAAAGCTAACAAGGCTTTTGGTTTTCTCAAGAGCGTGTTCGTGTGCAAAGAGGAGAGAGAGAGAGAGAGAGAGAGAGAGAGAGAGAGAGAGTGAGCAAGACGGGGAGAGAGAGGCATTGCCAGCGGCGGGATGCACCCCGTGGCTCTCACCATCACCCCCCTCTCCCCTCACACACCCGCTTCCCCCCGACTTCTCAGTGCAACATTCTTTTGGATCGCACACAAAACTTTTTTTAAGCGGTGGGGAAACTCCCTCCTCCTCCTCTCTTATCCTACTTCTTCTTGCCTCTTTCCCTCTGTCCTTGGCACGGCTGTGTGTCTGCGTTTTGTGTGCAAGACAAATGGTGTGTGTGTGTGTTGGCCCGCCTATGAATGGAGGGTTGTGTGCCAGAGGTCGGGGCATAGGCCCTGTTGGGTTGTCTCGGCCCACAGCCAGGAAGTGTGTATGAGTGTCTCTCTGTGTGTGTGTGTGTGTGTGTGTGTGTGCACCCACCGCCAGGCCGCCCCATTGGCTCCTGCACCTTTTAATATGCTAATAATAATAAACAAACTCCAGTTATGACACATTTCAGCATCAACCTTTATCAGAACCGACAGTATCTCCATTGCAACCTACTTTGAATGGTACACATCTCATTATTGAGTATATTTGTCAAACACACCACTGGGTCCCATATACTGCATATACTGTACTTTGTATACAGTATATATATATATATATATTATACACGCAGATTGAAAGAGATAGCAGACAATGTCAGACTCCAAATAAAAAATGTAGCACCTACAAATCAACACGAGACATCTTGCTTATTTAGTGCATCAATTAGCAATGAAATGCAACAACGCACCAACCCGAAGAAACGCTTGTTGGGGGGGGGGGGGGGGGGGTTAAAAGGGGGGCTGGATCGTCAAGGGGGGCTGGATCGTCAAATTACAGCTGAACGTCGGCACCTAAACCTCCCAGTTTTGTGCCCGTCAAAACAAATACAATAAAGGAATCTGTCCAAATGTACACACTGTACATGTAGAGGAGCGTGAGCAGCCGGATCTCTCTTGTTTATGTCCCGCATGGTCTGTTTGTACTAACTGGGAGGTTTTATTTCTGTCGTGTGTCTTCTGTGTTCTCCAAGGAGTGTCATCAAAACAGTTTCACCACTCTACTGTAGTAATCATCTCCTTATTACAGGGGGTTTAAGATTCAAACATGTCTGCTACATACCTGTAATGTCTGTTCCAAGAAACACCAGTCTCTACCAAACCATCATCATCATCATATCTCATGTCTGCGTTTCATAGTCAACCGCTTGTACGCGCTTTAGAGGTGACACTACAGTTTTTTTAACCAATTGATATCATCATGAGACTTCCCCAGTTGAAGACAATTATATTTTGTTTAAATATGCAAATGAGGCACTAACTTATTAAGTATGTGCTAATTTGCATACATTTCCAGAACAGACAGTGAACATTGGATAAAGCCAGGTTCAAAGTTATTTATTACATCTTTTTGTTGATGTATGTGAGTCAAAGGTTCTTACAGACGGGATTATCTCTTAATAAAAAAACATTTTGCCATGTTTTTAGAAATCAAATATTGTATACATCAGGCTATGAATGATATATGAACAAACCCCTCTGTAAAGACCTTCAGAATACAGAGAGGAATGAAACTGGAAAGTTTGGTGTATGTAAATGCTAATGAAGTGGAGATTTCTGGCTCAGAGTCTGAAGTGAACAGCCTACAAAGACGTGTTTTGTAAAATGACATACATGTTGAAGACACTACAGGTGAATAGGGTGAACAAATGCACTAGTAGATATCACCATGAAACTTCCCCAGTTGATTACTTACATTAAGACAATTATGTTTTGTATTGCAATTTTTCTGAAATGTTATGTTTAAATATGCAAATGAGGCATTATCTAACGGTAACTTTTGGTGGAAATCTACAGACCAAATAGACAAAGTAGTATGTGCTTTCCACTAGTCTGAACGGAAATTCTATTATCGTATATGTGCTGCTTAACACTCCATAAACTTTCACTATTATGCAGACGATACCCAATTATATCTATCGATCACGCCAGACAAAACCAACCAGTTAGCTAAACTCCACGCATGCCTTAAGGACATAAAGACCCTGATGTTAAACTCAGACAGATCTGAAGTATTGTACTTGGTCCTGAACACCTCCGATATGACTGCCTTTTTTTCACCTACGTAACGCAGAAAAAGTAGTTCCTGCATTAGTTACTTCTAGACTAGAGAACTGCAATTCATTATTTTCAGGCTGCTCTAATAATTCTATTTAATTGAGCAGTGCATAGAAACAGTGTTTAGCCTGTGGTGTCTCATCTTAAATACCGGCAACTTTGTCATGACCTACAGTTATCAACGAATCAACATTTCTGTATCAGGAACGCGAGTGGCAGATTGCTTCCTGTCCCTCCATCAGGTTGCGTAATAGGTCTTATAGTCATTGGTGTGGTTCGGTCCTGTGGACACACATGTCCCCTCCCCGCCTGCCATGAGACTCCAGCAGTGTGACACACCGTGACAGACTGCAACCTGACCGACACATGCTTTTTCTCCGTTTCACCCTTTTCGACACCACCAGCGTTCTTCCTTCCCGCCGCCGCGACCTTTCCTCGTCCGTCCGCGAGGCACGCCGCTGCTCTTTTCTTCTTTTCTCACTCTCTCTCTCTCTCTCTCTCTCCTCCACTCTTGCCTCTGAAACGGACGCACGCTCACCTCCGCTCCTTTTCTTTCTCTGCATCCCTTGTATTCATTCCTCCCTCCTGTTTCCCCCTTCCTCGCCCGCTTTCTTTGATATCTCTACGCTCTCTCTTTCTCTCTCTCTCTCTCTCTTCTCTGCAGTCTTCCGTGACTTCTCAGACCACCAGGCAGTGCACTTTGACCCCGGCCAAGATGGTACCGTCTCCCTCTCCAACCCAGTCCAGCCCTGCCCTCCAGACCTCCTCCTCTTCTTCTTCTTCCTCCTCCTCCTCCTCCTGTCCTGCACTCCGCCCAGTGAGACAACCCTCCTTACTCGCCTGTTGTTTCTGTCTTCTGTGCCGCTTTATGTTTTCTTCATGTATTGCTTTTCAAAAGTACTGTTGGATTTGTTTGCTGAGAAAAATGTGAAGAATTAATATTTTTTAGCTGCAACAAGTATAGAAGCCCTGGCTACTCCTCACTAGCACTAGTGGAGATAATATTTTCAGTTAAACTCTCCCACTTCTGAGGAGCCGATTTGGTGCCTTTCTAGACCTTTTCCCTGTGTTTGTGCGATTTCTCATCATACTGTACACACACTAAGGAGGCAGCCCTTCAGTGCAGATCATAGACTGTACATAAAAAGTTGGCAGCATTTGTTGGACTGCGGTTTGAGGCCTCGAGTTCACCATTTTGGCCATCGCCATGTTGTTTTTTTGCAACCAGTGAGCGGAGGTGACCATATTTGGTACTGCAGAGGAGTGACGTAGAGGCTCCGCATACGGTAGTGGTAGCGACCTGTCAATCACAAGGTAGCCCCGCCCTAAAGCATACTCCGCTTTATGGTCTATTTGACTCTAAATAGACCATAATGTACTAAATACACATCACGCTGTATTGAAGAAGACTTGAAACTAGAGATTGAGACCATAAACTCATGTTTACAATGTTTACTGAGGTAATAAATCAAGAGAGAAGTAGAGTCATTTTCTCATAGACTTCTATACAATCAGACTTATTTTTGCAACCAGAGGAGTCGCCCCCTGATGGTCAGTAGAGAGAATGCAGGTTTAAGGCCGAAGATAGCCGCTTTGTGCAGATAGAAGTGTATTTTGGCTCGCACCGCGCCGCAAGGCCGCATCCACGTATGTGATCCGTATGCGGCTTGAGCGACCAGACCCTCATGCATTTTCAGGGGCGCATTCACACCTGTGTTTAGAGCTGTCCGCTTTACGATTGCATCACATATTTTCCTCGCCAAGTGTGAAAAACAGGCCCTGAGAGATTCAAAAGAGGTGATGAGGGCTTTTGGAGTGAGAGACCGCTGATGGCGCCTTGATAGGAGGCGTCCCTTATCAGGTAGGTGACTGTGAAGGAAAGCTACGACGGCCTCCTGTCTCTCCCAGCCTCTAGCGTGCCACCGCCTCCCCTTTCTCCCCCCCCCACCCCCTCCCTCACTTGTCTGTTAAGCGACGTCCGCCGAAGTCAGGACACCAGATGTGACAGGGAGCGCCACGGCGCCTGCCTCCTGTTCTCCGTGGCCTTGCTGCGAGCGAAGGCGTCACGTCCTGTTTATCTCTCTGTCTCTTCCTTGCCCCCCCTCCACAGAAGGTCCCCGCGGCGCCGGCCGTGGCAGTGGCGGCTCCGCAGCAGGCCCCCGTGGTGGCGGTGGCCCCCCAAGCCCCGGCCCAGGCAGCCTCCCAGCCGACGCAGCCTCCTCAGACGGGCATCGCCGCGAACCCCGAAGGTCCCATCGTGTCCCAGGTCTGTTCCCTCTCTCTTCCCTCCGCCGCCCACACTTCACCCTCCAGGGTGCAGGCAGGCGCTGTCACACGGCCGCCAGCGGCTGCCGGCTGTGTCACAAGCTTCAGCCTCTCTCCCCCCCCCCCCCCCCCGGACCCAGCAGCCTCGCCGCCTTGTGCAGCTGGCCCCCCGCACCGAGAGTCTCACACATGCCCACACACGTTCACACTCGTACGTTCACACGAGCGCATGCAGACCCAAGGACACACAGACGTAACAATATTCAGAGACACACACACACACACACAGACTTACAGATGCAGGCTTGCATGCATATTCATAATCGGCACAGAGGTGCAGATTCACACACACACACACACACACACACACACACACACACGCACACACACACACACACACAGACTCTCACATCTCCATATATATATATATATTCAGGCCGGAGAGCCCTCTAAGGCCACAGTTTGTCGCCGCTGGCAGTTTGAGTAGACAGGTGCCATGTCTCATTTGGCTACAAAGATGACCGGGCAGCGTGCTGAATCTTTACCAGTCCTGGTAGTTTCATTCTGTAGCATCTCTGCTCAGTATTAATAAAAGAAGGGCAGCATAAATAAGTTCCTCTCTGCTCAGGATTTGACCCGCCGCCTTTCTTTTAACACCAAACTCTGATCCTACATCGGCACTAATCCCAGCATCCTAGTAACAAAAGAAGATAATTCATTCAAACGTTGATTAGCACTTCAGAAGTAAGATTTGAGCAACTTGTATCCCTTGCTGCCAGCTCCACTCAGATTCCCGTCATCGGGTGAATAATCGTTTTCTTGCCTCTGACAGGAAATGCAGGAGAATGTCAAGAAGTGCAAGAATTTCCTGGCCACGCTCATCAAGCTGGCGTCCCACAACTCTCCGTCCCCCGAGACCTCCAAGAACGTCAAGTCTCTGGTTCAGGACCTGCTGGTGAGCGTTTTAAAAAATGTACAACAGACGTCATGGAAGTATTGTGCTTGTGTAGTTAGGAGAGTTTATTTTGGCCAGTTTTCTGACAGGTGCTTCTTTTCTATATCCAGATTGAATCATAGTGTTTATTTAATCGTGACTTACCTTCTTTTTTTTTTTGCAGTTTAAAATATGCATAGGAGTCAGTCAGAGTGGACTCCTTTAGTGTGTTGTTGTAATGAATATGTTAGACCTGTAGATGGCAGCATGAAACCCTCCTTGCTCCAGTTGCACATTGATGAGCTGCGACCTGAGGTGCCAGGATTGGAGTTGGGGATGTCATCATGTCGCGTTCGAGTCACCGCGTTGTGCTCTAACTTACTGTGTGGGCTGTCTTGTGAACTGGTGTTTATACTTCCCCCCCCCCCCCCCCCCCCCTCCTCACCTTGACAGGATGCCAAGATCGACCCGGAGGAGTTCACCAGCCGGCTGCAGACTGAGCTCAAGTCGTCTCCGCAGCCGTACCTGGTGCCCTTTCTCAAGGTGTGGTCTTTTTTTTTTTTTTAACCTGCTCTCCGTCAGCTTTTTAAATCTGCCTCCTACACTGGCTGAGGCACTTGTTCCCTGACCTCGATCCTTTACCCTGACCCTGAAACAGCCTTTTCCCTACACTTCTCCAAAACCCTGATTTCTAAATGTCTCTTTTAAACTGGCTACTAAACAATTAACCTTAAGCTTGCCATCTACACCTGTCTCATACAACTTTGACAGATAACTGGGCCCCTCAGCTCTAAATTCACCCCTAAAATCAAACCGTTTCCTTAACTGCTCCCTAACCGGCCCCTTAAATCACTCCCTAAGCGTGGCTCCTCAAGCTGGCTCTCTCATGTATTCTCCTAAACTCACCCCCTAAAGTAGCCCTTTCCCTGGCACCAAGGCCAGTGATGGCCAGGCCCCTGACAGTAGAATGATACACACACACACACACACACACCCCTCTGGCCTGACTTCTGACTGTGTGTGACAGTGGCCCCCGCAGCCGTCCCTGCCAGCAGCCGGCGGTGTTTTCTCCAGCCAACCGCGATGAGCGTCACATCAAGGCCGCCCGACGCGGCCACAGACACACGTTGTCATGCAGCGTTAGGCCGCTTACGTCAAAATAATCTGCCTGAAATAGTCGGTGCGGGGCATCAGCTCCTCAGGTTTCGGCAGTGGTTATCAGATAACGTGTTTCATGTACGGCATTTCATTGTCGTAAAATATCTAATTAAACTGAAGAAGGAAATGTTTACGACGTACAGTATAAAGTGAGACATCTCAGCATCTTTACCCTGTAACCATGAGAACATGCACGCTAAGCCAGCCAGTGACCACGCCACCTTTTTGCTTTTTTTTCCAGCTGTGTGTGTATGTTCATTCTCTCATGCATGTGTGTTTGTCTGCTCTCTGACTCTAAACCGCCGACCTCTCTCTGCCCGTCAACAGAAGAGCCTCCCGGCCCTGAGGCTGTCCCTGATGAACAGTCAGCACTGCCCGACCCCGCAGCAGGGAGTCAAACAGGCGCCCGGCGGCCCCCCTCCCGCCGTCGCGGCCGGGCCAGCTGTCCACGTGCGCCACCCCAACAGCGTCAGCATCACGACGGGTGCCGGCGCGCTGCCCGCCGGGACGCCGGGACATGCAGCTGGCGTGGTACGTACGAAGCCGAACCGGGTGGACAGTGCACACGCATTGTTTGCATCTACAGTTTAGATTTTAATTGACTCGAAGGGGATCCAGAGAGGAGCGGAACACAGGAAGTACAATGTATCGCAGTCCACAACAAGAGCAGTAATTCAAAATGTGGGTGTAAAGTGTGTGAGCTAAAGAGGTCAGGGGGGGGGTTTCAGTGGGTCTTATACAAGGCTGAGTGTCACAGTGCTGGCAGTCACACAGCCACCAGCTCAACAGACACAGCTGAGAAAAAAAGAAGAAGTTTCAGTAGTAGTAGTAGTAGTAGTAGTAGTAGTAGTAGTAGTAGTAGTAGTAGTAGTAGTAGTAGTAGTAGTAGTAGTAGTAGTAGTAGTACGTGGGCTTAGGATTCCAAGTAATGCACAGTTATATAAACAGACTCGGGGGAAGAGCATGCAAACCCTTTGCACCAGACCCTTTTGCCCAACATCGACTGTGTTTCTTCTTTGCCTGTTATTGTAGTTATTCCTTTCAAGTTATCTGATACTTTATCAGTTAAGGTGTCTAAATGACACAAGCTTGTTTAGTCTGTTTGTTTCACAGGCTCACAGGATGTTGTTGTTGTTCAGCTGACCAAACTGTACGACTGGCGCGCCGATCAAAAGCAGACGGCGGCCCGAGATTGACTCAAAGGCACCTTGATGATTACGGTGTTTTGCCCAGACTTTTGACGGCCGATTAGAAGAGCACGACCGTGGAACTTTTTGGTCACAAACCAAACTCTTCTTCTTCCCTTTTTAAAATGCTTCATTTCATTTATGCGAGGTGAGACATAGATACAGCGTATATTCATGTGTTTTAGGCCAACAACTGACCCATCTACTGTATCTGACTATTATATTGTTGTTAAGTATGATATAAAAGTTTAACGTCATCAGAACTCCTACACACTAGTTTCAATAACATTTAAAATAAATTTAATTACTATTTTTGTTTATTATAAATATTTGGGCTTTTCTCATTCAATATATCGTAATTTTCTCATCAAGTGATACTTTGATGAGTACTACCTGGATGCTGTCTTGGTTGAAGCTCCAGTGGTGACGCCGCTGTCCTCCAACTCCAACTTTTCACCAACGAAATAGTTTGCCACTAGAATTATTTGAAAGACGACATAAAAGGTTTTACACATGAGGGCTTTAAGTGCAAGTCTACCAGGGCGCGTTCTGAGACAAACCACTATCCTCTGCTCGACTCTACTTACTACTACATCTTCTGACCACGGATGAGTGCGTGTGCTCTATCCCAGTGAAAGACCCCCATTGGTCAGCCGTTCCCCCTGGCAACCTGACGAGTAGTACCCAAGGTTACAAGCAGTTCGCCCAGTGACAGTGTGGGGAGGGTCCAGCAGCAGATGGGTCAAGCGAGGTCAGACTCAGATTGGTCTGGGGGGGTGGTGGTGGTGGGGGGGGGGGGTGTTGGAGCTGGAGGGTTCTATCTTTTTCTTTTTTTTTCTCTCTCTTGCTTTCTCTCTTTCCCTCTTTTTTTCCATCCTCTGCTCTCTCTTTCTCTCTCTCTCTCTCCATCTCGTCCCAACAGTTTCTCTCACTGTATCTACCCCCGCATCCCTCCCTCCCTCCCTCCCTCTCTCCCTCCACCCGTTAACCGTTGAAGGGTGAAGCAAGGTAACTAGGTCAGCCCCGGGTCAATTTTTAAAGCAACGTGGCGGCCGCAGTCCATGTCCAGAACAGGCCTCTGCTGTCTCTCTCTCCATCTCTCCCTGTCTCTCTCTCTCTCTCAAACACACACACACACACACATGCATGCATAAAACACCAGCATAAGTTATCACACACAACATTAGTAAATGATCGCCCCCGGCACATCAACAGTCTGAAAGCAGACGGCTAGTTGAATTAGGCTCTCGTTCCACAGTAGCACGGGTAACATTTCTTACAGTAGCACTAGTGTGGAAAAGTGGAGCAATTCTAACTTTACGACTATTACTACTATGCAGAGGGATTTTCAAAATAATATTTGTTCAATGATATTCTGTAACTAGAGGTAGTATGATATGGTTTTTATTGCAAGATGTCAGAAATATGTCAGATTATATTGGTACTTTAGGATGATTTTTGAATTACACCACTAGTTGTAATGAAGAATTGCTGGACCTCAAACTTCCTCAGGGCGAATGCTGTGTTTGGTGGGGAATGAATGGAGACTAGTAACTAGGCCACATCACTACACAGCAGTTTGTTCTGCACTGCAACAACGGGTGCAGATGTAAAAAAAAAGAGTTATATTTACAGTATATCATTGGCCGTCCTTCAAATAATAGAACAATATCAGAAATCGTAAGAAGGTCAACGAAGCTAAATAAGAACAACTGCAACCTCATAGGCTACAACACGTGTGTGCAGCCACTGACTATCGGCCACAGATGAGCGGGTGCACCGTGCATGTGCGCCGACACGTCTTGCAGCGCTACCAGTTGCGTGGGTCAAATGCGTGTGGTCTTGACGCGCATCCATTCTGAAATATTAGTACTATCGAACGGAAGAGGTCACCGCGGAGACAACTGTCAAACACACGTGCTCCACACAGGACGAACATGCTGCTCTACACAGCTAACGCTAATAGAGTCTCTTATTCTTTATGAAGAAGACCAGTGCTGCGGAAACCTTTGGTGTGTGAAAAATGTTATGTCATTTTGTATTTACAGTAAACATGCTGACATCTGTCATTTAATAGTCACTTTGTTTAAAAGTAGAACAAAAAGATCATTTTAAAATGAAAGTTTCAGTGTCTTCCTCTTTAACCTCTGATTGCCAAACACTCCACCTGACTCCCCCTCACCCCCCCCACTCCCTCTCTTAACTGTGTCTCCTGCTGGCCAGAGGTGCTCGCTATCTCTTGCCTGCACCTAATGTATACCCCCCCCCCCCCCCCCACCCTCTGCACCCCCTTTCCCTCCCTCTCTCGCGAGCCCCTGCAGTGGATCTCTGGGAAAAAAATGGCCTCTGTCCTTTTTTTTTTCCCTCTTGAACAGTAATATAGCATGTGTCAGGGAATGGAAAACAAGGCTAAAAAATATGCAGCAAGAAGCAAACTAGTAGGAATGGATGGCTGAGCCCGAGGCCGGGCCCGTGGCTGCTAGCGAGGAAGGAAGTGACTCTAATAGCCGAGCACAGCACACCCCTCCCCCCGATCCCCCTCCTGCTCCTTCTTCTTCTTCTTCTTCCTCCTCCACCACTACCACTTCTTCTTCTTCTTCTAAACTACTTTTTCACCGCAGCCGTGACTTCTTATTGTCTCACGTGGGAATGCGAATGTAGGTCATGTACAGTGACAGGAATCCGTCCTGAGCATTTCACATGTCTTACAGTCAGAATGGAAATCAGTACACAAAACTCCGGCCATTTCTTCCAACTAAGTCTGCAAAGGGAGCAAACGTTGACCCCCCCCCCCCCCCCCCCCCCCCAAATGTTTCCTCTCAGGGAGGGCGTTGAAATGCAGTTTTTCTACTTCTTAATCTCCCCTCTCATTTACAAAATGTTTTCATTCTTTGAAATGCTACAGTTAAGTATATATTCTTATTTTTGTTTTGTTTGTGCTTCCTCAGGGTATCAAGACAGCAGGCACCGTCGTCGGGGGCCACGTCCGGATGCCCGTGGTGATCACGCAGTCCGTCAGAACGCAAGGTAGGACGTCTTGCAAGGGGGCCTTCTCCAGCCACCTCCAGATTCAATCACGTGCACAGTTATCGGACGTTTTTATTTCAGGGCCCTTCTTTTGTTCGTGTCTGACGTGCAGTCACGGACGAAAGACGGCGGTAGCTTTTAGTCGTCCACCTTTTTGAAGAAGTCCTCCGACGCACACCCGGCTTCTGTTTCTGGCCTGCAACTCATTTATTTTTATTTTTTTCCTCTCTTCTCCCAGTGAGGCCAGATATTTCAAACTCAGCCCGACCTGCTGGTTGAATATAAAGAGCCAGCGAAATGGGTTCAACAAAGGTAGCCATTAGTGAAACCTTCACAGTTCTCTCAGTAGGCTGTGAGATGTGTAAACAAGCAGAAGTCACAGAGAGAACAGGTGCAAGCTTCTTTTCTTTTTTCTTCTCCTCCTCCTGTCTGGTTGTGAAGCCTTCTCAAACATTTGCGCTGCTGCTGCTGCTGCTGCTTACTCGCACTGATTCACAAACAGTCTTCCCAACAGAAGCCCCGCAAATATCGCCCCAGCACCAGCCGGGCGTAACGCTCCCCTAAGACGAGCTGTGTTCTCTCAGGTGGTGTGTGTGTGTGTGTGTGTGTGTGTGTGTGTGTATGTGTGTGTGTGTGTGTGTGTGTGTGTGTGTGTGCGTGCGATCAGAGGTGCATACAAATTTGATCTGCCCCCTTCCCTGCGATCGCCTGCAGTGGAAGATCTGTAGGTTGTTTTATGCCCATAAATTGGAATGCGGGGATAGTTTCTAAAAATACTTTGGCCGTGCCTCTCGGCGAGGAACATGCCTGTTAAAAATCAAGTTTAAATTCACTCTGGCAGTCCTTGTGCCTCTCTGGGAAAGAAAAAAAGGAGAAAATAAAACCGTGTGTCTCGGAGCGGGATGCGTTCGGGGAGTGTAAGGAGAGGCCCGGTGAAGCACAGTGGTATTGACAGAGCGACGCTCCTCAGCGCCGACCTGGGGAGGGCGACAGTACCGCCCCCCCCCCAACACCTCCCACCCCCCCTTTACCCTCCATCCACCCCTGCGAGGATGACAGAGACGCACTTGAAGGTAGTCGTCAGACGGGAGGATGTTTGACGCAGATAGAAGGGGACATTTCAATGATAACATTACTCCTTCCCTGTTTTCTTCTCTGTCCACCCCCCCATCACTTCTTCTCTTTTCTTAACAGGCACAATGGGGAAGGGAGGCCTCATCCAAGCGGGCAAAAGTCCCGCGGGCCTGGCTGCTGTTCAGATCTCTGGGAATCAGAAAAACAAGCTCAACGACCCCGGAGGAGGTTCTTTCAGGTACAACTCTCCGACTGCTGTTCCCGGCAGCCGTCACACGGGGGCAGCATTTCACTAAGATGCCCCCCCCCTCCAACTGCGTGACTACAGGCTACACTGTCAGCTAAGGACTCCCAGTGTTTATCCCAGTTGCCTGCACTGGCCACCTCTCTCTCTCTCTCTCTCTCTCTCTCTCTCTCCCCGTGCACCCACCACATAGCAACACACCAGCCAGCCAATAGATCGACCCCTCGCGGATCGCCCTCTCGTTGTGTCAGTGTCACACAACCCGTCCTCGACAGGATCACAGAACGAGCCGCAGCTTTAATTTTTATTTTTTTTGAGAAACGAGGTAATTGCGTCCAGATGGTCGGGAGTTTTTCTGGATGCGGTTCTGAAAAAAAAGAAATACCTCTCGGTTAAGTCAAACATACGGCATTTTAGCCCGCGGCTCCGCTCTCCCCGTCTCCAACGCTTCAGCTGGGCTTTTTGTCTCAAAACATAAAAGGTTCATCGCCCACATGCTGGCCTCTGTGGTTCATGTTCTGCGCGAGGTCTTTGTGTGTGTGTGTGTGTGTGTGTGTGTGTGTGTGTGTGTGCAGCATATGCGTGCTGGTGTGTGTTTGCATATACGCCTCTCTTGTTTGTTCGTGTTTGTGTCCCTGCTTGGATGCACATGAACATATGTGTATATCCCTAAAGATCTGAGAGTATTGTTTACGTGTCAAAATGTGTGTATGCGTGTGCTGACAGGAGCAGGGGTTTTCAGGGTTGGCCTGGTGTGACCCGGTGGGGCCCGGGGGGAGGGAGGGGGGGGGGGGGGGGGGGTCCAGAGGAGTCTAGGTCATGCGGGCCAACGGGTTCGCGGTAATGGCTGCCGTCTCCCGAAGGGGGAAAGGCTGCCGCCCCCCGAGGCCCTGATTGATAAATCAATAAATCTTTAGCTGCGTTGGTAATTAAGCTGTCAGGCTCGCTTGTTACTGTCGACCTCTCTCTCTCTCTCTCCCCCCGCGGTGATCACACCCGCCCCCCTCGGCACACACAGACGCGCCGGTTTCGACATAAGCCCAATAACGCACAGCACCACTGTCCCGGAAGAGGCACGCCACTGACATTCCGCAGCGCAGAGTCCCTTTAATCAAGGTCACGTGATGATCTGCCTGCTCTGCACTTATGTGTTGGACGAGCCAAGTCCCAGAATCCATGTGTTTGTCCCCACGTGCAGGTAGCCTGCTTTGTTCCCGACGACGCGCTCCCGCTGAACCTACTCGACTCAAATTTCAGTCAAATTTGAGGTCGCTGAAGCCGATCATTCAACTTTATCTTCGTCTCTCATTTGTTTCTTGTTGTTTCGCTCTTCTTCAGTCTTGGAAACCGCTACACAAATATATTTTTACTATCATCTTCATTCTTAGTCCGCACCGCAAACTTTGCAAGTTATATTTGAGTTACCTATGAGTTACTACCGAGTTTTATTTTCAACTGCTCAGGTGCGATTCATACATAAAACATGTTTTCACATGACTTTTTGCTACTTTTCAGCAAAAGTCAAACATGAAAGAGGAGCAAAACGTCAAAAAAGCGTGAAAATGATCGTGAGAAAGAAAAAAAGAAAGAAAAAGTACTTCCTGCCTGGTCGGTCAGCGTCCACCAGCCTCTCGTCCCACCGGGCCTGCACCGCGTCCATGTGTGTGTACGGCTGTCACTCCGAGCCACCGGTCCCAGCAGGCCAGCTGTAGCACAAACACACACATGTATATACACACTGCGGGGCTTGTGGGGTTTTCCAGTGCAGCTCCAGCCTTCTGTGTAAGTGCTTGTGTGGCTCTGTGTGTGTGTGTGTGTGTGTGTGTGTGTGTGTGTGTGTGTGAGTGTGTGTAGTAGTTTACAGTACAGAGTGAAAGCAGCTGTCTCTCGGTGCCCCCCCACCCCCTTCATCTCTCTGTAAACACTCAACATCCGCTGTAATCACAGGCGAGCCAGCCGAGGCCCTCAGCCCTCTGCCAACCCTCCGAGCTCAGGGCCCCCCCCCCCCCTCGAATTTCGACCCCCGTTCCCTACGCGGTGGACACGCATATCCGCGCGTGTTCAAAAAGGCGCGCACATATAACGCACTTGGAGCAAACGCTTTTTTTTTGGGTTTGCCAGTCACTGTTGCCAGTGGGTTTTTAGCCCACCAGCCCTTTTCTTTCCCATCCAGCAAAGTGAGTTCATTCTGCCTTTGTGGTTAAATCCTTTGTTGCTCTTTAAATTGCTATGTGATGTAAAAAAAACAACAGGTTTTACAAATAAAATTGGACTCAATTAGACCTCAAAAGTGACCTCCCAAAAACTGGTTGATGCAGAGACTTGGAAGCACAGCAGCCACAAGATTAGCTTGTGTTTGGAGTGGGTGCCACTATAAAGAGAGAAAATTGGTGGCACTTTAACAATAGGAATGTCTGGAATATATTGTTATAGACGGGCCACATCAAACCAACGTATTTGTGGCATACGTCTTCATCAAAACATCTATAACACACTCAGGCAGGATAAACAGCTCGAGTGCGGGTGGTCCATTGAATTAATGGTCACTTAATAAACACGGAGCCGCTTTTGTTGCTGGCTTTATTGGCCCCTCTCGTGCCACCGGTGCCTTCATCCATCGGGTCATAAAACATCCCATCGGCTGCCTCGTGGAGAGTTCTTCTCCAGGGGTCCGCGGCTCTCGGTGCTGGGTGCAGCAAGCCTGCACTGGCACGGCCTGGGTGTTAGTCACAGGGATCAATCAGCCCCCCCCCTGCCATCGCCTGGGCACCGGGACCTTTATCCACAGGGGTAGGGGGTTGCTGCGTTGGTATTGATGCTGGTGATGGTGAATGCACCCCCCCCGTCCATCCACACGCTCAAACACGCACAGCCTCTAAATGGCAATCCTCTCACCACCTATGGCGTGCCCTCTCGCCTGAAACACAAGCTTGATATGGAAACGACATGCATATGTATTCATGGGAGCCTGGCGGCTCCATGTCCCCGAGCCGGCCCCAACCAATAACTGAGAGGCTGCTCTTTAGCTTCTGCGGTGGAAGCTAATTGCATCTCTGCTTTATTAGCGCAGAGGTGTAGTGGGGAATATTTAGCGTTCCATATGTCGCTCCCTTCTTTTAGTGTCAGACCCGTTCTCTGGCTTTCCCATTTTGATTTGAACCCCGGCGAGAAATCAGCCAGAAATCAGACCATCTGAGAAAAAGGAACGTACTCCGAGTGTCACCGGTGCTCTTGGGACATTTGGTGATGCTTGATGTTCCTATACAGTGGTAGCCAGTGTAGTGAAGTCATGTAGATTGTTCATCAAATAAACTCTGACTAGTGAAAATGAACAACACTTATTTCTAACTCTCTGAGAAAAGTACTTCTATGAGTTATTATTGTTATTATTCACTATTTCATCAGGGCAGTTTGTGTTAAAGGTGCCAAAATTATAAATTCACTTTTATGTTGTTTTTTTAATAGGAATACATAAACATATTCGCTAAACAGACTAATACCATGCATCATAACCTGTACAGTATTACCTCAGTAGTTTGCAGGAATTACACTTGTTAATACAGTTAATAGTGAGTTTTATTTCATTAAAATAAATAAATAAAATTATATATATATTTTTTTAATTAAATACCAAACTAGCTCTGCTTCAGATTTCCATTTACAACATTTTAATAATCTGTCCAACCAGGTCATCTACCCGGAAAAATTAATAACAATTAAAAGTATTTACGTGTATATAAATAGTATGCAATTCATATATAATGTATACACAAGGCCCACAACCTATTTTAAGGAAATAATCTAATCTAACCTGTTGTGTTGTCTCCTGTCGGCCTCAGGTTTCTAGCTGCCGTGCTCAGCTTTGCTTCGAGAGGCGATTCGTTCAACAGATATATATGTTGCAAAGCATTTTCATCTACCATAATTGCACATTTGTCCACAAATGTGTTTTTTTGTTGTTGTCACCATTTCTTAACGTGTGAAAAGTAACTGATACGGTCATCAACCCGACTGGCACATTTAACCAGACTGCATGTATGGTTTAAAGCCGTGGAGGTAGCGACGTTTCTTCTTAACCAGACTGAGCATGGCCTCGGGCGTGTTCCTTTTCAGGACAGGCCAAGTTATCCACGAGGACGTGATGAAGAAGGGGTGCACGGACTGAGGCGCGGCACAGGGTATAATCCTCCGTATCCCTGCCTGTGTCGTTATGTAGATCCTCTCTGTGAGGGCGTAATTAGACCGCAGCAGAGGAGGGAGAGAGAGGGGAGAAGGTAGAGGTGTGTGGGGTTCAGGGAGATGCTCTAATCGTCTTTGTCAACCTCCTGCCGTGGTGTCAAGTTTCATATCTGCTCTCCGTGGTCGGCACCCAGGGAGCGGTAGGGGGCGTAGCGGGGTGGAGTTTGGCCGACGGCGCGTGCCCACGCTCGGGCGCCCGTAAGAACTCGGTGCCCCCCCCCTGCGCTGCGTTCACAAACACAAAAAGCGCAGAGGCGCACGCAACGAGCTCTGTCGCAACTGACAGCGGTGGCATCGGACGCAAATGACTGTGGAGGTGAGCCAGTGAGTGGTTAGAGGGGCCACTCTGTGTGTGTTCTGCGGTTCTTTGTTCCCGTCCGTCAGAGCCACTCAGAGGCACCGCTGCTCGCTCTGGGCCAGTCCTGTAAGCACAACATGCCCCCGCTCGGCTTAATTCAGACCAGAATCACAATCACTACCTGCCAAGTGCTGTAATTGTGTGTGTGTGTGTGTGTGGGGGGGGGGGATTTGTCTCGACGACAACTCCCAAAGAGAGTCGCAGCCTTTTGAGGGATGCGAGGACCTCTTTTATGGCCTCTTCCACGTCTCTGCTAATGTGAAGTAACATGTAAACACTGTGAAATCGGCTTTATGCCTGTGAGAAATGACCGGTGCATCAAAGAAAAATGGTGAGCAAAGCGGTGTGCAAATAGAGTTTGTTGACATTAGCACTCGGCCAGATTCATCACGGCTCTGCGCCAATCCTCAGGAGCATCCTTAGCTCCGTCCAAACGCTCTTCATCTCCCCGCCTCGCAGAGCGCCGACACAAATAGACCCCGCAATGGGAATTCTGTGCCATTAAGACCAGCGCAGAGCCCTCTGTAACAAAACCAATGTGTGTTGTCAGCCAAGGAAATATTCATGAATAAAAGCAGGAGCATATGTTGATAACGTTAAGACATGAATACTGATATTAAGGGTTTGTTTACGAGGCTGTTCCTCCGCGCCCAAGCTGAGTTCTTTTTAATTTTTTTTTCTTACATTTTGTCATGACCCCCTGCACTACAGCCCAAAGCATGTTTCTCCCAACAGTGAAGGGTGTAGACAGAAGGAGACAGCGCAGACAGACCAGCCAGTAGGAGTCACTAATGCTGCGACAAGGACAAGATCCCTAAAGACAGCTTCCCAAAGGGGCCTTTCCCCAGCGCCAGCCGGGCGCCCAAATCAGTGTGCGACCTACACTGACTTTAGTTCAGTCTGAACTACCTTGTACCTCTGCTGCAAGTCTATTTTAGTGTTTCTTCTGCACCAAGATATGTTAAAACTTTAAAATCTGTAATCAGAACCAGATAGAGGGCATCAAACCGCCAGAATGCAATACTGGCATTATGTTCTCAGGTTGTCTGTCAGTACGTACGAACGTAGGTTCTAATCACAGAATTTTCTTTAAATTTGGCACAAACTTCCACTTGGACTCAAGGATGAACTGTTTTGATTTCGGTCAAAGGTCAACGACACTAGCAGTGTTTCCATTCACGTTTGGAGTGAATAAACTTGGCTACAAGTAGTTTGGTCAGACGTTGGCGCTGCAGGCTACACATGGCAGTAATCCGGCAGTAAACCGAGTACAAGGAGTAGAGGTTTGCGAACCGGAAGCAAAACAATCAACGAGAGACAAATAGAGAGACGTCTTCAGGAATTTGTTTTCAGCTGGACAAGTGTTAATTGTACTTTCATGTCAGCTAGCATTGGCCATGTTTTAGAATGAGAATACAAGCATTGGCATGATTTTGCAATATTCGAGAAGATGGCGACAGCAGAAACTGATCAGTCACGTGAGTCAAATGTCCACTACGTCAGATTTTACTGGTCAGTTCGGGCATCCCATTTAACGCTCTAACTCTTTTTCGACAAAAGCAAAAAAACGCCTCAAGGGAACACAAAACTATATTGAGCAAATTGAGGAAGTTGTATGGAACTGTGCGATACTTCAAAATGCTCATAAAAAACACGTGACTGGAAACACGGCTACTATGGCCTCGCGTCTGTCCCATTCTCGTGAACGAAATATCTCAGCAACGCCTCGAAGGAAGTTTGGCACAAATGTCCACCTCAAGGACTCAACGAAGAACTGATTAGAATTTGGTGGTCAAAGGTCACCGTGACTCAAGAATTTGTATGCTAATTGTGACAATTTCCCACAAACGTCCGATAGGATAAAATGATGAACAATTGGGACGGATGGTTGGTGGGCGCACACAACTGCGAGATGGTAATTCTAGTGCCAATATCATTGAGTCCTCACCACCAACGCATCACTTGATACCATTGCGGAGGAGAGGATTGAGTTGCATCGTATGTATTTGGCTAATCTACCATCTCTCATGTTGCAGGGACGATGATGACATCAACGACGTGGCCTCCATGGCCGGGGTGAACCTGAACGAGGAGAGCGCGAGAATACTCGCCACCAACTCTGAGCTAGTGGGAACGCATATCCGCTCGTGCAAAGATGAGGCCTTTCTCCATCCGGGCCTGCTCCATCGACGAATTCTGGAAACGGGTAAGGCGGGTGCGCCCTGGCAATGTCGAGACTCATAAACCTTTTTAACTCTTAAACGTTCTTAGCTGCGGTTGGAGAGCGCTAGCCTCTCGGATGTAAAGCGGTGGTTGTAGCAGCAAAAGAACATGTACCCCTACGCCTCCACTCTAAGACAACAATCCAAAGCTGAAAATCCAGGCGGTAGTAGTGATGAAATCCCTGACTGTTGTCTTTCTGCGTGAGGAACATGTTGTTTCTGTATTTATAGTGTCATCACTCAAGACAGTTTTTGATTTTTCTCTCCTTCAGCGCTTCAGTCTGAGCCTTTTCTTGTTTGGCCTCGGCTTCAATTTGATACACTTAACAATTCTTTCACCTCCTTTAATGAATTCTTCAGTGGCTGTCTGAACTCACTGGACCCCAGGCACACACATAAATACTTTATGGGTTTGTCTTTTGAAGGCTGGCTGTCAGATTGTCCTTTGGACTAAAGGAACAGAGTTTAGAGGAATAAGACTTGGCAGTGGGATTTTGATTCTTTCTCTCTTCTTGTAGTGGATCTTGACACTCCGAAGGCAGACGGCGTTGCGCGTGCTAATCGATACAGGCGGAGGGGTCTTGGTTGGTTTGCAGCATCACTCCAGAGTGATAGTGTCATCATTACCTCTTTTTTTGCCACCGGCAGTCAATCTTATTGCTTGGAATACACTTCAGGCTCCCGCCGCACGGTGAAACCTGTGAAAAGATATAATGAGCGTTAGTACTCGAAGTAAAAACAGAGCCTAGCATCTCGCTCCTGTGCATCGGATCAAAAAACACACAGCATAATTCCACGTGACGGGCAGTCTGGCGCCCTCGTCTTGTTTTATCTCAATTAAAGTATCTGTAGCGTGGCAACGGAACCCCGCAGGTCATGTTTCCTTACGTGGACTCTTGGCGTGGTTGTTATCCCCGTCACCTTTGGGGCTGAGGGGTTGTTTAAAAATATAAATCTTTACTGGGGGGGGGGGGAACGCAGCATGATACAGGGGCAGGAGGCTAGGGCGCCCCCTGCTGGGGAAGTGGCACTTGTGCAGCTTTGTTGTGTCAGTGATTGGCCTCTCTGCGCTCTCAGCTGACAGCAGTCCGAGGGAGGCTCCCCGGGCCTGCCAGCTCCACTCAATCAGAAGAGCCTCGGCTGCACCTCTCTCCTGTGTACAAGCACCAAGTTCCACTCTGCTCTGCCTCTTCATTTACTACTGCATTCCCCATTTTTTTCTACCCCTTTATTTAATTTCTTCTGTTTTAAAAAAATCCTGATTCCAGGAGAGGATGTTAGTTTCTGTCCCCTTCTTTGATTTCCTCCTCCTGTCTCTCCATGTCTCTTGTCCTCTCCTCTTTATTTTGTCCCCACCCCCCAACACAGACACTTGTGTCGCCCCACCTCTCCAGAAACCTCTCTCTCCCTCCCCTCCTCATATCTCTTCAGGCTGGTCCTTGAGCTGCTGGGCATAGGGGGGGAGGCTGTAGCGTTTCTGAAGCTGCGAAAAAGCACTCCACCCCTCCCCAGATCAGGAACCAGAACACAAGCACAGCTGGAGCTCTCTAGAAAAGCTCCTCAAAGTAATGATAGTCCACTGAGACTTTTAAGGTCCACACACACACACACACACACACACACACACACACACACACACACACACACACACACACACACACACACACACACACACACACTCTCGTGCACATACATGCATGTGTGGGCTTATTGCATAAACTTACACATGAGGACAGACACAAGAAGACAGATGTGTCATTGAATCACAAAGCAGATATGCCAAACAAACACACACACACACACACATACAACAGGGAACACACTCATAAAAATTAGCATTTATATGTGGATTATTAATTCAGTATAGTTCTCAGATATATCTTGACTGCTAACTACTAACTGCTGAAGAGAGAGGATAGCATTGACACAAAAAACTGTTGATTCTAATTGGATGCTATGTGTCATGCTATGTTCTCAAGCTTTATTTCCTGCATCTTGAACATGATTCACTTTCAAAACATTGGAAGTGCCTCATGCCGCGCTCACATCATGTCAGTTTTACCATGGAGCTAGCATAACATGCTGCGGGGGGGAAAAACACTGGTCAACACAAACATGTTAGCATTCTAATTGTAAGACATGAGCTCCAATATCTCTTGGAAATAATGTGTTTAACATAGAAATATATGTTTTCCACGGTCATTTAACTAGTACAAAACAAAAATGGCGATGGTTTTTTGTTGTTATGGTGACAACCACGTCGCTGGGGCAGTAAAGTGTTCTCGCAGCTCAGGAAGAGAGCAGACGCGGCTCCGGAGACGGATGGCTGGCTAGTTAGCTTAGGTAACTAGCTTGTACTTCTCCAGAGCGACTGGGAGGAGGGACGGTTTGACCCAGCGGCAGTGTGGCCGCCTGCTGTTCGGCTCATTTTCTGTAACCAGTGTAGCATGGCGGAATTAGCAAGCTAGCTAACTAGCCAGCCGTCCACTAGTTAGCTCGCTAGCTTGCTCATTCCACTATACGTAAAGGCTACGCTGGTTACAGATAATGAATCAAAGCATTAAGTTGTTAAATTAACTGCTTGTTTTGGTTGTTAACTGCCAAACCTCATCCCAGTGAGTCCTCGATATGCTGTTAGTATGTTTAGTTTATATTAAAGTTAGTCCTCTTCAACGGTACACATAAAAATGGCCGTCGCTCTGACCTTCCTGCTACGTTGATTTGAATGAGAATGTGCCTTCTACTCTTATTCTATTTCTATGGTGTTTAACCATTTAACAATGTGTCTGGTCTCTGGAGGGTCTAATTTGTGCACAATGACATAATCAGCTGATATTTTAATTACCAATACAGCTCTTAAACAAGCACATCACCGCATGATGCAGTCGCTGAAGTCTCACTTTGCTTGACACCATTGTGAGCAGCTTGAGCTTGTTTGAGAGTAAATCTTCATTGGAACCGACACTGCCGCTAAATTATCAAATTGTTATTGGTTCAATGTTGGGCAGGTCGGGCAAGTGGGTCAGAAATCTTCTTGCCTGTCAGTTTTTACTTTTTACCCCTTTACAAATTGTTATCAAATAACGACAACGATCAAAGATAATTGTCATGTTTTATCTTCATCGAAGTAAATTAATTTGGCGTTTCGGCCACATCTTCTTAACGCCACCCAACTAAACTCCTATTTCCAGGATAATTGAAATCCTCGCCTGTGCTTCAGACCGTAAACTTTGTCTTTACCCGCCGCCATTTTTTGCTGTGCATGTCCAACTCTCAACAGTCATGACGGAAGCGAGATGGCTCACTCCTTAGATACTTCCATCATCAGCTCCAGAAAAATGTATTTAATTAGTCAAGATAAATCAATGAATGCTTTAAATTCTTAAATAAAAACACAGTACATGTAGAGCATCAAAAGTCTCTCGATGTTGTTGCATGGGTGTCAGGAATGTTGCCCTTGCGTTGGCAAAAGTTTGCTGCGCACTATTTTTAAGAAAGGGGGACTGGAGGAGGAATCAAACTGAGGCTATGTCAGGGTCCTTGAAAAGAGATTGTTAAACCTGGTCTTCCGTGGTCACAATGTGAAATTCACTCCAGATCACAAAACACTGCACTTACATTGTACCCTATCACTGAGCATCACGGGGTCATTAGAGTTTGTTAATAAGGTCTGTGTGTGTTTCGTAAATCTTTAATACGTTTAATTTCATCTCGGCTATGGTAGTGTGGTTTCCAGTGTTTGCTTTTGGGAGTCATTTGTTCCCTCTACGTTCTAAAAATGTTCTAAACAAAAACTGTGCTCATATTGTTGGCATCATATTTAAAATGGATGCGAACTGTAACACGGATATAACTTGGTGCCATGGCATCACTGCTATTTGTGGCTGCACTGGATCTTGACCCCTGATATGCAGTCGAAATGATTGCGTGCTGAGTTTATCCTGATCAGCACATGCAGGTCTATCAGCTAGTCAGCTGCCCCAAGAGGACTTCAAGCATCTCGGGAGGATCTTGGGTTATTATATGTCCGTGGGCAGAGAAAAAAAAGTTTGCAGGTATTATAGATACAAACTAGTGTAGTTGGGTCATTCAGGACCTTTTCCATGTTCACTGCCAGCTACTTTTCAGCGGGACCCTTGTTGCCATGGATACCATTCAGTTCTATACTATATAAATATTCAAGTTACCAGGCCTCCATGCAGATCGTGTCTCTCCATTGGATTTCTTGATGCTGTCTGTTGTGTTGAAAGTGACGAGCAGACAGCTGCAGTAGTGTTATCTAACAAGAGTGCATGACACACAATAAGACCTATGATAATTATAATTCATGGTTTACATAGCTCTTACTTGATATATCGTACTGATACCCTGTAATAAGTCTGACCATAGAAAGCTCTGCAACTGCACGTGTAAAAAGCAGTGGATGCATGCAGATAGCAGATGGGCATGTTTCCATACGTTGTTGTGTGTCTGAGTATACGGACGCGTTGCACACATGCACACAAACAGTGAAAATGCACTGCTTGGGTGAGCTCTTTCTGCAAGTTTAAAGCCATCTTTGTGTCTTTATATTCCTTAAAAGGAAAACCATTGACCCCTTTTTCTGCCAGTAAAACTGACGTATTTTGTGGGCGGAGCGTAGGTGGTGGCATTAATTCAACGCAGGCTGGCAAGTTTTGAAGGCTTATTTTTTATAATGGCTGGAGAAAAGAAAGTTTCTCTCAATATGTACAGTCACTCACTTTCCGGGACCGCAAGTGTTACCGGGAATCATATTAGCCGACCCCCTACAAGGAGAGGGGAGCAGATGGGAGCTCCGCAGGGGATGGCTGGTTAGTTAGCTAGCTAACTGGCTAGCTAACCCTAGCTCTGGAGATGGGCAAGCTAGCCAGCTAACTTACCAGCCTGCTCTCCTCCCGGTGAAGTAGTCTGCCAATGGCAGGTAGGGGTTGGCTAATATGATTCCTGGTAACACTTGCGGTCCCGGAGAGTGAGTGTCTGTAGATATTGAGAGAAATTCTCTTTTCTTCAGCCATTATAAAAAACAAGCCAACAAAACTTGCCAGCCTGCATTAATAAATGCCACCACCTACGCTCCGCCCACGAAATACGTTAGCGAGTCTCCAGAGCTCCCGTCTGCTCTCCTCCCGGTGCAGAAGTCTCCTAGCCCATAGTCCATAGACCCAGCACTGCCGCTGGCCACCAGCCTATACTATTGGGCTCATTTTCTTTAACCAGTGTAACGTTGGCATGAAAGTAATCATGACGTCAGCTGTAAACGGGTCTATAAAGATAGTGACAGATCTCAAACATACAAGGAGCCTCACTAGTAGCTCTGTGAGTCTGTACGCTTACTCCAACATGCTAACATATTCTCGTAATGACAACGCTAACAGGCTAATGTTTAGCAGGTATAATGTATAACATGTTGACCATCTTAGTTTAGTGTGTTTACACCTTAACATTTACTAATAAGCATTAAACACAAAGTACAGTTTAGGCTGATGGATGTAACTACTTTTGCAGGTATTTGGTCATAAACCATTGTATTGGACAAAAAAATATTTTTTAGCTGAATTTGGTAGAGACGTTCACGTTAACTGTCTTTAAACCTAGCGCCTCCATCAGGTCAAAAAAATATTAACAAATTCATTAAGATGCATTTTCTGGGAACCGTGGATATCTGCACCAAATCTCATGACGTTCCATCCGATAACCGCTGAGATTGTTCAGACTGACGTTGCCGTGCCTGGAGCCATATAGCTTGCATGGATACAAATTGCACATATTTCCACCCAACTGGAGATGCTACAATCTTTGGTTCATGTTATTCCTGTTATCTTTTCTGTGTTGAAGAAATTAAGCAAAATATCAAAGCGTTTTACTTCATTAGTCTGTTTCTAGGCCCTTTTTTTCTAGGTGAATAACAGCGATTTGTTTCAGTACAAGTCCAAGAATGTGTGTTTTGCTCACAGTAATGTGGCTCTCTGGCTAAGTCTCTTAAACTTTCTCTGAAATATTAATGTCCCTGAAAGATCTTATTTTTCAGGAAGCAGAAGCCCATTAGTGTTTTGCGTTGACCTTGTGACATTGCCACATGTATTGCCCCTGTAATTATAAGGCTAACAGGGCTCCCTCCATCCTATTTCAAAGCTCCAGCAGATGAGGAGTATATGTATTGTTGGGCTGATTTAAATAATTGGTGTGGTTTACTTAAAAGGGTGCCAGAGAGGAAATTATGGTAATAGAATAATTTAAAAGGAAGTTGGAAACAGATAGTAACCCCACCAAAGTCTGTCCTCCTCTCTTTTGTTATGACTTCAGATGAGTTTTGCTCCAAGGAAACTAAATTATCCTTCTCCTGTGAAAAAGAGATGGTCAATGTCGTTTACACACTCGAAGGAGCTCAGCTAGTAAAGCCACTCTGGAATTTGCACTAAGACTGTGAAACAAATTAACTTTTCTGTGCGATGAGTCCTATTTCTGGGAGTTAATTGCACGTACTAATCCAGACACTTTATCTGTGCGAATGTGTGCGAGTACAGTAGATGTGTGTGTGTGCGGACAACGAAAGTTGCAATCTTCTGTTGGTGTGTTTTTATGGGATGTTATGTGTGTGTGTGTGTGTGTGTGTGTGTGTGCGCGCGAGCTCGTAGCGAAACAATTACCTTCTACCTGCTTAGCTGTTGTTTTTCTCGAAATGGCGAGTCGGGGAAGCGAGTGTAGTGATGATAGAACAATCAGTTTTAAACCTGTTTATCCTTTTAGTAAATTAAATGAATAAAGGCCGTGTTATAAAACTCCCAGATGGTAAAGTGGAGGATCAACATTTCAATTTGCGACAGAATCAGCGAGGCGAATGAGGTTTTGATTATGAGAAGCAAAAGTACTAACTGTACCCGATTGTGGGTATTGAAGTGATATTAATGAGGAGGTACTGATCGCAAACGTTTCGTCTCGTCCTCAATGTGTGTGTCCTTTACAGCCAAGAAGTTCGGAGTCACAGAGGTCCCAATGGAGGCGGTGACGTTCATCTCACACGCCGCGCAGTCGCGACTTCGAACCGTGGTAGAAAAGGTTTCTACCATCGCGCAGCACCGACTGGACTCCTGTAAGGTGGGAACAACGCAAACACACACACAAAGTAGAGATGTCATCAAGTGCATTTTTGAATTTTTTATTTCAAGCATTTTTTTTATTTTGCCGCACAGCAGATAAGTCCACTTTCACATTCTCTGCCACATGTTTAATAGCTGCTTAGCCTACTTGTTAAGGTACAGCTGACACTGGGGGAAATTCAAATATTCAACCTGTAATCCTGAGTGTAAATTCAAAGGCAGCGCGCAGGTGGGCAGGACAAAGTGGAAGATTATACAGTGTTTTAGAGAAACCTCATTATCCTCAATTACCGGCCTTGCACTCACTGTAGCCAATCGGCATCCCTTCCTCCTTGCTGCATGCGCTACTTCGGGCGGCTGTGGCTCATTAATTGCAGGGTTGGTGGTTGTGTCATTGTGTGTCATATGCCAACGTGGCAGTCAAAAGCAGTACATTGTTTATCTTCTGTGCTGGTTCTCCTGTCCGTTTGCCCAAACTGGGGGCAGGCCGACCCCCCCCATCTACTGTAGGTAATACACTGACTATTATCAGGACATCCGAGCACACACACACACACACACACACACACACACACACACACACACTCTTAAACACACAAACAGACACGCAGTGCCATGCACACAAACGCTCTTTTATCTGTGTCGCACGTAAACTCAAAATGCAAGTGTACCACTAACATAAACACATAAAAGTTAATATGAGAAACCTTTTTTTTTTTTTTTTACCTTTTAAGTTGATAAACAAGAGTCAGTCAGCCAAAACTTGAGGTACAAAAGAACTTCCAAGCGCACGTCCTGGGTACTTTTCTCGTTACTGGTGACTTTATCTCCCGTAGACCTTGAATGCAGCTCTACAACCGCATTTAATTGGTGTACATTAAAGCGCAAAACCCAACTCGACTGCTAGCCTGAATCTCGGCGAAGTGGGGGGGAAACTTTGAAAATGTGTTCTCCTGACACCGAGAATGGAGGAAGAGGAGGAGGGAGGAAGAGCAGCGCTACAGCTGTCCCCATCTTGTTTGGAGCTTCTTCTTCTTCTTCTGTGCGTTCGTTCTTTTCCCTTTTTTGTGGTTTTGTAAATGAGGTGTGTGTGTGTGTGTGTGTGTGTGTGAGAGAGAGACACACGGAGCTCTGTGAAGCCACTCTGTTGACATCAGCGAAAAAAAAAGAAAAAGGGAAAAGACCAAAAGACACACAAAGCGGCCTTAAAAGAGCGACCGGGCTTCGATGGCGGCGGCAGGAGCTACGGCAAGAGTGCAGGCTCAGCGCTGCAACAAAGAGGAGAGAGGGAAAGAGTCGGGGGGGAGTGGGGGGGGGGGGGGGGTGAGCCTCCTCTGATGTGTCTTTGTGCTCTGTGCCACCCAGCTCCTCTCATCCACACACAGACCTGACACACACACACACACACACACACAGATGGAAAAGAGAGGGATATAGACAGCTGCATAGGTGACACACAGACATGTGAACTAAGCCATTATCCTATTAACTTTTGATGACCTACAAAAGTTTTTTTTTTTTTTCCGCACCTGCCTTTCCTTTTCCCAAGTGGGAGGGCGATGGCGCCATATGCAAAGAGCATTTGTCTTCTTTAAATAGACAAAAAGTTAGTGTGTGTGTGTGTGTGTGTGTGTGTGTTCACATCTGTGATCAGACCGCTGACGTCCCAGATGAGCTGCGTCCTGTGCAGTTAACGATGAGGGTATTTTTATGCTCATGAGCAGGGCATACCAGGCTCCTTCAGTAACATCTTCATGATTGTACTTATAGAATGTAATTGTGATGGAAGTCGATCTTTTCTTGTTTGAGCGCTGTACGACTCACGCAAAGGATGCAGAGAGAACTTCCACCACAATTGCAAGTCAATGTAAACACCTGAACAAAGTGTTTCAGAAAAAAGTCTCTTTCATTTTTACGACAACAACAAATTACAAACTTCAAGTAAAAAACGATGAAAAAAGACAGCACTCCTCACATCTCCTCACATGTGTTAGTTAGAGTTGGGGACAAGTTTTGGAAACGGGTTTTGTCCGCTTGGCGTTTTTGCCTCGCTGTATTTGCCTTCTTTTATTTTTCAACACCGTGCCCACCATGTTCGCAGCTTCCTCTTGGATACGTGTTTACGATCTGGCACCTGGTCGCTATGTCTTTTTTTTTAATAGACGGCCAGGAGCGTCCGAAACACAGCGACATAAGAAGAAGAGAGGAAATCCAGGCAGAGGGGCAGGGTCTCTGCAGACACAGAAGGGACGATGAAGAGCTAGTTTATCTTTTAGGAAATTCCTGCAGAGCATAACTTTGGCTTATATAGAGGACTGACCTATGTAGTATATTCTCTGCACGCTTAATTGTGAGCACATACATTTTGTACAACTTGTTTTTGCCAATTTGCTCTCTAGCTCATGTCGTGCCTCCTGTGTTTCCATGTATTGTCCCTGTGGAAAAAGTGCTGAAACGTTCAGTCATTCGACAGAAAATTGATCAGAAACAATTTTACTACTAATTATTTTTTCTTCTTGATGTTGTGATTTGCTGCTTTTTTTAAGTCGAGTATCTTTGGGCTGAGGGCTGTTTGCCCTACAAAAGAAGTACATTTGAAGAAGCCACACTGGGCTTAGCCAGATTGTGCTAATGACAGTTTTCTGACACTAAATAATTAAGTAAAACAGAGCAATGATATACATGATGAAAATAATCATTAGTTGCAGACATGACTCTGGAATCCGAACATATTATTCATCTACTGTTCAAAATGTTGCTGGAGCCCTTTTAATGCATGACAATCATTACTGTGTTGCAACTGGCCACATACATTGTTAGCTGTTTGAGAGGACATGAAACTCTCAATATTCTGTCACTGATGTGAGATTCTACGACCACACTCTGCTTTTGGTGAAATAGATGTTCTGGCATTCTATTTACAGTTTTGAGAGAAAGCAGCCGCTGAATGGGACCCGTGCCTATTTAATTTTTTTCCCCGACTGATTTCCTCTCCATCTCCTTGTCAGGACGACGAGTGCTACGAGCAGTCGGCAGACGTTCGCTCTCAGCTGCGCTTCTTCGAGCAGCTGGAGAGAATGGAGAAGCAGAGGAAGGACGAGCAGGAGAGGGAGATCCTGTTGAAAGCCGCGAAAGTAAGTTGTTGTCACCTCACCATCCTACTGCGTCTGTTTGTGTGTGTGTGTGTGTGTGTGTGTGTGTGTGTGTGTGTGTGTGTGTGTGTGCGTGCATGAAGCTCTGACAGATGAATTAGAGTGTGACACCAGTGGATGAAGTGACCTACCTGCGTCCTCCCAGGCTCCCGGCCCCAGGGCTCCTCTGTCCCGGCTCTTCCTCAGCGCGTACACCACACAACCCTCACACACACACACACACACACACACACACACACACACACACACACACACACACACACACACTCACACACCCATGTCCAAGCTGCACAACACCCGTCTATCACAAGATTTTTATTTATTTTTTCAGGAAAGGAAATCATAATAAGTCTTATTTCTTAAAGTTGTAATCAACTCTATATATACATATATATAAAACAATTATATAATCAACTAAATATATATATATATATATATATAAAGTTGTTTACAACTTTAAGCAATAAGACTTATTATGATTTCCTTTCCCGTAAAATAATAAAATAAAATACAACAGATGCATCATTCGCACTACTTTGGTTTCTGGCCTTCAGACGGAGTAGAGTGCACTTCATCACAACTGTTACACAGAGGGGGCTTCAAACACAATCCTAACTACGGGCCGACTCATCGTCGGCCAACAGTTCAACAGTTACCAGTCGCTAAGACCTCCATCGCTGCCAAAGCAGAGAATAATTCAAGCCACCTGGAATAATAGAGCAAGGGTTCATATCCCGTATTAATCGACACACACGCTTGGATTAGCTGTTGTACGAGGCCTACAGCAGGTGAAGAAGTGGGGACACGTAACTCCACAGTGCAAATACAATTCAATTGCATGCACTGTGAAAAACATTCGTTTTTTTTAAATGATCAGCAGTAATGTGAAGTCAAAGGGGTTTGTAACGACTATGGTGTGGTTTTTATCTGGTATAGTTCTTTAGGAATAAGTGCAGTTGGTTTGGTTTATTTAATGTCCTTTTATTAAAGGACACACTCTTAAGTGACCTTCTGTCCTTTGAAAAAAACACCACAAACAAGTCTCATTCAGCTGATCGATAAGTGTGCACAAAGCATCATGACACAATAAAACCCAAATAACTGCACTAACTTTGCAAGAAAGTAACTATACTTATTTCCAACAGGGACCTTGCATTGTTACCCGTCAAACTATTCATCTGTTTATCAGTAAAAAAAGTCTTCAAGTATAAAAAGATCACCACTGACCCAAAAAAAAAAAAAAGAGAGAGAGAATCTTTTGCAAATGAAAATGCCCGGCGGTGCGACATTAGCAGAAAGCTAGGTTAATTTAATTAATTTTGAATGGAGCAAATGTCCCACAGTAAAGATTCTCATTGCAGCACACCTCACCGTCCTAATTGCATTATTACGCTCCGGTCCAGGATATTAGAAAATCCTCTGGTTGATGAACGCCGGCCACCAAACCTCACGACCTGTCTGTAAAATAAAAAGACATTGTGGCCCCTGTGAAGTGTGTTGTTAAGGAAATGAGTAGTGACGCCGTGTGCCCGGTTCTACTGCGAGCAGTTCTCTTCATTAACCGGTTTCGTGGGGAGCTTCTGCAGATTTGGCCAAGTTCCTGTTGGAAGGGCTCGCCCCGGGGCGATCTGGACAGAGCGAGCATCGGCGAGGAGAGTTTGACTTCACCTCTGAGCCGTGTCTGCGGCTTTTCTTTGGCGCCCGTTGCCATGGCGTTTCAGTTCGAGCCGAAGTTTAGAGAGCAACTATAACATTGTACAAAATATTACACACTTAGACACGAGTGTTTTTTGTGTGGACACAAGTATATTTATCGGTCAATGTAA
The DNA here is from genome assembly GCA_032191485.1 of Leptoclinus maculatus. Taxonomy (NCBI): domain Eukaryota; kingdom Metazoa; phylum Chordata; class Actinopteri; order Perciformes; family Stichaeidae; genus Leptoclinus; species Leptoclinus maculatus. The sequence goes on along the minus strand of JAVDOI010000001.1, from coordinate 42,904,380 downwards.
CAGAATGATTTAATGGAAACAGGGGAAATCTATTTTAAAACACTGTTACTTATTATCCTTTATATATGTTTCTTATTCACAATGATAAGTGTCAAACCATAAATGTCTTTTTTTGGCATTTTGTCCTTTAAAAGACTTTTTAAAGGACAAAAGAGTTTTTTTATTCTCACTCTCCATTGAAGACCAGTATGAGGGAGAAATCCATCACTGAATACATCATAAACCTTAAAACTCCATGATGTTATGAAGCCAGACGACACATTGCATTAGTGGCTCACACACTACTATCCTATTTAAAGAAAAAAGCACCACTTGCTATTGATTATTGGCTATTTGTGTCTTCAGCTCTCAGTAAAAATTGTAACGCAAACGAGAGAAAACCACGATGATAAATAAACGTGGCAGTGGCTACTGTACGAGGAGCGATCGGAATAGAAGTTTCTCCCATTTGGGAGAATATATTGACAGAATATTAACTTTCCACACACAACCGCACAGCTAAAAGAAACAAATACACCCTGTGGGGGCCTTTAAAAAAAAAGTCTTATTGGCAACGAAGCAAAACTTGTCAAAATGACTTGTGGAATACGATCAACATCACAGATCGGTCGTATACTGTAAAACCCTGTATTGGAGTTTTGTTTGTTTTTTCTTTCCAAAAACCCAACGGAAGTGTCCAGCTCCTCGTCTCCCCAGCCGCTCTCTCCTGTAAGTGTGGAAACCAGGGCAGCTGACAGAGGAGATCTAAAACACGCCAGTGGCACCGCTGCCCTTTGTAAACAGTCCATCTGCACCCCCACCCCTCCTGCCTCCCTCCTGCTCGAGCGCCCGCTAATTTGACCTCCTGAACAAGAAGCCCCGCTGAAATAATCCCCTCTCCTCCTCCTCCTCCTCCTCCTCCTCCTCCTCCTCCTCCTCCTCCTCCTCACAACAAGCCCTCCCCTCCACTCTGCGCCGTCCACTTAGAATATGACTCAAGTCTTTGGGGGATGCTCCGGTCCCACCGGAGGGCAAACGCATTAGTCTTACTTGCGATACCGGCCAGTACGTGAACCGCCTGATATATTTAAAGCCAATTAGCAGGAAGGCTATGAGGAGAGGAAAGGGGGGGGGGGGGCCTGGCCCGGCACTCACATTTCGATTGATTTAGCATCGGAATAGATATTAATACTCTATGTACCGTAAAATATATCCAATTATTGTTTTGTCTTTGACGTCTGCTTACATAATATAGCTTCTGAATTTACATACTGGACAATAAGGGAAATATATAATTGCACCTAAAATGTCAACGGTTATTCGTGGACCTGACCTAAACGACACAGATTATATCCAGACCCCACACCCAATCCCCCCCCCCAACACCCGCCTCCAAAAAAAGTAAACATCAGTTAGCGTGCAGTATCATATTGTACCGCACCGCCCGCAGTGGTCAGCCGTACGTGTACATTTGGCCGCGTGGTGAAGGATTCCCAGGGACAAGCACGTTCGCCCCGATCTCGGCTGCTGATTAAAATAGAAGTGCTGTGTTGTTATGCCAGGGACACACACACACACACACACACACACACACACACACACACACACACACACACACACACACACACAACGACAGATAGCCACACAGTGACACACACACACACACACACACGCTGCCACTGATACTCACCAACATCCTTTGCCCCGTGTGTGTGTGTGTGTGTGTGTGTGTGTGTGTGTGAGTGTGCTGGCTCCTGCAGAATTTTTAATAACCTCTTTTGATTAGAATCCCCCTCCAGCGGCTTATTTAGGGATGGATTTGGAGCGGGGTTTAAAGGCCATCGCCCCCCCGGGGGAAGGCGCTCCATTGCACTTCTCTGAATTCAAATACGATGTCCTTGACACCTCCGTATCCTGTCCCCGTTTTGCACTATTTTTTGCCGCAGCAGCAGCAACAGATGAAGCGGCGAAGGAAGGGGGATGTGGGCTCCTTTTTAAAAAACAGCTGTTAACCTGTGTGTCCCCCCCCCCTCTCTTTCTTTCTTTTACTCCTCAGAGTCGCTCCAGGCAAGAGGACCCAGAGCAAGCTCGACTGAAACAGAAAGCCAAGGAGGTAAGCTGCCGCGGAGATCATTACCCTTGACATTTCCCCCCCTCCTGACTCCCTTACATACATTTTTCATGCATCACTACATATGTAATGCCATGTAAAGTCGGAGTTAAAAAAAGAAGTTTGAGGAATCACTTGCGCTGATTGATGCCCGAGTGAAAATGATTGTCTGTGCGCAAAAGACACCCTCCACTTCTCACGCCCGCCCCCCTAAACTTATTCTCTTTTCTTCGTCCGTCTCAGCTTCTTCATCTCGCACCCATTTGAATTTTTGACTCATTGAGCTCCTGCTGTTTGTGGTCAATGAACACGGTCAGTGGACAGATATTCAGCGGTGAATGTAGAAGCCGTTGCAGGTTTATTCTTCACCCTAACCCTTTTTCTTAAACATATTTGTCAATGCTATTTTGTTGTAAAACAAAACTACAATATCTGTCTTTACTTACTTCTTGTGACTTCTAAAAACCCTGTTCTTTTACATCTCTTTGGAAAAAGAGTCAAATTTGCAACATTAGCTCAGCGAGGCCATAAAAAGCAAAGTGAACGAGTGTTTCAGATGTACCGATTCACGCTCCACATTAACTTTTACTGCCTCAAAGGAATAAAAAGAGTTGTTTCCCCTCTTTGAGTAAGCGGTCGAGGCAGAACACGTCGCGTTCCAAATTGGGAGGTTGTTTTACCGAAGTGGTGCGCCGCCGTATCCTCCTTACTTTAAGTGCAGGTTCTGTACATGGTGTAATTCCCAGCGGACCCCGGAAAGTAGACCGCTCTCCTTTTAGTGGTTGGTTAATGTTGTTTACGCAGTAGTTCTGTCACAGCGGAAGTTTGCGTTTTATTTTGTTCTTTTTTTTGCCCTTTGTTTTACTCCGGAGTAACTTCACTGGGTGCTCTCAGTCCTCGGCGTGCTGACGAAGATCAAGAGGATTGTCTTGAGCTTCCGTAGCAGAGCGAGGAGGCGGGAGGATGAAACATTCACCTGTTGTTGTTGTTGTTGTTGATGTAGAACTTAAAGACGTGGTTTCTAAGTTGCTCTTTTCAAAAATATCCCTTTTTATTCATCCGGGTAAAGTTTACTGAGCATGTATGCACTTTTCTCACTAACACACTTCTACAATGTCACCACCTGACGGTGCAGCTACGGTCTGTTTATGTTGGCCATTCATGCTGCAAATGCCTTGCTCAAGGGCAACTCAGTATTGTTGTTTGAAGTATAACGTTTTCAAGGACTTTTTTAAGCCCAGTCTGCTGTGTTGAACTCGTGACCTTTGAGTGACAAGTGGACCTTCTCTCACCTCTGGCTACCTGGTGCCGCTCCTGTCTCTCCCCCCCCCCCCCCACGCACCTCTCCTGGACATTTCTTTTCTTTCTAGCAACAGAGAGCCCTGCTGTAGTCTCAGCCTACCCATAAGCCCCACATATGCAAATGCGGCAGCGTAATAGGCAGCGCGATAGGTTGGCCCCCCCAGGGGCCGTGTGATCAAAGCGGCTCTCCTCCCCGTTAAGTGGCAGTCCGCTCGTCATCTGGATGCGGCCAGATTAGCGCGAGGAGACGCGGCGTGCGCGCACACGCTTTTCATTTGCTTCTGGAATTTTAAGAAGGTGGTTTGGAAATCGTCACTTTATGTAATGCTTTCTCCCGCTACAGAGAGGCGAGGAAGACCCCTCCCCTACACACACACACACACACACACACACACACACACACACACACACACACACACACACACACACACACAACACACACACCCCTCTTTCACCCCCCCTCACCTCTTTCTTTTCTTTTTTCTTTTGCCTAATGGCCGTCGTTTCTCAGTCCCCGTGCCTCTCCGGTTTCCATCACCTGAGTTTGCTGTTTGTGTCACTGGCGGAGTCTGTCGGCAGCTCACGCTTCTGTGCAAAATTTCATCAGGATAATGAGCCCGAGCTCGGGCAGTGGAGCCAGCCCCCCCCCCCCTCCCCTGATCACACACACAAAATACAAAATAACCACCACCACCAAACAATCATCATTTAGGAGAGATGGAATTACAGCGTGTTACGTACCTGAACCAAGTGTCGAATCGGGCAGAAAAAGGGCAGGTGTACGACCGGATATTAATCCACCAACAAGGAAAATGGTAAGAATGGTCAAGCACAGGTTGAATATCTCGTCAAGTCAATTTACACAGCCCAAACTCTCAAATTTGCCCCAAAGGGCTTTACAATATGTACAACGTGCAACATCTCAAGCCTTATAGGAAGGACGAACTCTACGAAAAGAGGTGAGAAAGCTCCGGTGGAGCATCTTCTCACAGGGCCACATCATAGGTGCGCTTCAGTTAACTCACTAGCATTGCGCATATTCTCTCGGAATTATCACCTTTTGTTTTTTTGACGGTGACAATAAGGGCAGGTTTGGATGAGATCCATTTGGTTGAACTATAGTCTATATATTTATTGTCATCTTGTCATTGATCATCTTAGTGCAACGATCAGGCAAATGTTCACTTGGAAACAATATATAAAAATTGGCAGAATGCCACGACATTCACTCGGGACATTCATGCTCCCCAGCGGATGAAACCTTTATATTATGGTCAATCCATGAGCCTTCTGCTGGTGCCAGCCTCAGGCCAAACGCGTGGATACACACAACATACCTCACAATATTGCAGGCAAATGAAGGTCACACAGTTGATTCATGCTCCCAAGGGGATAGAACCATTGATTCCATGGTCTGTCTTCTGGACCTGGTCTAGTATAAACTTAATTACGATATCAGAAATACCACAATGCTTTTTTTGTCCAGTGGTTTTGAAATGAACATCGTAGGCTCTAGGCTGTCACTAGAAGGGCTTCAGGATTTTAGTCTCAGTAATTGCGTATGTGAATTTGCACCGGCAGCTTCGCCCACAGCCTCGTCACCAGCAGAGCAGGCTGGTCCGATAGACGCTGGCGGAGGTTGTTTTTTTTTGCGTGAGAGAGAGGCAGAACGGTCCAGCAACCCGGTTTCCTTCAATTCACAACCATTTGGCCGAAAGGTCAGACGGGCTATTTCAAAAAAATGCCCCCCAGTGAAAATCAATGGGCAAATGGTGGCGCCCAGTTCCTGTTTGTTGTTTGTCGTCTTCGGCGGCGGTGGTCTGTGTGTTCTGTCTGTTCCATCAGCGGGGCAGGAGGCCGGGCGATGCCTAATCATAGAGAGTGAGAGAGGGAAGGAGACAGAGAGACGGAGACAAAGAGATGGAGGGGGAAAGGAGACTTGAGGGGGGAGAGGCAGAGAGAGATAGAGAGGGAGTTAAGGCCGGTGGAGATACATCACGATGTCAGACACACAGACACACTGCAGCCACAGATTCATCATCGCAACCGCGTCTGCAGGCGCAACTGGACAACAGGGGAAAAACGAGTGAACTGGAGAAGAGGAGCGGAGCAGGGACGGGGCAAAGAGAGACGAGGGAAGATGGAGGGGCAGGGGGGGGGGAAGACAAATTGGCTACCACACCTGGCCGGAATCTGGCCAAAAGCCCGTTGAGGCTGCTAAAGCATGTCCACCGTATAGCTTTGTTAATTCTGAGCTGTTAAGGACCCGACCGATCCTTTTTTTAGTCCGAGGGAAACCACAAGCTGTGGAAATCTCAAAGCTTTATTTTCCTCAAACATGTTTCCTTTCTGGACATTGAGGGATTTGCTTTCGCCCGTTTCGACGTGCCGGCACTGCTTGAAATGTCTTGAACCTATACCGAAATTAATTCCGACCTCAGCTCAACTCTGAGCTCCAATTAAAAGCCTACAGTTATTCGTTCCTGCCTCGCTGTGCAGCACGAACATATATGTTGGAATCCATGAACCAAATTAGTCCGATACTCAAGTGACTTATGCACAACCGTGGTCAAAGCGAGCCGTGTTTATGCTCATTTATGTTAAGCCTTTGCTCAGCCGGGACCTTAACGCACACACCCCGGCATCCTCCACAAAGTGACCAGGTCACGGAGAGATGGGAATCTGCCCACGCCGAATAAGCCCCTTCAGCCAGAGAGGAGAGGCTCTCGTGTGTCAGAGGACAATGTAGTGGCCCCTTAGTTTTTCATTAGGGCCAGTAATATCTGCCGGCTCACAGGCTCTCGTCCTCTGGCCCTCCGCAAACTGCTCTGCTCAAAGAGGCAGCCCCCCCCCCCTCCAGCAGGCAGGTCCCCGGGGCAAAAAAAAGGCCCCCGCAACCCTCCTCCGTACTCTCTCTCTTCCCAATTCGGAGTTGTTGTATTCTAGTCTTCTGGCCCTCGCAGATACGCAACACCTCAGTATGCCTGTTTCCTTCTCACAAACTGGGTTATGCATTCCTTTAGCAGGTGTACTTTTTTTCTTTGAAAGATCATACAAAGTTGATGTGGATGATTTAATTATCACATAAGACGGGTCTGTTTTCTGGGTCCCAAAGATGTGCGGGCTACTAAATAGCACACCGTAACCCTATTTTTTATTTGTTGCTTTGTTGCCGGTAGTAACTTCAGTTCTTCTTCACCTCGAGACATGTTACGAGATGAAAAAAAACAGAAGCGGGCTTTAGAAGTACCTTTGGTGTTCCTGTGTGTTTTTGAATATTACAAAGTGCTGTAATGAGAAGGAAAACAACAAAAAAAAGGAGATTCTTTTTTTTTTTTTTGCCTCAGAGGGAGATAGCGACTCATCTCCTCGCTGTACAAGCCTGTAGGTTCACTTTTCTCTTTGTGCGCCAGAGCACTCCTTGGGACTCGAGCGACGGGGGAATTGGGCGTGCTGAGCTACGCTGGTGGCGAGGTGCCAGCCTCCTGTGCCTGGGATGTAAGTGAGAGGGAGGCAGGACACGTTTCAATTAGGCAACAAACACCGTGCTCGCACTGAGGCTGGGAGGAGAGGAAGAAGGAAAAAAAAAAAAACACACCCCTACCAGCTGACTTCCCCCTTCTGACCTCTCCCTAAAACACACTCCCCTCTCCACCGCTCCGCCGCTCCGCTCCACCTTTTTTCCTTTTAAAAAATCTGAAGTGTCATATTTTTGCCAAACTCACGCGGGAAGGACAGTACCGGGGGTCTCTGCGAGGTGATGCTAAGTGTGCCAGCTCGGGCCTGCATGTTTCCATTAGATTGTCATGTTGGCTAATTAGAGAGCAGCAGCATGATTCACCTTGTTAATTAGGAGGACTTGCACACCACGTGCCCGGGGGCGGCGTGGGGAAGAGGAGCCCAGCCTCAGAGCCTGCTAGTCGCCCCGCTGCCTATGAAGATTCCCCTTCTCATCTACCTTTTTTTTTTTTTGATTTGGAAATGAATAAATCATCGAGATCGTCCCTCTCTCGGAGTGTGAATATCTGAGTTCTCATCTTCTCCTGGATGCAAATTAGGCGTGATCAATAGAAGGTGACGAGCAGCGAATCTAAATGTTAAAAAAAAAGAGAGAGAAAGATAGAAAGAGAGAAGAGACTGCTAGACGAAGCACGTCAGCGTGGAATGAGACAAAGCGAGAGAACATTTAAAGTAGGAAATTTCCCCTTAGATAAGCAGTATTTTTAATGATCACCTCTCTCCCGGTGTCAGGGCCGTCAGAATCTGCTTAACACTGACTTCTGGCTTCTTCGTTAAACACTGTTCTCTGGCAAAATATGCAGCGCAAATGTTATTATTTATAAAAATGATACTTACTCCAACGGAGAGGCGTCGAGTCTTTTGGACACTTTCAATTTATCACACAGCCCCCCCCCCCCACCCCCTCTTTGCGGTTTAATTCCTGCAAATAAGTTGCAGATGAAGAGGAGCCATAGGGTCGTGATAGTGACACCCACATAATGACCTTAGCTCCAGGGACGGCCGAGGGCCCTGAATAATTGGTCCTTGGCCCTGGAAACACTTCTGACATACTGCTCAGCTTCAGAGGACACTCTGAGCCAAGACTATTAGCCCGTGCATGTATTTTGAATTCATCTCCATAGGTAAAATAATATAATCACAAACAGATTCACTTGAATATTTAAGGGGATTTGTGTGCGTTCAAAAGGACGACGATGAAACAGAATTTCAAACACATTATTATTATTTTTTTGCATCTTTAATGCGCATGATCGGATTTATTGTCTCGTTATTTAAGAAGGTTGGTAGCAGCACAATAGTGCAAACGCAAATTATTTTAAGTGTTAAGTGCATCTGATCAATATAGTAAAGGTCATTGTAAGTGTCAATACATACTGGTACATGTGGCATTAAATGACGTAATGTGCAGATTCATACGACTTAAATGTATATATTGCATAAATATAGACTGTATATATTCAATACCTATTAGGGCAATTAGACATGACAGCACACCTCATCATGCACACATGATGCATACTGTAGGTTATCATATATTTAATCAATATTCAATATTTTATCTTGAGAGAACGCTGCCACATGTAATTACAGAGCTCCGTTGACAAAGTCATAGTTCTGAAACAAAGACATTAGCAGGTCAGGGCTGAGCCCGTCTCTTTGTGGTGCCTGAGCGCAGATGGAGAAGTGAATCCTGATTCGTTCATCGCAACTGGCGCGTCTCCCCGCGGCAAGCTAACTGCCAGGCACTTCACATGAAGAAAGGGCCTCGAGACGCAGCTCCCAGATGTTCGCGTAATGTCGGCCATGTGTGCGTCAGGTGAATGAGATCCACGCATTAAAGACATGCATCAGACGACGCATACGTGAAATGTCCACACACACACACACACACACACACACACACACACACACACACACACACACACACACGTGAAGCAGAGGGAGTCTCACACACAAGACGGTGTGTTTTGGATAGCGGCATTTGAAATATGAGTATCTTTGTTTAGCATGTTGCCATGGTAACTAGTTAGCAATAAACAGTTGAGGCTAATGGGAATGTCATTAGTTTCGCGTGCATTTAGTCATAAACAAAAGTATTGGACACATTGAAATTATGACATGATGATGGAGCTAGATAGAGAAGTCAGAAGTACGCCAACGTTGTTACAAAACATCCTGAGGGGAGCAAGAATGTCTGTGTACAAAATGTCATCATGGCAATCCTATCCAATAGTTGTCGAGACATTTCATCATAAATGTGACCCTCACAGCGGCGCGAGAGCAAACGTCATGGGACCATCAAAGGCATAAGGGTCTATCCTCTGGGTACCGTGAATGCAACATTTCTTGGAAAAACAGCTGATGAGATATTTCATTGGGGACCAAAGTGGTGGAACTACCTACAGGCCGACGTTGCCATTCCTAGAGCCATGCTGCTAGCAAGGATCAAACTAATACAATATTAAACTCTCCTACAGAGTTACTAGTTTTGGTTTTGGTCTGATTTATAGTTTTATTAAAAATAGTTGAAATCATAAATAAAATGTGTGCGTTCGCATAGCTTCAGGCCTTGCGTGACGTACATTTTTTCGTCTGCTCATGTCTATGTGAACAGGCTGCATTCGGCCCAAATTCATATTTAATATTTTTGATATTAGAAGGTACAATTTTTGGGCAAAATTTGCTTTTGTTTGCAAGAGAGGTGGCAGTGAATGAGGGGAGACGACATGCCGTAAAGGTCCCGGTTGGGCTCGAGCCAGCGTTGCTGTGATTACACCCAAGATGAACGTACTCTACAGTAGATAAGAAGTAGTTTTGACTGCCACCTGACATTGACGCTGACTTACGGGGAGCTGTTGGGATGCCAATGTCCAGTGGTACTGAAACCGTCTGTCCTGCTCCCCGTGTCGCTTATATCGCTGACATCAGACAAAACTTTCTAAATCAAGCCGAGTTGATAGACGTTCTAATTGCACTGCATTCTAATTGGTGTTAACTTAACATTGTATTACTGTGTATATAGACCAGTTGGTTTGAGGCTGTGTATCAAACTAAAATCATGGTGCAGTCTCACTTTATTAAGTTTTGTTTCCAAGAACAAATTAAGCAAAAAATGTTGGTCATTTTCTGACCATTTTTGGACCATTTTTAATACAATACATTTACATAGCAGTATTGTGTATCAACCCAGTTGTAATGCATTTAACTAACATCTAGACCAGCACCTTTAACTAAATATAGGATGGTTTATATAATATATACAATATGTCTCTTGAGGAGCCTCACCATGCCATCGACCATAACCGGTTCTTTTTAAATGTTTTTAGGTATTCATTAAGATTCAGCTTCATTCTTGTCAACATACTCCAATTAACTCTTTCCATTACACGCCATAGATCGACCTATGGCCTTGCAGTGCAAAAGGTTAGAGCAGTGATAGGAGATTAGATTGAAGCTTAAGACAGCCACCCCTGTTTAAAATGTATGCGCTCTACCCCGGCTCTTTGGGGGGGGGGGGGGGGGGGGGGAGAAAGCATTCACGAATAAAAGTGGCATATGTTAAGTCTATATATACACTGAGAGGCTCCCTGCTGTGTGCTGTTGGACCAGAGCTTTTCTAAAGGGAGCGGGGAGGAGAAACAGACCAACTCAAAAGCCACGGTCTGGCTTTTATGCCGTGGTCTTTGCAGGGCAGAGAGCCCCGTAGCTTCCTTCACAGCCCCGTGGCTGCACGCGCGTGACGTCAAGCAGAGCGTGTTCTGCTCTACCAAGGACATCTGTCTGTAAGCGTCTGGGGGGCCGCGAGCAGCCCCTCAGGCCGGGAGGGTAGGAGGGAGGGAGGGAGGGAGGGAAGATGGAGAGAAAAGCCTTTGTTAAAAAACAGCAGAGATGAAGAACGGCAGGTTGGGCATCATGGCTTCTGCAGCTCATCCTCCTTTTCACTCCGTTCTTGCCGTCCGTTGGACATTTTTGCATCATCGGGAGTCACGCTCGTCTTTGTTGTGCGCAATGTCTCATTTAGGTCTTGATGGACATTTTTTACAGATCTATTATAGACTTTTAAAAATTTCAAGGCAAACGGGTAACTACAAAAATAAACAGTGAGAGCCAAAAGGATCAATTTCAATTGCACACTTTCGGCCCAATTTATGCATGTAAATAACAACAAGCCCCCCCACACACACCCCCCAAAAAGCCCAGTACTGAAAATATCACTAATGTATTCATACATTATTTAGCTTTCATTTGACATTTGGCTTTTCATTTGCCGTCTGCGCTACTGATAAATATTAACATCCACTGCCCTCAAACTCGAGGTCTCAGTCTTATTTAAATGTGATTTTGGAAGAATCTTCCAGGACACAACTCCATGACACGAGCAATCTGATGAATACATGCAATTTGATACCCAGGGTCTGGATTTGTCAAGCATATTTAACTCCGATTCATAGAATGAAAAGATTTGTTTTATTTTTGGGGTGGGTTGTGGGTAATTTCATGTTATTTCACCGTCATTAAACAGTGGGTGATGACATTTAGTCTCAAAGGAGAGCTTATACGTCTTCCGGAGAGTTTGTGTGTGTGTCTTCATCCAACAGTGTATTTTTTTTTGTATAGCTGTAATCAAATGAGCCTGATCTGACTAATATCAGATTCAAAGCTTCAGTGTTTGCACCGTCATAGCGTCAGCTGATGTGCACTTAGCAGAGCGTTCGACATCTGTGAGAGAGCTTTGAGTAACCGCGACGAGTGTTTCCCCCTGAAATTGAACATATTTCCAATTTACCCCCGCGCCGATCGCAACACCGTCACCCGGCAGTTTTCTTTTGCATCAATCCTCTGAAATTTTCTTGAAAAGCTGCAGATTGATTCTGTCGGGCGTCTTAAAAAATGTTCTACATCTTCTGACCTTTGCTAATAATTTGACTTTACAAGTTCCAGTTCCCTGCTTTGAAAGGGCATGCGGGCAGACTGGAAGCACTGGTATTTAAGCGACTTCGGAACGGCAGATATTTATGCGGTACCATTGATCGGACCTGGCAAATGTATGCACTCCGCCAGCCGGTTACTCCTCCAGTCAGGGATGAATCTCTGCAGTGACCTTTACGGATTTTGGATTTGCGTTGTCGACATTTTGGTCTAGAAGGTAGGGAGATATTCTTGCCTAAATCTCAACAAACCCTTTAGAACTCAGGACAGTTGATGACGAAAGACTGGAACAGTTTTCAAGGTGCCCACATTCCTTCATAGCTACTGCTACTACTTCATAGCACTCGTACACCTGTGTGTGCCTCGACGAACATACTTTTATGTACATGTTTGAATTAAATGCTGCTCAAAACAAGGCCCTGAAGGGAAAACGAAATCCATCAAAGCCCGGCCCAAATCTGGCTCGTATCAGTCGGCGGCCATTAAACAAACAAAAAAAAGGGAAAGGTAGACTTGGCGCAGCGGCACCAGATTGAAATCAGAAATCAGTCTCCCCGGTGTCACGGCTGGCCGTTTTTACCGACTGGAAACGCAGACTGGGAGGGTTGCAGATGGCGAAATGAAGTCGTCATTTATCATACAGTCATAAATCTGAGAACGCAGGCAGTTGCCGGGAGGCCATGCCTGGTGCCAACTGCCAGGCAGAGATGCCGGCATCCTGGTGCCATCAGGGAGATAGCGGACCTCTCTCTCTCTCTCTCTCTCTCTCTCTCTCTCTCTCTCCTGCTCTATCACTCTCTCTCTCCTGCTCTATCTCTCTCTCTCTCTCAGCTCACTCTGCTTTAAGGTCAGGCCTGGAGAGATTTGTGTGTTGTTTGTGGCAAAGCCTAATAAGGTTAGCATTGATAGCATTGATGCTACATTTGCCATGTGGACAGGGGGAAATAGTCATCTCCACCCTGTTAGCCACATCAGCTTCTGTCTCCATTCACATAGTGTTGTTGAGAGCCCGATTCCCAACTCAAATCGCCTCATGTGCCACTAACTAGTATTTGTTTTAGCTACAGTTCATGCATTTTCACCACCATCCGCTTTCAAAATCGGACACATGAACGAGGTTTTTCAGACGTTCAGCACGGGGGGACATTCAGCCCCCCCCCCCCTGCTTCGTGTCGTCAGCGTGTTTGAATCTTTCAACAGTTCCACCGTGCTAAATGTGAAGTGGCAACACCCTAAAGGGCATGCCTCGCCGGGGGGGTTTGTTTTTTTTTAGAGAAAAAAACCATCAGAGGCAACTGCATGCACATTTTAGATCAGACTTTATACACCAAAGCAACCTTTTAACCAGCGCCATCTGAAAGTAACATGAAATTTTCTACTCCCCCCCCCACCGATCAGACAACACACGTGCCTCTCACAAACACCAGTGCCCGGCGCACACATGCTGAGAGATAACATAAAAAAGAACATGAAAGACATGAAAGCGCACATTGATTGTCCCTGTTTGCTTCAACCCGGGTCTCTCTCTCTCTCTCTCTCTCCCCCGGCGGGCAGGCACGTAGGCAAGCTGGTGGGTAGGCATTCCCTGTGCTGTGGCCAAGATTGATAGGCACGTGCGTGTGTGTGTGTGTGTGTATACTGTGTTTGCATGTTGGAGGGAGTGCTGACACCCTCTGTGCCATGGCCCCGGGCCCTCACACATCCACCCAATAGAAAGGGCAGCTCGCAGCGACGCTGGGTTTCCCCCCCCCCCCTCTGCCCCGCGGCCAGACATGACATTACCTCAGGCGGTGCCTCCCCACAAACTCCCCCTTTATATATCGCGAACTGCAAAAATCACAATGGGACCGTGTGACTGCACACACACACACACACACACGCACTCTCGATCTTTGACAGAAGCTCTGTTAATGGCTGACAACAGGCTTCCATTTTGTTTGGCTCAGGAGAGGTTATACAATACACGGACGGACAGATAGAGGGAAGAAGAGGGATGTTTCAACTTCTGCTTTTGATCCTGCTCTTGTCTCATTGCTTATTCTTTCTAGCAAGGCATTGCAGAGCTCTAAAATGTGACCGTTTTGGTGGCAAATGCGCTTAAAATCTGGATATCCTAAAAGTTACCCGTGTGTCTACAAGTAAATGTTATTGTGCAGCTTCATGTTATTATCGTGTACGGTAAACAAGAAAGCAGTGTCTTGGAGTTAGGTACCATCAGTACGACCAAGTGAAAAAATGGAGCTTATGGCAGTTCAGTATCACAGATTTTTGCTGTGAATGTTTGTTACGTATTTGGTTAATGCAGACTGAGGCATTGTAATCTACAAAAGCCACCACATACCGGACATATTATAGATTTGTACAGTAATCAAGGATTGTAAATATTGGTGGTCCTGTTTCGAGTGCTCTTGAATTTGTCGGGTTGGCGTTGGGTATCGATAACTTACACGCGTCGTACTCACTAACCCAACAGATGCCAGTGCCATACTGGGGCAACACCACACCACATAGGGCGCAGAGGGTATTTTCTAACCGTTCTTGTCGTCTTCACCAGATGCAGCAACAGGAACTGGCACAGATGAGGCAGCGAGACGCCAACCTCACAGCACTAGCAGCCATTGGACCCCGCAAGAAGCGTAAAGTGGATTCACCGGGGACAACCCCATCAGGGACCGAGGTAAGAAGAAGTAGACTCACTCGATGGCTGCGTTGGTCCAGATCTACTTGCTAACGTTGACTTGATAACACCATTTTCACCGTTGACGTTTGTGGAAATCCTTTCTGACAGTTTTTCTTCAGCGCATCTGTGACGATGACATGTTGGCCCGGCTGTCTTACCACCCTGCTGCTAATGCTATAACAATAAACTCAATGACAACCTACCAACTGGGCTTCCTCCAAAGAATACTGTAATCCAATATATTGCATTTCTCAGCTTTTCTTTCTTGCACTGTGTTTTTTGTGTAGACAGCTTTCAATGGTAATTTCCATGGCCATGTCATCCCTGACTGTAGTAAGTTCAAACATGGAGGGTTGCTGGATATGCTAAAACAATGAGTCACTGAATATCTTTCTCTAAGTCAGTGAATAAGGAATATAAATCCATTACTGCAGGTAGAGCAGTGGTTTCCAATTCCGGCAGCTTAAGCAAAGACACTTTTGTTTTTGAATGCATGATATTCAATCTAATAACTGCTGAGCTTCAGTCACTTTACACAGAATCCTCCAGACTTGTCAAGCGTCTGTAGGTCAAGGTTTGTGGTAGTCTGAAAGAGTCCCTGACGTTATTAACATAAGTACAGTGACCGACATAGCCCCGAGGACAATAATAATAATAATCAATAATCTACAATAGGTTGTGGTATTGTAGTTGGAGATGAAGCAAAACCACAGTCAGATTTGCTGGCTGCCCAATATACAACCAGTCTGCTTTTTGTTTAGTTATTTCCCAAGGCTCCCTGATAATTTAGCTTACTTTATGTGGAACTGTTGTTTTACCTACTCTAGCTTTCTGCCTGTTTCATTTATCTGCCCAATAGCTACTGCAATGAATTATTGTACTATATCCGTGTTCAGCAGGACATCTCGTTACACCATTTTCCCCCATTTCAGAAACAAGCCAAGTCTCTCAGTAAAGCAAGCCTCCAACTCCTTGATGTTCTGTCGCTCCATGTGGAAGATGTGATCACTTCACAGTCCACTCTGTGGGACTTTCTTTCTACCAATAGGCTTCTATATATATATATATATATATATATATATATGCTTTTTCAAATTAATTTAAATTTACGCAGAAACTTCCTTTGATCAGCCCAAAATAATACTTGTAAAAACCATATTTTAGAGGTGAACCCACAATTTAAGCTCCTAATTCTTATAAATTATATAATTTATTTGAAATGAAGTCAAGATGTCAGAATACATAAGAAGACATGGAGGTTGGAAATACAATTAAAACTCCCCGGGGGACTGTGATCCTAACCTCTCTAGCAGTAGTAAACACAGAGTTTGACATGTTAGAGGCTCGAATGTTAACTAAGATAAACTTGTGAGAGGATCAAAATGATAACTGTATCTACACAATGATATATTTTTTCCTGTACTCCAACAATAATGGTAACTAAGTAAATAACTGGTTGATTGATTAAGTCTGTGTCAGACCAGTAGTTCAAATCAGAAGCCGGAGAATAGAGAACACTCCTGTTTTGAAGCCTCGAGTTTGGCATTTTGGCCGTCGTCATCTTGACTTTCTGCAACCAGAAGGACACAAGAGGGTAAAGCTCAAGCAAACGCTGAATAAGACATTTTTAGCGATCAAAATGTTTCAATTAACTTTCACGAACTGAGAACACACTGTGGAAGGGGTCAAGTTGTAAGACAAAAACAAACTCCCAGACCGGACAATGCTGTGTTGGCGACATTTCATTCACGAGGTAGCCACGCCCCTAAAGAATTGCCTGCTTTATCTTATATATTACTGTAAATGGGAAACATCATTTCTAATTAACATCATGCTGTATTGAAGAAACTAGCGACTGAGACCATAAACTCATGTTTACAATGTTAACTGAGGTGATAAATCAAGTGAGAAGTAGAGTCATTTTCTCAGTGACTTATATACAATCAGACGCCCCCTAATGGTCATTAGAAAGACTGCAAGTTCAAGGCACTTTCGCATTGGTTTCACTCTTGAGACCCGGAGGTTGCCACCTGTTTTAGATTAAAGGATTTCGGAATATTTGCCAATTCCTGGCTTATTTATCAAGATTCATGCCTAGAAATTAATAAACAAAATTATGCAAACTCATTTTTTGCCTATTTAAGCAATTACAGCGCTTTTTAATACTCCTGATATGGTCCGTCTGCAATATGCATTTTTCAATCGCGTTATTTTCGCGCCCCGTCTATTTCGCTATGCAAGTCCGGAAGTGACGTCACTCATTCTAAGCACGGGCACCGGCTTCTTTGTTTGTATTGTACATTGACCATATTGTTAGTCACTCAGCCGATAAATCGATCAGTTAGGAGGTCTTTGTCACCGAAATAATGGTTCACTGTGTAGCCTGGGGGTGTAATAGTGATTTTAAGAAAGGATCAGGCATACGTTTTTTTGGTTTCCCCTCGGAGAAAGACAAGAAACGGAGGAAAATCTGGGTCGATAGATGCCGGCGTGGTGAGCAGAACTGGCAGCCGAGTAAGACGGCAAAACTCTGCTCTCTTCATTTTGAAAAGACTTGTTATGTGAAAGACCCAGACATGTTGACAAAATACGATTATGGGAAGTTCAAGTTGTCACTGAATCCCGATGCCGTGCCGACCATTTTTGCTAGCATACGACCTGGAGATCCCGAAAAAATAGCAGCCGGGACCGGGAAGGAAAAGTGAGGCAGTCTGACAGACGTACGCTCGTGTTGAAAATCATCGATTATAATCGGACAATAGTATAGCAAACAATCCGATCACATAGTAGCTATTTTGTTTGACAAATATACGCATTGGAATCGTTTTTAAAACAACGAATTACATTTTTATTCACTAAATTACAAATTCGTGTAGCGACATCCGTTTCCTGGTTCGAGAGATCGGCTACACTTCTCTCGTCACCGGACGCTTCTTCCGTGTCACTCTCGCTTTGATCTGAATCAAAATGTGCCGGACAATCCCTTGCTAGAGGTTCGAATTGGTATGGTGCTATATCTAAATCGAAATCAAGAGAAATATCCGCGCCCTCCATCGTGCTGTCTTCACTACGACTATGTGTTGCACTGTACACAGCGTGTGTACTCCCACAGGCAGTTAGAATAAATGACGTCACAGCTTCACAGCTAGTCACGTGACCTATTAGCTCATTATCTCGAAGTCGGCCGACAGGTACTCGCGTTGGGGGCACATTCATAAGCCGATTTTAGCACTTTACTGGTGTCTGATCGATCTGAGTCAAGGCATGATGTTAATTTATGGATATTATTTCCCAAAAATGTCCCAAATATGTAAATATTCCGAAATCCTTTAATGGATACGATAGGATGAAAAGAGCAACTTGTAATTTAAAGGCAGGCTTGGTGATGTTAGAATCAATAATCAAATCCTCTGACAAAAAAAGAGAAAAACCTAGTATCTGTGGCTGTCGCAGGACTGTAATATGGCCGTCCAATCATTTCATTCAACATGAATGTAAAGATTGGGCGGACTACCTGCCTGCCTTCACGTATTCTGCCTCGTGCACTCATTGCTCGTCGTCAGTCTTCCGCAAGCTGCTAGCTTGCCAGCTGTGAGTACTGACAACAGCCATGTTCTTTGTTTATGTTCACTATGATCATTTTGGGGGAGTTGCTTTGGAGGGAGGCCTGAAGGGACAGCCTGTCAGTGTTGCTGACTTGGTGACTTTCTCGCCAGATTAGCCAACTTTTGGATCTAGTGCTGCTAGCTACCTTCATTGGAAAAGAGTTGGCGACAGCAGGCTCGTTTGTTTGATCGGATGGTTTTCTAAATCTAGCGTACTCTTGCTAGTTTCTCCAGATTACCAAAGCTAGCTTTAAGAACCCAAATAAGATATAGAATAAGCCATATTAGATACCAGCACAGCCAAGAGAAAATAGAGAAACATTTTGGGAAAAAGTACATGAGCTGCTACACCGTGAATTATAATAAGAAGCCACAGTGGTTGGTTACTATCATCCTCCATTAAACTATTATACTTACCAAGTGAAATTATTCAAATGAATAACAACAACTCAGTTGAGATGAAGTGATGCCTCGCCTTCATTTCATTTCAAACGCGTTCATGTTTATATTTTGCCGGGTGGCCACAGATCTCCAATCTCTAAGTGAGAATTCGGTTCCATTTCCGCCGTTCATATTCGCCACAGAGTGGAGCTGATTGTGTGTATCCACAACTGGGGTTGTTTGGTGTGGGAGCTGTGAAGTGCACGGCGTGCAGCCCTCTGAACCATTGTTCCCATGTGTAGTCATCTACAAAATGGGTGAAGATGAACGAATCTGAAATAGCCGATACCTTTCTGGAGGCACCAGGGAGCGGGTTTGTTTTGTGGACGGGGTTCTTTGTTGGCCTCCCGTCCCCCAAGGCTTACGTTTTGAGGACCATTGTATTCCCAAACCAACACATCCTCTTAAAGGATCCTCAAGTTTAGGAATCTGTCTAATAACTAATGAAGTTGGTGATGATCGGAAATATCTGCGTATGGAGCGTGGTGACCTACTCCCATGTGACTTGCCTGGTCTGTTCTTAATTAAGCATTGTAAAGAGCCGTCTACTGTTTGAGGAAAAGCAGTGGCTTGAGTATCGTATTTCTCCAGCACAAAGCCATACATGAAGTCATGCACAGTTGCTGCACCAAGTCGCATTTTCCTTGAGGCGGCAGGGCGAATAAAAACATTTAAATTCCACATATTCATCTGTAAACATGATGAATCTAAAATAAGCCGGAATTTTGAATGTCAATTGGTCATTTTAATAACCCGCTTATCGAGTTGCATCTTCGCATCCTTCACTTAGCAGCAATATGCTGCAGAGGAGCATAGCAATGCACTCGGTAAAAAAAGCATAAATAACAAAATAAAAGCATTACTTCTGGTCCTTGAGTGCAGTGGCAACCTCTTTCAGAATGTTTTACCCTGATGGGTATTAGCCCGCGACCTTATGCTGCTTTCAACAAAAAAAAAGAAAAAAAAGCTGCTTTCTCAAACTGCTCTCCCAAATGCAGTTATACAACATAAACATGAATATACATTATGCTGGAGTTGTTGTCCTTTTTTTCTATTCTATCCCTTTTTTTCTTCTTTAAATGTCCTGTTCATGTTTAATTAGAGGGGCATAATGAAGTGAAGACACAGCGCGCCCCTCCTCCGGAGTGATCGCAGAGGGGGCGGAGGAGGAATCTTAACTTATTTTCACTTCGTTTTCACCTCCTCACATTTCTTCATTTCACATGGGCTGGAAGCGCCCGCGGCGTTCTCTTTCCCTTCTCCAGAGCAAAGTGAATGTGACTTTTCTAAGGGGGTCACAGGATGCCTGGAGGCCTGTGGGTGTTACTGGACTGTTGCCTGCTCTTAGCTTCACTGAGGGGCTTGTCATAGATTTCATCTCCACAGAAATGAGCCGGGGGGCCCTGGCCAGGAGCACAAGCAGCCAACGTTATGAAGGGCCCATGCTGATTATTTCCCTCTGACATCGCATCCTGAGCTTTCCGCATTAATCCCAGACAAAGGCAGCCCTTCAGTGCTGCGCCAGAGCTCAAATTAGGAGCCAGATAATGGCCTTGTTGAGATCCCTCTCTATTCACTGAGAGGCAGAGCTCCTGTTGAAATCCTCCTCTCCTATACTCCTTCCCTCCCACTTGTCCTCTTCCTCACCAGACCACCTTTCCGCCGTGATTTCGGACTGTGGCGGAATTCAGGTGACACAATTTCGCACCCTTCCCCCGCAACCCTCCCCCCAGCCCCCTCCCCCCATTCTCCCACCTTTAATTTGACGGTGGCTTGGCCGGCGCTGGGGCCTGAGCTTGGATGTGGATCGCCACGGGCTGTGAAACCGATAGCCAGTCAAGACCGTGCGTGTCTGTCTCCAGCCTGATCTAGTCTGCAGGAGGGAACAAAGGGGGCCTTACAGGGCTCCGCAGGGTGGATTAGTTCCAAGGAGCCAATGGCTGGGGCTGCCGGCTGGAAGAGGGCCTGCTGTGGCCCCAGCGGTGGGTCACTGCACAGGCAGGGGCCCCCACACTCACCGAAAGCCCCCCTCCAGCTCCATCGTCCCACAGCCCAACCCCTTCCAATCAGCACACACAGGCTTTTTGAAGTTCAGCACAAGAGTCAAAGGGTGAGCCACCTTGAAGAAGTTGGAGGGGTGAAGTGCAGTGACAGAGAGCAGATGAAGGAGGATGGCAACGTGATCATGCCCTCAAAACATCAGCTTGAAGATTGTGGACGCCAATACTAAAAGGGTTGAGCTATTGGAAAAAAAAAAAGCCAGGCTGGTCTCATCCAGAAGAATAATAATGCGTTGTAATTCGTAGGTATGCCTTGAAATCTTTTCTAATGGTATGCACGTAATCATGAGCGAGGAAGTGTTTTGAGCGCAAAAGCCCGCACAGGGCCGGCGGGAGGGGAGTATGATGGGTCCAACATCCAATGATCTTTCAGCCAGGAGACTGCTGTTCCTTCCCCATGTAAAACGAGAAGTCAACGTTGTGTTATTTTAACCAAAAGGACGATCTTTTCCTAAACCTGAGTAGTTTTCTTGAGGAAACCTAACTACGTGTTTCACGATCTTTTCCTAAACCTAACTAAGTAGTTTTGTTGCCTAAACCTAACAAAGTATTTCGTGATCTATTCCTAAACCTAACGAAGTATTTCACGATCTTTTCCTCAACCTAACAAAGTATTTCACGATCTTTTCCTCAACCTAACAAAGTATTTCACGATCTTTTCCTAAACCTAACGAATTATTTTTTTAACCAAGTACTTTTGTGTCTAACCTTACTCTTGTGTCCTTTGAAGACGAGTGGAATTTGACATGTGTCGCTGGACTTTTGTAGGAAAACTCACTAAAAATAAGGAGTGACTTTTCGTAAGGTATCATAGCAAAGGATACGTTGAAAAAGGATATCTTAGTTTCTTGTTCATGTTTTCTTGTTAGGCACCACTCACACAATGTTTATCGCTGCTGGAAGCTGCAGCTTCTCCATAGATGGACCATGTTTATCTCTATGCTCCTCTGTAGCCACATCAGTATTTGTATATTGCACAGAGAAGAGGTGAAAATGGATTTCAGGTCATTGTACTGGAGATAGACAACAGTCTTGTCGAATAGAGATGATGATTATTCCGTCACACCCTCTGTACTCTGTCCTTTCACACATTTAACATGATTTGAACACTTTGCTGTTTCATTTCCCCCCTCATCGATTGTTGGCGTGTTATGATCTCCTCTCCTCCCATTTCGGTGCGTCTCGACTAAACGTGGCTTCTGTTCATTAAGACGGATAGAGACTCCTACGGTACATCCGATTGTTAGCCGCGACGTAGAATGTGCCTCGACGCGCGGTGTCCCGCAGTGTCAAACGCGCTCAGAGCTCCGAAAACATCCTTGACACATTTACGAGCTCAGAGTTATCATCCCGGCACTCAGGCCATTTATCACATCAAAGCCAGAGCTTTGTTTGTTTGACGCAGAGGCAACAATATCTGCAGAAATCGCCCCAGTTTGTACAGCCACACCGCCTTTCCCCTCCTATCTGTCTCGACCAGCAGGCGCAACGCAAGGGACAAAGGTAGGCGAGCGTTTTTTAATAGCGAGCGCGGTCTCTTTTTTTCCATTTGAATTCATTTCACCTTCTTTCTTTGAGGCTGTAGATCAGAAAGAAGGAGTGAGGCAATAGAGTGAGAGGCATGGGGAGAGAGAAGAGAGGGGGGAAAAGCACAAGGAAAACTGATGCCCTTTCCTCCAGCTAAATTAACAGGAATCACGTGGAAAACAATCTGAGTCTCCAATGAAGAAGGGAGGGTGGTGGTGGGGGGGGGACCATTAAAATTAGCCCCGAGCTATGGACTGCACCCAATATCACTAAAGCTGCACTCACTACAGATGTGGAGGCTGGCTTACAGGCAAACTATGCTCTGTTCTATAGCTACAATTAAAATCAACCTCGCTGCCAAAAAATAGGAGGGGGAAAAGAAGGGAGGTGGGGGGGGTAGAAAGGCAGACATGGAACATCAAAGACAGATTGAAATGTGTAGTCAGTAATAAGAGTGGTCTCCAGGCCCCGAGGTTCTCCACGGTCCCCTTGTTAATGAGAAATTTTGACCTCTGGTTTGTAAGTTAAACTTGTAATCTCGGTTAATGAAGTAAATCAATCCCAACTCGGGAGTGCTCGGGTGTCTCTCCCTTTGCCTTCTCCCCGCCAACCTCCCCTCTGTCCTTCTTTCTCTCTCTCTCTCTCTCTCTCTCTCTAGCGCCTCGCCTCGTCTCCCTCTCTCCCGCGTCCTTCCAGTATGCCGCCCGGGAGTGAAACGGCCAGGTCTTCAACCAGACAAACAGGAAACTCGCAGAGCGCGAGGGTTCCGGAGCGGGTAGAGGGTAGACAGGGAGGGGAAGGGGGAGGGGGGGTGCGGACTCAGAGGACTAGGACCAACCAGGCTGTTTGGTTAAGAGAGAGACTGGCCAAGTCAATGCTAGCAGAAGGGACAGCGGGGAGGAAAACCACTCGCTCCTCCTCCTCGACTCTTCTTCCTTTCCATCTTTTCCCCCCATCTCTTTCCACAGATCTGCTGGGGATAGTGTTTGGTTTAAAAAGTCATGCCTGCCTCTTGGTGCAGTAAACAGTACTGCTGTTTTTACTACCACAACATGCCTCCTTCCTACTTTCCTTTTGCTTCTCTCCATGTTCAAATCAAACACACAGTGGGGATTTTCAGTGGACCAGACAGCCAACCTGACCTTTTTTTTGTGTGTTAGTTTTCTCGTTGAGCTCCACTTTTGCTCTAACAATATGGAGGCTTATCTCAAATCCACTGGGTGCATTGACATTAACCCCAGATTAGCCGTTGATTTTATATGCAGAGTAAATTAGAATGCGACGACTTTAGCATGATGCATAAGCATTCCTGTGTGGGTTCCCCTGCTCTACATACCACATAAATATGATTAAAGAGGGCACAGAGAGGCTGCTATTGGTATCATAATGTCAAGAAGATTGTAATATTAGTTTGACTTTGCGTCTCAAGGCGATTCTGTGTTTCCAGCGAGGACACAAAGGAGACAGAGTTGAGTCTTCGGTATGGTTACAGGGGCTCCTTGGCCGGATGCCATGCGTTCTTAAAGCTTCAGCGAGGTGCACTTTGCCAACTTTCCCTTCCCCTGCATAGTGCAGAGCATAGCGGTACCCACCAGTGGTCATTGCACTATGATCTGTGGGTTAAAGCATTTAAAATGCAGCTTTAGCATTAGCATGAAAAGATGAATACATTTGCTCTGTAGTTATCCATTCCCATTTAGTTCTATAATGAAATGCACAAAATATGAAACATAGATGTCATAGATACATATGACCTGAAATACTTAGGGTTTTAACTGAACATTACAATTATAATACATTAATATTACATATTATCTTAATTTACTGCTACTACAATCAACACTGTTACGCATGTTTATCATACATAACAAATATCAGTTCAATAAAGAAGTAAATCAAATCTAAAACTGCAAAAAACAGCAACTTCCTAACAGCTGTCTCCATGAATAGTATAGTTTCCAGTGTAAACAACACTACAGCCACACTAGCAGCAAGCAGTACACTGCTTGCCACAACAGTGCGTTGAGCTAAATGCTAATGTCAGAATGCTAACATGCTCACAATCCTGACAATGTTCAGCAGGTTTAATGTTCACTATCTAAATTTAGCATGTTACCAATGTTAACATTTGGTTATTTAGACACAAAGTAAAGTTGAAACTGATGAAAATGTCATACGAGGAAAATGTCATAAGTTGCGTATTGGTTTGTGGACTGCTGTTTTGATGGATCAAGTTTGCCATTTCAGCCGTCGCCATCTTTGTTTTTTGCCGTTGCCATCTTGGGATTTTGTTCGAGGCCATCTTGTTGTTTTTGCAACCAGAAGTAACACAAGAGAGTGGAACCAAGTACAACCGTACGCTGACCAAGACATTTTTAGGCGACCAAAATGTTACAATTAACGCACTGAAAACACACGTTTTTGAAAAGGTTCAAGTTCTAAGACGAAAACACAACTCCCAGACGCCCAACGCTGTGGTAGCGACCTGTTAAACGCAAGGTAGCCCCGCCCTAAAGCATCCTCTGCTTTATGGTCTATTTGACTCTGAATGGACCATAATTTACTAAATGAACATCATGTTGTATTGAAGAAGACTTGAAACTAGAGATTGAGACCATAAACTCATGTTTACAATGTTTACTGAGGTAATAAATCAAGTAGTAGAGAAGTAGAGTCATTTTCTCATAGACTTCTATACAACCAGAGGAGTCGCCCCCTGATGGCCATTAGAAAGAATGCAAGTTCAAGGCACTTCCCGGAGGTTGCCACCTGGAGCACACTGATTGATTCGTCCAGTAGTAGTTGTTTTTGAGATATTTCAGTCTGGACCAAAGTGGTAGACAGAGCAACAGACATTGCCTGCCATCCGTGGAGCCACGCTGCTAGCACGGCAAAAAAACAAACATGCTTTTCTAATAAAGACACTGGTCAGCTTTAAATGTTTTCCACATTGTTTACCTTTTATATTAAAATATAATTCAGCATGTTTGTATTTAAAAGAATCTCCTGTTTGTTCCACTGCCTCTGTTCTGTTAACCAGTCAGTTTATGTGTGTACGTGTATGTGTGAACTGATGTTCCTCAGCATGTTCCTCGTAAAAGTAGACGTGAGGCGTAAAAAAAAGAAAGAATAATTTACTCTCTGACACATTGGTATCTGGCTCTCTGCACATGAACCCAAATACGTACAGAATGGGAGAGCGGAGGAGATAACACAGCAGCCACGATTGTCTGTTCGGTGTGGAATATACGGTGACTGTCAACTTGACTCAGCATCACGGGCCTTTAATGTATTCATTCATGGAAAGAGGCTTAAAGAGCCTCAAAGATCAGTAACACACACACACACACACATGGGCTGTCCATGTTCCACCACTCATTTAGGTTAGATTTTCTAGTTAGTCACACTTAAAGAAATAAGACAGTAATTAAACATGCTCAGCGACAGAGAGAGGAGTCCCACGCGTACCAACAGATCATAGAAGACAATAGAGAATTCACCTATCGCATAGATTGCTTAGCATCTGTGATACTTCAGACTGAGGATATAAGTGCTCAGTCGAAGCGAAAAAAATCTCAACTATAAATATAAAATTCCAAAATGGACCTCATATGTATATATGCACGTGAATGCACACATTGGTGTTAACACTGTAATCTCCGTATTTAGATAAGAACCTCCTATATATCCATATTACATATCCATATTCAAAGTAGTAGTATCCCCCTCATTTCTGCCTGGAAAACTTTGCCCTGAAATAATGGTTAAATATACAGTTTTGACAACAAAGTTGAGCCCCAGGCACTTCAGAGATACCCATCTTAAAGAAATTAATTACCTCCCTTGTTAATCTTGATATAATTAAATTTCTGAAGAATGAAGTTCGCTGCCTCCCCCCTCCGCTCCACCTCGCTGCTATGGAGGCGAGCCGATAATGGCTGGCTCTCTAGCTAGCCTGCTGGCCGGGGACATGGGGGACGGCCTAACATCTCGGGCCCCCATGCTGCGCAATGCCGCGCAATCCCACTCTCCTCGTCCTACGCCTTTGCCGCTCACAGGGATCTGCAAAAAAAAAAAAGTCGCTGCTTCGCCGTCCTGCGCCCGCCCGCTTGAGCTTCCCTCCATCCTGGAGGAGATGGGAACTTGGGGCCTCCAACCATCGGCGTCCTAAACACGTGACGATGCCGTTGAACGACTTGAGAGTTGCCGAGCGCCGGCGCTGCTAATGGAGTTGTCAACACGTAGCCTCTGAAAGTTGCGTGGCGGAAGCCCCGAGAGAGCCCGGAGAGTTCTTTCTGTTATGGCTCACTTAAAAAACTCCTGTCTTTGTGTGACTTACTGTCGTTCTTTTACTTATTTTCTATTTTTTTTATAGGACCTCCTGTGACGCCGTTAGATTTAACCCTGATTGCTTGGTGCAGAATGCCACCGTGGCATTACCAGAGAGCAGCGCGGCTTCTTGTCGCTATGTGTTTAAGTTTGCTTTCCCCTTGACTATAAGTTTTATGTCAGCTCCATTGTCAGCTGTCAAGGTTTGAGCCTGGGGAAAGAAAGGAAAAAGAGCTGGAAAGGATCTTTCATTAGGTGCTGGCAGTGGGTGGGGGTTTGGGGGTGGGGGGGGGGCAGAAGAATGCCAAGGAGGGCGGAGGGGAGGTGATTATATGTACGGAGTAGGCAGAATACTACAACTAGACGGCAGAAATGCCAACATTGAGGGTAGTTTGAGTTTCCAAAATCTGATTCAGGACTTTTCATTATGCATCCTGTAAGCAGCAGCTTTCTACTGCAAACCCCAGACTTAATAACGGGGCTCCATCTTTATGTTTACTGCATCATAGCTCTCCTCTAGCAGTTTTACTCACAGTTTGTTCAGTGGCTGATTCTCTTCACGAATAACCTTAAAGTCTTGAATAATGTATGCAGGAATGTCATTGGTAGTGAACCCTTGATATTTCAATATACCTCTACAACGGTGGAAGGTTGAACATGGTATGTTTAAGTGATGCAAAGTGACATTGTTTTACCCCCCAAAAAAGTCTGCAGTGCAAAGGTCACCCATCCAACAATTGTAGAGAATATTTCAATGATCATGTATGATGGAAAAATACATGATTGATGTTTATCAAAAGTATTTAACCACCCAGGTTTGGTCTCATCCAACAAACAGACATCTTTTCGTGATTTTAAGAAATCAACGATGATTGTTTTCGTCACGTAACTTGCGTACTTCTGTAACGGCACTTTCGCAGTTATTTTAATTATTTTCCTCAACCTAACCAAGTGGTTTTGTGGCCTAAACCTAACTGAGAGGTCTGTGAAGACAGAGGTTTATTTGAAAAAGGCCGTATGCATGTAACGGGTGGAAATTGCCTCGTGTTGCTGGCTTTTGTAGGAAAGCGCACGAGAAACGAGGAGTATCTTTTTGTTAGATAGCATTTGATACGCTGTGTGCGGATACGTCGAAACACTCCACATCGCAACAGATGGCAACCTTGTTGTTTGGCGATAATTTTGATTTCAAATGTATATTTGATTTGATAAGTCATGAGGACTTTTTGGACAAACAAGTGAATATATTGTTCAGTGAGTTGATCATTGCAATGCCTAAAAACAGCCGCTGTTAACTGCCCCCTTTGTTCCACTCTAAGCTTTTCTCTACAACACCCAGAAGCTCCTTCTTCCCTTAGGTTCCCACTGGGAGAGGCCCTGTTCTGGCTCCCAGTTACACTCGAACGACCCCTCACGTCCTGGAACAAACGCCAGCTACTCAACTCCACATGTAAATTAATTCTTGTGATTGTTTCGTGCTAAAATATCGTTGCGATACAGTGTCCTCTATTTTGTCTTGTAACAGAGAAAGGAAAAAAACAAGCATCTAAAATTAGCTTCGGAAAATGGTGAAGGAGAAC
Organism: Leptoclinus maculatus; assembly: GCA_032191485.1. Classification (NCBI taxonomy): domain Eukaryota; kingdom Metazoa; phylum Chordata; class Actinopteri; order Perciformes; family Stichaeidae; genus Leptoclinus; species Leptoclinus maculatus. The sequence continues at coordinate 42,876,316 of JAVDOI010000001.1, read as the reverse complement.
AAACAAGGCGATCCATTAGTGAGGATGGGTTATTGGCTGGCTTGCCTCTTCTCATGGCGGCCCATTAAAAGTGGTAATGTCTGCCCGCAGCAGTGCCGGGGGAAGAAGAAGGAGGCCATGGAAGGCATATTTCACATGCATCAGACACTGGAATTAAATAGACCAATGTTCCCTAAAAAGACTGAAGTACATCTCTTTCTGATGTGCGTCCCGGGCAAAAATTCATTGATCTTAGAATGTCCCTTGGCAATTATAAAATATTAAATCCAAGTCGCACTTTTCAGCTCGGCTTAATTTTTTTTCTTTTTTTCCCCTCTCGCTTTTCACTGCTTTTCCATTTGACCAATTTAGAAAAGAAAAAAAAAAAAGTTAGAAATGGATGGGCATGAAAAAAAAAAAAAAAGACGCTGATAATAAAGGCTGTGCCCACTTTTAGATGTCTTCTGTTATGTTTCTGTATTGTGGGTTTTTAGTGGGTTTTTTCGAGCCATCTCGGATCATTAAATGGGATGAGGTCCCGGCAAAGCAGAGGGAGCCTGAAAGCACCAGAGCGGTGTAAACCAGGAGCTGCTTTAAACGACTGGGATTGAAGCACACGGGGGAGCGACAATTGTGTGACATCTTTATTCCCGAGCACGAGGCCCGCCTCAGCACTCTGGGCCCAACAAATATCCGTCAGCTGCTTTCCATTAGGTCTGTGGCCCCGGTGCTCGCCTCCCACGGCCCCCTTTGTGTCCCTCAGAGAATACAAACGGGGGTCCGCGGTTAATTGCCCGAATCATTAAATTGAACATATATCTCAATAAATACAATCAGCCAGCTGTTTGACAAGGCGCACAGTTCATTAAGTCCCCTTGCTTGTTTGTCGACCCCCTAATTAAGATTTAGAATCGATCATTGGGTGTGTAATGTACAGTGTAGCTCGCCTCGCTCGTGCAGGGGGGGGGGGGACTCTCTCCGAGCTCCGAACCGAAAAAAAAAAGAGGGAACGGCATCCGCCTGCTAAAGCTTTCACCATTTAGCACACTGACTGCAATGGGAATTAGACATCCTGTGCTAATTAGGGAGGCCAATTAACTGTAAAATTCAGGCATTTTTGACAAATAACCTCGGCAGAATTGAGACGTTGTCGTCGACGTAAACGTTATGTCCTGAACGGAGACAGGATGAAGGCTATTGGCTCCGGTGCTGCTTGGAGATGTGTGTGTGTGTGTGTGTGTGTGTGTGTGTGTGTGTGTGTGTGTGTGTGTGTGTGTGTGTGTGTGTGTGTGTGTGTGTGTGTGTGTGTGTGTGTGTGTGTGTGTGTGTGTGTGTGTGTGTGTGTGTGTGTGTGTGTGTGTGTGTGTGCGTGCGTGCGTGCGTGCGTGCGTGCGTGCGTGCGTGTGTGCGTGCGCGTGTGTGCGTTCCCAGTGGTGGGGTGTCAGTCATGTAATGTCTCCCAAGTTCCCTGAACTTTATGTCCACTACATATTTAGTAGAATTAAACAATAGAATATATTGATGTGACTGTTTAATGCATGGATAGTATAGGAAACAGACTTGTAAGAAGGGCTCTTGTCTCCACGCAGCAGAACAGCGATGCTGCGGTCGACCGTGTTTTGCGAGGACAGCCGCCCAGTCATGCCCCCCCCCCCCCGCCCCCGAAACAAAAGAACTTGCATCGCCCGAGAACCTCGATGTTTCTGTGTCTCTCATTCCCACTTTGATTCATGATCACATGTATTTTTCAGATTGCATAAATTATTTATTTTTTGGGGGACTAATGAACGCCCCTCCACTGATAGAAGAGTTTGGGAGAGTTGTGAGTCGCTGGATACGGCCTCAGTGTTCCCATTACACATGATCACGTGGCGGCTCTGAGCGATGGATGTGGTTTGGCTGGCCTTTTTGGAGCCATTTTTATAAACGCATGCAACGAGGTCCAGAGAGCCACACGATGTAAACGTACCTCCTGGGCTGACCTACACACTCCTGCTTTGTTGTGTGTGTGTGGTCTGACTTGTTGACAACTATAAAACAGTCTCTCCCCCCCGCTGTTTTTATTACCTGTCGGTCCTATCCCAACTGCTTTGTTCCCCGCAATACCTCGCAACACCTCTACCGTCGGGCGCTCTCTGTTCCGTCGAAGCCTCAACAGAAAGCCGCCACTGCACCGCGGAAGGCGACGTCTGCGGCTGTGTGCCGAAGCCGTTCAGATACCAGGCGGCGCCGGGGGGGTGTTTGCTGGGCGCCGGCGGGCGAGTCCTGCAGCCGCCCGCCTCAGGTGCAGGAAGAGAATTGAGCGCTTTCCTTTTACAAGATGTGTAATTATTATGGCAGACAAGGGTGTGGATTTAAAGCAAGTCAATATGTAGATAAGCGTTTCTATGCACACACACACACACACAGCTTGCCTGGGAAATGATGCTGTTGTATGTGGTATAATAAAGCAGGTTGCCAAAATGCTGTGCAGGTAGGAAGGAAGCCTTCTGGGCCTGTGGAAGAGGAGCCTGATGGGAGGAACGAGGCCTCCAGAAAGAAACGCCAGAGAAAAAGTGTAATGAGAAGTTCTTTAGCTGAGTCCAAAATTTGTGATGCTGCTGCCTGCCATTATCCCCCCCCCCCCCCCCCCCCAAAACCTAAACTGCTAATCAACAGCATATTATATGATTTTAGTTTTGACACTGCAGTCCCAAAATGTATCGTACTGTGGAATCATTCCATCAGCAGAACTAGTAGCAGTATAAGTGGGATATTACTATATCAAAGTGAATTTGACATCTCCAAATGCCCCAAAAATGTGTAAGAGGTAACATTTATTTCCAGCCTCACACCCTGTTGGCTTGTCAGATGACAGACGATGACACTGGGGGGGTCACAAACGTTCAACAGAGGCAATCCTACTTAAGAAAAGAAAAAGAACAATCCTCCAGTAAGGGTTGGGTTCGTTCTTTCTGGGCCATCTATATAAAACATGAAGCTTTCTACTCTTTCCCCAGTAGAGCCCGGATTTTAATCAGACCTGCTTCTTCAGACAGCCGCCTTCCTCCGCTCCGTCAGGTGCACGGGGGACCTGCGACGGCGGCGCTGGAAAACGGAGCCTGCGATGGCTAAACGATGTCAAAAACGGCCCCCCGTTTATGTCAATTTTGAGATCAAGGAGCGATTCGGGGCGGCGGGGAAAAAAACCCAAATGTGCTACTTTATCGCCTCCATCTGCATATCTACCGTGTGCCCCCCCCCACTGTGTGGTGCTTTCCTCTCCTTGTAAGTGAAATGTGTCACTGCTCATGTGAGGATTTATATGCTGACAGTTCGGCACATGTGGGCATGAGCAGCGGGATCCGTGGCGCTGCCTTTCGCTCCCCCCGTCTCCTCCTTCAGTGCCGTGCTATTCTGCTAGCCTGCTCTTCTTCTCCCTAATTAGGCCATGTTTCAGGACCCCCCCCCCCCCCCCCCCACACACACACACACACCTCATTGTGGTCATTTACGTTTCGATACCACTCGGAAACTGATGTTTTCTTTTGTTAACTGGTTGTTCCTATTTGGAACATTTTTCCCGACACAGACATCAAAGGGGGCGGACCACGAGCCTCATTTGGGCGACTTCTCCCAGAGTAAAAACACCCGGTGCCGTGGTTATTAATCAGTCACCACCCTCCCATTCTACTTGGATTACAAATTCAAAAGCGGGCAGAAATGACAGTGCCACACCAATGAAAGTAAAGTGTGCAAAAAAACAACAAGGGCTCATTAGCGAAAACAGTTCTGAAGACAAGTATTCTGACTTGAGACTCATTACACTTCTCCCATTTTAACTCTAATTGGGTTCATTTTATATATGAAACGCCTTGAATATTTAATGGCAGGGGGAAAAAAAAGTTCTAACTTCTGATACTTCGTGCAGCCGAAGTATACTTGGCCTGAGTTAATTGTCCAGGTTAGCGGGCGCGCTGTCGGCCATGTCTCCCTGCTGCTTTTGCTCTCCCCACGGAAAAACACCAGGGACGAAGAGACATTGAACGCATCGTTTTGGCGGATTATTGATTGGCTCATGATCTCCAGACAAATAAAGCTGATTTACACGTCACAAACGACGTGCGTGTAGTTGTTGTTACATTAATGTCTGTCTGTACCAGACAACAGGGCTTTTATTCATCTAATAGATAGTAATAACCAATATGTGAACACGGTGTTATTACCCTCCCGCAATCCTGTGCCAGTGCTGCCAGCTGAGGCTACAAAGACCCAGCTAAGAAAGCCTTTGTAGTGTTAGACACGTTGTTCAGCTAGCCCAGGCTCAGAGCATTTTCATTAAACAGATTAAAAAAACAATGTTATGGTTTCTTCATCTGGTTGCCTTCACACAATCTTTTGTTTCTCTCAGGTTGAAAAAGAAAGAGGAAGAGAGAGAGAGAGAGAGAGAGAGAGAGAGAGAGAGAGAGAGAGGGGTGTTGGGGGGGTTGCAGGCAGGAAAAAGTTAGCAGTTCTTTTGTTTGGGAGCGAGGTTCCGGGTTGCGGCGCGCTGTTTAGCTCGGTGACCCTGCGACTTGTCTTCTGAGGAACTGCGCGAGCAGCCCCTGCAGAAACAGCGCCCCGGGGTTCGGCTTTCATCTCGGCAGTAACCTGTGGACTTTGAAACTCAGGGCGATGGAATTGCAGCTTTGTCAGTACACTACTAATTAGAAAATTCCTGACCCCGAGCGAGATGTTTTAATTATGTGTTGTGTCAACGAGTTTGCAGATTTAATCCGCCCGTTGATACACACTCAAGTGTGCAAACGACGTCGCGCTTCGCGGCGGATCTAGTGGAATGAAGGGACAGGGGGGGGGGGGGGGCTCTTTGCTCCGTCTTCCCTCTGCCCCGGCGTGACCTTGCGCCATTTGTTAAGATCATGTGCTTAAGTAGCCAAAATTGGACGTGGCGTTAACGTGTTAGCTCGCGAACCCCCCCAAAAAAAGAAAGCTGCTCTGCTCTTGCCTCGTTTTTTTGCGGCGGGCTGAACAATGTGACAGCATTGTGCTGGGTGTGAGCTCTCTGTTGCAGTGAGTCAGTGTGAGGGGAAGGCAGGAAGGGGTTAAACAGAAATTGAGCGGGGATGCTGGGGGCAGCAGTGCTGCAGAACATAGCAGTGTTCGTGCGAAGGCAAGTCATTTCCCGAAACACTGCAGACACATGGCCTGCGGCGCTCTAAAACCTTTGGAGACCAAAATGGCTTGCAGGAGTTAGAAGTAATAAGGTGTTTTTTTTTTTTTTTTTTGCCTTCTTTCTCCTTGACTGAAAATTCTGCACGGTTGCTATGCATTGCCATGGAGCTGTGGAGCTGTTTTTATGGTTTATGTGGGCATTAAGATACTCTGCAACTGGCCATTTTTGAGATTTGTTGTTCTTTAGCTGTGAAGCAAATGGAAGTTGTTTGTTTTGAAAGTGATTCCCTCATTTGTTTTTGTTTTTTGCCGTGATCAGAATGCTAGACCTCACTCTCCCTTCGTGTTCCTGCCTTTATTTCCTTCTGTCGTTCACAACATGACAGATGAGCAAAAGCACGCATGAAACCAGAAAAAAACAGATATCGCAAATGGTGTTTCACTCTGCTCCAGCTGTTTGTTTTTTTAAAGCACAGTGACAATGGCAGCCTCTTGTTTGAGCAGAGAAGGAACCTGCGACGGGAACAAAGGCCGTCTGTGTCGGCGCATGGACGTAAAGCCGCGGTATTAGTCCGTCCTGACCCCGCTGATTATCAGTGGGGCTGAACCAAAAAACCCTTTTCATCCTCTCCCCTGGTTCTGCTAATCTTACCCGCCTCGTCTTGCTTCAAAGAGAGGCTCCAGCATATAATCTGCGCATGTACATCTGCGAATTATTATTCTAATTCTTTATACGTTTATTAGAGCTGAATAAACTCCACATCAAATACATCACTCGGGCGATGTCAGAAAGGCCCGGGGGCGAATCAGCCGATATCTGTTAACTCTTTCAAAATGGCCTCATCCAGCATGTCTGTGGGCGTACGGGGAGCGAGAAAGAGGAGAGGCGTAGAGAGAAAGTCTCTGTTGCCGATTAATGGCAGGCCGTAGGAGAAGGCGTTTTTCGGGCCCGAGTGTTGGAGATTGAAACGGGGGCTGCACTCCCACGGCTGGGCACCGCGCTGTAAACACACCGCGCGGGGACGGGCCGGCGTTCCTCTGGCTGAAATGTGGCGTGGAGAAGAACATGTGGGAAAGCTTTGCTTGCTGGCGCGGAGTCAGTCAACCAGTCAGTCAACCAGTCAGTCAACCAGTCGGTCGGTCCTTCAGTCAGTAAATGAGTCAGTCGGTGAGTCAGTCGGGTCCACAGCCAGTCAGCCAAACAAACAGCCAGCTCTTCAGTTAGTCCGTCGGTGAACCAGCATGTGAACTAGTCAGTCCCATCAGGAGTTCCTGCAAGCCACTTTAAAGTGGCTTGCAGGAACTTTAAAGCCTTTAAAGTGGCTTGACCCTTCGCTGAGTCCCGCCCCTCGAAAGTAGACTGGCTAATCATAGCGTAGCGTCAACCAGCTCCATCGAGAATCAGATAATCAAGTATCCAGCTCCGCTCCAAAGACTCTCATGCGGTTGTTTCAGATTTTCCTTTTCAGGCTGTTTTTTGTGGATTTCGAGCTAGTCACGGTCGATGCATAAAATGGGTCAAATCGGTCATTTATCACCAGCTGCAGTGCAAAACGGGCGACTCAGTCCCCAGTTCACTCGTCCGAGAGAGTTAGCAGCCACAATGAATCAGCCGACGTCTGTTAACTCTTTCCAGTAAGTCTCCACAGCATCAATTTATTTAGCTGGTATGCTCTGGCAGGGTCTCCAGCAGTGTATTGCAAGCCCGGTGTAACATTAGCGAGGGTCTAGTCGAGACAGAGAGAGAGCGAGTGTGATGATGAGTATGAAGTCAGCAGTGAGGTTATAGCGGTGAACTTAGTACAGTGTAGAGTTTATTTGTCATTGAGTAAATGCCACAACTCTTCAAGACACAAGTTCCTGAGTCTTGCTTGCCACCTGCTGATTAAAGTGAAGGGGGGGGTTAGCAACAACTCCGGCGCTATTTTTTCCTTTATGTGAATAGCCAATCCTCGGGTTTTTTTTGCTTTGTCTATTTTTAAAATGCCGTTTAACTGATAGCATTAATCACTTATTGTCGGTTAATGGTTATTTACACCCCTACCTGGAGAGATTGGAAGGAGATCTATGTTTCTAAAATGTTACGTTTCTACGTAAAAACATGCAGAGCTAACATTAGCAGAGCACGTTAGCACATCATTAACTAGCACGTCTATGCTACGCTAGCTACTGAAGGTGTACTGAATGTATAAACATGCTGCTGTTGCCTTTTATTGATTGTAACAATGATTAAAGACCTACCCGGCTTTACAGGAACTGTGTTGTTCCTTAATTTCATTGTGTTCTGCCTCGATCTCCAGGTGATGTGGTGGTTCACTCTTACACTGTGATCTGTAGCTTTAGCTTCTATTTTTATCTTTTTAACCTGTTTTTGCTGCTGAATCAGTTTAATATTCTGGGTATATTATTTAAACTCATATTATAAACCCTTATTTCTGATTCTCTGAAATCAGATATGTCTTCAGTGAGTGCAGTTAGTGACAGTGTGGGCTCCATGGTAGCAGTGGGGGGCGGGGCTTAGCAAAGGATCAATTGCACTGAGCAAACAAAAACTGGACCACCAAATCATGGCTGGCTACCTGCCACGGTGGCCAGCATCACACAAAAATTAATCAGTGTTTGACTTGTGGCTGCTGCTAATTTCCACCCCGGCTTTAACTTGTGAAATAAAAAAAACAAAAAAAACGCCACCTGGTTCAGCTTTTGCTTCACTTCTTTGTTTAGCTTGTCAACAGTCTCTGTTGTGCTATATATGGCCTCCTTGCCTGGAGCGTAGACTTCAGAGTTTAAACGGATTTTTCGGCATCAAAGTAAGAACAACAAAAGAGTAATGTTGCATCATGAACAGCTTATCTGTTTCTCAACCAACACGGGGCTAGTCTTTATTCCCCAACATGAATGCTGAGCAATGTTTCCCCCCCAGTTTTAGTTAGCGGCGTGTGTTAGCCGGGGTGTCGTCACGTACCGGTACATACAGTACGTGTGTGTGTGTGTGTTTCCTCTTACCGTGCCGCCCATCTGCAACCTCTGCTGTGAGGTGGCGGAGTGCTGAGACAGCAGGTTGGCCTGTGCGGGGCCGAGCAGCTCCGTGTGCCTGGCAAAGTGGGCCATTAACCCACCGCCCTGAGGTGTGACCCGGGCCAAATCCAATATTGGCTCCGGCATGAAGGCACAGGTGCCACTCAGGGTTCAAAGCCACGGATCAGCAAGAACCCCACCTCCGCCCTTGCCCCCCCCCCCCCCCCCCCTCCTCAAACAATAAAAGGACCGAATGTAAATTCCTCAAGACACCTACAAGCATCGCTGCTGCCGCTGCACAATTGGAGACGGAGTCAAAAGCACAGAGAGGGAGAGAGAGAGAGAGAGAGAGAGAGAGAGAGAGAGAGAGGGCGAAAACATACATTATTAATCAAAAGTAGATTTAGCAAAACGGGAATTCATTCTGGTCCTCTTAAACTCAAGGTGAGTGTTGCTGGTCATCGGAGGGCCGAGGACACCAAAGTGTGACCTGCTGATTTAGTGTCATAGACGTATTCAATTTTAGCATATTGACAATGGTCAATATGCTAAAATTGATAGAAACGTGTATTAATCCTTGAAAATATTCCCCAACATTTATACTTTTACTGCTGTTCGAGTTACTACAGTTCCCAAGCTGTTTTAAAGAAATGGCTTTCTTTAACATGTTTGTTAGCAGTTGTAGAGTATCATCTTCAGTAGGAACATGTAGGCGTTGTAGTTTTGGACTTTTCATGGGATTTTGTAGACAATAAGGATAATACAGAATAACGATATACTTATGCATTTTACGTAATATTCGCCGTGGATAACCTGGGCCGGAACTCACAGGGACCTTTTCTTGTGCACCCACACTTCTCACAAGCTGCCGGTACTATTTTCTGTCCTCTCCATATCAGGTTCTCTGGGCGATTTATAACGAAAGGGTTTTCACTGGGGGTGAGAGAGAAGGTGCTCTAATTTGTCGACGCCACGTTCACGTCCTTTTTTTTGTGCAATAATTGTTCGTCATGACCATTTTTTGTTCGTGAATATTTAATATTTTCTGCATTATCTAAAGTAATAATAATGGTCAAAAATAATAGGAAGTTGCATAATTTTAATTTAAAAAAAACATCACATATTGTTTTGGGTGGGAGGGGCCCCCAAACCCAATGTCACGTAGCAGCCTATTAATCACTGTAGAAATTCAAGCAAATTCAAATGCGAGCAGTGGTAACATTTATAATGTACGTTGGTACATAGAGGGTGATAAGAAGCTGTACATGGAGGGACTTAGGACCCAGGGGAATGTAGGTGAAGGAAACAGGAAGCGACGGAAGAGACGCCACACAAACAGCTGTTCACCGCTAGCTGCCAGCCGGTCGGCCGGCCGGTTCTTGTGTTAAAAATGTCCGCTTAATAATAAAAAAAAAACTGCGTTAACGCACGATAAAATAGTTGTCGCGTTAATTAGTGAATGCGTTAACGCGATAATAACGCGCTAACTTGCCCAGCACTAATTTATATATAACTATTTTAATAACTACCATAATAATTATTGAAGTTGTTTATATTATGACTCCAGTCCTCTTAACACATGGTTGGAGCATCTATAAATCACCATTATTAATCGTAATTATTGAAATTCCAGTAGTTTGTGTGTGCGTATGTGTGTGTATGTGTGGTAAATAGTGTAAAGTAATGTGTCTGGCCCATTGGCATGTTGTCATGTATGTCAACAGAATGTGTCCCGTAAAGAGGCCTTATTACTCCTCTCCTCTTCCTCTTCCTCTTCCTCTCCTCGGGTTCTATCCACTGCTCTCTCTCTGTTTTTCTCTCTGTCCCCTGCTCCAAACAAGTCAAATGTCTGAAGAGATGTATCGAAGTATCCCTGCGCGTTCTGTACGATGGATATGTCATATGACATAATGCCTCCAAGCGCCCATCACAGATAAAATGACAGATGCTGTTTTTTGCCTCATGGATCTTTCTTGGCCAAGCAGATTCTGAGACTTTCAGTTTTTCTCTCTCTCTCTCTCTCTCTCTCTCTCTCTCTCTCTCTCTCCGTGCCTCTGCTCTCCTGCTTTTTCTCTCCTCTTCCCACTTTTTTCCCTCTTCATCCACTGTGACCTTACAAAGCCTGCCATTTTGTTTCTCATCGGATTTCAGACACAATTGCTGTGTAATTGCTGGCGACGGGGAAAGCACGGTTGTTGATGTCTCCCTTTTCCCTTTTAACTGACACTCAGCCATCTGCTTTGTTCAGCATCGATGTTTCACCCCTCCCATCCCCGCTCCTCCTCCTCCTCCTCTTCCTCAACACGATCTCCTGCGTGTGATGGCGAGAGGCATCGGTCTCCATAGATACGATACAACAACATATCCGTGTTGGGGTTGCTGGCATGTGGAGGGCATATAAAGATGGAGAGGAGAGGCCGCGCTGAGTGAATTCCTGGACGAGCGCTGACCTTTCCGCCTTTATTTGGATCACTGAGGGCTGCCGCTGTCCCTGAAGGGAATGAGGCATTCTGGGAGCCGTCGCACACTACCTGAAACGGCGATATCTGGCTATACTCACTGTCTACCCCCCCCCCCACCCCACCATGAACCACCGAGTCTGCAGCACCACCCCAGCACCGACCGCCCGTGGCTACTGCTGCCCATCCGTCCAGGTGGATGGATGGCTTTGATTGGTGAAATCTGTGGCCCCGTCGCCAGGCTCGCTTGTGAGTGGCAGTAATTGGCATGGCAGCAGGCAGGCCCATCTTTCACATGTGGTCGGCCATGATTGGCCTGATTAGGCTGGGGTCGCTCCCCAAAGTGAGGGTCTGGTGGTGGTGGTGGTGGGGGAGGGGGAGCTGGTGTTGCTTCAACCCGCGGCCCTCCCAGCATCTCAGCATTACTGGTCAGCATTACCGACCAGAGACCAGTGTCGGACTGGGAGGATAATTCAGGCCTGGAATCTGACATCAGCCCAATGACGATCTCCACACATTCCCAACATATTCTGTAACCCTTTTTGTTGAAATATGTTTCCGGATTCTGCTAGTAACATATCTTTTAGTTTCATTACTACACACAAAATTGGCTTTGCATTTCAGTTGCATTTCCATAATGAATATGTATTCATATATATATATATATATATTTGACATATCCCCAGAGCTCTGACTGGACTGGTTGGTCTGAGTAACTGGAGGTACTTCCACCTGACAGAAAGGACTATACATTTCTTTATTGTCTTTTTTTTATTTCCATGCGTACACATTTCTTGCTTCCCTGCATAGAACGACTGAGTGTTTAAGGCTATAGTTTATTAACTACAGTATATAGGAAAATCAATTGTGTTTTCACTATGGGTTGTACCGCTCACAACTTATAGGCATACTTATATATTTAGATTCTTGACATTAGCAAAAGTAGCAATACCAAAATCTAGAAATACTCCAGTAAGTCCTGCAATGTAAGTTTTACTTCAGCAAAATGAAGAAATATCATCAGTTAAGGTGAGACACAACAGGCAAAACATTTTTTTTTCATGTACTGGGCAATTTTGAGGACTATTTTTGGACTATTTTGTTTCCATAACATGTCGTCTTTCTGACTCGTGGGAAAAACCATCCAAAATACACATTCAGATGTTTATTGTACTACTTTGTCTATTTGCGTCTGTAGATGTCTCTACAGGGACAGGGAGTCTGATGGACCTTTGACTGTGACTAGAAGCATATTCATGGCCCTTAGGTGGAGTCACTGTCTGGGTACCTGTGTTGTAGCTCGTCTAGCGGCTCTACTACGATAGCCTCTCTGGTGTTTGTGTCACTACATAGCCAAAGCTGCTCATCGCTGTTAATGTTACCATTCGTAAGCCCTAAATACCTTTTCGAACTCTGAACACAGCACATCTATCGGTTGGCCCATGTGTCGCAGCTGCTACAAAGTCTCGCTAATGCTAACACAAGCAGCAGCTACTTGTGAGAGGCAAAAACGCCAACTGGCCAGGCCGAGCGCTCTGATGGCCAGACTGGGCCCTGATGTGGTTGAGGTAAGTTGGGCGGCCTGGCTACCTTCACTCATCATCCAGCCTCCAGGGGTCAGAGAGTGTACTGAGGGAAACCAAACCAAACCAAACACTGTCATACAAGTGCACACAAAGACAAGCCCATGGGGGGAGGGCGGTGCTGGAGGGACTTTGGCTTGGTTCTTGTAAACCCATGCCCATCATATGTTTGCAATTAAGGCCTGTCTGTGCCGTGTGTTTACAGACTGCTGCAATCAAGGTAATTGTGAGAGGGTGTTCCCGACTGAAACGTCTGTCTTATTTCTCTCTGCCTGGGCTCAAGTGGGCACTTGCTGGATTCGTGTCCCAGTGTTTCTCATTTCCAAATGTAAATGCAGCCCTTGATTTGTATCGGCCCTCTGTATACAGGGTCGTTCTCATTTTTCCTGGATCAAATACAAACAACGAGGGCTCCGTGTCAGCAGCGTTGCTCCTTTAGAAGGGGGAATGTGTTCATATTCAGGGCGATGTAAAGAGCCAAAGGACACGCTTAAGTAGAAATGTAAGTTTCCCTGAGCGCGTCGCCAATGTTTTTCTCTGCCTCGTGTTCAGCTAGTTGACCAAAAAAAAAAGAATTCTCCCAACGTGAAGCTAAAGATCTGGACGTCGTTAGTGTATCTGTTTGATCTCATTCAGGCTCTGCAAGAGGGATTACTTTTCTTAATTGGAGGTGTATACTTTGCATTCCTTACCATTGATACCGTCAATGTGTTAGCCATTCAGCGATTACTTCAAATGGGAAACATAGCGTTGCTTATTTTCTGAGCAGTTACTATGTTTTACCAGGGAAACTATCCCCTCGACTGCGCCACAAAGACCTTTTTCGTTCACTCAAGGCAAAGTGAGGACAAATTGCCTGAAAGAGAAAAACACACATCTGTGAAGGAGAAAGTAAAGTTAATGAAACCCAAACCCAGAGCACAATCATTTCATTTTCAGCTCACCTAAAAACTCACAGAAAGTTTGATACATGAAGGGACTTCCTCAATGAAGAACATCAGCATGCTAACATGCTCAAGGTGACGGTGCTAACATACTGATGCTAAGCAGGTACAATGTTTTGTACAATTTCCTTGCTCACCACCTTAGTTTTGCTTGTTAGCATGCTAACGTGATAATTAGCACAGTTTTGCAGGTATTCTTTTAAAATAAAATCTGACCTGATGGTGGCGCTAGATGAACCTCCAAACTTATTACAGTACATACTCAGGGGAACATGAATGTCTGTCTAAATTTGGCAAAAATCACATCACAGCTGCCTTTACTAAGTACATACTGTTACATGCAGTATGCATTCCACTGGGACATACTACTTTCTCATAACATTGCACCTTGAACTGCGCAAAGGATTGTGGGTCCGAATAGCCAGAAAAGCATGCCGGCTTGCATACTGCAGAATGCGACCGGATGCAGTAGGACATCCTGGTATTTTTGACATACATTAATTGACATACTATGTATCGGGACTCACTAAATATTGTGGTATGGGTACTGGAACACAGAGTTCAAACCCATGGTGGAGCTAAAGAAAAAGTCAGCCGATCACCAAGGTACTTCCGATTTATCCTCTGGGGAACACAAATGTTTCTACAAGATTTCATGGCGATCCATCCAATGTTGTTCTGCCGCTGGCATGGCTAATTGTTGCTTTGTCCCATTATGCATGGCTAGAAATGTTGTCAACTCTTGTAATATTTGTTGATAAAAAAAAAATTTCAAAATGGAGGAGGAATTTCCACTGCCGTTTCACTGCTCTAAACTTCAGATGTCTTGTCAACCAGTTTTAAGTCTTTTCCCTTGGACTTTTTGTTGTTGCGGTTTCAGTTTTTAGAAGCGGTGCCTTTTCTGTTGGTGAGCTCAGCCATTGACAACATCACCGTTCACGATATCTACCTGGGTGTGCTGTTGGAAACTGAATATAGGTTGTCATGCTATATTTAAAGGCCATATTACTCATTGAAAACTATGAACTTGACTGAGATGTTCAGGAACCAGGGTGAAGTACCCCCCCCTTTCTCACCGTTTTGACTCCTCCCTTCTCTCCAGGTTTCAGGCAGCTCGGCGGGCTCCCCGGCCAGCTCCTCCAGCCCGTCCACCTCATCGCGGCAGTACGCGCGGCAGCGCATCACCCGCGTCAACCTCAGGGACATCATTTTCTACATGGAGCAGGAGAGAGAGACCGCCCACTCCCTCCTCCTCTACCGCGCCCTGCTCAAGTAGCCTCCGCTCCGCTCAGCGCCCGACCTCAGCCTCCTCCTCCTCCTCCTCCTCCTTCCCAGCCACGTGCCTTCAGATCAGGTCTAATGTTTCAGTTCTGTGTCTCCATATGTACTGTAGTGACGTTTGATGTAACTTTTAATAAGAAGAGATTGAGAGAGAGAAAGAGAGAGAAAAAAAAAAAAGCGTACAAAAATAAAACCGTTGTTCCGTGTCTTCTCCGTTTTAGGTTCACGGTGTTGTAGGCAGATCGTTGAGTTTAAAGGCCACATCGAATTCTTTGTGTTGAAGTTGAATTTGTTAAAGGAACAAAGGGGTTTTAGTGACCCACAACTCGTTCCACGTGTGTCGGGCATCTATTCATTTGACGTCGTTGGCAGTATAGCTTCAATGAACAAACCTCAAAGTGAGAGAACTGTGTACGCAGCCTGCGATGGGTGTTCTCCGCGAGCTATTTGTTGAACCAGTTCAATGAATGTAGTTTAGCTGAACTCAGTAAACGAGCGATTTCTGCACCGAGTCATCGTTTTGAAACATTAGGATTCCAAATAACAGCATCACGATCAATATCCCCCACTGTACGTGTAAATAGTTCTCCTTGAATTATTTGACAGCATGTATATTTTTATCACACCGTAAGCTTTGTAGGAAAAGGAATAACCCACGTGTCATTGCAATGTTTTGTAAAACCGCGTGATTCGAATGAGTCCGAATTAGACGGTTTATTCTATTCACCCGTGAATCCCCGTGACCTTTCTGCAAAGGTCACCAAACAAAACCATGAAGCCAGTTTCTGATTGGTCACCCTTGTCAGTATTTATTTATTTCTTTCTTTCCCACGCATAATGTGAACATTGTTTTTATGACTAGATGTTTGTATGTCGGTTTCGGTTGATATTGTGGGTGGGGCGGTGAGTGGGGAGAGTGAAACCTCGGATCCAAACATTCCTTCACCTTTTCACTCTCGCTGTCCAATCTGCACATTAATGACGTTTAAAAGAAAATGTTTCAGCTCTTTTCAGTTGAGCTGTTGGGCCCCGGAGCCCCCGTTAGCCCCCTAACCTACTTAGGTAATGACTGAATGATAAAAAAGCACTTACCTGTTTGTATTGTCATCCCAAATTGAATATCACAGTTGTAACATCATGTTTAACTGTAGAAGGAAGCAGTTGATTTCAGCCTAAAAGGTTTTTTTCCCATCTTGTTTCTGTCTCTGTATTTGTATTGAAGAGCAGTATGGGACAAAACGCCTGCTCTTTACATGTCGCCT
Organism: Leptoclinus maculatus; assembly: GCA_032191485.1. Classification (NCBI taxonomy): domain Eukaryota; kingdom Metazoa; phylum Chordata; class Actinopteri; order Perciformes; family Stichaeidae; genus Leptoclinus; species Leptoclinus maculatus. The sequence continues at coordinate 42,860,639 of JAVDOI010000001.1, read as the reverse complement.
TGTTGTTTTCATTTTATTTTCATTTTTTTTACAAATCCTAATTGTATTATGTAAGACTGTCCTTTATGTATTTTGTTTATGTCTTTTTTTCTATTTAACTAAATATCTTGGCCTCTATGCAGCTTTTCTTGTCATATTGAAATGTATTTAAATATTGGTGACATTTGAAAGAACTGTTGTGCATTGTACATTTTGACAGCACTTTTTTTTACATCTATTTTACCTGACGACTGAAAGCTGTCACTGTATTATAGCAGAGAAATGAGTCTTTTAAGTAGTCAACGAAATTGCCGACTTCCTGTCAAATGACAGTTATTTTTAACAATGAATACATTTTATTTTGTTTTATTTTGGGATTGGCTTTTATGCTTTACACATTTTCATGAATTTTATCTCCAAACACCATGTTTTAAAAACAAGCACAACAATATCTATTGCAGTGATTTCAAATGATTTTCTTAGTGATTTCTATGGTTTCAGAGGAGGACATTTCTACTACTACAGCTTTTTAGCCAAAATATTAGGACGATATTACTGATGTAAACAGACGGGGGAAATGGCATTTCAATGTAAGGGTGATTTGTAAATATTGTTTACAGAACTATGTGTTTAACCACGTTATTTTTGGTAAACTCTTGTACATATCTTGAAAATTTCCTGTTTGTGTGAAAAAACCCCCAATACTTATGTATTTGTACCTATTTTGTAAAGGAATAAATACGCTGTTTACTAAACTGAGCAGATGCTGACTTTGTCCATTTGTTTTACTCCAACAGCGCATGAATATTCCTGTACGACTGGAGTCTTAACAGGAATTAAAAAATATGTAAATTTCACTCTAAAATGACTCAATAACCCGGCAATATGTTTCCCTCCCTTCATTCCTTACTCTTTAGAAGGAAAAATAAGATGCTGTGTTTTAGTTTTTTTTGCAGGAACGTTTTACTAAAGTCAACCACTAATTCAGCGAGCTTCATTTCCATTTCTAACATTGCACATGCTAAGTACAAACTGAGTCAAGCGCTGCTGCTCAACTATGAAAAGTCCCTCTAGGTTTCTGCTGCTAATTAAGTAGAAGCATTTTTGAAAAGACCAAACTGTTTAACTCGGTGCAAAATAGTTTTGGGAATAATAGAGTTTGGGAGCGTATTGTTTTTTTTTTCAAGACTTCGGCCTGTTCCTCAGTCCCTCCGGAGCCGTGGACCGCTGATCCGGAGTCAGCCCTGTGGACGACCTTGCCGCTTCGTAAAAAAATAGTAATAGCAGAAGCAAGAGCGAGCTGTTGCCTGATAGAGCAATGAGACACACGTCAGATATACATCAGTACATCCTTTTATTATCGCAAATATGCAAGAAAAGTCAAATGGAGACACTGCAAATGAACACATGCCCTTTAATACCACAGTCTAATTGTTTTTAAACACTTTAAATAATATACATTTGCACCTTATTATACCCTTTTGAAACGTTTGAATCCATATGTACACAATGCAACGCTTTGAATTCTTTTTTTTTACGTGAGGAGGACTAAGAGGTCTCTTAAAAACACGAGGGTGCAGTAAAACCCAGAGTCCTGGTAATTCAATATACAATAACTGTACAGCTGACCCGCCTCAGAGGTGGAGTGAATGCCTTGTGTGAGCTGGCCGAAACGCTGACCAGCACTTCATCTGAAGAGGGGGCGGGGGCATGTGTGGACATGCCTATGAAGTTCCCAGTTTTGTACCTAACCTTTCGCTTAAAAGGCCGAGTCGAGACGTGGCGTGCCAGGTTTGCTTATTGCAGACAGAAGCCCAAAGCTGCACATTTTGTTCCTTTTTATCACTTTACGCATAGGTGTGAACGGCCGTTCATGTTTTTATTCTAATGTGCGTGACCCCCTTTAACGTCCATTCTGTGATCTCCAATTGCCACATAAGTCAGAAACTACGCCTTCCTTCCTTCCTCCCTGAAAAAAAGGTAATAGTTGCATACGTATGGTTGTAGCACAACGCAGATTTATTTTTATTTTCTAACCCCCGGTTGCTCAAGAACCAACCCAGAGGAATTTCCACACCTCCTACCGACCGCATCAAAGACCAGCAGCAGAGTCAAGTCGCCTGGCTGTGCAGTAACTTGTGAGCGCGCTCACATTTGACTCATCAGTTTGGGTCTGTTGCAGTGTGTGGTCCAGCGGGGCCACGGTGTAGGCTTTTGTTTTTGTTGAAAAACCAGGGCATGGGGATGACACAGCAGGGGGGGGGGGGGGGGGTGCAACCCAAGTTTCTACTGGCACCGCTGAGCTGGGAGCCTTCAGGGAGGCGAAGGAAGGGAGGGGGGAGAGGAGCGCTGTGAAGAGCCCGACATGCCTCGGCACATGAAAAGGCCTGGTTGACCATTCCCTTTGAGGCAACTGGATGCAAAGGCGCAGGCCACCGGCAGGTCAGAACAAAGACGGGCTTGATTGTGAACGAGACCCCCGGGGGAGGGGGGGGGGGCTGCACGTGCATCGAGCGCATCTTTATCCACTCAACAGGCCTGTTCAATCAGCGGCCATCCGGAGAGGGCAGATATCAGGACAGCGTGGTCGGAGGAGCTACCGCCCATTTTTAATGAACAATAGTGTTTTTTTTTAAAACAACCCCAGTTTAACTCAAAACAAACGCCAGCGCTCACAAAGATCAGAATGGACTTCTCTTTTCTTTTTATCAGTCTTTCAAAATGGAAGAAACAGCATCTGTAAGTTACACACAAATACAAAGCATGAAAACTTGGCCTTTCTTGTATTTCTGTCTTTGATCCAGAAATGTTTGAGAATAAGAGAGAATGGGAGCGGGAGAGAGTAAATGCCGCCCACTCGCCTCTTTGTGAAGGAGGCGCCGACGCCGGGAGTACGGTTCACGTCGGGTTCTGCCATATGTGAAGAACCGTCGGAGTAATCTGGCCTTAGAAGTGACAATATTGAAACAAGCAGAGACTTTGCCTCTCAAACTTTGTCTGGAATTAACTGTGAGCTACTCTCAACAAAACTGTGCGGACTGGAGGCCCCGGAGGAACGAATGTTGGTGCCCTTCATACAGTTTTTTTTTTACTGCATCGTGTCTTTTTTTAAGCTATAAACTGTTAGAAGAGATGACGCCTTTATGTTCGTACTATCGACGAAACAGGCACCTTGTCCCCTTTGGTACCTACAGTATTTGTTCTGTTGTAACTTTCGCTTGTTTTCAGCGTTTTGGTGAAACATTGGACGATAAAACAGCTTGACTGGGTTCAAACGAGTGCTGGGTGAGAACGGGGGCAGGCCAGCTCCGTACAAAACGTTTTAAGTGCAAACAAACATTTGAGCATTTTAGAGTGTGTCCCCTCGTGGATCACGAGACATACTGGTAAACGTCCACGTTGGTCATTAAGCCTTTAACATTCTAACTCGACAAAACCGCAATACACTTAGAGCTTGTGCAACTTCAACCTGGATTTCAAATTCACGGACTTTCTTGAAATTTCTGCTAAATAAGAGGAAAGGTTTGTGCCCACGAGAGAGAATCCGATCAGAGACCCGAGATATGTTTTAGAGCTAATAAGCAGGAATTCCAGAGCACTTTTTTTGCATGTGTGCTACACATTTGACTATAACATTTGTTTGTGTAAGATCCAGGTTCTCTTCCATCCCTATTTGAACAATGGGACTTTTTTCCGGCTCCGAATGCGTTGCCAGCCAGATCGCTTTAGCCACATAGCCTGCGGGCATCCGAGTTTCTGCAGCTCCTGCCAAGAAATGCTCCCTTCGCAAGCTCTCAAAGCCTAATGAATACAACGTTCATACATCCTTCATATTGGAGAAAGGGAAAGAGAGACATTAAAAATAATCCTATTAATAATAATTGTTTACACCGTGTCATGATAAGAACAGCAAAAGGAGCAAGAAGAACATACTTTAGAAACAACAATGAAAATTGTAATAAACAATCAGTTTGGCGAACGATGCTGTTTTTCGGCGAGGCGCCCCGTCGTCTGCAGCAAGGCCTGTGTGGAGTGAGGGGGGGGGGGGGGGGGTCGCGGGGATTTGGGGCCTTTTGGGGGACTCGCGAGATGGGATTATGTCCTCTTCCTGTCATCCTTAACAGCATCCTGTCTGCCAAAGCTTTCTTGTCCCACAGCAGACCAGACATGGGCCTCATACCGAGACAGACCCGGATGATACACCACTGACAGAGGGGAAGAAGGGTGGTGTGTGTGTGTGTGTGTGTGTGTGTGTGTGTGTGTGTGTGTGTGTTGGGAGGAGGGAGCAGTTGTGTCACTCCAAAAAGGGTCAGGACACCTTTGTTATAAGAATTACAGGGAAAATAAATCAACCAGTCATGGTGCTAAAATGGTTGAAGTGAGCTGCGTGAGTCGAGTCGTCGTTGTTTTCATCACAGTCCCAGATTCTTCGGTCGTCATTTCACATAATCAAAAACCTTTGCTGCTGACACTTTTCTTTTTTTCCCTCCTTTGTTTGGTACTACATTCCCCTTAAGAGTTCCGCAGAGGCGGCGAGGTTAACAGGCCTCCGCTAATACTTCGGTATGTTGGGGGTGGTTGTGGTCTTGTTAGGGCGGGGGGGTGGGGGGGGTAGTTAGGGTGTGGGTAGACAGGAGGAGTGTTGGTAGGGTTGGCAGTCCCTCTCCCAGGATGCTCTAGTCCAGCGGTTCCTGTTTTATCCTGATGGGCGTGTTGAGGGAGAGACTCCGTCGGTCCTCGCGACACAACACGTACTCGCTGAACTGGGATGAGTCCACGCCGCCTCCGCAAGACGCCGCCACGCTGAAGCCTTTCTGGAAAAGACGCTCCAGGACCTGAGGACAGTCGGGGACAGAGAGGAGGGAAGGTAAAATGTCAATAGAGCTAAATTTAACTGAGAAGTATTACTGATAGAGATACATGTTTCATACTCTTTTAAAGATAATTATTTTAGGAAAGGCGGTTATTAGAGAAGATTGATACCACGCTTGTGTCTGTTGCTAAACGTGAAGCTAAAGCCAGCTGCCGGCTAACGTAGCTTCGCAAAGGTAAATAGCTACTTTAGCTAATTCCCAGTAAAGTGGCCATTTGTCTTTCTTACACTTTACTTTTTGTACAACTGAAACAAACAAGATACAATGTGTTAAATAGTGACCTGTAGAGGTGCTGGTAGGTGGAACTTGCTAGCAACAGAGCCAAGCTAGCTGTTTCCCAGTCTTTGGGCTAACCTAAGTTAGCCGGCTGCGGGCGGTAGCTTCATATTTATTATACAGACATGATAGTGGAATCAATCTTCTCGTCTAACTCTCTGCAAGAAAGTGAATGAGCCTATTTCCCAAAACGTCTAACCTTTCCATTTAAATAAAAGTACATTTTCTGCATGATAAATAGCTTACTTATGCACTTGAAATCAGACTGTCCACCACAAAGATAACGATGACTTATAGGAAAGTATCGTGGTATCTCATTACCAGAACTTTACAGGTTTCTGGTGCAATGAATTCTCATCAGCAGCAAACATAAGTAAATCTTGGATAGGTACCACTTTGTAATAGCCATCCATCATCACATTAACCTCGGCTCTTTATCAGTCACAACATACACCGTGTGTCATTAAAGTACCCCCCCCCACACACACCCGTCCTCCGATCACACGTTAGTGATGGGATAAAACCAGGGGGCCACTTCGACATCAACACCACCTCTGCAATATTCATGCCGCCTGTGCTGGACGGGCTACTGAACCGAGGGGCATGAGCTCAAAGGGATGAGGAGAGCAGGAGTGCGAGCGAGGTGTGTTAAGGGGGCTCAGCGCGGTGATTACTGGAGCTCCTAATTTGAGTAATGAGGCCGGGGTGAGAGGAGAAGCGAGGTCCGTGAGCGAAAAGGAGGAAGAGCGACGTGCGGGGAATGAGGATGGGGAGTTGCGGGCGATCCGTGTGAGGACGTGTTGCAGCTGCGGGGAGAGGAGCCGGAGACAGGTTAGCCTGTCCAGAATGCAGACACGCTCAGACGCAAACATGTGAACTCCAAGATCCCCCTTTTTTCTCTCCTCATCTGCTGTAATCCTTGTGGGATTTTTTTTTTTGGAGGGGGTATATCTAAATCCCAGTGCGAGGAGTGCTGTGTATTTACTTATTCCCCCGTCCTTTTTAATGGAGTGTGCAGCGCATGGAAATGAAAGGTCTCGCCGAGGGCTATCCCCTCCTGCCAGATACAGAGCGAGAGAAGTTCACACAAAATAGATCAGTTTCTTCAGATGCCCACACACACACGCACAAACACATGGACTCGTGGCGCAGAATGACCTCTCTAATTACAGAACCGAGGGCCCCGTCGGAGGGCGAAAAAATTGGGGCATTTAGGCCTCCTGGGGTCGAAAGGGCTGCAGCCTCCCCCGTCCCAACTGGGGATTAGAGCGGATAAATCCCATGCACAAACACACAAGCGCAGATGATATGTGAGCTATAGAAGGCAAACTTACAACACGCGCATTCACACTCACTCACAGACTTGTTGAGCAGACCTGAACCCACACCCCACTTCCTCGTTAAACTGTGGGGCCGACATGCTGCTTGTAAGCCGAAATTACTACTTGTAAAAGCCCCCCCCCCCGCCCCCTCCTGTTTTTCGTCTTCTGGCCATTCGACGGCGACAACAAACTCCGCAATTTGGGAGACAGAAGGGGCGACAGACAGCTGATGGTGAGGACGGCTAATTAAGAGACCTGCCCAAGCATCAAACACTCCCGAATCCATGACAGACGACGGAGGAGCCTAACGATTATGGAAATGATATTACATAGCCGTCTTTGATCGTTGCATCACATTGCATTCCCCCCCCCCCCCATCATCTCTTAACGCGTGTGGGACCGTCATGTTCGGCGATGGATTTGGTCACAGAGGAGCATGGCCTGATCAATAAAGATAGTCTGAAAACACTTTTATCATTAATGCACGGCGACACAAAAGACTTAAGGATATTATTACAGATAGTCGGAACTGATTCAAGGATACTGTAATGACTATAAGAACCCATGAAAGAAGGAAAAAAAATGTTTCACATTGAGTTTGACACAGTGAATTAGTGCCACGGGGGGGGATAAACAATACAATGAATAATTACGATGTATCCAAGCAAAAAGGTTTCAATGTCCACGGGACAATGTCCTGAAATCAATCCCAGCTGACAACACAGAGTAAAGCACCCTCTTAAAAAGCTAAAACATGTCCTGGTGGCTCAGATCAGCAGCACAACACACTTGGGGCCGCAGGCGCTCAGATCCCAGCTCATGTTGAACTCGCACAGATTTTCTCCGCTCACTTTCCCGCCTCACTCGAGCGGAACCGTGGAGAACTTTCATTCCGAGCATTGGTGATTTCCTGTGAAATGGAATTGCGGCTAATTATTCCTCCCCTTCCCAGAGTTGCGGAGTTGCTCCGACGGTGCTTGAGGTATGTCAATATCGTATTGTTATCAACTCGGGAAAAGTGAATACAGAAGGGGTACGGCAAAACTTTACCAAAGTTGGCAACTTCTACCCAGAACTTGAGCACTTCTTCTCGGCCTCTTTGTCCTGCGAGTGATCGCAGCAGAGAGCCAAATGAAAGCTTTCTCTGCATCCCCCCAGTGATCCTCGTACATTTGAAACACAATCAGACATTCTCACTGTTACGGGGTTGACTTGTCTGCACAGGGATCTGCCCCCAAAAAACACATTCGGCATACAACCGTCTCACTGAGCTGCCACTCAATCTGGGGTCGCAAACGGGGGGATTGTGAGCGTTGCTGTATCCGCCTCGCTCCTCTAACCTCCCAGCAGCACCGCGTGTCTCCAAACGCAACCCAAGATGGCGGGGCGGGAATCAAAGTGGATGAGTCTCCGGGCTGGAAACCGGAGCACCATGTAATATTGATGGCCACCGGAGCGCACGCACGCACTCGCATCACCTCTCTCAGGAGGTGCCGGGATACGCTCGCTCCTCACGGCGCGGGGCTCAGGGTTGATTGACGCGTTTGACACACACACACACTTGAGATGGGGGCCGCGCTCACGGGGGGGGGTCGCTTTTGTTTAACTATGCACGGTCTTTAATATGTGACAAGGAGCTGCTAACCGCAGTCTCTGCATCGCGTCCTCCGCTTATCGCAAGCATCTGGCGTAAAGCAGCCGAGAAGCTCCGACTCCTTCTAATTCTCCGAGCCATCTGCTAGCTTTTTGGAGGAATCACAAGCGACCAAAAAAAACAGTCTTCACACTGTAACTCTGATTGCATTTGCGGCACATTTATCAAGTGGATGTGTTTGTGGAGCCGACGAGACTGAGCTCACCGTTAGAAAAGGACACTTTGATTTAAAGTGTCTTTACGTATCCACACAGTACTTTAGTGACCCTAGTGTAAGTACAGTTGAGACAACAGTGAAGACGCTTGTGAGGATGGAGGATCTCACACCATCGGACTCGTTCAGTAACCTTTTTGTTATTCATCTGCGGTTTCTGGCTTTGTGGTGCGAAAACTATGGTTACCAGTGGTGGAAGAAACAAAATACATACACTCAAGTACTGTACACAGTTTTTAAGGTGCCTGCACCTGAAGGGACAGTTAACCCCTAAATCAAAAACACATGTGGTTCTTGATAGAGATATCGGCCGTACAGATGTCTGCCTTCTCTCCCATATAATGGGACTAGACGGCTTGTGTTGTTCAAAGCGCCCCAAAAAATTCTATTTGAACTTCCTTTGAACACATTAAACTAAACAGCAATGTCTCTTTCCAGACACCATGACCCGGTTACTCAAGATAATCCACAGACCGTGTTACGAGAAGCTTCATGTAGGAACTATTTTCTTTCTACTGAACTACACCCACCAACCAATCACCTTAAATGTATATGTATAATAATGATCCAATAATATAACATGAATTAACACTAAGGGGCATTCTTAATTCTGAGTAATTACGAGTACTTTAAGCAGTTTGTTGATAATACATTTGTGCTTTTACTAAAGTGTCATGTCCCGCTCTCCTCTAAGGTTATTTTTTCCTTGTTGTTTGCCCTCAGTTATTATTTCCTGTTTTATTTTGGCATACTCACCTTTGTCTCTCTTTTCACATACTTCACTTCCTTCCCTTGTGTGTTTCCCACCTGTGTGATCGTCTGCTCCGCCCTGATTGTTTTTACCTGTCCCTCGTTTCATTGTGTATTTAGTCTGTGTGCTCTCCTTTGTCTGTGCAGCTTTTTAAGTTGGCGTTTCAGCCTTGTCTCCTTGAGTATTTGTGGTGTGCTTTAGACCTTTGTTTTGTGTATTTACAGTCTGCCTTTGCTTCGTGTTTTTAGATAGCTTGGCCAGTTTTTGTACTGGGAATGAGAACTGACATGTGCCCAGCCTGTTCTCATTCCGGCGTCAAAATGCCTTTGTACGCTTTGTCTGATATCAACACACAAGGCACCCTTTAACTTCAGTATGAGGCCCACCAGGCTTTAGTAGAAAGACCCAAAAAAGCCCAAAAATGGTTGGTGGGAGAGGAGAAAAATGGTTCAAACAAATACAAGACTTTCAACCAGAAGAACTATGTTCAGGCCTAAACCTAATAAAGTGGTTTTGTTCCCTAAACCTAATACAGTGGTTTTGTTCCCTAAACCTAATAAAGTGGTTTTGTTCCCTAAACATAAAGTGGTTTTGTTCCCTAAACATAAAGCGGTTTTGTTCCCTAAACCTAATAAAGTGGTTTTGTTCCCTAAACATAAAGCGGTTTTGTTCCCTAAACCTAATAATGTGGTTTTGTTGCCTCAACATGGTAAAGTAGTTTAGTTTCTTAAACATAAAAAGTGGTGTTGTTGACTAAACCTAATAAAGTGGTTTTGTTGCCTTAACCTAAGTTTAGTTATTCTAAGCCCAACTGTAATTGTTCTCCTAAACCTTACTTTGTTGCCTAAACCTAAGCAAGTGTTTCCTTGAATTCCCAGCATTAACCAAATGTTCACTGCGACCGTGCGCATGTTAAAAAGTTAGGCCAAAGAGTCTGACAAAGCGTCGGTATGTGACGAGTGGGAATGACAACGTGCTGGTGTACTGTACCTGTTTTGTGGGATCTCACTCCTCTCTCTGTGTCGTGTGTTTGAATCCGGTTCCTTGTGCTTTCACCTGACGTTCCAATAAATATGATTTTGAATACAAGACTTACTTGTAGCAGAGTAGCAGAATTGCTACTTTTACTTAACGGACCTGAATACCTCTTCCACCACTGATGCTTATATTTTATGTGACATAACTATAAATATAAAACGTTTGTCCTCCAGGTGTATCTCCCGTCTCCAGTTGGCTGCAGCCAGAGTCCCTCTTACAAAGATACTTTCCACTATCTAACCAAGCTGCATCCAGCAGAAACAATATTTCTGGCACCAACTGCTGAAACTGTCAGCGGGCCTGTCGTCCAGCCTTTACCCCCACCGTACTGCAGGTTAATCGGCTGCCTGTCGGGGCCTCACAACCCACACAGGCCGTACAGAGAAAACCCCAAACCGCAAGCGGTGTTAATGTCTTGCTCTGCCGCTCGGGCCTCTGAGGAGCACAGCGGAGGTGTTTGTGTGGCCTTGTCTGCTCTGATGAGCGGTGCTCTCTCTTTCCACCCGGGCGCAGGATTGATGGAGTGGCAGTGTGACATGTAAGAGAGTGTTGCGACGCGTTGCGTGTGCCGCCTGGGCAGCAAAGGGGGGGGGGGGGGGGGATTCTCTACGGCCGCCGCCGTTGTCACATTGATGAAGGACGGATCGGCTCCGCTCTGATCTGAGTGCTTCATCACGGTGATGTATTGAGCAGCGGGGCCCCAGCTCCAGCTCTGTTTGTGTGTGTGTGTGTGTGTGTGTGTGTGTGTGTGTGTGTGTGTACACCTCTGTGGCTCTTTGGCTAAATGTTTTCCCTCCGTTAAGTGCCTTTTGCTGCTCTCCGTTTCTCCCCGCTGGATCTACATCACAGCGCAGGTGGTTCGCATTAATTCCCTAAATTCCAGTCATGACTTCATGGAGAAGCACTCGCCAAGGTGGAGTTGTTTATCCTCGCTCTCTCACATTTGAATACACACGATGAAGCACTGAAGGGGGGGGGGGGGCTGACTTTACAGCGTACACTGTAATATCGTAAAACTTTCCCTCCCAAGATTTTCTTTCTGATGCAAACAGTTAGTATTGATAAAGTACTAAACTAACTATGAATAGAAGATGATACAATAATGTATCAGCCTAAGGAGCCCTTGAATATCACTGAGTAATTGAATGAGATATTTTACTGCGAAGTATAACCACGTTTTCTGACCTTCGGGTGTTTAAGTGAATAAAAAGCGGAACAATAAACTGGGTTGCTGCATTGAAAGACGTCATGTTGTCTTATTGTGACCAAAGTATCACAAGGTCTAGCGGTTTTTCCAGCCCTGGGCCGGACAGCAACAGTACCTTTAGTTCAATGAAACCGTTTGAGCCGACAGAGATTTCTCTAATGAAAACTCAAAACAGAGCACGTTTTTAAAAGTTGTCACATGTCCATCTCCTTCTCGTTGTCAAACCCCCCCCCCCCCCGGCCACCTCTTTAGTTCTTCCTCTATGGGCAGGGTGCGGCTGCGCTCCCCTGGGTCGGGGTCCAGGGCTGAAATAGGATCAGAGGCTCATTGTCTGGCGGGTGAGACGAGGATCACTTTCCCAACCTTCTCATACCTTCACGCAACAATGAGGGAGGACAGAATGAGGGAGCTGTTTGGAAGCATCTCCCCTTACAAGGAAAAAACACCTCCATCTGCTCCCCGCATCCTCATCTACATCGACTCAATGAGCCGGGCCCCTCCACTCTGCTTGCATATGTGTGTGTTGTTGATTTTTAACAGAATTGTGTGTCTGTGTGTCTTAAAGGAGCCGACAAGAGTAAAAATACATCTTAACACCTTAACCGAGTGAGGCCATACAGTGAGACAAAGGGGAAACCTTGGACATCCGGCTGCTCTCTCTCCGTTAGTGGTTTGTCTGAAAAGAGGATTTTCGTCTCACCTCGTCTTCAGGGGAGCTTAAAGAAAAAACGAAGCCATAAAAAAAAAAAACTTCTTTCAACCACGTTAGTGAGACGCGCTCACATCCCGTAACCAGTCTCACTGGTAAACAGAGTGGGAAAATGTTGTGTTAGTTGATGCGGCCAATTAATTATATTGCAAGTCATTTAAAAATCTATAAAAGAAGTATAAACCGGTTTAGGCTGTTTGAGAAATTGTAAGTATGGTATTAAAAAATGCAATACGTGTGTTTCAATCGCCTCGAGCGGTGTTATATTGGAGTCTTTTTTTGAAATAAAAAAAAAAAATAGGAGCTGTGTCTTAAAAAGGAGTAAAGCGTAAATTATGCATATTATTCCCCCCCCCCCACACACACACACACACACACACAGCTTTCCATTCCTCTTCATTTTTTTTTCTGCAGGAAAAGCATGGCCGCAGTCCACGCGTGCTTTGTCCCGCTCGCTCAGGCTCTCCTTCCCCGGAGGTGGTCTCTCACACGCCGGCAGGAGGGAGGTGGAGGTGTCAGAGCGCGCTAGCCTGCCTGGGAGACGCTCCCTCTAGGTGCCGAAGGGAGCGGCGTGGAGGTGGGGGAGGCTCATCTTATGTGTCGGCCCGTTCGTGGCTGTGGGCACCGGAGTGTGTTACATCGAGCCCCGTGGTGTGAGGCTGTTATGTTTCCCTCCTCGCGGACCATCTCTGGGTAACACAACTGCAAAAACTAGTTTTTCTGAAGTTGCTTTTGGATGTTTCGCTGCTTTACTGCGCTCCGTGGTCAACCCAAGGGGATCTAAGTCAGGCTACCTGCTTGAGAATAACAGGCCTGCAGTAAAGCAATGAGCGGTCACACTACGGTACTACTAAAGGACAAGCTCAAATCTCACATCATGCAAAAGCCACTTGGGAGAGAGAATGAAAAACTTCACACACTCTGCACGCTCACCATTACCAATGGAAATCTCTCGACCAACTGACTGTAGCTCCATCAGAGTGGCTATTATCTCTGTTACTGACAACAACCTATTATCTCCACTGTGGCAAAACGCAGTACAAAGGGCCACAAATCACGCCAACTGCCTCAGAGCAAAGTGGAACGGTGGAATTCTGGCTCTTAAGCAATGAAGAGAAGAAATACCTGAAAAGACTTGAAAATAAAAATCTGCAAACGGACATCTGGACGCTATGCTAGGCAGCTAAAGCTCAGTGGAGTACAAATGGCAGCCAGGTGTGCATGAAAGTGTTGAAGGGTGGTGGTGAAAAATGGTTTGCTCGCTCAGCAAAACCCTTTGCTGGATTAAATAAAGGGAGCGGGACTGATGCCATAAAACCTCCACGATGCCAAAGCAAACATAAAAACAGAACCACAGTGTCAAGACCAAACGTACACAAGGGCTTCATTGCAAGATCACGAGAAGACCTGTGTATTTGAGGGGAGACGCAACAGGTGAGTGGGGTCAACACTCTAACTAATAGATTTCCCTGTGAAACTTCCCCACTTGATCACTTACATTGAGACCATATGAAAAATGTGCTACTTTGCATACATTTACAGAACAGAAATCTGAACGTTGGATAAAGCCAGGTTCAAAATTGTTGTTTCACTTTGTCGACATATTAGAGGGTTTTTCGTATTTTTTTTTTTTAAATAAAAACCTGTATAAATCAGGTTGTGAATGACATAAGAACAAACCCCTCAGTACCAAACCCTCAGAATATAGAAACTGGAAAGTTTGGTGTATGTAAGTGTTACTGAAGTGGAGATTTGTGGCTCAGTCTGAGAAGAAACTCATTTTTAGAGAACATTCTACTATGTATTGTAAAATGACATACATTTTGAAGACACTACAGGTGAATAGGGTAAAAAACAACAAAAAACACAAAGATTTCACCATGAAACTATCCCAATTCATTACTTACATTAAGACAATTACTTTTTGTATTACAAGTTTTTTGAAATGTTATGTTTAAATATGCAAATGAGGCATTATCTAAAGGTAACCTTTGGTGAATTTAGTAGAAACCTACAGATACAAATAGACAAAGTAGCAAAATAAACATTTAAATGTGTACTTTGGATGTTTTCTTTCCACTAGTCCAAGTTATGGAGGCAAATCAGCCCAAAATCTCAAAATTGACCAGTGCATGAAAAACAATGTTTTGCCTGTAGTGTCACGCAATAACATATTAGCTGTTTTTTTTCTTTTTTATGTGATATAATTCACAATTTTAATTCGAACACCCCACCAACAGAAATACTTGCATGCCCAACAGGACATTACAATACAGCCGGGTTGCTTCTATCACTAATATGAAAAGATTAGTACTGTTGTCAAATGTTACAACTAGATTAGTTTTGCATAAGTTGTCTAGTACTGTATGAGTTAAATGTGCCACATGCAGAGAGTGAGAGAATGACGGCAAACAGAGTGTGTGTTACCTGGACAGAGTTGAGCCTGCAGTAGCCATTGAGGGGGAAGCGGATGACGTGCGTCGGGTCCTGGTTCCATCCGGCGTTGACCGAGTTACACATGACGTCTCCTGTCTCCGGGAAGATCTCCTCGATGAGGACCTTCTCGCCGCTCAGGGCGATCCTCTCGCCCAGGTCGGGTGTGACGCGGACCACCAGGCAGTCGCAGGGCTGCGCCGTTCGCCGTTGCTCGCGCTCCTGCTTCCAGCGCTCCAGCTCCTTGATCATGGGCATCAGCTGGTAGTAGCGCGCCTCCTCGTACAGCAGGTGGAAGTCCTGTACAGGCAGATGAGTGCAGTGAGTCTGGGCGGTCCCCGTGGCTTTACGTGTGACTAACGCACTGCTCGCTTCGCCACGTGACAGCTCATCACCAAGGTCGTCAGGACAAAACCCTACACATATACAGTATTGTGCTACATCAATATGACAGTGGAAGGAATATTCACAGGGCATCCCGATGGCTTCGCCACAGCAACTAATGACAGAGTGTCCTTGGGCGAGACACTTAAGTTAAGCAATAATTATTCCACGAGTGCCGTTCTGGCTGCATCTGCACTTTGACCCTTATAGAGCAGTGACACGCCAACCGTGTGGTAAAGACATTCATGCATGGAGCAACAGATAACTATGATAACATGATGAATATGTTCAAGATGTCCAACAATGTCTACAATTCTTTAGGAAACAGTTATATGTGAGTCTGATACCACCAGTGTCCTTTGTCCTCACTGATTGTTACAAAGAGCCATTACCAAGGAGGCACCATGTTGTTGACCCATAAACTTGTAGTCAGCGGTGTAAGTGCCCTCATGGTGCAACGTATCTACGAGCAATGGTTCGCATGATATCTTACGAAAAGTTATTAATTTTCCGCGTGTTTTCTTTCTCTCTTTTTAGACAAACAAAAAGGTTAGAAATAACTTCTATGAACTGAAAACACACTGTGAAAGGGTTAAAGTCGTAGACGAAAACACGGACAACGCTGTGGTAGTTACCTGTCATTTACAAGGTAGCCCCGCCCAAAATCATAGCCTGCTTTATGGTCTATTTTACTCTAAATGGATCATAATTTACTAAATGAAAATCATGCTGTATTGAAGAAGACTTTAAACAAAAGATTGAGACCATAAACTCATGTTTACAATGTTTACTGAGGTAATAAATCAAGTGAGAAGTAGAGTCATTTTCTCATAGACTTCTATACAATCTGACTTCTTTTTGCAGCCAGAGGAGTCGCCCCCTGATGGCCATTAGAAAGAATGCAAGTTTCAGGCTCCATATTGGCTTCACTTTTCAGACCCGGAGGTTTCTGCCTGACAAAGTAACGTGACAAATAAATCAACGTTGTGACTTCTGGTTACACATGGGACCCTAACAGCGGTCTCCTGGACAAAAGATGTTTTACACATGCATCCACCCTGACCTCCTCCCTGTGTTTGTCGCTCTTTATGAAGAGCAGAGTAGTGTTCAGCGTCTCACTTTCCCCACGTAAGACATCTTCAGGAGAACAATAAACAAAGATCGGGAGAGATGGCTTTCCGACCAGCAGGACAACACTCTCAATAAACAAAGCACAGCCATGCTGCAGCTCTCCTCCACAGTAGCTCTTGGCAGAGCCGCGCTAGCCTTTAGCATGTTTCAGCGAGCCGACTCCAGAAAGGCCGTCGGTGGGGCTCCAGTGAAGTGGGATGGTGCATTCCTGTGTGCAGACAGTCTGCAGCAGATTGCCTGCCTCTGCCTCCTGGGCAGGGCTCGCCGGGGGCCATTCGCCCCGGCGCTCTCGCCTCTAATTTCCCACAAGACCAGATGGCACTATCATTCGCCGCCGTAGAAAAAAAACACAGGGAGGCAGAGGGTTTTTTCGCTAATGGAGGCCGACGAGGAGGTGAGGAAGAAGATATGTGCAAGTGAACACGAGGACAATCATCAAGACCAAGGAGCATGTTAATGTGTTCCTCATATGGAGGGAGTTTTATGTTAATGAGGCTCGTGGCCTCGGTGTTAAGCTCCTATTAGAACAAGATTTAATTAGGCCGCACGTAAACGCTGCAAATATCTCTGCTAAACAATTAGTAATGAATAAATCTGTGTTCTGATTAGTGTTTCTCAGTGACAAAGAATGACAGCTTTATTCCCTCTCAGTTTATGAACTTTTATTCTTTCATGACGTTTCCCTCCCGGCTGTAGCTTGTTTCAGTGCACGGACGCCGTCGAACCACCGATAGATGCAGACAGAGGTCGCTCGCGACGGCGCCGAGTCTAAACGCCCTTGAAAAAGTGAGGCACTGTGTGTTTTGTACTGCGGAAACGACATATGTTTCGTATGGTCTGCATCATTGCTAGCTGTGGGTGTTGAGCCCTGATCTAAAAAGAGAATTCTTTCTCTTTCTCCCCCCTTCTCACCACTGCCGGAGCGTGGCAGCAAACAGCATATTCATTAACCCCGCTGCTTCTGTCAGACTCTTTAGCCTTGAAAATTCTCCCTCGCCGGTTTCACCCCATCGTCTAAACTGCACCTTCATCTGAGACGCCCATGCGCATGTAACTCCATCTGGACGCGCGTTGACGCAACACATCTTAAGCTGACGGTCTAATATTTAAGATTTCAGAACACGAAAGAAGTGTGTGTGTGTGTGTGGGGGCGGGGGGGTCCTTTTTCCCCCCCTTCTTTTTCTCTCCCTTTCTCCCTGTCTTTTTTTCCTCTCCCGGCCCTCTTGCTGCAGCTGACAAAACTCATACTGAGACGCTCCCCCCTTCGGGCAGCTCTCTGTATCAAAGTGTGGCTCCTCATCCTTCACAGGTCTGAAGCCGCGGATGGATATGTTTTTAACAGGGGTCTGTCTGCGAGGCACTTTTAGTCATCCCGAGCGGGCGCAGAGAACAACAGAGCGACCCCAAGCGCCGAGGTGAGGATGAGAGGGAGGCTCCCGTCCAGACTGCTGGAGCCGCTGCTGTACCCGCTGCCAGCTCTGCGTGTCGATTCATCCCTCCGATCCCCGTGTCCAGACAGCCCGTTTGAGCTTCAAAATAATGATCCGACCTGATCGCCCGCCGGCAAGGCAATGTCTCGGGGAAGGACAGAGGGAGGGAGAGAGAGAGACAGAGAGGGCGGACGGAGACAGAGAGGAAGATGGAGAAAAGGACGAAAAACTGTCACGATGAGGGAGTCGGAGGACTGAAGCCCACACAAGTAGAGGCTGCTGATTAAACACGCCACCGCCGAAAAATAACACACAGCACCCACAAAACAAATGACAACACAAGCTCGTTCCTATTATTTTCCCGCGCTAAATACCTAAAGAAACAAAGCATTATTGATTTAAAGCACGACACAAAAGGCCCAAGTAAAACCGACTCTTAACGGTTCATAACTTTGCCCTCGATATGACTGAGCATTGCTTACACTCTTGTGATTAATTGCGGTTTGAATAACGAGATGAGGGGCGGATTTTAATGGCGAATATTTTTGCTCCACTGATGTGGGCTGGAAAAATGTCTTTCCCCTATTCTGCTCAGACTTTCACATTGATTTAGCAAAACACACAGCGCCGTGGCTGCCAGCAGCAGAACAGACCCGGCCCTCGGGGCGACGGCAAGCCTGATTGTGTTCAGATAAGGACATGCTCAATTCCGCCTCGCACTATTTGCATTTTTTTTTTTCCTTCTTCCCCGGCTCCACGCAAATTGA
Source organism: Leptoclinus maculatus (assembly GCA_032191485.1). Classification (NCBI taxonomy): domain Eukaryota; kingdom Metazoa; phylum Chordata; class Actinopteri; order Perciformes; family Stichaeidae; genus Leptoclinus; species Leptoclinus maculatus. Next base: position 42,842,470 of record JAVDOI010000001.1, on the reverse strand, counting down.
AAAGGTATGCAGATCAACAAGGGCTTATGCGAAAGAGGATCATAATGAGTTGAAACAATGAAGTCCAATGCGTTCTCTTCAACCTGATTGGACTGTCAAGACTTCACAGGAATGGGAGGGAGGGGGTGGAGGCAAAGCAGGGAATAAGAAGGGGAAAAACTAATCGGCACTGAGTCAGGCCATCTATTTTGCTGGAAAATATGTGTCGCTTTCATGCTGTGTTCTGTTGTCTGGGGTTTGGCTCTGGTTCAGACTACGCGTGAGGCCCGCAGAGTTTTTGCCCCTGGCTCCGGATGGCTCGGCCTCGCCTTGTTCCCTCGTACAGGTTATACGGTTATGTGGATACTTGTTGGGTGAAACTTAGCGATCATTTGGGGTCTTTCAGCTCATTGTTGTTGTTTTTTACGGCCAACAACTCCCCTCGCATCAACTTCGTTTTCAGCAGCAGAAGGCTGCTTTTTTCAGTTCAAAAGATAAAGAGCCAGGAGTGTTTCTCATAAAGTGGTGGAGACCAAATCAGAGCTAAAAGGAGAGCTAATATCGGACTTGCATCTGGCAGGTGGCCAAAAACTTCAAATCAATGCTAATGTTCGCTCCATGTCTGGTAAACGAGCAAAACCCGTTTTCCATACGATCTTCGTACATATCCACTTTAACAGCTGCTAGAGTTAAAAATATGAACCCGGGAAAGAGACTTAACTTGCGCAGCTTCTATTAAAAATACCAAAACATGCTTATTTCTGTCACCAATGACCTAAAAACAGCTTTTATGGGTTGAGAATCTTTGCCTTGCATGGCAGCTGGATTCTCGCGATATCACGAGATCGCACAAAAATGCATCTCGTCAGGTTTCGAGTAATGTGTTTGCACTAGTGCTCTTGCTCTAAATCTTCCCATTAATACGGGAGATTGACGGAAGATTTGGGTAAGCAGATTTTATAACTGGAAGTCAAACTACTTTTTGCTTCATGTGCCACTGATTTACGGATTCATGGGAATGAATGGGGCCCCACCTGCAACCCTGTATCCAAGTCTCTTTACACATCCATGGGAGAGGTGTTTCTTCTAAACAACAATGGCGGCTCCTAAAGATGTTAGCATAGTTGCTGCAATAGTGTCAGTTCTGTCAGAACTGGAGAGTATTCTTTTACTGAAAGAAGAGCAAAGAACGACACTGAAGGCTTTTCTCTATGGGAAAGACGTTTTTGGTATTTTTAAAAAGTGCCTGGCTTTCTCCAAACAGTTTCCAATGACGGCTTCTCAGATCGTTCCGTGTAGCATCTGGCAAGTCAGGTTGGGGAATTCTACAGTTCACCCTACAGCGCATTAGTTGATACTAGGCCTGACAGAATTTGGTTTGTTGCCATGTGCTTCGGATCATTTAACATTGTGCGATAACGGACATAATATACTGTTTCAGTAGAGTTCTTTCATGCAGATGCTCAAACAGGAGCAAGTTGTGTGCGGCCTTAGATGTGGACATGGACGCAGAGAATATTAGTTTGTATCAAACTGCAACCATCAACCAACACAGCCGCAGCCTCCAGGTGGGTCCCTGTCACTGTCAGCGAGACTTCCTTTCTGAGTGGGAGTCGGTCATCAGAGGTAACAGGGGTAACAGAGGGGCGCACAGGCTATTTCACCTGGCCTCACCTCTGTGGAAACCACTCTGAGTCAAGAACAACAGCTCAGGGCTTTGGCACACATATCACATCACCGGGCCATGCTACGGTTAGCCAGCTAGCATTTTACCTCTCTGCTCCATGTTTCCTTTTTTTTCCCCTCCCAAAAAAAGAAAAAGGTTTCCTAGTTATTGCTTGTGCTCAAACCCAAGGTAATCAGTACGTCGAACGGGAGGCAAGTGAGTCTGCGTTAGGCTCTGTTGTGGTATCGGGGTCTATTGTGAAAACATGCAACCCCCTAAGAGGGCGGTAAACATAATAAATACACATATTCACACTTTGGTGTATTATCTTGGCAAAAATCTGGAATCTGGAAAGGCTGTTCGAACTGATGGTGCCGGCAAGTCCGAACAAACCAGCGCGGTGCGGATGTGTACCTTGAAGTCATCTGGAAGCAGCAGTTTGCTGGTCCTGAGGAAGCTGAGAATGTAGCGGAATATCTCGCCGTCCCGATCTATGAAGTAGTGCTGCTTCAAGCTGTCCAACACGATGGGCTCGGTGCCGTTGAACAGACGACTGATTCTGGAAATTGAAACACACACAGACAGAAAAACAGAGTGAGCCAGCTCCCTTCAAATGCATGAAACAATTACCCTCCATTTATTTTTCAATTTTATTAGCACTAAGCTTGAAATGCATTAGCATCCCAGGTTGAAACAAGGGGCTTAAGGCACCATTTCCTCCATTCCAGACTTGTTTGAAGTGTCCCTTCTGCGGAGAGATTATAACAACACACACGCTCGCTGCTTGTACTTACAGAAATTAATAGCATGAATGTGGCATTACAGCTCTATTATTCCATCTGTCAGAGAGGGAGCGGAAGGGGGGGGGAACAGAGGTAAAAAAAAACGGTGGAGGTCCACATACTTCTACGAGGAGGACGTCTGGAAAAAAGGTATTTTACCTACTTTCTCATGAATATGAGAAGACTTGCTGCACCCCTACCGTACTGTAGGTACTCTGCACTATTACATTAAACTACATTTCTATCATAATCTGTTGCCATCCATGATTCTAAACCCGGATACATATTTCAGTGAAACTGGGCCTCCTCGCTGAAAATGAAATCAACATATTGGCCTTTGAAAATGTGCATTTGTTGCCAGGGAAACGTGACTCACGCATCATTTGTCATCATGGACAACATGTTGCATTTTTGGTTCTCCTATCAAAGATTCACATTTTAAGACTGAGAGGGGAAAAAAAGAGAAAATAAAAGCTGAAAGGATGAACATAACATCACCTGAAATGACATTCATCATCTTTTCCTATTACAGTAATAACTCATTAAAAGCTAATCAACCAGTATATTTGCATTTAACCTTTCAAAAACATTGTGACAGACACTTGTTGCTGGCTGTGGCTTCCCACATTTAACCCCTTCCACTCGGCTGCTGCTGTATTAATGGTTTGGTTGAAGTGTACGTTGGAGCTCATCAAGGCAAAGAGTGGGAACTGCTGTTATCTTTAAACTTTCATCATGCCTGGAGATACCCTTGGACAGATATTCATTTATTGGCGCTTACCTGGAGGTCTCTCTCTCTCTCTCTCTCTCTGACTGATCTAATCTAATAATCTCTTTCTATTTCTTCATTTGCATATGCTAAACACCCCAACTCAATCATTAAAAGCTTTTTTCTTTTTCTTTTAGCATCTCTAGAATATTGAGGATGTAGTTTGTTCAAGTGCTTTCAAATGTTCGCAAAACTTCTGTTCTCCCGCAGCTTGAATCTTTGGATCTCCGAATTAAGCTTTGAATTTGGGGAGTCGTTCCCAAACAGAACTGGCGTCTCCCTCGGCAGAGAAACCTGGAAGGCCTTTGTCGGTGTGAATAAGTTGCGTCGCTGCACAACTCTCACTTGTTGGTTCGAAAGTCAAAAGTTGTACGACAGTGAAAATTGGGAAAAGAAATCAAAAGCCTACCAATAAGCATCGGTACGCCCAGTTGCCTCCATGGGCACTGGCTTTGTCAAACTCTATGATAGAGCAGTGAGCAAACAGCAGGGCTGGCTTTTTCCTCAGAATTTACAATGAAAAGCCTCAACTTCGTCAAAAATGCGTGAGCTCGTGTTTTAGCGGTTGTATCTGGTGACCCCCCCCCTCCCCCCCACACGATGTGTCGGCCGGACGCGCTGAAGCCACCGCGTCTCTTTCTCTTTGACTTGACTTGTGTGAAGAAGCAGAGCAAAGATGGTTCTCTTTCACCCGCCCTCACGCCATCCTTTTTCTCCCTTTCTTTCCCTCCTTCCGTCTCCATCCCTCTCCCTTACTCGCTTTTCTCTCTGGAAATCGATGCAAAATGCTTTATAAAAAACCAATACTCATCTCCCTGTTTTGCCCGAGGTGTTCCTTTCTCATATGGTCTTGCAATTCTTCCAGCTAGAATTTCACCATACCCCTCCAGGCTAACTCTGTTTTTCATCTCCACTTTTTTAAAAAGCAATTAAAATGCTGCCTGTTTTTCTTTTTCTTTCCCTCTCTTCCACTCCCTTCACTCTCTCTCTCGCTCTCTCTTTCTCTGTTGGTCTTCTCAGTTCCCCCCCCCGCCCCCCCTTTCAGTTAAATCCCTGAATTGGAGTGGCGGTGAGGTGGCGGGGGGGTTTTAACAGGTAGTGAGAAAGAAAAGGGTGTGTGTGTGTGTGTGAGGGGGGGGGGGTGTACATGGAGAAATTAAGAGAGAAGACTCACAAATGGACAAGCTGAATTACGGGGTAGAAAGATGTGGAACGCTAGACAAAGAACCCAAAGGAGAAAAACACGGAGAACACGAGTAAAGAGGGACAACAAAAAGGAAGGAAAAGGGGCAGAGAAAGAAACAGAATACGAGAGCAGAGCGAGATGGAGAGAGTGGGAGAGGAAAAGAAAAAATGACCGAACTCCATAGAAATACAGAGTGATGGGAGAGTCAGGGAGAGTGGTGGGTGTGGGAGGTTATCAAGGACAGGAACAGCTCAGATCTCCCACCCCAGCGGTGCCAAGTGAGGCCAGGCAGCGAGGGCAGCATAGGTGGGCAATATCTGGCAGCATCCTCGCCGCAGCGGCTTACAGCCGGCCGGCGGCTCAGAGCTGCCAGAGATGTGTCTGTAGGAGGTGGGTGGGGGGGGGGGGGGGGGGGGGGCACAGAGCAGGTATCGCTCTCTCCGTAAGAACTGATGCTATCTGGAAAACACACTAATGGACGGCTGATGAATGCGAGCCGCCCCAGCAGCTTCCTGCAGAGCGAGACAAACACAGACGAGGGACGTCGGCGTCCGGTTCGACACCAGGGACCGATCCTCCAGAAAGCTCTGGGGGTGTGGCAAAAGTTTCAAAACGAGGAACACGTTATTTATTTTTTGTATTTTGCTGACTTAAATCAGGTTCCTGTGAAACTCTTAATACCTTTCCACATTTCTGCAAAACGAAAAAACAGCAGCACATGGTCCTCATCATGTAGGCCCAATATTTGCCTATGGGTCCTCGATGTGCATTGACTGTCACTGACTCTCACTCACTGCAGCTTGGGAAAACATTTCATCTGCTGTTTTGGAGCTTCATAACTTTGACTCCTCCTGCGCTACAGCAACAATTAACTCTCATTATTATTTCATGTTCAGTGATTAAAACTAAAAGTCTTATCAAACAGCTCATTTTTTACTTCGGATCACGCGACGTGTTAGTGCCATGTAGTCTGTTTAAAAAAGCAACAAAAAAAAACAACAACACTCGAGGCCTAACAATGAAATGGAATAAAAATGAAAGGAAATATAGCAAGTGCCAACTGTAAATTACCAGACATTGTTTGCCGTGTTAATTTATGGGGATTTCTGCGACACCGAAAGAGCACGAAGCCAGTTCGGATCTGCCGTCCTCAAAGAGGGAAAAAAAGAAAGAGAAAAATTCCCACAAGTCCTTTCAAAACAGTTTCCTTGTCTCTGGAACATTCCCCCTTAATTTCCTCAGCTTCTGTTCTGCTGAGGCCGTCCTCTCTGAGAGCTATACAGAGCGTGCATCAATGTTTCATGACCCCTTGTCCCTTAATATGGCCCGCTCAGAGGAAGATGAATGGCCGCACATTACTTACTAGACTAACTTTCTCTTGGCACGCTGCATTATTCAGGGACCAATCTATTAAAAGTGATCATCAACTCTAAACTCTTGAACCCCGTCTCTGCTGGCCATCACGTTTCTTGTGTTTTTTTTGCCGTGGTGTGCGCCGCTCGAGCGGGACGTGGCCGAAACACTGTGTTTTATCTCTACTCCGGTGTAATTGTTTTTGCTTTCTGCTGTCAGCCATTATCCTAATTCACACAAAAAGGGCCACCCCCCCCCCCCCCCCCCTCCTTCCACTGGCTCCAGTGGAAAGTGGAGCCCCGAGGCCAACTGTACACTGAGGAGGCTGGGAGAAAGAAAGAGAGAGAGAGAGAGAGAGGCAGAGAGTGTGTGCGTGTGTGTGTGTGTGTGTGTGTGTGTGTGTGTGTGAGATCCAGAGTGAGACAGACACAGAAGGAAGGAGAGGGAGCAAAGGAGCATGTGTGAAAGAGCGAGAGAAGAGAGGAAAAGAGCACTAGAACCAACATTCACACTGGTTTCCGGTCTTTACTCTCACCGTAAAAACACTGTTTGGGTGCTCCGACACGACTCTGTGCCCCATTTGCATGGTGCCCTGCGTGTCCACCCCCTCTATGAATAACGTCTTTATAACGTGCACCGGAGCATAAATATAAAGAGGAATCAAAAATAACAATGCACAAAGTACAAATTTTAAAAGAAAATAGCCCTGATTTTAAACAACACGCTTTAAAGCAGGGCTATGCAATTTTCAGCACACCTGGCTCAACCAATGGCACACTGGCAATAAGTGCGCAAGAGAGTTTTTTTCTCATCCGAATGACCGAATGACATCTTTCACGGCCATTTACAGTTGCGGCCTGTTATTTACGGTAGTTCATTTTGTTTGTTTGTTTTTTTTCGCAAAGACCCGCCCTACTCTGCCACTGATTGGCTAGCACTCCCTTCTTTTCAAGTTTACTGCTGATGAACAAAATTGTTGGAGTTGTTGGTGGAGTTGTGGATGGAAGCCTTCTGGTATGGTGCTATCACATATTATTACAATGTCCTGATTATGAGAGAACAATGTTTTTTTATATTTTTCTACGTGCGTTATAGATGGAATAGAATTACAGAATTAAATTTTGATGTGCTGTCATAATTAAACTTGGCTCACTGATTATTGCGACAATGTAAAACAACATACACTTTGTATCAAAAAGGCTTTAAAGCAAATTAAAAACCTCTGTTCACAGTTTTTGCTCCAACAGCTTCAGAACCATTAAGCTCCGAATGACATTAGCACATCGGATTCAAATAGACCTTCCTGTCTCTGTTGCTCCTGGACAGACCTGACGTTACAACGAAAACAGCGCCTTCGTAACGCAAACAATAAAAGGCCCTCGTCTGGGATGAGCGTCATTCTTCATGTTACAAGTCAGGAATAAAAGGAGACTTGTCAGGGATTTCCTGTCAGCGGCCTCTGTGATGATCAAGACTCTATATCACCGGGGGGATTACGGGGATTGTTTCCTGTGGCCAATTTCGGCAGTTTTGCCAACAACTCGGCGAGTGTTTACCTTGGCCCACATGGGACCCTGTCAGCTGACGCAGGATTGAAGGCAAACGTGGCAAACAACGACATTGCATTGGAGGGAAAAAGTAGGAAAAAATCAGTGGAGAACAGGGATACTTTATCAGCTACTTGTTTGTGGATGGAGCTAAATGCGTGAAACAAAGTGGGAGGGCGGATTACCAACCGCTCTTACACAATCTGAATCATCATGACTAAGTCCTACAATGGGCATCAAAATAAATAAAAGCCTATGTTTGCTGTGAGAAAGAACCAGAGAGAGCAGGAGTCCCTTTCTGTTATCGTCCACACAAACACTCAGCTTTTAGGTGTCGACGTCTCAAAGTCTGACTGCAATACAAGCCATGTTCTGGGTTAGAAAAAATACAACGATTATGTTGTATCAGGAAATGGAATGAAACTGATACACCCTGTATTGGATGCATCTTATGAGAATAAGCCCCTGTGTTTGAACACTAATAATGACTGTGAAGAACATCTGATGGTGGTAACCGCTGGTTCTAAAATAGTCAAGGAAAAAACTTAATATGTAACACGACAATGAGCTTGATTTTTATCCGATTTGTCTTTCCTTTCCTAACAGCACCCTGATCTACACTGAGCAACAACAAAAAACAGTGCTATGTGCACAGCAGAAATGTTTAAATTCGCAATAATCAGAATTTAAACATGTGAAAGCATCTGCACCGGACAGCTTGACAGCAGCTGGATTTCAAAAATACAACTGCTGTGTGAAAGTAGATTAAAAAAAAAAAAAGCCTTGGAGGTATTTATCAAACAATTAAAATAATCACGAGTGAAACCAACAAAAGCAATCAAATTCATCGTTTTAAAAGCCGTGAGAGTTTAAAAATAATGACAGTGTCCCCACGTGGTTTGAAAAGACATCAAACCGGTAGCTTCTGCGATTGAATGGTATAGAAGTTGACAGAGCAGTTGTCCTAAAGCTCAGGTACTGTACATGACTTGTTAACAGCACAAAGCCTTAATAAAGACAAACAAGCAAAACATGTCACCATTGCTTCACTGACTAAAAATGCAAAATAAAGCTGTTAAATAGAGATATAAACTGATTGAAATCTACTCGCAGATTTATCAGGAAAATCATCATCATGTGCAAAGAGAATACTTTCTTTTTTGCATGATGAAGACTTCTTGCAAATCCACTCACTCCTAAACACGTCCGGTAAATAAGACAAATGATCTGAATCGATTTAACCAAGTCCATCGTCGCTGACGGCCAAAAGGAACGAGTCTTACCTCGAGTCCGGGTACTTGGTGAGGGTCGACAGGCTGCTGGTGTACATGTGTCCCCCGACGTCGATGTGCACCGGGGCGTTCGACTTGGTCAGCTGAGCCGGCAGGGGGATCCCCTGGCAGGCCAGAGGAGAGACCGGGGACCGGGTCAGAGACAGCCGTGACATGCTTCTTCCCTCCTGAAAGCAAGTGTAGAGAAAAGCCATGGGAGACGTGGAAGGGGTGGTGGGGTGGGGGGGGCAGAGCCAGATCAACAAACGGCAGCAGCAGCAGCAGCGGCGGCGGCGGCACAGTGATACCCTTACACCGGGGGAACTAGATCGGATCCTCTCGGAGCGGCATCAGATCACTTCCACGTCTGTCTGGTCGCATATTTAGCCGGGAAATTATTGCCACCGCTCTAATTAACTATGTTTGCATCTTTTTCATGCAGCACCGGAGGCGAGGATGGGAGGATGCTTATTAGAGAACCGGGGGAGGGAGAGAGAGAGAGAGAGAGAGATGGACAGATAGAGAGAGAGAGAGAGAGAGAGAGAGAGAGAGAGAGAGAGAGAGAGAGAGAGAGAGGAATGCTAGGTGTCAGCCTCCAGGGGAATAAAACAAACTGCTGCTGCAATATTCTAATTAAAGGTCGCCTTATGTGTGAGACGTGATGCGCCCAGACGCACCAACCACCAATCTGAGAGCGAGGAAAAAACACGGGGGGGGGGGGGGGGGGGGGCGAAGGGGATGTTAGAGGGGGGGGGTATTATCTCCACGCGCGCACACACATCCAAAACTAATGATTAAGGTGATGCTTGTCATGTAACTACAGATAGTGATAACTTTACAACTGCACGCGCGCCCAAACGGAAGCGTCGCCCTGCTGCCCCTCCACATGTGTGGTGACAGAGTGTCAGGAGGATGGCGTTGGAAACAATCACAACGAAAAGCTCAGTAACTCCATAAGATTCGGTCAGCAGCTCTGAGTTCCATCGGCCGCTGCAATGTAACATTAAATAGTTCGTATTCGCTAACATGCGGCCGTCGTCTATAGTTTATCTCACTACAGGTAAACCACCTGACCTCAGGCTGTAAAGTCTGTTATAAAGTCATGGAGTAAATCACGGTTTTTACGTCGCCCTCGTGATCGCCGGCTAAAGGTCACATTTCGTCATTCCTCCTCTGTTACCCTCCGGGTTTTTGGGTCGAGACGCAGACCTCTGCTTTAACTGTAAACATACTGATACTCGGGGCTCCCACAGTAGGCTACACGTGTGGGTTCGAAACACACCGATATCACATCGTTTCGCCCCGACACAGTAGGCTACATCAACGTGATTGATCCTCCAGTTGTTGTTTTTTACTGCCATGCCTGGTGGAGCGAAGGCCGCCGAGGCCCCTTTGGCTCGCCGTTGGGCACAAAAATGAGACCGGGGTTTTTTCTTTTTTCTTTCTCAGGGTGTAGCCCGGATTACAGCAGTATCATGTTCGTTTAATACGATTACAGGAGAACGGGATTACATTTCAAAATCCCAGGAGAAGGAAAGGAGAAAAAAAAACTTGGAAAAGATTTAAGAAGTTTAGATACCGGGCTGTCCCACTACCGGTCTCTCTCTCTCTCTCTCTCTCTCTCTCTCTCTCTCTCTCTCTCTCTCTCTCTCTCTCTCTCTGTGTGTCTCTCTCTCCACCAACCAATCAATTAACCAATGAAATTACGATGTAGGCTACGTGAACGTGGAACAAACGGAAATAAATAGACCCATAAATAAAGCTCCTCACTCTCGCAAAATCAATCATTTCATTCCGTTTCTCTTAACCCCCCCCCCCCCCAAACACACACACACACACAGAGACGCACACACACCATATATGATACATTCCTCCACAAAAAAAAAAAAAAAAAAATCACAGCAGCTGTAAAGGCATCATCAACTTTCCCCTCCCGACCCTGTCCGAGCGTCGTAACCACTTTCACACCCCACGCACGAACGAAATAATCCCCGATATATATTCAAATATCCACGGGACGGACACGTCGGAATAATGGAACAATCCGATACAATATAGCCCACTCCACGCGAAAAGCCTGCGAGCTGCCCTTTAATGCTCAACATGGCGTCTTATCCCCCCCGCTGTACAAATTAAAAGCATATAATCCCGACACGTGTAATCCGTCACCCGCTTGAAAAAATAAAAATAAAAAACCCACTCGTGTCAAAGTGTCCAGTCTGTAAAAGAGGGAGAAGGTGTCCACGCTGCTCTTTAGCGCCAGTTCGACTCTCTACTCTTCGCAAACTGCACTGTGTGTATACAAATACACACAATAAAAAAATACAGCATTGGATTCTGTAATATGTTTTTGAAATGTTCTCATCCTACCGTTTCAAACATCGTAGGGAGTCCAGAGGAGATCCGTGCCGGAGGGATCGGTCCCTGCAGCTGCTGTCCGCGTACAAACAAGATGTTTCAGATATTTCTTTCTCCAGAGAAACTACACCGGCGCCATCCGGCTCCGGCACCGACCTATAGATACTGGCCGCACGGGAAGAGCCGAGTCTTCGCTGTGTATCTTCCCCCCCCACCCCCACCCCCCTCCACTCCCAACAACACACAAAAACTGCCCTTTAAAAAGACACTATGGGCTGTGGACGGGACGGACTGGCTCGCAGAGTGTGTCTCTGTGGCTTTAAAAAAAAAGAAGGGGGGACTCAATGTAGCGCGGCTGGTCTCCGACCTGTCCTTTCGCCGAGCTCCTTTTTTTGTACCAAAGCGCGCAGTGAAGCGTCCTTACCTTGTACATGGATGAGACGATCTCCTTCCTCTGCGCTGCTCTTATTTGGATACGCGTGAGATAGGAGAGAGGACAAAAAAAAAAGAAAATAAGAAGATGTGCGCTCTTGTTTGGAATCCTTCTTCGTATTTCGGCTTCTTCTCTTGCTTTTTCTTTTTCTTTTTTCTTTTTCTTTTGCCTAAACGAAACTGCCCCTGTGGTTTGTTATGAGAAGAAGAAAGCCAATAATCCGTCTCTAAATAACAGAGCGGAGCTCGAAAAGAGAAAAATCCTGCTCCGGGCTGCGCGACCGCCTCTGGGCCATGGGATTAGGCTACAATTAGCTCAACTCCACTCTCTCTCTCTCGCCCAGGCAATTTTCTCAAGGAAGAAAAAAAAACGTGATACATCCACACACCCCCCCCCCCCAACACCACCACCCCTATTCCAGAAAATTATGACTGCACAGATATAATAACTTATCCATTTTTTCTTCTTCTTCTTCTTCCCCGGCTAAAGTAGAACCATTCCCCTTAATGGTGTGAAGTTGTGATTTTTTTTAGGAGGAGGAGTAGGAGGAGGAGGGGGGGGGGGGGGGGGGGGGTTCGGAAACGGGCAAACTGTCGCTCAATGGGTTTAGAGCGGCCAAAAACAGATTTTAATCATTGTCATTCCGTCTGATGTAACAGTTCCCCAGGCGGCTCCAGCTAGTGGGCCCACGTCCCCGTCTCCATCCCGAATGTAAAGTTTAACGCCAGGCGGGGCTGCCGCGTATAGTCCCGCACTCCGTACAATAAAGGCGCGGTGTAACTTGTTGATAAAGTCCCAGTACAAAAAAAAAAAATATATATATATATATATGGGGAAAATGAAGAGATATCCTCGAACCAATATCTTTTTTCATGCAGTGATCTTTTCTTTCTCCCCCTCTCTCCCTCTCTCTGTCTCTGTCTCTCCCTCTCCCTCTCTCGCCTCAATGTCTGGAGTGGTAACGCCAAATTTCCTGCAGGCCATTAAAAATCAAATGACGTCTGCGGACATGCATGCGCGCCGCTGCGGAGAGAGCAGCCCTCACAACCCGCCTGCAGCCAAATGCGCCATTTCAATTATAGCGCGGGGGCTTAGATGGAGATATCTCCCCCCCCCCCCCCCCCCCTTCACTCTTCACTCTGCAATGAAAGCAGGCAGCCTGCAGACTTTTATTTTTTGTGTGTGTTTTTTTTTGGGGGGGGGGAATACGATTTTACATGATTATTGCTATTTTCCAAAGATACTAAAAGTGCTGCGCGTGCGCCAAATTTTGGCACCGAGCGAATTTAGAGGGGGTGGGGGGAGTCAAGCAGGTGCTCACGCCAAAGAGACGATTATTTATTTATTTGCATGTTTGTTTATTTGCGGGTAAATAACTGTGAATAATTGATGCAACATTGAGGCCCGGTAATTACTCTGTACCGGCATCCTGACGGAGCTGAAGCGCTCGTGTTTCTTGATATTTGGCGCCAACCAGTGTAGGAAGTTGTTATTGGTCCACAGGAAACACAATAGTCTCACTTTTTTTTTTTTTTTTTGAGAACTCTTCTTTATTGTTTATCATCCAGATGAAAATAAAATAAAAACATGATTTCTTCTTGTCCTATTTTCGGTCTGCTATCTAAACCTCCCATCAGATCTCTGTTGAGTCTTACAGGACTAGCTCAACATGACAAGTATCTAAACAGGAAATAAACCAGTCATGCTGGTGATGTGACAGCAGGACTACTGGGAGTATGTGCTGCCTCTTCTCTCCTTCCTCGCAGCGGGCCAAGTCTTCGTAATTAGACAGACCTCAGAGCGATCCCATTCCCCCCCCTCCCTCCTCCTCTCCCTCTGGCACAGATTTGTTGTTTCCAGAGGTACAAACCGGAGGGGGATTTTTATTTTTTGCCTCTCATTAAAGGAAACAAGCCCGGAGTTAGTTCAATTACATGAAGTATGCAGGGATGTTGTAAATTTAAAGATTTAAATAGCTTACAAAGTGGCCCCGGGGCCCCCATCGGTTAATTTCCTTAATTTATGGATTTTAGCGGAGTGTCTATGTCGAAAGGGGAAGAAGTAGGTCATCTTGAAGGATTTGCATGAGGCTCTGAGGTTTCATTGCAGATCCAAACATCGGCCCCCACTGACCGGCATCGGCAGGTGAAAGGACACTCAAAATCGAAACAAGGTTACTTTTGTTTTGTTTTTTCAGGGGAGAAAATGTAGATCTGACTGTGACATTTTGACCCCAGTAGTGAGATTATTGGCCTCCCCGATGCAGCTCTGCTCTAGTTTGTTCCACTAACCCCCCCCCCCGACACACACACACACACTCTTCCTAAACTGTGAAAATCAAATCAATATAGATTTGACTTAATTTTAAGTCAAGACATTTAAGCTACGATAAAACTGATGACACTGCGAGGAACAAGGGAGAATCAGTCTCCTTCAGACATCACATGTTAATGGAGTGCATGAATTAATGCATAACTTTGCCTTGTCGGTTCAAGAGCAGGTGCTCATAGTGGCATTGTGCCCATGTAGTGGCTCTGCTCTTCTACCAGAGGACTATATTTGAAAGCATTTCCAACATATTTATTCTTTAGTGGCAGCATAGTGGCTAAATGCTGCCTCCGAGGACAACCAATGCCACGTTCTGCTAAGAAATCTTAAAAATATTCCCTGGGCACATTTACTTTGACAGATTATGAAGTCATCTTTCTCTCAGTCACAGTCCACGCTGCAGTATTATTTTTGCCACACTCAATCCGACTCAAAAGCAGCGACTTGTTGAACTGAATCAAAGTCTTTTGGGGAAACACAGATCGTTCAGGGTCCCGCACTAGTGACGAATCAGTACCTTCTGCTTTTTCTATGTGAGACGCTGGATCACAGGGAGATGGGACATAATACCATCTGCTGGTTAGCAGCCACATAAACCATCACACCGAATGGATGCACTTATTGATGGGTTAAAGGTTTAGTTCCCACCTGGGGCAAAATGTTCTTAAAAACATCTATGTACCGGCGTTCGTTGGCATTGTTTGTTGGTTACACTATATGTATGGCATACTGTTTCATTCTAATCTTTCATAAAAACATTGTTTTTCATGCACTGATCAATTTTGAGATTTTGGGCTATTTTGCTTCCACAACACTTCTTTCAGACTAGTGGAAAGAAATCATCCACACTACACATTTAAGTGTTTATTTTACTATTTTACCAATAATCAATTGGGGAAGTTTCATGATGAAATATATTAGTTACTTTCACTCACCTGTGGTGTCTTCTAAATTAATGTAATTTTACAAAAAGGCCATTTTCTCAAAATTAGTTTTCCCTCAGACTCTGAGGCAGAAATCTCCACTTCATCAGCATTTACATATACCAAACCTTCCAGTTTCATATATCTGTATTCTGAATGTTATTACAGAGTTTGTTTTTATATCATTCATAGCCTGATGTATACAACATTTTATTCCTAAAGACATGGAGAAAATCTATTTTTTTAAAGGCTGTGATACGGAGAGATATCCAAAATCCCCACATTAAGAACCTTTCACTCTAATATGTCAACAAAATGAAACAATTGTGTAAGTGGCTTCATCCAACGTTCAGATTTATGTTCTGGAAACCTATGCAAATTAGCACATATTTAATAAGAGAATACCTAATTTGCATATTTAAACAGACATCTTGTAATACAAAAAAATGATTGTCTGAATGTAAGTAACCAATTGGGGAAGTTTCATGATGATATCTATTAGTTATTATTCATGTTTTTTTACCCTATCCACCTGTAGCGTCTTCCCCTTCCGGGCCTCCTGTAATCCACATAACCCAGGTCACCTGTCACACTGTACAGTACACTCAACACAGTCTCAACCGCCCTTTTTCTAAACGCGGGCATTCGGAGAGTCTCGCCCAAGCGTTTCCCCATCACTCCTGCTCTCACCCCTCCGGCACGTGGAGAAAGTTTGAAAAGAACATTCAGAACTCGCTCTCAGTGATCTCGCATGCCTCGTGGAGGCCCAGGCTGCTGTCAATCGCTCCTGCTCTCCCAGCCGTCTGACACTCCGCTTGATGTTGGCGTGCGTCTGAGGTGCAGCAGCGACACTTATTGTTCGTTATCTCTGAGAGAGGGGGAGAGAGAGGGGGTAAGAGGGTGTCAGTTTATTAATAGGACGCGTGGGGTTGCGTTGCACACAAACACCTAACAAGCACGGCGCAGAATTCCCTCAAGTGCTTCATGCCAGCAATTAAGTTTTCCGGGAAAAGCCGAGCACAAAGAGAGCGCGTGCTCTCTGTGTACTTCTGAGATTCGCAGTTATGAGTCAATTTCCTACTTTTGCACAGGTTCAACTGCAGCGACCCCCCCGGTGCTGTCAAGTTATCAATCTGATTATTCACGTTTAGCGCACATTAAAACCTGACATTCGACTTTCACATCTACAACATGCTGTAGACCTTTAGTCACAGTTTGTGTGCCGGTATGCAGTAGTGGAAAGCAACTCAAGTACTGTACTTAAGTACAAATGTATGTGCTTAGTACTTGGAGTTTCCATTTAATTTGACTTTATACTGCCTACCAGACTACTTTTACTTCACTATGTGATATCTGTAGTGATTTTACAATTCAAATGAAATATGATGCAATTTTAGATTGTCTATCGGTGGTTTAGTAGTTTAAATGTGTAGTTTAATATTTTAAATGAGCTCCGTCTCAACCAGCTACAAATACTTATAGCTTATACAATCCAGTATGATACGTAATGATATAACACCCAGAGGGGCCAGTTATCCTGCATGAAATATTTTTAATTTGTCATACTTTTAAGACATTTAAGGGGAAACACTGCAGGTGAATGGGTTTAAAAAAAAAAAGAAATTTACGAAGACAAAGTTGCAAAATAAACAATGTATTTTGGATGTCTCAAAATTGAGCAGCACATGAAAAACAATGTTTCGGCCCGCAGTGTCTCACCTTGACTAGTGATATTTCTGCATTTTACTGATGTAAAACCTTCAATACAGGACTTGTAATTACAGTTGTGAAAACATTTGCTTTTCCTACTTATAGTTAATAAACTACAGGCTTGAGGGAGGTACATCAGTATTTTATAAGAAAAAAAAACAAAGGTAAGAGACATATCTGAACAAATTAACAGAATGTGGTGTAGAAATCTCCCTTTACCCACTCACATCCCATTAGAGAAACATATACCTTCAAGTTCTTGAGGAGAGTCTCAAACCACAGGTTGGGATCGACTGCCCTAAGATCTATATTCTGCACAGATATGAGTGAAATAGGGTAAATCAAAGTGTAACCGACTGACAGCCTTTTGTGACAGTCTATGGTGACAGTGTAACTATTGATTGAAGTGAAACAGATTTTTGTTCATTATTCAGCTCAAACTAGAGGGAGAAACCTGAATAGATTCAATCATGACGACACTTTTTCTGGTCCTACAGAACACTAAAATCTGGACCAGTAGTTGAGATTTGGCTAAAGAATCTCTTTTGCTGCCATCATGTGGTCCGAAGCGCTAATCACAGAATATATACAAGCTGTAAGTAACCACTTGGTATCTGTGAATAAAGTTCTTCAGGTAGTAGAGGCCTCTCTCGTGTTTGGAGGCGACTGCCACCGAATTAATGTTTGGAGGCCAAGGGTTCAATTTTGATGTATGAAGGATAAAAACGACAAAATGCGAAGAAATTAAAGGGGACATATCGTACTCACAGCCAGGTTCATACTTGTATTTTGGGTTTCTACTAGAACATGTTTACATGCTTTAATGTTAAAAGAACCTCTTTATTTTCCCCATAATGTCCGTCTGAATGTACTTGTAGTCACGCTCTGTCTGAAATGTTCTGTTTTAGAGCGTTTCGGCATTGCAGGCAACAGCTCGGGTCCGTGTTTACTTCCCGTCAGCTGGGGTCATTCACATACACCGGAACTGGATATGAACTGGGACACATTTAGTATGTTTAGGTTTAACACTGTGAAATGGTCTTAATATTGCATAGTTGTGACATCACAACGTACAGAAATCCTGACGGCCCGTTTAAAGGCACAGTACGATGTCATGTCGTTTTGATACTTTCACAGTATTTTTAGCACTTCGACCTGCTTTATATTAATAAATAAATCTACCTTTTTACAATATGGGACCTTTAAGCATTTTCGTTTGGTCAGGGAGGAAGGAGCAATAGATACCCTGTCCATTGTCGTATCTGTCACCAAACTCTCCAAACAAGCCACTTCTGCTAAGTGCAATACTCTCTGAAACTGTCAAAAAATAAAGTGTGATTGTGCTTCTGGCTCAAACCAGTCTTACACACATCCAGCATCATGCTTTGAATGTGTGAACAGAGAGGAAAAAAGCAAAAAACGGTCTCTTGCTTTTTGTTGCTGCTACTATTTGGTTAGCAGTAACAACGTGAACAGTGTGATGTCTCCAATCACATCTGGTATGCATCACATACCATTCCTCCCGCTCAACGAGCCTTGGGGGGGAAAGTCCCTGGCAGCCGCGGAGCAGCCACAGTCCTCATTAGAGTGCATGTGTCACGATGGCATCAACTCGCAGCCTTGACTTATGCTTCATATTTACAATCATCCGTCACAACGCTGTCGCCGTCGTCGCCAGAAAGAAACACGGAACTCGTCTCGAGCGGTTTCGAGCTGATCCGGCTCGTGTTCGCAACCTCGTGATGGGCTCGGCGTCTCTCAAGGGCCCTGTTTCTGTTTCCGTGGCCGTGTTGTTGAGTCTCGTAATGGCCCGAGACTGAAACCGGAGACCCTGTCCTTTTGTTGTGCACTGAGCTCACTAACAGCGCAGAGGAGGGACGGGGTTTGATGTGTCTTCTGAAGGCCTGCTGCTTTGTCAACACTGAGGCCTCCGCACTGACACTGTGGAAGCTGAGCGCCTCGGGGGGGAGACGGGGAGGGGAGGGTCACTGCACCCTGGTAAAAGAGAGACGGAGAGAAGGAGGAGAGTAGGAGAGAACGAAGAGGTGATGGGGGGGGGGGGGGAGGGTGCCAGCGAGTGTGGCCAGTGCCCAGGGCTACAGGAGAGTGCTCTGTGCAGCAGACTGCCTGATAGGGACTGAGGCTGCTGGCTGATGACATTTTATGGTCACAACATGCAATCCCACCCCAAAAATCCAGTTTTCATAGACTTTTTTTGTTTGTTACAGCCACACAGAGAATGACGCAGTTTCACGTGTCATCATGTCCTTTGTGTTTGACTTCTTTCACAGTAAACAAAACAATGAGGGGTAAAATATTCTCCAAACTCAGACCATATGGAGGGATGATAGACTTTTGTTTCAAACAGCTTTAACTTAACAAGAGCTTAAACCACGCCGTGCAGAATTTTACTTCGAAGGTTTCACTTGTACTTAATTGTGGAATGTCATTGTCAAAGGCAGTCTCTGCTGCTTAATGGATACAAGTACCAGCTAAATACAATGGAGGCAAGTAACTAAGTACATTTATTGAAGTGCTATACTTTCCAATGAGTGTTTCCACTTTTAAAGGGGCAGTGTGAAGGATTTAATGACATCTAGTGGTGAGGTTGCAGATTGCAACCAACTGAACATCCCTCCGGTCACTCCCACCTTGCCAAGCAAGAACTATGGTGGCCTCACTAGAGGGTTTGGTTTGTCCGTTCTGGGCTACTGTAGAAATATTCCGTTCATGACAATAAATCCCCATAAATCCTGCACACTGAGCCTTAATTGCTACTTTATACTTCACCTCAACTACATTTCAGACTACCTTTTTGCTGCACTACATTCATCTGACACTTATGGTTAATTGCTACTTTTCACATTAAAATGTTACAGATAAAAACATGACAATATCAACATGTCAATATAGCTAGGTTTCTAAGATACAAGACATTGTTGAATATTATTCTGGTGGTTTACAACTTTTTGGGGGTTTATTATCCCTCATAAAAAGTAGTGAGAAGTTTATGAGTTGCTGGCAGTTCCACCAAAGATTAGAGCAATAATATACTATACATTTTTGTGGCAGAACTTAGTTTTTCTTCTTTCCTCACAACTGGATTAAGACGATCCGCTACGACAGTATGAAATGCTACTTCTGCATTGATGCAACCAAGAATGCAACATATAGAAGCATACCAGTAACACAGGCTTTTAATTATTTGTGTGTTTAAGTACATTTTGCTGATGATAATAATTCCGTCTTTTTTGTTTGAATGCAACACTTTTACTCGTAATGTAGTATTTTTACGTTGTTGTACTTCTTCCATCAGTGGCTTAATACTGATGTTGTGTACCAATGGTTGATATGATACAGTACCACTTCCTAAAAGCAGCATTTATCTGCATCATTTCCACATGAGAGCCAGAACCAGCATCTCTGTTTTTATTTGGATGTGGTGTTATGGCCCTGTTAACCTATGATGTATCTGTTCTGCGCAGTGAATCGCACTCCGAGTGTGTTTGCCGTCCTCCAGAGGGTAAGACGGAGCCGAGGCTGGGGCTCGCCAGAGGCACCCATCTCTCCCGGGGTCGGCCTGACGTTGGCTGAGAAGCCAGAGCCCCACGGACATTGCTCTCTTTCACCAACACTTTGTGTTAAGTGGCCATAAGTAACACAGGGTTTCCATTGTGCATGCAACCAGAGAGTTTATTCTCTCACACATCATTATGGTTCACTCGCGCGTGTGTGTGTGAGTCTCAGCGTTGTTTTCCCCTCTGCTTCAGCTCTGACCTCATCCTGTCAGTTTATACCTCTGAAATGGAGCATTACTCCACTTCTGTGAAGCCACTGTGCAGACGAGTGGCAAAGCGCCGTCAGCCACGAGATGTTTGGTTCTCCTTTGGTTTCTCTGGGAGTATAAATCTAAGACACAAAAGTTTATTCTGCTTGCTGTGTCTGTCCCTTCTCTTTGTCTCTGTTTGATGTTGTATTTATTTTACTGTTCAGTGGTGTGGGTGTGTTAAACACGTAAGCTTTAATTCCAAGCATGCCACATGCTACTTTGGTTTCTTCAATTCAAAAATCCCAAATGGTTCAACAGTTGAAACTGCAATAATCATTGGATTAAACTGGACTGGAGTTCCCTTGCACAGTTTGAGTGTCTTTCATATTATTGTTTTGGGTTTACGGCCCTCGACTTCACTAGAGAGATATGTTAAACAGATAAAGACAGTTGTGAGGTATACTTGATTAAGCGTCCTAATTTAGGAGGAAGTAAGACAAACATCAAGTCTTCCACACATAACTGCAAGATTAAAGATGACCCGCGAGGTCAAAGGTTGGGAGCTTTTAGCTAATAGTAATGTATGGTTGGTGATAAGAAAAGTGGCTTAACGTAAAATGCAATTCAAACAACCCAAATTAAGATACGTCTTTTGAATTGGAAGAAAGACAAGTCGTGGGAGGAAGCGTCGCCCTGTCTTCGGTTCGTGAATTGAGTGTGACCATCAGTGGACCACGGCTTCAGCCTCCAAATGATCTTGGTAGTGGGAGTAAATTCACTCTCAGTATTGAGGAACATCTTCACTGACCACCATCGGATCCACGCACCATGCACGTTAGACGCAGCTGAGGACTGTGGCCCTCAGGAGGAACCTCACAATTGTATTCATATGTTTAATTTTAAAATGTTCATTGTTCATAGTTTGCTTCTGGATTACACATACTTCAGAAAAACTAGTCAGAATAGTGTAGTACGCTCTTTACCACCGTTCCTAAATGCGCCTGTCTGCAGCTTTGCGCATGCGTAGTCGGTTGAACGCTCACCTGTGACGACCCTGCCTCATGTCACGTGACATACACTCCCTCTCGCTACGGCTCGGCGCCACCCGGCTCTCTACGCAGTAACAGTCAGCGGCTAGCGCGGATATCTTAAGGCTGGCAGTCAGCATGGATGTTTCTTGGTTAAAAAGAGTTTCAACACTGTCCTGTGAAGAAGAAGGAACTGGCTATGTGGCTGCCGTGAGACTAGCACGCGTTTTCTGTGTTTTACATGTCTACTCTTCTCCTCCACAGGTGACAGCCGTGTTTGCTAAAATGAGGGATACTGTCACCTGAAATATTTACCGAGAGCTCTGCTGAAGACTTCGGCTACGGCCGCATTGACACGGCCCTGGATGAGCAGCGCAGGCTCCATATCAGCGCGCGCAATGCAAAGGTAAGAGAAAACAGGGAAATGTAAAAAAAAAAAAGCCTAATTGATATGACACCTGTTAGCAAGAGCTAGCTAGAAACGACGAGAGCAGTAGCTAGCTCTGCCAACCATGCAGCAAATTCTGTGGAAGTGTTACATATGTTGCCAGAAATTGAATGAATTCCGAATGATTCAATGGAAGAAGTAACTGAGGTTATTAAGAGTCTTATAAAATCAGTGCAAGTGGTCAAACCCCGGATGTCACAAACAAGGCTCAGATATCGGTGGTGTTGAGATAACGTAACGATGGCCTGCCTCGGACGGCGCTAGCTGCTATTGGCCTGTCTCGAAAGATTCCGTCGTGACGCACTTTCCGGTAATTTCGCTGTCATTTTCTTCGGCGATCGCCATCCAAACGTAAGTAATATTAATTCATACATATCAAAGAATCTACGTGTCAAATTTCATTAATATATATGGACGTTTACATGTCTAAATACTATAGGAAAGTGACTTTGATGAGAGAAAGCAGAAAGAACACTTGGGCGACGGTCTTTACTCTGAAAAGTGTCTCTGTATTTTTACCGTATTGCTAATATGAGTTAGCATATAATTGTAGTTTGTAGCTAGCTTTACAATACTTTGTCTAGCCAATTAAAATATAGCATTGATGTGTGACATAATCTGTAGTCGAGGGGAGGGAGGCAGAAATGTTGCGTCTGAAAAAATAGTTGTGGCCGCGGGAAAAACGGAATCGTAGCGCGAGATAAAGGTAGGCAGCCGTTTGTTTGTTTTTAGCTCTGAAATATAACCGCAGATATGTAAAATAAAGTGTTTTTATTGTTTATCATAAGCCAGGCTACATAAAGTATATTCATGGACAATGATCTAATAAATGATGCAAATAATGGTGTGTGTGTGAGTGAGAGTGAGAGGAAAGGAGACATCAGGGAGCAGAAAGGAGACATCAGGGAGCAGAAAGGAGACATCAGGGAGCAGAAAGGAGACATCAGGGAGCAGAAAAGAGTAGAAAGGAGACATCAGGAAGGTGGGTGTCTGTGTGAGAGTTTTTTCCTTTACAGGAGGATCAAGAAAAGAAAAGATGGATATAGAAATTGTAAATCTGCAATGGTTTAAGGTAAATATATTGATGTGATTGACATGAAAAGAGTTTAACAAAACATCCAGCAGGTGGTGGTATACACTCAAACGGAAATTAAGGAGCTTTTATTGCACAATTTGGAGTTGTTGAAGCGTGATATCTTATTGTGAAGGACAGAACTACGTTCCCGGATGTGTTAACAGCATTAATGGTAATTTTGGCGAACCTGTAACAAGCGAATATCCCCGAAAAACCAGCAGCACCCAGTGTTTACAACGAGGATAGAAGTTTGGACGGATTAGGCCAATAGCGGCACACGGCTAATTCACCGGCGTTGGCGTCCTTTTAACGACTCCGGTAAAGGCAAAGCTAACTTTAATAATTACAACGATATTTAGTTCGAAAGGTACGAAGTTAAACTTCAACTGAAAACATTACAAAGATCAACTGAAAACATTACACGATCATTTTTATCAATATTTGAAGTGAGTTTTATTGGAATGATAGCTAAAAACTGTCCGGTTCGGGGTACAACTCCGTTATGTCAACAGCTCAATGTGATGTAGAAAAAGCCTTTTTGGTTTGACGCCTGTACAGCTTCTTACTTTTTTTTTGACAGATGATGATCTGCAGGAGACTGTAAGAGAGGCCACTAAACTTTTGATGCTGGTCTTAACTACACCTTCTACCACCTACATGT
Source organism: Leptoclinus maculatus (assembly GCA_032191485.1). Classification (NCBI taxonomy): domain Eukaryota; kingdom Metazoa; phylum Chordata; class Actinopteri; order Perciformes; family Stichaeidae; genus Leptoclinus; species Leptoclinus maculatus. Next base: position 42,819,184 of record JAVDOI010000001.1, on the reverse strand, counting down.
GTGGAGAGAGCACATGCAGACCTGCAGCTGTAACTGAATGGAAGAGGACAGGCTTTCGTCTTTGGCTCATATTTCCATTGAATAGAAGAGACTTAAGACAAACTGCAACAAACCACATCCAACAAGGAGGACTCCATCTACAAATATAGTAAGGGCCTCCTTTAAGAAATAAAATAAAATAAATATATATATATATTAATATTAATATTAAATATATATATATTATATACAATCGTTTCCCGAGATTGAGAAGATTGGATCAGTTGTACTTTTTTTGGGAATACTTGAAACCCTTTTTTTTTGGAATATTTGATGCGGCCCAGCCTCACCCACACTCTACCTCCAGCGGCCCCCAGGTAAATTGAGTTTGAGACCCCTGCTGTAGAGGCTGATGAAATACAAATTATGTTAATAGCGTTGTTAAATACAATAATTAAAAATGTGTTAAAGTCAAGTTGCTCAGATTGGTTTAAATTCACTCCATCATTCTATTACAGACAATGTGTGTTTGATAGTCAAACCTCTTGTGACAAACGGCTCAAAGAAACTCTTTGATCTTAATTGATTAAAACATGATGTGATCATATTTAATCATACTGTTGTGTTTACAGAAGAGATATAATGTAGTTGTATATAATATGAGCAACAATTTTTAGCCAAGATTAGGGACCACCGTTTGTATATTAACTGTTTGCCCAATTTAAATCACTGACAAGTAGTTAGTGGATGAAAAATGATTCAGATCCTTCACTGCAGTAAACGTACTAATACCATACTGATGAAACAATCCAATACGAGTAAAATACCTGCATTCAAAACCTTAGTCAAGTATGTTATTATCAGCAAAATGTACTTTAAGTGCAGAAAGTAAAAGTACCCGTGCAGTAAAATGTACATTATTTACCCCTGACCTGTAGTGCAATCTGAAAATCTCCCCCTAGCATCTGTGTCAGAGTGATATCTGGTCTATCCACAGATGAGGATTGTAACCAATTAGATGTAGAGATACAAGGGAGACTGGGTCCGCCCACTTACTGTCAAAAAAAAAAAATATCTACTTGAGCGAGCAGGTAATAGACTCGCGAGCGAGCAGGGTAAAGTTTCACGAGCGAGCAGGTTTAAGCCTCGCGCGAGAGTGAATTTTGCTCGCGCAAGAGTGAATTTTGCTCGCGGAATAATGTAAAAGCGCTCGCCAAAGTAAAATACGCGCGCGGCTGTTTGATTTGCGCGCGCACATGGATCTCATTTGCGCTCTCGGATTTTGACATTGATTTGCCTTCATAGCCTACCCAAACATTTTTTTTTTTTACTGCATGTTTTCTACTGACTGAATGGATAGATCCCCCACCATGACACGGTTCTAGCGGTGGGTCCAATAGCGTAGCTGCTACAGTGTCTAACGCAGTGTACTGGCTGTATGAAAGTCTGATGCACAAAACTATTCGAGTTGTCAGTGGTGGCTCGTGAGGTATGTTGTGGTCTTTTGGTGGAATTAATACGCTTCGGCAACATTCTTGCTTTTGTTCATTTAGTTTGCATGTTTAGTGTTTAGTGATGCGCCCTGACGCAGACATCGAGCGAGTGAGTTTGTTTTGGTTGAGGTTGGAGTTTGTGATTGATTTGATTAGTGTTTTGTATCTGTGAGGCACAATCTTAATACTGATGTATTATGAGCAGTATGGGTGTTTTTTCTCATATAAGAAAAGGACGTTTTTACCCCGTTTGCAACCATGTTTGAAGTCCAAAGCCCCTGTGAAATCTGAATTACTATAAGGAGTGGGAATCACCAGAGGCCCCATGATAAGATACTATCACGATACTTAAGTCATGATGGGATATTATTACGATTTATTACCTATTTTACCTATAAGATCAGGTTTTCACTCAGTTCATCTCACTTCAGTTCATTTCTAATAGGCCAATAGCCAATGAACGAAAAATATTAATCAACTATTTCCTTTTACTTTGTTTAAGTCATCTATCGTGGTGATTTGCATAAAAACACACAATTCAAATGATTAGGAAATAACAGATTTTATTTTTATTTATAAAAAAAAATCTTTGCATCATTAATTGTACTGATGTGTTATAAGTTGCTTTGAGCTAGTGATGGGAAGTAAATTAGGTCACAATTCTCTCTAATATCTACTCTTCACGACTCTCAAACACACGAAACAAACTGTTGCGCACACACGTGTTACGTGACTCACGCAGGAGGATATTTTACAGCACACACAAACGTGTCACAATGGATATCGTAGCTTTTTATCAATTCTCATGGTTATATAACCACCGTTGATCGTTTAATCCCGACATTCATAATTGCAATACTAATATATCTTGATACAATGAAAGATCAATACTTGCCGTTCGTGTATCGATACAATATTGCCACACAAAATATCCCGATGCTACGCCATATTAATTTCCCTCCCCACCCCAAATATGTCGAAATTCGAAATTAGTTCAGTCATTTTTTTTTTTAGATACAATTTTAAACAAATATTGATAAGTCAACATTAATTTTGCCATTAGAGCTGAGTTTAAAACCTGATCATGTTGCGTACATCCAGGAAGACTCTCTCCGTGGAAACTTTTGAGTCTTTGCTTTTGCACCGCCACCAGAGTCTAATGACCACCACCACCACCGCCGGGTCCTGCTCGGGAGCGAGCTGCTCGGGAGCGAGCTGCTGCGAGTCGCCGTGGTGCACCTGCCTTCCGCCGGGGCGGCCACGGAGCCAGCCAGCCTACAGGCACTCCTAGATAACTCCTGTCTGATTAGCTCCTTAGGAGGACATTGTTCCAAAAGCAATTCACTCCACTCCCAGTATTAATTTAGTCCCGAGAGAGAGGCCCATCCATCGTGGGTGGGACGGGGCCGCGCACTCGGGGCCTCTCCCGCGGCCTGCTAATAGCACGGCACCTCCTGGCCTGTCACTATAAGTGATAGTCCCTGCAAGTTTGTTGCCTCGCTGCGCGTTTTCTCCCATCAGGCAGCGCGCCTCCCTCCTCTCCACCCCTCAACTTCTTTTTCCCCCTCCCTCTCTCTGTCAGCAATGGTTCAGGGCAGGTGTCTCCTCTGTCACTTCCATCGCTCACGCTGCTTGACGAAGGGAAGACACAGTTCAGAACATGGCGCGAGTGAAGGGGGGATGATTCATAGAAAAGGAGTGGTGGAGAGAAAAAGTGGCAGCCTTTTTTTTTTTTGGGTGGTGTTTGAGAGCTGCCAGCAACGAGGTAAAAAGAGGAGAATGTTAAAAAAAAACGCTTTCAATATCGTCGATGCTCTGAGAGTTGCTCCGAAGTGAATAAAACTTGAGAGGTTGATGCGTGCTCTGATGTGCGACGCACCTTTTTATTGATAAAGAAGCCAAGCTGTTTTAAACCGGCAGGGGATCCGAGCGCACAAAGCGCTTTTCCTCCTACGTGTTTGTCGTTGCTGTTTGAGAAGCAAAGCTGTCTGGGGCGGGGAATAGGGGAAGGAGACCGTGGTGCTACAGCTGTGTTATCAACATTAGGAGGACTTCCGTTGGTTTGAGCGGTTGGAGGCCTTACTTACGATGCATTCATGGAGTTATGTGCTCTCTGCAGTGTAACAAAACACTTTCTAGACATCTTCTTTCTGCAATTGTCTCGCATGCTTAAGTTTCCTCATTGAGTTTCAGACACTGCAGCCAAGTAAAGAGATCTTCGGTGGGTTTCTCACTGGTCTTGGCAACACAGATACTCCAAAGCAAACGGCAACAAGTTATTTATTTATTTTATTTTAAGACCATGGTGGAGAATTTTAACATCTTGGCTGTTCAAGCTTTTGGGAGGCAAACTGCTATTGTTCTTGCTATTCAAATGCAAACAAGTCTGATCTCCGCGCTTTGACACAGGAAACATACTGAATTACAAACTTGTGTGATGTCGTCTTGCTCAGCCAAGGAGGTTGGCAACGCTGCTGTTCAACATTGGAACGCTGTGCTCAGTGTTGGAAGCCATTGTCAAGCAACCAAACGCTGCAACACCAATCGACTGCAAGAGCTAACGCACCTTGTTCTCATGCCCAATGAAAGAAATGACAAATGTGTATTACTATCACTAGTTCTGTGAATCATTGGCGTTTCAGTTGGATACCCAAAATGCAGCGTTATTGTTTGCCTTTTTTTATTTATTTCTAGTTTCGGGTTGTCCGTCCGTACACTCCATTCTCGTGAACAAAATATCTCAGGAACACCTTGAGTAAATTTCTTCAAACTTGGCACAAAGATCCACCTGGACTCAAGGATGAACCGATTTGATTTTGGAGGTCAAAGGTCAAGGCCACTGTTACAGTTGTTGCACTAGAATTTCTCGTTTGTCATGTTGACGGACAGGTTTGTAAAAATTCCGTCAAAATCAATTATTACCAGTCATTTAAATTGTATTATTATTATTATAATAAACTAAAGTCATATTTAAAGGCGGAGTCTAATCCAATAATATTTGGTTAGCGCTAGCTCTATATATCGTGATATCAATAATGAGATATGAAATGACCTATATTGTGATTTTGATGTTGGCCGTATCTCCCCTATAACACCGTGAGTGAATTTCTTCAACTTTGGCACAAACGGCCACTTGCTGTTCAATGTTGAACTAATTAGAATTTGGTGGTCAAAGGTCATTGTCACTAAACACATTTTCAATATCACACAAATGTCTAATAGGATGAAATAATGAAGTGGTGACACTGCAACATAGTTGGCGGAGGCAAACAACTGCAAGGCAGTCATTTTAGTTTTTTTATGCTTTACTGAATCTATAAGGTATGTCTTTTCATTTCCTCGTCTGCTCTTAACATTCTCATCTGTGCGTACCTCCTTCCTCCTCCCGTCCATCAGCATCACCACACAGATGTTTGCCACAACCCCCCCGATGTGTTTTTACATTAAAAACACATCCACAATATGCTGCCATTAGAGTTTGGGGGGGGATGTATAAATAAAGGGGGGTATAAATATGAAAAAAAAGCAGTTTGTGTCAGCCAGGTAGCGATATAGCCCGAGGTTGAATCAGCGCTCTGCCCACAGCAGCTTGTGTGACCGGCTTCATTATAGATCTCATTGATTGGAGTTCATCAGAGCTGCTACATAATTCATGTCAATAGCAGCTTAACGGGCAGACTCGCGGTGGCTTTCATGGGTCTTTAAGTATCAAAACAGAAGCGTGACAGGTGGCGGCAGCACATTGGGGAACCGCACATGCATGTGCATTGTTCTCCCGAACGCAAAACCAGTGTTGTGTGTTTGTAACATTTGTACATGCAGCACTGCCATCGTGTGGCGATGTGCCATATGTCCACAGTGTGAGACAACACACAGCAGGGCTTTTCCAGCCTTCTCAATAGAAACAGGAGTGTTTCCCCGAGGTTGACTGCTTTTATTATATCTGTCACTTTCCGACATCCACATGATCGACGTGTCTGCTGCTGTTAAGCCTGGCCTGCTACATGTCATATGTGCAATACGCTTGTTACTCGCACACACGTCTGCTTTTTCATCCATGTGAATATAGAGCTATAGTTTATTTACTTATCTTATTCCATTCTCTCAAATCCATATGTCATTCTTTTTTCTCATGACATTGTTGTAATGCTGTTGGATAAACTTTTACACACAAACCTCTTTTTCATAAACGTATACAATGTTAAATCTTATATTTTACTCATGTCATCCGGTCTTATTTTATCTTTGTATGACTAATTGCGACTAGTTTTTCAAATAGTTTTTTATTGCTGAGACGACCCGTTCTCTCATCCAATACATTTCATCGCATCGTTGACCCTGTGTTAACCTGTTAACCTACGTATGACCAATAAAGTACAATTTGAAACTAGGGATGGGACGATATAGGCTTTTACCGCCCTATCAGGGTTGAAACCTTCACAGGAGTTGATTGTGGTGAATTTCCATAATCAGGATAATCGTGAATATTGTCATGAGTGACTTTAAAAAGCCTTTCAGCTCACTAACATGGTAGACAAGGGGCGAAGTAGAGCCTGGTTTAAAAGATACAGGAAGGATCATGTGAGAAAAGTCAGACTCCCACAACGTTTATACTTTTTGTTCTTCCTTTAGTTATACAGGGGGACCTTATGATTTATGATTACCTTATTTAAGATGGTTTGTTTTATCACTAAAAACGATGTTCACAAAAAAAATATGAACTGACTTCAGCAGTTTAGATAATCGACACTCTATTGTCCTGCGGTTATTACAGACATGTGAACTAACCACAGACACTTGCCTCTTAATGGACTCACAGCGTTGCTCCGCTGCAGAATAAATGAGGAAACACTGGGGTGGATATTTGTTGGTATTTTTAGCCTAAACATTTTCTTTGACCTGGTGGGGGTTTCCGAAACATAACTGCATTTTGTAAAAGGTTTGCCCCTGAGACACCCATCTGAATTGTGTGAGTAAAAGTAAATTTAAATTATTCCTTAACGTTTCCGTCTGAACCTCAGTATCCCATTTTCTAGCAATGAAATACGAACAGTGGAAGCGATTTATGGCATTGGAAGTTCCTGCCGGAGCACATAAGGGGGAAAAAAAGAAAGAAAGAATAGGCAGATTGAGATTTTATTTCTCTGAAGCCATTCTCCCCACATCATCGCTGGCCCCGTCCTGCCAAATGACACATAAGTGCTTGTTTCCGGCAGCGTGTCGATGAAAACGGGGCCAGGCCGGTTAACCAGACGAGATTGTTTCGGGGGAAGCAACACGTCCTCGACCGAACTTTGAGCCTTTCCTCCAAAACCATTTCCCACTCGCCATTTAGCTTTGCTTGCTTAATAGCAGAGCTCCGGCAAATCATTTTAATGAGGTTCATATCACTGAGAGACACGTCGCCAAAAAGGGTTTCACGCCAAAGCGGGGGAGAATTAACTCGGCGTGCACGTGAATCGGAGAAGTCGTGTATTTTCCTCTCAAATGTCGCCGCAATGAACCGAAGACTCGACTTCTGAAATTGTTCTGCTAACGGCATAGATGGCAGTTTTTTTTCTGCCATTGTAGACAACGCTAGTGTGTGTGTAAGCAGCCGAGTCTTTATATTTTTCGATAGAGCGCCGTTGTCAGAGAATCAGCAGAAACCTGTCATGAGCCATGTTAATGCCGGCTTGAAGGCAAACATGAAGATTAACTGAGGAAACTATAATAGTAGTACTTGAAAAATGGAGCAACGTCTCTCTCTTATTTTTTTTTTCATTTTTTCACAATCCTCCCGACCAAGGCGAGGTTGTTTATCACTCTGGGAAGATGTTTGGTTGCCTGCCTTGAATGTCTGCTTTTCGGGCCCTTAAGCTGATTTAGCTACACCAGCACGTTCTCTTCAAAGCACGTCAAGATTCTCCACGCACACTAATGAGGTAAATGGATGGCTTTTGTTTCCTTCACAGTTTTACCCCCCCTCCCCCAATAGGCTCTCATGAGTTATACAAGAGCTGTTGCGGAAATCAGCCTTGAGCATTTCATCAAATTTGCAACTCTACAGAGTGATCAATTTGCGCTGCAATATTCATCTGCCACGCGAGCATAGACATAATCGGCATGCACGCACGCACGTGGATTTTGTTTTGCCAGCACAACAACAAAAGCAGTAAGAATGCTATTTGTTCTTGTTAAAACAATGTCACTTTAGTTTATCAAAACTCTAGTGTGACAAAAAAAAAGCTGCCGTGACAGATTTTTCTCCCTTTTAAAAAAAATAGAAAATGTAGGTAGGGCGTGCGAGAATCATACAAATGAATAAACATTCAGGCACGATACTCTGATCTAATCACAGAATGGAAAAGAAGCAAATCACTTCTCTCAGAACAGGCAGCGTACGGTATATGAAAAGGAATAAAAGCAGCAATTTGAAAAGCACTTAGATCTCAACCTGAAAAGTTTCTCTTCCAGACATGAACCGGTGCGTAGACACTGATTTCCAGATGTGTGGGTTTGCGAGGTGATGTGAGGACACGAACCCTCGGCGACTATAACCTGTGAATTCCAACCCTGCGTGGCACAGAGTGGATCCAGACATCCCCCTGAGCAAAACATGTGACCGAACTTGAAGGGTTGAAGAAATGTGCGTATTAACAAGCAAATGTAAAGGGTTGAAAATGTGGGACGTAGATAGTGGTTACAAAGTCATCAGGGAGCTATGGATCAGTTTAGTCGCTAAAAATTAAGTAAAAATAACAAACCTTTTAATCTTTTTAATTTTGTATTAAGTATATTCCAATTCCGTCGTGCTTCGTGCTCTACTAGGCAACATGAAAACCCTGAGTGGCAACTTCTGCAGGAAAGATTCTGCCTCTTTGTTTCTCCACATACCTCAGTGTAAGAATGAAGTGTGTTGTGAATCCCTGGAGATGATGTGTAAAGTTATGAGTCAAGTACTTTTGCAGTCATGTTGTTAAAAAAGACTATGCTATGCTAACGGACCTGTTTTAAGGGAATAAGGTAAAATACCGAGATGCTAATACGACAAGCTCAACTGGCGTGCAGCTACATTAAAGGGGCTAACGTCTATATTCTATGAATATTAATGTTATTCATTGCTATTGTCGTATCTCTTTCCTCCCTCACATAAAAGCAACAGCTGGATGAAAGAAGGTAATTCTCTGGGATTCTTCAAAGGCCATCCTGGGAAATGTAGGAAACCACAACATGAAGTAGAAGCAGGTGAGGCAGACTGAGGGAACCGGGTGCATCCAAAAATACAATCTTCCAAAAAATCCCCCCCGCATGGCGAACATCACAGACTGATGACACATAAAGGTATGAGAGCATAAAGAAAGGGTTTCTTTTCTCTCTTATTTTTTGAAGTGAAATGGAAACCGTTGTCTTGGCAGCAAACAGTTTTTGAAAGCTGGTCAACATTTGATCCAGTGCTTTGCTCTGTTCTCCCTCTGTCATATCTTTTGATATTGACCAGTTGCTGAGAATGAATGAGCTATAAGCAGCGCACTGCTACTGACCCCTGATTTCATTTCATTTTTATGTTTTTTTTCTGTGACATTTTACAGTTACCTCTTGCTGCCAGTTTGGGCTGTCGACAAGTGAACCTGCTCTGTGGAGCTTTATAACTTCCATCTCAATCCTGTAAAGAATGCTGGCCAACAGAAGCATGCTGTGGTTGTACTGAATATGCATGCATATCAGGTCTGTGCTGAATAATAATATGCTCTCAGTGAAGGTTAAATAAAGGCTGAAAACGAGTCTGGACAGGTGTTGTAGTCATGTGACACAAATGATTCTCTTGTCTTGGTTAATACTGTGTGTGCATTCTAGATTTTACATGTGGATTAGTACTGGTCATTAGTACCGTCCCGCAGCCAGCGGGACGGACTAATAGATGGGTGATACAGATCCATGCCTGTGTGTGTTAATTGTGCCTTTGATCTGATGCCTCGGGGCTCCAGTAGGGGGTCGCGCTCCTCTTCCTCACCCAGACGAGTAACGGTGAAGTTATGTGTCCTCTTCATACCTCTCCCTTGCTATTCCCCCTGTTTAAGGTAATGACTAGGGCTGTACTCGACCAATGACGTTCGTAGTCGACTAACATATATATGATTTTGTTGTCCAATTGATCAGTTATTGGTGATTGGTGAATTAGAGAAATTCATTTCGCAATAGTGTATTGTTTGAGATGTTCATCCTTAAAATCAAAAATGCATATTTTCCCTCTTAGCTGTTGTGCTATTTATCAAAGTAGATTGTTTTGGCGTGAGTTGCCTTGTGTCGGAGATATCGAGCGTAGGGATGTCTCTTGATTGTAACGGGACTATATGGCACTCCACCTGTGTTGCTCAAAGTGCCAAAAAACTCTTTCCAGAAATCATGACAAGTCACTCGAGACAATCCACAGACCTTGTTTTGAGCAGTTTCATTGAGGGAACTAAACATCGAACATAAAGTTCGGAAATTTGTGTTTGGTAGATTATTTCTCTGGTGTAACAATGCTTCCTGGCAATACATCTTATACCGTTGGAAAGCCTGTTTAGTTCCCTTTTCAACGCTGCCCCATTTGTAAGGAACATGCATTTGTGGGATGAGCAGCACAGCTGAGCATGTGGGTTGCGCCCATGAAAAATTAGCCAAATCTTCTCTGCCAATGCCAAACAGCTTATTCTGCTGTTGCTATTGACTCTTGTTTGGTGGATTGGATGATTGAAGTCTATCAGTAACAAGGAAGAAACAAGACATATTGGCAATTTTACAATGTATTCATTGAACAAACAGTCAGGAGCCTCAGTAGCGTGTGGAAGAAGCATACACAGCCACACCAGCCTGGCTCCTCCTCCTCATGCTGGTCACCAGCCTGGCTCCTCCTCCTCATGCTGGTCACCAGCCTGGTCACACTGCTGTGGGATGGCATTCCACTCCTCAAGCAGGATTTGTCGCAAGTCAGCCAATGTGGTTGTGTTGGTCACTCTAGCACGAACAGCACGCCCAAGCTGATCCCACAAGTGTTCACTGGGGTTGAGGTCAGGACTGTTGGCAGAGAATGGAATGGCCTGCCAACAGTCCTGACCTCAACCCACTTGTGGGATCAGCTTGGGCGTGCTGTTCGTGCTAGAGTGCGACTGTTTGTTAAATGAATAAATTGTAAAATTGCCAATATGTCTTGTTTCTTCCTTGTTACTGATAGACTTCAATCATCCAATCCACCAAACAACACCAAAGAAGAGTCAACAGCAACAGCAGAATAAGCTGTTTGGCATTGGCAGAGAAGACTTGGCACATTTTTCATGGGCGCAACCCACATACTCAGCTGTGCTGCTCATCCCACAAATGCATGTTCCTTACAAATGGGGCACCGTTGAAAAGGGAACTAAACAGGCTTTCCAACGGTATAAGATTTATTGCCAAGAAGCATTGTTAAAACAGAGAAATAATCTACCAAACACAAATATCCAAACTTTTTGTTTGATGTTTAGTTCCTACAGTTTTTCAAATGTCCCTTTAAACTTTCTCTCCAGAAACCTATGGGTGACGTCACAGAGACAACGTCCATATTTTATACAGTCAATGGGTCCAGCCGTAGAGTTTACTCTACATGTATAATGTAGTGTTTACTCTGTCGTTGTTAGCATATAAACTAGTAATGTTGCACTCGTGTATGGCTTTTGTAAGCATTGTTTGAAATGTAAGACTCGATACAGATCATCCTGTTCTACACTCCTGTTTAAGGACAGATACAGATACACTCACACGACGTCCGTTATTGGCCTGTAACAATCTTCTTGTCTTTAGCCATCAGACCCGGATGGAATGTTGGTCGACCTGTCAGACGGTTGGTCCACCACTTTCATCCTGACTCAAATATCTGAACAACTACTAGAAGGATTTCCATTTTGCACATTCATAGTCCCCAGAGGATGACTCCTACTGACTTTTCTTCCAGCGCCACCAGCTAATTTTCATTCATGCTCAGTGTACACAGGATCCGGCGGCACCGCGTTCTGGCTCCGTCACGGCTGCGTGTGTGTCCGGAACATCGTCTCACAATCCGCTGTCGTCATGGTCTATTTTTGCCGGAGTAGCTCGCATCTCTGAAGCATGACATTCACTTTTAAATGTGTGTAAACTCCAGTATTTATTGGTAACTGACTTAAAATGAATTTCCATTTGTCTCCGACTTTGTCTTCACACAAAAAACGGCAACACGTGTTAGCAGTGTCCTCTCTAAGCTCCTAGCTTGTTCCTCCTGCTCTCTGTGATCACTGATATAGTCTTTCTCGTTTCCATATTTTTCTGTTTGTGTTCTGTGACATTAGAATGAGTGGGACATTTGATCGCAGCTCATGAATACCGTGTTGACCAGCAGGTATTACCAAGCTGCTGCTGCAGCAGCAGATGACATCATTATTGTATGATCATCAGACAAAATAAACAAACGGTATTGACATTTGAAATGAGTGATCACAGAGGAGGTTTGAAGCAATGATAATTTGTCATATAAGAGTACGACGAAAAAACCTCTACTGCCACCATGAGGTTGACATTTTAAGTGAAATGTTCCAAAAACTATTGGATGGATTACCATGAAATTTGGTGCAGTCCCCCCTGGAATGAATTGTCATAGCTTTTGGTGATCCCCTGACCCCCTGATCCCCTTAATTTAGCCTTACCATCAGGTTACAATTTCAACTTGTTCTATACTTTGGTCTTATAGGTCAATGTGATGAACATGCTCGGGTCCGGATCACACCGTGATGCGTCGCTGTAAACGAGCCGCCCGTTATTGTTCCCCTTTGGTACGGCGTACCTGGTGTGCGCTCCTCTCTTGTGCCGCGTTTTCCTAGCGGCTTGTAGACACGTGTGAAAGTTAAATATTCATCCGACTTCAGCATGTTATTGTCATTGTGAGCATGCCGCCTTTAGCCGTTAGCACAAAGCACCACTGTGCCTGCAGCCTCCCGGAGCTGGCAGTATGGCTGCAGACACTTAGTATTTTTTTTAATGCCTTCAAAAACATAATGAAAAAAGGCACAAATACAGATCAACAATGAGCCAAAGTAAAGCCTCGTACTACTCATTCTCATCCCGGAGCTCATTAACGGATTATTCAATGATCAGAAACCACATCGGACAAGAGACAATCAAACTGACAATGCAACTGCAAGGAAAAGGAAAAAACAGCACATGTATTGAAAATGCTAAAGACAATTTATTAGTAGACACTCATCAGTCAGAAATAATAACCTCCTGAAGAATGTCTTCCTGAAATACACCATTTGATTGGCAGTGTAAAATAAGGCAAAGGGCTTAAGATCATATTTTATACACTTTTGCACCAACAATAAACAGTTATACATTCACTTGTTACTGTAGTTACGCTTTTGATAAATCTGTCCGAACACCCACATACCAAGAAAACTTTATTAGCTGGGGCAGGGGGGGGGGGGGGGGGGGGCAGTAATACTCATCATAATGCGGTAGCTGTTTTTGGCCAGATATCTGCTATACCTACATAGAATCTGACCACAAGATTAGATTTTGGAATTGCAAAAGCCAACACAGTATACTGACAAGTTCATACGATCACCATCACCGCGTAAAGGGCACTACCACCAAAAGTGTTAAAGGTCTTGAAAAGTTGATTATACTGTGTATAGATTTAAATGATAGAAATGTCCCCTCCCTCATAGGCAAATACGACTCTTTATGAAGTATTTTGTTACAATATCACACATTCAAAGCGTATAGCTGAATAGTGACTGCTGCTTTATAGGAGACTAGCCATAGGTTAGTTCATCTTTGCATCGTGCCCTCATAAAAAAATATACTGCTACCCACTTAGCCAGACTTGCTATCTTGATTTAAGTTAGTTTTACTCTGTATTCTGTTCATTCAAGGTATTTCTGTGTAAATGTGACCCCCCACATGTGCTCATTTGCATCCATCATTTTGGTGTGCTAGTCATCATATGTAGTCACTTTAACATCGCACTCACTGTACAAGAAGCTTTAACTGTGAACCAAGAAGATTTAAACTCAACTTTCATTTCATCAGGTTTCTATTCACTCAATACAACTTTGGAAATTTACAGTACATGATCATCTGATGAATGGTTCTGTTCGTTTCTTTTACCTTAATAATAAATCCTATTGTATCTTAGACATGTCCAATCTTCGAAAGGGTTGTAACCGATTCTGAATGTAAAGATTTGAGTGCTCCCAGAATTGCCAATTCTTTTTGTTGTTGTGGAGTTTCCACTGTTGCACATTTACATGTGACCTCACCTGCGTCAGGAAGCAATTAAGAAAAAAAAACAAGGTTGTCTGACTTTAGTGGCAGCTGGGTGTGGGTACAAACAGGAAACTGTACTTTCCCTTTGTGTCTTTTAGCAGTGTCTAGATTGTAAAACATCCAGACATCTCTTTCACACACACACACACACACACACACACACACACACACACACACACACACACACACACACACACACACACACACACACACACACACACACACAGTGGGGTTGCTAGGATGGGTAACAAGGTTGAATGCAGCTCATCTGTACAGGGTCTATTATCATAGTGACAGACCAAACAGTTTAGGTATAAGACATTAACAAGATCATTTCCAAAAATTAATATCCATTTTCGTAAAAGAAAAATGCTTCACTACCTCCGAAGCACCGAGTGGAATCAATTCATCAGTCAAACTGAGTTTTCTCCTGGCAGCGCAAATGTTTGCAGTCATTTAGTTTCTTGAGAGTTAGACTTGTGATTTTTCAGCTGGTGGATATTTTCTGTATTTTGGAAAGAAACTCTTCTGTTACGTGACAACTACACCGTTAATTACTGAAAGAACAACAAATGACACCAAAAAGGAAATCAACACACCTTCACCATAAGCACAGAATATATATATATATGTATACATATATATATATATATATATATACATATATATACATATATTAGAAATACATAGAAAAATAGATAGTCATCTGAATGCCCATTATACAATTGTACACAGTAGTGTCAGGGGGGGAAAGCCTGTGTGGTGGTGTAGAATAGATGTGATACATACAGAATGTGGAGTTACTGACAGTGTGAGATTTGTACGTGATAGCTGTTCAGTAGGTGTTTAGTGAGATTGGGTGATAAGTTTGGACGCGCTCTTTTCTTTTTTTTTTTAAAAAGTCCAAACATCTGTTTCTGTGGGTTCTTTAACCTTTGATTTTGATCCATTTGCTTGCCGACGCTGTCAACAGACTCTAGAAAGTGAATGATAAGAAAGTCTGTAACACCGATAGAAGGTTCTGTATCTGGATGTCCTGCATTTAACAACAGCCACCCAAATAAAGTACCTCTACAGTGATGGGGGACCTACAGCACATGTATGTGTTAGACCAAAGCACAAAGCTATCCGACAAAAGTTAGAAGTACAAAAAATTGCTACAATAGGTGCACACAGCTTCTGAGTGGGCAGCACTTGACACATTTTTAAAGATTTCTACTATTTATAGTGTTTCATCGTGTTACGGTTCATGTTCAATAAAACCATTTACATTAAATATCTATTAGTATGCATTAATACATAGAGGTATACTGATGCCTGGACCACCTGTGAGTCAAATGGTCAATGCAAATATTTCAAATGAATCAATATTTAAATTGCAGCCAGTCCGAATGAACAAATTGCACGACACTGCAGTGATCATTACTCGGATCTTAATCTGAGGTGAACCAAAGCACCTATATTCATAAATGTTTTGGTGTCATTATTCTAGAGGGCAGGTCATAGGGGCTACTAAATCACTTCTGACTTTAGGAATACGATTAGAAACTATTAAATTGCACCCATGTGGCGCCTATGTTGAATAAAACCATAAAATGCATTTCCAAATCCTATTTGACTCACAGTAAGGCCTGATTTAAAGCCTGTTGAACAATAATACACTTATTTTTAAGAAGCACATTTATAATTTCAACCTCACCATGTGCTAGTAGTGAATAAATAACTTTGATTTTAGGACAATTTAGAGTATCTGATATATTTTTATCACATACAGTAGTTGTTTGAAAATGAAGATAATCTGGTAGAAATCTATGCATAAAAAAGCAGCTTTTGCGGAATCAAGTAGACTGTTTAGTCTCTCCGATGTCTCTGCTTAGAGGCAAATCCATGTGAGCATGTGATTATAGCCTCTTTATGTCAAAATTTCTGTCATGGTAGCGATGCAGACGTGGAATGTGACTTGTAGTTCAAGAGTAGATAGGAGTCGGTCAATATAAATCCTTGAAAGGCTTGGTGTAGTTGAACATCAGGTAGTCCGTGTAGTAGAAGTCATAGATTCGCTGTCTCTCCAGCGCGCTGACCTGTGAAAAGTATTTTTGTGTGATGTTCACGGAGGTTCTCTTGTCGGCCGGGTTCCTGTCTTTAAAACTGGGCAGCTTGACGTTGGGCGGAGCGCCAGTCAATCGCAGGAGAAAGTTGGACTCCTCCTCCATGTTCTCGAACTTTCCGATGAAGTTGTAGTCTATGAGACAAGGGTTGCAGAGCTGGTTTGTCTGGTCCCAGTGGATGTCCATTCCCACGGGCCGGTGGACATCCAGCAGGTACTGGACGAACTCCTTGAACGTGACCCCATTGCCCGTCTTCAGGGCCTCTGGGGACGGGTTCGCCCTGTACTTGGAGATGATGGGTTTCCCGAACAGGTTGTGGTAGTAGTTGTTAGGATTCTCAAACTTGTCCCTGTAAGCCGACACCATTCTCTCCAAGGGCTCTCGGACGAACATGACTTTGGTGTAGGTCTCCAGACGGTGCATGATTCCCTTTCGGTCGAAGGTGTTAAGCTCCCTGAGATAGTGGCCCTCGTGGACCGTGTCGTGTTGAATGCTCTGAGCGTTGGGGGCCAGGCCCGCCAGCACGATCAGGGTCCTCTTCCAGTTGGAGCAGCCCGCCTTGGGCACCTGGCAGTACAGCAACTTGTACTTGTCCTCCACGAAGAGGTTTCTCACGTGATGAGCCGTGATGGTCTTGGAGATGCTGCTTTTGTACTTGGCACACATCTCCTTCATCAGTTGCCGGCGTGCTATCTGAATGTCACCGAGCTTTTTCCACCTGTCGGGGGTGAAGGAGCCAGAGGCAGAAGGGGAGACAACCGAGGAGGACGTAGAAGAAGACGAGGAATCACTATTGGTGGAGTGGTGGATTGGGGGACTTGTTTTCAACAGTTTGCGTTGTCTTTTGGAGACATGGACGAGGGTTATGTCCTGCTCCCGAGACCCAGGGGAGGACGCCTGTCTGCTGTGCTCCCGGGACTCAGGGGTGGCCGTCTGTTTACTCGCCTCAAAGTGCGGGAACTGCATCGGAGGGATCGGGCTGGACAAGATGCCTTCGGTTCGGTCCTGATAATTGTCAGATTTGCCCCTCTCTCTGTCCTGTGTAGAAAGAGTCTGTATAACAAAGAACAAGAAGCAAGAACATAGGATTACTACTTACTACTACTTGGTGGTGAATCTGGGCTTAATTACAAGCAGCTACATTGAACTCCTCATGCTGTCTTCAGTATTCACACAGGCCACTTGATGGTGCTGTTTCACCACACCTCAAACAAAGGTCTAACTTTGTTACAGGCAAATGTCACACACTTCCCAATGCCTTCCATGACCTATCAATAAACTGGTATGTAATACCAAATACATGTCTTATAAACACCTAATGGGGAATGTAAATTAGAATCATCTACTGCCTGATTACCATCAGATGATGCCCAAGGCCATTATGCATTTTGACATTTTATTTCAATTAAATGCCGTAATGGCGTCATAAAGCCAATGGACTGGATGTATAATTTTAATTTTACAACAGACAAGGTGATGAAACCATCATGAATCTTGGCTCATCCCCCCTCCTGACTTAAATGGCCATATTCTTTCCTCTGCAGGGACATCTGGAAGGGAAGGTGGAGAGAAAAAAGGAGGGGGAGGCTCCTCCCTGTCTGTTTTTAATGTGCAAGGCGAGCACGGAGCAGCAACCTAACACGCCAGACGTCACGTTCGTCGGGGGTTCGCGCCGATGCAGGTCTCTCATTGGTGCCGCCGATCACAGCAGAGATGAGAGCGAGCGGGGGGTCAGCCGAGAGCAGACGCAGCACTGCCAGCGCCGACATAGAAACCTAGTTCACGGATCGTCTCGGAGTCAAACACGATGTGGCTCTCTCTCCTCTTATCTCGTCTATCTGAACCATGAAGCTATCCGTGACTTTGTAATGCTAATTTGTGGCAATTAAGGACACATTTCACCCTCTGCCATTTTTGCTTGATTGAGTTTTGCTCGGGCACATTAGAACAATTCCGTTCTTGTGGAAATTACTGTCCAAAAACACAGGAGCTGGCTTCAAAATGCAAAATTTGCACGTCCACAAATGATGTTTTAAAACCCTAATGGAAAAAATTTGCCTCCTATGAATCCGTTCGACTTGTGTGTTTATAAATGCTGGTTCGCCATTCATCCGAAATGGATGCAAACTAACCAGAAAGGTGAATACAAGAAAGGAATCTTCTACTGTGGAAGAAGTAAGGTGGAACCGAGGCCTGATTCGACTGGGACCGTTTACTCTGTGAAGTCTGACTGGCTGAATGCACAGTGTGAGGTCAGCCTCTCTACACAGATACTATCAGACATGCTGAGAGGAACAAGGCTGACAACCACCCCCCCCCCCTTTTTTCAGTAGATAACAGTTGGGATCTGTGTTTTGGGAGAAACGGAGTAAACACGTACCTCTCTGGACTGCCGTGGAGCGCTTCTAAGCTTCACGCCTGGGGAGAGAGAAAAGAGACACGGAAATCAGCCTTTAAGTAAACAACGTGTTTATTTATTTCCCTGTCCTTGCATATGAGAGTTAGGCGCCTCCGACACATCAGAGGCTCCCAATAATTGAACGCTTCCTATCACTTAGCAGACTACTTTTGATCCCCGGGAAAACCACCGCCGCTCTACTAGTCTAACCGAGGGACGACAGGTAGCTCTATCTGTGTAATGAGCTGCCACAGGCATGAAAAGTTGGTAAATGAGTTGCGCTCCCGGTAGCAAGCACTGAGGATGAGACGGGGGAAGAAAAAAAAAACCCATAAGAAAGGGAGTGAAAGCGAGACGGAAAGAAACCAGCAAAGAGAAACAGAGTTGTAGTTTTGCAAAACCAGAGGAAAGACGGAGGGATGAGGTTTGCTGAGTTTCTCGAGGACAGCAGGAGAGTGATGGAGACGTACAGATTGGTTTTGTGGCAGCCTCGGGGACAGGTGCTACGTGCATTGGCAGATGTGCAGCAGCCGGACAGACGACGTGTTTAGCGGTCTGTCTCCAGCTGGACATCTCCTTTCCTAAGGTCCCCCCCACCTTTCCCTCCTCTCCATCCTCCTGATATATAATCAGGCTGACAGCTCTGAGTGGGGCTGCATGGCTGCTGATCGGGGGGGGGGGCAAGAGAAGACACTTCTGCTTGAGTGGCCTGTCACTTCCAATTTGAGGGTGGAAGTGATAGGAACCTGCACGAGGGGGGATGGCGGTGGGGGCTGTAGATGCAGGCCACAACCTTTCCTAAGTGATGAGATCTGCAGAGCCCCATCTCGCACTTAAACACGCCTCGGTTGGGAGGGAATAAAACGCGTTACCCAGATGCAGTGTTGATTTAGAGTAGCATGCTCCGGAGAGCACGCCCGGCTCAGCGCGTTGAATCCTTTCCTCGTCTTCATTCTCCCTGAACGACACACCGGCGTAAGAAGCGGAGGAGGGAAAATACGAACGGGAGCGGGCCGAGGAGGCGGCGCGTGACATTTTGTAATCTTGTCTGGGTGCCGCTGTGCTTATTTGATCTCATAACCCCTAATGAAAGCTCATGTAGGATGAGCATCTTTTGATATCAGTTTACAGCGTCGCAGGGGAAAATAAATTATTATTCATCCCAACACACACAGGTGCCATCGCCAGGGAAACGCGTCCAGAACAGCAACGGCGTCCACTGCTCTAAACTGATGGCGCGGTACGATCCCCCCCCCCCCCCCCCCCCCCATGGCCATGACCGCCTAGTAAAGATACATGCTCGGTTATTGATCTCAAAAAGCCCATTGAGGTAGTAATTGAAATCTCCAGCGGTTTAATTGGTTCCTTCTAGGAGGTGTTTCGTCTGGCTGCTGTTACAGGTTTGTCACGGCTGTTGGTGTCATCATTTTCGCACTTTCCCATTCCATGTCGCACCTTCAGGCAGCATTTGAAACCCATTATTGTGCCAGTCTGCTGAACCACTGACAGAATTCAGGACTGGAAAACATGTATTTAGTCAGATATTTGAAATTTATTTCTAGCATTCGTTCTGCAAAGGTTTTGAGAAACAGGAAAAAAATCGAATGCAACAAGGTCAAATCGGCATTGAACTGAGCACATTGGACACTCGGTGGTCCCGTTCAGCAATTTGTTAAAGTTGTTTTGAATCTGACATGTCTCCTCTTGATTTGATAAATCTTGGCTGAACCATCGCTCGCAAACGGTGAGCGAATTCTGTCTCTGAAAATGCATCGCTCTCTCAAGTAGGGAGCCAAAATTACATTTCACGAGAGGACCATTTTTCCATGATAAGAGCACAACTGAAACAAGTAATATAACAGTGTGAACTGAGTTTCAGGGGGGATTTGTAAACATCATTTATCTCTGTAGTATCTATTTGGGCGAGGGTAATAGTTGCCGTTTGATTGCAATTTCACACTCAGTCAATTCCACTCAGTATAACTATGCTATTGATTTTTACTGCTGCACGGAGGTTTCTTCCTGTAAGATGCAGAATATTGGTCCGCGTGGTTCCACATAGAGATGTAGTTGGTACGGAAGAAACCCACGTCTTTACGGAAACTCATTCTGTATATAATCTAATGGTGCAGAATCATGCTTCTTGCAAGGTGTAATTTGGAGGTTGGTTGAGAGGCATTAGAGGTTCATGCTGTGTACTGATGTGTGGTTACTGTATACTATATAGAGCTGCAATCAGTTCGTTATCAACTATTCAATTAGTTGCCAAATATTTAGATACTCGTTTAATCAGTTTGAGTAACTATTTAAGAAAACAAAAAGCCGTAATTCTCTGATCCTAGTCTCTTTCATAGGAATTCTTTACTCTATGATAATAAAAAAGATATTTGGGGGTGTCAGTTTATAGACTAATCTATTACTCGTCTATTAATCAAGAAAATAATTGACAATGAAAATAACCATTAGGTGCAGCCCTCATAGTGTAGCATTCACACAAAAACGGATTCTCTGCAGCACTAATGGAGCGGTTCAGGATAAATGCACCAAAGGGGGGGAATTGGGTAATGGCAAGAAAACAGTCAACCAATAAAGCTGAAGTTGTTTTCATTCCCAGACATTTAATGTCAAACTCTGGTGTCTTCTTTCAGACGCTCTAAAGGGATCTGGTAAACTCGTACAAATATAAAATCCACTTCTCAAATGGTAGTTTCAAAGAGGGCCTCTGAACAGTTCCGCTCTGATTCTAAGGTACCTCACTGTCATTGTGCTGATGACTGAAGCCGATTTGAAAGCGCCCCCTGTTTGTCCTCCAAAGTAACCTCGATTGCCACCTCTCCTCCCTCCGGGACGGAGCCTCTGAATATTCATGCAGACGACCCAGCGTCACCGCAAGGAACCATGTAAGCAAGGGCCACATCATTAGCGGATCCATTATCGTCCTTCCCTCTCAAAGACCCTCTCTGACAGAGAAACACATCAAACACCCTCTTCCCTGCCACCGCCGCCGAGGAGGAGCAAAGGACAAAAACAATGTGAAATAATGAGCTTATTAAGTGAAGGATTGTGGCCCCTGTGTTGCGGGGCGAACTCGTTAAATGCCTGGTTCTAACCGGAGACTGGGGAGCCAGGAGGGGAGCCGGAAGCCAGACGAGGCGTGTCCTCCTCCAGCCCAGCATTCAGACGAGTGCTGCGCCGCCATAAAGCTTCCATTAGTCATTCAGCACACCGAGCCGCCGTGACCCCAACCAGCTGCACTCCCCTCTCTACCCAACAAAACCACCCACACCTGCACTCTGCGCACACGCTCCTCCTCCTCCTCTTGACTCTGTGTGGGAATAGAGGGCTCTGGCTCGCCGGGGTGGTTTATCAGAGGAGAGAACAGAGGTATTAGGTTTTAAGCTCTGCCTCCATTGATGTTTTAACTTGTTGTGGAGATAAAACAACGATTCAGTCAGCGCTGGAATCCTCCAGGACTCGGCCGGAGAGAGCAGGTGCTGGGGAGGAGGAGGAGGAGGCGATGGGGGAGGAATCGAGAATGAAGGGGCACTCGCAGAGGCTCTCTGAAGACCACGCACGGGCCATCTGAAATTTGTGTGTATAATCATCTGAGGGCTGTCTTGTGTTTGAAGCTGTAAGGATTTCTCAAGTGTCCACAGCTCAAAGCACCGGTTTGGACGAGAATGAATCTACAGCACGTCTGAAATCCGAGCAATTACGATGTCCTGTGAACCACACCAGAATCAATCGGTAGGATTCAGCATTAGAAGAGATTAATGCCTCCAGGCCTGTGCTCTAATTTGATTAATTCAGGTTTTACGTACTACGTGTGAAACGCTGCATACGACTGCTGTCCAATCAAGAGCCCCCGGAGTCAGTTCCACAGGGTCATGACTTCGGCCCAGGATCTGAGGAAGTAAGTCAATATTGGACAATTCTGCACGTCACCATTTACGTCCAGTGCCCGGTGGTGGAAGGGAACTACGTACAAGTGCTTACTTACTCTTTTAGAATGTCTTAGGCATTTTATTACAGCAGAGGGATAACAGGAAATGAGATAGATAGTGATATGAAGGTCCAACATTGGGGTTCATGGTCAGCATCCTAACCCCAAAGCTACAGGTTACCCCGCAATTCTTCGGTACTTGTACTTAAGTACTTTGTTTCGTGCTGGTTTGTACCTTTACTCCACTTAATTTCCCAAGGAACTAGTACTTTTTAACCCGGCTACATTCATCTGACAGTTATAATCACTACTTACATGGCAGATTAACATTATGCATCAGAAACATATGATCATCTTATTAAATATGATGCGTTTAACTACTCTGTATGTACATTTACTCAAAGTAGCTCCACCTTGACCGAATACAAAATTAGAATGCTGCTAACGTAATCACGTTGATATATCTTCATAGTAATAATACAAAATACATTTAAAATATAATATTATGAGGGCTGTTTGGCCAGGTGCTGATATTTCTGGCAATTAAAACTTTTTCCACACAATAACCGTTGTGAATTAATTGGTGAATTATCACACTTTCCGTCCAGCCTGCTGGACTATTCATTGACGGAGCACATGGCCGCGAGCAAGCAACTGGCATCAGAAGACATGCCACCTACAAAGGTCGTAAAGCGTCACAGCTGAAAGGTCTTCTCAGGCCGCATCACAAAGCCAGGCTCTGTGTCCTGTTGACACCTTATTAGTTTGTTTCAAGCACAGGGTGAAATTACAGACTTCATGGAGTAAGTTTGATTCCTTTGGACTTTAGTTGCTTGTGCTCATCAATAAAGGCCATAGATGATTGTGCTCCTTTTTAAAGCTACATTATAGTTAATGAAGTGATGTGGTGCCATGACTGTTGTAGTACATTGATGCAGTGAAAGAGGGTGCGAGTAGTTGACTGTTACTGTGTGAGGACGTTTTGTTTTGTGTAAATCCGCGCTGTGGCCAATGAAGCATTGAATAAAACGAAGATGTGTGGTAGTTTTTATGATAAAGAACTGTGTAATTTTCCAAACTGTGGCATGCTTACCAGAGGTGTGTATTAACCTATTTTTGACCCGACCTCCTCAGCGCAATTTCTTTTTACTGCACCTCCGAGGGTGCACACCAGGATAGAGTTATTAGTGAAATCTATATATTACATTAGGATCCACAACGCCATGTGTGTAGGCTCCCCCTCCACCTCTGACCCCCACATACGGTCAAATGTTGGGAAGACTAGTAAGTCGCCAGGGATCATTAGTTTGAATTCAAATGAAACAGAGCGCGCTACTTCCAATCGCTGGCCACGTTAAATCAATGTGCCCTCCATGCACCATAAATAACACATGCTTTTGGCTCGTAATTGTCTGTGGCTTAGCTCAGGCCGGGCATACAAAGACTGTATCAACATCCAGTGAGATGAAATCCTGGGCACTGTAGAAGACGGCTGCTGCATTAACACCATTGCACTGTTTCCAGAGCACTCCTCTTTCCCGCTCTGAGGCAGCGCAGCTGCTCGGCTCATGCATCGTCACTTTCATCATAACACCACTCCCGTGTATGAGTTTGTGTATTGGTTAAGGATGTTACATTACGAAGCGGTGTGTATATTAACTGGATTAAATGTTTTAGTTATTATATAATTAAAAATATAATTTTGAAGGCGTTTTGCAGAAAAGATCTGCTATATCTCAGAAAGATTAAATGATGAAACTGAGGTAATGGGATTTTTTTTTTTCTTTAAATGGCCGTATAGTAATAAAAAAGGGAATCTGCATTTAATGATGGAGAGAAACTGCTTCCGTGAGGCAATAACGTAGGTGGCTGTAATAATCCGCCTCATGTTTTAATTTGCTCCAATCTTGGGCTTCTTTTTCTGTGCCATCTTCAAATTCTTTCCTCCTGCTGGGAACACCAGGCGTGAACCCAGCAGGAGGGGAAATAATGAACTACACAGATAGGAAGTCTAGCTGAAGGGGGGTATCAAACGCGGCACTGATTACCGTCATGACAATTCATTTTGACAAGAATACGTTCTCACAGCCGACGCTACCCGGGTACGTTCAAGGTTAGGAGATGCACAGACTTCCCACAGCAGATTTCCATGGAAACAGTGAGTCGGAGAGAGAGAGAGAGAGAGAGAAAGGGCGGGTGTGGTGGGAGGCTTGTTTTGATACCGCGTAGAGGACGGGGCCTGGCAGCTTGCATGAGGAGGGACGTGTAAACAAATGCTACCTGTCAGCTGCGAGCCCGGGGTTAAGTGAATTATCCCGGCCGAGACGAGGTGCAGGAGGCTTTAATTGGCACATATCTTATTCAGATGCTGCAGAGCTCTTGACCTCGGCGAGTACACACTGCAGTGCTGCCTCGTGTGTGAACCGCTCCCTCAGTCTTTGACAGGGACAAGGGCAGGCCAGTGGGATCCCGAAAAAGTGCAAGCAGTGAGCGGAGAGTTTGTAAAGTCGTTTACTGGATAAAAGCCTGACATTTTCTGAGAGGAGTTCACACAGTCAAGTCTGCAGGCGGAGCTGCTGTATGCCTGTCCTGGAACTCACAGGCACCGCTAGATAAACAGAGCCGCTGATGACATGAGAGGAGCGGTTCATGTATCTATAGACACACTGGGAAGAGAGGCGCGGTTCTGACCAACTTTTCGGGCAGCTGTGTGAACGAAGTAGGATGGAGACTGTGAAGAAGAGAGTTCCACGACGTTTACTGTATTAATACTATAATCCCAAATCTGACCCGCCACAGGATTAATTGGGCCCAAAACCAAGTGGTTCTTTATTGGATATTAACACTTCTAGCCATGTTTCAGGAATCTACTCAAGCTATATAAATCCCAATGAAAATGACTTGAATTCACCACCTAATATTCAATACCTCCATGCCAGCATCGTCCAAATAAAATCCAAAACGACTGCACTTCAGATGAGTCTCTCTCGTCATTTATTTGTGTAACATGCACAAACATTTAGGCCAGTGATCACCCTAATGTTATTTTCTGAGAAATCATGCATTGTCCTTTTATTGTGGCGTGGCGGACGGGCCAAAACACTACAATACCCATGAGCCTCGAGGTGCGAATCAGAGCAGTAGCAAATTGAAAACGCTTCGACGTTACAGTTGAACAGCGACCACAACCTCTTTAGCCTCCACTCGCTGTTTGTGGTTTCACCTCACAGACTTACACAAGCTCAGTGATTGTACTGTATGTTTCTTGTCAAAATGCACCCTGGGAGATGTAGTTTACATCTATACCTTACCCCATCATAGTTTCTTTTATGTACACAAGCTTGTACCTTCTACCTTTTTATCAAAGAACCAAATATTTTCTCACACAATTATCATTTTATTTACTGATGATGTAATCAGGAGAGCTGCATGCTGACTCCTGAATCATTAACATTTTATTTTTTGACTGTCTAAGGGTAGAGGGTGTCGCACGCTGTACGGATCGTAAAGTCTCCTGGGGGAAATTTGTGATATTGGGCTGTGTAATTAGAATTGACTCGAAGTGCAATCACTCCTGTACGACCAAGACAGTCACAGTAACCGCGCCAGACTGCTCTTCATCGATTTCCGAGCTCCAAGTCAATTATTGTAGGTTTCAGCAACAGACCAGTAAGGATTGACAACACACTCGCCCCCTCCCAGTCATCAACACCAGCGCACACAGGGCCGTGTCCTCCGTCTATTCTCCTCTATAAAGTGTTCAGATGACTGTAATGAAACACACGAATGACATCCAGTTGTCCCCCTGATTGCACTGCCCACTCCTATCGATAGCGACCACAACAGTGACTGAGTGCTCCTCGCTCTACTGTGGCGTGGACACACCAGCTGACTCCTTGCACTGTTGGGCCGTGGACAGCTGCCGGTGCTGAAATGAGGGACTGCGTTTAGAGTATTGGGTTTGCTAAAAGAGATGGCGACCGGATTTGGCTAAAACAGGTCGAAAAATAAAATGTTCGTTATCCACCATATTTTGTCTTTGATTTGAAAGTGACCTCTCTGCTTTTACTTGAGCCGTTGTGCTGCTTTCTTCTTTTTTACAAAGCCATTTAAGGCGTAGTGCACTGGCTTTGGGACAGATTAAATTAGTTGCTTGATGACACCCCCCCCCCCCCTTTAATTATTTATTTCTTCTAGATCAAAGTCAACGGCAAATCTCCTTTTATTGTGACCTGTTGGTACACTGGCGTGCCGCGATCAGATGCTGCTCTGCGTCTTCGTTAAGCCACCGTGCTCCCCTGATCTCCTCCATTTGCTGTGAGATTGGCCCTGTCACTGTTTGCCCGGGCCTCTCATTTGAGTTAGCTCCACGTCCACCTACACAGCCCCTTGTTTTCCCTGTCAGAGCACCACCGTTTACAGCAGCGACTGATGAGTCCAGACATGTGAGTAAAGCACGGGGACCTCGTCTGAATACCAAAGCGTCGGCACTCTGAGCCGGTCCATCGCTACCCATATTCCTCTAATTCATGAAACGATAATAATTGTAAACCGCAATAATTGATACGGTTATTGTTTTCTTGGACACAGTCGTGTGAGGCTCGAAGTTTTGTACCGAACTGCTACTGAAAGGAGGAAGATGGAGTTTGTGTTAAGTGAAGAAAGATGAAACTGTGTCTCAGGGGTAGATCAGGGTCGTCCTTCAATCAGAGGATCGGCGGTTTATGAATGGGTGTAAATGTTGGATAGTCCTGATGGACAGGTGGTACCTTGCATGGTCACCCCTACCATTAGTGTGTGAATGGGAGAATGACATGTAGTGTTAAAGTGCGTAGAGTGGTCGGAAGACTAAAGGCGCTATACAAGTACAGTCCATTTACCATTCAATGAAATATGGTGGTAATTTAAGGAGAAAGCCGATGAGAATCTCTGTTTTGACAAATCACTGAAACGTCCTGGCCTATATTATCTTTTTGCTAACGGTGTATTTCAGTGGTTTCATTATGACCAGTCGTATACTTTTAATAAAGAGACATACAGAATTCCGACACAGTAAAAATTGTATCCACCGACAATTTTAATGAGTTTCGAAAGTTAACTTTCCGAAGAAGTAAATTGCCTTTTAATTTGAGAAAAAAAACGAAACAATGGTGTTCTGGAGTTGCGAATGACATTCAACGTGATTTGACACTTTGACAAACTGAACAACTGTCATCTCAGTGATAAGGAGCCGCAGCGTCTCCCCTGCGGTTTAGCAATGACTTTTTGGTGTGTTTTTTTAGTGGCTGCGCTCATTTAGAGAGTGAAATCACAAGGTTCCTTAATCCTGTATGAACAATCCACTGAGATGACACACATAGAGCATCTAAAAATGACATGCAACCCTCTAATCCAGCTCAGACAAATAGATGATTGCGGTTGTGAAACGCTGATGTGTAAATAGCGGAGATTGATGAGCTGTCATAAGCAAACGCATATTATCGGCCTTTAACATTTCCCAGTTTCTACTTCCTCCAGTCCTGTCCTTGCCTCCTCTCCTCGCGACATATACTGTGTAAATATAACTTATATCTCAAATATAAACATTAGTAGTGAAGCGCTACAAATGTTTGTGAGGAAAGCACTATTATAACGATTGATGTATTGTGTATATATATATATACTGTGTATATATATATATATATATATATATATATGACTGACTGACTCATTCAACACTCATTTCTATCTGTCACTACAAAGTTTTTTCTTTCTCTTGGTATGAAATTTGCAGACTACCTAGTGGGCAATTGTATACTATATGACAACATGAAATACAGCAAATTAGTGCTGAATGCAAGAGAATGTTCTGGTTGATATAATAATTTGACGTTGGCGGCTGTTTGCACTTGTAAACATCATGTCACCATTATAGCACCTGAATTGGATGCAGCCTACATTCAAGATAAAGACATAAGTGATATCAAGGTGAAATGTCACTAAGGAATGCGTTTAGAACATTTCCTTATGAGGCGCTACACAGAAGATGAATGCAGAAAGTTCGATCACGCATTTGATCACCTTGAATAACTGCAATTTATGAGTCCTGCTCCCGCCATGCTCATGAGATTATTCCAGATGTGTGTCACGCTACTCTTACTCGACACGGATGCCAAAAACAGGATACACCGGTGTATACGCGCTTAAAGCACTTTAGGCAAGCCTTCCTCGCTCTGCGAGACGCATTTTAAGGAATTGGGACTTCCTTCAAGACGGAGCACTGAGATCCTTTTCCGGGTCCCATGCCGGAGAAGGCGGGGAGGCACAAAAATCGAGAAACGTGAAGAGCCCCGTGAGTTGGGAAGAGCCGGACCTACTCTCCTGCGAGCATCCTTATTTGTCTTGTCAGTGAGTGGCCGTGACGTCATGCATTCTTAACATGCCTGCTAGCTCACCTCTGGGCTCCAACCCTCCGCACAAACAGGACCATTCCAGGCCTGCACATCAACTCCTTATTAGCCTTAAGCACTTTCCTGTTTTCCTCTCGCTCGCCTCCGGTCTCACCTCTGTTTTCCCCTGCATTCCCTCCATTATCATCACCCCACCAACTCCAGATGACGGTTCTTTTATCCCATCCTCCCCATAGTGTCTTATCTCTTCTCTCCCTTCCACTCTGCCCCCCTCTCCTGCCCATCACCTCTGGCCTCCAGTTTCCAAACTATAATTTCCGCTCGCCTTGTGAGTGTGCACTCTGCGCCGCTCCCCAGCTCCGCTCTGGATAACCAGCAAAACAATTAAAATAGCACATAACAGTAAACACTGCAACACGCTTACAAAAATCTGTGCCATTACAACTCCTGTGACTGCGGCAGGTGTCTTCAGCTCTGCTAATAACGCTGGAAATATAAAATAAAAATAAAAAACTGTAAAAGTTTCCTTCTCAGACACTTTTGTTAGTTGACTTTACAGAAGCCTCTCATCTCACAGTGCTCTGTGTGGTTGGGCTCTGACAGGCAGTGAAGTGTGTGAGAACATCTGAACACAGCAGCACTTACTCAACCCCTCTACAGCTCTGTGCTAATGAGAGGCGCATGTGTAGGTGTGTGTGTGTGTGTGTGTGTGTTTGATTTCTGCAAAGGGCTGTCGCACTGACTGACACTCCCTTATGCCTGAAATAACTCGTACACATGTCAGGTGGCTGTTGCCCCAAGGTCCCTAGAGCTGAGGTGTCATTTTAGAAACACAGTTTTGTTTTTGCTGAAGCATACACGCTGCTGACTGCCAGCCCGTTACTCTGCTTATTGTGGGGAAAAAAACCCATCAACCTGACAATACTGACTATTAATATGACCAGAAATATTTGAAATGTTCTGCAATCTCACACGCTTTTTTCCCCCCCAAGACGTTTTGCACTCCGATTTGCTTTGCCTGTCAATGGAACCAATTTTAGCAGCCACATGCTGCTTATTGCAGCCCACTTTAAAAAAAAATGCAAAACAAAACCTGTTAATTGGGAAGCATGAATTCATTTTGCAACCCTTTTTTTTCTTTTGCCCGATGTGAAACACCTGGTCAGGTATTCGTAAAATACAGTCTTGCCTGGAAAATCATGTGAAAACCATCCGAGGCTAAAGAGTCTTCGATCCCACAGTTCTCCTCTAGTCTCACCGAGTCTGTCTGATTACCTGACTCCAGCATTTAAAGTGCTCATTGAGCCCCGAGCCATCCCTCGTTCTGCTATCTCGGGCTCCTTTCTTCTCCCTGTCAGGGAAAATGCCAGAGAGGTGCAGCGAGAGCCATGCTCCGCTCCCAGAGCTGGTAATTTGACAGCGAGCAGAGAAGGTGCAGAATAATTGGAATAGCATTTACGTGTCAATGTGACACCGACGTGGAGAACATTTAACGCATCCGATTGGAATGTAAAAAAAGAACAATGCAAATCAGAGATTCCCGGAATAGATTTCACAAGTTGTCTAGCCAAAGAACAAAGAAGTAGTGGGTTAATCAGACAAACTAAACATCTGGCCTTTTTTTGTCAGAGCTGTTTGTGTCTGAGGCTCTGGGAGAGCAGACCGGAGCAATGCAAACGATGAGTTCGGCCAAACCGCGGCCTTGTGAACAACAAGCCAATGCTGGCCAGAGCTGGAAACTCGCTGATGGTGCCCAACTCGGTGGGGCAGACGCATCCAAAAGACAATGGGATGATATGACTGGCGGCTTTCACACTGATATTTTTTCAGAGAGACAATCTTGTTATCAGCCGATGCAAGAAGTGAAACCATGAGTTTTCATCGCCTGTCAAAACGGCACTAACCAAAATCCCAAAGCAGTAACGTGACATGACCGGCGGGTTTCACAGAACTTTCTGATTGCTTCCTTTCACAGAGCAGACTCGCAGCTTCTAAAGTAAAACAATACAAACATTGCATACATTTCAGCAGCACTGGAGCCTTCGTACAACTTGATCAATAGAGGCTGCCGATGAGACGCTGAGACGTATTCATACAGCAGAGCTTGCGTGTGGCCATAGACTGTATATAAGAAATGGACGTAGTCGTCGTGATGACGATTTGGTTTGTGGACTGCGGTGTTGTGACCTTGAGTTTGGCATTTTTCTCATCGCCATCTTGGATTTTGGCCATTGCCATCTTGGCTTTTTGCAACCAGGGAACAGAACTTACCATATTTGGACTGCGGAGGAGGGACGTAGAGGCACCCTGTCAATCAAAAGGTAGGCACGCCCTAAAACATACCCTGCTTTATGGTCTGTTTTACTCTAAATGGACCATAATTTGTTAAATGAACATCATGCTGTATTGCAGAAGACTTGAAACTAGCGATTAGACCATAAACTCACGTTTACAATGTTTACTGAGGTATTAAATCAAGTGAGAAGTAGAGTCATTTTCTCATAGACTTCTATACAATCTGACTTCTTTTTGAAACCAGAACAGTCGCCCCTTGATGGCCATTAGGACACTTTCGCATTGACTTCACTTGTCAGATCCGGAGGTTGCCGTCTGGTGTCGACCAAAGAGAGGTTTACAATGAGAGAAGAATGCTCAAGTAATCCTGTGTTTTTCAACCTTTTCTGAGCCGCGGCACATTTTTTAGATTAAAACCCTTTTATCACTAGGCCTTTTTTGGCTGCTGCTCGAAAATACTATACCCATACTCAAAGGGGCCTTACTCTCTAACTACAAGGTCTATTTGAATAATTTCAATTTATTAATAACACTCAAGTGGGTGAGCTTTGATGAGAGGTGTACATATTGTGTATATGTTACTGGTTAATACCAAATGAAGATGGAACACAGCTCAAATGGAAAACAAATTTCAGGTTCGCCTGATTGATATTGATTGATTTATTTGAAATAATGCAGATTGAAGCCTAAAATACTCAACAATCATAGCACAACATGTTTGAAGTCTCCACAAAACAGATTTTACTTCGATTGAGTGAAGCAGGCCCACGTTATAAGGCTTCAGTACGGAGAAATCATGCGAGATCAAGCGAGGTCAAGCCAAAATTCTCATTTTGGAACCAGCTGTTGCAGCTGTTCTATTTTAATTTGATATACTATATAACTATATATTTCACTTGTTTATCACTAATATTGTTCAATGACATCATCATACAGCAGTTTGGCATCATTTTGAGCAATTGTGAGCCATTTTGAGCTCTCTGACGCTCTCATAATTCTCCTTCATGGAATTTTCTCGTCTCTGTGTGTGTGTGTATGTGGCTCTTCCTAAGGCCTGTGATTGGCGGATTTTCGTCATGTGACAACTTTTTCGAACCGGGAGAATGAAACGAATGCACCAGGAAGTTCCTTGAGATGACTCACTGACTTTCTAGCCACTAAAAAGCCAAAGGCGCGCCGAGCCTCCCCCGAGAGTAAAATCATTGGCTCAACAGTAAAAGGCGGACCATCTCGTCATACATGCATTGTAAAAGTCCGCCATCTCGTCACAGACACACTGAAACACACAGAGACACACACGCACAGACGAGAGAACATGTCCGAACACATCTGAAATGGATTACCGGCAGTTTCCAGCGTTTTTCTTCAAGAAAATCATCTCAAGGTACGAAGCGTTTACATTTTGCGGAGCTGTTGTTGAGCCGTTGTTCGTCGGTTTTCTTGCTATAAGTTTTTAATGGTTTCAAGGAGAGGAATATGAAAGATACGAGTGGATTCGCTGTCGAGTCCTCGTGCTTTCTGATCTACGGGTCGGCCATGATCGCAGTTAGTTTTGTCTTGGTATCTGAAAACGAAGTGCGTAGCTCGCCGTTTCCTGGCGAAAAAATACGTAAAACTGTAGTAGTACTTCTGGTATATTTAATTACTTCGTGTATAACTGTTTTTTGAGTGAGTAAAATTATTCTATGTTTTTTTCGGCCAGAATCTCATCGTTATATAGGTATATGATATGTCATAAAATATAATTTTATTCGTTTAGCAAACGTGATTTGTACTACATGTGCGGCATATATGGGGCACTCGCGGCAAAAAGGTTAAAAAGATCCCGCGGCACACCAACAACCAAAAACGTTACAAAATGACACCTTTTAGCATAATACAGCATATATGCCAGGGGTGTCAAACTCAATCTCAGAGAGGGACTACGTTGAGGGCCAAACAGGGTCAACATTTAATAAACAGGATAGAAGGGATATTGGACAAAGTGCAAAAAGAATACATGTTTAGGTAGGCTACATTATTTTATGCATATGTGCCAGAGCCAGATGTTTGGCATCTTTTCTTGGCTGCCAGTTCAATAATATCTGGGGTTAGGTTCTGTGGAAACCCTCAAGATGGAGTAAAGGTGTGCATCAGTGAGACGACTCCTGTGTGGGTTTGTGTTCATCTTCATCACAGAGAAAAGCTGCTCACACTTTTGAGCAGCATATAGGCGGAGTTAAGGCATCGTTTCGGGGGTGAAGCTTGGAAACTGTGCAGCGCCCTCAGAGTCATACTTTGCCTTGAGTGTCATTAAACTGGACGTCTATCAGCTCCACAGGTGCTATCTCCACGTCAACTGCAAACGGATTGCTGAGCAGTTCAAATTAAAATTTCTGAGCTGCAAAGTCGGCAAATCGCAGAGTGAACTCCGTGCCAAGTGCACCCAGTTTATCAGCAAAATGCACAGTCGGGAACACAGCGTTACTGCATCACACATGTCTGTGGTCATACGTCCCCGTCCCTGAAGCTGGAGGTTTAGCGCAGTGAGATGCTTCGTTATGTTGCACAAAAAGCCAGCTAACATCGCCACTTCTCGTCCCGGAGCTCTGTGGTGTGGTGGGCCAGTTATGATAAACATATGATATTTTCTGGCGGGCCGTTGTACCGAGGGCCGGATATATGCTGACAATTTAATGACAAGTCTCTAGATGTGTTGATCCTTACTAGGCTTTTCATCTGGGTTATGTTGTCCAGGGCCCAGTTCAGAGTCTGTATTTTTCCTTTTCAAATATTTCTCCATCGCTGTTCGTCTTGTCACCACAACCTCTCCCGCGCGTCACTTCATTCTACTGTCCTAAATTAACAAGGTCATTATCCTACTGCCACCCACTGGCATGGAAGAGTATTTATTACTTAGTCAGCCACTATATTGCAGCTCAGACGCTCAACAATGGCAAAGTATTTGCAACAACTAAATAATAATTTTTTGGACTCATTAAGTGAAATTGGACATTTTCCCACGGCACACCTGACGATCTCTCACGGCACACTGGTGTGCCGCTGCACAGCGGTTGAAAATCACTGCTCTAGACAACGCACAACTGCTGTTTAAAGCCTCTTTGTGGTGCCAGGAGAGCCAGTGAGGACGACTTTCTGTCCCTCCCGTTCTGCTCTCATGCCGGCTGCTCCTGCCAGTCTCACAATAAGAGGGACAGCGTAGAGTAATGAGCAGGATTAGGCTACCAAGGGAGACCGGCAGGAATAGTACGGTATCAAAGGGAATCCAGTCAGCGAGGGATATTCAGACAGCACTCCCGTTCTTTTATTCATTGCCTGCGCGCCCGCAGTGACTCAGCTCACTCTCCCGCTGTCAAACCCAGTCATTATCCTTCAGTGTGTTTCTGCCACGCCGGGGACCGCCCACCGCTGCTGCCCCGGTGTGCGCGCGTATAGCGTACAGGTGCGTGCGTATGTTTGCGTGTGCTCACTCTTGGAGTACACACTTGAGTTAAGTGTTTGCCCTGCAGGCTCCTGATAGCGGGCAGATTTTCTGCCATGATTGCTGTAGCCGTGGTAATGCCTTGTTAAGCACTGAGTTTGATAAGCAGTAACAAAGCCTCCATTAAGACCATTCAAGCTGATAAAAAAAAGATAGATCACTTACTGGGCTCCGGGAGCATGGCATTGCACGTTTTTTATACCTGGCAGTAAGTAACTGTGTAATTTTATTGCAGAATGGAAAATTATTATTTCCTTGTCCATCTTCTGAGCAATGCTTTATTTTATGGGTCTGTAATTTCCTAATAATGTTACATATTCTCGGATGTTCCCCATAAAGAACCACGTAATTCGGTAGTATTTGTAAAGGAAAAACTTTAATCCCAAGAAAATATTCATTAATGCTTTCCTTTAGACAAAGTCCAGTTTAGCTATTGTCCACTCACAAAAACAAAAAACTAATTTGATAAAATATTTCAATGATGTTTTAGGAAATTATTCAAACATAATAAGCGTGACCCCCCCCCCCCCCCCCCAACATAATGTGAAGAATTTAAGTATTAAGAATTAGTTTAGTATGATTATTAGCACCTCTTGTGGTGAATAGAAGTGTCAAAATAATAAGAATGTTACCATGGGTTAAAGAGTTGCAATATATTTATCTATGAAATGTATTTTATGTTTACAGGAGGTTTACAGATAGAGGATATTATATGTTACAGTATATTGACACATAGAATGTATTAAGCCATAAAAGTATTGAACACTGTAAGAGAAGAAGAATTAAAGGGCAGATAGGGTCAGATTTAGGGAATATCTTAGTGATTTAGGAACATCTTCATGAGGCATAAGATAGAAGCGTTGGAGACAGTAAGACCATAAAAGCAGCAGGAATGCGGAGAAGACAATGCCAGGGTGATGACTACAAAGGATGTCTCCAGCTGTGATGGCTCCAGGAGGAAAGAAGGAGTTGACTTGCGGCCATGAGGTTCTAAATGAGCCAGACATTGATTGGCTCAAGACATTAGCCAAGATGATCAATGTATAAGTAAAACACCGATTGGCTCACCTGCAGTTTTTATGACGATCTGACCCCCCTGTCTTTTCTGCAGTATTTAAGCTTTGTTTGAGAACGCAGCAGCAGACCTCACATGATTGCTTAGGGTGAGAGTGTGTGGTCTCTGTTCTCGAGAGCATTTACTATTGATAGTTAATTCAATTTGCATTTGATATTAAAATACAAGTTTTACTTTTGGAACCGAATTCAGCAACTTATTTGGTGCACATGCGCAGTAAGTAGTAAACAAAGAACCAGACCAGCACTGCGGCCTCGCAGCTCCATCAGAATATTCAAGCCTTAACAATAAAAATATTTATTTCAAATTGCAAATCAACTTTTCAACTCGATTGAATATTTTCCAGCTCCAGCACCTTTCCTCCTAACTGTACCTCAACGTCACTCCCCTTCATTCGTAATGATTTCATCCAGCGGTTCATTACTTAAACGCCGGCCTTGAAGTCCACCGTTGGCCAGTCTGAAGAGCCGCAATGTATTTTTAAATTGGTTGAGTACGTCCAGTAAGCTATCGCTGCATACTAGTCTAGTACGCACCCGGACATTTCACATGTGCACAAAATCCACATACTATGCAGTGTGAACACACTACATACTCAATTTTACATCATACTTTGTATAAATAGTATGTCACTTTTTTAATTTTTTATTTCCATTAACAAGTTCAGTGTCATCCAATAAGAGGCTCTTTCACAACGAGATGTATTCACTAACAAATACTTGTAGTCTCTCTTTATTTGCAGGTAGTTAATGCGTACAACTTTTTTTGTGACACCTTGCTTGCCAAGGTCTTTCTGAATTTGCCAAGCAGCACTTCTTTCAATAAAAAAAAATCACCTTTTACAAGGAGGCTATACACCTTGACATTTCTGCAAGGCCAGTGTGTTGAAATGGCTCTGATTCAGTGCGATCAAAAGCGCACGTCATTGAAAAAAAGAATGCAATTTCAGATGCTAAGAAAACTGCGATTCATCGAGAAACACGCCCATGAGAATCGCAATTTAGTCAAGTTGCAAGAACCCTAGTGCTCATTTATAACTCCATACATTTCTGGTGGGGTGTGTGTGTGTGTGTGTGTGTGTGTGTGTGTGTGTGTGTGTGTGTGTGTGTGTGTGTGTGTGTGTGTGTGTGTGTGTGTGTGTGTGTGTGTGTGTGTGTGTGTGTGTGTGTGTGTGTGTGTGTGTGTGTGTGTGTGTGTGATAAGGCTAAGGAGGCTGGGCTTTAGGCGGTGCTCCTCTTTTCTCTCCGTTCAGCTGTGTTCCCCTGGGGAGGGCATGCAACGGGCCAGAACTGCCGAGCTGGTAGAGATCCAGATAAGACGGACAGACAGAGAGAAGGGGATGTGTGCATCGAGGCGTGTGTGTGTGTGTGAGAGAACGAGGGTGGAAGGGCAAACGTATATCTTGTCAGAGAAGGATAAAAAGAAGAAGGAAATCAGATGAGGGAAAGAAAGGAAGAAAGCAAAGCTCTCTGAAAAATACATTGAGGGAGAGAAAAGAGACAGATGTGATGGAAAGGAACCAAGAAAAGAAGAAAAACAGGACGTTCTGACAGCTGTGTCCACCTGAGGGAAAAGTCCTGTGGGGATGTGATTACTTTTTTCAGTCACAACTCGTGTAAAGGATTACAATTTAAACCGGGTAATTGACCCTTCGCTATATCCCGCCCTTGAACGAAGGCTGGCCAATCGTAGCGTAGCTTTGTAGCTACTTCCTGATGAACCTACATGAGTTCATCTGATTTTGATAGTAATAGCCAATGTTCTCGCTCATGGTCTCGCTAAAATCTGTAGGTCACATTGAGGCTTTCTTCCTTTCTTTCCCTCATCTGATTTCCCTTTTCTTTTTTTCCTTCTCTGACAAGATATACATTTGCCCTTCCACCCTCGTTCTCTCACACACACACACACACACACACACACACACACACGCCTCGATGCACACATCCCCTTTGTGTAAAGTTAAAGGTTCCTCACAGTAACTTTAATGAGAGTGACACGAGATGGAAGCCCAAAGAGTTTGGGGTTGATGTTTTGAATATGAAACAGCTTTCCCTTTAAATTCTTTTCCCTTTTTGTTTTATTGTTTGCACATCGCTCGTCCAGAGACTACGTGGAGTGAGATTAACGTCTCAAGATCAGCAGAGACCAAAGGTAAAATGAAGCACAAAAGAATCTAAATGGCAAATGATTGTAGCACTTGTTATCCACGGCAGTGGGTCTCAAACGCCGTCCTCCAAGCCTGAGTCATTCATATGCTTTTAGTGTAGTCTTTGTAAGATTTTTTCATTTAGGGTTAAGGACCCTAACTACAAAAACATTCTCTTGAACATCTCATACACTGGAACCAGCAAGCGTTAGAGGAATATTAAATGTGACATTTAACTGTAATTCATGATCCAATGTTAAATACCGTTTATTTTGCTGCAGTAGTAGTGGTGACGGAGTGTTGCTTTAACTGTGGTAAATAGATCAGGTGTAGCTAAACTGTGTATTTTCTGCTCTAAATATTGTATTCATGCACAAATTATCAAGTGCTGCGTTTTCCTTCCTTTGCACTTCCTTGAAAAAATATGATTTAATCTTCGGAAAAAGCAAAGAGAGCAGCAGACAGAAGGGTCTACAATTTGCGTTTTAAAGGACCGGTTAGGTCTCTATTCACTGTTACAATCATTCAAAAGAAAAAGCAGCGTGTGTAGACATTCAGTATACTATCGGTAGCTGGCGTAGCATAGACGTGTTCATGCTAGTTAAAGTTGTGCTAACGTACTCTGCTAATGTTAGCTCCACCGTTTTTTACGCAGAAACGTAACGTTTTTCAAACCTCTCCGAGTGACGAGTATCACTATTACACAACGTTTAACCATAACTAGCTTGAAATCCTCAGAACCAGCCGAAAAAATGTAAGCAATGAGAGCCTATGGAGGACAGCCGGATCGTTGTCGGATAGACGCTATGATTAGCCAGTCTACGTCAGAGGGGCGGGACTTAGCGAAGGGTCAGTTGTACGGGGAGAAAACTCACTGTCCTGTGCCGTTTTGTTATCGTCCATCTATGTTGAGGCAGGTGGAGGTTCAGCAAAGAAAGACAAATTGCAGCACAAAATATCTCTCCATGAGACATAACAGTGGACTGTTTTGAGGATGGAGTTTTCTTTCACTTCCCAGCAGCTTTAGAGAAGCTTATTTGCTGGTGAACAGAGGACGGCAGCTCTGCTGGCAGCCGAGCTTCACTTTGCATTACTGTGTGTTGCAGAAAGTGTACACTTCAGCTCCACGCCCAGTCATCTTGGGTTAAAACTGTGTAGCTTCCCCCCTCAGCGCCGTCATTGTGCCTGCTGGCTGTTTGATGTTGCTGACCTAAAACTTTAAGCTTGTTCTATCATTGCACCGCACGGCATCAGTGGAATGCCTGCAATGAAAAAGTGAAAGTAGCTGTTCTTTGCCCTCCGCTGTGGCTGCTTGCTTTTTCATACAGTCTTGTTGTCTTGTTTTTGTATCGTGTTGTGCGTTGCAGAACTTGGGCGGTTTCTACCCTCAGCGGGTTCGACGGACTGACAGCTCTGATGTTGCATGAAAAGCGGGTTCAACTGATGAGGGGCTCCGGCCGAGCGGGAGTTTGGCCGACGGTGCGTTGCCAGAGCTCTCCGGGAGAGCCGTGTTATTGAATCGGGCTCACTTTGAACTCAGCGCCTTGCTCAGCGGCCAACAATGGGCTCCTAACAAGTGTACCAGTCCTTCACTTACTGTGATACGTCGACAGCCAAGAACAGAAACCCTTGGTGGGCCATACGTGGGGCGTTGAACAACAACAACAAAAGAACAACAACAAAGAGACAAGATGGAAAGATATGAAGAACAGAGCAAAGAGAGGGGGGGGGGAAGAATGACACCAAGGGGTGCAGTGGGAGAAACGGATAATAAGAAAGAGAAACAAGAAGCACAAGAAATCGAATACCAGTGGAGCACAACAGAGCAGTATGTGACCCAAATATGACAATGTAATAAAACCAAGAAGAGAAGTGAGTAGACTTGAGACGCCCTCTGCAGCCCCCTCACTATAATTATTCATCAGGTATGGAATGCCTGCTAACCACATGCTGATCTGGTATCAGTCACATCTGTTCTTTGACTGCGCGTCCCGATGCTTATGCTTCATCCTCCTCTCATATTTTACATTTAGAGAATACACCAGCTTCCAAGTATTTACCGGGAACACAGCTTTAATCTTGTAACCTCGTCTCATAGAAACTCAATTTACAAACTACTAATTTGCAACAGCAAATAGACTTTGAGAGAAATTGTAAATTTTATTTTTTTGTTGGCCCTTTTACTAACTTTAAGTGTTTCACTAATCCAACCACAATCGTGAGAAGGACCAGCAAACTTGTCTTTATTCGCCCACCATTCATCTTTACCACTGCCTGACAATGTCTCTGCAGGGATGTAGCAACTCCAAACCACTTCCTTCAAAATGTATTTGGAAAAGCCAAATAGTAAAATATGAATGTAAATGTCTAGGAATCTCTTGTGTCTTTAACACACTCTGGCCATTTTCAGTTTTCCATTTCAAACTCAAACCGAAAATTAGATCAACTGATTTTTGTTGATTTTTGATCTTGACGTGCCCATGTCTAAATAATTCATAATATTTAGCAATTTTTTAAAACCTTTTTAACCTGGAAATTTGGTTAAAACATTTTTTTAAAACCATTTAGGTTCACTCTCTAGCTTTTTCGCACAGATCACGCAAGAAGATTGGATGTTGCGCCAGCTTTTCTTTTATAACAGTAAACCAAAGGCCAGCACCATATTTCAACCCCAGCGCGTGATTTCAGATGGCACGCCTGCATCACGTCAGCAAGGAGGCGTGGCGTTAATCACAGATGTGCCGGTTCCTCGTGTGACATAACATCCTAAACAATAATGCCGGGTGAACTGAGTGTCGAGGTGCTCATTTCTAGCCCCAATTTGCTGCCATTCTCGGTTGCTGTTAGCGCTCTTTTTTTCCTTTTCATGAATTCCCCTGGTGTTTGATCCGCACAAATAACACGTCATCAAAGCTTCACTCCGGTTCCACCGTGCCGTCCGTCCCTGATCACACTTCGGCTTGGCTCTGTGACTACCTTTGCTGTCGGTTCAGCGGCGGATCAGCTTGGTCTCCCCATCCTACCTCTGTACCTTTTAATACAGAATAATGGTGCAACAGTAAGCTGTGTAAAAGGGGTTTCTGTGAGACAAAACAAACTGCCGGGATTGAACATCAGAATCTACTCCATGCCTGTGCATCGGCAAGCATCTTCTTGCACTACTTAAGCCATTAATCTGTCTCGAGCATCAGCCTATAATAGCGAGCTGTCCATGGCGGCCTTAAGTGAACAACAGAGTGAGCGTGACATCATGCTACCAGGAAGATGAGCTGTCAGACAGGTGATCGACAGACTCGCCGGGGACTCACAGCCGCTGAAAGCCGAAAAAGCAAACCGCCGATCGCTCCCCGATTTAGAGAGGAGGGAGTAAACAGCCTCGCCAGCCTCCCTAATGACGGCGGCCCGCAAAACCCACATACCAGGACAGATCAGCCTCGCATCATGTCAGCGCAGCATTATTAATGACAGACACTTAAAATCTTATTACAGCCTCGGCTTGTGGGCACGCCCGGCGGCCCTGGGGCTCAGCCTGGCGGGGATTGGCCAGGTAATGAATAAATGACACGCTCAACCGTTCCACCAAAATAATATTGCGCTACATTAACGCCAGGAAGGGAGTTTATAACGGGAAAAGAGCAGCACAGTCTACAGTCTGTACAATCACAGTTTCCATACGAAGGACAATGGCGACCAAGTTACAATAATGGCCGTCAGACAGCAGCAATAGTGTCATGATGTAAGTACTCATGGGCCTTTTTTATAGTTGGAGGAACTTAAATAGCCGAAGTATGATACGGCTATAATATCCCGTCATTAATCTTCTCAATGGTTCCACAGAAAGTTATTCTGTCTGCTGTCCAAAGACGCAGTCAAACAAAGCTGGAGGTGGACTCTGGCTGCCATTATTATGCTGCACTACTAGTCAGTATTTTATATTAGCAGTGGATCAAATTACTCTTCATAAATGACAATGATAACATTTTCCTGACTTTTCAAAGATCCTTTTTTTAATATCTAGTCTAAAAGCCTTTTATGTAAAGCACACTTGTTGGAAGGCGCTGTACAAATAAACTTTCCTCTCCTCACCTTAAATCTCCCAGTTCCCAAATTCACACCTTTCAGTGAAGCCATCGCAACCCTCTTCCATCCAATCCAAACCAGTTAACAGGAGCCAGGAAGTCCACAGTGCGCCGCCTGAACGGCACGAAACGAGTGCCTGCCTTTGAGTGTTTCCATCATTTTGAAGGTTATGGCACTTTGATCTAACACAAGCTGCCTCATTTGAATATCTAACGCCACATCCTGCGTTGTCAGGATGCCTCGCCCGGCGGGCTGCACATGTATCAAACGTTTCCGATGAAAACATTGACCGGGATTGCGTGAAACGCCGCGATGATTACACCAAATGGGAACAAATGGGCATCGTGAAAGCGGTGAGAGTTGACCTGTAATGAGAAGTTAGTGGCTTTTATGCTCCGCAGCAAAGCCTACCTTTCACGGTTATGGATTATAGTAGAGTTATAGATGAGATGGTTTTCTATTTGTGGAAAAGCTACTGTGCTATATCATGCTACAGAAAATGTATTTCTTAATTCAGAGGTCAAGTAAATGCAAATATGAAGTGACAAAAATGATGAGTAATTAGAAATACTGGGGTCCATGATATGGATTTCCTCATTTGTTGGATATGCACACCCGTTGTACAAGCTGATGTTTATGCTACAGAACCAGACGGCAGCCATCAAACTGCATCCGAGCCAGGCCCGTCAACAAACTCGCTATTCATGCAACTGTCACACACAACACAACACAACACCGCGAGTGCCCGAAGGATCGTGTTGTGACAAATTACAAAGAGCTAGTTGTTGCCACTTCTATTTTAGTGCACCGTGTCTCTGCACGTGTGCAGGTGATGGAGATGCTGCAGCATCTCTGATGAGGTGTCAGAATCAAATATGTCAGCCAAAACGGGGAGAAAAAGATTTGCGGTTTTGTTTGAATAAATAGCACCATCGCTTTTCACAAGATATGTTCCAGATACGGTGGTTTACATGAGATGTGTGCAAACTGCAGTTCATCCACAGGATTGCTGCTGACGTCACTGTATTGAAGAGGCTGTAGCAGGCTCAGTCTTAAAGCTAGAGGAAAGATGCTGTTATCATAAGACCTAATGAATCCATACTGTGTCATGCTAGCTTGTTGGGAAGTGGGTTGCATAATGCTCCAAAGTTAGGTTAACATTTTGAGATGTTTGAAGGGGTTCCTTTACCTCTCACCTCAAGACATCTGAATGAATGTGGTGATATTACTTTTTTTTGCATGTAGCTTATATTTCAAAATAGGTGCATTTGAATATTTCTGCATATCGGGATCCCCAAACTGTCTTAGAATTGCATACATTGAGAAAGCTGAGACTTTTGTGGACCCAATGAGCCCAAAGTCACTGTATAAAAGGACCTGCTGTGACCTCTAGGATAATCACAGCTTAATGAAACTTTACAACTACAGACCTCGGACATTCAGAGGATGAATGTATTTGACTAGGGATATTGTTAATGAAGGGGT
Source organism: Leptoclinus maculatus (assembly GCA_032191485.1). Lineage (NCBI taxonomy): Eukaryota > Metazoa > Chordata > Actinopteri > Perciformes > Stichaeidae > Leptoclinus > Leptoclinus maculatus. Next base: position 42,776,012 of record JAVDOI010000001.1, on the reverse strand, counting down.
TTCTGAGCAGTTTACAGAACAGAAGTGGCATTCAATCGCTATCAAATGCTATTCTTGCAGAAATCTCTAAATGTCGAAAGTTGTTGATATCAATCACAGCATGACTTGTTCTATGGTGTTCCTCAATGTCTTGTTGTCTTAATTAATGTGGTATTTTGGAGGGATTTTCAAACTTTTTTTAATAAATTGTCGAGCGGTAAAAAATATGTAAAATTTCGCACAAAATCCCGGTAATAAGTGGTATTAACCCCAAAACGTTGCTGCAACAACTTATGAGACATAAGTGAGCGTGGGAATGGCCGTCGTATACTTCCATCATAATATGCTAAGGCTAACCCTTTAACACTCAATTTATTTTAATTGATTAGTTATTATTATTTTTTTCTGATTCATGACTATAACATCTCATGACTATAACATCTCTAATTCATCTTCAGGTTTTACAGCTTTCAGATGATGTACAGCACTTCTATGTGGCATCTACTGTTAACCTGCTATCTCCCTCTAAAGATCCACAGCCCCCCCCCCCGGGGGGGGGGGCTGTGTCTATGTTGGTCCCCGAGGGTTAATGGCTGCCTGAATATGCCGGCATATGAGAGGAACCGTAGCAACTGTGCTGTAATAGGACCATGTAACACTCTTCACACTCTGTGTTTGACAATGACAGTTTGTCAGTGGTGAAGGCACATTATACGTCCACCCACAGCGAGCGCTACAGCAGCGTCATCCTAACGAGCCACAGTGTCTCCCGTTAGTGATAACGCGAGCGCGTCTGCTGGGCTGAATGACGTGAGCCAGTTGGCCTCCCTATCGAGACCAAGAGTAAGCTAATCACCAGCACCGCCGTTAGCTCACCTTCAGTGTGTGTGTGTGTGTGTGTGTGTGTTGAGCACCGGTCCACCGGGTGCTCTCCTGTCATACCGAGGCCCAACAATCCACAGCCAGCAATTATTAGAGGTGACTGTGCTAATTAAGCAGAATAGCAAATGAAACCTGGGAGGCATCATTCATTACGGCGCCACACACACATTCAGACGTTTCAGCCTGTGACAAACGGCGCAGTGGGGAGACGCTCTCCTCATTTGTCAGCTTTCTCACATCGAGTTCCAATTTCCTTTCGCTCCTAAAACTTAGCAATCGGAAAGGCAGGAGATTGGCTCCTGAGAGGCGGCTCCATCCCCAGCATCCAGGGATGAGGTCGTAATGTGAAGGAAACGAGAGAAGTTAGAAGTTACTCTGCCACTAAAGTGAGGGATGCCAAAGTTGAGATAAAACAGGGGGAGAAATACAATCACCGGCAGAGTTGAGTCTATCGAGACGACCTCACCTAATGACTTGTTGCATGCTTGTGATATTTCACTCGCTGTATTCTGAGTGACTTCTCTGCAAATCCTGGTAAAAATAGTCTGTATACGTTTTGGCTTCGTATCAAGTACAAAACTGGAGTTGTATCCCGTGGGGAGCAGAGTTGGAGAGGCTGTGTCTCAATCAAAAGACACTGAACACACCATCAGCTTTTTTTTCTCGCGAGGCAGATAAGGCGACGATATTAACATTGGCAAGCCGTCTCCGAGTTGACGGACAGCTTTTTGTTATCGGTGGTTTTGAACAAAATGAATCACTATCTTATTATTCTTTTTTCTTTTGGGGGAGACAGCCGTGTGAGCCGCAGAAACCCATCCTGATGTCTCCAGTGTCCCATTTTCATTACAGTCATTTGTGCTAGCTCTGAGCAACTCTCTGCGTGTGCAGCAAGGAAATAAGCTCCAGCTCCTAAATCGCCAGAATCACAATCGCTGTGTTCGCCAACGCCAGAGTTTGATGGAAGCGGCCAGAAGGAGCCGTGTGGGAGGAGTGACACGGGTGAGTTTGTGGAGAGAGATGACGGGGCAGGCTGCAGCTTTTTTATCTTTTCTTCCATCCCGGTTGAAGTGGCAGTGAATGAAAACCTGAACCCATAGAGGGATTAAATCTGACCCCTTTGGTGAAAATATGCGAGGACACCAAACTCCAAATAACACAAGTCACTACGGTGACTGAATCTCTCTGCGACACGTGGAAAGCGAGAGAGACGCCGATCACAGCACTTCACGCCGATCACATATCCTGCAACCCTCCGAGTGCTGGTAAACAAAAAAAACGCCTTCCACTGAAGGCGTTTTGGAGCTGGGCTGACTCCAAAGCAACTGGTGTGAGAGAGAGAGAGAGAGTGAGCTTGGTGGTGAAGGCGAATGGCCTCGACCTGGCAGCGAGAACCCCCGCTGCATCTCTCCAGTCATCTTTTCTTTCACATTTCTCCACTCGCCTCTCTTTCACAGCCCTTACACGGACGGCGCTTAATATGCGCACAAACGCACGGGCGCGCTCGCACAAAAGGAGGCCATCTGCTGTGAGATGAGTCAGCGGGGCAATAATTCTGGACTCGCCTCCTCCCATCGTACCCGTCTTCGTCTGATTTCTTGGAGAAATCATTCACATTAAATCGATGGAAGGGATATGAAGAAGGGAGGGGAGGTGTGAGTTTTACACCCTTGTAGAGGGGCGGCGGTGGTGGGGGGAGGAGGAGGGGGGCGGACGGGCCTTTGGGTGATGCTGACATTTCGCCACAGAAAGGGATCCACACAGCTGTTATGAAGGGCTGTTAAGGAGAGGAGCATATTGTGCTGCAGCCGGATAAATGCCACCCGCAAAGGCCACTGTTTCCCTGTTTGCCTCTCAAGCAAAGTTGAAAAGGGCCTTAAAATATTAATAAACATTCCCATCAATAACGGGGAGCTGCAGTCATCACCACACACAGAGGGGCTCTAATGACCGAGAGGCTGAAAGGCAAAAACAAAACAAAAAAGCTCCACGGTTGGGGCCTGGCGCAGGAGGATGCTGCCTCTCCCCACAACAGTCAGGAGCATATGGGTACTTCAATTAGGATTGTCAGCGTGTATTGGCCTTTGCAAAATGCATCTTACCGCGTCCACCCACGTCGTCTCCCCCTTCCCCCCCCGGTCTGTCTGAGACGTCTGTGTCAACATCGCTCATTGAGGAAATTTGATTAAGTGATTAAAGGCGAGAGTCGGGGCTCGGACCGGCACCGCTCGATCGATAGTTCTCATAAGTCAACAAAAGTGAGCCGCTTTCTCGGCCGTTTGATTTAAGCTGCACGGGGACAAAGCGTCCGCTGGTATGCTGCCTTCACGTGGAGTCAGGCAGCTGCAGACGGCAAAACGAAACATGACGACGTGTTGCTGTGGTGATACAAATGTATACAATTATTTAGTGTCTACTTCTCTGTGTAATTGTTCTAGAAATGCACACAGCTATGAAATGCAGATTTCTCTTAATATTCTATTGCAAACTTAAAACAGCTTTGCTACGTGACACCCGCTTGTAAATTCTGTCGTGGAGGACGGCAATGGTGTTGAATTATTTTGGCTTTGGCGGGCCGTGCCATTCTCCACTGGCCTCGCCTAATTTGACCATCCTGCTCTCGTCCACCAACGTGATATCCCGTCTGCCATCAGCCGTCTGCCTGACTCCATGTGAATGCAGCATTACATGTGTGCGTTGAAATATTTGAAGAAAAAAGAGCCCTCTGTAAGGAGTTGCTGCAAAATAAAGAATCCTGAGCTGCAGCAAAAAACTAACAAAACAACCCTGTTGGTGATATCTCAATTTCCAACCACTTCCCCCCCCCCCCCTCTACTTTAAGCATATCATTGCAACATTAATGCGGACGACTGGCATGCATTTGTAATTACTCCTTAGATAACGAAGGTCCTAAATGTTTTCATTCTGGTGCAGCCATGGTGCAGAAAATGAGACATTAATACCAGGATATTAGAGTGGAATTGAATTTCACAGAAAAGAAAAAAGAGCACAAAGTTATCCTCTCTCGCTCTCGCTGGGTTACGCCTGTCAAGGCCTGATGAAAGGCCACGAAGTTGAAGCGTCCACCAAAGAGAATCTGGCTTTTTAGGAAATTAATTGAGCTGATCCTCTCTGCACATGTAGGCTTTCAATGAAACTACTGAGAGCAAATATTAGCATTGGGCTGACGGACGAGATTGATGGGAGGCAGAGGGGGAAACGTGTAGGTTTGCATGTGTAAAGTGTGCATGTATGTGCACGTGTGCTTGTGTGCGAAGGCTCCGCTGACAGAACGGAGGCACGCTAAGAATCCCGTGTGGAAGGAACCCGTGCAGAACCACGCTTCATGCCAAAAACAAACCCACGGCCGACCTGATTTAAAGGATACTGTTTCAGAGCTCCGGGGTTTCTCCAATAGCACGCAATTTATTTCGCATACCGCAGCTAATCTGAATGTTCCATCTCATTCCGCCGTGTTATCTCTTAAAGCACTGCATCTGTTCTTAGTGTGTTGACGCCCAGTGAGCGCGATAAACCCCCCCCCCCCCCCTACTTCGAGTGGGAGACGGATGACAGTGTTTTCATGGGGAGAAAATCACCTGCATTAGCAAAACCAAAGGCCACCGTCGTATACAATGAACCCCCTAAGAGCTGATACCGTGTGTGTGTGTGTGTAGAGAAAGAAAGAGTTGATAACTTAAGTGAGAAGAGAAACCACAGCGCTTCCTGTCAAGTTAACGGTGTCACCGTCATGTAGTGATGATGAATGTGCACTCAAATTAGAAACAGATCTGATGAAAATGCATGCAGTGTTAATTAAAAATCTTAAAAAAGCATGGAAATTAGAAATGTATTGTCCTGTGATTAGATTTGTGACTTGATTAATTAAAAGATTATATGCTTAAAATGTTGCTCTTTTGAAGAAAGCCGAGCCACGTTTTCTCACCAGCACATTCTATATTAAACCATTAAACCATTCATCCTACACATTAAAAAAAATACGCCATGTGTCGTCGGAGGTATCCAAAAATGAAGAGATCAATTTAGGGATGAGGAAAATGCATGTAAAATAAAACCGGTGTGATGAAACTGCATGCAAACTAAGAGAGATTGATGAAGTGTCAGACTCACTGATTAATTCAGAAGCAATCTGATTAAAAACTGTAACGGCTAATATCCTTAAAATAATCTCTCAACCTGCACAATTGCTTTTATTTAAAACACATGCAGTTCATTGTTTATCGTGATTACTTTTTGTGTCTTGGAATACTTCTTCACTTTGAAGAACTTTATATTTTGGTTTCCTTACATAAAGATTTTGGATGCTCGACGTTTGTTCTTTCTTACTCCGATATCAAGCCAAATAAATCTAACTTACTATCAGAACTAACATGTTAAATATGATAATACTTTGCATTTAGAGACCTTTCTGGTGGAGCGGCGTGTTTTCAAATGTCTGTCGTCATCTTTCATGATGGCATCGCCCTAAAATAAGTACATTTTGTGTGAATGATATTTAGTTTGTTATTGTGGTTCTATAAATGTAATCCATGGTGCTGTTAGATTGCTGCTGGACCGGCCCGTTGATACAGGTGCGGGACTCCCCTTTGTGTGCAGGAGAGCAAGTTAAAAGGATCAACTCCATCAAATACTAATTGAAGCTGAATATTTCGATTACATCTTTTTTCAATACATTTAGACTTTTGGATTGGGAACTGAGCACCGCGTCGCTCGCTGTGTTTGTTTGAGAGAGTGACGAAGAAACGGGTAAGAAACAGTGTACGATGGCAGAAAATGTGTCTGTAAGTTATTAATTATGAAAATTAAAATGTCAAAGTTATGAATGAAGCTTTTGCAATTCGGCACAGCCCTAGTTGTGGATATGATTTGGATATCGGGGATTAAAGATGAGATGAAAATGTTGAACGGAACGTGATGTGATGGTCGCGCCAAGGACAGACACATTATGTTTAAATGTTTTTACATAAGCACTTATTAAAACTCTTTTTAACTCCTAATTACAGAACTAAAGGTTCTACGATCGGACCATGTGAAAATAGAAAACAAGCTTTGTCACCAGAATCCGATACTTGGTGAACTGAAGGTTGTTTCACACAGTGTGGATGGAACTCTTGTGTCTGCAGCACCGGGCTGAGAGCTAGTCGGAGATGGATGTGTTTGTACATCAACATCTTGTTTTGTGATGAAGAGGATGGAGGTTAAGGGTTGGATCACGATATGAAAACAAGTCTGATATTACACGGAACAACTATACAAACCGATGAGTGTGTGTCTTTGTTTATGTGTGTGCAAGTGTGCCCGTGTTTAAGCAATATGTGCAAGAGCCTTTTGCGCATTTGTTATTGTGTTTGTGTGTGTGTGTGTGCGCGCATGCACTCTGTTCCTGCAGGTGTGTGAGTGTGGTAGTGCTGTCTGAGAGGTAAAGCCTCTGTTATTGTGTGTGTGTGTGTGTGTGTGTGCACACTCTGTTCCTGCAGGTGTGTGAGTGTGGTAGTGCTGTCTGAGAGGTAAAGCCTGTGTTATTGTGTGTGTGTGTGTGTGTGCGCACACTCTGTTCCTGCAGGTGTGTGAGTGTGGTAGTGCTGTCTGAGAGGTAAAGCCTGTGTTATTGGGCAGCAGCCCTGCAGCTCTCAGTGTGTGTATACAGTCAGAGGGAGCAATGGGAGCGACAGAGATTGCCACCACCTGCGGCTCAGCTGGGAGCTGCTGCAGAATGAGAGCTGAGGGGGAAAAAAAATCAAAAAAAGGGTGGGGGTATTGGAGAGGAGGTGAAAGAGGAGTACATAATTACACGGCAGAGCAGAAGCTCATCTCTAGGTACTCCAAGAACCCCCTTCTTTTCTACAGGACACACACACACTCCCTCCACCTCCTTTATGTCTTTGGGGGAAGACAATCCATCAGGCAAAGGTCAGTGTACACTCTCACCTTCACCACACCAGGTATACACACACACACACACACACACACACACACTCACACACATTTAAGGAGCAGGAGAAAATTACAAAGGAGATAACACCAAGAACAATGAAATGAAAAGCTGATATTACAAACGTATACTTATATAAGCTTTGATTGAAAAAAGAGAAAAAAATAGACTGTCGCCCAAAATAGATACATGTGCTATATGTACATGCTTGTGGCTCATCCAACTGTGAAGTGATGGCACGACATTGCAAGCAGTAGCTTTTGATCACATCCTTTGTATCTGTATGTTCACGACTTATTTGGGACAACATGCACCTCCACAGCAAATATACACCAGTATATAATCTTATTAAGTTAGCGATTAAGAAAATAAACGCTCTCTTCTCTCTTTTCTTTTTACAACCAGTGAAAACTGTTTATTTTTTGGCCACGTGTGGGCAGTGCAAACACTTTGTGAACACAGCATTGACATAGCATCATCTTGTAAGTTGACACGGTGAACTTGTTAGCAAATGGCAGACGTAAGTACTCACTCTTTTTGTAGCTCTGTTTTTAGTGAAGGAAGTAGTAGCCGCGGTAGTAGTAGTTTGCAGTTTAGTGGTCATTTTGTCAGCATTTTTTTATTCAGTCTTAGTCATGTCAGTTTATTTTTTACCATATTTAGTCAAGTTTTAATTAACAGAAAGTCTAGGCATTTTAGTTTGATCTAAAACCATTTTTACAGTAGTTTTAGTCAATGAAAACTGACATTTAAGTCTTTTTTAGTCTATATTATTGAACATTTCAGTCAATGTAGTCCAGCCCAAATATCACCTGGTTTCTTTCTCCACAGCCCTGTTGTCATTGTTAACTTTAAATGTTCACAAACACAATGAATACTAGTTGCTGGTTAGAACATGTTTAATGACGTCTGTTCCGTCCGATGATGAACATAGTTATAGTTTTGCTTAATGAAGGGTTTTTAGAGATTTCTCTGCCTTGCACTGCTGAAAACAGACTTCACACAGTATGCTATTGCAACCCAGCAGTGATAAGCAAAATACATGAAAAGAATAACAAAGGGAGCCGTTTTGAAAGAGGAGCAGTGAGGCTGATTCTAATGGAAGTACTTTGGCACAGGCCCGTCTGCAGACCTGTCCTGGCCAAGTGGGATCCGAGTGAACCTTTGAAAAAGCTGCCACGGTGTGGCTGCACACGACCGACCAATCGATGGATGCTACCCTGCTTGACAAATGACACGAGAGTCTGCCTGACGCTCAGTCACAGAAAAGAAATTGATCCTATCTGTGTGTGATTTCCCAAAGCTGCGAGACTGCTGTTTATGGAGACATCAGCGGGGCTTTATCGAGGGAAACAAAACAAAGTTGGAGGGAAACCGTAAAAAGCTGGCAAGACAACCGTAGTCCCGATGGGTCACACGTATTAAGGGATCAGATAAAGAGCTGACAACTAATGCGGCAGCAGCGGTGGTAGATCTTGATTTTATAAATGCACTTTCCTCAAAACAAAACCAGAATACTGAGGATAGACCAGGGGTGGGCAAACCTTTTGGCTCGGGGGCCACATTGAGTTTAAAAATTTGACAGACGAGCCGGGCCAGTAGCAGATGGATGGAGAGTGTTTGTGTGAACTAATGTAAATTACAAGTAAAAGCCATGACCTAAAAAGTAAAGAGAACTTACATTTAATTTCAGTGGGAACAGTGTTGTTGGTCACCCTTTTTAGCCAGTGCATCAACGTTTGGTGTCAGTTTGGTTGTGTTAATTCTCAGGACAGATCTGAGGTGTTCATCAGTTAACTGGGATCTGTGACGTGATTTGTTGGATGTTCATCACGCTGAACGTCTGTCTGCTCACACTCCAAACAACACCAGCATCCTCTGTGCCATCCTCCTAATGTTTGGAAACTTAACTTTGCTTAGTGAAGCATAAAACTCATCCAGTTTAAGGGAGTTGAACTTTGTTTTAAAACAAAAACGATCTCCGTCCACACGGCGTTTCAGCATCGTTTTCGAGATGATCTCCGTCCAGACTTACACATAAAGGTTTACTAGATTATGGTCCATAGATGTGGTCAACACACGTCTCTCACTCGTTCCCTCGGTTTCGTTGTTGTCTGTTCTCACTCGTAGCTCTGCTGGAGGCTGAAGTCTCTGTCCTACTGGAGAGCAATTCATGTTTTGTTCCTTTACATTTTATCTGCGGACTTTACAATAGTTGTGCAGAAGAAAATAAGCATTAATAAGGACAGGAAAGTCCTCCGTTTTGTGTCCATCACCCTCCCTATAGCCGCTAACCGTGACTTCAGACGGCCGCTTCGTAGGGCTGATCACTAATCGCTCCAATAACAGCTGCTTCCTCCATAATAATGCAGACTTTAACTGAACAACAGCTGCTAGTAAAGACAGCAAGGTCAGCAACACCTGTAATCAGTTCTCCATGTTAAATTAACCTGGTAGTCGATCGGTAATCAAGACTATTGTTTGTGAGCTTCCGGGTAAGGGTCACGTGATAGAGGTGTGACGAGACAGGGAAGGACACGTCCTGACTGCTAAGAACCAATCAAGTAGCGAACGCGGGTGTGGGCGTGATCTAGAGAGAATAGACCAGACCCCAGCAAAGGTCAACTGTGTCTGGAGTGTGCCATCTAGTGGGATCAACTGAAACGCCGGGTATTGCAGGAAAAAGGCGGCCTTTACTATAATTTGGACAAATTTGTACCAATATTTGACGGGCCGGATCAAAAAGCCCGTTGGGCCGTAGTTTGCCCATGCCTGCGATAGAACAACGTACTGTTGCCTAGAATATATCATATATGAATTTAAGTACCTTAAAATACTCCTCTATGACAATTTGCACTTATTTTGCAACCACATGTGTGTCAAGTCTCCTGCTTGTCTACACTTAGTTATCAGATACACGTGATGCACTTTCCATAGTGCAAAGCCCCCGATAAGTGAGACATTAAGTTCACTAGTTCAAGGCAGCACATCCTACAGAACCTCGGGGCTAGACGAGCACTTTTAATTATCCAGCTGACGTATTACTGCGTAGTATCTTAGTTACTCCCAGTATAAGGTGATTAAAAAGTGTCGTATCTTCAGTTTGGGCAAACAAAAGCTGAGGCCTGGTCGCCACTTTTAGAAGTTAACGTTGAACCCTGCAGTCAAGATTCCTTCCCATTTGTCTCTCACACAAACGCACCCATATACAGAACATACAGCAGGTGTTGTCAAGGTGTTTTATAACTATTCAGAACTGTCGCCTACATGTGGACCAGTACACAACTTAACCTGTAATGACTCCATATGTCTCAGGTTAATTATAAGTACTTTAACTATAAACCTTTTGCGGTTGAGGAGCAGTAAATTCCGTTAACGCGTCTCGTGTTTTTATTCACAGTGTTGTCCCGATTGGTTTAAGATGCATCAAAGAAGCATGCTTTTGGACATTTCACCACTGTTTGGTCATTGTTTTTGACATACTAATTATGATGACCTCTTCATGTGAAGATTGTAATGTCAGGCAGGGGTAAGCACGCTGCACGGAGGGATTAATGTCACCGAGCACTCTGGAGTTGGGAAGACAGCCATTCTTCATATGTAAATTGGATGGCTGAATAAAAGAAGACAAATGCCACTTCATTGAGCCGCAGTTCGCCAGAAACCAATAAATAATTCTCAAAATGAAAGAAAGCAGCGCGAAAAGATCATGCCGTTTTTATTATGAATATCCACAGCAATATTTTATTGTTATTAAAATCCTCTGGTTCATAGACGCTACCTCATATGCCCCTGAAGAGCTGTTTTAATATCCTTATAATTTAATATCCACAGCAGGATTCATTTTTATCTCTCTGTCTGACACGGCTCCCTGCAACTTATGTTCGGTGAAGGCAAATGTAGATGTAGTGCATCAAGTGACACTGTTGAATAATAATTTCATTGCAACGATATGAGGACATTTCTGTTTTTTATATCCAAAAGGGTGGGTAAGGATTCATATCTGCAGTCTAATCTCTCTTGAAAATGACAGGGGGGGGGGGTTTAGCATAATAGCTTCATGAGTTCACCGCTTGAATAGTTTTCCCCAACAGAGGGAAGGTCAACAACCCATTTGACATAATGGGATTTTAATTCCTCATCAAGACTATTTACATCAGTAATATTTACATACTACTAGTTTGTGGTAAAACAAACTAGACTACTGAGGGTTGAGCACGACTGTGACGGCTCAGTCTATGGTTTGTAATGTCAACATTTTAAAAGTGTGCATCTGTTTGGGAATGGCGGGGGGTTAGATTGAGAGTACTCGTGTGTGTGTTTAGGGGTGGTGACATTTAGATTTTCGTTTAACTGTTGGATCATGTTGGTCTATGACTGAACAGCTGCAGAGGCTTTCACAGATTTTGTCTGGTCTCTCGTTCACCTCGCACAGTGTGTGTGTGTGTGTGTGTGTGTGTGTGTGTGTGTGTGTGTGTGATGTTCACATCCATGCACGTACGTACTGTGCACACAGACCGCCAGATCAGACCCCAGAAAGGACAGCGGCAAAGTCAACAAAAACAAAAGTCTGCGTTTCTCTTACCGACAAAATTAACTTGATGATTTTTTTAATGTATACAACGGTTTGTATGATATTCACGAAAACCTTTTCCGACAAAAGCTCAGCAACACGTGTCAATTTCCAGTTGTTACATGCATCAAGTTTTTTCTATATGAACTTCTGTCTTCACAGGATAGTCGGGTTTACAAAAAGATCATGGTTTGAGTTAAAATACAGACGTAAGTGTCAAAAGAAATCAGCGTTGACTCGTTTCACACAGGGGTCACGGTTTTTGTTTGACCCATCCACCACCAATCCCACCCGCCCTATGTGGGCTTTTGCGATAAGGTTGATGATTATTTACATACAATTTGATTTTGTGGGATATCTACGAATCGCAGCTTATTATTTTCCGTAGGTATAGCTATGAATGCTGCATGAGAACAACCTGCCATGTTACGACTGGTCAGCGCTCACACACGCAGTTGTCGACGTGTGTGGACGACGTATCCTTACTCTGTTTTGGTGACGCATCGTTCCAAGATCCACGTTGGATAAAAACAAAATCAAAATAATGGTTTTTTTGGCCAATGAATTGGATCCTTTGCATTCCTGTTTTCAATTGAACTGTTTTCTACGACTGGTCAGACTGTCTCGGATCAAATACTGATTCTACTGCATTGTAACCAGTGGTAGTGCTTTTGTTGATGAGAGAGAAACTTTGGAGTATTAAAGGGACACTTGAAGATAAAAATAAGTATTTCATAGAGTTCTTGCTTTTCTCTGGTGTCTACATACAAACACTATAAGAAGGGTTCTTTTACCATTAAAAGGCACTCTATGAAGAGAAGGCTGAAGTGTCTCTCTGTGGTTTGAGTTAGGTTTCTAGGTTTCAGCAGCAACATGGATACTACAGTCGATTCTTCCACTTTTACTATGGATTTCTGAGCTCGGTGGGAGACAGAAAACATCCCGACACTCTCCCTTCCCTCCGCCACAGTGCATATTGCCACGGGGTGCCTTATTAAGAGATGTTTGGGAAAGAGGTTTTTGGAGAGTGCGTTTCAATTATTGACGGTCAGGGACTAGCTAAAGCATATCAATGCCAGAAATAAAAAGTAGGGCTGACAGGGAACAGTCCTATGTTCAATACAAACACACTCTCTACAAGCGCACATACTTTGTGAACTAAATCAACATATCGGTTGGCGGACTGGTTGATTTTTATCAGTGTCATGAATCGGTAAAGTAGCAGCAGTGCATTATAAACTGTGTATACATTTTGGATTCAATTGGATTCAGTTTTTTTTATGGCAAGCATTGTGCTGAGGTCCACTCAAACTGGAGACCCCAGATTTAAAAAATAAATAAACTGATTTGAAAGAATTGAAATGCGATGGTAAACCATTTTCAGTTTATTGTGCTTCTGCAGCATATCCAGACATGCAGGTATCGCATGGAATTCACAGAGCGTAAATCAATCGGAGGAGATCAGTTCTCTACATCATCCCAAGTGCTGCCCAGCCTCTGGTATCGATGCCCTGAGAGAAGGAGAACACGCCAGCAGAAATGTACTTACTATTCAATTATTTGTAATTTCTATGAGTATTTATTTCAAATTCAGTATAGAGCTGCAACGATGTATCGATTAATCGATCAGTTGTCCACTATTTAATTAATTGCAATCGATACATTTCAACAAATGGGTTTGACTAAAATCCTCTATGACAGTAAACTGACAGATTTGGAGTTGTGGACAAAAAAAAAAGACTTTTTACGACGTCATCATGGATTTTGAGCACCATTTTCGGACATTCTTTAGACTAAACAACTAATGGATTAATCCAAACAGTCATTCGCTGCAGACCGAGTTCAGCATGCTGACTTTGTTCACAAAAGACGTAATTAATTACCCCTAAAGCTTGGCATTTTGTGAACTACCTTTGCTTTGGATCATGAAATATTTGAAATCACTAGTTTGCAAACACAACTGTGTAAAATGTCGTTGTCTGTTTTAGCAAAGCCAATGTTTTCCCTGCAAAGTAAAAAGATGCTTTTATCTGGGGATGGGATCAACATGGGATCAGTTCCTTAAGGATGTACAGAATCTGTGCATATCAGACCACCAAAGGGCTCAGTGTAGGGCTGCAGCTATTGATTATTTTAGTTTGATAATCAAGTAATCTACTGATTATTTTCTTTATTAATCGAGTAATCGTAAAATGCTTTTGCTTTATTAAGGAGCAGTAGTAAATATACAAAAGAGAAAATTAAACAAAACTAAAAAATGTACTTCAACATTTGTATTGCAGAAATTGCATAGGACTATATTATCTGTCAAAACTAATAACTAATATACTAAACATTAATTTAGTGGACATGTCCCATATTTCTTTCTAGGTTTCTTTTTTCACCACCATCCTGTAAAACTATTTCTAACGTCCTGAAGTCAGTGTAAACATGTCAACAATTCTAAATGTTATCCTTTCACTTTTTGTCCTCGGTTGTGGTTATTTGAATACAAACGCACAATTCAAGTAACAAGGTAATAAATGATTGTATTTGTAATTTGATATTTGCTTTGATTAAAAACCATCTTGGCATTAGAAGTTGTAATTGTGCATTATAAGCCGCTTAGAGCTAGTGCTAGCAAGCTAAACACATCATTAAACAGTTCATTAAACGAAACCTTGGTGCAGAGAATTTGCACCGATGATTTTAAGTAATAGAGTTACTGGAGGAATGGTTTCGGCCCCGGCTCAGTCTAATCTATAATGATAACAGGGCTGAAGAAAGAGAGCTATCATCGAGCTCTGCCACAGCGGATGTGGCCGGTGTCGTTTCTCTCTCCAGCGGTGCTCATCTCAGCATCAGGAGCGGCTCCTTGTCCTCACGCGGCGACCACCAGGCGGGATATCTCATTAGATCACACAACAGAACAATAAACAGTTCTCCGCAGTGATGGGGCCAATAAGGTGCTCAGCAAAGCGTTGCCGCCCGACTCGCATCCCAGATGCCGCTCAGCGCCGCCGGCCCGTTAATGGGAGACAGCGGCGTGTTCCGTGATTAGGCGAGGCAATGGTGGGTGACTGCCTCTGGGGGCTGTGAAAGGGTTCCGTTGGAGGGGTGGCGTCCGTGGAAGATGCTGACGAAGCCTGATCCAGTGCTGCACGTTTACAAACAATGAAGAATCGTCCAGACAATGCGCTTGTGCATGTGCTTTTCCCCCCACATGAAGACGAGAGACGCCATAGTCTCTCGCGCGAATAAGGTGGTTGATGGGATTAGAGTGAGAGATGGTGATTCATTTCCTGACTTTCGGCACAGCCACTCTGGATTCTCCTGGGGGGGGGGGGGGGGGACTGCAAAACCCGTATTGTACTGGGGATGCTCACAGAACCCAGCTGCTAATGAAATGAGAGCTCCTCTGAGAGGGTGTTTGCAGGCAGAAATAAGGACCAGAATACCTTTACCTCACATAACGTTGGTTTGAGGGCTTGAGGGGACGGCCTTTTAGAAAGCAATTCTCTTCTGGTGATGTTTGATTCTTTTGAAGAACTGGGTAAAACTGGAATCAATAGCTGGGTGTGTTGGTACCAGACATCAATGTTTTAGCATAAGTTCAGTCAGAACGTTACTTTACTCTTAATTTCCTTATTCCATCGGATCTCTGCCGCTTTTCTGCCAACTGATGATCGTCCTGGCTAAAGGGTATTTAGACTTTTACATCACCTGCTATGTCTCTTTGATGAATGTGGGCATGGCCAGAGTGTCTGAAGGTAGTAGTAAAGTCTTTGAGAAAGTGACTCTACTTCTCACTTGATTTATTACCTCAGTAAATATTGTAAACATGAGTTTATGGTTTAAACCGCTAGTTTCAAGTCTTCTTCAATACAACATGATGCTCATTTAGTAAATGATGGTCCCTTTAGACTACAATAGACCATATGCTTTATGGCGGGGCTGCCTTTGGATTGACAGGTTGGTACCACGGCGTTGTCCCATCTGTGAGGTTGTTCGTGTATTCGTCGTAGATCTTTAACCCTTTCACAGGGTTTTCAGTTCATAAACGTTAATTGTAACATTTTCGATCGCCTAAAAATGTTGTGTTCAGCATTGGATTGTAGTTGGCTTCACCCTCTTTCTGGCAACTTTCTGGTTGCAAAAAACCAAGACGGACACAGAAGCAACCACTCGCTCACGGATGTACACACAAGACCGATAGCATGATCCTCCTGATAAAAACTAACAAACAAAAGTTTGTGAAAAATGCGACTCATCAGATTCACTAAAGGCAACATGCATGGATGGAGCTCGTGACCATTAAATGATTTGTCTGCCTGACCGACTGCAAGGCTCCATTCTTTACCAGAACAAAAAATAATCTCTGACATGAGTCTGAAATGTACGGAAGATGTTCGGAGAGAGGCTTGAGATTCTAAGTGAACTTGGACAGACATTGTAATACAGTTGTGTTTAAAGGGTCAGACACTTCTAAACATCACGAGGTGATTAAGCCTCTGTGTGTAGCATTGATTCGGTGTGTGCTTCATCCCCGTACTGTGGTTTATGGCCTTGCCTCAAAAACTGTGCTGTGGAGCAGCTCTGCAGGTTCTGGCAGGAGAAATGACGTTAGATGTCAGAGGGAAGGAACAAATGACCAATTATTTGACTAACATCAGTTCCAGGCAGGAAAATGATGAGGTTAAAGCGATCGTCAAGTCATCTTGGGATATACGAAAGGTAGGAATGCTGGCAGTGCTCATGGTTGAGGTCTGGTTCAGGCCTCAAGATCCCGAGATCCTTTGACTCAAAGTGTTGCAGGTTCATACACAACAAGGTGCAGGCATTCTGTTACTCTGGGTTCCTGCTCACGTCGCTCTGAAAGGACATAAAGGAGTGGATCTTCTTGCTTAAACAAGCTCTGCAGCGACACAATAGATCCTGAAATTGCATTAGGTGAATCCGAGCTCAAGAGTATAACTCAATAGCAAAGTGGCAGCAGTGAAACAGTGAGACAAAAGGAAGCTTTCTTTTCGACTTCAATAACCAAGTCAGCTCAACATTTAGAAATAAAGTCGGATCCGGGGAAAGAGGAAGTGATATTTAACAGAATAGGACTTCATCACAGTGACTTAAACAGCATTTTAAAGAGTATTGGTAGGCATCCAACTGGTCTTTGTGATAAGTATCAGGTAGAGGAGTTAGTAGAGCCTTGTATTGTAGTATTTATTATGATCATAATTGATTATAGTTTTGACTAGGCAAACAGGATTAAAGGTATAGATTTTATCTTTAATCCAGTCTTTGAAGCTGAGGGAGGCAGGAATGCTCCGAAAGCGCTAATTGTCAACTAGGAAGAAGAAGAAGCAGGAAGTGTTGGTTGTCACGACCATTTAATTCCAGGGAAAGCATTGAAGAAGAAAGACAGAGAAATTTAATGTCTAACTCAGGATTTAAATAATAAACTACAGCCAAACTTAATCAATACTCAGTGTTTTTATTTTAACAAGGGAAGGTTGAAGATGGTGATTATTATCCAAAGCGAGACTTTCTGAAATATAAGCTCATGGATTCACGCTCTCCTGTTCCCCTAATCCGTCATATGTTTCCCCTTTCACAAACCGCATATGTCATTTGGATGGGAACGTAATTCTGCTGTATCCTCGGTACTTGTGTTACTCTTATTATGTAACAAATGAGATATTCAAAGAAGCATCTCCCAGTGAAATAGGACCCTTGTCTAATGGCAATTATCCACTTTGGAGAAACAGCCCCATTCAACGCCTCTGTCTGCCTGTTTCCTTATAAAAGACCTGTCATATCATGACAGACCCGGCAATCATATCTCATCCCGCTGTGCATAGGAAATACATCCTGATGGCTCAGTGAGCCTCCATTAGTTTTGATTACCAGCTCCATTATCATGTCTAAACCCACTTGTCTACAGTCATATCTTTGCCCTGTTACCATTGGCCATTTCCATTATGGAATCAGCGTTTTCCCACGATACCCTATATATAGTATATAGTCCAGCTACTGTGTAGAGTTCATTCATTATATGAATTATCCTAGCAAAACAAAACCCCCACGAGGTTGTTGCGCTAACAGGCCATGGACCTCAGGGCTCAGGAAACCTAGACTGCAAATCTGTGAATGCATAGATTTGATTATAGGTTGAGCAGGTGAATACATGGAATTCTCTCTCCGATCCTATGCCAGTTTAAATTACTTTTATTCTCAAGAGATTCTCGAAAGACATTCATTTGGGGAACATATGCAGGGACAGGATATTTGCAGGGTGATTAGAAGAAATGCACTTCGAGCCGGTTTAGAAAGTAGCCGAAATGATGGAATAACTTTGGACTGGCTTCCTATCTAAGGGGACTTTTGTCGGTGCCAGTGGTAAAGAAACTAAAAAATGCAACTAGAATAACATGAACATTCCACATAAATATCGGAGGAGGTTTTTTTCTAAACTGTGCCCCCAGGTCTTGAATACCACACCACGGGTTGTATTTGCTCTGATGCTGAGCTGCCCTGCTCTTCGAAGCCTTCGCCTCCTCCGAAGTCCTGCCTTCTGTTCACTGGTACTGTTTGTTTCCCACTCCAGGCTCCGACTATGAGCTGCCAACTGCTCGTCCTCCCTCCCTCCCTCCGTCTCCTACAGTAGCTTCCTGTGTTGGACGACGGCCCGGTGTTTCCGAGCTTAAATAATGTGCATTTTCTCTCTTGAATCCCCGCTTCTGAAAAGTGGAGCAGACTCCTCACCTGGAGACAGAAGAGCCCTTTCAGTCCGTTCCATCCAGGCAAACGCCAGCGCTGTCTGCTGTTTTATTTACCAGCCTGCCTGAATTATTCAAGACAATTTAGCCGTGCTTCAGTCAGTTGGAGAAAATGACAAGCTGTATTATAAGCCAGGATGCCCTCAAAAACCTGATGAATAATACACTGTAAGAGGAATTTATCTCTTTAAATAAACATTGGTGTGAATCATTTGGAGCGCGCACTGTGGGGCCCGAAAAAACAAACACGTCTCACGGTGTCTCACTCCGTGGCGATCACATCTCCAGGAAGGAAGCACAGCCCGGGGAGCTGCAGCGTTTGGTCCGTGAGGAAGCTAATATCCGAGTATTAGACAGTGGGCTGAGCTGAAAGCCCAATAAATCTCCCTTTTTTTTTTAAATCGCCCAAATTGGATTCTGTGTGTGGCTTCTGTGCTGTAATTATTATGGCGGTAATAAGGTGTGCACTCTCAGAGAATTGGCTCATTGTCTTGGATTCACGGGCTTTATTTTGCAATCTTCAATCTCGACTTAGTTAGAAATGCACACGTTGGGATGAGATGCATAATTCAACCTCCTCCGTTTTATTATTTCAGGTAAAAGATGAATTCTTTATCACATGCCTCCCAGTTTTGAGTCTCCTCCCCCAAATAGCTCAAATGTACTGCGTGGTCCCGTTTCCTTAAAAAACCCCGTCTCCCAGGGAAGCTGTTAATGAGGTAGCACTCTCCATCTGTCACTCAGCGAGCTGAAAAAGATTAATAAAAAAAAGTCCTCGGTGGTGATTGTGCCTTGATAAATATGTCATCAGCTGTCCGTCCCTTCCTCGCCTCCCATCCAATTTATTTATTTTTTGCTCGTAATTGATTACTTGCTCTTCCGCACCATGTGAGTTTCAAATTACAGTTTTGGATTTTTTTTTTGCAGTGCACTCCGTGAAACACCCCATTCACTTAACATTAACTCACAGCCGTGACTCATAAACAAACTTTCGGAAGCGCTCGTGGTGGAAGCGCCGCTGACCTCATTTCCTCACTTTGCCACTCAGGTTTTTACACTCCTGCTGCTGCCGCCATCAACACCACTAATGCTGAACCTAGCGCCGCCATCTTATCAGTGAGTGCTTAAACGCCCGCCACCTGTTCCTCTGACAAGCCTGAACTCACTCTTCACCTGAAGGTTTCAATGGCATTGCGTGTCGGTGCAGAGCAAACGCACCGGCTGCTATAAATAGACCTCTAGTCAGCCCCCTTGAGCTTTACGGGTCACCGGCTGCTTCTATCGATCGTCAGAAATTACAGGGAGTGAAAACACCAATGCCAAGACGATGTCTCTGTCTGAGCCTTGGCGATGAAGTTGACCTTAAACTAATGCCACATGGATGGAGCCGGGGAAAAATGGGACAACAGTGTCATCTCTCCCGATTCTTTCAGATTGATTTATTCTGCACTAAAAGCATATTTTCCCTATAGGCTGCCCACTAGCACTCGCCTCTTAACCGCTCGTAGAGATCTCTTCTGGAGTGGCGCACTCGAGGGGGAGCCGACGGTCGGACGAAGGCCAGTCGTGACCAAATTCAAAACAAGCAATCGAATGGCAAGAGGTGCGACACAGGCAACCTGACCTTGACCACATCACACAGGATCATAATTTTCCACAAGGGTGTAGAGCGCTGGGCTGGTGAAAGGCACAGAACACTCAGTGGTCCTTTGTGGCTGCGAGTAATAGGATTGGCCGCACCGCATGCTGTATATCAAAGTAATCTGAGACCAGAATGAAATGAGATTGATGCAATCTTCCCAGGGTCCCTCTTTAGGTTGACAGAAAAGCTCTTCGAGCACTCAAACTGAGATTAGCTTTTCGTCATGTTTCTTTCACTCATTCCTGCTCGTCAGTAATGACATGCCAAACTTCCATTGGAGAGTTACATGTTCCAGAACCCCGAGTTGTTTCCTTTCAGTAACAAAGAGCATTTAGCTCCTTTCATTGCTATCAATGCTGCCTGCTGATGTTGGGTTTTTATGGGCACTCTTGTGAAAAGTGAGTTTGGAGAGCTGAAAAAAATGTGAATGTATGTACTTGTCAACACAAGGCCTATTGACTTAACTTTATCAGAAAGTTTGACAGGAACCACAAAAGGTCTCAAAAGCGAGCCAATTGTCTGAAGTAATAATCTGAAGTAATTGAAGTCATAACTAGAGATCTGCACTCAGGAGAGTGCAGATCTCCGCCAGCTGTGTCTGCAGCGACCACTGTGGTATAGTGTGATTGAATGAACACGGCCCACAATTAGCTAACCCCCCGTCTAGAAACTAATGGCATGTAAGGCGCCGTGAACCATGCTTCAATCAAACTTCAAAACAACTGGTGACAAATGCAGGCATTTGGCTCAAAGTCATACAATCTTGCCAAAAACGAAATTAAAAACCACCAAGCTGTCTGCCCGCGTACTGGTACTGGTAGTTCCTTTAGTTGTTAGCCAAACACAACCTCCTAAACAACAAAACTGAGCCGGTACAGCAAAGTGTGTACTGGTAGTTCTGTTAGCTGTTAGCAGTTAGCAGAACACACCCTCCAAAACAATAAGAGTGAGCAGCAGCCGAGAGGTACGCAGTAGTGTGTGTACAGTAGTGTAGTTAGCTGTTAGCAGTTAGCCAAACACACCGTCCAAAGCAATAAAAGTGAGCGGCAGAGCAGCAGCCAAGAGGTATGCAGCAGTGTGTAAACGGTAGTTCAGTTAGCTGGTAGCCAAACCCACCACACGGACACAGATGGACGCACGCAAACATGCGAGCGATCGCAGGACTCTCCTGGTGCTGATGATTAAGTAATCAGTGGGTGTAATAGCCATGTGAGCGGAAAAGCCATCAAGTAACAATGATAGCTTTTCTTGCCTCCCCCTCTTACTTTGTTGTTTTTCACCACTCCACAAGCTGCAGATGCATGCAACACTGTAAGAGACCATCTGCTTCAAAACCACCTCTCTTTTCTCTCCCTGCCCTCTTCGCAGGTATCTTTTATCCCTTTTTACTGAATTAATGCAGCTCTCAGTGCACACAGTGCAGGCTCAGGCGTCAGCATCTGTTGGTGGGAGGCTGCTTGGCTACTGGGTCCAAGAAGGAGTGGATGCAAGGCGAGAGCTACCCACCAACAGCTAGCAAAAAATTTGCAAACTTTCATGTAAACTTTGAGGATATGGATGTTTTCAGTACCAAAGTGTTTACCTGAAAAGTGCCAACAAACGCCATATGTTACGAAAGCTTTCTTTTCCCCCGAGCTCTGATGACGTCAGCTGTAATAATTATGAAGGAGAAAAACAAATATGCTATAGCTAAAGTGTCTGCTGCCATGTTGTGTACGCTGGGATGTGGCCTACAAATAGAGAACTGCGTTGGGTAAATCCTCCTGGCACAGCTCTAGAAGCTGGATGTTACTTGGCTACTGTACTTTAACAAGATATTATTATTAGCTCTGATGGCGGCTCAGCATCACCCAAAGGTCACAAGCCGTTTAAAGGGAGGATTGCTTCAAGGCTATTTCGGTTAAAAGGCGGGGAGTTGGGGATGAAGATGGAAGACGGAGGCGGCTGCTGATGAAAGAATGAGGGAAGAAGAATGCTCTCTGATGGCTCATTGTTCACCGGAAATATAGATCAGAGCTTATTGCTCTACATTCTGCATCAGTTGATAAATTAACAACGCCATACACGGCATCTGCAGGTGTTTGAGCACAAAGCAGAATATATACCAAATATATAAAAAATCTAAATAGTTTGTTACTCAATTTTCTTGACTCTGTGTCTCTTTATAGCCTTAAACCAAAACGGGTACTTAACAGCAACACGTGTGAAATGCTTGACTTTTCACTCACAACAAAAGACTCACTGGATGGAAGCTATTGAAAATAAATGATTATGAAGCAGTCGGTTCAGACACCGACTCAATTTCATCTAATGCACTTGCATAAACATTGTATCGGACCAATTACACGGAAACGTTTATGACGGTAAACACGGCGCGCGGGGCAGAAGGTGTTTATTCAGATGAAAGCGGAGAATGCGCCCGCTTTGGCTGAAGGCATTCGGCTGAAACGACGGGAAGAAATCCCCGTCCTGGGGCCTCCGATCCGAACGGAAATGAACCCCCACACAAGATGTGTGTGTGATGTGCGGAGCAACGGAGCGTGGGAATCGGAGGAGATTACGAGGGTTGCTCGCCTTATCAGCCCCGTGTTTAAAAAGGTAGAGAGGGGACTCGTCTTGTGTGGATGGAAGGGCACCAGAGCTGTAAGAGCAGATAGACGACCCAGCGCTCTACTCGCACGCCTCGATTTAACCCTGAAACTATTGACCACGAGGCACCACTGACGAATAATGATGGCACAACAAAATACTCCTCAATGGCAGATGTTTTGATAATAAAGAGGCCCTTTTCTAAAGAACATCTTTCGACAAAAACATCTAATTGTTTGTCTCCTCTACCCATGGGTAACATGTTTGTGATGTGACACACAAAGCAACAGAAATTTCAGTCCATATAAAACCGCAGCAGGTGTTTTATATTGTACATTCATGTTCAAGTGTTAAGTACCTGCTGTGTCTTCAGAGAAAGGTGCAGAATACTACATTGTTCTCCCAAATGTCAATATAAATCTAAAAATAATCATTGTTTCACAATATATGTACTTGTTAGTATTTGTTAGTGTTTTGGGTTTTTAATGGAGGGCTTACAGTTGTACGAGCAGTCAATTGTGATGCACGTGTAGGTGAGGGCAGACCTTATCGAATGATTTAGTTTTGAATCGACAGATCTGTAAAACTGAATTTCTCCACAAAGAATCGCACAAAAGCACCACTTTAAATCTTGTAGTGCCAGACGTATGTTCTCAAGTTTCTTGGAAATAAGTCATTTAGCATAAAAACAACTCGTCGACCAAATAAACCTCAGCCTATACTGAGACCAAACCATTAAACCCAACTGAGTTTCTCCACAAAGAATTACACAAAAGTACCATTTTAAAATCTTGTGTTTACCAGAAATGTGTTTCTTGGAAATAATCCATTCAGCATGAAAAGCCACTGAGTCGACTGAGACCAGACCAACCGGTTAGTCGACTAATGGACTAAGAGGGGACAGCCCAAGTGTAGGTTACACGATTACATTGTTTTTATAAAATGCTCATAATTAGTGTGAACCTGCAGTTCTACTAGATCCTTCCCATGTTTCTGACAACTATTCATCGGGCCAAAGCCGCAGGCTGTCCCTTTAGTTTGAGCCACTCTGGTGACTCCATGCATTGCTTACAGCTGGTGTTTAAGTGCAGCAGTCACATTCTCAGAAGTCTTCTTTGAGTGTGTGAAGTAACATGGGATAACCTCACTATTCCAGGAGTGGGAAGACTTCTTAGTTTTTTTTTCTCCTCCTTTAACAGATGACTTGAAAAACCACAAAAGGGGGGTGTTAAATATTTTAGCGCATATCTCTCTGAGTGGAAAGGGAAGTTTGAAGCAATGACTGCTGATTAACCTTCATTTTCATAATAAGTGCAAGCCGAGCACATACTGCATGGTAACGGCTCCGCAGAATGCAAATGAACTCCAGTAAGAGCTCCTCAGTTCATCGGAGCCACGCAGGGGAATGCCAAGATCCAATTCATAACTTAAGAATTAGTGGTGAAACAACACTGCCCTCTTTTCTTTTTTGCCTGGAAGCTGAGGCAGAACGCTGACACGAGTGCATCCTTTCAAGCTCCTCATGTAAGCAGACCGGGGTTGCTGCAACAAAGCATGCCGTTTCTATGAATTTGTGAATTTGAATATGAATCCACCCCACAGGAAAGTCTGCCGCCATGCTGGGAGAAGAACTAATAGCTAATGCTGGCAGAGATGCACGGCACCCATGCACAAATAACATTTGTTCAGCAGGGGATCAGTTGTGAATTGACAAAGCTGGGGCTTCTGATGTTTGGGTCCTAAAGTTACCTGCTGACAATAAGTCAAGGAAACCAAATCCTCAGTGTTTACCAATAGGCCTGCACCAGTTTGACAATTTCATGGTTCGATTACCGTCTCAGAAAATATTATGGAATCACGGTATTCCACAAGTTATCATTTATTAATTACACTTCTTAATTAATACTCACTTATAAATATTATTATTATTATTATTATCAGTTACTATGATCCTTAATGGACTTAAAATGTTATATAACTGAAGCATGTTAGCTTACATGTTAGCAGCACTGTAGCATGTTTATATTAATAACCAACTAATATTAATAACTAATATATAATGTAGGTGAATGTGCGTCTGTACCATTAACTTGCACACTAACTTTTTCAATACGGTAGATACTGTTCATTTTAATACCCCAGGATACCGTTACAACCCTATTACTGATGCATGCTGGGATACGGGTTCGGGACCCACAGGTGAGTCGCAGAGGATTTTGTTTGGGTCATCAAATACATTTGCAGAATTTCTTCCTTAGACTTTTATTCAACATGTATGACTGCAGTACACCTTTGAGCCACATGAGGGAGCCTGAATGTTCGTATTGCTCTGATAATTGTAGCCGCCAGTACTAACAACATAGCATCTAACATGGAAGGCTAGCGTACATTCTGTTTATCTGCTGAATGGAGCACCTAAATGCATTTAACTGGCCTCATTCATAAAGTACTTAACATGTAAAGGTTTTCAATAGTACATGCAAATAACAAAGTTGCTATTTATCAAACGTATATATCTCTTTGAAAATGGCTGGTTTACCCTTTCAGGATAGTATAAAGTGATGGAGGAAATGGCAGTACAAATGGTCAGGAACATTCCATGACGCACAAATTGTTTCATCTCACGATTTATAGATAAGGCCTAATGTGAGTCGGGTCGCGATGGTTTGTCATTTTTTAAGAAGTTGGTCCCTAGAAAAACAAAAGGTTGGCATATATATGAAAATACACACGCACATGTTTTCCCATCACATTATTGCTAAGATTGCAGCAGACCCAATTATAGCAATTAGAAGCTTTCTACTCCTAATATTTGGAAGCCTCTTGCTGGTATAAAGTTTGCACCTGTCACTAAACGTCACCACGTATCACTTTCCCCCGTCCGCCTTCGGTAACACACTTGCAGATCACAATGCCTCCAAGCTCAATGAGATGAGGCCCACTTGTCACACCGAGACCAACTGGGAACCACTCCCTCTGCTGGAAATGGAGAAAAATCTCATTTTCCTCCTCCTTATGTAATTTGTTAATGTCTCATCTTCAGGCAAGAATCAGCATATTGCATGCCTTTTTTTTTTTTTGCGCCTCGGCGACCCGTGATTCACTGCTGAGTCACGCAGCCCGGGCTTACTCAAACGTTCCCGGGCGCGATCGAGCGCCGAGACGTGTTGTATTTTCTCCTCATTAGTACGCGCCGGTGAAGGGAGCCGAAACATCAGGAGGCCCGGTCCGAGGGTGGGCTGAGGAGCGGTTGTTTACTTTTTTTTCCTAGTTAGAGGCTTAGAGAGGGGGACAATAAATAAATACCTCCAATTTACCAGAGGCACTGTAATGATCCAGGTGCAGAGCGTGTCTGTCCTTTTCCCACTGGCTAAATATTGACTGTGCTTGATAGCAGCAGATGGGCTGAGCGGTGAATGCAGGCTGTGCTGGAAGGAGTGAGCGAGTGTGCGAGCGACATCTGGTCCCTCCCAGCGCCCAGTGGACCTGGTTGCTACATCAAGCCGCCTCATTAGGACTAGCTGGGGCTTTAGGAGCATTCTGCCACTCAAGCCACCGCTCTAGTGCTTCTCTCTCTCCCCCCCCCTGCAGCAAATCCCTCATTTGCCGCCGTGCCAAGGTTGAAGGACCGTACGTACGCTGCTATGTGTTGTGTCGGCAAGATTTTGCACAATCCCGACACCCTATTCATACTTTAGGGCGATTTCATTTTTAGCCAGGAGAGAATCATGACGTGGTCGCTGTCCAGAATTTCTGCAATCAACTTTGGCTCACAGCTGGCTCTCAGCTAAGCGTCCGGTGGGATGTGGCTTTATACAACCCAAATGACATTGAAAGTAAAAATGTTCCTGCTTCCACAGTAAAGATAGTGTCTTTACGGACGCCCTCCATTCAGTCCTTCTATGCATTTACAGGGTTGCCATCACGTTAACTAAATGATAATCAATTCTGGCAAAAAACTAAACTTAAATGTGTAACATGGTTGCAATTGCTGCCAATTTCTAAAACAAAAAACAACCAAATAAAATAGAAAACCTCTGCATTAACTTCCATGCAATTACTCCTCTGCCTATGGAAAACTAAGTATTTCATCTACAGTGCATTTAGAATAAATAAATAAACATCACTGCAATTTATTTAGTCACAAATTGCAATATAATCTTCCAGGGAAAGCTGCATTGAGTCCTCACAAAGTACCAGGTCATATATGTTCTGTGGTGAATGGCTGCGATGGCAATGGCCCGGATTCACTGATTTCCACTCGGAGTAAAGAGTCATCCATTTCCCTGATGGCTGTGAAGAGCGCTCATCTCAGCGCAGCCCGCTCCTCTGCCGGGCTCCGGTTCAGCGGCTCAACTCGCCTCTCCTCGTGGGAAGGGGGGGGGGGGGGCAGGCAATCATCTGCAGCAACCATCTACTTATCACGGAGGGCTGTTTGGATTACCGCGCCGCGTTCAATGGCGAGCTGCCATATGATGGCTATCGTAATCCACTACACGAGTGGCGGTACACACTCTGCGCTGCCTCGCTCATTTCAACCCCGGAAACCCCCTCCCTCAATCCCAGCATGCAGCGCAAATTGTCCTGAGGGATATGGAAAAGGTGGTGAGAAACCAAGGATGTACATTGTGCTTTAATCTTGAGTCTTTTCCTCATCTGCCGCATGCTGTCTGCGGCACTAGACACTTTAAAGCTGAATTGCACTGCATAGTGGTTAGAATAGTCCTGAAACCAATCATCAATAACCAATAAAATTCACCGGCCATGTGCTTTTTTCTTTTTTTAAGCTCTCTGGGCAATAAATGGAACCATCAAGCTGTGGCGGAGCGGGGCAAGTCATTTGCAGTAAGCTTCAAACTGGCCGGAGCGATGGGAAGGTGAGGCGGTCGAATCGCATTTTCTCATTTCAGTCCGCGGCTTCGAGCTGAAGTCCTGGCGCGATGAAAGAGTTACTTTGGGGCACAGAGTGGGAGGACGCACTCAATGCAACACCTGTGCAATACAAGTCCATGCGATACAACGGCCCCGCAATAAATCCCTTTGTGAAGCCCGAAGTTTGTACAGGGAGTGTGCGAGAGAGCTGTTGATTCAGCTCTGTGGTCATCTGGTTGCAACAGCAGCACTTCATAATGGAGTGAAACACAAACTATGGCCTCAAAAACGTAGCGTAGTATCACATTTATTGCACTGCTTGTATTAGATTGTATTGATTGATTGTACATTCATTTTATTGTATGTAGGTATATTTATTTGCATGATCAGTTATTTGGTCCAATAAGACGGATAACAAACGAGGAGTAAAGGATATTTGTTTGTTTGTTTCAATTAGGAAGCAGATATTAAAGATGAAGCACTGGTGCTACTAACGTTAGTCGTACCAGTACATGATTTGGTCACATCCCCCTATTGTTTTTGGTACAGCATGGTATTAATCATTAATAGTAGTATTGTATTTAAATACCGTTGTCATGCTACTTTCTACTCCACTACACTTCCGAGGGAAATATTGGACTTTTTACTTCACTGCATTCATTTATAATAAGAGCTACAATGCGATGTTATACGGTAAATTAAACCACCCAACAGTGTAATTATGATAATATATTAGTTTTGAACATACTCACTATATCCAAAAAACAGTTTTCTTTTTCTTTCTGTCCTTTATGCACCCCTGAACTCTGACTTCCTGCCACCTAACAAAGTCATTACTGTAAGAACAATTGTATCCACACTTGCCTTCCAAAATAAAGTCCCTGAACAAATGATAGAATGTTTCACACCTCTGTGTCCCTTAACCTGAAACTCTACATTTTTCTTTAATTTTCCCCATCACCAAATTATTTCTTTTCTCCTCACATCACTTTCCTGCAGTCAGCCCTTTAAGAACCAGAGAACTCCGTGTTCTGCCTGAACATTGTCATTTTCACCATCGCACTCTTAGAGTATTCAGCCATTGTGTTTGTAAGGCTGCACACTTAGAAATGCGAACTGCTTCCACTGGTAGGTCACTCTAGGTGAGAGCTAAATAGCTTTAACATGAATAATGCAGATGGGATGAATCTGGAAGCAGTGGTGGTGAAAACAGGAACATGTCTGCTTCTAAGCGTCTCAGCCTCCTAAACTCCAATCAGTCCAGCGCGAAAGATAGCCTCAGTCAATGTAGTGACTTTCTTTTTCAAACCAGTCAACTAGATTGTTGCTATGTGTCAGACTACGGAGTATTAGGGATGTCACGAGAACCAATACTTCAGTACCATGTCCATGTAAAAAACGCAGTTTTTCCACGGTACTGTCGTAGGTAAACTAACGCCATCTAAAATCCAAAAGGACGCCGTAAACTCACTATTGAGGCGTCCTATTTTGACGCACCGTATTGTGTCACTGATGATGCTACATTGTGGACAAGTCCACGTTGAACTTAGCCGGAGGAGAGCTAGTTAACGTTAGCCGCTAGCGGCGTGTGGGCAGCACTGCCCTGCGGAGGTTGCATTGAGTTTCTATTTAAATGAGCATTAGGTGAATGTAGATGATGATGTTATGATGTGTGATGTTTTCACAGCAATATAAACTAGATATTAGAGAGGAAATTATGACCCGTTTAACATTCGAATGTTAGCTCAAAGTGCTTATTGTTTTGTTTTAGAATATTTTATGAAAACTTTATTGAAGTAAGTATCTAGAATCGTGGAAACTCACTGGTAGCGCTATCGACTACTACACTTCCTGTGTCATCCCCACTGAGCAGCACACGGTGGTTTGCTCACAGTACTGCTTTCATTGTCATATTTCCAGACGTGATGTCAAACACTATCCTAACTCCCACAATGGCCCTCTGCTTTTACGCTGTGTTGACTATGGAGTTCAACAAGCTCTTGAAAACAAAAGAGCACTTATCACAATACTCAGTGTGTAGAGGTATAATAGTCATGTCTCGAATCCAGATAAAGCATTGAGAAACTGAGGCAATCACGTTTAACGTGTACCTATCACGGTGTTCACACATGTCGATGCAACTTCACGACAGCCAAACAGGAGAGGGGGGAAGCATTGTTTACAAGTAAGCTGTTACGTTGAAGGGTAATTCATAGCCTTTTAAGGGGTTTGGAGGGAAAACAAATGGTGATTTGTGGTTTAAAGAATGACTTTCTTGCTTTGTGGAAATAATTATTTTTGGCACTCTGTAGCCTTTAGCCACGGACTGACTTCAAAGTCTATTTCCTTACAATTTATGGAAATATTGAATGATAAACTTAAATTGTCACTCTATATTCTTGTTTATTTATCTTGTTAATATACGTATATATATTATATATACTATATAGACTACTTTCAATCGTCCGTTTCTCTATCATGCTTCTATCTGGGTTGAATCAATATCACACAGCTAGCTGCAAGTGATGAAATCAAAATGCACAGTGCATCGACATAGAAACAAAAACACATCGCATGCCTGTCAACATGGTGACATGTCCAGTGGCATTCCATTTAATTCAACACTTGCCCCGTGAGCTGCAGGCAGCGGTCTCTGGGCCCGCCTGCTGCCTGAACGCAACCATCTACTGGGGGGGCGCGAGGACGCGTCGTGGGCACTATATTAACGGGGAGAAAGGCTCCTGTCTGATGGAATATTGATAAACTGTTTTTTTGTTTGCCGCACATTGCTCTGAGAGTTGACGGCTCGCTGCACTAAATCATAAAGCCCGCTTGGGCGTACCGCGGAGTCAATAACCAGTTCTCTTTCTATTCCGGGAATGTTTTCTGGGAGGTTGTCCACTGAAGCAACACTGGTGTTGAGAGTCTCTCTCTCTTGCTCTCTCGCTCTTCTGCTCAGTGATGCACTGTGTGCTTTGTTTGAGAAGTTATCGGTCAGGTTGCTACTGATATCTGTGCGCTGCACTTAAGAGCAATGCATTTGAGTGCTTAATGTATATATCTAGTCCTGCAGAGTCTTCTTTATTCTGCACGTGCTGCTCTCATTCCCAGCACCTCGTACGTCAGTATGTATCAGGCTTCATGCATGAGTTCCGACATGTCTCTGCATCTACGTACCGCCAGGACGAGCCCCCCCGTACATGTTGCCGTGCTTGCTAAATGAAGCGATCCTGGCTCTGACATCCGCGGTACGCTCGTGCCGCCGTACGTGAGGAGAAAATCTGCAGATATTTTACCCCCCCCCGAAACCCCGTGATATGACAGTTATCGCGAAAATACTTGTGGTTCTCGGCGAGAGCTAGTGACAGGAATGAAAGGTTTTTCTCTACTTGGTGACAGGTGGGGTAAAACATGCCGGGACTCTGCCAGGCTGTGCACCACCACCAGCAGCAGCTCAAGCATCGAGGCTGAGAGCTGGATGCGGCCTGCCTGGGGAGGCGATGATGCCAAGAGCTGTTGTATTATTACAAAGCCTCTCTTTCACCTATAAATTATACATTGCATCTCGAAAATCTCAGCTCTGGTGGTTCCCAACACTTTTTAGACGTCACCTGAGTGGTTTGCCACTTTTAGGTTTCGAACATGAAATGCTTGTGTGAGGTTGTAGTGAAGCTGAAACTGATCAGAAACCCCCGGGGACTCCTTGCATCCTTAATGATGGCGTACGCTTGGGAAATCCTTTGTATAGGCACGTGTTAAGCACTCATTAGCCACAGACTATGCATGTTGTAGTAATTAAAACCAGCTGTGCTTTCCGATTACACATACTAGCGTATTGTTAAGCATGCCAGATGTTTTAGTATGTCACAATACAAAGGATGTTGCATGCAGTATGCCAAAAAGCCCAGGATGTCCTACTGCATCCAGTCGCATTTTGCAGTATGCAAAAGCCAGCATGCTTTTCTGGCTATTCTTACCCACAATCCTCTGTGCTGCAGATTTACGAGCAAGAGGGTCAAAGTTCAATGTGCCATGTTATGACGAAGTAGCATGTCCCAATTGAATGCATACTATATGCAACAGTACATACTTAGTAAGGGCTGCAGTAGGTACTAAAAGTAAAAATAAAAAGTATCATTTAGGATTTAAGTGAATGTACTGTATGCACCTTGCATACATGTTACAAATAACGGATCCAGTTGCATTGGGCGAAGGTAAATTATACTGCTATCATGTGTTCAAATCTAGACACTGTAATAAATCCAGTTGTTTGCGTTAGATGTTTTCACAGCATCATGAAATAGACATTGGAAGGAATTGTGTCCTGTTCAACACTAGCTCTAAGCAGCTAATATTATGCAGTTTATACATCATTAAAATGTAATCTAATGGCAGGATTTGTTTTTTAATCAGAGCATATATTTAAATAAAAATACAAACATTAATTTCCTCTTGACAATAACAAAGCAAAAAGCATAACATTTGGAATTTTCGACCTTGATTTACATCTGGTTGAACTGATGCCCTCCCGTTGCCATACCAGTGCTCTCTCTACCCCTTCAAAAGCATTCATATTGACTCTTTAGGAAAGAAAGAATATACCGTGATATATACCATTACCGGTCGTGCCTCAAAACTATACCGTGATCAAATCTTTTTAGGCCATATCGCGCAGCCCTGTAGTCTGTTTGCATCATAAGAAGAAAGCAACAGAATCCCTGTTGTCCCCGATCGATGTGACGTCTTCGCCCCGCGCTGATCGCCCGCCTGTATGTTCAGAGACGCTGCATCTGGAGCGGCAGAGCATGGCAGGGCTGTGATGTGTTTATTTATAGAGCTCAATGAGCCCCTAATTGGTAAATTGCTGTGATGATTGATCCGCTATCGAGTTGGGTGTCGCCTGTCTGGACTCGGCAGTGAGGGATGTCTTGAAATAGCGGGGACGACAGCGAAGAGGAAATAGGAGACCAATACCCCCCCCCCCCCCCCGAGCCCCCCTCCTTGAGTGCATGATCCCATTAACAGCCCTGAGAGTTCAGCCCACTGTAAGCAATTAGAAACATCAAGGTTACGGCCCAGTCTGGCTGTCACCAGGCTCAATTACAGGATCTTACATTTCAATTTCATTTCTTTTTTTCAATCACCTCTATTTATCATCCGTTACTTCAGCCAATAACTGGTCTGAGGTTGTTTAAAGATGCGGTGCGTCATGATGGGAAGTAGCAGCTGCTAAAATGTATAAAGTGATCATCCTCGGGGCCCGATGATCCCAACCTGTGTGGCAGGTGCAAATGAATCGGATCGATGAAAGCGTGGCAGAAGAGCGCCTTGTTCAGATGTCCGTGTCATAAAGCATGTCCCTCCGTCCCGTTCAAGTTTCCTCTGCAGCTGGAGTCCCGTTAAAATGCCTAAATTTAATAACTCCTCATGTCTGTTGGTCAAAGACAATCTAATATATATTTGTTCCCTGCAGACGTGTTATTTCAACTAACAGGGTTACTCCTCTCCGTGGCGGTGAGCAGCCCCATTACAAGACGTGACGGGCACAAATAAATCACGACTTTATGCATAACAGTGTGCCGCCTCATGCAGAGGACTCCAGCTCGGGGGCCTATCTGCTTTTCCTGGCTTCGGGTTTGAAATTCAATTACCCGCTGCCCTGGGTAGCCGCTCGCTGGAAGCGAATCACGGATCTGAGGTGAGGTTTAATGGATTTGAAATATAATTTAGCTGTGGCTTGGCTCCTTTGAGACAGGTCACCATTACCTATAACCACATTAGGGGTAATCAAAGATTCTCCTGAATTTGTTACCTCGGCTTCCAGCGAGCACCTCCAGCGGCCTTGTTTTCTCTCCCCCCATTTCGGTTGCATTTAAAGGGCACGTTTTCGACAGGCATGAATCATAGTTTTAATGTAGATTTATTGGGAAAGACATGTAACTGGTTCCTTTTTGTGGCAAAATACAATGCTGTGACTGCATCCAAGGGCCGTATTCATTCAAAGCAACCTCCTATTTCCTCTTTCGAACAGTTCCGTCTGTCTCTGTCTAGCCGTACCGTATTTCTCTACAGCCAGAGAGTATTGGGTGGGGCTGATGGGACTCAGCAGAAACACTCCGGCTGAAGGTACCCGCTGCTCCGGCACTCTAATTGCAGATTGTGGCTTATTGCTTGGCCTTTCTTCCCCAGAGACCTTTTTTTTTTCTTCCTTTCAATAGGCAGAGCCTCCCCTTCCTCAGACACCTGTTATTAATTCTCTCCTGTTTAATCAGAGACCTGGGAGGTAGCAGGCGCTCCTCAGGCTGCAGGGATGACAAATTAATTGCCAGGTTAGAAAAATGGACTCAAATTTATCCTCTCTTTGGAATTCGTGTTCCCGTCCGTGCATTGTTCCTTTCCTCAAGGATAATGGATAGCATGTGGGGGCGGGGGTTTGGATTTTGAAGGTGCCGCACAGAATTCCAATAAATAGTTAATGTTGCAAAAAAAAGAAAAAGTCACCCTTTACAGCCGTCTGGCGCTTTGGTAATAGCTTTGCTGCAGTTAATGCCAGTGCGGCAGGAGACGCTGGGAGATCGACTCAAAAGATAAACCAATCGCCGTCTCGAAAAACGCCTCTGAGAATTGTTAATGAAAGTAAGAAATCTGAAGAATTTAGAGGCAAAATCTGTGTTTCCCTCTGCATGTAAATTAGACCGATTCAAATGCGTTTTTGAAAAATCATTTAGCCTCGCTGTCTTCCCTCCGCCGGTGAAGCCACCTGGAAATGCCACTGTTGCTGTCTTCCATACGAATACCTTCCCTCCACTGATCCACTGTGAGGATGAGCGGCAGGACCTCACTTTTCAGGTGTACCGCACCACAACGTGTGATTTCACCGCTAATTCATTCTGACTCATGTTAAGCAAGCCATAAAGCGTTTCATTGATCGTCAATAAGATCTTGTCGCTATCAGTGTAACATTCCGTTCTTTTGCAAATCATTTATCTTGCATCAGCAGCGTTAATATTATATAATTGTAGTGACGATGCATAAAGACGGAGCATGTGGCCAGGGGTGCTCACGCAGGCTAAATAAATATTCTCGTGGAGTGAATGGAGTGCAAAAGTATTTACTCTGCGTCATCCAAAAGAAGACCTCTAAAACCTTGAGTGGTTGCTATTTAAAGTGTCTGAGAAGGGAAGGCGTGTTTTTTTTTTCTCTCTCTCTTGTCAACTGGCATTCCACACAGGGCCAGAGAGGAGGTGACCTTGCCCCACCAGGCGCTGTGATGGGCCCACTCCAGTTTCAGAACCCGCTGCCTGCTAAAGCTTTTAGACGAGCTTTGTGAAATGATGTTCGCCACAGCCTTGGTTTAAGAAAAGGTTTGTTTACTCCCGCTGCCTTTGTGAAATGGAACTTTATACTCACTCTGGTATGAAATGGGTAACTATTGGCACAAACAGTACAGTTTCGGGGGAACGAAACCACTACATGACATGCCGTATTGCTCTTATAACACGACAGATGACTAATTTTAAGCAGCCAAATGTATTGTAAAGCACAATAAAAGCTGCATAATTGATTGAAAGTGTTTCAGGCATTATACACTCAACTCGATATTGTGTTTAGTTTTACAGCCTCCAAAGCAGATTCTGTCCAGTGTTTTAGAATCTATATAATATAATGGTACTTCCAACAGCTGGGACGTGTGTTTTTTTTGCATAATAAAAAATGAATCTAAAAAAGGCATTTCAGCTTCTCAGACTCAATTAACAGTAATATTCCACATCCTGTGCTCATTGCTGACCGCTGAGCTATTAACATGGCTCGGCACCACACGCCGTCATGAACAAGGCAATGACATCATAAATGGATGAAAACAACAGACAGTGTGTTCTGAATCCTACATGCATCGCGCCGTCTTAACAGCAAAAACAATCCCCCCCCGTCTAGGGACCCACTCCATTCTGTTTCATCTGCCAGCTTACTTACTGACAATAGGGTCTGATAATGTAATACAGCCGCTCCAGTCGTCATTCAAAGTCCTTGCATTGACTGTTTCGAAGACAGACTGCTGTCTGTATGCACATAATGCATGATATATGAGCCAACATAAAACCTTAAGAGGGTTGGGTTCTTTAAAAAAAAAAAAGTAAGAGATATAGGGAAGCATTTTAGCAACACAGACAGATGAAAGGTCACTTTTAACCAGCAGATGTACTGTAGGTATTTCAACCAGGAGAGACTTATTATACAAAGTCTTTGGCGATTGGACTCCATGCTGAAGTACTATCACTGAGGGCAGGGATACTGAGGCCCAACAGGCCTAATCCCCCCTGGAGTCCAGACACTGGTGGTGGTGAAAGGAGTGCTGCCATCTGATGATGAATCAGGAGCCTGACTGTGATGCTGACTGGAGGTGACTGGGGTGGAGGAGGGTCGCGTCTGCTTAGCTGAAATGACAACTGACAGCAGCAGAGAGGAGGACACTTTTAAAGTTTGACAGCAACGATATGATTGGCTTCAGGAACCGGTGTGCAGAATCTGGTTGGTTACTTAAAAGTGCACGCCCCCAATCAGCTGATAGAGTAATTACAAGGAGAGGAGAGACAGAGATTATGCATGAGTGTCTACCTGACTGAACTTGTGCTTGAGCTACATGTGTTTCAAAATAAAAGAACACTGCCAGGTAGCCCGGCCGTCTGTCGTCTGCTGCTCTTCTGGTACAGTACTCCCGAAGAATTGGATTTCTCTCAGCCTTTGATGTGACACAGTGACCGTAAGAGCCAGTCATCAGGTGTAAGACGGAACAGAAAACCCCTCAGATGCAAATCTTAAAGGTCTCGGCCATTTCCTCATCTACTTCTAACACGGCACCCTGCTCAAGGCGTAAATCAAAGCCCACAACCGTCATTCTGGAAAACTAATACCATTATCAGTGTAACCGAAGCTGGGGGGGGGCAGCTAATTAATTAAATTTTTTTCTTTCTTTTTAATGAGCTCAAGTGTTAAGTCACTTTTAAGCGTCTGACTGAAACATGATAACGGTCCGCAACAGAAAGGAGCTTGACTTCCGCTCTTTTAATGAGACTAAAGGTCTGGAAGCCTCATTTAATGAGCCACATCCAAGAACACAAATATTTGATGGAAGGAGGATGTTGTAAAGCAAAAAAAAAAAGTGAGTAGGATGATAATGCGTGGGATTCTCAGCGACTTCAAAGCCAACGGTTCCATCAGAGCCGTCCGTATTGTATTGTGCGTCTGTAATCAGGCTGCTTTGTGCTGCCTCTGCCCGGGTTTGTGGGTAATCACGACGGACTGGTGAGCGAGGCCCGTGTGGTTGTCTATCCTCTAGCTATTTGATCACTGTAGGAGGACAGTGCTGAGGCAGAGCAGGAGAAATAGTCAATGCCGCAAACACATAATTATGAAGCCCGGAGAAACGTCTGAGTTTCTGAGATTTGTGGATGGGTCTGCCAAAGTAATGGAAAACAAATCTGTGTCATTCCTGCCGGTGGTATCACAACTTTGCTTGTTGAGTAGAAAAAAAGTAACGTTTAGCACGTCACTCAGTCAGTGATCACATGCGGGGCTCTCAAACTGACTTTATTCAGCATCCTACCCGAACCCTCCCAAAATACAACAAAAATAGCAGCCACCCTCCGGCTCCCCCCTCAGGTACACACTGTTAGCTCTGTCACCATGTGTGTTGAGTTTGTACTGTTGGCTCCGTCAGCAGTCGGTTCTAGCGTGGCCATGTTGAGAGCCGTTGAGAAGCAATCAAAATGCTCCCAATCTTGTATCTCGCACCTTTAACTGTGCAGCTAAGTTGGTTTACAACACGTCATTAATATGAAGAGGAGTAAGTAGGTAAATAAGCGATTAACATTAGTTACAGGATTTCAACGGTTGCAGAGCTTCGACTCCTCATAGTTAACGTAATGTAATTGTCAGTTCACTCACTGTAAATTGAAACGTTGGGTGCTCGGGTTAACTTGAACATATCCATTCCTTCACCATCAAACAATCTAACGTTAGCAAACGTACACATTAATACTAGCAAGCTTACCTCTTTGTTTTTGGTTGAATTTCCAAGTTTTTATAAGACAAGATGGCGTTTAGTTTCCTGATATCTGGGACTTCCACAAATCAGGAAACTACACGCAGTCCGGAGGAGCAACGTGGATTTCATCGAGCTGTATTCACTGTGTCGAGCAAGTGAGTCGGCTGTTTACTACGGCTGTATGAACACAAAATAAACTGATTTTGCTGTGATTTAACTGCAATAAACCGACAAAAAGGGACTCCGAAATAACTACGTAATGATGCCGATTAAAAAGTCTGAATTCATGTTTCGTTAGTTCTCTCCACAAGACGACAAGCAAATAACTTTTAAATACTTGTTTTCTCAATGGAGCTCGGATGGATCGGTGCTAGGCTAAGCTAACATTGTAGCAGCTCCATCAACACTCAACATAACGTCACATAGGCGTAAATACGTCAGTGTCTTTTTCATTGTTTGTACGATCTGGTTTACACACACACATTTATACACATAGTTTGGTCCGGTCTCTATTGATATGAGGTATCGTAGAGCTCTGGGTGAACACAGACGGATACAGTATTTGTTTCCTGATTCAACGTCAGGACGTCAGTGATGACAGGGGGAG
Source organism: Leptoclinus maculatus (assembly GCA_032191485.1). Taxonomy (NCBI): domain Eukaryota; kingdom Metazoa; phylum Chordata; class Actinopteri; order Perciformes; family Stichaeidae; genus Leptoclinus; species Leptoclinus maculatus. Next base: position 42,738,115 of record JAVDOI010000001.1, on the reverse strand, counting down.
CATCTCAACGCTGATTGGCTATCGCGCCGCAGCGCCCACCCCAAATGCTCTCATTGGTTGAGACGCGTGATGACGCCCATCCCAAGCCAATCCTGTTCAACATCCCGCCCCTCCTGTGAGCCATGGTCTGTCTGTCTGTGTATTCAGAGCCAGTGAGCAACAGACTTTCAAAATAATAATAATACAAAAAAAACTGCATTAACGTGCGATAAAATAATTGTCGGCGTTAATTAATGAATGCGTTAACACGATAATAACGCATTAACTTGCCCAGCACTAATATATACATGTATAGATATGCGCAGTGGCTGACTCATCCGTCAGTAAATCCTGCACTGCATTTGGCAACCTTGAGAGAAACGGAGAACAAAGGAAAGAGGGCTTCTCTGTGCTGCTGTCTAAGCAGGGAACAGATCCAAGGCCAAGCGCCTGTGAGTGACACATTTCAGACACGTAGTTTATAATCCACTGAGCTGTCAATAGAACAAGGCTTTAAGGAACTACTTTCCTCCCAATGCCGTCCTTCTCAAAAGGAGACCGGAGGCCCGAGATCCAGAAACCTTAAATACAGTTTGAAAAGGCTGGTAGATTGAAGCAATTTATCCCAGACTTGTACTGCTTCATGAGGTCACAGTCAGGCCGTGGATTTGCCTCCACATTGATGGGGTCTTTGAGACATCACAGCAGTAAGGTGGACACATCAGCCAGCAAGCTAAAAAATATGCAGTTATGGCCTTTCCCACAAATAATTAATATGTGCAATTATTTCTTTCACAAAACCGTTAATCATTGGTTATTTTCTGCATTTTCTTTTCTTAAGCGGATCAATTAAAAATGTTGCATAAACGAAACAAGAAGGAATATATTGTTTCTAATGCAACCACAGATTTGAATTTCTATTCAACAAACTATCCAATGACAATTGAGGTACCTAGGCTGACACAGTGGCTTTGTCCATTTTGACTCTGATGAAGGTATGCAAAAAATATTTGCGTATACTATTAGTATATATGTGTGTCTGAGCCTCCACCCACTGCCCAATTCTTTTTTTTATGCCAAAAAGTGGGCAAGGGGCTGAGAGATGAAACCACGCCCAGCTTGGAAAATAGCGATATTGGATGGGGCACTGAATGAGTTTACTGTTAATGAGACCACACATGAGCCAAGAATTACACCCCGCGGTCCCTCCGCCTCACTTCCAGCGCGCTGTTCTGCTCATTTTCTGTAAGCAGTGTAATGGCAGCATGAAAACATGGTGGAATTAGCAAGCTAACGTTAGCCAGCTAACTAGCCAGCGGCTAAATGAGTAAAATTATACAACTAAATGCTTCATCTTCACACTCTTGTCACAGCGTAGGAAAGTGCATTGCTATTGCCAGATAATCAGTCATAAATACTTAACCAGAGTTTGTAACATGCTGGTAGTCTACGTTTTAAAGGCTGCAAATCAATCACTGTGCTCCAATCCTTGAACCAGAAGGTCCTCTGAACCTTTCCACTATTATTCACTGTACAAGCTTTGCTACTTCTTGCCAATTCATCTACTTCCCCCAAAAAAAACAAAAAAAAGCTTGTTAATACAAAAAACAAAACAATACTGTAGCCCATTAAAGTTTAATGCTATATCTTATTGTCTGTCCTCATCAAATCCTTCCATCAGGACGTCTGCTAACGGCGTACAAATCAATTCAAAATATTATCTTTCATTAAAAACCTTATGAAGACACAAATCTGTCACCAGCCATCGATCCCTCAACACAAGGAGCCACTGTACTTCCATTCAGTTCCATATCAGCGGCCTGTACTCTGCCCCACGCATGCCTACAAATGGATGCACAAGCACACACACACACACATACACACACACACACACACACACACACACACACACACACACACACACACACACACACCAGCATGACTGAATCACTGCATGGGCTCGGTTCATCAATGAGGTGGGGTGCGGGTGAGAGCAGGATTATATTCAGGTCCGGCTGTGTCTCTGAGCAGTGGGAGGCCGACCCTGATACATTTTTTTGAAGCGACAAGCTCGTGGTACAGGGTTCAATTAATGCGGGATGACTGCTCAAGTTGGGAGTGTGAGATGGGAGGCAAGCAGTCTCGCCGCCGCCCGCCTGTCTCCACGCAGCAGCGGCAGCAAACAAGCCATCCCGACAATACGTTGGCAGCTGATGTGTCACGCTGATGCACTGAGAAAATCAAAGACGGCGCTGCGAATGCAGTAAACAAGCTGTGGGTGGGGGCGTGGAGAAGCGGGTTGAATGGAGGGGGGGAATCAAAAGAACAGAAGAAGAGGGCCTGTCCCTGCTAAGTATCTGACAAACTTCTTCTCAACGTGATTTTTTTTCGGGAGTAAAACAAAAAAGGGTTATTTCAGTTTGGGACAATATGCGTAGTGCAGCCCTGAGTAGCTGGGTGCGCTATCTTCCTAGCATTTAAATATCAATACGCTGTAGTTCAGTTTCCTGTCACATTGAGCAAATCATTTGTATCAGGAATAATCAGCTGTCATAGTTTGTTGGCAAGACCGCTGTCGAAACTATCGGGTATAATGAGCTGGGGGTGCAGTGCAGTCCAGTGCTGATTATTGTGGTTGAGGCTGGGTGTGTGTTGAGTAGGATGGTTGTGTTGTTCCAGAAATTAGCGTTGAGCCCTCTGGATGCATCATGAGTCTAAATGAATGGCCTATTGCCCTAATCCACCAAGCCAGGTTTTTACATCGACGCTCACCCAAAGTGGCACAAGGATCGGCTATAGCACTGGCACCATGCCAACAACGTGTCTTTTAAAGCCACCGCCTTGAGTTGCGGTTTGAGAGGAAGAAAATGTGGCCTTCAAACATCGGATGTGAAAGTTCGAAAGTCAATACTGAGCAAACCATATTTTCACGGCGGAGTTCAGGGACCTTGACGCAGCGGTCAGGAGGTCTTAGCTCAAACTGCCCTCTGAGGGTGCGGCGAAGACGGTCAATATTTGGCTTCCTCATCTCACGCCTCTCAAAGATTGCAGTCCGGTATGCTTGGCTTGAAAAGTGGAAGGCACCGATAACATCAGTGATTCCAGGTTAGTGACTGCTGCAGACTTGTCGGCACGCAAAGTGGATCAGATTACTCTCAGCTAATCCCCATCAATACAGTCGATAAAAACAATAAATAACAGCCGACCCTCGTAGTGTCAGATTCAAGGAACAACTTGATCACCGTCTTTGATGCTGCGAGAGTCAATGATCTACTTCACACAAAGAGCCCTCAGCTGACGGTTTCCAAGCATTCTTTTAAATCCCATCAACAATATTCATTCTCGAAGGTTCCTTTTATGTAGCTGCTCATAAACAGATTCATTACACGTCTTGTGCAACCGCCTCAAAATAGAAAACAATTCATAAAAAATGTCCTCCTCTAGCAAGCCAAATTCCTCCAGGGGCAAAACAATAGCCTTGATATCTTCAAACAAATGCAAGTATGCAAGCTCTGCTGAAATGTTTTCTGCCATGCTGCACTGTGCATAGGGATGTACTTTGCATATCTATTATGCACTCTCTCTGTGAACAAGCAACCTTGTGGAACTCATCCGAAATCTGCTTCATATTTCTTTTGAAATCAGTTTTTCAAACTCATCGCTGTTTTCAAGTCTGCCAACAACAACTGCCTGCGGGCATCCGAATCACAAGGCTCTTGTGCGAGGAAGAGCTTCACTAATACTCGCATCACTTAACTCTTGGAGGAAACAATGAGGGAGTCTTTTAGGACTACTGTGTGCACTCTTGGCCAACTTAGTTTTGCAGTAATTTCAAGTGCCGGTTTGACGAGGAGTTGAATTTAGTCAACACATTTAATGCTCGTATCGTGCCAGTATTGTTGATTTAATGACTGCGATGTTTCGTTGAGAGTCACAGTAGAAATTGAGATGGTGCTTACCTGTCAGGCATCAGCATAAACAGATGATTGGGGGCCGCACATAAAGAGAGACGGGAAAGGGGAAACAAAGAGGGAAAAAAAGTTAGTAACAAATTTCACATATCAGTCAAATTACTCAATTACTAAATTGCTTCATAGTGGCGTTGTTCATAAAGGAGCAATGCCGTCGGCAGAACATTTTTTATTGTACGTTTCTGCAAACCACGGGACATGCTGAATGTTACTGAGCCACAAAAACTTTCAGAATCGCCTCGTATCCTGCTTGCAGAAATGCACAATGCCTCGTGGGCAACGTTGTGAACGATTGGTTGGGTTCAGGCAACAAAACTACTAGCAATGCAACTACCATGAATAAACAACAACCACAGTTAGCAGACTCTCTTACATGACAAGCGTAAAAACTGTATACAACATATAAAACCTATATTATTACATTTAAAAAGCTTGTGTAAAAAGCTTAAGGTCAACAATTCATTTTGGTTTCACATGGGACACAAACAGTGGCCTCCTGGGTGAAAGTCCTGTGTTGTGGTGTACTATCCACCTCCATTTCCACCTGACCTTTGTGGATTTTCTCTTTCATATACTCTTCTAATACTACTTATTATACCACGTAACCTTCATGTCAAATAACTTTCAATAACGTTTGCCAGACATTCTAGTCACTTGCTCTTGCTAAATTAAAAAACTTCCACATTTTAACGTGTTTGGTTTGCAGAAACACACAATTCCAAACACAAGAAATTCCTGGCGACTGGGCTGAAAGGTGAGATTAATGATGAATGACAGGAGGAGTGATGTTGGAATTTTAAATAAATAGTACGACATTTTGGGAAATGTGCTCATGTGGTCTCTTGACGAGAGTTATATTTGTAGATTGATACCACTCTCACATCCGTACGGTGAATATGTAGCTGGACTGTTAGCTTAGCTTAGCACTAAGTCTGGACATTGCTCTGACCTATTGTCCGCTTACCAGAACCTATTTGGTTAACTAGTGAACGCAGACTTTGTTACTTTTGGACGGGGCCAGGCTAGCTGTTTCCACCTGTTTCCAGTCTTTGTGCTAAGCTCCTTAACGACTCCTTTAAGCATTAAGACTAACGATACTGGCCGATAATTGTGTCACAAAGTTAACAAACTAAAAAATAAATAAACTGCAACATTTTATTCCACATATTTCCAAAGACGTATACTACAAGTAGACTATAGTGTGCAATGCTGTGCTCCATATAGTGCTGCATCAGTACATACAGCACTGCATTCCTCTGTCTATACTTATATCAGTGCGTGGGTGTGTTTGTGCATGGACACGTGTTTGTTCCTCTCCCTGTCTTTCTCACTCTCCGCGTGTGTGTGTGTGTGTGTGTGTGTGTGTGTGCAAGCGCGTGCGCACATAAGTCGAGAAAGACAAGTTTCAGAGGAACAAGAGAAATGCATTAAAAACGCGGCACACAGGACACCCAGTAGGCACAGTGCTCTCAGTGTCGGGCAGCTGGACGCAATAAAAGGCGAGGGGCAACTGAACCCTGCTCGCCGTGAAACGGAGAAATCTCCGGGGCCCATTCAAGACAATCTCAAGACCATCCCTGCAGACTCTTCCTCTTCCCTAAAAGCAATCGCTCACCTCCCCACTTGCTAATTAATGCAAGACCCAAGCCCCGTGGCCTCCCAATCGGCCTGCGTCTTCTCTGCTCTTGCCCACAGCCATCAGCCCCGGGGGGCCTCAGTGTGGGCGCTGCCCCTGGCCCCACAGATCCTGCCAGCACGACTACACAGCTCGGCTTCGAGGCCTCGCTTACGGCAACATTGACCGAAATCAATGTGGGAACGCTGAGAGGGGGGCGTTGGGATTATCAGATGACGCGTGAGAGACACGTCAATTAAATGTGTCCGTTTGCTCTTCGTGGTCCGCGCAGAAACGGCGGCAACATCAGCTCAATGAGGAGGGAATGAATCTAGGCCGTTGTTGTAGCACAGCTTTCATGTCATTATCCTATTTAGTCTCGACAGCCTGCATTGCTGCTTCATAATAAATTGCCGGGCATTTAATTTATTATACAGCTGTATTAAATAAAACATTAGGGAAATCATATTTTATGGAATCAGGTGTTCACCTTAATTAATCTACATTTAACCCTCTGAACTCCGAGCAGTTTCGGGGAGTTTTTTTTGCTCGAGTCACAGTTTACTCTCTGTGGCCTCATTTTTAACTGCAACATTTAAGTCCTGCACCTCTATGGAAACAACACAATCATGGCTAGAAGAAGATCAAACTCACACATGTCTTTTGTGAATGTCACAATGACATAAATCATAAAGAATGGAAAAAAATAGTAGAATTTTCCACTTATTTTTTCTTTTAAAAATTGGAAAACAGTGGAAACTATGTCTCAAACATTTTTCCGAATGCCCACAAGTGTTACCAGTGGTGTAAAAAAAAAAATAGAGGCTCCAGGTCCTATGTATATTGAACTATTGAATCTAGTTTGTGCATACTGTTTATGTGGGTCGAAATTCTAAATGGGGCATGAAGAATAAAGTGTTTTTGATGAAATATCACAATTTTAAGCTTTGATTTGGTTGCTTCTTCTGCTTGTTCGTTGCATAAGACGTGTTCAAGGACGGTCGGAAAGTTGAAAATCCAACGATGATATCTGCTTTCACAGCTTCTGGCTACGATGAACATATTTTTGGGGTTCAGAGGGAATTCTTGACATCATGCGTACGTTTCGAGGGAATCTTCAGACAAATGTAGACGACACCGAACCAAAACTGCTGTGGAACTGATGTAATAATAGTGACAAACCAATTATTTTCTTTTTATACATCGGGATAACAGTGGGAACATGATGTTTATCAACACTTACAGCAGGTTATTAAAGGAAACTCTAATAAGCATCCGTGCCCACGTTATTTTTTTCGTCAGTGTTACTTTAATAGCATTAGACAATAATGCTCTTGCCTGAAACATTCTGAATATAGTTCTTACCCTTCGGCTTTGCCTCTTGTTGTTGAAAGCCTTCAGCGTCCACCACTTGCCAAAAATGTAAAGTGATAGTTCTATTTCAAAGACGCTAATAGAGGAAATAATTATAGAAACAACCGCTGTCATCTGCATCATGTTTCAGGCCACCGCTAGTGAATTTCAGAATTTCAACAAGCCCGGCCATATTAATACACGTGAGTTCCTGATAATGCATCTCAGGAATGTTGCGATTGATGGGATTTGTACATTATAAAATACCTCATGGCATGCATGAAAAAAACAGCTGACGTTTACCCCCTGTAAATCAAGGTAAGGTCAAAAAATACTGGCAAATATCATTATCTTTTAAATTGGTTAATGAGACACAGCAGGCCATCTATATTCTATAATTACCCGCAAATGAATGTGGATTTGTCTTAAACATGCAATCTTATAGATGTGAGCGTTGTAGTAATGGATGTCCCGTCTTATGAAAACAGATCAGAGCTGGCTCAAATACCATTTGCAGATACTTATTAATGTTTGCTTTGAACTGCTGGCAGCCGCGCAGGTGGGACTGACAATTCAGATTGTGTCAGATAAGCTGTCGATCACAGAGCGGTGGACTAAATTGAAATGCAAACCCGTACGGCGGAATAGTGCACGATGTGTTACTGCGAGGCATTCGGATTAAAGGTGTCCATCAAATTGCAAATATTATGCTACACAGCAAGTTCCCACCAGGGGTGGGAATTAGCATAATAGCTTATAGTGATGTATTCAGGTTTAATAGAAGGATCGTGCTTTATAATTATATTAATGCAAAAGTTCACATGCTTGAGGTTTTTGGTATAATTAATTTTAACTGCAACAAGCTGACTGGTAATGTGATGTTCATATTTAACAAGGTAAATGTTAAGGCTGAGGTTCCCATTGATCCTCCAGCTCTCATACACCATTATTTTTTTGCAAAATGTTGACATGCTTCATTTTTTGGGGTGAGATTCATTCACAGCGCCGCCTCTAGTGTTGTTCAACATAGCTGTAATCGTGTCAGTGAGCTAAAGTGTATGATCGTAGCTGTGACACCTTTGCTCAGAGGTGCATTAGCAAATTAGAGCATGGAGGGAACAAAATCTGCCTGTGGAATATATTTTATTATAACTGATAAAATGCATTAGAGCTGGAGCGGAGAAGCCCTATGTGATTCTATCTATGGGGTAATACTATTTATTTCAAATTATGAGAAACCGTTGTTAAAGTTTGCACACTTTCTGCCTATTAATGACTCAAAGCAGATATTTCCCATTTATCATATTGTTGACACACATTCTACACACACTAATTCTATTTCACCAATAAGTCATTTCAACTAATTCTGATATTTCTCGCAGGTATCGAAGGCAGCGTATAATTAATTAGAGCAAATTCAGTTGCAGTTTATGCTCAACACAATTAATCTGGCACTCTCGGTTTAGCGTGCGAAAGGTGTAAATTGCCTGAGGGGGAATGTGGATTCATGTAATGAAATTAAAGATGTGGATGAACGTGTGGACCCAAGCAGGTGCCAACTACGGGTCTGAAAAGTGAAGGCAAGGCGGAAGGCCCTACACTTTCAGGGGGCGACTCCTCTGGTTGCAAAAAGAAGTCAGATTGTAGAGAAGTCTATGAGAAAAATATTTTTTTGGTCCTATTTTGAGTAAAGGAGTCAATGAAGCAGGGTATGTTTTAGGGCGTGGCTACCTTATGATTGACAGGTGGCTACCACGCTGTTGTCCGGTCTGGGAGTTGTCTTAATTTAAATCTTACAACTTTAAACCTTTCACAGTTTGTTTTGAGTTCACGTTAATCGAAACATTTTGGTGTCCTAAAAATGTCTTAATCTTCATCCTGGTTGTACTTAATTCCACCCAACTTCTGCTTGCAAAAAAAACAAGATGACGACAGCCAGAAACCAAGATGGTGACGACCAAATACCAAAATGCTGTGGGCCAGAAACCAAGATGGCTAAGAGTAGTTCCTCCCTTTCTTAAGAACTGTGCACAATGAACATGACAGTTTCAAGTGAAATCATGGAGGAAAAATGAATAATATAAGTCACCTATATCGTATCTAAACAAAGGGGACAGCAAATGTAATATGATTAAAAAATTTTAAAAAACACGTAAAGCCTACATAACATCACTGATAATTATATCATTGTTATCATAACCTAAGTTAGCTGTAGAGAGTAGTTTGTGCTTCTGGGTTAAGATCTACTCTGTTTATTGTACTCACAGTTTTAAAGAAGGAAAATTCTTGTTGCACCTGCTGGAAAAATGAACGTTTGACCTCTGTTCAGGTTGAACAGGCCTTTTTCACGGCAGACATGTTGACAGGTCATAGCAGGAAGGGCACATTTTTAAACTGGTGACATCAACAATGTTCCATTTAAGTGTCCCCGAGAGCCAGCATGCACAATACCAGGGCCCTGATAACGGCTCACCAAAAGGAAATGCAGCCATTAATGGTGCACTTTACCTCCTTCAACATGTCAACATGTCTGTTGTGAATATTGTCTATTTGGGCTAGTTTGTACAGTCACCAAACTCCATGTTGTCATGATATAATAATCATGACATTTTGTTCGTAATTACACTCGATAGAACCTTTGTATTGGAGTGGACTTTCTTCCATTGTGCTCAGCAACTAAGTACTTTTACTAATGCATATGGTACTTAAATATACTTTTGAGTTAGTTATACTTTATTTGAGTGTTTCCATTTAATGCTACTTTATACCTCTACCCCACGACAGTTCAGAGGCTTTTTTTTATTCTACTACATTTATTTGACAGCTATTGCAGATCAAGAATTGACTGAGTGAATGTAACTTACAGCAAGATGAGGAAACTGTATTTGTATAATGCATAATGCGGATAGGTTCTGGGTGATGATCTGATCAGCTCAATAAGGCCAATACCCCGCGGGGGTATTACCTGTCTGGCAGATATCACCTATAATCAGTATAATGTAACTCTCTGACAGGGGCCTACTTCACTTCTACTTCAGTAAAATGATGAATTTACTTCGTAGTGACTTATTTTTATAGTTTGGTATTGCTACTTTGACTTACGTAAAAAGGTCTTAATACTTCATCCACCACTGATTGAGCTCTCCTATTGAATGTCTTTTACCTTTATATTTTTTATAATCCTTAATAATAGAGCCCTGAGAACAGGTCAAATGAGGCAAACCATGTAAAGCACCTGTGCGAGAGGCCTTTTGGCGTTTAGGAGCTTTGAAAAGTGTAGTCATCCTATTTAGTCTCGCTAGCCTGCATTGCTGCTTCATAATAAATTGCCATGTTAAATAAAACATTAGGGAAATCATATTTGACTACATTAGTGTAGTTTCTTTCACTTTAAGAAAAGTGGTAGGAAGTAGTTATACAGTACTTGCTGCTCTTTATTATTGGCCTCACATCTTTTCTCCCGTCTTCCCCTTGGTTGGCAATGTCAACTTTGCACAAATGTCATCTTTTGCTGGTCACACTGTATCTTTTGGTGATAAAGTTAACGGGGGATCACAACTTTTATATAGGCTCCCAGTTTAACCGCTGCACTGCAACTGCGGGGAAGCCTCACAATCCAACCGGGGGGAAGGGCAGAAGGGCAGCTCATTATGTGAGTGTTGCCAGGCTCCAGATCAGTCAGCAAAAATAATTAGGTGCTATATAACCGAGTGTCATATCCAGTGCAGGACCGAAGCCATCCAGTTGGTGATCGATGGTGCTCACTTTGCGCAGGGAAAAGTAATAAACACAATTATGCCTCTTTCTGCTGCGTTTTGAATCGAAGCCACACAGTGTGACTGAGCGGGCCGTGTGTGCACGCTCAAGCAGAACGCCTTGCCAATTACCACGGATCATGGTCAGCTGTTTTCCCACTTCCTTTAATAGGACTCAAAACTTCCCTGCCTGCCACTGCTTAGCATCAATGAGCACGGCCCATTCAACACTTCCATCTAATGTCACGCTCATTAAAATATAAATTGGCTTATGATTACTACCTGCGACTTTGCAACTGGATCAACTGATAATGATGTGGCCAGAGGTGGGAGACATTAAAGGAGGGGGTAGTTAGTTATCGGCATGTATACATTACAGGCATGCTGTCACCGCTAATACAACTATACTGTAGTAACACCTCAGTTCCTTCTCTATTCATGGTTGACGTACCTCGTGCACTAATCAGAATGAAAAAACCCAATCAAACTCTATCCAGATGTTTGATATCAGTAGAAACAGCAGGATCATTCAGAAGCTCAGCTCAGCCGACTTAGTGGTAGCAGTGCCAATCCCTGTTTATTTTCATTACCATCAGAAATAAATGAGTTATCATGTTTTTTTCAGTCTGGTGTTACTGCATGCAGCCGTATATATCAGGCATCAACCTCCAGTTATGAAAGTGAAGCCAATGTGGAAGTGCCTTAAACTTCTTTCTAATGGCCATCTGAAGGCGACTCCTCTGGTTGCTTAAAGAAGTCTGATTGTATAGAAATCTATGAGAAAATGACTCTACTTCTCTCTTGATTTATTCCCTCAGTAAACATTGTAAACATGAGTTTATGGTCTTAATCACTAGTTTCAAGTCTTCTTCAATACAGCATGATGTTCATTTAATAATTATTGTCCATTTAGAGTCAAATAGATCATAAAGAAGGGTATGCTTTAGGGCGGGGCTTGTGATTGAAAGGTTGCTGCCGCTATGATCACATCCGTTCACTGGCTGCAAAAAAAAGAGATGGCGATGGCCAAAATTTCTAACTCGAGGCCTCAAAACTGGCTGAACACAAATCAATGGGTGACGTCACGATGACTACATCCACCTCCCATTTACAGTCAATGGTTTTCATGTAAATGCAGACATTGCGACAGGCTTGATTTTTTTATTTAATTTCCACACATTTTATGCAGTTTGTTGTGTGATATAATGTATGGACAGCTCATTTGCCCATGACTTAACACATACTGTGCACACATTTGTCTCCATGCTGCTCAAATTTCTTTTATGCTGAAATAAATTCTACCATCTGAGTGGCAGTGTGAGGAGAGTGTGATTTAAAGTTATGTTTCCCCCTAAAAAATAGAAACAAAAGGTTTGACGTGGAATTCACGAGTTTGTCACCTCTGGTGATATAGACCCAATAAAGCTGCCACAAAGGTACAAATAAAACCAAGGATTATCTGTCACTGTCATACCAATGAGTTTCTGTCAGATGTGGCAGGATGCTAAAGGCAATATACTCCTATCAACAGTGACAACAGTCCGTTAAGTAGCCACAGCAAATCCTGTTTTCTGGCGCTGTTCCTAAGAATCATAGGGAGCTATATTCCAATGCAGCGCTTCTGCTCTGGTGTCAAACACGTGGAAACACGGCTCTGGATCAGAGGCCAACATGTGACGCAGACGTGATGATCTCTGTCAGAAGCGGAGGATCCCGTTATATTAAAGCCTGATTGATTTAAATATCCTGCCACACACAGAGCGTGACATTTATATTGAATAAAAAAAAGAATTGGACTTTTATTAATTCACATACCCGCTTGGCTTAATAATACTCTCTTGAACACATTGAGTTTAATCAAGCATGACTCATTGGAAATGCGAAATGGATGTTTGGTTCATATAAGCATATTCATGGAGAACAATAAATCTGCCTAATGTACATTAATACAACTGCCAGGCATCTAATGTCTTATTTCTGCCACTGCGCTACAGAAGAAAGTGGTGTGATTATAGTGACACACAGGGCTTGGCAATAACCAAATACGAAATAGATTTATTATAATGGAGCTGCAAAAGATGTTGACCATAATCCATTCCAATTACTAGAAAGAAAAAACATCCCTGTAATCAAAATACAATAAAACTGAATAGCTTATTTTGAATTGTTTATAATTTGAATGTATGCACAATGGTTCCACGTACTTTAAAAAGTAAGAACTCTAAAAGGCTGTGGTTTAAAACACTGAATCATCTCATTTACACCTGACGTTAAAGCTACTACAAATACAACAACTTTCATTTTGTGTGGATTTTGGAGCTCCCTGTGGACAAAAGCGGTAGTGTTTCCTAGCACCAGATTCCCTTCATAAAACTGCTAATTGTACTGCAGCAGGTGTCTGACAGTCTGCCCCGTGCAGTCCTGGTTCTGGATCTACCGACCCGTTCTGATCTGGTGTCGCCGATGATAAGCATTATGGATAACTTTGTAGAAATAGTCAATCTTCTCGCTGATGGTCTCCTTTACTCATGTAGGTCATATAGAGTGATGCAGGGATGACGTATTTTTGTTGACCAACCCCGGAAGTTAGCATCGCACTGCTTCCCTTGACAAAAAGATAATTGGATTTTTCCAATGGATGTTGAAAATAAGCTTTGTGGCTAACACAAGTTCATGATCCTTTTAGGTTTTGTTCAGCCAATAATCTTCACAAATGAACACCACATTTATGATTTTTGAAGCGTGAATGCAATCACCAGAAGTCAAAAGCTAACGTTGGGCTATGAACACGGACATATGAGCGCGAGTATACAAAACGAAGGCAGACGAGTTGGCGTGATGGATTTTTGTAGTCTCATTCGGCCACTTGTTAGCTTTCCTTCAGTCACTGATGTATTGTATATCATAGAACAAATGCTGACTCATCTTCGGATTCTTGGACTGAATCGAGTGCGTATTCTGCCAAAGAGGATTAAGAGTGTGCATGTTTTGTAGCTCTTCTAATAAAGGCTGAAGACCACATTGATGATTAAATGAATAAAAAAAATAAAAAAAACAAGCGAGATTGGGCCTTTTGCACATTCAAGGTTGGTGCTCAGCTGAAAGCGGAAGCCCACAACTCTTCTGTCGTAGCAGAAATGACACGGAGAGAAACCTTGAGACTGCCATACACTCAGGCATTGAATCAAGTTTGTTGATACAGCACAAGGAAATAAGACACCCCTACCTCTATGCTGTTGAACAGATCTACCGAGTTCATCCTGTGCGTCACTGCGCTCTTAATTCAACCACTACTTTCGAGAGGACAGATGCCACAACTGTAATGCACAGTGTCCGCAGTTTGTTGTCTTGACACTACTCGGATACATCTGTATTTATTGTAAGCAAAGCATATGTGTGATACAGGTGATGTGGAATTATGCAGTTAATGAGTTAATCTTAATTATCCAAATTTCTTTCAGGAGACACTGTATGAATTTTGTAATTTATAAAGCATCATGAAAGAAGCTTTGACAGCTTTATTTTACATCAGTAGCTACACATAAGCAAGAAAAATAAGAGCAACTACAAGAGATGGGACAAATGGAAAAAACAACAACAACATTGCCACTCATATAATCAGTCATATAATCCATCTTGTGGTTCGGTCCAGCGTGGTGCTATAGCTTTCTGGCTTGATTTCCAGCAAAACAGGCAGGTGGCACATCAAAAGAAGCCGGGCGGGGAAAGTAATGAAACATAAAGATAAAAAAGCAGCATATGAAGACTTGATACTCACCAGTTGGCATTAATACATAAGGCTTTAACAGATGTGTATAACTTTTACTGCACACAAAACATTTACACTCCAGATGAAAAACCGCACACCCACTTACAATCAGAGTAAGGCGTAATTAGTATCTCTCCCTATTATGGTTATTAATACACGAGCCACCGATGCTCATGCATAATGGCAGGCCATTCCAATGAGTCAGTGCTACACATACATAGTACAAAACTCTACCGGCTGTAATAATACGCTAGACGCCCCCCCCCGAGTACAGCATATGGCACACATGCCTCCATAGTGGACGTGTAAGTGGCCAGCGGTGCAATAACGGTCCATCGGACCATGAGGAAGTTTGCCTGAATTAAATGGGTTGCATCAAATAAGCAATGTTGAACTATGAAGGAGAGCTTCAACAACACCCCCACGCACTGCAGAACCGACCGCAGCAGACAAACAAGACAGCATTTCCCGGCCATGTGGTGGAATTAATGATGTTGCTTGTGTTTTCTTCTCCTTCTTTCTTTTCTTTGTTTTTATTTGAAATGCCTGTCATAAAATAAACACAGCATTCTGGCTGGGCTTCATAAACCTCCCCCACTTTGATGGCGGACCTTTTTGACAGAAAGGCCCAATCAAAGCAGCAATGGGTCAATGTGGAGACGTTGGAGGAGTGTTGAGTTATAGCCGGGTTCAGAGTGTTGATTTAATGGGGCGCCGAGCAGCGGCTGTAACGTGATTCGGCAGCTTGTTGGGTCCGCGGGCACCGTTCATGTTTCATCTCGGAGTTGTTGCAAGCCTTATATAAGCTCTGTGGCGCGGAGGGCCTATCTGTGTGACATAGTGTCCCCAAACAGGGGACTGTTTAATGCTGGAGCTGGATAATGACTTCAAGGTGAGGCAAGCAGAGGGGCAGAGCTTTTTCTGTGGTAGCGTTAAAGTGTAAACTTCACTGCCAGGTCTGTGACTAAGTCCACCTACGGCATAATTTTGAAAAATGCAACAAAAAAACAAACAAATTGTGGGCAAGGGACAGCAAGATGAAGCCACGCCCACCTCCGTATGAGGAAAGACTCGGCGCAAATATGACAGCTACTGTAGCTTAGAATATATCGATATAGCAAGGGGCACTGAATTCAATGAATTCATGATTTATCAGACCACAAATGAGACAAGAAATACCCCTCGCGGAGTCCCTCTATTTCCCACCGCTGGGATACTACTTCGCCAGGAGTAGAGCGGCCATCAGCTCCTCCCGGCTGTAGTCTGCTAGCGGTTGGGAGCAGCGACCCAGCAGCCATACTTTCCTCTCATTTTTTGTAACCAGTGTAACGTTAGCATGACAACATGGTGAAATTATAAAGCTAACGTTAGCTAGCTAAATAGCTAGCCGCTCAATTATTTAAATTACTCCCGGGCGGCTGTAGTCTGCTAGCGGTTGGGAGCAGTGACCCACCAGCCCGACGTTCCTCTCATTTTCTGTAACCAGTGTAACGTCAGCATGAAGAAATGGGGGAATTAGCAAGCTAACGTTAGCTAGCTAAATAGCTAGCCGCTAAATGACTTAAACAACTTCATGTTTCATCTACACGCTCTTGTCTCAGCGTAGGTAAGCACCTTGCGATCGACCAGTAATCAGTCATTAACACTGATTCACCAAATATTGCAATGTGCCGTTAGCTTAATTTCCCCAATTTGGGGAATGCCAATATCAACAGCAGCATTTGTGTTTTATCACGGTACATAATTTAGTTAAGAGCTTAAAAAACATGTTGTGCAGTTAGTTTTTAAAGCAATAATGTTGGACCACATTTTAAACATATTCTGATCTCCAAATATGAGGCTCCTGGGTTGACCTCTGACGGCGAATATGACATAATTTATAAAATAAAGTGTCCCCAGGCAGCGGGAAGCCAGGCACATACCACAAATGTTCTGCTGTTCTGCTGTGAAGTAAAAAAGGCACATCGTTTGGAGTTTGATGAATCAACTTCCTTTCCCAGCGCTCCTCTCCCACCCACCACACACAGCTATGAATTATACTTGACACTTCTCCCCACATAATTCCTCTCCAGATGGCACCCTGCCCAACATTTTGAAAGTTAACAAATACAAAAAAAAACCACATATTTTTTGTAAACTCTTGAGCAGAATTGGTAAAGAGTGAGCAGCAATATAGAAGAGGAGTTTTCATAATTAGTTTTCCCTGACCCCCCTGAAACAACAGGCTATTATCCTCCCGGCAGTTTGCACCCATGCTGCCGCCCCTCGATTTGCAACTTAATCACCAGCCAGAGCTCAAAGCCCTCCGTTGAGCTACAGAAGAAAAAAAGAAGCTCTCAGTATTCACGGACAGTCGACCCAACATCTTCATCATGAGATAATGTGCTTCATGTTTATTCCGCCCAGCACTAAACCCTGTTTGATGATAAATTTATCACCATCATGTTCTCGCACTGCTTCTTTCAGAGGCCTCATTTCATCATCGTAAAAAGCGGGAGCAAATCGCTTTTGCTGGTAAACACAGACAGCATCTCACTGACCACACACACGCAGTACTATGCATGAACATGCTTTTTATGCCCCCGAAACATTCACTGCGAAGAAAAGGCACAGACGTAGACGTGTCTCCAACAATGGCCGCCTTCATTTTCTCATCCCCAGATGTTCATAAAAGACTTTCTTACAATACAGAAGGGGCTATAATTACTGTACACTGAGAATGTGTCATTAGCAGCGTCGCTGCATTGTAGTAAGCCTGTGTGCAGGCATAGAGAGAGTAGATGTGTCAATCCACTCAATAACTGTTACGGGGGGGGGCGGGGGCACTCCTGATTCATTTGACATGCAAATTAAATAAGAAGTACTAGCTGCTGCCGACACTGAATTCACCAGAGATCCCAATCTGCAATTCCAAAATGGTAATAGAACCAATATATGAACAAATACCGCTATTAGTCCGGGGACAAAACTGTAATTTGATGTGATTTCCCGCGTGGTTCTCCCACTTGTATCTCTCGTTGAAGAATATAAATGGGGATTCACTGATAGGGTCATGTATGGGGTGGAATGTCTCCCTAATGGTGTCTGCTTTGGCTGCACATCTGGACCTTTATACTAAACACAGTTAAATCCAGGTGATTCGATTGCTTGTGTAAGATTTGCATTGAAGTTGTATGTGTTCACATTCTGTGTAGGCTATGTGTGTGTAAATGAAAATATATGATTCAGGAAAATGTTCACTTTATGTCTGTGATATCACCCTTTGTTGATTTCCTTACATTTATTAAAGGCAGGAAATCCTGTTGACATTTGTAGGGTAATCTCAAGAAGATGGTAGGACAAAATGGCTAAACAAATGAGGTCAATATGCAAACCTGTGCTGTAAATATTCACTAATACACAATCAAATGTAAGGTCTTTGAATTGGATGAGTTATTATAGAAAACAAACCGTTATCTGTATTCTAATCATATCTTTTTTCTTTGGTGTTAAAAAATTCACTGTTAATTCAGGTCTGTGACTCCAGCATACGATACCTTGCAACAAAATACTGTCTTTTTTTAAATTGTACATACATTCCATTTAACAATGAGCATTTCCCCCAGTGTATGACCAGTAGTTGATCAAAATCTTCTCAGTAAAAAAAACAACAGAGAAGTTTCTTAAAACTGCAACATAAGGCGTATAATGAATATCAGTTTTTCCCACAGGATGTTGTGGTGGGTGGACCTCAGACCCTAAAGTTAAACGGATCAATCTGGTGCACTTTAAAAGCAAAATTAAGAGGCTGGATCTATGAAGAACTTCTTCTTTTGTTAACAATTTTGTCTCGTGTTCTATCAGTGGTGGAATGTAACTAAGTCAGTAATGCAACATAGAAATCAACTATTAAACTATTATGTAGTATAGTATTTAGCTCAATAATGAAGTATATAAAGAATCCTACATCTTACCGGCTGCTAGATTTAATTGATGAACATATTAATTCATCAATGGTTATAATCCAATGATAAGTATATTATTTGAAATGGACCATTCTGCATAATGCGTATACTTTTACTTGTAACAGTATTTCTACACTGTGCTCTAGTAAATGATTTAATCAGAAACACCTTTGTTGTATAAATATCGATGCAAAAAAAGGCAAACTGACAAAGCGTGGTAAACGAGACGGGGTCTGTGTTTTGGGGTGGTTTGGGTAGGTTGACGACATTCTTAGGACAGTCCGCCCCGGAAACTGTGGCGGGACCAACTAGACTTTGGTGAGTCTAGGTCATTATTGGGAATCACTGAGGGCTGCAGGGCTGAGCCTCAGTGTGAGCTTTAGGATGTTTCAGATCCACGGAGCCACCCACCTTCACCCGGTAACACACAAGTGTGCATCCAAAGCTTGCAACCAAAATGTGTCCAGTGTCGGTTTACAAAAAGTGTCTCGTCTTCACACCTCAATTTCGCGAGCACAGAGAAAGCTCCACATGTGAACATAAAAGAGTCCCGGTAACCATGGAAACTCTGCCACTGCTGGCAGAGGAGACGTTGAGAGAGCAGAGAAGGCCACGGGCTGATTTGCACAGCGTATTAGGAATTAATGATTCATGGACAAATAAATCACACATTTCTTATTCATAAAGCATGTGTTTATTACAACGCGGGACACTTGTCTTTTCTTCCATGCAGGACGAATAGTCCAAAAAAAGCGGGACTGTTCCGGACACATCGTGAGCTTTGGTCACCCTCACGGTTTCTATATGTTTGAAGGCTGACTCATACTTATTCCTTCATGCTATCTTGGCAGCTAATGGAACAAGAAGACTTGGGGAATAGAGGGACAACCTGAGACACCAGTCACTCAGTCAAACCGGTCCAGAAACCCATTTCTTAATCTATATCTTAACGCACACATTAGGTGCAATAATTCCTATTTATTGTGGGGCAAAAAAAAAATTGAAACTTGTCTTGATAATGTAAAAGCCATTGTGGTGATACTGGTTTCCAACTGGCATGTACACATATACCATTGAGGTATGTATACAAGGAGAGATAATGTTATTTATCCCATTGAAACTGCCCTGAATGGGACGAAGTCAAATCATGTGCTGTGTCCCATCAAGCAGCCTCACTGGCCCCTCGTTGGGCTCGTTGCAGCTCTTTAGCATGGAGCTCTCTCTAAGGCCTCACCGGGGAGCCCTCTCTCAGACGACACCGTACAGCTGCCAAGATAAAGTTGGAGGCACGAGGATAAAAGACACAAGCTATTTAGGGCCGACTTATCTCCAAGCGTCGCTGAAGCCTCGGTTCACCAGATAAAGTGATGTTACCTATAGCAACGGCGGGTGATACGGAGAAAGGTGTCACTTCTATCTGTGGGGTATTTATGCAAAGCGCACAGCTGACCAGGTAAATTAAACATCTATGTCATAGAATTAAGTGAATGCAGCGGCATTGAATCCAAAAAGCAATCTGACAGCCGTTCTATACGAAATATAGAAATCACATCGCTCCTCATAAGTTATCAATCTGCAGGTCCAAAGCTCTGAATCGTTTGTGCAGCGTTTGAGAAAAAAAGATTTGCTCGCCAAATCGATGCAACGTTTTAGCCTAATTAGAACTGACATTTGATTGAGCGGTTCATAAACTTCACACAATATGTGAATGCGCATTTTTCTAATTTGTAAAGAACATGCATTTGTAAACGGATGGTCAGCCGTGACGGATTACCTGCTGAGAACCCTTTTTTATTGCGACGATTAAAAGATGAATGCACACAGCAGATATTCCATGAGCTTTGTCATAAATCATCGGTGGGGAAAGTCCTGTAAAAATAATCAGCACATTGGCGAATAAATGTGGCCTGATCAATGTATGCAGAGCCGGTGTGCGTGAAGTCACCCCGGGGTTACTGCATATGTAACCAGCTGTGAATCCCCGGGCTCGTACTCTGCGAATCGAGAAAGAAAAATAAGTTTGCCTTGTTAGTTGCGGATGATTTGATTAACGGCCACCCTTCCCGGCGTGCCTCTCCCATGATGCATGTCAACCTGGAGGGGATACTTGCCTGTCTCATAACGCCTTGCTTGGAAAATAGTAGGTGTGTGCTGAACTGATATTTACATTAGCATACTAACAAGCACCGTTGCTGTGCCGAGGACAGTCGCAAATAGTGAGGCAGGACGTGCTTTTTTTCTTCTTTTTTTTCTGAATCCTGGAGATGATGTTAATGAATAGCGTTCCGCATAATGGCACATTGATAAACTCACTTCATGCCATTAATCAGCAGCGGAGGGAAATGGGTAGAGTCTTGGGACTGCGCTGTGATTGACAGGCTAATTTAGAGAGAGGAACAGCGGTTTCCTGCTTATGAATATGGCTCTGCTCACAGCCGCTTATCGGCCCCTCGGTGCGGGGACCACAGGTTTGTGCGGTGGCATCAGTTTTGGCGGGAATACATATTCGTGGGAGGATCAGGTTTGTGCGGTGGACAAAGGCGACGGAAGAGCCCACGTCCAAAGACGTTGGGTCAGCGGCTGGTGCAGGCCGACTGGCAAGCTACAAGCATGCAGTTATTTGCATAGGGAAGGGATTATTGCGGCTATGATTGATTGCCGACATAAAAACTGATCGTGCTGTGTGATTATCTCACTCTCTCGTCTCGTCCTCCTCTTACAGCAGCTGAGCGGAGATGGCATTGGACGTCGGCCTTGCCCTCGGTCTCAAAATATCTTATATGCGTAGCCTCCCCATTGAATTTCTTCCGAGGGCAATTCTTCTATTCTATTAGCATCTCATCTGGCTTTACGCATTGGATTTTCCCACTTTTCATTTGTGTGTCAGGCAGCGCTTCTGCTTGAATAGCAGAATAATCCAATCAGCAGGGAGCGCCTCACACCCGAGACACCTGACCTCTGCTGAGGGATCCTGTCAAAGTGCTTCTTATTTCAGATAATAATTATCCCGCTTTGTTTGTAGAGCCTCAATTTCTGCTGTGTGCTACAAGCCAATTTGTTTTTTCATTAGCGATGTGTGACACTGGGGAATGTTCATGGAATATTCATTGAAAGAGGGATATTCAAGTCAAATTAACACCTGAAGGTGGAGAATGCATACACGATGTTTGTCCGCATACACATGCGGTTCCCATCATAAGCTTCTTTCTCTTTATTATCTCCAACAAGAGGATCATGCGTGTGAGTGAGCTCTGTGTCTGTCCACAGATACGTTCGCATTGTGCTGCAGCACACTGCATCATATTTTGGGTTGCTAGTTATGGCTGTATGCTCAAGGACCTTGTGGTTGCAATGACTCACCTCACGCACTACTTGTAACCGGCGCCCGTTGGGTAGGGGCCTCTAGTACATCTACAACCTCCCATCTGCCACTCATATCTTAAATTATACTGTATCTGTATGTATTTAGCTCTTTTCTATATTCAATAAGTATATATATGATAAGTATTTATTCAGCGTTAATTGTATTTGCTTAAATAAGGATTTCATCATAGAGAATCATGCAACTGTTTTTTATGGTCTTTAATAATTAATTCATCAGTAATGTGGCTACTTCAAATGTGCATTGTTTCACATTCTTACATTTGTAACACTGCACACTCATGTTGTCACACAAACGTTTTATTTGTTTTTGTCAGGATGTGAGTCATAGTCAGGTTTGGCCATTTTAAGGTAGTCAAAATGCAACGGATACACATATTGTTTTTGAACCGTGAAAATAACCATCTAACATTGACTTCAACTGCATTAAAACACACAGAGACTGTTCTTTATCTAGCTGTCGTGCAAATTCGGCACCCCCACAGTTCATTTCCCAAATTATCATAATGAGTCCTCTGCTCAGTCCACGGAGTCCAAAAATAAAGTCTAAAGCTCAGCAGAAAGATGTACTCTGTGGAGGCCCTTTAGTCCACACAAAAAGTTGCAATCAAAGTACGAGATTAGCCTATTGCAATTTCCACAAAACCAGACACAACCTGGGAAAATAAATAGATAACTACAAAAAGAGTAAGTCAGGAGGAGGAGCAAGGGATGACCAGGAGCCCAAATGAAGAAAACAGAGTCTATTTCTTACAATTGTAAGAAGACCAAATGATCCTGTCACCTTCCACTCACTGAGTGTCCACAGTCAAACAGTAATACCAATGTGGGGGCCAGCGGTGTCCGTATTGCATCATGTGACAACTTGAGGTTCCAAGATGCAATCTCAGGGAACCCTCTTGTCTTGGCAATTGGTTTGGCTCCATTGACAGAATAGCCAACGGCTGTCTACTTTTGTTTGCCTTGCTGTTGTCTTCCACAGTCTCCTGCTGTGAGGCCAATCACCTAAACTGTCCACAGAGGGAGAATGTGGCGCGCCGTCCAAAACCGCTCTGACAGGGACTTCGTGCCTGCTACCGGGTGGCAACCTCCGGTTCTGCAGAGTAAAATCAATGCGGAAGTGTCTTAAGACTTGCATTCTTTTCTACTGGCCATCTGGTCGCAAAAAGAAGTCCGGTTGTATAGAAGTCTATGAGAAAATGACTCTACTTCTCACTTGATTTATTCCCTCAGTAAACATTGTGAACATGTCTCATTCGCTGGTTTAAAATATTTTTCAATACAGAATGATCATTTAGTAAATGATGGTCCATTTAGAGTAAAACAGACCATAAAGAGGAGTATACTTTAGGGCGGGGTTACAGGTCGCTTCTGCTACCAGAGCCGTGTCCGGCGTCTCTACATCACGCCTCCGCATTCCAAATATGGTAACTTCCAATCATTGGCTGCTAAAAAATCAACATGGTGACGGATGTAATCCAAGATGGTGACGGCGAAATCGCCGAACTCGAGGCTTTCAAAACGGCAGTCCACAAACCAATGGGTGATGTCACGATGACTACGTCCACTTCTTATACACAGTCTATGTCTATTACCAAGCGGTGAGTCTTACCTTTCCAAAAAAGCCATGCAGCAATGACTTATAGAAAAATGACATGCAATCAAACATCACATAACACTTTGTTGGCTGTCTCACATGCGTCTGGAGTAAGCGGGCATAAGATCTTGGTACTTAACTTGAGTAATTGTATGTAATTCCTTTAGAAACAGGACGTTGGGGCATTATGTAATGCAGGAGCAGTGGTGTAAGAGTGTAAAACAATGGGATACATGTCGACAAATGCACTTCAGGACACCCGATACTGACGGAGGAAGGGCCGATGGTGTGGGCGCCATGTAGTGATGAGTTTGTGTGTAGGGTAGACAACAGGCTGATAGCATGGCCTCTGTATTAAGTTACACTCCTGAGCTATAAGCACTTACGTCCCACCTCTGCAACGAGGAGGTACTTCAAAGTCGTGTTTGCAAACATTTGACGCGGAACCGTAGAGGTTCAGCGCCTTTTGATCGTTAGAATCACATTATGCTTGTGAAACATTATTTGGGGGCGGGGGGGGGGGGGGACTGTTTATTAGCCAAAACAAAGGAATCTTGCGGGCCACGCCGCTGCAAATTGACGTCCTCTGTTGTTAAGTCACAGTATGCTTTGTATGCAAAAAATGATGCAAGCGGCCCTAGAAACGGCGGAATAGTAATGAGGTGTCATTTCTTTTGGACTGCCGGTGAAGACACACCGGAACACACAGCATAAAAGGCTAATGAGAGCAACATGATACGTTATGGTTTGATGGGGTTTTCCGCCCCCACAGCGCTCGCAGTGTAAATCTTATTTACCAGTGTTCTCCAGATGCGTGCACATCTTTGGCTTTGAACCTACAGTGTACTTGTCATGCCTACAGTGTGTTCAGCCTGCTATCACACAACATGTCCCATCTGCTACATGCGCTCGGTCCTGTTTTGCTGTGTCCTTCGTGTCAATCCGTTTTTCTGTAGCCGCCTCGTAATGTGTCGGCAACAACCGCTTTTCCTTGTTCTGTGTGCGACAAATTAAAACAATTCAGGTCCTGCCAGAGGAAACGGTGTCAAAGACGTACGACTGAGGGGAGAGACGGAGGCAGAGAGAGCAATATTCATAGGGCGCAGCATCACTCACTCGCATGTGGGGATCGTCTGCCATGGCAACATAATCCTCATCGAAGGCCTTCAGGTTTTTTGTGAAAGAACACGGAGCCTGAATCTTTCATTAAACGAAGGCTTATTTCATTATTTAGAAGGTGTTATTTTCTGCCTCAGTTCACAGGCTAAACGCCAACTGGCAACTCCAAGGCCTTTGTAAATGAGTCAGATTCTGGTCCCATCTGCCCCGCTGGTTCCGTCACTCTCCCCCCCCTCCCCCCCTGCGAGTGGGCGGCCAAACAGGATAATGCAGTCAGCCCGCGAGACCCAGACAGTCTTCCGCTGCGTCATCTGTCTTCCCCGCTAAGCATCCCACTCACCTGTGCCAAAGCCGTGGTCTCGGCAACATGCCTCCCAGCCACAGGTAGAGTCCTTTTTAATTGGAGTGCTTCTACTGCTATATTAGGCTTAGTGTTATCAGGAAATAGTATTTTATATATGGCCCTCACGGACAAGTGGCCTCTGGAGAAGTTTTGTTTTTTTTCCTTTTCGGTGCGAACGCAATTGGATTCCTCCCTTCTGTTTTGGCTCGAGTAGCGATGTAAATAAAGAATGATATTAGATGATTTTACTGTACTATCCGTCATCGTTGATTAGCAGGACGATGTGAAAATGGCCTGAAATATCACTTAAGAGGACATTTTTACATTTGTAGGTGTAGATGGCTCCGCTACGAGGAACAACAAAAGCACCAGAGCATATCGGTACAGCTGCCGGTCGGAATCGGCATACAAAACACATGTTGACGGTGTTTTTGTAACTACTCTCACTGCCTGAAGGGTGGACAAAGGTCGACATGTGCTTTTTGAACACGGCCAGCAACCCCTCACTGCTCAAAAAAACATTGGCATCAATTTTCCAAATAGGCGTTATTTGGATAAACTGATCACATATTGGGAAACCCGAATGGTTGCGTCTCGCCTGAAAAATCATTACAACTTAGTAAAAACACGTTTTTGTTGATAAGTAAATGATGATGAAGCTAGCGACGCATATCAAAGTAATCTCACTTCCGCTTTGTAACCGCTTCCACTAATAGCCGACATCCAACCAGGATCATCAAAGGGCTTTCAGAGTCAGATAGTAGACAATTATCTAAAAAATGACTGTTTTACTTAGAGAGAAGAGCTCCAGGACCACTGATAAACATATGTAATACTTGTACTCTAACATTGTCACGATTAGGCTTTGCCTCCTGTGTTCTGTGTCTTTTTGTAGCTCCTCACTCTACCTGTCAGCCACTCCCTTCACCTCATCAAGCTCACTACGCTCACCTGTTTCAGTCACTATTTAAACTCCTGCCTCTCAGTCATTCCTCGCCAGATCATTGCTTCATGCCTCCCCGCCCGTGTTTCCCCGTCCTGTTCCCGGTTTCCCCGTCTGCCTGCCCTGTTCTGTTCCTGCTGGATTTACCTCCTCGTCTCTTGTCTTTTGCTTGGACTGCCTGTTGTGCTGGTAACAATTCCTATTTTGTTAAATAAATACCTGCTTCACGCTACTCTGCCTGGTCTGCATTTGAGTCCTCCTCCATGCCCTGTGACAAACATATACACACACATATACAGTAGATATACTGTCATCACCAAGCTGCTGGGGTGACATGTTATCTGCGGCTTACAGTAATGGCTATCATAATCTTTGGTAGCTGTATGATATACATTCACTGATCTGGTTAAAGTTTCCCACATTGTTCTCATCTGTTACTGCATGTACTTCTATAAGGAATTACTGCATATTGACAGTAAGCACATAAAGTGATTCAGATTCTGAATGATGTTTTTTGGGGTTTTTATGAGCCATGCAGCGAGCACGGCCTTGTCCTCTCCCAGTGACACGAGAGGCATGCATAATAATAATCATGTCATGTACTTCTGGGTTTTTGTGGGCCTTGGGAATGAATGGTTGCAGTTTCATAGACTGTCAAATAGAGAGCATCATTACACACGGCTCCGACTGCCGAGGGATCATTTGAATAATGTCGTTGGTTACGTTATTATCTGTCCCATTCATTATTGGCTGGTAGAGTGGTTCTGTTGCTATTACAGAGGGATAACACTCCACTGTATGGAACCTTTCATTTGCTGAGCTCCGAGGAGGAAACCATTATCTGCGGCGCAGAAATCCTCTCTCCTGAGAAAGTCTTTAGCTTCATAACAAACAAAAAAACTGGCTCTTTTTTTTTTTTAAACTTAATTTTCCAAATGACTTTAGTAAATACATACTGAGGAACGAAGCAGCTTCCATTGCTACTTATCGGGGGGATTTGTGTAGCTTTGAGCGCTGAACAGGAAACAAAGCCAGGGAAAATAAAAGAGCCCATAACATAACATCTGTTGACATCGGCCCGTTAAGTGAAATACGACCACGGTGTGCGCTTCCATTAAAAATAGACACCGTTTTTTTGTGGTCCAATCTGCTAATCGACAGAGCCATTTTCATAGCATGATGGGAATCTCTGAATTTAATTAGAAGATTTGGCACCCACCGGTCTTGTTTCCCCAGCGAGCAATGTGTTCTCTTTTTACAACGAAGCATAAAATAATTCCCCACTTTGCCAGATGTCCTGTTGTCTGGAGCCGCGAGTTTATTATCCTTTGAGAGCGTAAGGGGATAGTCCGACTCGCGAAATCCTCCGTCATCTATATTCCCCACAAATGACATCCCTGATATTGGAGGAATGTCAAAATGAATGTGTAGAGGTGAAAGATACCTCCACTTATAATTTTATTTTTTTGTGTGATACCTTATCGATCGCCTCCACTGCCACTGAGTAAGGGGGGGGGGGCGATTTGGTATTATTGTCACTTTATTCAGCTCAAGGTCAATACTGTATGGATATCACCACGTGATCCATTATATAAATGGAAGTTTTACACAAGCAGTCGCTGGTGGTGAAATGCGTTCTAAGATTGGTGTCAATATTGTCATGAATTACCTCCACACAGGTCTGCAGTGGTGTTCAGAATGGAACATTAAGTCAGGCACGGTGAGGGGGGAGGGGCGATCATTGAATAAATAAAAGGTGTCATGTTGTGTGTGATATAGAAATAAAAAAAACTGAAACATGGAGACTTAGGATATTAATTCTCTCATGCATTATTCATGCGCTAGTGTGTATCATGAAGGGAATGTTAAGGCTCATACGACTAACAGTGCAGTGCCACCGGTGATACAATCGGAGACCATGACTTTAAACTTCCTCCAGTTGTCAGGAACCGAAATTCAGACCTTTTGAGTTCGGAGGCTTCTTTTATTTGAGGAAATCCAATCGGACTAACCCCGAGCAGATCGATTGTTACACCTCGTTCAGCACTTTTCCACAATACCTGGTGCAGCGGAGTCAAAGAGAAATGATTGTGCGAAATTAAAACAAATTGAATTTGTGGCCTAAACGAAGCAATTTGACACACCATTAACTTCAAAACCAACTGTTTGGTTCCAACATACAGTCAAACATACCGCTAATGTTTCTTCAAGGCACCAGATCTGAATTTCAAATGGATTCGAGCGCAGAGAGCCGCATAAATCATCAATATGCGGCATGCTGCATTGGTATATTACGGTTCAAACGTTGCTCCGTGTTGGCCACTAGGTTATTTGTTTTTTTAAGGTTTTACTTTCAATGCTTTGCTGAAATCCTGTGTGTGTATTAGTTTGTTTCCCACTGGCTTTTTTTTTCTTTCTCCGGGAGTAATCAGAAGTAACGCCGCAAAGAAAAATAATCAGCAGTTTAATTACAGTAATTAAGAGAGCGCAGGACTGGCAGTGTTTTGAATGCCATGAACCACTAAGTGCAGTCCCT
The DNA here is from genome assembly GCA_032191485.1 of Leptoclinus maculatus. Classification (NCBI taxonomy): domain Eukaryota; kingdom Metazoa; phylum Chordata; class Actinopteri; order Perciformes; family Stichaeidae; genus Leptoclinus; species Leptoclinus maculatus. The sequence continues at coordinate 42,709,810 of JAVDOI010000001.1, read as the reverse complement.
GGGTGGTAATTAGATGTATACACTACCAGCCTGAGCTTTGTTCAAGGTTCTGCTACACTGGCGGCCTTGGATCGGGATCTCAAACGGAGATAGTTTAGCATCTTGGGAAATGAACAGGTATGCTCATGTTCGAAATTCACTCCTGCATTTACCGCAGCACGCCTGAAACGGGGTGACAACAGCGGTTAACCAGTGTGAAGGGTTCAATGGCGGAATGGAACTATGTAGCCTACATTTACAAGTTTCAGGTACTTGTACTTGAGTATTTCCATTTGTAATATAATTGTAAGTTATACTTCTACTCCACATCTCAGAGGGAAGTGTTGTACCTTTGCCCTGAACGTACAATAGAAAGGTGTATCCTTGTATCTACTGTACGTGACATTTTAAATGGTTCACATTACACTGCGTGGACCACATATCACCAAAATGACCTTGCTCCTCCTCCTCTCCGGCCTGAAAGTATACCTGTCCAGCTCTCCGTCCTACACCCAAAATTACAGCTTGTGTGAGGAGAACGGCCCGTTTCTAACCCCACTGGGGACCTACACTGTATCAGGACTACACCTGGTGAGCAAACCTACCAAGGCGTATGAGGGCCTATGTAGGGAAATAAAACTGAGCCGAGGGAGGGGGGGGGGGCAATATTCTAATTTCTCAAATAAAAGTAAAAGTAAAAGTTTTACATTTCTAAAAAATAAAAATTGGATGTTCTCTCAGATTAGAGTGGCAAATTTGCAAGATTATATAAATCATAAATTCACAAGAAAAAAAAACCTGGATTTTTAAAAGTAAGGCAAAACTATGTTAATGGGAAATAGTGTTTTCGCTTCACTTTGCAAGGTTGAATCAACCTCATCACATCACGGATGCCACCGTTACTGCGGTAACGTAAGCCGCAGAGTGCAAAATACATTATATTGTAGCGGACTCTCCATGGGCAAGCGTCATTGTGTGACTACGGTAACGCAGTGTGTTCGGAGTGAGGGTTGGTTTCTGGTGTAAGCTTGTCAAAGATAGAAGTTGTTTGTCTCTACGTTCCTGTAACTTTGACAATATTACTAAAAAGAATACAGAATGAACATGAAACAGGAAACAAATGTGTATATCTTTGAGGACAATTCACCTTGCTTTAAAGGCCATCCTTACCGTAATAACACTACTGTAGGAGCAACAAAATTCAGATGGCTGGCGTTACCACGGTTTAATACTCTACTATTTATTTTTTTGTCAAAAATGTATGACTTTATAATAATAAATAATGTCATATATTATATATTATAAATAATAATAATCCTACAAATCTCACAAAAAACGATATATTGATGTACAGTATATATTTGTAGGATCTAAAATGATCTAAAATATATAATGATCTGAAATATATTCTACAAGTTATCATTTGATCATTTTATAAATGCAAATCTGGATTCCTGTCTGCACAGGAAAAGGTTAATTAATCGGAAGGCGGCACTAATTTCCAAATGGATGTAATTAAATAGTATATTTAAAGCCAAGGCTGGGTAATATGCATCATGCTCATTGCCCACAAATGTTAAGACTGCTGTCATGTTACATTTGCTTTACTTTTTCTTTTTTCTTTTAAGAGGAAGAGAATGAACTCGAGTTACTAAGAGACCATTTTTCGAGTATGTAATGCATTTTCCAGCGTGTTCACGATCAAGGTCGAATTCATTTGCACATAACTCAAGGGTTGCTAATCTTTTTTTATTTATTTGTTGTGCAAAACAAACCTCTGATTAGAAGATGTTGCCAACTTACATATAATGAGGATTTCATTAAAAAGCGATGAAACAATGAAAATCTGTCCTCTTTGAGCCGAACAGGCCCCCGTGGCTCTGCGGCGTGCTTTAACAGCAGCTTTCACCGGACTGTGTTCTTAAATATTACCTTGAGAAATCTCATTAATTCCCACTTAATTAGCATCACATTCCATTCGGGGGGATACAGTTGAATACTGGACTTGCGTTCAGACCGGCCCCTCGTTTGCTCAACACGTGGACGAACCCGATGCATCGGAGAGATACTGTAATTAATCATTTACATACTCCGAGTGGCACCTGATAGGTCACCCTGCCGCGCTTCTCCAGTGCTCCTCTCATTAAAATGCTAATCCAACTCCTGACCCAACCCCGTTGCTGGGGGAGACGATCCTCATAATGACTCCCTCCCTCTTGCCCCCCCCCCCATGTCCTCCTGTGCGTGCTCCCCGGTGCTGCTGTGGGAAAAAAACAAAAAACGCAGCGCTCATTAACCAAATGTGTGTTTTTTTTAAATAGCTTTTCCCCCCCTCGCTTCACCTAGTTTACATACAAGATAGGTGACTGATAGTAATTGAGAAGGTGCAAGCTAAGACATGATGAAGTGCTGGAGGCTCGTCAGTCCGTCACAGCACAATAACAGGCTGCCTCCCAGTCAAACTCTCATGAGGGAAAATTCACAAGATTCTCCACGATGAGGCTCATAAAGCAGCACAGAGCACAAAAGCAAAGGAGGAAGCCTAACAATTGATTTCCGGTATTGCCTGCCATGTGGTGCAAGCACCGTGATAGTAAATCATATATGATGTGTTACAAATCTGACCTCTTTCTGTATGTTAATGTTCTCCCACTTGACACAAACGCACCCTGAAGCATTGAGAGCCTCTCAGTCTGGAAATGATTCTGAAACACTTCTCCCTCTACAGCTGATGGATATGAAAGTGCATCAAGATAATGGAGCGCTTATTTTGACTAAGCGCTGTCAGTAAACAGGGCACATGAGAGCACACATGAATGGGTGGCCGCGCGGCAAGCCATGCGCGCCGGCATCACAATGCCAGAGGACGGCCTCCGTTCGACTGGTACGGAGGCGGCTGCACGGACTAAAAATATGCACACGCGCTCTCACGGCTCAGCGCGTGCCGGTGACCCGGGGATCGCAGTGTGGCGCTTCTTCAAAGTCAAATTTGGATATATGTAAATGCTGCATTTTAAAACAAAAATGCATGGACCGCAAACGATTTAATTGACGTCATGTTGCTGTTGCAGCGTGCAGTCAGAGATCAGATGTCCAAATGCGTTTCCTTGATACTCGGGGAGCCTCTCAAATTCTTATTGGTGGATAGTTGGATGAGAAGATCCATATTGCTCTCATATCCGTCCATTAGATATAAGGCTGCAGTCAACAGATGGTTAGCTTAGCTTAAAGCTAGCCTCTACATCTCACCAATCAACACGTTATATCTTGTTTAATCAATGTGCAAATCTAATTGTGAAACACCTGCTTGCAATATATCGCCTGGAGTAACTTCCTGGAGTTTTCTCCAGTTGCCTGGCAACTGGTCCGGCCCCCATAAAACTCTGAATTGTAGACTTTGCTTTTTGTACAGATTAAACAAATGAGCTATAATGTTTTAATCAGTCTATATCTGACACATGAAGGTACTGATTATAGTCATTGATAGTTTCATATTGGTATTGTAGGCTATAAGTAAAATATGCCAAATTGCCTGTTAAATTACGTTTGCTGCCAGAATAAGGATGCCAGTATCATGGCCACCAATGACTGATGGACATGATGATGTGTAACGATGAGTGACAGAGTGATGGCTGCCACTGATGACACGGGCCGAGGGGAACTGACAAATGGTCTGGTAACGTCATGTCGAGTTGAATATCGTGTCCAGCTTCTTTTAAAGGCGCTATCATAAAAGTAAACACAGTCGTGTTTAAACATTATATCTGTGAACTTAGTAAATTACCCATTCTGAAGCAACATTTTCACTTGTATTATTTAAAAGTGTTCTAAATGTGATTATTCACATGTTTCAAGTAACTGCAATCAGAATACATTATGTTGATTTAAAGCAGATAATATAATGCATAGGGCCTAAAACTGTCTTTTGGTATGCGTATACTACCCAAGTCTGCATATGAGCATTTATAAACATGCTTTACTGGTCTCTGTTGCTGCTATTGTAGTAATAGTAATTGTAGTAATAGTGTGTAATTTAAATTGTACATTGTAAAAATAGGGGTCTTTTAGAACCACACACACAACTACTGGAGAAAACCCAGACAGCAGGATAGTAATTATTACATTTCTCTGTATTTCCGCCTCATAAAGCCTCTGAAGACTCACTACAGTGTCGTAGCAGACAGCATGAATCAAACACATCATTATTTGCCAAGTCATGAATGTGCATGAATTGTAATGACAGCGGTCCAGATTACTGAAACAACACATAGGTGTAGGCATTAGCAGCTAATCCCGACAGACGCTACCGTATCATCACATATGCAGAGCATAAACGACCGAGAATCAGGGCAAAGCGGTGCCACGCGGGAAGAACGTGTCACCACTGTGCCCTTTAAAAGCAGAATACGAGAACAGTCGGGGAATTAGTGCAAAAGTCATAAAATAATCATGCAAAAACTCGTCATGTCTTAATTGAGCCACAAAGCGAAAGCTCTGCTTTTGTCTTGGGTTTAAAAATAGACTTTCAATAATACTGTCCATGACAATATTAATCACGTCAAACCCCCGACAGAGCGGAGGAGAGGACTGAAGCGGCCTGTCGTGTTCAGAAAACATATTCTACTGTAGCGCCTCGTCGATAAAGCCGCTCTCCAGCAAACAAATGGCTGCAATAACTCCAGGCCTCAAACACAATAGGTTCTTTCCGAGGGAGAGGAATCAAATAAATGGAACAAACCGGCTGGAAGTGATATGTCACTATATTAGAAGCCTCTGTGCCAATATTAGATGCTACTATGCCCGCTGTAGCCTCTGGGTCAGATTTAGACAGTGTCGGGGTTAACTGTGCCTCTGCGTCACATTGAGATACGGCTTCATAGAGACAGACGAACCAAAAATAGGCTGGTGGAAGAAAACAAATCGAAAGTATAATTTCAAGCATCCATAAGGTACGAATCTAGGAAGGAGAATGGATCCAATTAGAAACCTAAGCCAGAGCAGCACAAAAGAAAGAATCAATAACACAGATGTCAGGATAGACCAAAGCGGATCCAGAAATCCCCCCCGTCCCCCATGGAAGGGATAAGTATTTATCATTGTCCTCTGCGGCACCTTACTTATCGTCCTCCTAACTTTAGCAGGACTGAGAGTGCGGCCGTGATTTATCACTGGTCAGCAGAGAGGCTACTGATCCCTGAAAGAGGTTTGCGTTTATGCATTATTCAAAACTTTATTTTTTTTTGTTCAATCTGCCACTTTAGGATTAGGGATGTGTGTGTGTGCCTGCGCTCAGTTCTTTTTTCCAAAGGCTTGTGGACAAATGTGCTTTCTGCTTTCCACTTAGTTTGACTGTTTTTTTATCGTGTACGAGTCGAAGAAGCCAAGTGGAGACGCCAGTGAAACAGAGAATTATCTTCAACAGCAAATGAACGTATTTGTTTTCACATCACATCAGCCTGTAGACATTGTGTAGACATTGTATTTGTCCTAAGTTAGGAACAGAATTCACTGTGCAAACGTACTTCTAGCGACTGCAGCGACTCCTGTCTTGACGCATCCCGAGCTTCCAGGCCGGCCGTCCTCTGATTGCTCCAGTAGTGTTAACAGCTGGAACAAGAGCGAGCCCAATCGATCAGGTTGTGTTATGAGAGGCGTCAGCCGGGTCGCCATAGAGTGAGAGGAGCCATGTGTTAATAAGGTGAGTAATTAAAGGGGGGTAGGGGGGATATTGAAGCCCGCTGACCCCTCTGGCCCTGAGCAGGGGGGGGGGGGGGGGGGAGAGCCAAATTACGCTGAGAAGACTCAGATGAGCCCATTCTTCACGCTCCCTACATCTCTCCTTAGACCTGCGCGGATTGATACAATTACTGTTGTTTTTTAGTTTGTTTTTTGGGGACGGAAGGTGCCCCCCCCCCAAAAAGAAAAAAATAACAGTAAGATTTGATCCCATTACAAACTGGAGGAACTTGCACTTTCACTTCACTTGGATGGCGGAGTGTGTATTCGGTGCCAAGAGAAAACGGTATCATGAGGATAAAAGAGGACAGATGAGACGAGGAGGAACATGACGCGGGACTTTGGCCGGCGCAGATGTCTACGAGAACCAGGGGAGCGACCCGCATCCGCTGCCAGGAAGAATCACTGTGTCAGACATGGGACTTATGTAAGCTGGGTCAGCGTGCCCGTCCACCCTAATGTAAAGGACGATGACTAAACTGTGGAGGAAATGAATCATGGAATGGAGATAAATAAATGTGGCTATTTTAGATTTTTCTATTTTGGAGAATGCCATGATCGACAGTGGGGAAAGCGGCAACACAATACTAGAATAGAACCTTTGTTTGCATCGCTGTTGTTTTTAGGATGATTGACTACTCTGACAAGACCCGTTTCAGTGCTGTGATTCACTCTAAAACCCGACTGGCACACGTCACGCGGGTTGAGCAGGGTTAGGCGTTCGTGCAGTTGTTTGTTGGCAACCTTTTCAAGGATTTTACTAAATGTTGGAGATTGGTCAATTGCCCCTTTGTGTTTTCCAGTGGCCTCTTCAGTTCTGATGGGAGCAATGCTGTCCATGATCTGACTGACAATGGAGTTGAAATTGTCCATCTCATCAGATGATGACATGGTGGGCAGTGCAGTGCTTTGTGTGTTCATAAATAAACATCCAGAAGGGCAATCATTGTTATATAAATTGAGCGATAACCAGGTAGAGGCTTTCTATGAGCTCTTTCTTTAGGCTTTCTGAGAGCTCTTTCTATGCTGACTACTTTACCGTTTAGCAGCCCATTCTATTGCTTCTTATGTTGTCTTTTAATATCCTTTGGGCTCTGCGCAGGCACCTCACCTCACCGATATCACTGATGCCCGGTAGATGGGTACCACTGATAAGCACCCGCTGCAGAGCCCTCCTGTCCTGGACCGTGCTCATTCAATGCCAGTTTGTAATGTTTCCCTTCATGATGGAAGGACAATCTTACTGCCAACCAGGCCCCTTGAGTGGTCTAGAGCAATCTGTCATGTCCAATTATCACACCGTGAGTCGCTACGCTACACGGTAATTCATGTAATCGCTGAAAACTAAACGGTAATTTGCAAAGACTGTTTTTCACTGGCAAAAAAACGACATTGTTGTAATGTGTTATCAGACCACTGTGTTCCACAGGCAGTGCCTTCTCTTCTCTGGGCAGAAATTTAGACATGAACAAATGAAAGCTATTTCTCCAGGTATTCATGTTTTGGCATCACACTGAAAGGGAGAAGCCAGAGAACCAAGAGGATCAATCCTCTGTTGCAGATAGCTTTGTCTCCCCGTCGACAGTGACGAATAGGATGAGGTAGGGCTCAATAATATAAAGTGCTGTATTGTTCAGGTGGCACCCGAGTGAGGTGATGAAATACATTTTATACGTTTCGTATTGATTCATTCTTAGCAACGCATTCATCAAGTTACTTTTGAAACATTGCAATTATAGTGAACCACCAGGAGTTTATTTTTATTTAATTAATAGGACCTTTTGCCTCACTTGCAATGCAATGTATTATGTAGTTTTCAGCAAATATAAATCTCACAAAAACGGTTTAGTCTTAAAACTTTTGCAAAATGTCAGTGGATTTTTTTCCTAAGAATAACTTTTACAAATAATGACTCCATTACTTCAGGCCTTTTACTTCCACAAGGTGATTTGTAAGAGAAGCCAGAATGGAGGCCTCTTTGCATATCTTATCCCGCGGTCATCACCTGTATTACAGAACGGCACCGCCCCCCCCCCCCATTAAAAGAGAGTGTAAACAGGAAAGCCTACCTACTCGGCTGTTCAAATTTGAACTCGGTAATCATCTCTCTGATGTGGTGATTGGCATGGAGTCACTCCAAACATGACAGGAGCTGTACTGAAAAGGAGCCAGAAAACACCTCTTTGAACCCATTTGCTGTCCAGGAAATGCTCCTCGCTTTATTGACGGATCCTCTTCAAATATTGGAGAGCTTAAATTAGAGAATATATAAAGGCATCTGGCGGCTCATCATTTTCTGCAGTTCTTGAAAGCACTGAGCCATAAGATCTGAATAATCATAAAATGTGTATGTTTTTGTATTGGTGTGTGTGTGTGCGTCTTAAATCTTACTCCCAATGCAGTAATGAAGAATGTCTTCAGCCTCTGCTAAAATAAAAATACCACAGAGGAAATCTATGAATAACAAAATGTGAATACCCACATCCCCTCCCCAATGTATGGCTCCATAAATTGTTAGTCGGAAAAAAATGCATCAACACCTCTGTGCTGACACCACATGAAATCAATGCAATGCAGATTCCCCACCCACGCTCAAACTATTTCTGTTAAAGGTGGATAATCCACACAATGGGCACGCAGCCAATTAGAGGTGGGATTTAACAAGGAATACATGATTTAAGACAATGTTATTCCTCAATCGACCCTTTGCCCTTGAAGGTAGATCATAGCGTAGCATCTATCAGCTCTGACTGTGCTCCATAGACTCTCATTTTCTTCATTTTCAGGCTGGTTTAGTGGATTTTGAGGTAGTCGTGGTTTAAATTGTGTTGTGTAATAATGATACTCGTTACCTGGAGAGGTAAACGTTTCTAAAACGCTACGTTAGCTAACATTAGCAGAGTACTTTAGCATTAAAATGAACTAGCGTGAGCACTTCTATGCTCTTTTCTCGATCTCCGGGTGATGTGGTGGTTCACTTTTACACTGTGACCTGTAATCTTTAGCTTCTATTTTTATCTTTTTAACTTGTTTTCACCGCTGCATCAGTTTGACATGCTGGATATACCCTTCAAACGCACATGAGACTCTTCTGTCCGCTTCTCTCTGAACACAGTAGCTCTGACATCTTGATGGAGTAGCAGCGGGAGGCGGGACTCAGCGAAGGGTCAATTTTGTCAATCATACTTTGATGGTACTGGACTGACAGCTTGTCCCAAACATACATACAACGTGATATAATGTATAGTGTATTTGTCATTACACTATATGCATTACAATTGGCAGCCGCAAGTAAATGACTACATGTAATTGCTGCCTGCTGACACATTTATTGTTGTTTGATCAAGCCTGGAAACATATGTTGATCTTGTAGTATCAAGAAGTTTTCTTTTGGCTAATGTTGAAGCCACCCACACAATATGTGTTTTCTGTAAATAATAGAAGAGGGCATTTCTCATCATCACTGTTTTACTTCACTGTATGAAGCGTCTGCCACTGTATCTGTAAACATAATTGAAATTCTGTGCGGCACAGGATTCTTCCAGGAAGGATCTGTACAGTACAGATACCAGATATTTAGAAAAAAACACTGCTGAATGGCATCCACCAGAAGGTAGCCAAATATGTGCCAAATAAATACAAACGTTGGATATTACAATGCATCAACGGAACTAAAGCAGGAATTATGTTTTGTCTCTAGTCCTTCCACACAACCATTCATCATGTGTCATCCGCGCCTGTCAGCGTGGTAGTAAGCTCACCGCGCTCCTCCTTGGGGCGTTGGAAACGATAGCGGCAGAAGCTAGGTGTCCAGATGGAGCAGCTGTTGGGGTTCTTCCCCGAGCCGAGTCGCTCTGACGCCACAAATGAAGCTGACGACGTCTTTGAACTTTACACAGTCAACACATCCCTCCTCGTTCCAGCTCTGCACTCCATCAAAACCCCCTCCCACCCCCATAAAGATACACCCTCACTGCCAACACCAGGATCTGCCTCCCTCCCCAACCCCGCATCTTCCAGTTTTTTTAAAGATGAGAGGGACCGAGCTCACACCGGTAGACACCGCGCGGCAGGTCCCTTTCCTCAAACATCCCACACTCGTCTCCACGCAGGGATGCCCTGAAACTGACACCGACCACGGGAGCCTCATAAATCTTTGTAGCAGCTCGAGAGTCGGCCCTCTTTCTCTCCGCCTGTCTAGGCTAGGTGGCATACTCTTGAGAGCGCCATTCAGCATCTTAGGAGGTGCAGCACGTTGTCAAAGCCTAAGATGGAGCACGTGGCGTGGCGTGGCGGCGGGGGGGGGGGCGGGGAATAGATGAAAGGCAAACAGGGCATGTATTTGAATATAACCTGTGTGAGGGCATTTAAAGAATTAACAGCTTAAGCAGCTCTGGAACCTCCTGTTTATATTTCCTACGCCTGTGCCCGTGACCCTGCATACCGCAGTGCAGCTTAGGCTGTTAACACAGACGGTTTTGCTCCCTCAGCCTGCTGTCAGCACGGAGACGATGTACGCTTGCACCCCGTGAAGGCCTGCCTCGTGTGGATAGCTGGACTCTACCTGCGCAGTTGAGAAAGAAAAAAAAAAAAAAAGCTTGTATTTATTATCCTCATCGTTTTTTATTGCGGTGAAACCTGTCTTGCTCCGAAGATATTAAACACACACAAAAAGGGCACTGAGAAGGTATGATCGAGCCGATGCCCCAATTCTGTCAAAATGTTCCCTCCTCTCCGCTTTTTTGTTTTTTTATTTTATTTTTTTATTTCTGTGGTGCTTTTGTTGCCTGGCTCTCCTGTAAGAATCAATCAGCTCTTTACACCTGGGCTGTGATGGCCCCCGCTAGCCTCCGTGTGTTGCTGTGGCATCGGTAGAGGAAGGGGGAGACTCATTCTGTCCAACTAGACTGGCAATTTAGTTGCTGTGACTTAACAAATTAAATCGAAGAAGTGGCGATAATTAGCTAGATAATAATGGAATAATTAAATTCTTAAGCACGATTTTCACGAATGGAAATATCCGTTGTGTTCAAATGTAAAAATAATAATAAAAATGACATAACGGTGCAATTAATGATATGTTGGGCCAACCGTGTCTTTAGTTGGAAACATGATTCTTAATAAGCTGGAAATAAAATAACTATAGCTACAAGCCAGCTCAGTTCAGTTTCGCAGAGTTCGTATAAAATCTCTTTTTTTCTTTAAATCACAGAAACTTCAGTCTAAGAAGTCATTGCTGCGCAGACTTAAATAGCCTGGAGGGTGATGTATGTGGAAAATTTACAAAAAAGCAGAATAGGTTACTTCCACACGCGTGAGCGGAATTCTTATTCGTCGTCGAGGGGTCAAGAGCTTTGACCCGGCTCCAGTCTTGGTGGCAGATCCAAATGTCTCCAGGAGCAAAATGACAAAGATTAACTGTCCCTTGGAGCTTGAAGGCTCATAATTAATGCTGCCTCACTTCCCTCTGTGCCTCTGCTGGGAGGAAGGATTGACACTCAATTGATAGAGTTGCCATTTAAGGGTCAGCCGTACCACGATGGGACAGACAGTGCCGGGCACGTATTTGTCAGCTTTAAGCCCACATCGATCTGTTAGCAGAATCTTTAATTTTCCACGGTATCACGTCTAGAAAAGGCACTTGTTATCTTTTTTCGACCGCCGGGAAGTAAAAACTGAAAAGAGGTATTTCACACCCTGCGTGGATTGCATTTCGGTTTAAAATAAATAACTGAATAGTCTCATTGGTCAGAAAGAAGGGGGCTTTCTTCGTGGAGCTTTTATTGTTCTTTCATTTTAGCAGTCAACAATAGACGCAGCAGGCTTTGGCATCTTTGGTGGAGCCGTATGTTTTTGAATGCAGTGTTGGTTCTGCTGGCTATAGGCTGAGGGGAAACATGCTGAGTGGTACCAGCCGCTGTGTGGAGTACAGTGCGGTAAACAGCCTTAGAAAAAGGGCGGCTTTGAAAGGCTCCCTCCTACCTCCGAGTGGGCTCTGCAAATCCCTCTATTGAAGTGGGCTTATTTCTTAACAGCGCTCCTACCGTTTTTTGGTATGGATCCTCCGGAATCCTCTTTGGACATAAACACCCACAATGAAGTTGGCAACAAAGAGGAAATGTTCTGTCATGAAATGTGGTCTGATTCATAATCAATAGACGGAGGCGTGAGAGGCGGGGTCCTATTTTCTGTGCCTGGACTGTCTGAAGATACGGGGCCAGTGAGACACGCTACAGTGAGTGTATCAGTTCCAGTGGAGGTGGACAAAATCCCCCCATTGTGATACAGTAGCATTTACAGTCCTGTATATATATGGAGGTTAAGTCTTTTGGCCTGTGCCTTACCTAAGCCAGTATAAAACAAGCCGCCCTGTGATTTACGGAAGAGGAAGACAAAATGTCTCAAAGACTTACCGAGATATCAGGACATAAATATAGGGGATCTGTGTCCAATTCTCTTTGGTGCCAACCTCTGAGAAAATTGGAAATGGGTGGTGAATAGCTCAATTTGTCTTGGAGTAATTTAATGGCCTGTACCTGTTATGGGCTCAATCTAATGCAATAAAACACAATGAGCAAAAAAGCCTCTGACTCGGTGAAACAGGCTGCAAACTGCCTGGCAGCTGCCTGAAAGCTTTTCAATTTTCTGTGATAAAGCTGTGTTAAAAGGCAGTAGCGTATACGACAAAAAGAAAAAAGGAAAAAAAGAGGAATAAAAACGCAAAAAAACCTAGACAAATTTCTCCATTTCTCTTTACCTCAAAAAATGTCAGATGCGCTCAAGTAATGATGACCAGTGTTATGGAGGTTCATTTTTGCGTCAAGTTTAAACACATTGCTTACTTTCAAAAATGCAGGCTGTCAACGGAGAATTAAGCCCTCCTTTTTTCCTTTTCATGAAAGTCTCCTCATCAAAGATGTGGTCATCGTCTGACAGCGGTAATCGAGTCACAAACGAGGTTGAGGTTGTTGTGCCACGTCCTCAGGACTGACGTTAATGGCCTCTCATTGGATTTGCTGAAAGCCATTAGCTAAAAAAGGACAACGCTTTGGAGCTGAGATGGGGTAAGAAGATGTACTGCACCGTGTAATGGCTGGGATCTGAAGCAAAGTGCCCCACTGGGTGTGCTACCTATGTATACTGTAGGGAAACTAATCATACAGTATGGTACTTGATTGCAAAGTCGCAGCTGAATTAATTTACGGGAGACGCCCGCTAATGTCCTCTGCATGCTTGTCAGAGAGAAAAGCAACGACCGGCGGAGACTGAGAAGAAAAGAGTGGCACTGATTACGAAGGGATGTGAGTTTAGATCATCTGTTGAGGACTTTGGCTATATGTTTATTGGAGGGCTCGGTTTCTCTCTCCTTTTCAGTAGCTCGGCCAAGAAAAGCAATTTCAAGTGCAAAATTTCAAACGACAATCTTTATCGCAAAAGAATACTATAGCTTAATGTGATTACTTCAGGATGAATGCACAACACATCCTGATAATGTACAATACACTGCATCAGTGGATTAAATTCCACACTACACCATAAATTCATTCATACATGTCTGAGACATAGTAATGTTCAGCTGTCCAAAACATTACAATGGCGAGCATTACCCCGGTTTAAGTCACCTGCTGAATTCTCCCTATGCTATTTTATTATTTATTTAGAATGATACATTTTGTACGTAGATCCAAACAATCCCTCTGGGATCTGTCCAGCACAACAAAACTCTGCAGCGCTCTCTTTAAGGAGAAGAGAGTGTTTACTTTTCCCGGGGTTCAAACTGGAGAACTGACAGAATCGTTCCCTTCATTGTGCCTAAAAGGGAAGCTGGATGGTGCTGAATAAAAGTATCCGTGCCCTGTCAATACCACCAGGATGCATGTATTTGAAGAAAAAATAAATGGAACAAGACAAATAACAGGTTCTCCGGTCCACATCATTTCCTGTCTTTGTCCCTCTGATTTCACTTACATCAGCCCCTGGCGCAGACGCAGTCATTACCAAACCAGCAACCAAGCCATAGGGCAGGAAATTGACTTTTTTTGTTCAAGGCCAAGCTCATAGATATTTTCCAACCACTGTCACTGTTTGATCAGCCAAAGGGATCTGGATTACACCTCAAGGCAGGAGATGTTAGAAGTACTCTCAACAAAAGGGAGGCCCTCCACCCTAACCCCCAACACTGATCAAACTAGGACCATTTCCCAAATGACTAAAATGTCCTCAATACAGGGTCTGAAACTAGGCTTGTGCGATAATTCAATACGATCATTTATCATATTTAAATGGAATCATATCGTAATGAAAACATATATCAGATATTGTGATACACAACTACGTTAATCTGATTATTTTGCACTAAAGTTCTTGAAAATACTCTTTTCATTTGTCCGATTTTAAATTCCCACAAGAATATGCAAAAGTAGGACCGCAATGTCAGCCTGTCTGTGAGTACGTCTACGAGAATGAAACTTATTAACAACTATTGGATGGACTGCCATGAAATTTGGTGTTGACATTCATGGTCCGCAGAGGATAAATTATGCCAACTTTGGTCACTTTTACACATTTTTGGTTGTTATTGAAATGATTAGAAAACTACAGAATTGACTGCCATTAAATTTGTTACAGACATTCATGGTATCCAGTGAAGTCATTCCTAAAAACAAGCACCCCTGACATTTCATCTAGCGCCATCATCATATCAAAATTTCAATGTGTCCAACATTTTGTTTAGTGACCAAATACCTGCACAAGTTGTAAGATTCCCATACGCGTACTTCTGTACTTCGCATTTAGTTCTGTTAAGCAAATTACCGCATTTTAACACAAAAAAAGTTAGGCGGTTAACATGGTAAACATTCTACCTGCTTACCATTAGCAAGTTAGCATTCTCATTGTGAGCACGTTAGCATGTTGTTGATAGCAAAACAGTCTCACAAAGCCGCTAGCATGGCTGTAGACTCTGTTTTGTTGAATTATTTTGTTGCGAAACACACAAAATGATGCATACAATTAAACTACCTGTAATACATTGTTTGTACTTCCTGTATCGCCATTTGCTGTTGGAAAGAAATGTTCACAACTTCGTTCCGTTGCCTTGGTTTTTTTTACCATTATCAATCAGTACTTCTGGGCACAGAGTGAATCTGGGGTATCCAAAATAGCAGCTGGTCAAAGTCATTTCTCTCTCGGTTGGCTGTACGGAAAACAACTAAGAGTATCTATTTCATGTCATATGACTGTTGTTTCAGGATCAATAGCCCCAAGTCCACAAGGGAAAACCCTCTGGCTCTGGTCTGAAATCAAATTGTAAACAGCCTGAAATAGCTTGTGTGACTAATTCCCTTTCTCTGCCATAACTACTGAGACTGTAAGTGACTTTTTGTATGGACCATAAAATTGGATTCTTTACACTATTAGAGACAAAAAACCCATGAACATACAAAAAACCCCCTGTCTTGTCAATATTAATAGCAAATATGATGTTGTAACATTTGGGAGAAACAAACGGGGGGGGGGGGGGGGTGGTAAAAAGGTTGACGAGAGACAGAGAGATAGTGAGGGTGCGGGGGGAATTAGCTGTATGGCGATCCCCTTGTTAAAAGGCTGGATAATGCCCGGGTTGGATTGATTCACTGGCTGCAGTTTGGTGACAGCTCCCATACCGCAGCCTCACTGTCCACTGAAGTGTGCATTAGGAGTTGGTGTTGGCAGCAATATGGCTTTTTTTTTTCGTTTAACAATCCAAGCCCCGGACTGAGTGTAAGGGCTCGGGAGACAGGTTGACAGAGGGGAGCCTCCCATCACTTGTCAACATTGTCAGGGGCAATGCCTCATTATCTCCAGTCTGTTTGGCTTCCATTCATGTCGTTTATCATTCCCATCACCTTTTATTTGTGGCCTGTATCAGAGAGCGACAGAGAGAGGCGAGGTCTGGAGGGGATATACGTGTATAAATATGTCTCGAAATTGGCGCGGTATGGATTCCGACCTCTTTGTTTGGTGGCAGACTGAGGTGGCTTTTGTATATCTGCCAGCGGCACGCCATTCAGGAGATAAGCATCAGCTGGGCGGCCCCACTCCACTGACACCGCCACTTCCTCCCGGAGTCAGCAGATTACATTTTCGAAGTTGACAGCTTGTTATCACTCTGGATAGCAGGAGGGCTTAATCTTTTGTTCTTTTCTGGTCGGGGTAGGGCCGAGGAGTCGTCGGCTCGGGCCACTGAATTCCACCGACTTCCCTCCGTGTGCCCTCTGCAGTGACACGCACGCTGCGAATAGGCCACTCTCTCTCCTCCTGCTCTTTTCATCTTCCTCTAAGAGTAGCTGCACTTTGTAGAGGGATTACAGTGATGGAAGCCTCAGCAGTGCACAATGATATCCATTCAACACGTCTCTCTCCGGCAGAGATGGGATGGGTTCAAGTCTGATTTGATAATGGCCGCGCCGGCTTCAGTCTGGAGAGACGGCTCGCAGCTCCTAAGGCCCGGCTCGTCCTTTTTGGTGAACAATAATGTGGAATCCCTCCCAGAATAATACACACGGCCATAATAGGGGCGGAGAATGGTGCGGTTATTGTACAATACTGTAGCTTATACCGATCATAAGGAAGCTTTTTCTCTTGTGGCAGAAGTTACTACGAAAACACCGTGCCACCGACAAACGGGCTACACAGACGACTGTGTAGGCTAGATGTTTCATAAGAATCGGCGGTGTCCCAAAGGCAGCGGTTCCGTAAAGAAAACCCGAAATTTCTTCTGTTGCATTTCCACCTGGTCGTAAAGCTGCTTTTAGTCCGTTCACGGCACAGTAGAGAGACTCATTTAGGACGTTTGAATTATTTTGCTGCAGAAATCAGAAAGCCATTAGTCTATGAACAGATAATTAAATAAAGGAGATCATTCAAAGGTGCAGATAGGCACTGATAAAACTCATCATAGTGTTCACAATGATGAGTTCACTAGACTGTAGAAGCAGGCTATATCTTTTGTAGTAGATTCGAGCCGTGGGTGTCTCAGAGAGACACTTAACACTCACATACTAATTGACCTGTAATGAAATAAGCGTTTTTTTTGTGCTAACAATAACCCATCTTGCGTAATCTTCCCATCATGGGAGGACGACAGCCTTGGACATCGGCGTTTATTATCACTGCGTTTTGCTTTTGAAGCCACAAGATGTCTCCTTGGTGAGCACTGTGGTTATATAACCTCCCTCTGTCCTCCCACTCTCTCTTTGTATGTCTCCTCCTGTCTACGGCGCCTACTGGAAGATGGCTGCAAAGCTCAAACTTACTTCTTTTTTTTCCTGTGCTTTTCTGATGTGTTTGCAGTGGTGAAGCCAAGCCTTCTGAAAGGAACGCTGTGTTTGATATGAACAGACTCGTACTGAGGCAGAAATACTGTAGAAATCATACAGCTTCAGAGCTGCCTGGTGTGATGAATTCTACACACAAAGTTTCTTCATGTCAGACTGCAGACAGGCAGAGTAGATGATCCCCACCAACTTTAAAGAAAGATGAAATATTGCTACCAACATTACAGCCTACAGAAACGATTGGTTTGGCATAATACTCCATAAACACTAGTAAACTTTCCTATTGGCTGAGAGTGCATGTTATTAGAGGAAAGGTAAGAGATTACCTGTACGGTCAGTCTGCTTAATCACTTCTGTCTGTCTACTTACCATGGGGAGATGTAGGACATAGTATCTTTTGTCACAAGATTAAATTAAGCCCAAATTAATTAAATGCATTTTAATTTATGCTCGGGTGCTTCCAGTTTTCAACAGCAGATAACACAATTCAACAGATGCATATTTGAAAGTGAAGATGAAGATAAGCAAAAAGCCAGCTGGCAACCTCCAGTTCTGAAAAGTGAAGCCACTGCAGATAATGAACCTGAATTCATTCTACTGACCAGCAGGGGGCGACTCCTCTGGTTGCTTACAGAAGTCAGATTGCATAGAAGTCTATGAGAAAATGACTGAATACTTACTCACTTGATTTATTCCCTCAGTGAACATTATAAACATGAGTTTATGGTCTCAATCTCTAGTTTCAAGTCTTCTTCAATACAACATGATGTGTATTTTGGACCATAAACGGAGTATGCTTCATGGTGTGGCTACTTTGTGATAACTAACTCGGCATTGTCCGGTCTGGAAGTTAAACTCTCACAGTGTTTTCAGTACAAAAAAAAGTAAAAAGTACAAATGTATTTTTTCAGAATTTGGTTGTACTCTCTTGTCACTTTTGGTTGCCATGACGTCACGGTGACGACATATACAATCTATGGCTTTTTTAAAGTATACCTAAACAATACAGTACAATAATATATGTATTACATACTTAAGACTTTATCCAGCAACAGTACCAATATATCCAACTCTCTGTGCTGCATTTCTTCATTCATTACCTCTGGCAGTGTGAGTCTTACCTCACCGACTGAAATCTAATTGGTGTACTCGTTTAAAAAAAGAAAGAAATCGGACCATTTTTGGGCTTATAAGACAAAGGAAACAAACATAAACCATTTGTTGGACACAGCAGAGTTGTCCGTTTTGGCTCCATGTGAGTCGAGTCATGTTGCTATTATTAAGCAGTCTATGATAACCAGTCCGGTCCTGATTAATTGGTGCTCCTGTGGGACCGGGACGCCTCTTGCTGCCTGAAGAATCAGTGTCACACTGATAGCAGAGCGACTGGGGACACTGACAGCCAGGACATTGTCATAGCGAGCAAGAAGCCAAAGTGCTGAATTTAATCAGTCTCTGCATGGCTGTGTGCTGCCGAGACCGACCTGTTGGTAATAATTACAGAGGAACGCGCCTACAATACCTGCATTGTTGCTGCGTCTCGGTTGGCATTTCAGGGCCTCCGGTCAGTCAGAACTCAACGCCCCACTCTAACTGATCATCAATTTAAGTTGGAAAAGCACAAAAGCAGATGTGACATCTTTACAGATGTCTTTTTTTTGGGAAATCACTATTAGTTTGTATTGCTGTTGTGTACGGGCTCCCTCCCAAGATAGATACGGTCAGTCATCACAAAACGATCAGATACGGGCAGAAAATTGGAATTCAGCTCATGAGTGCCACTGTGAACTCTTGCCTTTGTAGTTCTATCTATGATTTCCCAACTGTCTGTGTTTATCTCAAACTGACGTCCTAAAGATGAACCCCCTTTTGTGTTCACAGCCTCAGATAGTGTATCGAGCAACAGCTGGGGTTCTTGCAGTGGGAACACGGGACTGACTGACAGCGTGGAGAGGCAGCGTCTGTGATTACGGTCTTCAAAGACGTTTTCAAAAAATCTGCCTCGCTGTTGGATCCACCCTGCCGCACTGGCCTTGTTCTGTTTTATTTCCTTTGGAGTTTTTTTAATGTTACCCAGCGTGGCGTTATGGGAAAGGGCAACTTGAACGCGCCCCCCCCCCCCCCCCCCCCCCCCCCACCACCCCAGCAGGACGGCCAGGCCGTGTTCTGCTTGTCGGCGGTTCAAAAGATGCATCTCCGTCTCTGCAGAGTTGAAAGAAACATCACCATTTTTTTTTTTTTTTTCAATCAACCTCTCTTCCCCTCATCCTTCCTCTCGTACTGTATGGGTGGCTTTTGGATCTGCGTTTCATATTTCATGGTTTTTCTGGGTAGCGCAAGAACAGCTGTTTTGAAGTTGGGTTTTTTCGGGAGCGAGGCACCAGTGAGCTCTTGCAGTAATGTGATTTGCGGCTGAACACCCATTCCAAATTGGACTCTGGTCTCCGACAATATCGAAAAATAAACTGAGAAATAAACCTTCCAATGTGGTATGGTTTTTCAACCAACACTTGATGTAAAAAACATCTCTTTTTCATTTATTTTTTGAGTATTTTTCACACTGACCTCTGCTGCAGCAAGGAACATGAAAAATAAAATCTATTTGTATAGATTGGCATAACAGGAGCCTTTGGCGAGCTGAGGATCAGATGGCTGGGAAAACAGATTATGTTGCAGGGCTCCAGTGGCATAAACCCGGGCATTAATGTTAATGGAAAACCACATGACCTTGGCATTTGCCTCGGAGCGGCTCCGTTTTAAATCCAATTGACAAGGCCCAAGTGTGGAAGAGGCTAGAGAGACGGTGACGCAGGCACCTGATACCCACGCATGAGAATGGTCTTGTTTTTCAATTTTTTTACCTTCTCAGGGGATCCCAGAGGCCACGTGGTGAGCTTCCCTCTGCTCCCTGAGATGAGCACGGGAAAGCAGCATGCTTGCTGGGATGCCCGTTGCCCCATGCCAGATGTCATGTGATCCCCAAACACTGAGCAGGATGGCAAAGCTCAGCTTGCACTGCTTTAAAATGTCACTTGAGGTGTGTTTTTTTAGCTCAAGAGCGTAATACCTCTTGTTTTCGGGGAGCAAATTGGACTTACAGTTGGTTAAAAGAAAAAGAAAAAAATCACTGTGATGGAGTTGGCTTTGCCAAGAATTGCTTTCCAATGATCATCCTGCTCTGGGAGGAATAGAGGGGATAGATGCCAGAACAACAGAAACAGGCTTTGTTAAAGGAGCTTTGCGCACACAAATGAAAGAATGGAAAAAGCAGGGGTTTCCCCCCCCCCCCCCCCGCTCACAAACATCCAGTAGAGGATTTGCATTCGAAAATACGGTGCAGCTCCACCGCTCCGAGGGTCATCAGCACAATTTAATTACATTAAGAGACGGCTAAATTGGATTTTGCAAACAGACAAGGCTTAAGGGATTACTGGACCTCTGACGGAGAGATCAAATTTTACCTTCGTGCATGAAACAATATGCTCGCTTCCTGGGACAGAGGTGGGGGGGGGGGGGGGGGGGGGGGGTGCTACATGATTCATTTTTATTAACTGTATTTGAAAATAGGACAAACTTGGCTTGATCACAGCCCCCCCCCCCAAAAAAAAAATCCTGTGCATTTAAAGATGTTGTTTATCTCCATCGCTTTACTTCCCCAGCATCTCCCAACTGCTAACCTCTCATCCATGTGCAATGTTTTGTCTGCATGCCTCCGACAGTTCATATTCTTCAGTGATTTATTGAACGCCGCGCTTCCTCTGCAGCTGCCAGCTCGCCGTATGGCATGCTGCCTAAATGTTGCATCACTCAATATGGACCTTTTCATTCTCCTCCCTCTACGTCTTAAAGCAGCAGTAGTAAGTCGATTTGACTGGACTGTATCATGGGACTAAGTGTAACATGGCATCCAAAGGGGAGGTAGCGTTGTCGTAGTTTCAAACTTCATTCATTGAGTCGGTCAGTGAAGTGTGGATGGCATGCTCTCTGCTTTTAACACCATCTATTGAACAATGAAAACACAGAAAGTCAAGAAGCTTTAAGTTACATGATGCGTTATGACGACCTTCTTAGCAAACGGTTGCTCATCGAGCAGCTGCAGAGCTACATTAGCATTCGTTTGTAGTCGTGTTTCATGGCCGCTTGGTGAATGTTAGTCCAAAGTATATTCTTTTTTTTTAGGAGGGCTGGACCTACTACACATTCATTTGATCCATTATTATTATACCTGTTTTTTAAGATTTTAAATAAGCATTTGTGCTTTGAAAAATAGGCGATAGGCTGGGCGATGTGGAGCAAATTAAATATCACAATATTTTCCTGAAAAATACCTCAATATCCATATTGCGATGATATTGTAGCGTTGACCATTGGTGCTTTTACAAAACATTCACACAATGAGATTTTTGATAAATAATTATCATCGATGTGGATTTCATGACTAAGTGGGTAAAAGCAGAAAATACAAGTCGGGCAAGTTCCGAAAATTGTACATTTTACTGTAAAGCAGCCTTTAAAACCAGGAGAAGACAACACAAATGTTACAATATGCAACATCTGAAACAATCTCATATCACGATATTGAATGAATATCACGATGTTGCCCAGTCCTAGCTCCGACGATCTGCCCTGATAAGGAAACACTTCTTATGCTTCTATGAGAATATTATCTCATCCAATCACAGCTGTCTGGAATCTTCCACTGTGATGTGCACCTGAATTTCAGCATTTGCTGGGACTTGTAATCACAGCAATTCATTTTGTGTTCACACCTGGGCTCGACGGTAAGGGTTGCTGAGTTGCCATTGGCAACCGTTTTGAGGAATTGGCAAACCGAGCTTTTGCACTTTTGTGGAAAGCACTTTTTTTTTAAAAAAGGACAGCAAATTGCAACACGGATAACTAACGGACCTAAGATTCACATTATGTAAAGCTCTCCGCTGAGAGCCATCAGACGAGTTCTGTTTTGTCCTTTAAACTAATCTGTTTCAGCTTCTCCTGTGAAGGCTGCGCTATTAAGCAACTAAAGCTATTTATTCTAAAACACACGTTGGGAAAAATAAACACAAAACAGGGTGCATGAAGAGCAGGAAACATAGCTCAAGGTTTGTGTTAGATCTCTCTCAGAAGACGGAGGACACTGTTGTGTATGACAAAAAATGTATTCACACCAATTTAAATAAAACACAAGATTAGGTTTAAAAAAATGAATAAAAAAGTGTGTGTTTGGTGTGTAGTGTGAGCCTGGTTCCAACCACAGGGAACCACCGGGGCCAGCAGAGGCCAGCAATGCTAAACTGTATGCACTTAGGATAATGTAGGCTACTATTGTTGAAAGCACTTAACAAATGGCACGTTATTATCACAACCACCTCTCCACCCTTTACGGCTCGCTCCGCATTGAGGTTTGGGAGGTGACACGCGGGCCGACCCTCACTGCCGTACCCATCTGAAAAAAAGGCGCGGGGGGGTTAATTTGTGCAGACTGCTTGTTCTTCAGGTGTTTCTTCTCCCTGCTGTTCCTCCAATTGTTCTTAAACAATTCCCTCGGAAAGATCTGGGGGGGGGGGGGGGGGGGTTCTCAGCTACCATAGTGCAGGCCATTTAAACCGCGGGATACAAAGCTCTCAAGCACACTGCGAGCCAAATAAAGAGGTGGAGAAGGAGGGGGAGGCAGATAAAGGCTGACACCCAATGTATTATAACTCAGCTCTATTAGATATGAGCTTCTGCTAGGGCGAAGCGCCATAGCTTAAGGCAAAGTTACTGCTTGCTCATCACGCTTTAGCGAGGGGGGGGGGGGGGGGGGGGGGGCTGGGATGACTGTGTGGCCACTGTGTTCTGTATACAGCACACACAGCCTCATGCATGATTTAGCAAACTAGAATTCTTACTCCGATATTCAAGTAGCGATATGGCAGACGAGATAAAAAAAAAGAAAAGAATGTGCTTCGGCTGCAAAACTTATCCTAAGACACGCTGTGCACTACACGCTTGAAAGATGGCAAGTTATCAAAAGAGCAAGACATCGTCAATGGACCGTCGCTATCTATTTTATTGTCAGCATTTATATAGCTTATTTATTTTGATATATACACACACACGCATTATTTTATCTAGCGCTGTGATAAAATAATGCGTGTGTTAATTTAAAGTATCAGGGACACAAAATGAAGCCAAATAGGGAAACAACATCATTCTGAAAAACAAGGACTTTTCAACAATTGACAATTGTTTATTAAATAATTATTTGTTACAAACAGATAGTGGTCCTGGGTCCAAGTCTTCAGAGCAAACACCTACTTTTCCAGTTTTTCTTTTGTGTGCGTGTGTATGGGAGCGAGATGAAGCGGAATTTAAAGACGCGGTTCACGAACTTGCTTTGAACAAAGTCCTGTGGAGGCGCGGCTGGAGACTGACAACAGGGCGCCAGCAGACCTGGGACCAGCTGCCTCTTAACGGATCATGAATGCTTAAAATAATGAAGTAGCACGATGGATGTATCCAAATTAAACATAAGTAAAAGTAATGATTTTTAAGGTAAAAATATACTCAAGTAGAAGTTTAAAAACTACTCTGAAGTACTATTTACTCCAAATAATGACTAAGAGTACATGTAATGGAGTAACTATCTGGTTACGACCCACCTCTGCTGATTGCATAGTCATAGTCACACTACTACATGATGTCACTGTTCCGAAGAGCGCATGTTAAATGTCAAAGCACCACTTTCTAATTACTGACTGTAAATGAACGTAAAGTGCTCACTGACGTGCAAACGACAGGTTTATACTGCGTGCAGTAGCGTACTGTACATTTTGTTTTCACACACGATGACACACGACGAGCTCTCTGATGCGAGTAAAAGTGTACACGCAGGGTGATTTGAAGAGTTGTCGCCACTGCAGCTGAAGGAGTAAAGTGAGCAGAAGTGCCAGCTCCAAGGCCACAGCTTACTGATAGGTGAGAACATGGACAGATAGAGTGCCCTTTCACGTGAACCTCATTGTGCTTCTTGTAGTTTCTGAAATCAAGACGAGGTGAAGCGTTACCAGTGAGTCAGGGGCTCGTCCGACAACGGCGGCAACATGCAGCTAATCCTTCTCCCGCTTAGGTGGAGGAGTGTAGTACGAGCCAAAAAGAGGCACGTAAGCAAGCGGCTGATCTCTTGTTTCTGAGACCTGAAGCGGCTTAGTTTCACACGCTCAGGACACTCCAGCATCACGGCTGCTTAAACCCCAATCTCCATAATGCTGAGCGCCAAGCAGAAGCACATGGAGCACCCTTCATGAGGACAAAGGTTTTGACTCATTTGGTAAGTGAACGTACGGCCTCCCTCCATCCCGGTGGACACGACCTTTAGAAACCGATGTTTGCAGCCTGTCTCGATCGGCCACATCACCCTAACTCGCTCAACTAGCTCCATCAGTTATCGTCATGTAGCTCAGCTTTCCTCTATTGATCAGAGGTGATGCAAAACGTTTTGTGAAACGTGAAATATTGTGTGGGACAATAAATGTAATACTTAGTGACGTAAAAAGTTATTGCAAGGCGACACCGTAGAGGTTCAGACAAAGTGAAAAATACTTTTGAGACCATTCATGTGAAAGGAAAGAGGTCAAAATATTACTGACGATAATAATAACGACGACTTAGTCGAGACCAACCTGGGCCTTGCTGCAGGACCATCTCCGACAGGTCCTGCAGGTGGATGAAGAGGACCAGACTTCCAGCGGCGGCCAGCAGGAGCAACCAGAGGAAGCAGGGCAGCCTCCTTCTCCGTCCACACAGGGAGTCCACCACCATCTTCCACTTCATCCCCAGCATTACGCGGCGCGGTCAGCTGCTAATGTAATTAGTTCTGGAGAAAAAAATCAAAGGAAGGAGGGGAAATGGGAAGAGGGAGGGGAAGCGAGACAAAAGAAAATGTGGAGTTAGCGAATCAGTGTGATGTAGGTAGAGACGGGAGGAGCCATCTAAAATGGATGACCTGGGCAAGCTGAGCCTACAGGTTATTGAGGCTGGCTCCTCACTCTTCCTCTCTCTCTCCATCATCATCCACCCCTTTCTTTGGCTTCACAAGTTTTTTCATTTCTCTGCATCAATATGTGAAAATTCATGCTGTAAAGCAAATGGCAGCGGTGGAAAGTAACTAAATACATTCAGTCAAGTACTTTACTTAAGTACAAACCTAAGGGTACTTGCATTTTATGTTGGACATATTTTAGATTACAGTATACAAAGTAGTTGAACTTAGCTACACCCAAGTGGAAACCTCAGCTAATTCGAGTCAACTTAACCCCGCAGCCACGTTTATGGTGTTGGTGCCTTTTGGAGTTGCAAATATCGGACGAACAATAAGGCTGGCTTTGCTATGATCTGCTAAATATGATCTGAATTATTCCTCCAATGCCTGTAAGTGTACGTAAATAGCTGCTCTGGACTGGTTCCCGTAAATGGGGGCTTTTGTCCACTTGTAATGAAAAAGACCGTCCAAACGCAGTGGTCTCAGATCAAAGCAGGAAAAAATAAATAATCCAATATTGTCTTGAATAGATAGGATCCTATCATTATGAACTTAATTATAGTATTTACTCCACAGCTTCAAGCCGGGTTTCAATGTGCACATTCACAGCAGGTTCAATTTAGGTTGTAGACACACTGAAGGACATGATAAAACAGTGTTTGTTATTTACTGAAACCCAACACTTCTGTCTATTTATGGTAGAGGGGAAAATCCGTGAAGACTGACGAACTAAAGCTGCTCAGAAACAAGACGGAAACGAGATGAGCCAACGCCTAAATCCTCCAAATAAAGAAGTCTGTCGTGTTTGTAAGGATGCAGTTTTGGTAAACACAGATCCAGTTGGACTGGCATGAGCGCAGACCGACTCGCTGCTCTGTTCACACAGCAGAAAGGCCGTGTAGCATCTGTCTTCAAGTTAATATGCAAATGGAGTTCGGCGACTACCCAAGCATGGGTTGTCAGTGCAGGAAATGAAATTGGCTCCGATTCAGCGATGTCAAGAACTTGACTTTCACATTTAACCCTCTGCTAAAACCAGAAGCTATAAATAGGCTGCAGATGGGCGTCAAATAGGAAACGTGGCATGTTTCATGCCGTGATGCTTTGAATGTACTGTGATTTCTGTCAGTCGTTTGGTTTTATCGTCAACTTCTTCATACAAACGATCAAACACGGAGACGATGAAATGCGGCATGAAGAACAAAAACCCAGAAATCCAGAGGGACTCATAACATCCGCATACTCAAGGTAACAAACAATGACATGAAAGACATTAAAAAGTCAACACGGAGGAGAGCGGCCAAAAATAAGCGGGGATGAATGTATTTGTGTTTTAAGAGAGACAAGTGAGAAGAGAATGATGGAGGATACATTCTTTATGTCGTATACGCCACAGTTGTTTTTGAACTAGTAAGCATATAATGACATGAAACTTTGCCTTTGGGCTTCTAATCAATGCAGACAGCCACAGCAGGAGTTCAACAGGGTTTGCTGATGCATTACAGTCTCAACCAGGTAACCAGGTAACCAGGTAACTGTAACCTGGTTACCTATTACAGATGCAATCATTTGACATTGAGAAAGACAATTTTCAAAACGATATTTGCCGCTTTTCTAGGAAGATAGCATGCCATGTTAGGTATTGATATTCATTGCAATCTCATTATTCATATGATACCACTGGCCCAAAAGACAGTGATGTTGATGCCAGTCAGATGATCCACCATCATTTCAAGTAGGCCAGGTTTGGTGGGACAAGTTGTTATGCTTCCAAACTCACTGAAACTTTAGCGGTTACTTCAGGTTACGGCCGTCTCTCTAGTGTTTTTATCAAATCCATACAAATGTCAGAATTGTCTTTGTGTATAACGAGATACAATTTAGTCCTCAACAACCTGTGCTGCACTATAAATTCAAGCTGGTTGCATGCAGTCAATGGCTGCCACTGTAGGATATCATTAAAATGACACTTCCCCATTGGACAGACAATAATTCGGCTGACAGAGCAGTGGAACCCATATCGAAACGAACAACATAACAGCACTCTGCTTTTTGTGAGGATCAAACTAGTCATGGAGATGTCAAACCATTAGGCCACCCCGAAACCCATTCACGCAGCTTTGCATTGACAACATTTCAATCCCCTATGAATGTTCTTTTACATCGCTCTGAAGGGAAACCATGCAGGTTGTTAACGAGGGCCTGGCACCCTCTGTGCTCAGTGGAGTTAATAACAAGTGTTGTTTGATTCATACCGGCTGACGAGATATTTCACATTTTCCGTTCCTTCTCTAATCTTCACGTCCAGAACAACAGCGAGGGCAAAGTTCATGCAGGGAAACTCAAAAAAGAGTCGGAGAGAAGAATGCCTTTTATGCAAAACTCATCATTATTTGTTTGTATAACAAACGGCTCCGTGGGAATGTATGCATGCATTTCAACCATGTCGGTGTAAATTGGGTTGTTTATGCCGGCTGTGCACGTGGTGCAGTTGCCATGCCAACTTAGGTGGTAACCAGGAGTCTGTTCTCTCTGGCCGACCTGACACGACGACGTCTCAGGTGCTACTGCTACAGGTTCCCACTGTGCGCTAAGAGAGGACTGCCTTTTTGATAAAGTTTATGTTTGTTTACGTATTTTTTAGAAATGAAATGAATGAGGACGGAAGAGATTTCCATCCGGTTCCCCTCGGTTTTCCTCCGACAACTTTCCTCATGAAAGCATCGAATGCAAGATGGGAAGCTGAAATGTTCAAAGAGGCCATCCTTTCATTCTGTTTTCTCAGCAGAGTTTGACCTTTTACATCCAAGTGTCATTCATACTGACAGCACAAAACCACAGAATGCAACCGTATCTCATGAAATCATTCCACGTCTTCACTTCCATTTCATCTTTTTCCAGGTCTCACCCCACAGTTTCATCACGTTAGTTTTGTACAAGATATCGGGTTCCTTTATTTTGTTAAACTAAGTGTGTGTCACACAAGCCGCCTGCTGTGGACATTTGACTTATTTGTCCATTATGCAAAACTCATCATTATTTGTTTATACAAGAAACTGCTCTATGGGAATGAATGCATGCATTTCAACCATGTCGATGTAAATTGTGTTGTTCTGCTGGTTGTGTACATTGTGCAGTTGCCATGCCAACTTACTTACTGTTGGACTGCTGTGGACATTTGACTTATTTGTCCATTTGCGCTTTTAATGCAAATGAAGTTGATTTTAATGTTACTTATTTCCAAGTCCTGGGTAACAGATTATGCGAGGAAGAGAATGAGATGGAGTAAGATGGGAAACTGCAAACAGACTGAAAAGTGGAATTCAAGATCTCGTAGACAAGCTTACAGAGACATAGAGTGAACAAAGTGTTTACAGCAGAATGTATACATACTGTATAAACCAATACAACACAAACAAACAATTATTTGAAACTGGAAAATGAATGCAACATACAAATCACATCTGTGAATTGCTTTCATATTTATGCCTTTTCGAAGGCCATTACAGTTGTTGATTATTTTAAGCCCAACCATAATGTTTTTCCTAAACATAACTAAGTGGTTTTGTTGCCTAACCATAACTGTGACTGTTTCACTGTGAGCACGTGCTGTTAAGTACGTATATATATAAACGTATAA
This sequence comes from Leptoclinus maculatus, assembly GCA_032191485.1. NCBI lineage: Eukaryota > Metazoa > Chordata > Actinopteri > Perciformes > Stichaeidae > Leptoclinus > Leptoclinus maculatus. The sequence continues at coordinate 42,681,114 of JAVDOI010000001.1, read as the reverse complement.
ATGCCTAAAATGCGCTCTAAAGAAACAGTGAAATGGAGGGAAAAGTCGTGCTACTTATACGCCTTGCCATGAGATCGGGTTAAGGAGACGAGGTCGCACTTAATGGATGAATAAGTCTCGAGTAATACGAGCAGATTGGATAATCTTGCTACTGTTATTCTCAAAATAATAATAAAAAAAGAACAAAAAGTACAGCAAGAATAAGATTGGTCCTAGTATAGACCCCTGGGGCACTCCGTACTCTACCAGGAGGGTCAGAGATGATCACCATCGGACAATCTTTTTCAGTTTATCTAAGAGAAGGTGAACCACTTCAAGGACTAAACACTCGAGCCGGTCAACTTTGTTGTAAACTGCTGTTAAATTGAACAGCAAAAGAGTAGCAGCTCTTAAAAGATTGATTTGTTTCTCAGCGGGATGATGCGCTCTAAAACCTGACATATTTCACATTTCATTTCTCTTAAAAAGATTGCAGCACAGGGGTCTTCCTTGCACGGGCAGGCAGTGTTTGTGTGCAACCACAGTATTTAAATATGAAGCAGGACATTCTCACATTCTCACTCAATATAATTATCTGAAAAATCACTGCAACTGTCACGACTTGACACAAACATCTCATTGTGATCAAACAGCACATCATTTTAAAGACATCACCTTTGTACTTTACTTCCAAAACAGATGTATACGCCAAGAAATGACATAACAAGTCCCGCTTAATGCAGGAAGAGTAATCGGACCGGTAACGGAGACGGCTCCACGTTTGATGTTCATGTATAATACACATCAAAGAATAATGAAAATGAAAATGATGGCAGTTTATATGGATGTGCTGTTCATATACAGTACATGTCTCCACCAACTAGCAAAGAAAGCGTTCAACTGTGATATCTTTTCTAAACTTTGCCTAGTAAGAACACTTTCTGATTAAATTCAAAGTTTTGTTCCCGAAATCAAAACATCTGCTTATGCAAAATCGAGGCCTATGCACGTCAGTGCGTGTATTTTCCCTGATTCCCTGTGTCCGACTATGTGTAGCCTACTGTGTCAGTTCACTAAGTCCATTAGAAAGTGTGTGACAGTGATCCCGCAGCGCCTAATGTGTGTGTCCGATTGCCCCCCGACGTTCGCATCTGGGATCGCGAAAAGGTTGATTTTGACAGTCCTGTCTCCATCTGTTAGTCATTATTCATCATAACATGCGGCCGACTTACAGTATAATAATAATGCTTATAATCAATGATTATTTTCAATGTCGATAAATCTGTTGATTATTTTTTGATTCATTAATTAGTTGTTTGGTTTATAAAATGTCAGAAAAAATGTTTCCCAAAGCCCAAGATGACGTTACCAAATGTCCTGTTTAGTCCACAACTCAAAGATGTTCATTTTACTGTCACAGTGGAGCAAAGGCAGCAGGAAATACGCACAATTCAGAGGCTGGAATCAGAGAACTCAAATCAAACATTATCAAAATAGTTGCCGATTTATTTAATAGTTGAACACTGATAGCTTAATTGATTCATTGTTGCGGCTCTAGAATGGAATTCAATTCCTCCCACGTTAGTCTGCGATGGTCCAATCAGCGAGTTACCTGTCAGTCTGTATGACTAACAGGTCAGGTGTACTCCCCTTGGTTCGTTTGTAAAAAACAAAAAGTCAGTGTGAGCCGGAACTGGTCCGGACCAAAATGAACTACAGGTGTGAGAGCACACCAACTGTGAGCTACTGTCGCTCTCCTCGGCTGGGTGGAGGTTGAAGCGGGCTGGCCTTTCCCATGCATTTGAAACGGGGCAACCCTGGACTCGTGCACTAAAACTAGTGCGTCCTTTCTGCTCCTTCAAGTCTTTCAAGCCTCGCACCGTTAGGGCCGGCTCTTGAGCAAAGTCGGCATGCGTGACAGCTGTGTTTGAGTGCGCGTTGGTGTGATAGCGGGGAGTGCACAGGGCTAACCATAGAGGTCGGCCTCCACCTCCACGTCCTGCAACTATGGTTATGTGGACTCATTCTTCTTTGTTTCACTTTCTTCAGTTTTTTACGTTCCTGTATCAGATATCAAAGACCTAAGCAACAGCATGTGGGCTGATTGTCTCACACCACGCACTGGCAAAGAAAGCAAACTAAATCCGTTTTCATTATCTCACTGCATATCTAATCACCTGCTTCCTCCCAAAGGTTGAGAGCATTTCAGAAGTCCTAGAAAAGACTTTTTTCCTTTAAAAAAAAATTGTATTCATGTCTAATTCCCTCTAGTGTGTCAGTGAAAGTGTTGGCTAGTGAACAAAAAGAAATGGAAGTCGCTGCCAGGCCTGTTTCATAAATTAATGATTAAGGGACTGTGAATGGGAGCTGGTAGAGGATATCATGTTCAAAGAATTGCTAATTGTCTTTATTTACGACAGCCGGTGATCTCTGGGTTGAATTAATGCGTTCGCCACGCTGCCGCGGTGAGCCTCATCCAATCAGTGTAGGGAGATCAGCCATCAGCTGTCTCAGGCTGATAGAACAGGTCTACAGGTATATAAAGAAAAGGTTCTGCTGCACAGCGGCGAGAAGGGAACGCCCACGTGGACAATACCCATGACTACGTTCTCTATGTAAATGTGGTGCCAGGCTGCCGAAATGAGTCAGACTCCTTGATTCATAATGCTTTATTACTACAAGAAACTACAGAGCTGTGCACAGGTTTCGTCCATCACATGCTGAAATGTTTTTTTCCCGTTTTTTGGGGGAAATAGTCAGCTGCTGCAGAAAAAAAGACCATAAATAAATAACATGTAATCCACATGTAAATCTACAAGAAGCGACGCGCTCAACACCCTTTTTTCTTTTGCTAATCAGAGACCAACCGATGAGTGAGACACATCTGACAAACACGACCCGGGATCAGAGAGTGTGGACCGTTTCTACATTTTTTGAGACCGCAATTCCACGTGAGGCATCCCTCTGTTTTCAGCACCCTAACCCTTTTGGAATAAAGCCAAATCAATGCAGTCACATGTCTATATTATTTTGCACATACTGCAGTCAGGGACGGAACAACAGAGTGGAAAAAGTACAACGACCGTTACCTCCACTCCTGCCTTGCGGCGCTGTAACGGCCACCAAAGCCCCCGCCGCGCCAAAAGCACTTCCCAGCCTCACAAATGTGACTTGGCGTGACGGTGACCTGGCACGCTGGCCTCGGGGTAGCCACCAGCTCAGGTGATGACGGCTCCGACACAATCAGACACGCTCAAATACAACACGTCCTGGCCGTATCATGTCAGCCCCAATACCTGCTACGGGGCACTGCTGTGCCCCCGACACACACCTCTCAGATGAGGCTCCGGATTAGTTTCTATTTTTATATGGGGGGGGCCTCACTTTCAGCTCGATGACTGGCAGACTAGAGGAGGTAAGTTACATGTGAGTCTGTTTGGTAGAACAAGGCCTTCATAGTGTGGGGGGGGGGGGAATCAAGCTGCTTCTATCTCTCTGGACAGACAGATGTTTTGTGGTTTCTGTATTTTCCAGAGGCTTTTTGCTGTTATTCATTTCAAAATTTCTATCGGAATAAAAATAATAATAATAACAATATTCTAGTTGGAGTGGCCACTACACAACGGGTCAAGGCTACTTCCCATTTTCTCTGCCAGCAACACACCTGACCCTCATAGGCCATGCACTCATTTAGGCTGCATTGTCTAATGCTTTCATTACCATTTTAAAACATATATAATTGCACTCAATGGGCTCTTCTTAGTAATGGTGCGCTGACACTCACCAACAACTCGCTGCTAATTAAAAGCCGGCTCTCCCGTGAACAGAATAGTCAGCCGATATCCGCTGTAACGCGCTGTTTGTACCTGCGATTGTTAAATTCACTTCAATCATGAAAGGAAGAGGGAGATGGAAGGGAGGAGACAGGCGGAGGAGCCTTTTTAACGCTTTGACATACCGGGAGAACGATGGTGCAATGTTGGTGCAACTCAGCATTAAGATGTTCTTCCTAATACTTACTGCCTCTGGGCCCAAAAGTGTGTGTGTGTGTGGGGGGGGGGGGGGGGGGGCAAGTAATCAAGAGGAGGGTTGGATTTAAAGGAATCAGCTGTACAGATAAAGTTTGAGGTGGAGTGTGAAATTCAATTAAACAAACACACACATATGCACGGCCCGAATAAAACCAGATGCTCGCTGGGGGTTGGGAAAATACGATCGATACAGCTTAACTGTAAACTGATGCGAAGCGTCAATCTTTTATGATATCAATTATTAATATTGCAAACACAAACAAAACCTTTTGGTAACGATTGCGTTTTGTTCGCTCGGTGAAGTCAGCAGGATTGTAGACTGTAGTACGAACAGTTCGGGTTGTCGGGCGCACGACGCAACATTTATGACAAACCCATTTCACTGCAATAAGAATGACTGAAGTGAGATGAACCGAGTGAAAGCTTTATAAAAACAGATAAAACAGATGTTGACAAAACCGGATAATTTGCAGTTGAAAAAAGGTAAAAAAATTGCAATACAATGCATAGTCTAAATATAGCAAAATGTTTAAGATTGCAATAATATCGTGTTGTGGCTATCGCGGTATTGTGGTTCCCACCCATAATGCTTGCCTTGGTTCGGGATGGACACGGTACGAAGATGCTCTTTTCTCTACATAACGTGACACAAAACAGTGTTTGTTTTTACAGAGGAAGGAGAGCGATTGAGAGAAGACACTAATCATGGATCTGTTTCCGTTTCGATCTGTCAGTGGACCTACTTCACATGCAGCTGTTGTCAAACAAGAAGCAGATAAGAATCCACACAGTTTAGACCTGATGGGAACAGAAGCTCACACTGTAAAAAACAAACAAACTGATAAATGATTGACGTGACCATAAAATACATGCATATTATCTATTCAGCTCTCGTGTAAATCGTGGATTATTTGCGGAGATGTCCCGTACACCTGCCAACTGGTCTTAGTGAGAAGCACTCAAGTAATAAATACATGCAATAAATGTACGGGACGGAGACGCTCTGTCGTCAATGGTGCATTAAGGATAACACAATTATGCAATATTATGGCCTTGATTCAATGGCTGAAAGAGTATAATCATATCAATCTAGGGATTTAAATTGGATTAGCTGCATCAGAAAGCCTAAAATGTAAATACAAGCACACACCGGCCAATGAAACCCGTTCTCTATCTGCAACTGAGGTGTGTGTGTGTGTGTGTGTGTGTGTGTATATCACTTTTGGTAGCAACACAACGATAAAAATTAAAAAAAGTCACGGTTATCAATAAACGGTGTCTCTGTGTATTCGTGTTAAATGATAGTTTGACCCATAACTACGCCTGGTTGTGCTGTCATAACTCGACTGGGCCCCATGACCGGTGATAACATTCTCTAAGCTACAGAAACATACCTCTAGTCTCTCTTTAAATCCTACTCTCACCAGAACAAAGAGCACAAACTGAGTGTCTCGGCCTGATATCTACATCTCTGCTTCGGCTAAACTTCCCCACTGTCACTGCCCGCTCAGTAGTCCCGCCGTCATCCCTTCATATCTAGAAACAATAACCAGTTATGACCCGGTCTTACATCTACATTGTGTCCTGTTAGGTTTAACTATACTGACCGACCCAGCTGGCTTGACGGGCGACATCATCTGAATGCCGTGGACTGCTCAGGTGTTCCACCACCATCACAGCATAACTGATTCCACCGGTGTTACCAATAGCCTCTGGAAATGCTCAGGATTTACTGCCTCGAGCGCATGCCATGAACACATTGGAGATTGCCAGAGGAGGGGGGAGGTCAGGTCGTAACACATCCTTCATCTCTTGGATGCTTGTCTGTCTTATTAATTCTGCGGAAGCTTGCTTTTTAATGTGATTTTCTTATTCTTTGATTTCAGTGCAGTACAAAGGAAAGCCGGATGGTAAAGCCATTGGTTTCCGAGCTCCCTTGTGATTCTTGTCCACTGAGGAGCGGAAAAAAGGAATAGCCGGTGATCTCTTTGAAACAACAAATCCATTGCAATAGCCTCCCGCATGTACCCTTACCCATTAATTACATGTAAGTCTAGCAGGTAAGTCTAGCAGGAAAGACAGGATCCGATGCAAAAGTGCGAGCATCCTATCAAAAGCCACCTTTGGTAGTAAGAAAGAACCCTCATGAACAGAACCCTGTGTATAACTTGCTAATACCGAGGCGTCTATGGATCTGTCCTCTTTGCTTCTGTCCTTGAGTGAATAATGCTTTCAATGAAATTATTGTACCAGCGAATACCATAATGCTAATTAGAATGCTATGAAATTGAAAGCTGGTTTTCCCTGACAGATGTTCATGATCAATCAGCATGCGATTAACGTGACCGACACATGTTACGGAGGGACGCTACAATGACGGATCGCAATAACTCATTTCCCTTTTTTGCACTTCTTTTATGTTCGTCTCCGGTTCTTGTCTGAGCACAATTGGACCTTTGAAGTTGTAGGATTAAAGGAAATACATGCAGTTTGTTTCCTTCACTTGAAAAAGTACAGGACGAAATCCACATCTAATTATAAATTAATTAACGAGCAAGGCCAACACCACAGTCCTTTGAGATACCATTTTTTTATTTTTTTCAATCAAATAGCAGCGCTTAGTCAGTGCTCCTCGGGGTCTGATGCTGACGCACCGAGGCATCTGTATGGGACGCATCTGGCTTTTGACTAACTCCGATGTAAAACCATGTAGGCGTCTTTATTCGACTGACAAAGCAACTGATGTACAGAGAGCCAGAAAATCCACCTAGAGGTTGGATGGGTCAAACAAACACAGGACTTTCACACAGTAAAATAGACCATAAAGCAGGGTATGCTTGAGGGCGGGCTTAATGTTATTGACAGGTCGCTGTCTCTACCAGAGTCGTATACGGCGTCTCTACGTCACTACTACGCACTCTAAATATGGTAACCTCTGTTCATTGGTTGAGAAAAAAACAACATGGTGACGGCCGTAATCCAAGACGGCGAACTCAAGGCTTCAAAAACGTCATTCCACAAACCAATGGGTGACGTCACGATGACTACGTCCACATCTTATATACAGTCTATGTGCGCACCTCCTCGTGGACAGGTGATGTTCATCGGGTCGAAACATTGATTTACACATTTTCGACAAGCTTGTGCAGTTCGGAGAGTTAACTCGTAGAAGCAAACCTCACAGGAAAGAAAACTCAAAGACGTTTCGGGTAAGAATATTAAAATCCATAGATCCCAGATGCAAACAACGTCGGGAGCAGTCCTCCTGCTGTGAAGTCACTGTAATGTGCAGGGTCACCTGTTTTTTTTTCAAGCACCTTTGCGGTGATCAGAGTTGGCAGCTCCAATAGATCACAATCAAGTTGAATGCAGCGGAGTATCCACTACACAACTTGCAAAGGGCTCCGTGCGGGGCATGTGGGGTTTAGCTCAAGTCAATAACCATTAATGAGACGGACAGGAAGCCTGAGGTCCCATGCGGGTTGGCTGGTTTAAAGGTGCATTAAGAGTGCTTTTAAAATTCCTCCCACCAATTATTCATGAGGCCAGTGACTACTAGCCTTGTGTGTTTTGTCTATAATGTAAATGACTGTGTTGTTTCAACAAAAGTGTTCTCTATTCTTTTGACATTACTTTCAGTGAACGCCCCCCCCGTTCATCCCCTTGTGACTGAAATATTATAGTCTGATGCTCTGCTCTCTCAGTCAGATATAGTAGATGGATGGTTGGACAACCACATCCAGCATAGTGCAGGTGCACCAGGGGCTATTGCATATGTGCTCAACTGCTGCAACATTGTGCTTAGTAACAAAACTTTGAAATATTTCAAACAACCATCTGAAGTTGTGAGGAATGTTTTCAATGTCAACAAACTTTTGTCCCGTGACGAAGACAAGACGTCACCAATGTCCTTTTTACGGTAACGATATCAAACATGTTATATTGTTGACGAAAAAAGACTACACTGAAATGCAGTTTCAAAAATAAAAACTTTACCGAAATGTTAATTCTGTCACCTCCCACCTTCTCTCTCTCTGAATCAAACACACACACTGCGCTCAGTTCGTCTCTGTCCTTCTTGTCTCAGTCCTGTTTAATGAATGAAGGTGGCGGTTTGGGGGTCGGGGGGTTGGTCCACGCATATTTTTGCATGTTGGCTCTCAAGACGGGCCAGGTGGGTGCAAGATCAGCTGGTTGAGCAGCGGAGTATCTTAAAACACACCTCGAAGAATGATCGTAGAGTATTTTTGCTTGAAATTCCCATCCTCCCAAAGATGCATTCTTTATCATTCAACCCCGAGATCAGATCTCATATGGAATAAGTGTGACTTAAATTACAAAATGATTTATTGGCTAATCTAGATTGACTGAAATATTCAATATAATCTGAAAGGACATGACTAAGACTAAAAATAATAACAAAAGGTTTACTATAATGTAATAACTTTTCAGGGACTAAAACTTGTCCAAACAATTTTGAGTTGTCAGCGACTGAAACTAGACTAAAACCTTCAAGCATACAAATGACTAAAACCATACTAAAACTCTAAAATATGAATGAAACTAATGTGCATTGTTTACTAAATCTAAAAGAGCTGCCAAACAAAAAAAAAACAAAGTAACGTGAAGTTACACTTTCTGTCGCGTCGTTTACTTAGATTACATAGTTATTTTAAGCCAAACCAGAAGGATTTTGCTAAACCTGACTCAGTGGTTTTGTTGCCTCAACCTAAGCCATTTTATTTTTTTTTAATTTACAACGTTAACCACGTGTTTTCTGCGACCGTGTGCTACTCAGTGCGTTAGAAAGTGACGTCAAAGCGTATGCGACGAGTTGGAGTGAGAACGTGTTGTTTTTTTTGCTTGGGTTCAGTTTGATGATGTTGTTAGAGAGACTTATTTCATTATTTCCGCCAATGTGGGAATACTAATACCACTCAGTTTGCACAACACATCACGCATGCTGAAGTCCCGAGGGAGCCAGGGCTTACCAAAAGCAACACAGTGATGTGTTATCCTCAAGCTGCAATGATCTTCAATGAAATGTTTCAAAGATACAAACCAAAGATACTTGGTAGATACCAACTTTTTATTCTCTGTGCTCATACATTTATAAACAAGCAGCCATTTAAAGATTGTTCTATAAGCAAGGTCAAAATATATCCCTGCAAGTGGTGTCAGTTGTGAAACTAAACCGACAACTTTGCTAACTGAGAGTAAAGAGAGTGAGAAATGTGAGGTGGTAATTATAAGCTTAGCAGTAACCTAGAGAAGAACACCGCAGGAGGGAACAGGTGAGAAAAGAGAACAGTTTGTGCAGGTAAGATTATCCAACGCACCCTAGGCTTCAGAAGCCGGCTCATCAAAACAGAAATTACAAGAGACAAAATGAATAAATAAATAATATATATTTTTTAAATGTCAGTCCTCTGTAATGTGTGCTGTCTGTGGTGCATTCATGCACTGCTGTGAAGCTCTGGACATTCCACACTGGAGAGTCAAACTGACAAAACAGCGTAGCAGTCAAAATCAAACCTGGGAAAAAACAAACACAAAGCAATCGCTGTCAAAAGGAATATGTGCATTTGAAAGATTCCTCCACGAAGGCTGCTGTTCGACAGCCGGTTCCCAAGGCGCCTAAACACAGCACATGGCAACAACTCACAGAACAGCCCACAGCACACTGTTTTCTTCAGCCAAATGGGATGAAGTGTGAAAAAACACCTGGTATGATGCTTGTATTTCGCTATCAAAGATGCATGAGCGAAGAGGAAAAGGTGAGTTTTTCTTTGGTCTCGTAAGAGTTCAGCAGCACCGGAGAGCTTATTGGAAAAAAGAAAGCGTATTGATCTGGAGTGTCTGTACAGTGGTTGTATATGAAAACATGCCAGTCATTGTGACTTTTCAGCTTTTCAGATATGAATGCCTTGAGTGACAAGTCATGTGATGTTCATCACATCAAATCCCTGTGGATTAAAACCTTAAAATAAATGTGTCCTGATGCAGAAACAATCTTAAAACAGATTCAGTCCTGCAAACTGAGCTTTTGTGGCATATTCCTTCCCGTCATTTCTTTGCTACTTTTGTGTTTCTGCCTCTGCGGTTTGTCCGTCGTTGAGTCTCAGGGTGTGAACACAGGATCGCCTTATAAAAGTGACACGACTAAAGAACGCTGCCACGTCCATCACTTTCACACAAAAACATATCAGAAATATATTGATTTAAAAAAAAAAATATATATATATTTATACCTTTGCGTGACAATAATCTCATAACAACTGTGTCAGTCCCTCTTGGTTGAGTGTTAAAGATATTCTCTTATCTCTTAAACCTAGACTAGTCAGTTGTGTTACAAATTGAGATTGATTTTTTCAGAAAAACAACCTCTTTCGATGCTCTTCCTCTTTTGTCTGGACTTTGATAACAGTGCTAAATTGGAGTTAAAACTCTATCAGCACTAGTTACTTGCTCATAGACACTCGTATTAGTTTCGGATCCTAACAAGATAGAGGTCATAAAAGAAAGTGTTGCCAAGATACAGTTAACACACACGGAGGCTTCCACTGTGTTCAGATACCAAGGTAACACTAATGGAGCATCCCAGGCATTGATCATTTGATGAGACACAGTACCAACGTGCAACAAGTTTAAAGAACGTCTACACTGTAGTAGGGCTGGGCGATATATATCGATGTCAACGATATCATGACATGAGACTAGATGCAGTCTTAGACTTTGGATATCAGAATATGGCACAAGTCTGGTCTTCTCCGGGTTTTAAAGGCTGCATTACAGTCAAATGATGAAATGATCTGAATTTACCAGTCTGTTGTAGCTGTTCTGTTATTTGCCCTCATCCAACTTATTCATCATGAATCTCACCTCTACAATATCATCTTAATATGGAAAATCAAGGTATTTGGTGAAAGATTTTGTGATATTTGATTTCCTCCATCACCGCCAGCCCTACGCTGTAGTATTACCGCTTGAAACCCTGTCTCTGATGCCCGCCATCTGTACAATGTTTACGTTATTTTCTTATTCAACGCCTGCACATAACACGTACAGACAAAAAAGTATTAATACTGGTTGAGTGTAAAAAATAGACCCTCGCTGCCAGCCTATTTGATATTTCAAAGTCGTTGAGTTTCATGTTGTGTTTCATCTTTTACATGTATTTTGTGGACCGCGGTGAATCCGTGAGAAATAGAAGTGTATTACATCCCTCTCCCTTTAAAGTCTGTACGTTCAACGCATGACGCAGGAAAAAAAATGGATGTTTGAAAAGCAGATTTTATTTGTGGTGAAATGCACTTCAAAGGAAAACATTTTTAATAGTATTTCTGTTTTACTCAGTGAGCCAACGGACGGAGAGAACAATACATCTCAGTCTTTGAACCGCAGTTCCATTCAGTGACTGACTACTCACTAGACATTTTTGATTTTGTATTAAGATACAATTTAGTACGTCAATATAATGAATGTCAATATATTACTGCTTTGTATTGAAGCAGAGATTGGGAGTTAATCACTGCAGAGATAAGATGCTTACTCAGTCAGTCCCATGTAGCCTGGTTTCCCACATCTAGAGAGGATAGGAGCCAGAGAATATGAATTATGTGCATGCATGCATACATTGTTACTAACCTTAACCGCTTAAATATATAAACACGCTTTTTCCCACAGTCCTCTCTGGCTCGGCAGCCATAAGAAATGAAAAACAATGGCAACCAATCGTGAAAAGTCACATTTGGTAGCTTATATTCATTCTCATTCCCCTCAGCTGGAGAATATCTGGTGCGAAATGAATACATTTAAAAATGTATATTTAAACGGGAGAAGCCCAAGGTTCACAAGATTAGGGGAAGAGGAACACAGCATTTTTTTACATTTTTTACACTAGCCAGTTTTATTGCCAGAAAAACACGTTCCCGTTACTCTGAGTTCCTCCTCATTTTGAATAGGCAGAGAGAATGTTCTGTGCCAGTTCACACCCATTGCATCCCAAAAAAAATAATCACAGAGCAAAGAATGAAGCGAGTACATGCTGCTGTAAAACTATACAACATGAAAAAAAACAACACAAAAAGATTTTTGAAAGTTGTTTTGTGCTGCAACTGAGCAATGTTGCCCGCTCATCTCAACTCAAATGTACAGGACTTTGTGGTGCCAAAGCATTTGCTTTCATTTTTTAAATTTTATTTCACCTGATAACGTGGAGTTATGGGAGCAGGCGGTCGGCATTTTGTTAAAGGGCGGTTTGACATGACGTGGCCGTTGATTAGCTGGTGGGATCAATATGATCTTTCTGTCTGCTGCAGTTTAGTTTTCAGGTCAGCATTTTGGATTAAGACTCCGGTGCATGTGCGACCTTTGAGCGCCTGGCATCGTCTCAGTCTGGAACCCTTTTCATTACATCACAGACGTTGGTGGTGAAAGGACAATTGATGAGATTAAAGTTTGCATCAAAATGTGCTAAAGCACAACAAAAAGACCAAATATGTTTAAAAGAAACAACCAAAGGAGGAGGTGACGGAAATAAAGATGGCATTCACAGTTAAGAGAATCTACAAAATGTTAAATATTCACGATGTAACAGCGTCTTTATTGACGTCTGGTTGCTGGCGGGAGTTAAAAGACATGCTGAATACACCACTGAGAAAAAAATCAATAACATTTTTTATTTCACCGTCTTGCAATGTTGCACCTGGTCAGTGTTTTGTATGTACCTCCTCGAGGAGACTAGACAGACTAACAGACTCTGTTTCAAGCTTATTATTACTATCACGGAATTCTCCTGCCCAGCCTCATTAAGTGGGCTCGAGCGCTACCAGGCTACAGCTTCTGTTTGCTTTGGCGGTGCTGGAGCCGGGTCGTTAGGCGGTTTGGTGATTGCTAAGGTAAGCGGGAGAAAAGCCCCTGCACTGACTGGACAGCTGTGACGACCCCCCCATCAGTTTGCTCCCATTTGCCTTTTCACTCTGTCCGCCTCAAGGTCGGACTCATCCCAAGCAGGGTATAGCTTCCACGTTCCACGTTTCGGCTCCCACGAGCCACAATTGTAGGTTGTTGTTTTTTTTCTCTTTTTGCACAATACACCGGCCTCTTTATTTTAAAGCTGTACTCAGCAGCCTTCTCCACTTGTGTTCTGTTGAGTCAGCTGGTAAACGTGACCCGGACGACTGCACTGCTCTCCAAAAATCATTGCCACGGTGCGCGCCAAGTCTGCTGCTCCGGATTAGTTCATTAGCTCGCACTGGTGTCTGGCTATACAATGAGGGTGCCCTTCCTGTATTGTCCGCCTGTCCTGCCGCCGTGTTCCATGTGATTGTCATTCTTTAGATGCCTTCGCGGAAAAAAACTGAATATCTTCAACAACTCTTGAGAGTCTGAAGCCACGCTATAGCAGCTCCTTGAGGCTGTATAGGACAGAAGGGCTTCATGCATCGTGATTCTCTCTTGAACGATCTCTCTTATGACTCGATGCAGAAAACTCAATCATCGGAAATGTAAAGCTCAGTTCTCAACGTTATGATCGCCTGTAACAATTCTGTGACACCGGGCTGTCCGTGCCTTACCGCTGGCCCTGAACGCAACAGACGTAATACACGTGCGTCTTGTTTACATTCTAAACAAAATACTAGCGGAGTTTTGCAGCCAATTATGGATATGATCCGGCCAACACCCCCTAGCTTAAAAGCCAACGAATGGAAGCCTTTCGCTTCTTCTTCTGCCAGACTCAGTAAATGGCGAAGTGAATCACCAAGTAGATTGAAACTTTTTTAGACAAAGATGTGCGCCCCTACTCAGTCATTGAGAATCAGAGCTTTCGCGCGATGTTGCACACTTTGGAACCGAGAGACAACATTCATCTTTACGTTGTTTACGAACACAGCGATACTCTACAACCACACCAAAGCTAAAGTCATGGAGTCACTGAGGAAAGCGAGTCGGATGGTAGTAACACGCTATGTGTGACATCCTTTGCCACAGAATCTTTATGACTGTATAGTTTTACCACATGTTATAGAAAGCGTTATTTTTGTATGACAGCTGAATGCTCATTGCCTATAACAAGGGGATTTATTTGAAGAGAAGTCTTTATTATTTATTTGTGAATAAGAGCAGCGTGTTCTGTTTCATGACTCAGAACATGCTGAATTATGCGTTTTTTCTACGAGGATGCTGCTACAGGCCCAATTTTATTTATTTTCCTGTTGGTTCTCATTGCAATGCTTGGAACGGTAACCCTCCAGTTGACACGTCTCTTCTATTTGTTACTAATATTGAATAAATGAAAGATAACGGATGTAAATTCATCTGTTTTTTAATGATGAATCATTACAAATATGCAGTGTTTTAAAAAATAGCAGATATAGCACAAACTTATTCGGCAAAGGAAATTTGCATAATCCATTCAGCCTATCTTTTCGGACAAAGGCAAAAACCAACTCAAGCGAGCGTAAACACTTTTTTTCCCTAAATTGAGGAAGTTTTATCAAATAGTGCCGTTTATATACAGCTTTTCTAATGGCATACTTCAAAACGGGCGTTAAAATATGTAAATGCGACACGGCTACTGACAATGGCGGAAAGCTGTACTTGCCTAACAAGTACAGCTGAGAGTGAGGGGGGGGGGGGGGGCATTAGTATTGCAGGTAGTCAGAAACACACGTATTGGCCAAATAACAAAAGAAGAAGAAAAGTTGCGGGAATCTCCAAAGTCAAAAATGCCGATAAGACAATCCCTTATGTCCATGAATGTCCCAATCCATCTAACGATATTTCAGAGGAAGAATCCCCTTTCATCCCTCTGGGCACAAGGGCTGCACCCGAATATTCAACTATTCGGATTCGGATATTTGCAAAGAAACATTTCGTCAGCACATTCTTTATACTTTTTAATCTGCACTGCTTGAATGTGGAAACTTAAACCATCTCATCTTGACATCTCTCTCACTCACAGCAGTGGACGTCACGCTTGGGTTCACCGTGGCCGTTAAAAGACCTCAGCCGTGTGGAGACACTTTAAATTGAGCGATGACGAGACAGCGGCAGTGTGCCAACCGGTCGAGAGATTTCACTGGAAGTCAGAGAACGTCAACCTCACGGTGGCACCGGAGGAACAGTCGGGTGTGTTCACCAAAGTCACGATTGCTCGTCAACTGGCACGACTAAACTGGCACGACTAAAACACTAAATCAGAGGAGGCCATCATCAAACTATTCCATTTAGCCCTATTTCATTCAGGAAGTGGGTTTGAGGTCAGCTCTAACAACTTCTGATCAAAGACGCCATTCGTTCATTCACTCTGGACATGACTCAGCAAAAAAAAGAGAGAAAGGCTTACAAAACCTCAAGGCGCAGTCAATTTTGGTAGACAAGCCTTTAGAACAGAAGCAGAAAGGGGATATTTAAACCTTTTTATGAAGATTGATTGAATCCAGAAATACCAAATGGAGTTTGCTTGGACGCCCAGCATAGAACGTCTCAAGGTCAACCTCGAAACCAAGAAGAAGTTCAGCCCGCCAAATTAAAATTCTCAAGGTGTGCCCAATAACTTCAAGGACCACCAGCTACTTTTCTTAAAAAGGCAATCATTATTTCCCAGCTACTCTACAGGTTATACAAAAAGAACCGAGTGAACATGAAGAGCTCAAAGCCAGCGGGTCTTATTTTAGCTTTGATTAATCCTACATTAATATATCCGGTCTCTGAATCAGCCTGACTACGCCTCCGCAATCGGTCCTGTGGTTTACTGTTAGTAGCGGGATTAGTTATTAAACTTTCCACGCCGTCTTTGCTCTTTAAGTGTGATGACAGAAATATGGCCTCGTGTTTTTGTTGTACCAGCTCCACTGTGCATCGACCATCGTTACAATCAACATCATAGTGTGAAATGATACACTGCGGCATGTTCTCTGGTGTCGACGCGGAAGAAACACTTCAGATTATACGGATGGTTGACTTTATCTTTTACAACATCTTCTCTGTTGTCAACTGTTGAAAGTCATTGAAAGATAAACACTTTTAGTCACATTTAATATAGATGAAATACAACTGGTGTCTCTGAAAACGGGCCCCGATCTTTATTGAATGTAAGGGTTAAGAAAATAAATGAATAAATCAAAACAAAAAAAAATCTATGAAGAATAGTGTCTCAGGCAAATCTCAAGCAGGACAACATGGTATATATGTATACACTACTAAAGCATGACACGGCAATCTTTTAAAGACATGGGGTTGAAAGTATATATCATGCTACTTTATGCAGTACTCTTACTCCACTGCACTACAAGTTATCTTGGAGATTCAGATAAGTAACAAATGAATCACATTATATCAATTATATTCTAACTTGGCCTAAATAAACAGGTCCAAACAGACAATGCATTCCTAATAGACAGACAGAAGTGCATACAACTGGTTTGGTAATTATGACCTGCCTTCCAATTAACCAGAAAATACAGAAATAATATATGATGTATATATATATATATATATATATATATGTATATATATATATATGTATATAGTATAAAGTGATATGTGAGACTGTAATTATGCATAACTTATTTTGTAATATTGACGTTGGCCCAGTGCAGTAGTTTATTTCAATTCATTTTTTTAATTAATCGGACCGGCCGTTATCAATAACGTTCTTTAATTAAAGAATATAATGCGGAAAAGGCTCTCCTCTACATGCTTTACTCTTCCGTCCTCTATTATGTCTTTTGTAAGGGGAAGTAACATCTTTAAATCTGTGTCGCATTCATTCATTTTAATTGATTCATAAAACGTTAATAGCTCAGAAAAGTGTTTCAGCAAGATCCCTGCTGACGTTGAGAACGTCCCGCACATCAGTGTTCTCTGAGAAGTCCTAATATTGTGAGACAGTGGTATGGTTCTCTGTGTGGGCGGATCTCATTTTCTTTTGTTCTATTCTGACGTGATTTTTTTTTATCATGTGTTTTTCAAGTAATAGTACGAGTTGAACATTTTTTGAAAAAAAGTGAAAGTACAAAAAAGTAAAACTTCACTGTATGAGTAAAAACTTTGACCCGCCGGTTGGGCGAGATGAAAAGTTGCGTAACATCAAATCATTTGAACTTAACATCATGGGGAACCATGGATATCCCAACCGGGTTCCATGACAATCCGTATAATATTTCACTAAAACACATAAATGTCAGCCTCCTGGTGGTGCAGCAGTAAAAGTCAAGGGAACACCAAAATCAGTGGTATTCATCCTCTAGGGACCCCACATGTCTGTACAACAGGAGTCCAAGTCAGTAGTTGCTGAGATATTTAATTCTGCACCAAAGCGGTAGACAGGCTGAGCCACGAGCCATGCTGCCAGCACGGCTACAGATCTGAACCGTCCCTTTCAGATAATAATCTATCTTATGTACCTCTTCCCAGACACTGTTAGATGGCGACATGACTGCTATGTCATCACATATGACGGTGTGACAAGGGATCAAATAAAAGATGAGCCAAGGATCAAAGTAAACATTTTTTTGTCAATAAACAAGAGGGGAGTTTTTTCACTGCAACAGGAATAAAAAGATATTGAAGTGGTTGATGTGAATACAAAGTGAGTCTTCAGAGGAGATCAAGGCCAAACCAGTTAAAGTGGTATGATCCCTCTGTTCCAAGTTGTAGAGCCTCCCTTCTGTTTCTCGGATGAGAGACTGTTTCATAACAACACATGAAAACTCGGCGGATCAAATCAAAGATTATGGATGCAGGCAAACTTTTGCATGGATGTTTTTTTGTTTTTTATTTAAACTACATGAGATTGCATGTTGTGGTGTTACAGTAGGATATTTTGAACAATTGTTTAATAGTGGGACTCAGAAAATGATCTACACACTGCTTGTTCAAGAGGCCGAAAAGCATCTACAAGACAGGACATCGTTCTCAGAAGAGCAGACACTCGTAGAAAGTGGCCACGACCTCGGCTGTAACAGTGTCATTTCAGTCTCGGGACGTTTGTACTATTAACTCAGGGTCACCAGATTTACGGTTTTCTAATACATTGTGAAAATGAAATACAAAGGGGAAAAAACACCTTTTGCCTAAGAATTTTTTGTAAGTTTTTCTTAATCCAAAAGTAAAAGGAAAGAAAGTTTAAACACCCACATCCAAGCTTAACTTGCTCTCTCCAGCTTCGTCCTAAGGATATGCAATATTCGCCAACCAACGTATTGAACACTGAAGTCTACAGTGGAGCTTCTGCTGACGCGTTGTCACCAGCACACCAGTGCTGAGCCCACCGCCTGTTTCTGTGAAGTCAGAGGTTCAAACATGAGTGAGGATCACAGAGCATACAACAAGCAGGCAGGTAACAAAAGCACCGTAGTGATCAAGGTGTCGGTTTGATTTTCTGAATCGGCTGGGAAAGTTTGGTTAGGGAAAGGGAATGAGTAATGCTCCACGAAAACCCTCCCGAGTAGTGTTCACATGCCAAGAGCGTCAGCGTTTGGGCAGCTCCCAGCCGTGAACATCGGCTGTACAGTATACCTGAATGAATAAGGAGGCAAGGCTGTGCTTAAAGTAAGCTTTCACTCTCTGTAGGACAACCCCGTCTCCAAGAAAACACGTTTACAGCAAATACATTTGAACAAATTGCTGCCTGCCCAAAAAGCCCTCCAAATCAAACTAAATTGTTTTTTTGTCCGTGTCCGCGAGATCAAACGACACATTTTTCTGATCCAGCACGACAACTTAAGTTGTCTGTGTCTTTATAACGTTATACATCACTGTCAAAAATTAATCAGTTTTATGATCTGACAATGCTAGGGATAAGGTTTGGTTAGATTTAGGCATAAAACAACTCAGTTATGTTTACGCAAGTAGTTAGTTAAAGGTGCTAAATTCAAAATTCAGAGCACATCTAAGATTGCTTCCACACGAATAGCTAGTGTCCAGCTAGTAAATATATTGAGCATTTCCTCACTAAGAAAATGTTCCTAGATGTTGACTCTACTACAGTAAAAGTAAAATAGCATTGTAGAGTTATTTTTAATGAGTATAATTACGTTTCGCCCAAGTAGCAATTGCTGAGAAATGCAGTTCCCCGGATGGCCACTAGAGGCTGGCTCCAAAAACGAGTCAATCCCCATAGACCCCCGTCTTAAAATGCCCAACTTTACAGCTTAAATAAACACGTTTACAGCCTGGTACAAAAAGGTAATGTCCCCGTTCACGAACAACTGTACTTGGGGTGAATTTTTATACAACTCACATGTTTTAATTATGTTAAGGCTTAAAGTTCGGCAGCACCACTTCTTTGCCCATTTTTAGATTAGCCGGGAATTTAGGCTGTGTCATCACTGCTAAGATGGTGATGGCCGGAGCACCATCTTACTAGTTAACAGCTCTTCAGAAACCTATGGGCGACGTCACAGGCTACGGGCCCACCATGTCGCCCAGCTGAACCCTGTGTAATACCTGCTTTGACACCAGGCGTACTTTGCCAAAGCGTAATTGACTCGCATCTAATTAGGAGCTGATCAACAGCAACTGAATGCTATTGTGTATTTTTAATGGCTGCATAAATGGATCATTATTTATATTAAATAGCACAGACAAGGGTTTACTTATCACAGTCATTTTGAAGACATCAACACTGAGCTTACTTACACTCGGACACTAACGCTGCAATCCTTAATCTTAAATATTAAAAGCCAGCCTTCATTAATATTTAAAACAAAGCACTTATGTCGAGAGAATAACATTCCACCGCTTAATGCGCTGAGCAGCAGGTGTGCGTCGTAACAAGGTGCAAGAAATTCATTCGGCTGGCTAAGTTCTCCAAGAAACAGCATGGATGAAAACAAATGGCTCTTTTATTCTGTTTCTCCCAATCTGATAGACACAGTTCTTCAACCTGGCAGCAAGCCACTTTCACAGAGCGTGCTTCTGGTTGGAAATTGGGATGAAAAATGAACTTGGCCACAAATACTGCAACAAATTCTGCCTACAGTTGATCCATACTGCCCACTGTTGTCAAAGTAAACAGAAGGTCATTAGACAACTGTGGGCAGATTCACTTATTTGTAGCTGTGTTGTGTAAGTGTTGTGGATTTCTACAGACTTTAATGCCGAGACCATTAAGTTTACAATGTGTGCTAGTTTCCTCTACATGACTCCAATTAGTGGTCATTATTTGCATGCCAATTTTAAGAGAGAGCAAAGTAAAGAACAAAAAGTCACCGAGGGAGCCGACAAACATATATATTCATCTACAGTGTAATGAACTCCATGATTTTTGTTTCAAGTGTAACTTCACCCTCACGTCTGAGCCTAAGTACACCCACTGCATCATTTAAAAGAAAAAGGTGGGCAAGGGGCTGAGAGATCAAACCATGCCCACCTCCGTATGACGAAAGCCTCGACAATTATGACACGGCTACAGTAGCATGGAAAACAGCAATGCCGGGGCGCTGAGTTTGATGACATTCCTGTTTGTTAGACCACAAATGAGACTAGAATTACACCCTGCGGTCTCTCCGCCTCACTCACGTCCCGCAAGCTCAATGTAGCTAGCTATCTAGCCACCCGCTAAATGAGTAAAATGTAACAACTTTCACACAGATTCATCAGATTTTGTAATGCTCCAGTTCACAATGGAGAGAACATGCTCGTACAATAGAACAATAGACGCTATGGGGAGAGGCATTAACATTCTTTAATTCTGTGACGTAGATTAGTCCCAAACGGTACATTTTTTATTTGGTAAGAAATGTAAATATTAACCCCAGCATTGATGTGCATTATCACAGTACAGTCATATCATATACAGGGTCGGAAACTAACGCTAGTCCGCTAGCCCGAGGCGAGTGGATTTTTGGAGGGACTACCTAAATTATCATTCTCACTAGTCCTCATGGCGAGTGAAATTTGACAGGCTTTATTCGTTATTTATGTCCGGAAAAAGACTTTCCCGATAAGTAAATGTAACTGTGACGAAGGACGACCTCTTATTGACGGGTTTCGGAGAAACAGCCGAGCAGGAACCGCACGACGCCCCTTGCGGAAGAGGACGGCAGTCAGCTGCTCGCGGACTAATATCACCGGTATTAAGTTGGTGAAAAGGCTCTGACGAGAGTAGTGGCGCGAAATGACGTCAGTGTCCGTAAATAGATTAGAGTTTATGTGGATGTTCGGAGTTCACCTTTCAAGACTGTGTGTGTGTAAACAACCAGTAAGTAAACGTAACGTTTGGTGTTAGTCTAATTTCATCATAAGGGTTATAGTGTGTCATTTGCACGGCAATCTAGTCTGATATTTAGCGGCTCGTTCGTTGTTTGCTCAGTGCCGACTGTAGGAGTCCCGGACATGTTGATCGCTGCCTGTATTCTGTCTGTATGTCCTAATTTGGAACCAATGCTGTATAGAGGTTTTTACTAATCATTATTTCATGGATATCTGTTTCAGAACCACACACTTGCTTGTTTGACTGCTGTCAATAAACCTCTCAAAGGAACATCTAGTCTGGAGTGCATTCTGATAGATGCCCCCTGGTGGCCACAACCTGTAATGAACCAGTACAATGATACAGTCCTTCCCAGTCACTTTAACAGTAACATTCCACTATTCCCCAAATTGTTGAGGATATTAGACTATTTTGTTTCGATTATAGTGTTTTGTTTTTATGCAATGTGAAAGGCACTATATTCACGATCAGGCTGGCCTCTCTTTCAGGTTCACCAGTGGCCCGCCAACATTCGTCCGCGGAAGAAATATAGATCGTGAAGCTCTTATCACTGCAGCACATGAACTAACACCCAATATCTTTGTGTGATCTAACGAAAATACTTCATCTAAAATTAGAACAAATGCCTGCTTTATTCATAGACTGCGTATTGTTTTGGGCTCTGAGCGTTCACTGCTTAAACTGCCGTGGTGACATGCTGTTACTCCCCACGGTGGAATATAGCAACATTTTTAGCCGGTACGTTCCATAGCGGAATTCCTCAACTTGGCAATTTGAACTGCTGTACAATATTTAATCGTGATCTTAACCTTCATCTTCACTACGAGCCTAAATAATGCAAGAATTGTCAATCCCCAAACCATTATAAGCATATTTTGCGATTTTAAGATGCCGTATTCCGATAATTTGGTTTCAGTTTCGAGGCGGACAGGTTTCGCAACGGGGTTCGACATTGCTAAAACACGGGCACATCGGACAAAACACGTCGTTGTGTTGTTAAGGTACCACCCCTGTATTTGGAGCTCCCATTGGAATACATGTTAAATGACCAACTTTGACCCCCTGTCCATCTCAACAGGAGTAACAGTTTTTGGTCTTAATTTCACGACATCATGATGTAACATGCATCAATCTTTGTACAGCCATAATGTTACAAACAATAAAACTCTTGATTAGTACCTTGCATCTCTGCGGTTTCACTGTTAGATAATTGCCTTGGGAGAGTCTTCCTCCACACACACATCCCTACACCCCGTGATTGGTACATTCCCCAAAGCTTCATGAAGGACTAGTAAAGATTGCTCAGGACTAGTAGTTTTATGAACCTATTAGTCCTTGGGACTAGTACTGATTTTGAGTTAGTTTCATACCCTGCATATAGTTTATAGAAAAAACACACTTGAGTGTGCAGTTACTCTACAGTAGAATTATTCAGGGTTCCAACATTGCAATCCCGAGACTCATCTTTTACACAGTATGCGTGTTGCTCCAAAGTACAGACTACGGCTACTCTTGAGGGTTTGTAGCACAAACAGCTGAACAACAGGTTTGAAAGAAGAACCACTCATGTGTAATTTAACAGCTGACACTGTGATATAAAGCACAGCTGCAGAATGAAACTATAATGTCCACGATACCGTACGTTGTATTTGGGGCATTTCTGTGTTCTGCTGGTGTATCATCAGGAAAAACATGCAGTTTTCACATCACGCATCATGCATTTTTACCGACCATCCGTTCCTCATTTCATTGCAGGTCATCCTTTCTCAAATCTAAAGCAGCGGCAAAAAGTACGAAGCTGTAATCAGAATAGTCTGAATTCTATTTGTATTTCTCTTTGCACATGTGAGTGTGATAACAAGCTCGAATGAAGCAAAATTGAGAAGCTTGCAATTTCTCTGTCAGCCGTTTGCAAGCTAACCAGAAGCAAGAAAGCATGGTGGTAAAGTTATAATTGCATCATTCGGTGCAAATGCTAGAGACAGCCTGTTTCAAGACCGATATGTAAGGGCTTATTAAGGGAGTATACATGCACTCTAAAGGGAGACAATAGAGTTGACTGAAACGTTTCAGACCTGTTTTGCATGATTTATTAAGCACAAAACGTGCAGTAACTAAAACCTAAATAGCCCAGAGCACTTTTTTGAGCCTGTGCTAACACCGTGCACGTATTGTTCAACAGGTGCACAGGAAGAATTGTGACAACTTGTGGCAACACGGGGTTTTTGGAAGATCAAAGTGTCTGGTTGGAGTAAGGTGAACAGCTGGAAGCCTTCGATACAAGGTTTGAAACCTCTTCCCTGGTAAATACATACTCACCCCATGCCCACCAAAAAAAAGAAAAAAAGAAATCCTTTAATCTTCAGTCACCATATATATTCTGCCTTCCTGTGAGCAGATGATTGGAAATATACACTGATGGGATTTCCCAGGCAAGGAAATCAGGTAAGTGCACTCATTAGTCATACGAGGCTCCCTGCAGGGTCAAAGGGGGCCGAGATTGTGGGTAATTAAATGTTGTAAATGAAATGCTAATTGAATGAGCGACCCACTGCCTCTGGTTCTTGTTTAATCATATGGAGAAGCAGACAACCAAAAAAAAGAAGAAAAAAAAGCGGAATTAATTTTCTTTCACGAGGGGGGATGTAATTATGGTGGCGCGCAAAATTGATCACTTAACAATAAACATTAAATACCAATCAAGGTAGATGTGTTTGTATTGACTCTGCTAAAGAGGGAAAGTCAGGGATTGAATGATTAACAGCTTAATGGTAAATTACACAAGACCTAAAGTGGCAAATAATTATTGTTTCTAAGGAACTTCTTAGTTTGTTTTAAGTCCCAGTGAAACAGATTAGAGCGTCTCTAGCTTGGTGCTGTGTATATTCCCCAGTGAAACATAATATTTGGGCAGGCTTAGAGTTTAGCTACAATGCGGCTCCACATTGATTGATGGATGGATGTCATGACATTATTGGTTGAAATTGGTTTGTAACTAGCTCACAGAAGAACAGGTCATATTTTGTTTTACTGGAGGAAAAGATGATTGGATTTTGATATATTAAAAATGAAAGAAATACATATTTTTGCATAAATTGTTAAATATGTGCACAATATGACCAGGGATGTGATATAAACGGGTTTAAAAGGAATTTTCATTTAATCTCATCATTCACTCATAATAATGAAACCTGATTTAATGTATTAGTTCAATGGTGAATATAGTGCATGATATGCATATAGAATATTATGCCAGTTTTTTTGCAATGGCACTGTGTATGTATGTGCTATTTACAGTCCAACCTGACCAGACTTTGTTCAAATCCTTGCCTTTTGCTGTATTCATTTAATTTCTCAGTTAATATACATTTAAACTTATTCTTTATACATTATTTGACATAAGGACTGAGATTATGAGCTAAATCTGTTTTAACAGACCACAATTATATTTCAATCAGGAGAGACTAAATTGAAGCGATACTTAAGGTATGCTAAAAGAAGAGTTTTTGTCTATTAGACCCCATAGCGGCTTCTTATTTTGAGGGGTTATTGACACCATGAGCTGTACAGGAATAAATTAAACTGCATCATATCTGAATATCCACTTCAATCCGTTTCAATTATTGCCATTGTTGCATAATGAAGAGCATTGATGAAAGAATAGGATGCATTTAATTAATCACCACGTCTTTCCAAATTTCATGAATTCTTTTCTTGCACTTTAACCACCAACTCTATGGATTAGCAGCCCATTGTATTTGTATACTTTCCATATACTAATTTTAAAGCTCTTAAATTCAAAACTTGGACTGGCCCGGATTCTCTAATTGCCGTTTTTGCCTGATTGCTCTATTGAGTGGTTCTCTATTACCATTACCCCACCCACTGTTCAAATTAAGACCTAACTACTGCATCCAGAAAGACCTGAATGTGTTGCCAAGTCTTTCCTGATAAGCTTAAAATTTAAATAAATAGTGTTATTAACTTGGGCAGCTACACTCTGGTGTAACCGACCAACACCCGGGCACCTGGTCGTGTGCGGATCCAGAGGAGTTAGCGTTTTCGGAGACAATTCTACTCACTTTTTTAAAGAGACACCCCGATGAAACCATTTTTTTCCAGCTCCGAGATCAACGATCGTTGTCACTGCTCTGCACGCTGTACGGTGGCAATAAGGGCAGCGTCTCTCAAAGACATACCGGCATCACAAGCTGACCCCTTGAGCATCGGCGTCCCCAAATAACTTTTTCATTCGCCCAATTCATCAGCCTGGATCCTGAACTGAACTGAAGTCCAGGTGCCAGGAAAAAAATCAACTGTTAATTTGAAACTTCGGACTTGGCACACAATGATACTGTATGTCAGGCACACAGACAGACTGCTAGTACGCACATTTAATTGAAG
Organism: Leptoclinus maculatus; assembly: GCA_032191485.1. Taxonomy (NCBI): domain Eukaryota; kingdom Metazoa; phylum Chordata; class Actinopteri; order Perciformes; family Stichaeidae; genus Leptoclinus; species Leptoclinus maculatus. Next base: position 42,655,476 of record JAVDOI010000001.1, on the reverse strand, counting down.
CCATGATTTACTGTTAGAGGTGGCAATGCCTGTTTATTGTCAAGCCATGGCATGGGTATAATAACTTTTCTCTTGTCTCTCTTGTGGTCTGGTAACACTTTACAGAACTGTGAGTAGTTAACCGAGGAATGAGTGTGGAACGAATCATCAACCATCCGAAAATGAAGGCGTTAGTAGTACCTGAATGGCTAAAGCAGTAGATAATGATGAGTTACTAGAGCACAAACTTGGAGGTACGATAACAATTAACCCTTCGCGACGCCCCGCCCCTCCCTCTGCTACTCAGTCAAACTGTCGGAGCTACAATGGAGCCCACACTGTCACTAACTGCACAACCTGAATAAATGTGATCTAATTTTCAAAGCAGACAGAAGGGTGTAGTATGCATTTGAAGGATATATATATAGATAGATAGATAGATAGATAGATAGATAGATAGATGTAAACTTTATTCATCCCCAGGGGTAAATTTTTTTGTAGCAGCAGCAAGTTACAGAGTAGATATGTAACGATAAGTATGGAAATGTACAATATATACAGTACAATAAAATAACAGCAGATATTGAATTTGAAGAAATGGAATAACAAAAAAATAAAAATAAGATAATAGAATAAAAAGTAAAAATGCTGTTGCATAGAGGAGCTAACGCTAGTAAATTATGTGCTAACGTGCTCTGCTAATGTTAGCGCCACAGGTTTTAATTAGAAACGGAACATTTTAGAAACGTGTATTTCCTTACAACCTGTCCGGGCAACAACTATCACTATTCAGCAACATTTAACCACGAGCTGCTCCAAATCCACAAAACCAGCCTGAAAATAAAGAACATCTGAAACGATTGCATGAGAGTCTACGGAGAACAGCAGGATAGTAGTCGGACCCTGGGCAGAGCTGGCCGATGATACGCCGTGATTGACAAGTCTGCTATCAGGGGCGGGACTTAGCAAAAGTTCAACTGTTTATTAGTTTGATCCTCACTCATTTCCCATGAACAGTTTACTCACTCGCCCATTTATAACCGTCTTCAAAAGACATTCATTTAATATTTAATATTCATACCTATCGATTGCTGAATTTCAGTTGTACGTGCAGAGCAGAAAAAAAAATGGTGTCCTCCGCCGAGTGCTACAGTACAGACGGCAGTAAGATAGTGTCTATGGGAAGATCAGGGTCATTCTGTTGATTGCGTCTGCAATGACAAACGTGCCTCTGGTTTGATTTCCTCGGCTGCTGCTGCTTGACCACGCGTTGCTTGATAGAGGCTGACTGTATCTGTGCATGCACAGCGCCTCTGTTATTGTTCAGAGATGGTAGAGTTGGCATTAGGTTGGTGTCTCTCCCTTTCACGCTCACTCTCTTACACACACTTTCTCCGTCTCATCCGTCCCTCTCTTTCCCCTCCTCGCATAACAGGATTAACATTTCCACTTTCTCTCCTTACTCAGAATCCTCCCTTCTAATCCTTTCAGGGAAGTGACTCACATTACAGCATTCTTCAGTTTAATGCACTTTAATAGTATTAATATCTGCTTTTGCCTCTTCGGCTGCAATGAACACACACAATTTTACATTTTAAGAAAGCAGCTTAAGATCGGCCGACATCGCAAGTGAACAAAAACAGAAACACCTTGAGGAACTCATTGTAAAGGAGGGATCTGCTTTAAAAAAACAAAAGAGCATCATACACTGACACCAGCCCTGCACAGCGTGGCACACGGCGTGCTGTAAACAGACACGGGGGGGAGCAGCCAGCTCCCTGCAGTCCTTCCTACTCACTCTCCCTGTGTGGAGGAGGCCTGCAGATACGGGAGGAACACGAGTCCCCGCCACCTTCCGTGCCACCCATGTTGCCGCCGCAGTGACAGCCAAGGTCAGCCCGGGAATGACAGAGGGCTCCTGCATGGAGATAAGACTCTCATAAACACCTGAGCCGCCGCGCCGCCCTTTTTTTTTTCGGAGGAAAGAGAATCCTGACCCCTGAATTATTCAGCGGGTCTCCCCTCCCCACCCTAAATAACAGCTGGCAAGCATTGTTTGACATCCCGAATGAATAATTAAGGGATGACCTTTTGTTCCCATTAGAGGTGATGGGTTGATAGCGCCACACACTTTGTGTGGGCGAGGCCGTGTGAGACGATGTGTAAAAGGCCGCTGTGCAAAATGGAGCTGGGAAATTTTTCCTGTATTTAAAAATCAGCTCTCGGGCGCAAGCAGCGATGTTAAGAAAAGGCGCACGCCGCGTCCCCGTGGGATGCATTGACATAAAAAGATGTAGATGCGGTCTCTGTTGATCTGTTCCTAAAGCACAGCCCGGAGCCACTCTTTGTCACTGCGTCCATGTTCTCTTAAGAATTGTACTGTGGGTTTCTTTCTGACACATCAGAGGCGCTTTTGATTATGCCAGTCAGGAGCTTGTAGTCAGCTCTGAGAATCAGAGATGATGTATTAACAAAAAAGTCAATCGCAGCTCAGCTGGCTCGGTCCGGTTTGATGGCGTTCCAATGAATTATGGGTCCGTTCCCCAACACCCTGAACAGCACCAAATCTACACAGTGCATCCCAAATGAAAAATATTGCAACCATGATAATACATTATACTTTTCATTGTCATTAATAAGTATTAGTGTTGAGTCTGCCCATAGACTGCATATAAGAAGTGGACGTAGTCACCGTGACGTCAGCCATTGGTTTGTAGACTACGCTTTTGAAGCCTCGAGTTCGGCATTTTGTCCGTCACCATCTTGGTTTTTGGCCGTCGCTTATCTTGTTTTTTTTTGCAACCAGAAGTGACACAAGAGAGTGAAGCTCATACAACTGAATGCTGAATCTGAGACTGAAATGTTATAATTAACTTTCATGAACTGAAACAAAACTAAAACTAAAGCATACCCTGCTTCATGGTCTATTTGAAGTACTAAAGGAACATCATGTTGTTTTGAAGAAGACTTGGAACTAGCGATGGAGACCATAAACTCCTGTTTACAATGTCTGCTGAGTGAATAAATTAAGTGAGAAGTAGAGTCATTTCCTCATAGACTTCCATACAATCAGTCTTGTTTATGCAATCAGAGGCGAAAGAATGCAAGTTGAAGGCACTTCCACATTGGCTTCACTTTTCACACCAGGGAGTTGCCGCCTGGTATGTTTAATACAGACCTGTTGCTTAAATGATAAGGTTGGAGATATTCTGTTTCTCTTATTGTAAACTAATAACATAAAAACACTAACAGCATGAATGCAATCCTGCTTACATTTATTGTCTGTGTAGCCAAATCCTCTGGGCAAGAGAGCTCCATTGTTGTCCAACAACAATTAAAGATAATAATTATTAAAGATAATCAGTGAGCCACACTGTTGCAATGGATGACATTACTCTGAGTCAATCCCACATACACCATCTTGCTGCCTAAACTACCCACTAGCTCACTAAATGTGTATTAATCCAAAGCAGGGTCTGGTTTGAACATAAAAAAATGTTTTGGTGGACCGAATTAATTAATTACGAACAAATAAAAAATAGACATTGTATTTCACTCTACTTTATGCTACTCATTTTTTAACCAGCTGTAGCTGCGAATCTACCTTTCACCTGAGAGCCTGCAGCTCCATCTGCCCTGTGTGTCTCTGTGCTGGTTACGCTGCAGCTATCAGGATTTTGCTGATGAAAATGATGCAAAAAAAAAAACATGTGGACATGCTGTGGCTAATCTTACATACAAATATGTCTTAAATACCCATCCTAACTCAACTCCTGATCCAAGGCCAACGTCAAAAAAAATGATACCTGTCTGATGCTTGTTAACAACACAGATCAGCTCACCTTATTCTTAAAATGCAGATGTGAAATCGTTGACTCCTGTTACATTTGGCAAAGACTTGATTTGTAATTGTGTGATGTTTGGAATCATTAAGCATCAACTGCTAGATTTATGCTGTTTATTCCTCTCAGAGATGTTATTGCCAGTGCCGTGGCTAGCTTGTCAATGAGTGCTATAGCCTGAGGGTTGACACATCATCAGGTCAGATATCCCCAGTATCTCACTCCTTCACTCCTCATTAAAATAAACACACCAACTATGCTCAGACCTCACCGGGTAACCCTTTAAACTTTTAAAAGGACAGGAGCCTATGAAATTGTTGAAATCTACACCCACAGTATGGCAGTCCCTAATACATGCACAATATACTTCTGTTTGAGTAAAGTTTGCTAAACGTTTCAGTAATCCATTTGTTTGCGGAAATTGAACTTGAATGTCACCGTCAGAGATGCACTCAGTTGTGTTATTACTCTACCGACAGGGGTCCGGTGAACAGTAGTGAGTGAGAAGTCAGCAGGCACTCAATGGCAGTATAAAACTGGCTATAAAAGCTGTTTTGAGAAAGTGTGAGTCGCCGCAAACACGAGAGGTCCTCGAGCATGCAGCCATAACTGGCCACCCAAAAAATATTAAGCAGTTTGCTGCAGCAGATTGGGAGATTAGCCACGGACAGACACAGAGGTGCACACTCACTCACGGACACACGCACACACACGACCAAACGCTTGATCCTCCTGGTGGAGATAACAACTTAAGAGTTAATCTCTTGTATGAATATTACAGGTTAAAATAGTTCAAAAGTACATTTCCTTTGTTTGAATTTGATTGAAATCTGCAGGTTTTGTGAACAAAAACTCTATTGATCTCTATACAAACAAGACAATATGAGAAATGGAGTATTGTACGTATTGTACTCTACCTGCACAGCAAACGGCAGACAGAAACAGTTGGAGACTAGTTAATGAACATATTGCATAGCAGCTTAAAGAGCGTGAATATTTGGCCAGGTGGCCACATGAAAGGAAATGTTGCTCTCTATCAGGTTCAGGTATATCTATCTTCTGGAAATGTAAAATAGGTCCTAATTGTTTCAACTCATCTGCTGTGAGACTCGACCAGGGATGGAAAGAGTACTAGAATAGTATACTCAAGTAAAACTACTGTTACTTTAAGGGCATTTTACTGTAAACAAAATGTATTCGGATGAAAGTAAAAATTAAGTCACCTTAAATGTACTGTGTTACATTGCAAAAATTGCATTTATTTATTGTTATTGTGTAAATAAATACACACGGACCAACATCACGCAGCAATAAATACATTTGTTGCACTCTGCAGCCAGTGCTTCAAGTGGTTATGATAGAACTAACCTGACAAGAGGACAACACACAGACAATGAAACAATAAATAAAAAGTTCAGCTGCAGCCCACAAATACTCACATTTAAAGTTACAACAATCAGGGAGTCTTTTTATTAATTTGTCCGGATGACTGTTGTGCACTATGAACTCCTCCACACTCTGCATGCATAATACAACCAGTACACTCATTTTCTCTACAACCACCCCCAATAATGCCCTCCAAGGACTTCGAAACTTGACTCGGACAACTTCTGTATAAGCTAAATCCAACGTTGTTGCTAACCCCAAAGTGTGTTTAAATGTAATTGCGATTCACCGGACGGGTCACACATTACACAATGTTTCTATGAACGATAACTGGCGCTGGACTGCAACAGAATGGAATGGCAACAGACAGTTACCGTGGAAGCAGACGTATCACGAACACGGTTGTTCAGTTGTGCAAGTTTTTATGTTGATCATCTTTTATTGTTTCTTGTATGGGGCCTACGGCGTTTTTGCACAAAATAGTTGCTATCACTGTATTTGATTGAGTCTCAACAGTCTTCTCCAGAAGAAAAGGTTACCACTGAGGTAGGACTTCTTGTTCCTTCACAGTGTGAGGAAGACAACCGGAGCGGCAGCACTAGTGCGCCCACAGTGACACACTCAGGAGAACGCTACTCTGAGGCGAGCACAGATTCCTGGTTTAAGTAGAGAGAGACAGAGAGAGAGAGAGCGAGAGAGAGAGAGAGATTGTGTGCTGAAGACAGACCATATTTATAGCTGAGGATAGGAATAATTCATCGTGATCAAAGTGCAGATCATGCTCCATTCCATCAGAGAGCAGACGTGGCGGAATGAAACGAGCGCGCTTCCCTATCTCCGGCGTCTCTCCAGCGGCCTTCCCTCAAACGGAAACGTCGAGGCGTCAGTCATCTCTGTGAAGCCGCCGCGAGCTCGGTGCTCGTTCTCAGGTGGCTTCATTTTTTTAGTAGGAAAACGTCGTCTACAAAAAGACTAGAAAAAGTGTCCCACATACGACGCATGTCTTCTCAATCGGAGCGGGGAGTGAGTATCCGAGCTTGTGGCGGGAGGCCGCGTGCCCCCGGAATGGTGCGCCATTAAAGCACGTATACTCCGCCGCACGTCACGCGGCCCCTGTGTGAGCATGTGAGTACATCGCACCACTATTTCTCTTTCAGTTAACACCCCATTTTACTTGTTTTCTACATGTTATTTTTTCCTGTGCAGCTTTAATTTGCTCCTTAATGCTATCAGCGAATACCACTGTCAGCAATAAGACCACACATGTGTGCACCCCACTCACACACACACACACACACACACACACAAGCATCCCACCCTACCGGTTTCTTTCATTTCATTTTTTCTCCCATCCCTCATACCTTTCCCAGGGACACACACACTCGTTACCTTTTTTTTTTCTCTTCCCCTTTTTTGTTTTTTGGTCCCTCCTGCCTTTTCTTGCCCAGTAATGCTTTCTCTGCAATCACACACACACACGCACACACACACACACACACACACACACATGCAGGCTTCTTCCAGTTTAATTTTCTCTCCCACCCACACACAGACACACCATTCGCCTGTTTCTTTCTTTCTTTCATTTGCTGCATCTCCAAACCCCGTCACTCCTTCAAATTCACACAAACACACAATGGCACACACACACAAGCACACAGGCTCCTTCATCTTCTCTTTTATTTCTTCTTCCTCCCACACTTTCCCTTTCACTACTTACACGCACACACACAGAGGCGCCTGTTTCATTCGCTCTCATGTTCTCTCCCAATCCCTCCTTCAGCACGCACAGACATACCTCTTTTCTCTGTCTCTCTCCTGTTTTCCCTCATCCCGCCTCCCTCCCACAATCACGTACACACTCATACACACACACATACTCATACACACACACACACTCATACACACACCGGCAGTACAGCTTCCCTCACTCCCAGCTGGGCTTGGCCGGCTCTCTTCCTCCGGCCTCCCAGGGCCATCTGGAGTGCAATGTCCCCCGCGCTCCGCTGGTCCCCCCGCCAGCTTCTTGAGCCTCCTCGGGACGCCGCGCGGCATCTTCAAACACAATTTGTATGCGTCAAAGCTCCGCTGTGTGCCCGGCGACCCAGCTGAGCGAATTCGTCGAGCCCCCCCCCCCCATTCTGCTTCGATGACACCTGCGCCTCCCCCGTCCCTCTTGGACAGAGGAAGACGGTACGATAAATTGATTAAAAGCCGCTGAGCAACCTCACTTAGCAATAACAGCTTTATTGTATGATCTCGCGGAGGGTGTCTTTGCGTGGAGGAGCGGATATCGAAATCTGGCACATGGGTCAAGTACCTCAAACAAGCTTTCCGGGTAAATAAAATAAAATACACCTTTATTCTGCGTGAATTACAAAGTTTGGCTGGATTAAGGGAGAAGAACCCGTCTCCTCTAGTACGGGCATGCAACACTCGCGTTAAATGATGCAATGAACACTGGCAGGATTTTCTTGTCTGTCCTTGGGTTCGGGTTATAGATTTACACATACGAGCAAAATCTTTTCAAGAGTGCTGCATGCAATATTGTTAGATCCTCTAACTCTCTCTCTCTCTATATATATATATTTATTTATTTATTTCATCCTTTAATATAAGCTGTCAAAGACGAGGATGGATTTGAGCCACCAATGGGCAAACAGGTCTTTCGTAGCGACAGGCTCTTCAGGCTCCCACAGAATTTGGTGCCGACAGACTTCATTGACTGAATACCACAGCGATTTCAATACAAAAGACCAGAGAAAATGTGCCTTTTGAGATGAAGTCGTGCCTATTGAAATCAAGACGTGCCTTTTGAAAGGAATCGCAACTCCAGCCATTCAGCCACAAGTGTCCCGCCTTGTTCTGCTTTGATGACACCCACGCTCCCTCTCAGCTCGACACGGGTGGTGAATTAAAGCCAGTACTTGCAATTACAACACCGTCTGAGATCTAAACAATCTGTTCTTTATTAACAGACCACCAACATGCGTGTATAGCAGTTTGGAAAAAGCACAAGGAAAACAAGTAGGGAATGTTGCGCTAGTGGCTGTGATGTAGTCCAGACCGACGACACCAGAGTGTATCAAGATGAGACCCAGACCATTGCGATTCCCGCACTGTATGACACACTGAGGATAGGAAGTGTGGAGCGTGCAAACAATAGGCACTCCTGGAATTGATCCGAAAGATCAACATTCCCATAAAAACACTCGCGGGAAACAAATGAATGTTCCTGATCATTCGCATCTTTAATTGTCATATTTACTGTATATGAAATGTCTTGATAGAATCATCAAAAGCCATTCTAGAGGTGAATTTTCTTGTTGTGGGGATTTTCCTTTCTGGTCTATGAGCAATCACAGTAATGATGCACAGGAAATTCAGTGATTTCGCCACAGTTGTGGTCTTGACCGGTCTTGAATTAAAATCCTGAGTCCTCTTTGTCCGAGACGAAACCAGGACCTTCAAAAAGCCCGATCTCGAGGTACTACAACACTGTTTAGTGGCTCATAGTAGCACTCCAAACCGTCTCATTGGATACTCATTTAGCTACATTTCATTGGATTTGGGCCCCTGGCAGTTTGTATTCAGATTACTTTAGACAACACCCTGGAAGCATCCAGAGTTTTTGAAAGTAACTACGAAGCTTAAGGTCGTGTTCGAGACGAACGGAGCGAAAATCAGTCGCAGCTTTAAAGTGGCATGACCCAAAATGCCTGCCTGAGGCCGGCTAGCGTGCAGTGGCCTTATTTTATAGTCTATAGCGAAACACACCAATCCTTTGTGACACATCGCCAAACAACAGAACACACAGACTCCGCCCTGATCTTTCCTGAACAGAACTGGAATAAGAAGCCATTAAACACAGTGGAATGGTCACTGAGCTTCATCATCAGTTACAAAATTGCTGTTTTTTTTTAAAAAAGACACGAAACGTGAATAGATTTTTCGGATCCACTATAGCGGAGGAGCTGTGCCATAGAGACGTTATGAGGTACCAGCAGGCGGGCAAAGTGAGAGACACGAACCGCTGGCTCCCTCAGTACTCACTGCTGGGAGTTCTTTACTGTGCACAATGTAAACACACACACACACACACACACACACATAACGGGCCGCGTGATGCACACAGCGGTGTTAAACCAGAATCTGCCCTTTTGTCACATCTTGATGTGTGTGTGTGTGTGTGTGAGAGAGCAAAACAGATTTAACAGCCGCAGAAAACTCACCGCAACAACAGTCAGTGTACATAGGCAATAACATGCTCCATTGTGCAATGGCCCCCATGGTCTGGTGTTTGAATTCAAAGTAAATGTGATGCACAGCATCAATAAGTAAAATAGGGAGAAGAGGAGCAACGTATTTATTCCAAAACTTTAGTGCGAAAAGGTTTGAAAGCAGGAAGTAAAAACCAGAATGGACACCAAAAGAAAATGTTGCAAAGTAAAATACTTAATGGCAAGAGAGAAATCAACAGGCACTCTGTGACATCTGGGGGTACTTTAGCAATACTTTTACTGTAGCATTAACAAGCCCAACAGTGACTGATACCGTATCTGTGTGGCTATAGTCAATCTATATGATCAAACTTTCAAAATAAAACACATGCAGGCATTCAAAGGCAGTAGCCTACACAAAGACACCCGAGCAGATAAGAGTGGAGTCTTTTTTTAAAAGGCTGTAACACGATATCTCGGAGAGACATGACTGAAATAGCGAAGCAAACGCATCATGTTGGACTCACCTCGCTGAAGCTGCCGGATAAAACCCACGAAGCTCCGTAAAGCAGGTGAGCGAAGTGAGAGCGTCTTCCTCTCCCGCACTATATATTTGATGGGCCAAGTCGCTCTGTTTCAGCACCACGGACAGCGCGTCCGCCTCTTCTCTCTTTTTTTTTAGGAGAGGGGCGGGTGTTGCAAGTTAAAGGTCGGCGCTGGTGTGAACGCGTCGCGACTGTGCAGCCCCGTGAATAAAACAAAACAACGTACGTCTCCTTCAACTTTGATGCCGCCGCGTCGATGCTCCGGCCGGAGCAAACATGACTCGCCGCGCGAGACCCTATGCTTTTTGTTTTTCTCGGTAGATCAATCACAATGCCGCTCGCCTTTTTTTTTTTTTCACTCCGTGCGCATCCCCGCGGAGTCTCCCATAGGACCGGTCGGTGCCTGTCTGCCTCGCGGGCGCGGGCAGGCACGGCTGCGGAAACAACGACTTCAAGACTGGCTTCTCCCGCTATCAGAGCACATCTCCGTTTGCAGCACCGACTTTTGTGTCTTCGAAGCGACGCTGGTAAAAAGATATGTGCGCCCCCCCCCCCTCCCGCGCATAGACTCGGTACGGGAGCTAAAGCGGAGTGCCGGGAGCAGAAGGAGTGTCTTCTCCACGGTCTGAGTTCATTAAAGACTCTTCTAATATGGATGAGCACCCGCGTCCCATCGTTATTACAACCCGACGTCTTTTCTTTTTTCTCGTTGCACAAGGTGTCACGTGCACGGCTGTAATGGATGCAACCGGAGCTGGATATCTGCTTTTGTGAGAGATGTGAGACGAAGACATCGCCGCTCCATTGAAGTCCAACACCATTAATTAATTATGAATTAGTTGTTTATTATGATTGAGAAAGCAGTGGCACTGTGCGTTTGAGAATGTCTGTGTCCGAGGAAGGACTTTTAAAAACACTTGATTGGGCAACGACGTCTCAATCGAGGACTGTTTCAACTGCTGCTGCATTGAGCATTTCATTGAGACGGTTTCTAATTTCATCAGGAAGTTATGGTTGGACCATAGAGACACAAAGTATTAGTCATCATGCGTGCTTGGACTTATTTTTAATGTTTGATGATTGGATATGTTTAGATAATTTATTTAAAGCCACTTATGTTCAATCATCGGAGTGAATTTGCCAGACTATTCACCTTCATTTGTTCCAGTCCAGCCGGTTTGGATTTGAGACCGAGACACGAGAGTCCCCCCACTATGAGTTTTACACAACACGGTCCCACTCCCAACTCGTCACACCTACGCTTCAGACTATGATGCTCTGGGTACCCCTATAGCGTCAGTTAAGGATGTTGGACATGCATAGTGTCTTCTTTTTTTTTAAACGTCCATCTTCTCAGGAAGTTTGTCACAAAAGACAAACAAGTGTCCTTAGTTACGCGACTGAAATGTACTAGAAGTTCTATTTTTGCACTGGTTTGACCCATCCCCCCGGCCTGTATGGACTATCTGGCTCTTTGTGGTATGTCAGTTGCTGCCAGCATTTAATAATGACGCAGGCGGGTTTAGCTTAACATCAATACAACCGTGTTGTTTTCTGCGTCAGACACTCTACAGTTTACAATGGGATTGCATGGATTCGAGATCCCGTCCGTCTTTTTTTCAATGTTATAATATCAAAAGTGCCACTTCAACACGTTGGCCTTACCAAATTAGACTGGTGTTCAGCCCCCCGGCTAGTGAACGGCCATCAGCCTAAGACATTAAAAGCACACACACAATACGCTGTTTAATCTTGCACTGATTTGAACTGAAGGATTTCGCCCAGTCATTTTCTCTAAAAAAATAGTAAATTTTTTTTAATGAAAAGAGAAAAGGCCCTGTGGGATGGATATCAAAAGCCAGTGGATGTGCATAATTCATCTCCGACTATTTCATAAAGCCCTGCAGAAGGGCTTTCTTTATCCTGTTTTTTTCATTTCATTTAAACCCCCCCTCTAAATATTAGACCTTTGCAATGCGCATGAGGGAGACGGTTCACTTGGATCTACAGAGGTAGTGTGTTTTTCCAGTTTTGTTTCCTAAGTGACAGCTAGTAGGCCTACAAGTACAAAAAAAAAATGTACAACACTTTGGGAAAGTCTATCGCAGATACTGGCGAGGACTAATTTTAGCCTCAAGCTGCCAGGCGTGCTCATATCATGAGCTTTTTAAAGTTAATCAGAGTTAATGTGGGCGACTGTGGCTAAGTGGAGAGCAGGGCCGTCCTTCAATCAGAGGATCGGTGGTTCGATCCCCGGCTTCGCTAAGTCCCATGTAGATGTGTCCTTGAGCAAGACACTTAACCCCAAATTTGCTCCCGTAGCTGTGCCTATGGTGTATAGAATCTGAATTGTAAGTTGCTTTGGATAAAAGCGTCTGCTAAATGACTGTAATATTGAATTATCCTTATTATAAACTGCTACACAAGTAGAAGTGGTGCGTTTCATGTTGAGACAACAGATACTTGTGTATTTTTCTATACAAGTAATAGATATGTTGCAAATGTAATCTATGTTGAAATGAATGTCTTTTGTGGTTTTGTCAGTAAGCGGTCTCATTCCAAGGTGTGGCTGCTGTGAAAAAAAACCTCCAGCTGACACACTCACACGTTCCTCCTGACTGGAGCACACCCCCCTCTGCTGGCTGTTAGGCGGCAAAAGAAGAAAAGAGAAAGAAAAAAAACTTCTCTGGGGCTCCTCTTGGCTGCGGGGGACTCCGGGTACAAGTCCAAGAACACTAATTCAGACCCAGAGGAAAGGCTTTGCTGCCCACTGCAGCACGAGTTTTCATTGTGGAGCCTTTTTAGATTCACAAAGCTGCCTCGTATAAGTGGGGCAAAACATCGCCCAAGTACCGAAGATCTAAAGAGGCACCAGCACAACAGCGGCTGGGACTGCGGGGGCCGTTGGCTGCGTGCGGTATCGGCTGACGTGCCTGGAAAATAAGCTGGAAATCAACAGCCTTGAAATCCGTGAATGCGCTCCTGAGTGTGACTTTCATAAGGCATTATTAACAAATGATTGACCGTTTTTTTTCTTACGAATAAAACAATGTGTCATCTGCATGCTGTTCATCAAAGAAACTAATTTCATCATGCCCGGTTCTCAACGTAAGAGCCATTGAGAAGTGTTTAATAATTGCATTGATTCAAGTATCAAGCAGCGCCTCTGATGTGAAGGCGCTCGCAGGTCTGATGTGCTTTAATGAACATGTAGTCTGTTCGGGCGGCGAGCTTCTGATGGATTTTTGGAGGTTTTGAGAGTCTTGACACTACTCCCTGGTCAAAAGACAAACAACCCCCTCATGGCGCACTCATCAGTTCCATCCTCTCGCCACTCATCGCTCATCCAACTCTGGCATCTGGTGTTACTTGTAATCAATAGTGTAGGGATCCAAAGTCTGCCCAGAGCAAGCAGTTGCCAATTATATAGCACCCGCAGAATATTGTTACGGTCACGGGTAAAAAGTATCTCTTTTTTTTTTTTTATTAGTTGAACTTAAGTGTTTTTCACGGCGCGTGGATGCAAAGAATATGACGTGCAACTGAAATGTTCAGTGGCTCACAAAGCAGCTTTTTTTGTTTCTTCACCCAGTTGCTTAAAAATCTGCATTAAACCTCCTTATGTTCTCCACATCTGGCCCGCTGGATGCCATGCTACCTCAAAGCTCGCCCGCGCCAAATTAATTTTCATCATTCACCGTCTACTCTCGGCGTAAACCTGTGGATGAATTTTGTAAGCTATAGGTTTCAAGTAATGAATGATGCATTGCGTGCCAACACAAATGGTACCCCGAGGTCCAATCTTGCCTTATATAATCTTCCTCAAACTTATAACAGACTCAGCAGTGGCATAACTCTGCGGTGCTCTAAATAGCTCTTTTGGCCCTGCTGCCCTTTGGTTGATTATGATAAATGGGCATGGGCAACAGTTTAATACATTACACTGGCCAGAATAAATCCAGGCTTCTCCATCTGCCGGGGCTGTTTTATTCCTTGGTATTGACCGGTACACAGCGTGCAAACGTCTCCAATTTCAACACAGGCCAGAAACGTAAAGGTCCAACGTGTTTTCACCGCGGTCAGTAAGACTTCTCGAGGAGTGGTGATTTATCAAAGAGACGCAGCGAAAAAGAGGGATTCGACTCGAGGGAGTTGAGTTTTCATAATCGCAATGTATTCAAAATACAACTCAAAATAGTAAAATTAAGTGCAAATGGCAAAACATGGTGGGCACATCTCTCTGCAAAGAGCCAGCAAACACTTAATTATGTATGGGCGAGAGGACCTGCAATGTAGCTCCATTGTGGACACAGATATTGTGCGATAGCGATCACCTCCCTGCGTCTGCTGCACAAAAACACTCCCCGATACTTTATCCCCGTGCTCTTCTGATGAAGATGAATGCGTTTGTGCCGTGCCTCATTTGAGGTTTCCAGCGAGGGCGCACTAAGCCGGAGTCGGGCCCCTGATCAATTGACGGACAAGGCACCACGCGGGCAGCCAATCCCCTCTGGCAGAGCACTCCAATATGAGGGTGTGGACAAAAAAAAAAAGCATTAGGCCAAGCGTTGAAGACATGTAGGATGGATGAACCGTCGGCTGCACTTTTTTTTTTATATGCCAATTATCTGCAAATGCTCAGACAGGCAAACAGCTCAGGGAGATTGTTTTAAAAATGCAGACTGCATCGATGCAAAGTCAACCGGCCTCGCTGTGGGTGAGTGTGCTTTTGCCTATGAAGTACAGTGCTTTTATGCTGTTAAAATCATTTCTTTGTTTTTGTTGCGCAGCCTTGTTTCCTTCAGATATTTCTCTGGCCTCTTTTGTCGGGGAGGAAAGTAAAAACAACCTCCGTGGATCGAAGCATTGGTATCCGTTTCAGAGCACCTGTCCGCCGACAGGGCGATGCGCTTTGGGATGGCTTCATTCGAGTTAGGAGGATTCATGTTTGTGTCATAACCACGGGATGACCTGTCTCTCCCAGAGAAGTGAAAAGTGATGAGTTGTGACTGCGCTTGTCCGACAGTCATATATTTGACTCCAGCATCTGCCAGGTTCTGCCTGGCACCTGGCTACCAATTTGCTATAGCTCAGAAGGAAACAGAGTGAAAATTGAACATCCAATATTGATTTCAGGCATCCAGGGGCCGGAGGGCCGGACTTATGAGGCTTAAGCCCCCAAACATTTCCAGAATATTAACCACAATCACAGCTATGTAATAACCAATGTGCTTTAAATGGTTTAAATGATAACTTTATCATGGAAGGGTACACTCTAAACAATTTCACCGTAAAATAACGGTAACTTACTGGCAGCAGGGATGCCAATAATTTACTGTTTCTTTACGGTGAAGCTACCATAATTTACTTTTACGGTATTTTACCGTATACTGGATTACGGTATGTGGTAGTAGGATAACTGGGTTTTGCCGTGATTTTATGGTATATGCCAGAATGTTACTCTTTATTTACAAAAGGTAATACAACCCAATGCATTTAATTCCCAACAAATAAAAGAATAACTAGACATTCAATACATAATTGTTGCAGTTTAATATTTATAATATTAATGATGTAAAAAATCTTCCTACCACCCTACATCCAGCGCCCTTTCTCAGGCCACACCCTTTTTGGAACTTAAAAAAACAAACTCAACTACACACCTGTAAAGTTTTGCACTACATCTTGCACAGTTCAGACGCTATCACGATGACCAAATCTGCCCACAGACAGACAGACAGACAAGCTAACACATTCCAAAGTACTCAAAAACAACTCTGGTAGTTCCTGCTACAGTAGGTGTCTGAGATGACTCACACACCGACTCACAAGGTGAAAACAACACCAGCATCGCTGTCACAGCAGGTAAATAGATTAACCATATAGCACTTGTTTATGTACATTAGGGTGGTCCTTATTTTGGGAAAAATCTTTTTCTTTAATTTTTCACAAGTCTCACCCCCAGAATATGTTCCTTTGGTCACAAAAACCTTTCCTGTAAGCTTTTAGCCATTTATTTTAATATTTAGAGGTAGCTCATGCCTGGTGAAGTTGTGCCTAATAGAGAACAGAAGCCTATACATATGTCATGTGGCATTCCATGCTATGTTGCTACTTCTACACCAATACTCACTTTCTGAAATCAATCGACACTAAAGCAGTGCTATTCCAAAACATACATGCATTCCACCAATGAATAATAAAACAATATAATGTTTCAAAAGTCACAAAATGTATCAAAAAATAGTCAAAACAGTTTTTTACTGCTTCTGCATAGAGTCTTCTTCTTACTGTCGGGAAACACTTTTCTGTGCTGATCCTCATCCTTAGTCAGTATCCCACTGTACTCTTGAATG
The DNA here is from genome assembly GCA_032191485.1 of Leptoclinus maculatus. Taxonomy (NCBI): domain Eukaryota; kingdom Metazoa; phylum Chordata; class Actinopteri; order Perciformes; family Stichaeidae; genus Leptoclinus; species Leptoclinus maculatus. Next base: position 42,639,148 of record JAVDOI010000001.1, on the reverse strand, counting down.
AGTGAACGGTTTGGAAGTCTTCGTCGTCTTCCCAGGTGTCAGGATCTGTCACGAGGAAACCATCTGGGAGTTTCATCTTCTGGAACAAAGTCTTTGACGTTGATGTTGTGAAGTCCTTCACGCATTCATGCAAGTTCACTTGCATGAATTGCCGGTAAGTTCATCTGTACCCTCTTCGGTGGATCGTCTTCACCTTCAATCTCCAGAGACTGCACCATACCCCGTTTCATTGACGATGGAACGTTCCTGTCGAATAAAGCCAGACCTACCAGCTCCTCAGACAAGTACCACATATGAGCCGACAGCTTTGTGGATGCAGCCTTGGATACTGCCTCGTTGATATTCTCATATTCAACCAATGATTTCATGAGGAGGAGGTCATTGTAAGGTGCACACGCTGCCAGAGGGGCCGTCATCCAAGCTTTGATGTAAACCCGGACTGAGAAGATCGCTACTTCTCTAAGACCTTTGCCGTAAGCTTAAACTGGCTTCTCAAGAGCCAAACCTTCAAGCTGTAAATGACCTTGCTCATCCACCTGGCATGATGCATCGGTCCAGGCGCCATGAATCTGCTTCCCCTTGCAGGAACCTCGCCAAGAAAGATCATCGATAGCTCTAAGAATTCGCGGTAGTCGTCTCTTGGTTGGACCTCGGAGAGCTGGGTTACAATGAATGCTATGATATCATCCTTGACATCAGTCAGTGCTTCAGTGACATGCTCGTCTGTAGATGCGTCCTCAAAGTTCTCCAGATCAAGAAACTCCCAACAAGTCTGGAACCGCTTGAAGAGAGAAACTTCTGGGGCAGACGAAGATCCCATACATGATGTGAAGACAGCTCCAATGACCAGTTCAAAGATATGGTGGCGGCATGCAAGGAACAACAGCTGCCCGTTGAGGGCTTGCTCAATGAGCACACAGGCTCCATTCAAGCGGCCAGTGTTGGAGCTGGTGGTGTCGAAACACATGGCTTGCACTTGAGTATCAACTCCCCAGTCTCTCAATGCTGCAGTGACAGCATCAGCTTGAGCTTGACCTGACCCAGTTGGGAGTTTGGCCACTGTTAAGAACTGAGAAGTCCTATTTACCCAATGTGAAAACTGACAATATACAGGCCTTATGGGGAAACTTCATCAGGCTTGAGCTACCCCTAAATATTAATGGATTTCATTTCTTTTTTGGCTGTGGTGTTTTTAGGGCCAAAGGAAAAATAATAAGGACCACCCTAATGTACATTGCAGTATTTATTGAGCAATGCATGACCCCAGAGTCATTCAAAGACTGTAGAGCTAAACCCTGGATCTCCTCTGACCCTAGACCGCCCCTTGGTTTTGGGTAGTATCACAGGTTAGGACGTCCTCCCTGGTATGCAGGTGCTTTTTGTGGTGGCTCCATTTGCTGTTATTTTGTTGTTGTTTTTAAGAGCTGTTTATAAGAAAGAAGTCGGTTCTTATGCATCCAATTTTGTGCAGAAGTAAGGAAAGTGTATGCCTCTGTATACATCCTGTATCCTTTACTCTGTGCAACTTTACAACAAATTCAAATGTGTCATTTTATTTGCAACCTTGGTTTGGAATTCTTGCTTCAGTGCTTTAACGGCTTTGTTCTGTCCGCTGTGTGATGAGAAACTGAAGGGGATGGTTTGTTAAAGGAGTTCCTCCTCTGTAGTTTAAAAAAAAAATCCTAGATGACTGATTACTGCATTGGATTGAGAGGATGGTGCACTTCACTGCTTCCATCTCCATTAATGGTAATAATTGATCCAAATGCACAATTTCCTCTGTGGGTTGGACAGACCAATGTGTGAGCATGTGCACATTAGTGCACTGGGTGACACATCAGATATCGGCTCGCAGTGTAGAAAGCTTGCATTAGATGCTGCCAGAATATTATCTCTAAAAAAAAAAAGGAAGGGAAAGTATAACAATGAATAGATATAACATCTGAGCTGTGTCGTTTTTATTGGACAGTTTTGGACTTCCTTCCATCGCTGTCCCTGGTGTTTCAACTGTCCATCAGCCTGCGTCGAGACAGGAATTCCATGTCTGATTTACGGAAAGCTAAGATCAGCTTTGTAACTCTTGAAAGGAGGATATAATGTATCAAAATGTAATTTTTCCATACTCCTCTCATTTCCTGTGAAAACTTTTCTTACACTGAAACTTCTATCAGTGCATGTTTAGGTGCACTTACAGACTGCCTTTTTTAAAAACTTCAAAAATAGATTCAGAGAACCTCCTCATATTTCAGCCCGGATATTGAACAGAGCATTAGTATCTAAGGCAGCGGCGTTCTGTATGTTGCCAGTGGACTTAAGTCTATCTCCGGTGAATTCTAAGTTGGAAGCATCTATGGAGCAACACGTGCTCACTGCCGTAGGGAGCACTTTCATACCGCACTGCAGCACCCGTCTGCCAGACGAGGATGGCGCCTCTGCATATCATCACCTTAAATCACATTACAACACACTGGGGCTGCAAGAAGCAACAGCCTGGGATCTAAAAATTTTTTGAAAAAGTGCTGAGTTTTGTTCCAAAGTAGAAAATCTGCCATTAAAAAAAATCTCTTTGTGTGATATGACTAAAATCAGAAGTAAAACTTTTCAAAGACGGGATTGTAAGTTTTTATTTTACAAAAGAAAAAGTACTCTTTTGTAACACATTTTAAATACCATATATATATATATAGTTTTAAAATATTGTTTTGGACTCTGCCTCCCCTCTTCCCCAAGGCTTATATTGTGGCTGCCTTTTCACTTAATGGCTTACAGAGAAAGTGTCCTTCAGGGTTTCCTCCTGGCATTACCTGTAGCTCTTTTCTTTTCGTTCTATTTTTTTCTCGCGGTCAAGTGCATTTTCCCCATGTCACAGCGGGTTTCGGAGACTTCTGACACAAACCCCCACACTACTTAATGAATTAATGAACCCAAAGGATCCACGGGGCATGTTAAAAGCACTACAGGGCAGACACGGCACTCAAAGCAGCTCCTTGCCCTGTCTAAGAGCGTCACTTCAGCTCTTTTCTAATGTACTCTGGGGCTCAAGCTGCACGACTGACCAGGTCCAAATGAAACCATTCAATCCTTTCAACTCTCCCCATGGAACCCGCAACAACAAAATCCTGCCTGGAAACGTTATGGCTCTGAGCCTCATGACCCTTTTGAGGTTCAGTGAAGTATTTATGCTCTCCCCCGCGATATTAGTATTGTTTCTTTGTCATTGGTGCATGATCAATTGTGTTGATGCCGTGTTAAACAACTGACGATGCATTTCCAATGTGAACACGGCCAACTGCTCCCTTTGGTGAGGGGATTGCATGCTGCAAGTGGAAATGAGCAGTGTTGTTCCCATTGCGTGCACGATGCAGCTCGGCCACACCCACCGAAAGTGCCTGCTGTTCTAATCTCGACTGCGGAAACCTCAAGGGAGTGTGCGTGCACGGTAGATTAAACAAAGTGCTCACTGCAGCACGTATGAGATTCACAAAGTAACTGTCACCTCCGCAGTAAATGGATTCAGTGTTGATTGGAGCTAAGTGTATGGAGACAACTATAAGGGATGCATTTAGCAAATTTTCAGTCTTGCTTCGGGAAAAGCATTGGATATACTCGGCACTGTCACAGTGGAGTGTCGTGCACCGGGTCTTCTCCCCACATGACTTCACTGAGGTCAGCGAGGTGTCCGTTCAAGACTTGAACTTTTGACTCCACACCAAGCTTTCATTGACTTCTGACATCTGGCACCTGTCCATTAGTTATGAACATTGACTGTATATAAGAAGTTGATGTAATCACCGTGCTGTCACCCATTGGTTTGTGGACTACGGTTTTGAAGCCTTGAGTGGTGGATTTTTGCCGTCTCCATCTTTGACTTTGTCCGTCGCCTTCTTGTTTTTTTGCAACCAGAAGTGACGTGAGAGGGTGGAGCTATGTATAACTGAATGGTAAAAAAACTAACATTTTCAGGCGACCAACATTTTACAATTTACATTGATGAATTGAAAAGACACTGTGAAAGGGTTAAAGCTGTAAGACGAAAACACCGACAACTCCCAGACCGGACAACGCCGTGGTAGCGACCTGTCAGTCATAAGGTAGCCACGCCCTAAAGCATACTCCTCTTTATGGTCTATTTTACTCCAAATGGACCATAATTTACTGAATGATGCATGAATACATGCTGTATTGAAGAATACTTGAAATGTGCGATTGAGACCATAAACTCATGTTTACAATGTTTACTGATGTAATTAATCAAGTGAAAATTAGGATCATACTCATAGACTTCCATACAATCTGACTCCTTTTTGCAATACGAGGCCCCTGATGGCCATTGGAAAGAATACAAGAGGAAGGCACTGGTTGTGAAGAACTGATTTCACTGCGTGACTAAACACTGCCTCTGTAGTGGCTTCCTACAGGACGAAAGCAGACAGACATAGAAAAGCAAGAACCCATAGAATAACCTGGCCGCTATGTATGTTTTCAATCCTCCCTATTATACGACCTGTGTTGCCAAGGGTTTCGCTATGGACCTGTTGCGCACCATCATGGGCCCGAGAGGAGTATAAGACTGTGTGATCGTGCAACACCAATGTTCTAATGCACACAACTGTCAGCCTTTTCCTCAGTCAGCACCTGGAGCCACCGTTGCTCTGGAACATCCTATTATCATGGTCACAGGTTGTCACTTCTCCTGTTGAGTGGTTGCCAAACGTCAAGAAGGCAGGTCTCAACCGATATGAGCCTGTCAGAAGGCAGACGTCGAAGAGAGTGGAGGAAATAGAGGAGAGTGGCATGCTGCTGATAGCGAGAAGCTCTCTAGTTGAGACTGTGACTGACAATGAATGACAACCCTCATCCCTGAAGTTATTTGGTTTAGCATACACGTCTACCTAAATAAACTGAAACTAACGTCGAACTCAGTGCGTGGTTTGCGACTCAAAAAGAGGACTGCCGCAGGTAGGGTTTTTCTGTTGCTGTTGGCAACTGGAGCCATTCAGCATCATGTGTGTTAGTAGCTGATACAGCGGTAAGGCTCGTGACAAATACACCCCCGAGACCAAAGAACAAATTCTTTCACCAGTACTACCTTGGTCTTGACACTTTTCCTTGCCGGCTTTGTTCCCAGTAAAAGTGGATGCTCTGTATCCCCAGGTGATGTTCCTCAACCATACAGACTGCTGAATGAGTTTCTCTATATCTTCAGTGCTTGGTTTTGGACTATGAACACAAGTAGTCTATTCCCCATTAAAACAGTAATCCACAGATTTTAACATACGTTACCAACAATGCAACAGTTGGGTCAGGGATTCAGATTTGTTAGGCTAGTAGCAGGTAATGTAGCCTCGAGCTGCTAGCCTCAACCACAGATGAGGAGCGGGCCACAGAGGTTTGGTAAGCTCCTTTTTTTTTTAACTCAACACCCCCCGATTTATTATTTTTTTAAACTTGTAGTCTTCAGCCTCAACTGATGCAGCCTCAAGTGACTTGAGGCCATTTATCAGACTTCATGCAGCTCCCTCTGGAACCACAAAAGGCTTTTTACAACTTTTTTTTCACATGTGCAGTAGTACTCCCCAAGACCTGTAAACACACTTTGATGTGTAAAATCAGTGGCGTTCCCCTTTAAGCTCTGCTTTGTGATGCCATCAAGAAAAGCTGTTTCCTGGAGCCAAATTAAACACCAGGGTTAAACTGTTCTATTAAAAACCACCACTATGGCATGCATCTGAAATCAATTAGTTTCAGCTTAATGCCTTAAGATGTGGCAAGTTGACCCCACTTGAGATTGGCCCAATTGGGGTGCTATGCCTGTGCCGTGCCCCGGATGTGCGGCTCCTAGTTACTTTTGAGATAATGGATCTCTCTCTGGATAGATTTAAACTAACCTCATTTTATCACCATGAAGTCAAAGTTATTCTCCCCGTGTCCGCAAGTACGCAAGTGTCCTTGCTAGCTTCGTCATCAGAGGGTGTACACGTAGGCTGTGTGTGGTGCGTAGCGCACAGTATAAGCAGAACTACTTTGAGTCCGTGGCGTCCGCAGTTGTCCCTGTACAAGTCCGTTTGGGAGTACAACCCAGGCTTAAGAAGCAGCCATCAGTGCACTGAGAGCAAGTTCCAGTGACCCCTGCCCTGATATCTGCTGTTCACCGCGTTGGCAATGTTTCTGCCTCTCTCTGTTGTCTTCTGGCCCTTTTTCACAAGTCAGACAAGATGATGCCTCCCAGGCTCCATCCAATCCTACACCCCAGGTCTCATCTCTTTCATCACCCTCCCCTCTGTTCACTCGTGACCTTGCTCCAGTTGTGCCAGCAGGCATTGATCTGGTCCCCTGACATTCTACACAGGGATCTGTTCGGAATGATATGTGTTGACACGATTGGCTGTAATCCTTTTATTCGTGCACTTCATTCTCAAGGTTTGATTAGTTATTTTCCCCGAGGGGTGCTTGTGCACATTTCTTTGTAGGTGGGAGAACGTTGTTACATGAAGGTGCATCCTCGACTCATGCGGTTTTTATCTTGTACAGCTGCCAGAAAACAGAAAACGTGTCAGTCGTGGTGCCATCATTCATGCCACTTACCGTCGCAGGTGACCTCTACCAACATTGTGATGTGGCTGGAAATCTCTGTATAAACTACTGACCTGTCTTCAGCATGAAATCAAGCATCAGCGGCTGAAGCAAAGCAAGCACAAGAGGACGTTTGCTCTCGATGCTGGGAGTGTTTCGCTGCACATTTATGTCAGAGCAGGTGATGCTCATTAAATATGCATGCTTTGGATATTGTCTTGGAAATCACAAGCCTACCGCACTCGCTCAGATTTTTGATCATTACAGCATGTGATATCTTTTTATGTCTCACCATAGGAGAGTCCTCTAAAATATCATCGCCGTCTTTCTCATCAACTAATCTGTCTGAGATATTAACAGAATGATGAGGAAGCCAATCCATCACCCCATCTGGGTGTGGGTGCAGGAAAAGAGCAACGAGCAGCAATCCTATCTGTCAGCCTTTAGAGGCAGTGAGGTAGAGTTCAACTTGGTAATGCATTTAGTCCATGAACAACAGGTTTCACTAAAACCGAATTATAATGGCCTCGCTTTAAATTTTTAATGCATTACGTTTTGGCTCTGTTTGCGCTCGGCACGTCTTAAAATGCTCGGCGCAGTTTCTAAATGTTTTATTTATGTGGACTAATTTGCACACCGGGTGTTGTGAGTTTATCATTACCTTTGGCTTACTGGTGAGTGGTGTGGAAAAAATTAACCAGTGTGTGTGTGTGTGTGTGGGGGGGGCGGGGGGTGGGGGGGGTTCTCCAGCTTTTGAAGTACATGCTGGTGAAGTAAACACATTTGAAGCCTCTAGCCCTTCCTAAAGGCTGTAGGCACCCACTACGTCCTATTATCTAAAGCCTTTGAATACATTTAAGATTGTAAAATATGTACATTATGTATTTTATTTATTCACCGACGGATAATGTTGCGTACAGTATGTGCCTTGTACTGTGTGTCTGATGCCACTCTGAAACATGGACGCTTTGATTTTTGTTCTCTTAGATATGATAGAATATTAATTAATTTTTAACTAAGGGTTTAAAAAATGGTCTAATTCAAAGTTATTAGTAGGATTTTGGTCAAAATGTCACCTGCCGCCTGATGTCCATGTATTGTTGTGGTCTGTATACACATCTTAAAGTCAAGGATGCTTCCTTGGCAGGACGGGTCCTACAGAGGCTAGGCTTCCTTCCTATCATTCAGAGAGCACACATTGGAACAGTCTAGCGAGTTTTCCGAATATCAATTTAATATTTTGCGTTCCTCAAAACAATTACACAGATTCAAAACATGTAGGCCTATTAAAAAGATAAATACCAGGGATTTTTACAATTATTATAATTCATGAACGGTCAAAACAATAAATATGCTTTCTTCAAAGCCACCAGACTCAATCGAAAAAACTGCAATTTGATGACTCCTGTGCTTTTTATGAAGGCTCTTCTTCCAGAGTGATGGAGAGGAGCAGCCTCGTCTTCTTCAGGCTGCCTAACAGCATCCAGCCACCAGAGAGTAAATCATTCGAAAAGGCGGCGTGGTTTCATCGCGCTGGAATATGAGCGGGCCTCATTTTTAAATGAAAACATTTGGCAGTTTGGATATGGAATCTTTTTTTTGTGTGTGTAGCATTCGTCCTCTTTTTTGTGTGTGGGAAAAAAATGACAGTGTTTTGAAACTTGATACCACCAACCTTTTTTTTAAATCTTTCTCACCGGAGCTCAGCTGTCAGGAGCGCTGCCTGATATGACTTTAATCAGCAAAATTGAATAGGTGTATCCGGCTTATCAAAAAAGAGGCTCTCACGTGCCGCAGAGCCGTAGAGGAGCGCTTCAGCTCAGGGCAGATCACAATAAAAGGAATTAACTTCTCTCTATTGTAGATTTATGAGTATTTATTCAGCTCTTGGCTCTGATGCAGCCCTTGAAGGTTCCCTCTGTTGGACTAATTAAAGCTGCGCTGGCTTATCTTTCCGACTATTGTGGTGGTTGTGGAAGCTCGCCCGCCGGGACACGCCATTTCTCACACAGTAAGCATCTTATTTCCCCCAGATATCGCTGCTGATATAGCTGCAACGAGAGCAACAGTAAAGTATTAGCTGTTATATTCTTAATTGCCTGCAAACAGCTTGTGAGGCATCTCGCCCAGTGGCATGCTGTGAGAGAGGCCTGGAAAATAAAAGAGCGTGTCACGGCCGCAGCCCATCCCATAAACGCTTTTCTTTTTTTATTTCCTGTTTTTTTTTGTTCAAAAACATTTTCCATGCTTTAAACCGTTTCTCTATGACACATCTAATGTCTTCAGTATTCTGCCACTTATTTAGCTTCTTTAACATCTGGGCCCATCTCACACACCTTTGGAGGAAGCCAAGGCACCTGGGTAACAAGCCCGTGCCAACATGGTACCAAAAAATAAATAAAAAGGAAGCCAAATGAAACCCTCACCAGCGAGCCCCGTCAAGCCGGATCGTGACGTGATGAAGGACGGCTGCGCTCCCTCTCTCCCCCGCAGTGAGCCATCCCACCTGACTCATTTGCCTTGACCTTGACAAAAAAGTTGCTGCAACTCCGACAACGTGGATGTAAACACCCCTTGGGAGGCGGTCTTAACCGCCTATCCGCTCTTTGTGAGAAGCCCCAACACCACCCCCTCACCAGCGGCCCGCTCATTAGAAGAGGTTGTGTCGGGGCCTCCCGGGGGGGGGGTAACAAAGAAGAAACGGCATCAGGTGTTGTACAAACAAGTGGAGGCTTTTCTGTTTTTTTGTCTTGCACCTTTTGTGTTCGCTTTTTCTAGAAAGAAAGATACACTTGAAAAGATGAAAAATGTAACTAATTTAATATGTGCTGGTCTTTGTCCTTGTATGATAGCATCGTGGAAGGTAGACAATCATAACCCATGTTGGATTCGTTCCCTCACTATAGGAGAACAAAGCCCTCAGGATGATACGCCCGTGGACGATACTGCATCCCTCTGCATGGTAATTAGCTTGATGTTAGCTGTCCTTCTCCAGCATATGGCGCATTAAGATTAAATATGCACGCTTTGCTTTGACACTTACCCGGTGTCTTTTAAGACGCAACACCTGCTCGTTTGGGGGGAAATTAGTAAATGAGGGTCACTGGGAAAAGTGATGGTAGATGACTTACGTTCGACCTATAAGATGCGAGTTAACCTGATTGTTTTTTATTTTGCTTCTTGACATCACAGGCTTTGTTTTCAACATCACACGATTTGATTTGGCTTGATCAACAAATACATATTTTATGATGTTGTGTTGTTGTTTTTTGATCCTGTTCCCAGAGCCAAGGGGCTTATTGTGAACAGCCTCGAGAAAAATGCTACATCACAATGCAGAAAGTTGTCCAGGTGTGGACAACTGCTGCCCCCCGGGTGTGTCCTTGAATTCATTATGGGGTGAGTCTTAAGAGATTGATGTTTCGCTGAATGAGCCGCCGTGTGTGGCGTGCAATGAGGGGAATATTTGGGTGCGGTGCAAAAGCAGAACTGGAGCACAGCGTGGGCCCAGGAAGGTCAAGGGCATGGTTTCATAGTTGGTGATTTATGGGGATTGGAATCAGGTGAGTTTTTCCAAAAGACTGGAGTTGGAATTAATTATAAATAGATACAACACCGTGCATATTTTATTGGAAAATGTGTCCAATTATAATTTGCAATCACTCCCTTTTCCGTTCACAAACTTCCTCGTCTATTGTTACATTGAACTTGCTTGACCAGACCTCCTGAAGATATTCAGCTCGCTGTCGCTTAACAACAACAACAACCGTGTGTGGTTGTTTTTAAGTGACACTCATTGTTTGCGTGTTTATTTTGTTTAGATTTAATTTGCATAGGGCAGGCGTCTAATAGGCGGACCGCGGTCCGGATCCGGACTCTGTCCTATCTCGACCCGGACGTATAACTGATGGATAGTTGAGAATTATACATTTTGGCGGAGCGCTTCTATTTTAACCTGCACAGCTTTTCTAGCCTTTACGGCACTCGGTCAGCAGTCCAGGGCCCTGTTCCTCGTACGTCGCTAACTGAGTAAGCCGGATAAGTTTGAGGATGAGATCACATACGTCAGGCTTTTCGGTTCCTCGAAGCAAGTTTGGCAAAATCACACACATCAATAAGCGTGAACCTGCTCCAGAGCAGGCTCACTGAAGGAAGCTGGATAGGTTTGCCACTCCCCCGGAAAAAAATGTCAGCTCCCTTCCTCATCCCATTAATGAAGGAGCGATATTAGTTAGATTAGCGTTTTATAGGGAGAGAGTTCTTCGAGATCGGTCCGTGTACGTTTTGATCGTCTGTTTTACCGTTCATTCGATGAAACGAAAATACGGAAATGTCCGTATTTTAACGGTAAAACAGATGACTAAAACGTACACGGACCGTTTATTATATTTGTTATTTGTTATATTTATTTGGCGCTTAAGAAACTTATGGATGTGTTCAATACATTACCATGGCACATATTGTATGGACTCACCATTCTGAATAATGTTTGTGTGCTTAGGTTTTACTTGCTCCCATGTCCTCTTGATGGCTGGGGGTTGAAAGCACTCATAATTATATGACAGTGTTATTAGTACACCATAGCATATCATGATTGTACTCATGATATGAACAGAGAGAATCACACATAATTTCTTTTCACTGCTTCAATTGATTGAATTTCTGATTATGAATAATATACATACTGATCCGCCCATACACAGATTCACACACACATATTCAAACTCCTAGTTCTATATGGTAATCTACACATACATGTATATACACATGTATAGTATGATACATAAGCGCATACAGTACATATATCCTCATAAGTATCTATTAATTCGTATCAACTAGATACTCTTTGGGCTTGTTTTATCTACTTATTCTGAAAGAGTTGAGATGATTATTTTCGCTATAAGATCTCATTTGATGATGCATTCCATTAAGCCTACTGCCGCACATTTAAAGAAATATAATCTGATTGATTGGGGTGATGAGGCACTTAAAATTAGCCTATACATTTTCCCAACACTTACGGATTTAACTTGTCTGCGATATTTTATATTATATATATATTTCGCAGCGGTGGCGGTGTTAGATTTAGCCATGATTATGGTCTTGACTTCCTCATAAGCGTTCATGATCATCTCCTGCTCGCCAGCGGAGAAAAAAGACGCTCTTTCTTTTACTTTATTCGCTATTGTACTGTTAGAAAATCATGGTTTCGGTGATCGACGCTTACCCCCTTTGACGTAAAACGGGCACGCCCAATTATCCTAATGACTGAGGTCTTGTTCGACTTAACGAGACTGTTTGAGCGCTGATCAGCCTTTGAGGAACCGAGATAGCCTGCCTTCAATCAGAAGGTAATTCAAACTGGATAATTGGACATTTGATCGACTTAGTTGAGCGACGTACGAGGAATAGGGCCCAGGAAATACACCGACCAATTACATGCATTGTAAATCATCTCACGTGATGCTACTCAGCCAATCGAATATGTGTATTCTGAAACGCATCCTGAAACGAGTGAGATTTGCACACAGACAGGAGAGAGACGGGGAGAGAGAGCAGTGGGAGAAGTAAGTCAGAGAAGCAATTTCACATGGCGTTGTTAAGGATTGAATATTCTGATGAAGCTGCGAGACCACAGTGCTGGTCTGTTCTTTGTTTACTACTTACTGCGCATGTAAGTTACTGAATCCGGTTTTAAACGTAAAACTTGTATTTAATAACACGTGCAAACTAAATTAACTATCAATAGTAATGCTCTCGAGAACAGAGACCACACACTTTCACCCTAAGCAATCATGTGAGGTCTGCTGCTTTCCTCTCAAACAAAGCTTTTAATACTGCAGAAAAGACACAGGGGGGTCAGATGGTCATAAAAACTGCAGGGGACTATGTATGATCCAATCGGTGTATAACTTATTGATTTGATCATCTTGGCTAATGTCTGAGCCAATCAGTGTTTGGCTTGTTGCAACCACATGGCTGTAAGTCAACTCCTTCTCTCTCCTGCTTCGTCCTGATGTTGACACCTCAGCTGGAGACATCCTTTGTAGTAGTCCTCTTGCATTGTTCTCTCCGCATTCCTGCTGCTTTTATGGTCTCACTGTCCTACTCCATGCCTCACTCAGTTGTCCCTAAATCTTTAAGACTTATTCCCTACAGTACCTACAGTGACTATACTTTTATGGCTTAATACATTCTATGTGTCAATATACTGTAACATAATATCCTCTATCTGTAAACCTCCTGTAAACATAGAATTGTGTATCTTTAACCTATTTTGACATTCTTATTATTATGACACTACTATAGGTGCTAATAATCATACTAAACTAATTCTTAATACTTCAATTCTTCACAGCGTGCTCTAAAAAGAGAAGAGTGGACCGCGAAAACAGAGCTTTTAACAAAGAATGGACGGACTCGTATTTGTTCATTCTTCCTGCTGGCGCTACTAAACCACTCTGTCTTATATGTTCAGATATCGTGGCCATTATTAAAAGCGCCGATGTGAAACGCCACTACGAGACCAAACATGCACCTTTTGAGCAAACATACCCACTCCAATCTGAACTGAGGACAAGATGTTGAGATTGTTTATTATAAAGTTGACTGAGACCGTTATGATGGGAAATGGATTTAACAAAAGAGAAGGATAAAGTTAACTCCAGCCACACTTTCATTTTTCATTTTCGTCCATGTTTCTAAAATCAAGCACTTTCTTTTAAGTTGCAATATTTTTTGTGTATTTTATTATTAGATGGAGCCCTTATCTTACTTGAAATGAGAGAACAACATTTATTTATGTATTTCTATGTATTATTTATAATCCATCCAGTTAAAATTGAAAACTGAGAATAATTGTTCAAATATAATTGATGTGCACTAAATAGCACAAGTTAGATATTATTGTTCCGGACACGGAGGAGATTTTCTCAATCTGGACTTTTTGGAATTTTAATTGAATACCCCTGGCATAGGGCATATTTTTAAACCACCCAGCTGTGTCTGCAACACATTTTACAACCCCCCCCCCCCTAGTCTGAATAATCTGTATTGACTTGACAATAATTCAGCAGCATTGCAACAGGGCATTGTGACTCACTGCAGGAGGCGGCTGGAAACAATTTAAAGCAGTCTGCTGCACCTCACAGGGCTGGTAAGGAGAGAAACCAGCCATTAACATCTTCGGTTACAGAATGACACAAACACTCTTCTGGCACCACAAAAGAAGAGGAGGAGGGCCGCTCGCTTTCCTCACAGGCATTGTTCGACACGCCCTGCTCCGGTGATGAAAGCGGAGGTGTTGTCTGCTCTGCCCCGGTGGGCGAACACTCCTCTCAATGCACAAATCCAGGTGTGGTTTGATATCGACCCTTCTCGGCTTTTTGAAGCACGCTATGTAAGCAGTGCAATATGAGGAGAGAAAGCCCTGCTGTGAATATAAAAAGCACAGAGCGCCGGTGTTCGTTAGACAGCTGCAGAATGTGGAGATTTTCCAGTTTGGTAATTACCCCATGATGGGTGCTGGGTTCGCTGCTTTGTACGCAGCACATCTCAACTGTATGCTATACCGCAGAATCTGACAGATCGCGTGTTGTTTTCATGCAATTTTAATATGCTCTCCTTACAGCATCGCACAAGAACTTATATACTAACTATTAATCAGCTTACACAAAAGCTTTAGTGTGAAGCCTGGCCACTTTTGAAAGGACTTTATGGATCAAAATATTTAACACTTAACACTTACACAGTCTGTCAATAGAACCTTCAATGATGAATACTTCTTCTCACGCATGAGAGGATAAGAATACAAAATTTCACATGCTGTCATTTTTCTGTTGTGTTCGGGCACGTCCATGACGATCCTTTGCAGTGAATGATGAATGAGAGCGATGCACAGAGCTGTTAGAAATATGGACAACGCAACAGGAGCACATTGTCACTATTTGTCCATGATTGCATAATAAATATAGGTTAAAATAAATGATGGATTAAGATAATGTAAAATACTTATTTTAAAAGAAAGTAATTTAGCAACACAAATAATGGGGAATATACAGCTTTGACCCAGATTTAACATCCAACTAATAACAATACAATAGAGGTGGATGACAGGTTAAACAGATCTGCTAGCTAACAATAACTTATGTAGAAAGTTTAGACACCTAGATGTCATAAAACTAGGCCCTTTAGCTGCAAATTGGGCACAAAGTCTGATTGAGACTATATTTTACAAAATTGAGCTGAAGATCACGTCTCCATTCTAGCATCAAACATCACACACATCTTCCCAGTCATGATGTCTTCAAATAAATCATTTGGAAGAAAACTATGAAAAATGTAAATACAAAAACACTGACAGAATTCAGCAATGCACGCTGACCTTTGACCTGTGGGATTTGGAGTAGGCTACTATTGAAGCAGGCTGCAACCTGCGGGTCTGAAAAGTGAACCCAACACTAGGTGTTCCTTAAACCTGCATTCTTTCTAATGGCCATTAGGGGGCGACTCCATTGGTTGTGAAAAGAAGTCTGATTGTATAGAAGTCTATGGGAAAATGACTACTTCTATCTTGATTTATTCCCTCTGTAAACATTGTAAACATGAGTTTATGGTCTCAATCTCTATTTTCAAGTCTTCTTCAATAAAGCATGATGTTCATTTAGTAAATTATGATCCCTTTTTAAATAAAATAGTAAATAATATATACTAGAGTCAAATGAAGTAAAATAGATGATAAACCGGTATGTTTTAGGTCGTGGCTACCTTGGGTGTTGTTCGACGTCACGGCGACGACGTCCACTTCTTATACACAGTCTACACTTTCAAGTCAACTCTGAACGCTTGTCACAGAGACACTCTTAGCTTCTGACCTTCGTCTTTGCTGCTTTTCATTAGCAGCAGTGGTAGCTTGTTGTATTAATAGTGGTTACATCAATATGATTAAAACTAATGAAAAATTGTGTTGAACAGCAGACTTTTTTTTTAAAGTTCTGCATATTACATGAGAGGAAACTAGAAGAGAACCGGGCCCTCGACAGTTGTAGCATCAAACCACGTTGGAATCATCCTCTTCCATAGCATGTAATCTCTCCAGAAAAGCCCCTGTGACCAGTGCTGTAATTACAGCTGCTTAACTTATCTGCAATATGCAAACAAGCCCATCTTGATTGCCTGTAATGATCATCATTTTCCACTTAACTGGTAATCGGCTTTTCAGATGTTTTCCATCCGGTAAATAAAAAAAAAGGAGGTATATTTTAGCTCTCACCAGATCACTCGTCTGCACTCGATAGGGAGTAAACACGTCAGATCTGAGGCGGAAATAAGAATCTCAGTAAACGGTGGAAACTGCGTCTTTGGTAAATCAAATATTATACATGATTGAATGGATTCGTAATCACGCGTCGACCCAAAAGAGTGGAGCGAAGGGAGAGATTTCAGTCCCACTCAAAGTAATGTACTTTTGGACTTAGAGGATAAGAGTGGTCATAACAAGATGATGGCTTATACGCTTGGATCCCTTATGGGTCATTTAAGCAGAATTAAATGACCATCACTGCCCTCCTACATCGGCTTAATAGCAGGGATTTTCTCACACACTTAAACCCCCCCATGGAGTTTTTCACAATGTTGATAAATAGGCGTCTATACAACCGACATGGAGGTGAGCTCTCGTCGTTACATTATTGGATGCTGAGTAAGCCCACTGAAGGTACTTTTCCCACACATCATTGCTGCTCTTGAGGCTCTCTCCAGAGATTGCAGCCAAGCGGTTAAGAGACGCAGACCTGTGAAGGGCTGCACTGGGGAAGTGCTCTAATTGAATATTTTATCACAAATCAGATACTCCTTAAATTAGTCACACACCAGGGTGTTTCGATTTGTTGAATATGTTTTGTCTACCTTCCAGGACGTCATCTGTTTGTCTGGTGCTTAAAAAAATTAAAATTGTAGTAAGCAATCGATGTGGTGCTCACCTACACCAAGAATTTTCACACAGTGATATCGCTCAACCATAACCGTAATAACCATAATAACCATAATAAAAAATGTATAACTCTATTGCTAAGGTTTGGTTAGGTTTAGGCACAAGAACGGCTTGGTTGTGTTACGAGAAAGATAATGGTTTGGGTTGAAATAAGGGCTTAGAGTTAGTTGACCTTTGTCTTCATGGTTACAATATAAAGGGGTTTAATTTTCTTTTTCAATTTCCAGAATTTCCAACTTGAAAACATGACCTTTGTAAATCGTAAGTGTAAAGAAATGTTTTTTTGGGGGGGTTGGGGAGCAGGGGAGTAAAAATAATGTGAAGAGCATCTGAACGAGTTCACGCACGGAACAGAAGACGCACTAATCGAGTGCCAAATAGGTCGATTTTTAGCGAATAAGTACAAGAAGACTGTCGCTTAATACCTGTGTTAAAAATGCAAATTTTCTCTACACTATGAATCCGTACCCTTCGAGTGTTTCGCGGTTGCCTACCTACCGTACGCACCGCGGTCATGATCATCAGTTCATCGGCCCACGAGCGGTGTAAAATAAATCCATAACATAACAATAATAGTAAGCACTATACTGTACTCATCACCTTATCTAGAGTAATACTAATGGTGTTTGTGTGTCTGCTTGGCTCCCCATCTCTGTCATTTGGAAATAATTAGAATCTGCGTCCGTGAGCACACACACCTAGATACACTGAACACATACAAACCCCAAATGACACACAGGTAGGAGATGCAAACCCAACAGAAAAAAAATAATAATCGGGAATGATTTGATGAAATTTATAAATTGTGTCTACCTTAATCTGTTAGATTTACATACAGGGCATGCGGAAGGCGATCCGTTGCTCCGCGCAAGATAACGACCAGGTGCAACCTCACATTGTTGTCACCTATTTATGCTATTTTTTTTCACCTCCTGCATTGCGTCTCGCTCTTCTCCCGACCAACTAATCAGTTTTCCTTCACCACACCAGGTGACGCAAGGATTCACCTCTATAGGCTACATCTTCACATGTATAATCTGTTTTACAAAATGGCTTCATCAGCAAAATAATAATTATATGAGTAATAACAGTTAAGAGTAATAATAATAACTAGAACGGCGCTCAAACAGATGCAATACTTGCACATGCTTAAAATGAAAAACTAATATTTTCATAATCTGCACATGCTCTTTGCCTAATTTAACATTTCTGTGGAATTCCGAAAAAAGTATGAATGAAACAGTGTTGTCGTCCGCATGTCCTGCACTGTCCATAGTGCTGTCCATGGTGCTGATAGACGCTACAGTATTACACATTCTATTACAGTTGTAACTCTTTAGAACTTTAGGTAGTTAAGCTTGTGAAATTGTGCGCTGATGATCAAGCTGCACAGTTACAAAAAAGAGGTCTGTAGCTCCAATTTCCCTGCTTAATCCTATTAGAAAAAAAAACAATTACATTTTTTCCAGGGTGCCAGTTGTGTTATGTATTTGTACTAGTACAGGGAGCTTGAGATGCTCAGCTATTTGAAAACAACATACATTTGTAAGCACAAGAGCTTGTGACCGCTGAAAGCAGTTTTCAGTGTCACTTTCACAGTATGTAAGAAGTGGCTTTATGGCTATATAGACATGGGGCAACAACAACATCAGCACATAACTTAAATGTAATTTTCACGTGCCTGTATTTCAGATGGCATTAAAAAGAAGGCCTAGCTGACACTTTCTCATAGCACATACTTCATTCCCCCAGCCCATCAGTAATCATTTGACGAAGTCTTAGATAAAGGTCTGTAATTTCATACACATCATCAGACATTGCCAGGTTGTGCTCTGCCATAAGTTCCATACACAAGTGAAACACGTCCTCATCACAAGGGTAGTCCTTATAACAACAGTCCTCTCGGCATATTTCTATTTTCATTTGATCAGCTGGCTGCCAGAAATTCTGAGCCCCATAAAGGTTGGGAACCGCATACATTATGGAGGGACGACCATTAGGAGCCAGAGGATTGTTTGTTGTATATGTGATGGTCATTCCAGGCAGTTACAACTTCATCAAGCTCCTCCTATATAATGGACAGAAAAAGAGTGAAAATATTTGTTAGAAAATAATTGGCGTTTTATGCATATTATCTCTCATGGTTAGGGGAGACCAGGGATGATTGTGTCAAAGGGATGGTTTTAACAGCACCATGGTTTTAACAGCACCACTTTCACCAAGAAGGGATGACCTAAGAGTCATGTGATCAATTTAATGTATGACTTCTTCTTTCCTGACTTTGCATATGAAATTTCATATTTGTGTGAAGAAGTATGCAGATTTTACAGCAACAACACTGATTTTCAGGTAAGACACAAAGAGATTTGGTGGACGTGACATGAAGTCTATATTTTGATTAGTACTGATACTGTTGAAGTTAGAGTTGTTTAAGATTAGAGAATAATCACTTAAGGTAAGATGTGACACTTTTCATCTCTGCTTATTTCAAACCACCATGCTGCTACAGCTAGCTATACATGGCTGACAGGGGTGGGGATGCATGTAACACTCTCTTAATCTAATTAACCCTAAATTGACAACTACACACACACATATTTTTTGCTCACTACTTAGCTGAAATATTGCTATTTGTCGTAGACAAATAAGGGTACTTCGTGTCAAAATGTGAGAGCTCTAATAGAAGAATTCGGCGAGTTACAGGTGCTTGGACAAAAAGTGTTACAATCGTCCCCGGTCTCACGTACATCTGTGTTGATACTGTATAAATAGGTTTTTAGGATACTGTACCTGTATGGTATTTTGGAAGCAAAACTGGATCAGTGAATTGTCAATGAAGCTGTCAACGAAATAGCCATCTGCTTTCAGCTGGTCGAAATGGTCCATCCAAAACTGGGCGCATTCACTTGGTGCAAGGTGCACCACCAACGTTCAATCCTTTGATTTCCAGTACTTGGACCTAAAGTGACACACTCAGTACATTCTCATCCTCACTGGTGTGCAGAAACCTTTGCATTATTGCAAGGTGGGTATTCTCAGTACCGTGATCTAACCTGATTTTTTGCGGACATCCATTGTTTTCTTTCACAGCATCTATGAAGTAACCTGCGATAATACGAGGGTCATTGTTGGTTTTGTATGCTTCTAGCGATATCATTTTTCTCGAGAAGCCATCTATGCAACCACTGATGCATATTCCATAAGGCTTTAATTTGTCGTACCCATCTATATGCCATACATAGTTTGGCCCACGGCTGACATACATACGCCGTCTTAAACGGTTGCGGGCACGCAGGTCTACCCCATTCCCGTCCATCAGTCGCATCAATTGACGCACAGTTTCTCTGTCGGTAATCATCCCGGCCATCCAACATTTCTGGTGCATCCATCTGTAGCCGTGCTGTTTGCCAGACATCTGTAGCTGTTGGTGAATGAAGGATGCTACCTCAGCTTCATCTGTTTTATTTCGTCTCCGCCAAAGTTGGTTCTTTCGTAGCTTTCTCTCTAGGGTCCGGAGGCTTAGTTTGATATAATGTGATTCCTCCAAAACGACTAAAATTTCACGATTTGTGAATCCACGTCTAAAGTAGTCTTCAATGATGGTATCCATTTTGATCTGCTAAGCTTCGTCTCATTCACTTGCTTCTGTTGCTTTGGCGCATGTGAGGAAACAACACATAGGCCTATAAAAGGTTATAATGCTAAGTCATAAATATGAGATAGTATCTCATTATTTCGAGATAGTAAATCGAAATTTCGAGATAGTAAGTCGAAATTTCGAGATAGTAAGTCGAAATTTCGAGATAGTAAGTCGAAATTTCGAGATAACAGGATCTTTATTTTTTCCTCACAGTGGCGGGATTGGGCTTCCATACAACCATTGGCTGCCTCAAGGCTAAGAGACACAAATCTAAAACATATATATATATATACACCTTCTTTATAGTGATTAGGATGTAACACGCAAAAGACAAACAAACACCTTTAACAACCACATGGTTTGGTGCTGATACGTGTTCCAAATTAGTCTAGGGGAATATTGAGGCAGGATGTGTCCCACTGTGAAGTCAGTAGAGTAGTTAAGGGGGTCTCTCGCCACCTCATGTGATGTCAGAAAGCGCTGCCCCAACTCTATAAAGAGTTCCCTCGCACCCCTATTGCATTCTCACATTTTTGCTGAGCACACTGGTAATGTTAATTAGAATGTATGAGGGTTCAGTGCTTAGGGCTTAGGGGGGACTGAACCGTGTGTGTGATCAAACCCTTTCCCTAAATAGATACGTTCAAATCAACAAACTGACTCTTAAAGGAACAGTGTGTACGTTTTAGTGGCATCTAGTGGTTTGTGGCAGGTTGCAACCAACTAAATACCCCTCAACTTAACCCACCCTTTCCAAGCGTGTTGGAGAACTACGGTGGCCTACAGGTAGGGTTAGGTATCTTTAGTACAACTAGAGGAGCTACTCTTATCAATACTCTGTTCTTCTACATGACTAAATAATTGTTTTTAAAAACATATATAGAATTTTTTAAAACAAATACATTCAGATCAGTATAAGAAGTTATTTATAATTTAGATAAAACTAAATATTATATTATAGTTACAATATATAGAATATGGCGGACTCCGTGGAAGAGGACCCGCTAAATGGCTTTTTCAAAGCTACGGAAAACTTAGTCTTAGTTTCGGGTGATTAGACATAGTTCTGAATATTATATTCAATATCTTCCCCCTAAATATTACTCACTGTTCCTTTAAGTTATTCAATATGTTGCTCCTTGTAGGCTGTGAGAACTAAAGAAGTGGTACGAGTCTCAGCTGAAACTCAATTTGCTCTGACAAATCACCTTTGAGTCGGTGAGTCGCTGTCCTTGCTGCTGCGGGTGAACATGCCCTACATGAAAATGCCATCGTGAATTTTAGAAGTGATCACTTGAGGCTGAAAGACATCTTCATGACCTTTAAAGTTTGAACTGAAAGTTGTGTTGGTGACAACATTTTTTATCACCTAGCAACTCATAATGTAAAAACTGCATATAATGTAATAATTAAAAGCTTATAAAGTATGAAACCACGAGCACAGTTTTGTGCATATTATTGCTCTATAAACTAAGAAAAAAATAAAGGTGAATAATGTAGTAAATTCAGCGCATAGTGTAATAGTGGAGTCTTTAAAAAAAAAAAAGTAAAGCATAGAACTAGAAAATAGAGCAAGCGCCCTAGCATTTCCTTTGAACCCACCTCCCAATCGCCCATTCTCCGGCTCATTCACCGAGGAAGGAAAAACACTCCGGATTCAGCTTTTAGGACCTAATGATTTGAATAAGGGCTATATAAATGTTCGTACAGGAAAGAAATTAATTTGGCAACATTTTTTAAAAAAGAGATCCATTGATTTACAGACATCTCTTTCACAATGTAAGTCTATGGGAAAAAGTATTTTTGAGCCCAACGGCATCACCTGACGGAATTCTACTGTTTGGCCACGATGAAAATTGTCATCAAAGCCCAGCATTCTTCCTGTGAGCTTGGCGCAATGCGCGGACCCGCAAAGTTGTGACAAGCGCTCGCTCGACCCTCCCCGCGGGCTAGTGACCAATCAAAAGAGCGGAAAAATCAGCCACTGTCTGTTCTATCTCCACAGTTGAGCGTGAGGGTCGAGCGAGCTTCTTTAAGCAAGACTAATTAAACGCCATATTAAAGTAACTAGAATGATTATGTATGGAACAATTATTTCACATGCTGAGAATAATCCAGTATTTTAAATCCAGCATCATCTCTGTAAAGCTTCTTATTTGTGCAGGTCACTGGATATTTTGTAGTCCTGTCACACATTCAACAGGCTGCATCAATTTGGAACTGATTTATGAAAATGTCCTCTAGACCAAACAAAGTCCAGTTGCTTTAAATTGAGGAATCCCCTTGTGTCATGTAAAACTAGAGCGTTAAGAAAACAAGTAGAGTACTCTTTTTTTAATTATTATTACATTATAAACTAAGCAAAAAAAATTGAATGATGTCATAAATTCAGTGTATAGGTCAAATGTTCTCGTTATGTAATAATGTATTACATTATTCACAAAACTGTTATTATTTTATGCCCTCATGACTTTCATACATTATGTTAAATATTACATTATGAATTTTTATTACATTTAGATGATTAGGTTATTTACAGTTATACCGTTATGAGTTGCTACACCTGCATATTGACACTTTTAGGAAGCTGAAAGTGAAAGGGGAAAAGGGACCTCTGTTGTTTGTTAGAAACAAATACTAACTGCACAAACACTCCCAGAGCTGTGACTGCTTCGGTATATGTTTCGCCTCGAGGCAACTTGGACATTCCCTAATCACTCAGGCAGCAGCACTGGAATGGATTGATTGACAGCAGGACACCCATGGTACATTGTACTGTAACACACCTGTCACAACTGTCTATTTTTATTTCCCACAGCATTTGTCAAACTCACGTTCATATTTGTACCATTTATCTTACAAAATCAGTTCCAACTGATCGCAGACTATCTCGACCTGAATACTGTGGCACCTGTTGTGATTACAATTTATTTGAAAGTGATAAAGTTCTGTAGCAAGTGGTGAAAAAGCAATCTTGACTAGGGTTAAAAATTACGAGAATACTCAAGGTGGAAACTTTCCATGGGATTTAATGCGAAAACAATGGGAATAAATGAAAATATAGGGGATATTTGCTCATGCTGTATTCACCATGTCATATGCAGATAGAAACAAACCTTTTACCATATCATAAGCAGACATAATCCATTAATGTCCCTAATAAATCCATTCATTTGTCAAATATGCCATGTGGTGAGTTAGCTAGCTAGCTAGCAAGTTAATGGATGAGGGCAGGGTACTTTAAAAATGTGAGCTTATATTGTGAGCTGTGTGGGAGCTTAGGGCTTAAAGTAAACAACTCATTTGTTGAAGAAATGTTTTACAATAAAGAATGGATGGTATATCGATTAAAGCTCCTCAATTAACATGCTAAATCAAGCTACATCTCACACGGTTACAGCTAGCTAGCAACAGCAGAAGGTGTTAACAAGTTCTAAACTTAGCTTTCGGCTACTATCTGCTGGTTCACTATAAAAAACATTATGAAAATATGAAATACATTCATTCTAGTTATATAATATAACGTCTTTAAATGGGATGCTTGCAAATATGTGATGGGAGAGTGTGCCGCTGAATGTAGTGCATGTTACAATTAAATTAAATGGACATACTTTTAACCCAAACATGACATAAAAGCTGGTATTGATTTTTTTTGTGTGTATTTCCCTCTAAATAAGTGCACTATTAAAAAGGTATACTAAGTTGTGAGAACTTCCCGTGTTTAACTTCCCTCGGACAATCCCATAAATTTACCTGAAATGTGCCGACCTTTTGCGACCCTAATCCTGACATCGTTAGAGAAATCATATAACACATACACATACAATAAGAAGAAATGATGAGTGAAATATGTCGTGAAAATGATTCTCCTTTTGCCTTAGCAAAGACATACACATTCAAATCTTTCACCTGTTTGTCTTCACTGTAACAATTATAATTAGATAACACTTGTAATTACATACATCGTGGGGATGGCGTTGGACCAGTAATGATGCTGGAATTATTGTGTTGCAGTAAGTAATTAAAATAATTAGCATCATAGTGGATACATTTATACTCTGATCAACTCATCACCACACAGAAATTACTTAAATCCCATAATATCAGCTCAGGTGCTGAATGCACAGGCATTAAGAATTGTGTTGTGTGCAGGTTTTAGTAGGCGATGGTGCAGTAATGGTTCAGCCTTCAGTTTGAATAAGAGCTTTGCATTGTTTGGTTATGTACCACCTATGTGCGCTTCTCTGGGCTAATTGCCTTCATTTTCCAGGATGCCTGTGAACATTACACACTCAAGGATGTGCTGCTTGACACTTAAGCTGTTTGCAGACGGGTAATAAAGTGTGCTAAGCTCATTTGAGCCGTGCCTTTTAAATGTTCCGCTCTGTGCCAGGGGAGCTATAAAACCGCATCACTGCTCATGTGAGACATGTTCTTGTGTGGAGCCAGAAATCACTGCTTAGTCTGCGCATCACATCAGGTTCTCCCTGTACGCCTGTAAGATACATCAGAGCATGTACTACAGATGGAAAGATTCACGTTGTAATTTGATAAATTATTTTTAAATAAAAATATAAACTATAGCAGCTTTAGCGAATTAAAGTATAGGTTCAATTGTCTGTCTTGAAACAATAGTCAGGTTGCCGCTTCTCAGCAGCCCACTGCTCCCTATAAGCTAGGGATGGGTTAAATGCAGAGGTCAAATTTCGTGTATGTGTATATGTATATGACAAATAAAATCTGAACTGAACATATGCTCAATGAAAGAGTTTTTGGTCGCCGTAGTCATTCTTCCTGCTCATACTAGGCATTATGAGATCCATTCCTAAAGGGATGGGGCAAAAAATCCAATCCAGTCTGTGCACAAATACTTTCCAACTGACTTCCATAAACTGAAAAAACACTTTGAAAAGGTTCGGGTTCTAAGATGAAAACTCAGACAACTCCCAGACCGGACAACACCATGGTAGCAACCTGTCAATCACACGGTAGCCACGCCCTAAAGCATAACCTGCTCTATTGTCTATTTTCCTCCAAATGGGACCAAAATTTACGAAAATTAACATCATGCTGTATTTAAGAAACTAGCGATTAAGACCTTAAACTCATGTTTACAATGTTTACTGAGGTAACAAATTAAGTGAGAAGTAGGGTAATTTTCTCATAGACTTCTATACAATCTGACTTCTTTTTGCAACCAGAGGAGTCGCCCCCTGCTGGCCAGTAGAAGGAATGCAAATTCAAGGCACTTTCGCATTGGCTTAACTTTTCAGATTTAGAGGTTGTCGCCTGAATTAGAAGCATGTTAGGAGGCCAGTATAAACAGGACGAATGATTATAGCAAGCAAAACCTGTTTCAATGCACATATGGACATTAGTTTAAGAGGGACTTCAAAAAATATGAGCCCATCCTTTAAAAACGAATCAGCTATGGATGATGGAACTAAACATGGTTTAGGAAAAGATCATGGTTTGGGTTGAAATAAGTTTGTTTGTTATGTAAGTTAAGTTACGTACGTAAGTTAAGAATGTTACAAAAGTAAGAATAAGTCAGCGTTGTCTTTTCGTTTCACTCAGGACACAAACAGCAGCCTCCTGGGTGAAAGTTATGTGTTTGTTTGATCCATCCATCACCCCAAACCTCACCTGACTTCCTATTTTACTCCCGACCTAATTGCCACGGTTGCTAGAGGCGGCTCTACACGTGCAAAACTGACCTCAGAGGGGTACGTGGAGCGTCATGGTTTTAGCTTCCGTAATTGAAGAGTTGGGAGTGAGAGCTTGCTGAAAACCCACTCATGCTCCTTTATTGCTTTAATCACGCACTAAGAGCAGACTACCAGAGTCATTAAGAGAGGCAATAATATCAGTCATCCCAAAGGAGGGCACAGTAGTTTGTTTGGACCAGTTTCTCTACTGAGCACACAGGATGACTCAGACAACATAGACTTTACTACAACAAGCGAGAAGACCACAATAAATCTGCTGTCACGGATAATGTAAAAGGAGATTTTGCGTGTTTCTGTAATCAGCTTTGGATACATTGAAAAGCTTGGTAGGAAGGAATGAGCTACCTTGTGTTAAACACTTCCAAAAAAAAGACACGGTTAGGTGCTTTTAAACCCTCGCCCAGTGCCAGCATGAAGAGTAATGGACATCTTTCTGGGGTTATCACCCCAGAAAGATGTTGCCTCCAGGTCAGCCTGCTTAGCTCGGCCCTCTTCTCTTCTCTGTTTCTTTCTTTGAGGCTTAAGCTTTTATTGGGGTGAGTCGATATTGCATGACCAGTGTCAGACGCAATCTACCCTACATTGCATCATAACCCGGTTGTTTCGAGCCGGCATAGTTTCAATCAGTGCCAGTATCTCCTGGTCAATACGTCTTACTATCATTTCGCCGTATTAACTTGTTAATACCCGTATCCCGCTCACATATATAGGTCACAGCGGCGTCAGTTCTCTCACAGGGCAAAAACGAATTACAATGATTGAATTTGTTAAATCTGTTGGCTCTGGATATTTGAATGAGCCTCTGATGACTCATAAAGAGTGCTTAACTCAAGACACTGAATTTACATAATTTGTTTAATGCAGTGCGAGGCTGAGTCAGCAGCTACTGTATGTCGCCTTGCATATGAAGGCAGCTGGCACATCACTCGTGGATACAAACTGCAGATTACAGCCGGCTGCTATTCACAGTCCTGGTGCCACAGGGAGATCATTACTGTGAGTGGACAGAGATCAGAAACGGTTCTCGGTTACTGGTGACTGCACTGCATGACTATGTGAAACGGGAGGATTGGAGCAATTTTCGCATTAATCACATAGAGGAATTCTCTTCACCTTGCTGAACTACTTCTGTCGTGGAATTGAAATATACTGTTTGATTGTGTCTTTTATTCGCTTAAAGTTCAGTTTCCACTGAGACGTCTTATTACCTTCAGATAAACATTCGAAAGTGTTTTGCACAAAGTGAGCTCTGCGGATTCTGTCCCCCGTCACTTACACTGGAAGCTCATTAGAAAGGTATATTTAAAAGCCCAATACGAACAGGAGGAATGATTATGGCAAGCAAAACTGGTTTTGAACATTCACATTGGCACCTGACATATTGCGTAGCGTTATAGGCATATAAACAAAGCCCATTTTAAGGGTCTAAAAAAATTACCAAAGCTGTTGTTTTTAGCCATGCTAGCTGAATGGCCCATGGGATGTTAATGTCAGTATGTCAGTCACTTCACAGACTGTATATTTCAACAGCTACTGGATGCATTGCAATGGAATTTTGTAAAGACATGCATGGTACCCAGAGGATGAAGCACAATGACGTTTGCGATCCCCTGACTTTTCTTCTAGGTAAATGGACTTGCATTTATAAAGTGCCTTTCTAGACTTCTGACCACTTAAAGCACTTTACAATATATGTCAACATTCACCCATTCACACACACATTCATACACTGATGGCAGAGGCTGCATTACACGGTGCCAAACTGCTCCTCAGGATCTAAATCTGATCCTGCCACATTCATGGAGGATGAATCCTAATGACTTTGATAATCTTGATCATGAGGTTGACTGTTGGATGGATTGCTATGAAATTTGGTACATTTGGTCATCTCCCTTCAGATACACCAGGCGGCAAACACCGGTTCTGAAAAGTGAAGTCAATGCGGAAGTGTTTTAAACTTGCATTCTTTCTAATGGCCATCAGGAGGCGACTCCTCTGGTTGCACTTCGTCCCCACAAAATCTACCGTAAATTCCGGCATATAAGCCGCTACTTTTTTTCACACGCTTTGAGACTGCGGCTTTTACAACGATGCGGCTAATTGATGGAAGAAGACGCGAACATCCAGGTGTCGGGCACCCAAGAGGAGGATCACGGGGCAACCCCTGTAAAGGATGACGACTCCGAGACCCCGCGCGCATCAGACGCGGCCGCGGAGACGAGCGTGTCGCCCGCTCTCCCCGGGGAGAGCCCGCTCGCGTTCGGGGAGAGCCCGCTCGCGTTCGGGGAGCTGCTCGGCGCCGAGTACCGCAAGAAGGGCCGGGTGGAGTTCAGGAAGATGTTCGAGCTTCAGACGGGGGCGCGCCTGCAGAGCAGCTGGGGGGGTGGTCCCGCACGATGACGTGGCCGGGGACACCTGCGGCTTATAGACAAGTGCGGCTTATTTATGTACAATTTCTTTTTTCTTTTAAAAATTAGCAGGTGCGGCCTATATATAGGTGCGCTCTATAGTCCGGAAATTACGGTACATAAACCACACTGTTTACTGCATTTCCTTAGTATTATATAGGTAAATAACTACACATTGTTTTAGGTGTAAATTTCTCTCAAGACATCAAATAGTTGTGTAAATGCACGTCATGCATTTGTCTAACGAATCCTCCAATTTTATCTTGGTCCCCTGAATAGCTTTCCCGGTGATTCCATTTACAATTCAATACAAACAGACAAAGAGTTGTGCTCTTAAAAGATGAATCATGATTTCTTGTGTTTGTTCTCTTGTGACGCGCCCCTCTGTGCAGCTCGCCCGCATTGAACCATGAGCTAAATATAATCATCTCCATCAAATAGATCTCTTCCTGATATCTTGCTCACTGCATCCCTAAACTGAATCCAAACCATGAAAACAACCAGCTGATGGTGTTGGCACGGTAATAGATAGATGATAGATGATATTTGGAGGACAGCCTAATTGTATGGCAGCTTTGATGTTGTAACTGCTGGAAAGAATTTTCGCATTCTCAAGCCACTAATTTAATTACGATGAATCAAAGAGCTCACACTCGCCGAGCGTGCTATTGACTTATTTTAGAGGAAACAAGTTGTTTCCATCCTTCCAACGTGTGGTCTTAAGCATCAGCAGGCAAACACAAAGAAGTGCTCTCTTATGAAGACGAGGAGTTGTTTGATAAAAGATGAAATATCACGTCACTATTTCTAACAAGCATCAGAACATGATGGAATCTCTTTTTAAAGCCCTTCTTGTGTGCATGATACTGGATTGAGTCTCTAGTAAAGACAAACAGACAACTTCATGCACAGCAATAAAAAGAGGCAGAAGACAGATGGATTACAGGACTTGAGAACGAGGAGGACGTTAAATAAAATATGAAACATGAATATAAACGTGCAGATATACATTCGGCGATCAATCGCTGTGCATTGAAGTTGGTTTGGGGTATGAGGAACTACCAGCTTTCCTCTACTCCACTATTCATAAGTGTGAGTGGTACTTATAGTGAGTGGAATGAAAAGCGTCAGTTTGTAGTGTGTTTCAGTGGCTGTAAGATAACACAGAGAGTGTGTCTCTACAGATGTTGTAAAGTAAGTATATATGTGCGATAGTTACAGGTTCACAGTCAGTTTGGTTTTGGGAAAAATAGTGCTATAGTGTGTTGCTATACCACAAAAATCAACCCCTGCCATTTTTATTAAGCTTCCACTTTTATTTTTCTCCCTTTGCTGTAAAGCTGCAGGCAAGGTTAGGAAGTGGACGGCTTTACACACCTCACCGCGTGACCTTCCTTTACATGTCTCGGCATTATGTAAACTTTCATGTTTAACCTTGAGTCGGTCGACTTACATTTAATAAACCTCTGTTTTTGTTGTTGTTGCCAAACTAGGACGGTTTTATTGAGCAGGCAGCCAGTTACGACTCACTTCCAAATAGTGTGAGATACGACACAGCATCTATGTATGTGCGCTGTCAAAAGTCAAACTAAATGCGGAGTTCGTGGAACTTCTTCTGTGCTGAAAGATCTCAGTACGACTCTTAAGTGCATCCCCTTGAAAAAAGAAGTTCCAGAAATTAGAAGTTGGGGTGCTTTTCCTGTTTTGTGATTTGTCAGCTTGGAAAATGCGTGGTGCCTCGAGGATTTATTTTACATTACATACTGTAACAATAAGGAGGGGGGTGAAACCATGCATTTAGATTGCAGTTTTAGAGTCTCCAGAGAGCCGTTATCTGTAACGGTGGACTAGTTGTGACAGTTTTGCAGTGCTCTTACGAAGAGCAACCTGAGAAAAGCAAGACCCAGTGAGTACGCCGTCTCTTTGTGTTCAGTCTGCCTTCTCAGCCTCTCGCCTCTGTGCTGCTGTCCTGGAGAAATGCTCCGGGGGAGTGCACTCACTGCCTGTTCTTTAGGACAACAAAAATAACATTTCCAACATGTCTTCCCCTTTGGCACCAGAAGGAAATATCGGCTGCAGTCTTGCAAGATAATTGCGTCTGCAGTCGAAAGCAGGCGTGGGGGGGGGGGTTCTCTGAGCTGTTTTTGGCCTCCTAGACATAGCTGTAAGCCAGCCCGATCAGCTGTAATGGTCTTCGTGCTTGCCTGGCTGCCCTTGGCATTAGACGCAGACCTTTATTACCCCGCAGGAAGCCGGTTCATTGCGGCCCCGCTTCGCTCCTCTGAAAACTTTTTCTTTTCTCCCCACGCTTATTACCCAAGATTACCAAAAGAGAGTTCAAGGGCTGAACCATTCTAATGATGTAAGATTCCTCAAATGAGCCGGGGACGCCAG
This sequence comes from Leptoclinus maculatus, assembly GCA_032191485.1. Classification (NCBI taxonomy): domain Eukaryota; kingdom Metazoa; phylum Chordata; class Actinopteri; order Perciformes; family Stichaeidae; genus Leptoclinus; species Leptoclinus maculatus. The sequence continues at coordinate 42,608,413 of JAVDOI010000001.1, read as the reverse complement.
TCAGGCACATCTCCCACCGGAGAAGAACAAATATTGACTTATATTTCCAGGGTTGGGTGGCTGCAAATGAATTGAAAATGTGTAATTGTTTTTTTGTTGTTGTTGTTGTTTTATAAATAAAATAAAAAATTCAGTGACAATTCATCCTGACACATCGGGTTGTTGCCTCGGATTAATTGGAACTTGGGAACGAAGTGTGGAAGAGTTTAATGGTGCCCGGCGACGTCATCACTGTAACCATGGGTTACCGCTGCTGCTGCTGCTGTTATTTCTGTGTAACTATTTTTGTAAAAACATTAATAATATCTGGTGTCTGTTGCTCAGTGAGTCATCGGAGGCGGTGTGTCACTGTTGAAGAATCACCAAGCGGGGATCATAAGAGAGTGACTAAAGATAGACCATTAGGAGCATCTCGCTAACAAGATAACAACTGATTTCCCTGACATTTTGAAGACATGCCGCCTGGCAAAGTGAGAACAGCAGCGCAATGCACACATATATAACTTTCATTAGCAAGTACTCTTACAAGAATCAAACAAACAATTGAATAAATGAATAGTTTTGGCATTTATTTATTTGGCTTTTACTCTGCCTTGAAGGGGAATAAAATGTTATTTATACTATAAGCACCAGTGAAGTGTTTAAAAGGTCAATTTAGTGTAATGTAACAAAACAAAAACAAAATATCAAAATCCAGCTGCCTTGCTCCTTGCAATGCACAACATATATTTGATAAATATTGAGCTAGCGGGGTACGTAGCTGATGTAGTGATCAGGGAGAGCAGATCTCACACTTGCTTGTTGCTGTCTGTTCTCACAGCCCCTGATTAAGACAGATAAGGAGCCGGGGGTCCCGCGACTAAGCTTGCTAAATTGAAAAAACCTTGCGAAGCTGGACAGACCCGCTTACAGGGGAGAACGGCTCCTTATTCAAGCTCATCATATTTTTTAGAAACCCATGATCTGAGCATTTTTGGAGACAGGAGGTCGGCTGTTTAGGCTGTTAATAGACTGGTGCTGCAAAATGCAGAAAAAGAGGAAGTCAAGCCTGCGGCAATACAAACAGAGTTGACAACTATGAAATGTCTTGTTTGAACTGTGTGTGAAACAGTGTGGTTAACTTGTGTGTGTATGTGTATTCATTAACCTTTGCATATCCAGATAATGTTAGGCGATAAGAACTCTTCAAATTTGTATTCTGAGATGCACTCACTCCTCCGAGCAGCTCGTCTGCAGCAGCTGAACTTAAGGCCAGCTTTATATTTATATATACAAAACATATTCACCTTTGGTATGTTCTCGGCTTTTGTCAAATACGTCACCCGTATTCCATTTTAAGTTGTGTATCCATGCGTGTGAGCAAAGTATGCAATCCGAAACCAATCGCATCACATTGGTGGCCACCACAGGTTGTGCAAATAGTTAGATTAGTCTGCTCACACAGAGCGGTGATTAAAGTAAAGTACTTTCTTTTGGAGAGAGCAGCAGACAGAAGGGTCTAAAATATTCGCTTGAAGGCTATATCCAGAATATACAACTGATTCAGCAGTAAAAACAGGTTAAAAAGATAGAAATAGAAGCTAAAGCTACAGATGACGTGTAAAAGTGAACCACCACATCACCTGGAGATCCAGACAGAACACAAGGAAATCAAGGAACAACACAGTTAGCGGTTAGTTACAATACTTCTTCTTTAACTAAAGCTAGATGCTAACTTGTCCACATTAGGACAGTGACACCCTTCACATCAACATGTTCACTGCTCTATTGTACATATACGTTTGTTTGTCTTATTCTGAAAGTTTCAAGGCCAGCTGGGAAAAGCTAATTCTTAAAATACTTCTGGTTTGATATTTTTAACATCATCTCAGAAATGATTAACACTCCTGTAAAACCACAACCGTTAATTATCCTTGGTGTCTCTGAAGCATTAAGAGGACTCAATGCCCAACGATTCTTCTCTTATTGCCTTATCTTAGCAAAAAACACCATTACTCATGTCATAGAAATATACTTATACCTCCAAGATGTGGCTCGGTGAATAAACCAGTACAGATTTGGAAAGGATTAAAATATATCTTACAGAGTCCCACAATGGGATGATATTTGGCAACCCCTCATATCACACCTTACAAATAGAAGTTCTTGAGCTGTAGCCTACATTGATGCACTGCTTTATATCTAATGAACCTGTTCGTGAGTGAACGGGAACAGGCCAATAGGAGAGGGTTAGATAAGGATCTACGATACCGTTCCTGTTCCTGGAATCAGATTTAATTTGTCTTCTTTATTTTAGTTTGTCCTTTTTTTATCCCTGTCAGTCTCAGTTCATTTTATTATTTATTTATTTTATTTTAAGATTTTTCCATTTTTCTAAAAGAAAAAATGCAATCCTGTATCTTTTATGTCATTCATTTCATATTTGCGAATGCAAATTTGTTTTGTATAAATGTAAATGAGCATTGACACAATGAGCTGAACAAATAACCCTTGCCTTAATAAAATAATGAAATGAAATAGTTTACGACTGTGTGTGACAGTGTGAGGACAAAGTGCATTTGGCAGACAAAACATATCAACTAGTTTACTTCAACTGTGTAAATGTGCTCTGCAATCTATGTTACCTTGATCATTTCTCTATCTGCCCTTTTTTAAAATGTAAATATAGTTTGAGTAAAGCTGTATCTATAGCTCTGTTTTAAGGGGTTCTGGTGTAGCGAGGGAGCTTCCACTCCACCAAAGCTAGTTGATGTGTGACTACGTGTCGGGGCCATGGTGGTTACGGAGATACCCAGTGAACTCTGCAAGAACTTTGATTGGCTTCTGATGCCCGTGGTTGTTGTTGATAGAGAAGACAATATGAAGTCAATTAAAGACACAGCAGTATTCTCCTTTTCATTAACACACATCCTACGATGCTCATCACTCTCTCGCAGAAATAGAAGTTACCTGGACATAAATCCATTTATATGTAAGTATGTGAAAAGCCCACGGTCGCAAAGTAAATGAAGAGTGTAAACATAATTACTGTGAGGAATATAATCAAATTGCAATACGGCCTCATCGGGTGCAGCCGTCTAGTGTTGCCGTGGTGATATCAGTGGATGAAATCAAACGCTCAATTATAAATCAAAACCAAGCCGCAGTGATCTACAGCTTGAGGCGAAATGGTGCCTTTATGATTTTCTCTGTACACATTCCAACCAAACAGAGTATGTCACTGTGACAGAGAGATATTTTGCCACGGAGGACTTTTATTATTCTCCTCTCAGCCAACTCCAATGCAGTTAACAGTGCTGTTGTATAATGAGATGTGAGGGGAATTTGGCAACCTCTGGCCGCTTTATTAGGTGAGTTTGAAAGTTTCTTGTTGAAAAAGTTTCTGCAAGCAACTTGGGGACTGTCATGCGGAAGAGGTCAAGTGGAATGTGCACTTTAAAAAACTGAGCATAGGCTAATTGGACAGTCCAGATTGATGGCATGCACTTTAACCATGATAAATAATTGCTTGTCACTTCTAAATTGATTAACGAAAGGCCTCAGAGGAAATATAAATGTTCTTTTTCTTCCTTTCTTTACTGATTACAACTTGAAGGCGTTATTTAATTGAGCTTTGACAAGAGAGGAGAAAGATGAAATCTCTGAACTACTTTACCAGAAGTGCATAATGTGGCATGCTAAAACACTTAATGATTGATGAACAATTCATCGGTTTTTAGACGCGATTGTGAGACATAAGAGGGAGATCTCCTTTCACAAGACTTTCAAGGGCAGATTTAAAAAATAACAAAAAAGTTATAATATTTTTCTTAACTAGGAAACATGCAATGTGTTAAAGGGTGAGAAAATAGAATAGGTGGTAAATTCTTTCATAAATCGTTGCTTTTTGGACCAGAATAACGCATTTCTACGTCCCAGCAGTTGCAGCAGAGGTGGCCTCAAAAGACTTGGCCGATTTCTCCTCTTGTCTCTTGGTTAGCCCGGCCTTGAGCTGCCTGAGGCGCCGCCTCGTGCTTTCTGAGACCCGTTTTCAGCGATGAAGCTGGTGATGTATATTAAACGACATAGGTCTTCATAAGTGTCGTTGTCTCAGTGGTCTGATGAAGACTAATATCTGCACTCCCCTTCACCAGCTGCGGCTCACTCCTTTTATCGCTGAAGGGATACTCTGAGACTCTGGAGTGAAAACCAATACATTCCACGTGTGGGGAAAAAAATTGACTTATCTGTCTTTGAAAGTGTCTAGGGGTCAAGGCAAGTGCATATGGGCACACCTGTACATATTCATCTGAGCAGAACGTTATGTGTTTGGAAGGTCCCTCAGGGAAATAAAAAGTGCATCCAGTAGAAGCAGATGCTTTCTTAAATGAAGCACGTCAGTGGGATGGATACAAATGACTTAATTTTCACAGTTATATGATTTGAGGTCAGTAACATCTTACTGTGTATGTTTCTTTTATTCTCATATATTTAAAGCTTGGGTTGTTAATCCTGAGAAACTGGCAAGACTATGCTATTTAAAAAAAGAATCCCAGCCTAGCGTTGCCATCTCTTTTCCAACAAAAGTAGCTAGCACTAGCTACAAACGTTGCTAAATCTTGCAAGAAAGTCGGCAATACTGACAGCCCGTCCATTCAGGCCTCCCTCCGAAGCCACTCCTACACACTTATCATTATGAACTTCAACATGTCATAGCAAACGTTAACAATGAACATGGCTATTGTTACTACTCACAGCTGTCCAGCTAGGAGCTTGCGGACGACTCCGGTGATGAACAATTGGCGGACGGTAATGAGTGGTCGGGCTTGTTACAGCCACAGATACTGAATTTCTTTTTTTTTTGTCAGAGCATTTGATTTAAATGTATTTGGAGAAGATTACCAATCCAGCCTTTAATTGGATAAACGCGTCAATATACATTTCCACACAAAGACTTTGATGCATTAACTGGCCTGTTAAAATGAACGTAAAGTTTTTAGCTGAGAATAGACTCAGCATTCCGCGAATAGCAGAGCTTCATAATCATAATATGACTTTGCTGTAAAGAAGCATTTCTAAATTGATACTCTGTGTTGTGGAGAAGCTAATGGATGCTGAAGTAGTTACACTGCAATCCCCTTCAGGTAATGTTGTGCTGGGGAAATCAAAACATTATTTATATTCAAAGTGTGGTGCTCTGCTGAGGTGCCATTTTCCATATGTTTCATCAGAAAACTTTCCGTTGGCGAATGTGTGCGGTTCCACACACTGCAGCAGTATGGACACTAATTGTTATAATCACAGTCCTCGTACATTGTCCTCAAGACAAAACTGATTTCTGCTATTAAGTTTAAATCAAGCAGGTGACAAAGGGAAAAGCTCTCTTGAAATTGGAGTTTTTCACCCATTCAGTGATTTCAATGCAGTGGTATCTGTCAAGTCTAGAGGTGCAGTTACTTTCATGTCCTGTTATATTGCATCTAAAATGGGAGGAAAACGGGAGCTGTGCCGCTTTCATCCTTTTATCCAAGTTTCTTTGGAGGTTGAGCTCTTTGTCACACCTGTCGTTACTATGCAACCGAAGTGATCATGATGATGATGATGAAGTAGAGATGGTTTAGCAGCAAGGCTTACTGCTCATTTGTCTGTCAGCTTGACTGACCTTTCAATCGCATGTTGTGACATCCTTGGACGGAAACGGTGAGGCAGGTCCTGTGGAGCTGATTGGTTCATTCTTTTATTCTTTCTGCATTTATAAAAGTTTAGATTTAAATCGAATGAACTTTCACGTTTCAACATTTTGTCCATTGAAGATTAAGTACGATTATTTTTTATCTCAGCTACGATGTCCCCAAGATCTTACTGAACTGATGACATCATCTGTGAGGTTTAGGGATCCGAGCCGGTTGGAGCTTCTGCTCCAGGCTGCTGGAGGTCAGCTGCTTCACGCAGAGACCGAGACTGCTGCCGTCTACAGCGTCCGGTTCAAAATAAAAACAAACCAGCCAAAGAGTATTTTCCCCCCCCATACCAGAATGCGTGGAGCAAAACCTTTCTTTATCGCTGACTCAACACTGTCGAGACAGGTCTGGCTATGCGAGACGTAGACTGAGTCAACCTAATATAGGCCTCTCATAAATGACCCAGTGTCATGTTCTTTGTTTACATATGTGAGTTGTTAGCAGTGCTAGTTGTTCCTAAAGGGTCTGGCTCAAGTTAGTGTTCAGTTAAATACAAAGCAGTATGACCTGTGTCTGACCACATCTGAAGGCTAAATTGATTATACTTGTTTAAAACAAAGTGTCAATTAGGGCAACAAGAGAGTCCCTGGCGTCTTCTTTAAGTGGGACATTATCTGGGTGATCTCCAGAGTGTGTTTCTTGATGCATCTAGACTGGTTTAGGGAAAGAAGAAAAACTGTTAAATACACAATAGCCAGATGTTAAGTGTTGGGAGCTTAGACAGATAAGGCTTAAACGCCATCAATACAACTTGCCTTAAATGATTAATGACAAACCCTTTTTTATATTACAGTAAGATTCATTTTATTTAAAATATGAAATGATACTGTCAAAGTGAAATGACACTAACCATATAAACTATGTTAACTAACTGTTGTTAACCAACTAATAGTAACAACATTACTGTTGGCTAAAAAGTTACTTATCCAATCTTATTTGACCTGGTCACTGTCCTCTCTCAGCTGGAGATATCAAACGTCAGGAGCGGCGCTTCGGAACAGCTGGGGACGCACACAGGAAGTCCTCCGTAGACCAGACCGTCTCATTTCGGCCTTCGCGGTATGCGAAGTATGCGGCCGCTCAATAGGGACACAGCTATAGTCTCCTCTCACACTGTTCCTAGTGCATCGCAGGATCACAGATGAAAAATGATTTTATTTTGGTTTTATGCTGGAATTATTTAGGCCTACGTGCACTTTGCAACCTCCATTCATTGCAGGCTACAGTCCATCTGTTATCACTGATAATCCAGGTTATTATCTCTGATTAACTTTATAGATTGTTTTTTTTTAATTCCTTAAAATGAAACATACTTTTCAATTTAAAAATATACTTTACAAACTTTTTTTGAATCCTTGTGCAAGCTGCAGTTTGTCTTGTTTATTACCATTTCAAGTCGGAAACAAGAAAAAAGACGTAATTTATGTTTCTTGAAAACCTACAAAACCCCAAAAAACTGAATTCTGACATATTTCCCTGATTGAATGAAATGATGAATGATGGCATGATACACAGCCCCATCACTAAAAAGTGGGGCTGGGGTGATATTATTGGTCAGTAGGATGGCTGATGGCAGGCTAGTCGTGGTGGTGATCTACCCCGGTTAAAAGTGAGATCAGCATCACTTGTTTTCTGTGATTTGTTAGATTGCGCGTCTTGTTTGCGACCCACAGAATATCCCTGAAGAGATATCAAAGTCAACCTTGAACCTTAACTCTCGGGTCAGCTGGCATCAATACAAAAAACGCATTGATTTGATTTGAGTGTGCTAAATTTCACCTGCACAACTACTGTTAAAAGGTGGTGCCTTTGCATATACTGCACTGCAGATTAGCCTGAACAGTCGCAGCTAAAGGTGACTGCGGTGGGATGGGCTGTGCATCATTTGAGATCGACATCATTTTAGCTGACTTCAATTGACACAGTGAAACAAGAAGCATCCTCAAGGCCAGCGGGGATGGTGGAGGTTGCGTCTCCTTGGAGATGCATGTCATGTGCTGTGTTGAGAAAACGTAAGAATGTGTCTCAAGGCCTCTCAGATGTTGTAAATCTAACGAGAGGCGGACTGCGCAGCCGTTTGACCCTTTGGACCTGCTTGATGAGAGGGTGCTGTGCGGGGTTCAGGTCTGGGGAATAGAGACACACACCGTATTAAGTTGATGCTGGGTGTTATAAGACGAGCCCAACGTGAGGTCGTCTCACTAAGTCAATATAGACGCTCCGTGACGTTTCGGGTGTTGTGTCCTTCACCATTGTTTTCAAGCTGACCGCACCATCTGTCACGGTGGAAAAAAGCTCGGACAGCTAAACGACAGAAACACTGTTGCATGGCAGCGGCATATCTGCTTCGCTTTTACTCTATTTCATGACAGTGGGGGTGCTGAAGGAGATATCCACTCTGTTTAATCCCACATTTTCTACACAGTTGACACCAAACAACAGTGCGCAAAGAAACGCACACACCCCTAAACTTTTTTTTCCTAGTTGCTCTAAGACTTTAATGAGTACGATTATTTTGGCTCATTGAAATGTCAAAGCGTGAGGAGGGACATTTACATGTCCTGTACCCTGGCTTTGACTTGACAGGGTCAGCCTGCTTTGGCTTTGTCTTCTCTTGGGACATCATTACATTTCTGCTTCCAGCACCTGAACCTCTTTTAGGCATCTGATCACGTTCCTCTCTGTCTCCCTGAGCTATAATATGTCCTCTTTCCATGCCCTGCCTCAATTTTTAATATAAAAGTTTCTCCTAAGACTGGTCTCTTTTTATTCAGCCATCTATGGAGATGAGGCTGTGTTGGATTGTCGCAGTGTTTGGCCCAGATTGTGCCACTTAAGGACAGCTGCATTAAAAATCATCATGATGTAGTAGTCTGCTCTACAAAGTCAAACAGGGAAATGAAAAAAAATGGTCAAGGTCAAGACAAGTGTCTGGAATTCATTTGAATGAAAAATATAGCTATTAAACAACATGTACTTGATTTTGAGTAGATGTTCTAATTACACAGTTTGTGACTTTGGTCTTCTTTTTAAAAGAAAAGATTGTGGGTTATTCTCCATAACCCACAATTTAGTTTTTAATCTGCTAGGTTTAACTTCCTAATGGTACACTGGAAAGTCATATATTACTGCTAGCCATTAACACTTCCCTGCTTTTGGAATAAAAAGGCCTGATTGGCCTACCATGATATTTATACCTTAACCCAAACCAACCCATCCAACGAGTACTAGCCAATCAGAGGCAGAGTAGGGCGGGTCCTGACTTTTGCCAATTTAGGGGAAAAGATGTCTTACGAGGGTGGCCTTTCTTGAGTCTTGTCATCAGGGTCAGGCTGCCAAGCAACCAGCGGATTTTTTTTGGCAGTGAGCAGCTGAGAAGCTCCGTGGAGTCTCTGCTGTTTCTGGAGCTGTTTCCTGTCTTTATGCTTATTATACAGATATATAAATGGTATCAATCGTCTCATATACCTCTTTGCAAGACCACCAATAAGTGTATTTCCCACTCTCAAACCCGTGGTGGTATATTGTGTTGTGCACTGTACAGTTAAAAAGAGTTTTCCATTTGAAATGCATTATCATCTTCCTTTGAACCTGAATTTGCTTTTGACCGGCAAACCAGTTGTTGACAATACCCTGGACATTAGTGTACACATACCAATCAATCAATAGAGGAAATTGATTAGATGCAATGATTCAGCACTTCCTTTGTGTTGTCCTTTGTTCTGTGACAGTACTGTCAGACATGTTGACCTTGTACAGACGGGGGGAAAAAAGTTTCATTTTAAACATTTAGCCGGTGCTGTTATTCAGAGCAACTTTCTAAAGGACAATTGAGCATAGCTTTTGATGGACACAGTGTCAGAACCCTGTAATTTGTGTCAACTGTCAAATATAACACCTCCTGACTTACAGTCACCTTCACAAGCCTGCAGTGAAAAAGACGTATCGATATTTGAAACTGGTGGAGGTGGGTGAAAAAAAAGAAGCCATTTTGTTTCATTTTGTCATACCTGTGCTGGGTAAAGACCAATAGATAAAAATGTTTGGTAGCACTTTATAATAACTACACACTATGAAGCATTAGTTAAGCATGAGTAAACACTTAATTCATCATTTATAAAGCATTGTTCCTACATTAATAATTAATTAGTATGCAGTTCATAACAACAGTTATACATGTTTTATTCTTGATTAATAAGCTCGTCTATTATGTGTTTCATTATTGTGTTTTCATACTTTATAAATGATGGATTCCCCATTTGTAAATTAAGTATTATATATTTTACAAACCAATTATTGAGGAGTTGTAGATGATTAATAAGATCATTTATAAAGTGTTAGTAAATGATTAATAACTTATTTAGATGTACATTATTCATGCATTTATATATATAATGATTTAGATATGCACTAATGGTTAGGGACTATGTTAATATATGCTTTATAAATGCGTATTAATACTGCAAGTCATGATTAATTAATGATTTATTAAGGTAGTTACTAGTCCTTAGTAAAGTATTTTGTGTGAGCTCATCTAAAGTGAGGACTATTTATGCCTTATAAAGCATTTATAAATGACATTGAAAGGTCAGCAGTGCCTCAAAACCCAGTTTTTTAACAGAAAAGGCAAATAGACACAACACAAAGTGATCAAGAACATATCAATATTTATTGCAAGGTGCAAACAATATACTGTTAAATACAAACCTCTCAGGCATTCATTCATGTAAGAAACAAACAGACATTCTCCTTCAGGAGAACATGGCTGGATATAACACATTTGTAAATATACAACTGGAGCTAACCAGGAGCTTTGCATATTAGTTTACATTTACTTATTTAACTATTCATTTTAACCAAGCATATCGATCTCCACTGTTCGCACTTTTCTTCAGTTGCATGTCCCGATGGCAGCCGGACGAATCTGCTCATTGTTTGCAATAAGCGAAATAAGTGAAATCGAGTGAAATCCCGCTTTCAAAACGTCATCAATGTGGGACGGACAAAGGAAAAGACCGCTTCACACGTCATCAACGTGGGACAAACGTTTCGCTCAGGAACTGATACGGAAGTGCACTTATGCGATGGTAAACTCCGACCTAAGTTGAAAGGGCGCGCGGACCTCCGCCAGAAAGAAGGACTGCTGACGGGCCTCCAATGCCCGTCAGTATGTTTCTTAGTTTGCTGGCACGTAACGTTACACATTATGGACGATGAGTATCCAGCTAGCCTTCCAGCTAGCACTAGAGGTCCTGAGACAGGCGCACGCTAACGCGTCACCTCCGTTGTAAATAGAGCGATCCAGGTGACAGATGGCTAACTAGCTGTTATATGTGGAGTGGATGTGAATGAGATCGATATGCTTGGTATGAAATTAATAGTTAAATAAGTAAATGTAAACTAATATGCAAAGCTCCTGGTTAGCTCCAGTTGTATATTTACAAATGTGTTATATCCAGCCATGTTCTCCTGAAGGAGAATGTCTGTTTGTTTCTTACATGAATGAATGGCTGAGAGGTTTGTATTTAATAGTATATTGTTTGCATCTTGCAATAAATATTGATATGTTCTTGATCACTTTGTGTTGTGTCTATTTGCCTTTTCTGTTCAAAAACTATGGGTTTTGAGGCACTGCTGGCCTTTCAATGTCATTTATAAATGCTTTGTAAGGCATAAATAGTCCTCACTTTAGATGAGCTGACACAAAACACTTAATAAATGCTTTATAAGGCATAGATAGTCCTCACTTTAGATGAGCTCACACAAAATACTTAATAAATGCTTTATAAGGCATAGATAGTCCTCACTTTAGATGAGCTCACACTAAATACTTTACTAAGGACTAGTAACTACCTTAATAAATCATTAATTAATCATGAATTGCAGTATTAATGCGCATTTATAAAGCATATATTAGCATAGTCCCTAACCATTAGTGCATATCTAAATCATTATATATATATATAAATGCATGAATAATGTACATCTAAATAAGTTATTAATCATTTACTAACACTTTATAAATGATCTTATTAATCATCTACAACTCCTTAATTATTGGTTTGTAAAATATATAATACTTCATTTACAAATGGGGAATCCATCATTTATAACGTATGAAAACACAACAATGAAACACATAATAGACGAGCTTATTAATCAAGAATAAAACATGTATAACTGTTGTTATGAACTGCATACTAATGAATTATTAATGTAGGAACAATGCTTTATAAATGATGAATTAAGTGTTTACTCATGCTTAACTAATGCTTCATAGTGTGTAGTTATTATAAAGTGCTACCAAATGGGTAACAGTCTCTGCAACCTAGCAAACTACACTTTCTGACTTGAGTATCTAACCAATTGAGGAGTAGAGGAGCTTCACTTCCAGCTGCCAGCCATCTGTGCACCCATTGCCACTGGCTCAGAGGGCAAATGAAGTGCATTGAGGGGGTTTTCTTCAAATTCCACAAAGCTTCAAAAGGGAAAACCTGTTCATGTGTTAAAAGAGTTTGTTCTCAAGTTCATCTACTAGAATGAGGCTGAGTTGTCCCTTTTTTGTGACAGTGAAAGGATTGTCTATGTTTTCCTCCTTTTCTGTTAGGGCTACAGGGTTTTTCCATTCTCCTTTAGTGTGTTGGAGTCATAATCAGGCAGCAACGCCCCGCTTCTAAAAAGTGAAGACAGTGTGTCATTCTTTCTAAAGGTCATCAGGGGGCGACTCCTCTGGTTATGAAAATAAGTCAGATTGTGTAGAAGTCTATGGGAAAATGACTCTACTTCTCACTTGATTTATTACCTCAGTAAACATTGTAAACATGCTTTTTGTCTCAATAACTAGTTTCAAGTCTTCTTCAATACAACATGATGTTCATTTATCAAATTATGGTCCATTTAGAGTCAAATAGACCATAAAGCAGGGTATGCTTTAGGGCGGAGCCACCTTTTGATTGGCAGGTTGCTACCACAAAGTTTTCAGGTCTGTGAGTTGTCTGTGTTTTTGTCTTAGAACTTAAACCTTTTTACAAATTTTTCAGTTCATGAAATTTAATTGTAACCTGTTTGCTTGCAGCATAATGGATACTGTGAAGGATTCCAGTATTAAGCAAAATAATAAGAATGTTACCATGGGTTAAAGAGTTGCAATAATTTATCTATGAGATGTATTATGTTTACAGGAGGTTTACAGATAGAGGATATTATATTACAGTATATTGACACATTGAATGTATTAAGCCATATGTATAAGCCATAAAAGTATTAAACACTGAAGTATTGAACACTGTAAGAAAGGAAGTATAAAAGGTCAGATAGGGTCAGATTTAGGGAATATCTAGGGATATCTTCAGATACATGAAGTGAGGAGCATTGGAGACAGGAAGACAGAGAGTCATAAAAGGCAGCAGGAATGCGGAGAGGACAATGCAGAGATGAGCTTCAAAGGACGTCTCCAGCTGTGAAGGCACCAGAAGGGCTGTTGGAGAGAGAGGAATCGGAGTACAGCCAAATGGTTGTAACTGAAAGACAGGCATCGATTGGTTCAAGACAGTGGCCAAGATGATCAAATGTTTGAGTAACACCGATTGGCTCACCTGCAGTTTTTATGACGATTTGACCCCCCTGTCTTTTCTGCAGTATAAAAGCTTTGTTTGAGGGAACAGAGGTCAGACCCACAGACCTACATGATCCCTCCACAGAACATCCTTTGATGTGAGACCTGAGAGGGTGAGAGTGTGTGGTCTCTGTTCTCGAGAGCATTTTACTATCGATAGTTAATTCAGATTGCATTTGATATTAAATACAAGTTTTACTTTTGAAACCTGAATTCAGCAACTTATTTGGTGCACATGCGCAGTAAGAAGTAAATAGAGAACCAGGCCATTTGCTGGGCTCCTGTAGCTTGACGATATATTCATATGCCTCAACAATACTCAGATTTTCTAAACAATGAATAACTAATGGGTAAATTAATAATGTGTTGCTTTTTCATTTTGGTCTGAAAAACATGTAGTCTGTATCCTTACAATTTAGTTAAGTATGTAGCACCCTTTCTACCATGAAGGAACATAACGTTCCTCAGCAATGTCAGCATTTGTTCTGTAGTATATTTACCCTGACACAGATAAGACAGTGCCTCTCTCACAGCTACCCAGAATGTTCTTTTGCTCCTCAGACCGAACCAAGATAAGATTCAGTGCTGGATTTTGTCTCCTTTGAATGGATGATTCCAAACTAAATGCTACGGGGATTCTCGGGTAATTGTTTAAGCCGATCTGTAGCAGCGCTGTATCTAGAGCCATCTTCCTTGTCGAAACAACAAGCACGGACCACAATGCTGTACATCTCATCTCATCATCGGACCGATTGTCCTCTGATATCGTTGTCAGACTCTCCAGTATGTGCTCAGCTTGTCCTGTTTGTGTAATGGAGCGTGATAAAATGGGTTTGTACCTGTGATCCTTATCTACTCCTCTTAATGTGCTCAAGTTCCCACGTGGATGCAGCGTTTGACCCGAGGGCTGACGATTATAAATGAAAAAAGGGCATATTGCCGGTGGGTTTCTTCTTCTTCTTAATCTCTCCATTCGGGGCACTGAGATATTGCACCGTGCATTTGAGATGTTCTGGTGACTGTGTGCTAATTAGAATGCAGACAGGATGTGGCGGAGCAGGTGAAGGAGAAGGAGAAGTAAGCTACTAGTGGACACAGGTGACTGGAGGGCTCTGTGAAAAGGTCACGGGAGGCAGCTGTGTGCCCACTGTGAAGGATAGTATATGAGACGAGGACGGAGCCAGTGACCCAGCACTCTCAGAGCGTCCTGACCTTTCATGCGACACAACCTGGTTTCTGACCTGCTTTCATCTCAGCAAAACAGCAAAAACGAATGGCTTCTTTTAAAAGAAAACAAAAAAACCCCATTTTTTTCCTCCCCCTAAGCGTGGCGAATTCCCTTGATTGCAGTGAGAAGCAACTTTTTGAAATTCTTAAACTTCATTACCCAGCATAATGTAATCAAAGTAAACTCCACACAGCCTTCTCATGCAGCAAAGATGAAGCAAATAGAGTGACACCACAGGCTCTCAGTTGGTGGGGATGGCAGCCACTTCTATACCGCAGCCCGCATTTCTTTCTTTAGATTCAGGCTGATAAATCTGGAGTATTTTTTACATCAAAACATGCCCACCGTAGCTTGAAATATAAACAAACCATTGTATGGAGTAAAAAGTACATTCCCTTTTTTTTTAAAAAGCCACTTACAGATAGTTCCACGGTTACATGCATTTTTAGCCGTGCCACGGGCTCAGTGGTAATTAAACCAATAAATCTGGAAGTGCACCTACTGGGCTGTACAAGATGCCATTTGATTCTGTTGTGAGAATGGGGAAAGGACAGGGATAGGATGTTTAATAACCATGGGGATTCAATCCGTCAAGATTAGAAAGCGTTTGGTGATTTCATTAATGAATTGTGTTGCATTGAGTGATCACAGTCAGAGGGGTCTCCACAGTCAACAATGGTGGAAAATGTAATTACTCTGAAAGTAATTATTCATTCGAGCTTTGCTCCGAGGATGACTTTGAAAACATGGTGGTTGCCTGATGGCGGTCGATGCCCTAGCCTCGAGTTTTGACAGGAGTGTCAGCTGATACAAGTCCATGTTAACCAGTATTTATTCTTGCATTAGCACAGCTAGTGCAGTTTTGTAACTGGAATGTAATTCTGATCAGCCAGTTTCCAGACCACTTTGTATTGCTTCTGAGACCGAGAGGGAAGCAAAAATTGATTGGGGCTGGAGCAAAAGTGCACTTCAGTGTGGTTCAGTAAGCAAACAGCAGACAGCGGCTTCCATTTTGAATTAATTTATTTTCAAATGTCTGTTGAGGTTTAAAAGGACCATTAGTAAAAAAAATGTCAAAATGAAATGTCTCCACGCTAAAAAAAACAGGATAAGACTTTTTTGTGGAAACAGCATCTTAGCTTCAGGACTCTGGGAGAGCTTTTCCCTTTGAGACAAGATATTAATTATGATGGTGCTCTACTGCTACCACGTAAATATTGTACCAATCAAATTACAGCATTGATATCATCATTTGGAACCAAAACATCACGTGTGCTATCTGTAAAAACATATTTAAATCTCAGTTCAACATTGAATTTCATAACTGAATGATAATTGTTAAATTAAATTAAGTCTAGACATTAGCAATATTTATATGATTATCAATACGTACGTCTGTATAGGCTACTAATAATTAAAACACGTGAAAGGATCAAAAATAAAAAGGTTTCTAAGCAATGGTAATTTCTATCATGATGCCTAGCAGTGTATTATATTGCAGATACATGTTAAACTAGATGAATCATGCTTCATTCAAACAGAGAAAGTATCACTGCCAGTTCATTGAAGCAAAAAGCAAAAAAAGCTTCTGTATTTTGACCACTACTAAAGCATTACACAGCGTACTCAGCTGGCGGTGTCTTGCCAGGATGGTGAGGGAACACCAAGTCTCTGCATGTCAGCTCTGCTCCAGAGCCAAGTCTGTCTTCCTTCTTCGCCATGCATCATATTACTTGTTCTGTGGGATTGGCGTCTGCTAAACATTATACATCGAGCACAAAAAATGATTCCCCCCCCCCCGCCATTCAATGCCAAATTTCCTGTGTCTCTGTATCGCTGCGTTCATTGGGCATGTGGAGTACATGGACTGAAGCCTCAAAACATGCTTGAAAGGAATCTTTTTGGCAACACAGACATGAATTTGTTCCATCTCATGAGCTACACTTGGAATATGAGTCTACGGTGGCTGTGTTCTCACTCCCAATGCATCTAATACTGCAGCTTGGTCGGTGCTCCCGAACGTCTGACACCGATGCACAAGGCTTGCAACGAACCCCAATGTAAACATCCCAGTCATGTGACCCTTTGCGTCTTGTGAGCTGTTCATCACTTGACCCACCTGGGCCTTTTCCCTAAACCGAACAAAGTGGTCTTGTTGCCTCAACTTAATTTCCTGTTAACATAATTATTTTTTTTAAACAGAATGCATGTAACAATCGTATATTGACATGCCGCCCCTGACACGTCCAAAACTGACATCATAGTCTGAAGCTCAGGAGCACTGACCAAGCTGCAGTATTTGACAAACTGGGTGGAAATGTGTTGCTGTTTTGCAGTAATCTATGAGGCTTTTACTTTTACTGCTGTATTATGTTTTCATGATTCCGTACTCCTTCCTATTTGTATTTTGATTTAGCCTCTACATGTTCATACTGTTAAATTGTATGCGCTAAGAGTTCTTTTTTTTAGATCATTTCAAATGGGTTGACACTGCATGTGCTAAATTCGTTAACGTTACTGATTTCAGAATCAGAATCAGAAACCGTTTATTGCCAATGTATGTTGCACATACAAGGAATTTGTCATGGCGGGTGGTGCATAACATTAAACAATCAGCAACAATCAACACAGTGCGAGAAATAGAAACATATTAAAATTTACAATAGAATATAAAATAAATAAAAAATAAAGTGCACAACAAACAGATAACAGTACTATGAACAAGTATGATGAAGTGTAATGTAAAGTGTCAAGTGTGTTTAAATGAAGAAACAGGGAAGGGATGTGCAGGGGAGTGACCGGTAGGGAATTGTCCTGGGAATGACAGAGTCAGTGGGAGTCCCGGGCTTTATTGATGAACCCGACTGCCGATGGGGAGAAACTGTTCATGTGGCGTGAGGTCTTGGTCCTGATGGACCTCAGCCTCCTGCCAGATGGAAGGGACACGAACAGATCATGTCCAGGGTGAGAGGGGTCGGCTACAATCTTACTTGCTCGCTTCAGGGTCCTTGAAACGAACAAGTCCTGGAGGGACGGCAGATTGCAGCCAATCACCCTCTCAGCAGAGCAAATGATGCGCTGCAGCCTGCCCTTGTCCTTGGCAGTGGCTGCAGCGTACCAGACCGTGATGGAGGAGCAGAGGATGGACTCAATGATGGCTGTGTAGAAGTGCACCATCATCGTCTTTGGCAGGTTGAATTTCTTCAGCTGCCTCAGGAAGTACATCCTCTGCTGAGCCTTCTTAGTGATGGAGCTGATGTTCAGCTCCCACTTGAGGTCCTGGGTTATGATGGAGCCCAGGAAACGGAAGGAATCCACAGCATCGACGGGGGAGTCACACAGGGTGATGGGGGCTGGTGGGGCTACGTTCTTCCTGAAATCCACAACCATCTCCACTGTTTTTAGAGCGTTGAGTTCCAAGTTGTTCAGACTGCACCAGGTCACCAGATGGTCAATCTCCCACGTGGATGTGTATATTAATAACTCTGAGGAGAACTTTGTCACTACAAAATAATAAAAAAGGAAAAAATAAGCCATTGATTCTGTTTTTGGAAGATATAACACCTGATCATCATTGAAATGCATTACACAACACGTGTTTACACCAAATAATTGAATAACCAGCATTAGGCAGCACATTCGATGTAATGTCCACCGTCTCTTGGATCACTGACTACCTCATGGGCAGACCACAGTTTGTCCGACTGGGCCGTGTGCTGTCTGATACGGTGGTCAGTGATACTGGAGCCCCACAGGGGACAGTTCTGTCTCCCTTCCTGTTCACCTTGTACACCACTGACTTCCAATACAACTCTGTGTCATGCCATCTGCAGAAGTTCTCTGATGACTCTGCAGTGGTCGGGTGTATAAGGGATGGACGGGAGGAGGAGTACAGGGCAGTAGTGGATGACTTTGTAGAGTGGGCCGGTAGAAATCACCTGCTGCTGAACGTGGCCAAGACCAGAGAGATGGTGGTCGACTTCAGGAGGAAGACGACGGCTCCACAACCGCTGAGAGTTCTGGGAGAGGATGTGGACATGGTGGAGGAGTACAAGTACCTGGGTGTCTCCATCGATAACAGACTGAACTGGAAGACCAACATCAACGCTGTGTACAAGAAGGGGATGAGTCGACTCTTTCTCTTGAGGAAACTTCGATCCTTCAACGTGTGCAGCAAGATGTTGGAGATGTTCTACCAGTCTGTTGTGGCCAGTGCACTGTACTTCTCCGTAGTCTGCTGGGGGAGCAGCATTGGAGCCGGAGAGACCAACAGACTTAACAAACTAGTTAAGAAGGCCGGCTCCATCATTGGCTGCAAACAAGACTATCTGGAACAAGTGGTGGAGAGGAGGACACTGAAGAAATTATTATCCATATTGGATAACCCGGATCACCCTCTCCACCACCTACTGCAGGGACAGAGGAGCACTTTCTCCAACAGACTGATCCAGCTCCGCTGTCACAAGGACAGATACAGGAGGACATTCCTGCCCACTGCAATAACACTTTATAACAAATCACCTCTGGCCAGATCATCATCCTTCAAATGACTACAACACTTGCTTGCTGTTGTTGGTGATCCTTGCACTACTGTTCAGTTTGTTTAGTTTACCTAGTTGTTAATTTAATACCATGATCCTGCACTACTGTTCAGTTTGTTTAGTTTACCTAGTTGTTCATTTGATACCATTCTAATTCATTGTATATACTGTGCATTTTTATTTTATTCTATTTTATCTTATTTTTTATTCTATTTCTTCAATTCAATATCTGCTCTGCTATTTTATTGTACTGTATATATTGTGCATTTCCATACCTCATATTTTATTCTACTCTGTAACTTGCTGCTGCTACAAACAAATTTCCCCCTGGGGATAAATAAAGTTTATATCTATCTATCTATCTAAAGTGTTCCAGTTCCAATTTCACCTGCAAGGTAACGTGTATATACGTCTCACTGTAAATGCAGACAGCTGTGGCCAAAAGTCTTTTTGTGGCCGAAACAGAACATCTACACTCAAACACTAAAACAGTTGTTAAAAACTATATAAAAATATCAGGCTGTTTTAATACCAAGCTAAGTCTAACGTGTCATTTAAACTTTGAATGATGTCTATAATATTGGTGAAGTTACACAGTGAAGTGCGTAAAAGGTCAAAGCATCCTCATTTTACTCCAAAGCCTCTGGATTTTTTTGACTTTTATGGGTTTTTGTGTAAAAATCATACATCGAATCGCCACCAAAAGTCCCAGCGTTTGCTGAGTAATCACTGCCGTCGATTTGATGTATGTTTTGTCCATGTAGTCCCTAAACTATGGACGAGTTAAGCACCAGGCTTTTTTTGTGGCAGAAAATATGATTAAAAAATGTTTAAATATGCAGGAATATAGCACACACATTATATCTTAACCTTTAAGGGGTAAATGCACATTTACTCAATGCATAAGTAAATGTGAGCTATGGACGCACAATGAGCTTGAAAACAAAAGTTACTATGAGCTCATTTTGCGTGAAGAAAATCGGCGTATTTGATGCAGTTCATGTTCTTGCAAGATGCACTTTTTGGGATTCCACCCACATTGAGAGCACTTATTGTAAGTCACTTTGGAGAAAAGCATCAGTTGAATAAATGCAACGTAATGCGACATCATCATCCCTCTACCCCCATGGTAGGTGCTGGTGTCTAACAGATTGCATAGCTTAACAGATCGGGCCGCGGCACTGTGAACACCACGGTGTGTTATTCGTAATGACTCCTCTTGTTTTGTGTTGCTTTGTAAAGCAATAAAATTAATAGATTCGGGGTATCACTATGGAAACCGCACTTCCTCTGTTTGCAAAACCCCTGGAATAAGGTGGAACATGCCTCAGTGACCCAGCTAATATCGCCACATCCCAGGTGTCTTATTAAGGTTTGTCATAGAAGGGATGTCAGATGCTCCCACACAGTGTAAACAGTTGACATGCACCAATTTATGGGAAGAATATTATCCAAAATATACATGTGTACTATGCCAAATATACAATTCCAATTGTACCCAATGTATTGGTGTTGCATACAGCACCAGAAGGTTTCTGAGGCTCGTGGAGAAAAAGAGCCTCTTTATTGTAAAAAAAAAAAAAAAATCCAATCCAACTATATGACATACTTTATGAAAGTAGACACACACATTGTGGCTTAAACAGGCTTACCATGTGTTACACGGAGGGACGTTTCAGCTTTACACTAAATGTTTTTTTTTTGGAGGCTTATGTACTGTTGGCTCTCAGGGAAAATAAATCACATTTGCTGATTTTCAGCATGCCCACACTCACTAATCCTGTTTGTGTTCCCTCCTGTGCTTCTTGCTGTAGTGATTCTAACGGCACTGAAATGAAATGAAAAGTGAACAGGGAGATTTTTCGGAAGCTGCTCCATTTTTGACCTGCAGCAAGCACACAAAGAGCTCTTAGATGGCAGGAGAAATCCAATGCCCTGGCTACACTCCCCCTGTGTCCTCAAAAAGCCTTATTAGTTGCAAAATGAGTCCTTTTGTCAAATCTCATTAGCCCTGCTGAGAACATTTAAAATCACTCGTCTTGTTTTTACTCTACAAATGTAAACAGAGGAGTTTTCAATGTGCTCTCCCAACAGATTTGATAGAAATCAATGGCGTTGAACAAAAAGAGTGGAGAGGTCTGCACTCACCTCATGTTTTCCTTTCTTTTTCCTTTTTGTTCTTCTTTCTTAAAAGCAGCAGGAGAACATGATGATGATTGAGGCAGCTGTGTGTGTGTGTGTGTGTGTGTGTGTGTGTGTGTGTGTGTGTGTGTGTGTGTGTGTGTGTGTGTGTGTGTGTGTGTGTGTGTGTGTGTGTGTGTGTGCACCTGTACAACTCGGATGACAGGCTGCATGTCTATTCCCCTAACACATTTGATCAAATAAACAATTTCATTGCACTGAATGCATGTGTTTTCTCTTACAATGTAAAAATAAATAGAGGTTAAAGCTTAAAGAGTTTAAAGATATATAGAAATATACATACATTTATGAACATGGTTAAGGTTTAGGCACAGAAACGATTTGGTTAGGCAGAGATCATGTTTTTTCATGAGAATACATTTTTTGTTAGGGAAACATCATGGTTTGGGCACTTTGTCACTATGGTTACAATAATTACTGTTTTAATACCTGTAGGTAGGAAACAGTTGTTGACCCCACCGTGACATCCTGCCTCTGCAGACTTTGTTGCCCTATAATGCCGTCACTTGATATACTTCTTTGAGTAGAGGGATGATTCCCACGAGAGGGCTTTGTCACAAATGTTTCATCTGTGTACAAGAGACTAAGCTAAGTCTGCAACCCTCAGTAGCTGACTGACTGTAACTAATAGCAGAAACACTTTATCTGTGTGTCAATGACATCGATAAAGAAATTGTACAGGGAACTGTGATTGATCCACATTAACTACAGTGTTCGGATCCCATGATGACGGACACCTGATCCACTTTGTCAGGTCAGTATCTGTGACGACACCAAACGCTAGTTTGAGGTCAACAGATTGCATCTTTAAGAGACCCACATAGAACTTTTAGTTTTTTTCATTTTAAGGGGGGAACCAGGGGATCTTTAAGGGGTATTGAAGGTTAACAGTGTATGCCACATAGAAGTGCTGTACGTCATCTGAAAGCTGGGAACCAGACCAATCATTTGAGATGGTAGCCCAGCAGTGTGTGCCAAGTGGTTCTAGTCATTAATCAGAAATAAACAATAATTATTAAATTAATTGATTAAAAGAAATTGTGAAAGTGCAAAAGGGTTCACGATGGAAGTATATGACGGCCATTCCCATGCTCACTTATGTCTCATAAGTTGTTGCTGCAATTTATTAGTTGATACCATTTGTTACACAGATTTGGTGCTACATTTAACATATTTTTAACACTCTGGAATTGGTAAAAAAGTGTTGAAAATCCCTCCAAAATACCACATGAAGAGACACCATATAAAGGCATGTCTCATATGCTGCAGATATTAGTAGTTCTTTGTTTGTTTTTAAGATGTTGCATCATCTAAAAAAAGAAACTGGTTGAATATAACTCAGTATTGAAATAGTTCTGATGTCCGATTCATTTTGGAGTGACAGATTGGGATTTTAACTGTTCAACCTTGCACTGGCATTGAAATGGATTGAGTCACTTTTTTTTTACTCTGCAGACCACTCCGTTCCCTAATTGGAGAAATAGAAAATGTGACTCATCTCCTCATAATCTTTTAAGGCGCTCGAAATTACATTACAAACAAGGTCAGAGCGCATTCGGAAATAATAAGATTTCGATAATCATTTTTAATCCCCCCAGCTGTTTCGACAAATGGCGTTGCTAATTTATTTTGTACACTGTTCCAAATAAACAGTTCAGGGTTCGACTCTCAGTACCGGAGATTACAGCTCCGCCCCTCCCCCCGAAGCCCCCCCCCCCAATCCCCGAAGCCTAAATTGTTGAGTTGGTCTTGAATCCGTCTGCCTGCAACGTTAGACGGTGGAGAGAGACTATCTCACCCCTTACCCCCACAATGCACTTGGGTCAGGTTCATTTAGGTGTGACCGTGGGATTGGTCCCTCTGGGAGCAATTAGCTCTCGCTAAAGGATCCGGGATGGTGGGGAGCAGCGAGATGTCAAACAATGGCTTCGCCCCTCGTCAGCTAAACGCCTGTTACCCTCGGCTCCTGAGAGGGTGAACTGCCAGCGTGTTGTGTTTTTGCGAGGCTACTCCCCAGCTGCATACACTGCGGCTCACAGTGATTTTAGACTACCCTGCTTCTCTGTGTAATGCCATGATGGGAGGAGGCGTGTGTGTGTGTGTGTGCGTGACTGAATTGCTTAAGTAAAAAGCGACAAAACTATTGTGTTGTGTTCAAATCCAGTCGCCCATAAACCACAAGATGCCTCTTTGTTAATCAAACTCTCAAATATGCATCCCACTTGTCGTCTTTTTTCCCCCCCTTTCCCGTCCAAATCTTGACGACAGGAGACACCTCAGATCAGAGCCCAAATACTATCATCCAGCTCTCAAAGTAGATGAAACTTTTCAGAAAACAATGATGCCGGTGCTCTTCTTCAAAGTCTCATTCATCTCTGCCAGTTACCCTTCAGCGCTGTCAATTAATTCATCGCGCAGGAACAAAGCGCTCCGGATTTGTTCCTGCGATTCCAAAGGCAATGATTTCACCGGGACGCGCTCTCTATAAGATGATAATATATATCCCTGCTAATAGCTGCAGTTAGCGGCATTAGCATGGTGTGAGAGTAATGTCGTCTTCGACAGCACTGATAAAAGTTTCGGGGCCGTGCTATGATATTCTTTTTTATCTTTATCTGAGGCACAAAGACACCTAGTGACAGGAAAAGACCAGTTGTTATGGTTACAAGTTATAAATAGAGCTGCAAGGAGTGGAGGTGACAAGGGAGCGGGAGAGTTTCCAGGATGAAAGAAGCAGATGAAATCCACCCCACAATCCCTCGCTGCAGATCTGCTAACTTACAGGGGGAAACGTCAGTCAACGGAAAGAAACCTGTGCCGCATCAATTAAAGTACGCGCATGAGCTCGCCTGAAAAAATTTAAATCGGCTGTTTTTATTCCCCGCCACTGAGACTGATATATGCTGTGACGCTGCAGTTTTAAAAGTTTATTGTTGAAATAGAGCAGCAGTGCGATATGGACGGCTTCTCTTGTCTGCTGAGGCCTGTGTCGCCAACCTCTCCTGTGATTTCTGGCATCTGTGTCATGCACATTGTTCCCTGCCCCAGTGATCCAGCACCGAGGGGCCTCCTGATACAGGCCGTAATTAGAAGCAGCTCAAGGATTTAATGAAGAGGCGCTCACTTGATGGCAGCATGCGCTTGAGACATTGCCAGTGGCTCCGACTTCAAAGCCGGAGATACGGCTCGGCGGCAAAAGCCGGGGAAAGAGCTGCGACGAGATAACAAGTCGTGGCTTTTTTCTTTTGATTCGCTGTTTAGGTTTGCAGCCAGCGAGGGCATGCAAACAGTGATCAGTGTGGCGTTGCGCTACTGGGCAATGGGTGTCATCAGCAATAGAGCCACGGTTAATGATGCGAGTGGGAGGCGAGATAAGATGAGTTTCCTCCCCCCCCCCGCCTGCCGATTCCCAGCCAGTAACTACCGGGATCACTCCCTATCGTCTACTTCAGAGCGCGCTGCCTTCCAGAAACAAACTCTGGAGGTGCTTTGTGATCAACCCCGAAAGGCTTAGAGGAGGAGGAGGAGGAGGAGGAGGAGGATGTGTTTCAAAGTCATCTTCAACTCTCTTTGACTGTTACAAACCTAAAAAAAATAGAAAACTGTAATTCCTCAGGAAAAGTTAAATGACATTTGCAATGTATGAATGAATATCAATGGCAGCTGTCGGGTTGTTCCAGTTTGCTCGTGAGGTAGGTAAGTATTGGTTAAGGAGCATAGCCCTTAATCACACGGTACATGGCGTTGTGTGCTGGTCTGTGAGGATTAATGAAATAGATAATGTCTTCAGCTGCATCGCTGAAGACACGTATTCATTTCATATTAACTACTGTATATTCCTCCGACTTTCTTTTTCATGTTGAGATGCTCTTCAAGTTGCATTGAGCTGTTTCGTAGCCCCCCTTTTAAACTGCCACATAAGATCTTTACATAGGGTATATACTGTACACTTGTACACACACTGACTTTAAAGCATTTTGGAGAAGGATTTAAAGAGATAAGTCTTTTTTTCACACGTTTCTAGATGTGATTACAGACATGCGAAATCCAAGAAATCAGGAACACAAAAAGCGATGACAGAGGATTTCTGCTGCATTTCACGGTGTTCAAAATAGCATAAGTCACACGGTCATTATCTTTCCCGCTGGTCCTCCAGATCGTCCCTGTCGCCAAAGAAAGACCACTTGGTTTTTTTAAAAACTTTGAAGGCAAAAAAAAATCCTTTCTAAAACATGGAATTATCCTCCATCCAACATGATTAAGTTTGAAGAATGACACGGGTAGACTTTCTTAGTTTACTTTCTTTTTCTTCAGTTAGTTTAAACCAGGTCTTAAGGAATATATATATTTTATGTTCAAGACCCCATTGAGGATCATGCACAGCATCTTTTAGTTCTCAGATGTTTTATTCTTTGGTTACATTGAACAACCAATACTTCATCACACAGAAAGTAGATGCAAGATGCATTCATGAGCAGCACTTCATTGATGTTTTTTTCTCTCTCTTTTGTGAGGGATGTTCATTGTCCTGTTTGAGTGCTGTAGATGAATAAACTGACTTTTTTCCCCACTGCCAAAGTCATTGTAGATCAGAGCATCACAGGAATCAGGCTCTTGAGGAATAAATAAAGCCTTGGGGTTCTCTCCTTTCCATCTTCTTTCAACATGTATTGAAAGCAAAGTATTATGTCTAACACATACTGTGTTATTAAGCACTTTTACCTTCCAGAGCAATATGTCACCTGAGCAGAGCACAAAGGTCTGTTTGTGCTCTCTGGCATCATGTGTTCGGCCGTGGAAACTGGACGCCTACAAGTGATTTCTTTGGGGCTAAGGATGAAATGCATTGCATATTACACCGTCCATCTTTAAGTTAAGCTTTTGCTTAAAATGACTGCTGGACATCCGTTTGACATATACTGTATATAAGAAGTGAACGTAGTCACGGTGACGTCACCCATTTGTTTGTGGACTGTCGTTTTGAGGCCTTGAGTTTGGCATTTTGACCATCGCCATCTTGGCTTTTGTCTCTCGCATTTTTTTTTGCAACCAGAAGTGACACGAGAGGGCGGAGATAAGTACATCCGAATGCTGAAAAAAGATTGTTTTCAGGCGACCAAAAGGTTACAATTAACTGTTGTTAACACTGTGAAAGGGTTAAAGTTCAAAGACGAAAACACGCAAAACTCCCAGACTGGACAACACAGTGGTGGCAACTTTGAATCACAAGGTAGCCCCGCCCTAAAGCATACTCTGCTTTATTGTCTATTTTACTAAATGGGACCATATTTACTAAATGAACATCATGCTGCATTGAAGAAGACTTGAAACTAGAGATTGAGACCATAAACTCATGTTTACAATGTTTACTGAGGTAATAAATCAAGTGACAAGTAGAGTCATTTTCCCATAGACTTCTATACAATATGACTTGCCTAATGAGATCGACGTCAGAAAGCTTTGCACGTTTTATTTGTTATGTTAAAAAAAACAGAAGAAAGTGTATCTGATATAATATGTTTTAAATCATATGTAAGGCTGTAATATTTATTTTGTCATCAGTGAATTTGCAAATAATTGCTTGATCGAATAAGTGTCAGAACAGCTCCTTTGTATTAATAAAAACCGTCTATATGACATTTGAAGAAAAGCTTTCAGCATTCAGCGTCTACTAGTCTACTAGTTTACTAGTTTACATTTTAAGCAGTTCACATGTTGATACTGAGTGTCCCTCTTTACATGAATCTAATTGATTCCTATTGTGGTGTCCAACTGACAGACAACAGTCATAATGAATTTATCTAAAGTTCAAGACAAAACCAGGTTAACTGGGGTTTGGCTGCAGATTGTACAGCTAAAAATATCTTTCCTTAGACACTTCATCATGATAAAAGAAAAAAAGAAAAAACATTTGCATGCATTATCTTGATAAATTATATTAATATTTTAATCTAATTTTATCTCTGGCAGGAGGGGCAATTATTTTGTGCTGATGGAGTGTCACAGCTAAATGAATATCCAGTTGTCACAGCCCACCGCTGAGGACAGGGGGCACCGCCGTGTGAATATAAAGCCTGATATATCCGCAATTAACTTCTACCCTCCATTCCCCTCCGATGCGTAAATAACATTCATGTTCCACAGTTTCTATCAGTTGAGCTTGTTCTGCGGGGTTAGGCGCATTATCAACTCATTACACTGGCACACACACGGGCTCTTTTATTCTCATTAATCTGCCAGTCTCCCCCAACGCTCACTATCTTCACCTAATGAGTATTTATGACCCTGGACTATCCGCTGGGAGCCGCACATACAATACATTTCATATTTCTGTTCATAAAAGAACAGAATTAAAAGTGTTTGAGTGGAAAAACAGTACATTCACAGTCAGAGTGACAGATTAATAGACTTTAAATCTTTAACGGTATATTCCAAATGCAAAACATCGATGGGTATTTCTCATCGCATTGTAACTCACCAGAAGATGGGTACTCACAATGAGGATGTATCAGCCTATCACAATTCACTTGTAGCTTTTCCCCCACCTTGCCATCCTTCACCTTATTTATTAGTCTGCAAATTACACCGCACCTCATGAACAAGGCAGCAAGCAGAGAATTGGTGTAATTTTCTCCGCAGCATTTCACATCAAAAACTGTTCTTATACACTCTCACAGCTGTTCCACTTCCCAACCAAACTCAAACATCGCATTAGAAGAGATTAACAACACTTCCTCTTTTATTGTCATATTTTCTCCCTTTTTTTTTTTTTGGTCCATGAAAACACAACTGACCTTCAGACCGCTTACACATTTGCATGTAGAGTATGCAGAGCAAGGAGAAGTGCAGATTACAGTCCTGGATGGCCTCCAGTTTTTTCCTTTTTAAAAAACAGGGAGAGGAAAGGGGAAGGAGGAGTGAGCCAGATAGACTCTGTGTGGGTGTGCATGTGTTTGCTCATGTGCTGCTCAAGGACTCCTGAAGCCGATCGCCCATGTAGTTCGTTCAGACAGAACACCTGGCCTTTCCCGCCTGATGAAACCAACGCATGAGCTGCAGATGTTCTGCTTTACCCTCTCAACATTTTTTGAGGTCAAATAATACAAGAACATGAAGTCCATCTTGCGCGGCATTGTCCAAAGAGAGCCAGCTTAAAATGTTACCTGTGTCAACAAATAACCAATCAAACAACACAATACTGTAGGCTGTCCGTCATCGTCGTCTGAAACGATACAAAGTAGCGCTTTCTGTTTCTGTTGCTCTCATCAGCATCAATTGCCTTCAAACAGAGCCGGCCCCGACCAATGTGGTGCCCAAGGCAAGATGTTAGCATGTGGCCCTTGCAGCGCAGCCAATTCCACCACCACTGGAACTGCATAGTTTTATGTCTTTGAGATTGTTTTTTTATTTCACAAACAAACCTAAAAAAACTAAACGGAAATGAAAGCAGTTTTGAAGGTGCTAAATTAGAAGTTTAGAGAATATTTGTTGCCTCCACACAGCTCTCAACATGGCGACGAACAGTGCTAACAGCGCTACGGCTGAATGTCATACAAAGAACCTTTAAAGACGAGTGATAACAAATAATAGATACAATATAAATAAGGCTTTCCCTCATGTATACTGCTGGGAGTAACTGACGTTAACGCTATTTCTTAAATCAGCAAATGCTTCTATCGTCAACAGTAAGCTCATAGCACTCTGCTTTAGCTGTACTATGCAACAGATAAATGATTCATTTCATCACATTATCTCTTACTATTTCATGTTTTTCCCTCCTTAATTTAGTGTGGGCTATTTTTTGAAATACTTCAAATTAATAATATTAAAATGGTATAAGTGAAAAAACAGTAAAAGTACTTTGTTCTGCCCCCCTTTAGGGCACAGCTATGGATGGACGGCGCCCCTAGCATACCAATGATGACTGTGGGCAGGAAAGAGGATGCAAACAGTAGACGCTCCTGTTGTAAACATTGGTCATTTTAGGCATTTGAACAAATGAACAATGCTGTTTCTCTCGTGATAACGGTCATGTAAAAACCGCCTGCCAAATTCACCGTGGTGCGGTTTTGTCTGGTGACAGTAATATGAATCAACTAGAGGGAACAAGCGGCCCAAATGACGCTGCGTATTACAAGAACAATGGGACACAGATGGTGTGAGGCAGGTGGCTTTTTTTTTATATAGTGCTACGTACAACAGCTGCAGGTATATGATATACTAACCGGTATATCAAGATTTGTACATTCTGTTACGTGTGCATTGTGTAAGGGGATGAGTAGAGAGTGAGAAACACATTATATCATTTATGAAGGTGCCTCTGCACCAAACCCATTTCTGGCCAACAGCACTTGCTTTTATCAATGTCTTGTATGGAAAATGAAAAAGACTTCAATGTTCTAATAGATCTCTAAATGCAATTTTCCTTTTAAGATGTCATTCTATATTTTCGGCTTATATTTTACCTTTTGCGTTTTCAAAACACCATTCATGATGTGTGTATCATTAAATTCTGGAAAATGTCTGCTCTATTTTTATTCATCTCGTTAATATTTTATTTTGACTAGTGTGACGACCCCTCCCTCCCACTAGGGGTCTGTGTCCTGGTTGCTGTCTTCTCTGTGTTTCGGGATGTTGATCAGCAGCTAATGAGCCACACCTGAGCCTGATGTGGGGATGGCTGTATAAATCCACATCTGAACAAGGGCCTCCTCTCTCCTCTCTGACTCTTCTTGGCTGACACAGCTGCTGCTTTGTTTTGATTGTTTGTTCAGTTCAGTTCAGTTATTGGTTCTTTAAATAAATGTGTATTTATTACTTTTAACTCGTCTTGTCTCCCTTCATGTTACGGCCTTTTGAGCCGGGTCGTGACTAGATTAACACTCATACTCCCATTTTTTGGTTTAAACTATTCGCCGCTTATCAGTGTGCCGCGATGTTATTGGATGATGATGAAAGCTGCATTAAACAAATCTCAACCTCTTTCCCCTGGTTATTCTCTCTCAGCCTAATGAAATGTCTCTCACAGAAAAGTCATACAGCTGATGACAATAAAGGGGTCTTCACGCAGTAGCTTTTCCACAGCTCCCCTCTTAAGTCCTTGTACTTTGATTGACTGTGCGTAAGAGAAGCATTTGTGTCATTTTAGAAATTGAAACAGATAGTTTCCACTCTTTCTACTCCTGCACTGTTAAACCTGAAGGACATTTTGAGGGTAATAATGACTGTTCTCGGATCTGCCAAATGCCTGGAACACTGGCACGGGCGGCTGACCTCCACTGGAAAGAAGTTGCGTAATAATTGAAATTATTTAGCAGCTGAAGTGAGGGGCTTTAGAGCAATCCAGTTTTAGATTATGACAAAAATGAATCCAGATGAAATATGTGTGCTGTCCCTAATCCCCTTCAATCATAAACAGCTGTCCTGGGTTATGGATGCGACTGTTGCTTAACCTGATGAGAGAGCAGCCTTTGATCTGGATTTGGCTCTGCCCACACTAACCTGATCCCTTTTCCCCGCCATCTGTCGTACTTTTATTACTCCTGTTTTTTTTTTTACAGTATTTGGAAAGCTAAACACCTTCAAAAAGAAGTTTAAATTCCTTTATGAGCCTTAATTTGTTTTTGTTTTTAAGCTTTGCTTTAAGCACACTTTGTTAAGCATGCACACACACACACACACACACACACACACACACGTGTACAGGTTGTTACTCGCACTTTGCATATGGGTGAGTTCAACCACAGTCATCACCTTCCTGAAGCCAGTTACAGAATGGTATAACGTAGGCTAGTTCTTGCAGCCTGCAGGGAAGCAGTTTTGCCGTTTGAGCTAATTGTTTTGGTATGAGACGGTGTCACTGTTTACACGTGTGAAGGTCAAGGCTGGAATTCACCCAGAGGTGCCTCACATCGTGTGAATTTACATGCAGAGGAAATAAAGAATATTAGCATTATCCTGCTTTATTTATTCCCCTCTCAGGCAGCAAACAAATATCTCATCATGCATTCTGTTTTCCAGTTTCCACTATTTTACATTCAGCTGACATAATTCCACTTTTACAACTAAGAACTTCTCACTGGAACTATGCAATTTCCCCAAAGGACCACTTCTTGTGTTCCCATATTGTCTCTTGTGCCATTTTGACAGTGCTCATGAATAAAAGATGCATTATTCGGGTAAGGTTTTCCACTTCCACATTTGTTAACAGTAACCAGTGGATAGCAGCTGTAAAAAAAAAACAGCAACCAGAACAATCATTTATGTAAATATGTTACTTCATCATTTTTAAAGATTTTTACCTTCATTCAACAGCTGAAGAGAAAGGAACAGGAGGGCGGGGGGGACGACATGCAGGAGAGATGGCGGGTCAGATTCTAAACCCCAGCCACTGAAGTAAGGACTCGATCTTAGAACGTGCATGCCCTGTTTACCAGATCACCCAAATTCATCATTTGTAAATCCTTGAATAAAACATTGAAGTTATTTACATCAGTCACTTGGTTTCTTATCTAAGAAAGCTTGCATCTCAGTGGTATTATATGACAACTTTTCAAATAAAACTGGGTGTGGCAGGAGCCTGATGTAGAACTGTGACTAAGTTTTCCAGTTTAAATCCACTAACCTGCTGTAATTAATAATAATACATTGTATTTGTGTAGTGCTTAAACAAAGGTACTACTGTATCAGTTGCAAGTCGCTGTGAAAATCGGAGGGCATTTTATGAGCTACATTGAACAAAACTACAATTCATCCCTAAACAGCTTGATAGAAGTACTGAGCGCTCAGGTAAGTTCCTACAAGCGTGTTGTGGCCATCAGTGGAAGACTGTGATAGTCCAGCTGACGAGTGTGAAGAAACGGGGGACTGAAGAGGATATAAAACCAACTGCTTTTACATGGGTTAACTGTTTTGACATCCCAATGGAAATAACTTTTCTAGAACGTCTAGATCTATGATTACTGTCATCTTGCTCCACCCAAACGCACAGACCTGATTGATTAAATGTCTATAAGCCAATCACAATGTTCCACATCATGTTACTGCAGCATGGCCGACAGTGATTAAAGAGAAAGCGTGAGGGACATTTAAATCTATCTATCATATTGTTATCATGCATCATTTGGTTTTAAACTGTGTTCAAAGCACACATGAAATGTTATGTTACTTATAAATGTCAAAATATAATATGAAAGATGTATAGCTTTTATTATGAATTTTGTCAAAAAAACATGTCTGGGATCTGAATGTCACCAGAAGGGAAATTAATAGGAAAATACTGTTTTGATTTATTCTGACGAATCTGATTTAATTGTGTGTGTGTGCTTTATGTTTTAAAACATATG
Organism: Leptoclinus maculatus; assembly: GCA_032191485.1. Taxonomy (NCBI): domain Eukaryota; kingdom Metazoa; phylum Chordata; class Actinopteri; order Perciformes; family Stichaeidae; genus Leptoclinus; species Leptoclinus maculatus. The sequence goes on along the minus strand of JAVDOI010000001.1, from coordinate 42,575,762 downwards.
TTTGTTCATTAATATGTGTAAACCATTGATGAAAAATCAAGGAACTTTCAATCACCTTCTTTTTTAATGAGGTTATTTTTCTTTTTGCATTCAGGTTCTCTGTTCATTGACAGAAAAAATACCACATAATGAAATATTTTAATCTTTTTTTTTTATTGCTAATGATTTAGGAGTGACTATAAAGTAGAAATCCACTATTACAATATATTATTTTGTTTGTATTTGGAACACAATTGGGTTCTGACCAGGTTAATAGGATGGGCTGCAGCTCTGACATTGTCAGCGTTCCAGTCAACAATGTCAACAAGAGGATACCAAATGAGTGATTAAAAAAAATAACATACTTACTTTGTAAAGGTTTTCTAATATGAATATATATAAATAACATTTCAATACCATGGAATTGAATCACCCAAAGTAGTCATCTGAACCTAAACTAGACAATTTTAGCAAAGACAGTAGGGCTGTTTTATTCCATCACTTTATCCAAGAGGAATCCTTTTGGACTGATAAAACAGCTGCATGTTTATTGTGTTTAATCAACTCTTATAATTATCATGATGATTCCCTTAATACCTTTTAATATTTTTGAACACACTTCATGAGAGATTATCAAGAGAATAATCAGGTACACGTACAGTATGTGATGTGTAGAGAAAGAAGAATCAGACTCGGCTTTTTTCCACTGCAAGTAGACATGCTCATGAATACACTGAGTTTGCCCTGTTGTCCCACCCAGATTTCATACAGGCGTGCTAAAATACACCGAGGACATTAGTCAACATGGTCTAATACTGATGTGGAGCCTAATGGCTGCAACAGAGATAATATGTTAAAGACTTGAGTATATTAAACTCCTTCAACAGGCTGTACCACAGCACAGTGACACGATCGGGAACGATCAGTCCAATTTGGCAACATAAGTCTTTGGCACCTCTCAGGTGTAAAACCTGCCTCCCAATGCAATACATTTTCTAACACATAACATTCTGTATATTCTGCAGCTTATAGATAAATCGGTTGTATTTAGTAGAAAATGTTTTAATCATTGAACAGTATGAGTGGAGCTGCCGAGTGCAGATCCAGCTGAGAAGCACAAATCCAGCGTGCACCTCTATGCGGATCTCACACATTTTTCGCTCATTATCTTGGTCCAATAAAACTTGTGGGCACAAGTTCACCAAGTTCATCCACTGAGCCATATCCGCCAGCCTTTTGGTCTGCTGGCCAGAGAGAAGACTGCTCATACAGTATTACTCTTTTTCAGATGGATTCGTATGGCAAGTGTTTGGTCAGCCACGAGAAAGTGATTGGCTCATATTACACACATATTCTTGACTTGCATAACGCAGCTTTATAGTTCCATCTCTACAAAAAGAGAACAACTTGTCCTCTACTCTGTGCAGGGTAATTTACGCAGCTCTGAAGGTCTCCACTGCCTCCTATAGCAGTGTTTATCTTGTTCAGCTCTCTGGAGATCAGCCTCTGCTGAGTCTCCTGACTATAGTGGGCCTCTCACAGGCATATTAACAAGATGGAAACAAGCAAAGCCGACTATATTAGACCATTCATCTCTCGCTCTGGCATCTCGGCAGATGGAGAGGAATTGGCACATCATATTCGTGCCACCAGCACCGCACCCATGGGGATGCAAACGTAGTGGCTGTCAAAACTTTGAAGGATAGAAGTCTTACAGTAAAGCAAAGATGACAGTGCACTGTTGTTGCCAAATACAAGACTTTTTAAGTATTGATATTTACATTTCATTGAACTCTATGTGTGAGTGACTATTGGTATGCTGATGTTTTTGTCTGTGTGCATGTATTCCAGCTGCCAATTCCTAAGGTCACCTCATAAATAGTTATAAATGTGTCTAGACAAATGGTCTGTTGTGTGTTGGGGAAAAATCTGTCCCATAGGCTTATAAAAACATGTAAACCCACTCTTTCATGATATACAAGGAAATCAATCAGATGATTTCCTGAAGGGTTTCGTCGGACATGCAACCTGGTGTGCACATGAGTGAATAGTCTGTGCAAGCGCATGGAGATGAAAGAATACACTGACCTTGGAGCAGTGTACATGTCAATTCCACCTGCCAAAGCATGATTCATTTGGACTGTCACACGTGTGGCCACAAATACTGTTCTCCATCCTACAGGCACCATGCAACCATGTAGAAAGAGCAGCTTTAAAGGTGCAGTGTGGATGATTCAGATTCAGATTCAACTTTATTGTAAGTGCACAGAGTACAAGTACTAGTACAACGAAATGCAGTTTTAGCGTCTGATCAGAAGTGCAAAAAGAAGCAGTAAGGTGCAGTGCAATGTGCTAGATAAATAACATGAATAACAGATTTGGTGGCATCTAGCAATGAGGTTGCAGAATGCGACCCAAAACACTTCTCCTGTGTGCCATGCGTGTAGGAGAACTACGTTGGCTGACACAAAACATGTATGGCAATACATCTAGAGCCAGCGAATGGTCTGTCCGGTCAGGACTAATTTAGAAACACAGGGACTGAAAAGGACCCACTCCTTATGTAGATATATACGGCTCATTCTAAGGTAACAAAAACACAACTCTTATTTTCAGGGGATTTAAAAACTATAAAAAAATACTTATTAATATTATATTCCATGTCTGCCAATAGGTCGCCCTAAATGCTACACACTGGCCCTTTTGAGTTCCACAAATATTGTAAAAAAAAAATAAAAAATTCCTAACTCTAATTATTGCTTGGACCTTTTCTAAGCTAAAAACAAACAAAATTGACTCTTCAATAAATTATCTAATCTAAGTATTTCAATCAAAAAGCTGGCAGGGAGATGGTAGCTCTTCACTGCTATCAGTGAAACAGAGCACAACTTTGCCATATTTTCAGATCAAGACACAGTTCTATATGTTCCATAGAAATAGGATAGGAGTAGACCAGACATTCAAATCAACATAGCAAGACGGTCAGATTGGTGTCCATATTTGTGAACCATTCCCATTTGTTACCATTGCAGCAGGCTGACTTCACTGAGGTGTGGTTTTGCAGTAACGACTAAAACGAGCAGTGGATCATGGTGGAATTATTAAGCTAGCTTGCTAACTTATTCCCCCATGATTAAATTCTACACTGGTTACAGAAAATGAGCCAAACAGCGGGCTGGTGGCCAGTGAAAGTTCTTGATCTGACGGTCCCTCCACCTCACGCCCCGCCGCTCCACTGACTGAGTGGATTTTTTTAGTGTCTAACAACTGCAGCATGTCTTTAGTCCATGTTTCTATTTTAACATAGTTATCCCTCATTTTATTTTCATTGTGTGTGTTGACTTTGAGAGCCTCTGTGTTGCATGTCTTGTTAGTCCTTGACAATGTATAAGAGTTTTATTCTCACTTTTTTCATTGTTTGTGCACGCATTGTAAATCGTCAACATTGTTTAACCTTTTAAATTTAATTTTATCTTCTGTTTTTAGGTTTATTATGTAACATCTTCCTCTTGGGACTACAGATGGAAAATAGCCTTTTGGCTAACTCTGGCACATTTACAGAAATGTTTTATTATTGTGCACTGTCCCGTATCAAATAAACCAATAAATAAAGAAGGACAAGCTACCTATCTAACTTGCCAGCCATCAGTCTCCAGAGCTGCATCCGATCTCTTCCCAGTTGATCTGCGACAACACTTCACGGCCCCACTGCGCCTTGTCACCCTAACAACAATCAACATTGTCCTTTGTACTCGTCAAATGACAGTTCAAAGTCTTGTTCTATTTCTATGGTAGGTTCACACAAAACCAAAGTGGTCCGAGCACTTCCCCCTGTGGGAGCCCACATTAAAGCGAGACAGGGAAACCATACAGTTGAGACCAAAAACTAAGATGGTCTAAAAAGAGCGTTACATACACAAAAAGTAACAGCAGGAGGCATGACATATGCAACATAACACATTTACCACTAAGCTACACTCCCGTTACTGTAAGAAAAGTGTGATTATTCACACTGCACTGTTCTCATATGTATGAGTTTGTCATAACAACTCTGGTTTCCTTCCTTACTGGGGTAAAAGGGTGTTGTTAGCCTGGTGCTGATCTGCTTCAGGAGCTATTAATCAGTGTAACTCTACCTCGAACAGACCCCCCCGTAGGCTTTAGCTACAAATTTCCATTCTTCTGTTAACTCAACCCTTTGTGAGTTTGTTCAGATAGTGATCAGTGTTTCCATTCAGGTGGAGTTCTATGCGTTATATAGCACAATGTGCAATCAACAGTGCTCTTGTTCTTACTTTCTGGGGCCGATTCTTGTTCTAAAATCAGCGAACAATGAAACCGTATGCGCTGTATCAGAATAATTCATCTTAATAATTAGCATTGACGTACAACCCGCTATGCTTCATGTTGTAAAGCAACATTCATATCTTTCCTCACTTTGCTGATACACAGCTATGTTGATTATTATCAGGATATCTTTCAATGACAAATGCAATAAATACAGTTTTGGTCGGATGTTGGTGGAGGGTTCCAAGGTCATATCAACACACAGGGCCAGACATGCAGTGCAAGGGGACAGTTCATATCACTTATTCAAGACATCCTGAGACTAATTCTGAGTGGTCAGAACAGCAAAGGTGTTTGATGTGGCTGCTTGTGTGATTATTAGAGAACACTTTGTAACATCATGAAGCTGCAGACCAGAAAAAGAGGAGGTGATGAAGGAAGAAATGGCTTCAGATGATGAAGACATATTAGACCTGAGGTGATTAGCATATTCTCTGATCTTTTGACTGCTGTCATCATAATATATACGGCGTGTCCCGTTTCTCACCTTAGACCAAATTTCGTGTGACCTCAAATAGTCTATCCTCTGTTTACAGAGTTCACCTTTCAGGCTGAAAGAAATCTCATAATTTTGCATCGAGCGTAGTTTTCCCCCAAGCTATTTAGAATTTAAAGTATTTCAAGTTTTTTGTGTATCTGTTTCTTTTTCAGCAACTCTCCTCACTAACATTCACATTCTGGCTCGCCGTCACACCTGAGCTCTATGAGTACAGCTTTACACTGCCATACAGCTGCTTGGGGAAAAAGGGGCCTTCTGCCTTGCAATTTATATTTCCGATTGGCTGATGGTCACGCACTAACTAAAACTGAGAGTATGACTACATTCATGAATGAATAAATGAAACTTGCTCAAGGCACATTGGTTACACAAATGTCTAAGTCTTAAAAAGGAGCTTTGTTACGAACCATTTCCGCCCCCGCTCAAATCTAGAAGTTGCTGTACTATTAATAATATAATGATGTGAGTAACATGACAACAATCTGCTTCTAATGTCACGGTTTAGGCTTTGCCCCCTGTGTTCCTGTGTCTCTGTGTCTGTGTGTGTTCTATTTCATCCTTACTGACCGCCAGAGGCAGTGTTTAACACTGGATATCTTCTGTCTCGCGCATGCGCAGGTCGAATATTTATATCAACAAAGTCACCTGTGACCTCGGATGACCCCCGTCGTCTATAAGTTCCGGTGTCATTCCGAGATCAGTCCTTTTTCATCTTCTCGCTACGCAGGTTACCTACCATGGTAGTAGAAACTTAAACGGAAAAAAAAAAAAAATACTTTGTCTACGATCAGACATATTAGAGTTTGTCGCAGGTAGCCTTGTGACCACGGTCGGAGTTGCGGATCTTCGCCCTCCAAAGGCTGCGACAAGCTGTCCCTCTTAGGAGGGAACGGCGTGTTTCGCCGTGCGGATCGAGCCCCGGACTCAATCTGACAGGGGCCACCAAAATCGCGAAGACAGCAATCGGTGAGATCGACTAACATTGTTTGTCTAACCATTGTTCGTTTTTGTCACGGTTTACAGAGCGCTTCCGCTCTAGGTAATCAAGTGGCGTGCTAACGTGAGCGTAGAGTTACGCTGTCGGGCCGCCCTTCACAGTTAGCGGAGTGTTTCCGCTCAAGCTAACTTGGTGTGATGCTAGCTAGACTAGATCGACGTTGACATTGTGCTCGTTGACTCCTTACACGGCTATCAGTTAACAGAGCGTCCCCGCTCTGGCGAACTAGACTACGCTAATACTCGGATTGTGTCCATTGTATTTTTTGTAAACATTACAGCTATCACAGTTAGCAGAGTGCCCTCGCTCAGGCTAACTGGTGGGACACCAACATCTGCAGCAATTATCCTAGTGAAGAGAGTGTCCTCGCTCCCCTCTCACTGTAAGGACTGTTTTGGCCTGTTTTCACAGTGGCAGAGTGCTCTCGCTCACGCTAACTGGTGGGACACCAATATCTACAGCAAACTATCCTAGTGAAGAGAGTGTCCTCGCTCCCCTCTCACTGTAAGGACCGTTTTGACCTGTTTTCACAGTGGCAGAGTGCTCTCGCTCACGCTAACTGGTGGGACACCAATATCTGCAGCAACTATCCTAGTGAAGAGAGTGTTCTCGCTCCCCTCTCACTAACTGTTCCCTGCCTGTTCTCACAACGTTCAGCAGAGCGTCCCGCTCAGACTGACCTAGAGAATCGGCCATGTTTGACTTTCCTGGCTGTAGGACCTGTATGGCTCCTCTTCAGCCTGAGGATGGCCATGACCTCTGCCCCGCTTGCCTTGGCCTCGAGCATCTGAGGGAAGGCCTCTCGGAGAACCCATGCATGAACTGTGGCATCATGCCTCGAGCAGTAAGGGCTGCTAGGCTCACCGAGGCCGAACACCTGATGGGTGTGGTCGACCTCCCCCTGTCAGGGCAGGTGAATCCAGCCCAACCTACCAAGCGCAGGGCCGCAGAAGCCGCAGGGGCTCCCCCCAAGAGGGCTAAGTCCAGCGGGCTGTCTTCTAGAGTGGATCTGCTGACCACTGAGCTAGCTCAAATGAAGTCGCTTCTCCTGACCCTCCACCCTAGTGCAGGGGGTGTTGAAGCACCAGATCCACCCGTGGCTGAGCTTGGCTCAGAAGAGGACGTTCTTTCACTGGCAGCGTCAGCCAATCTCTTTACTGAGTACAGTGAAGGGCGGACCTCCCAGGCTTCTGGGACTGGCTCCCGTCCCTCAGCTCAGGGCTCTTCGGAAGGGGCAGTCGATAGCTCCATGGGATTTGTCATGCGCATGGCGCTGGCACGCCTGCAGTTAGACACACAGCAGCCGGAACCCCCTCCTGCGAGTGCCTTCTTCAGGCGCGTTTCCGCCCCCACCACCTTTGCTGTTCCTCCCTCCGACGAATATCTGAGGGAGCTGCATGCATGCTGGAGAGACACCGGGACTCTGTCCCGTCTTACATCGGACGGACGAACCCTGGCGACCATGCAGGACGCGGCAAAGTTTGGCCTCGCCCGTATGCCGCCCGTTGAGCCAACTATTGCGTCCCTCATAGTTTCCCCTGAGGAGACCCTGAGGCCCAATGCCAGGTGCCCTCGACCCCAATGTCGGGTCACGGATGACATGTTATCCAGGGCTTATGACACAGCAGCGCGCATGGGTCGTATTGGCAACTCCCTCTCCCACCTCATGCTTGCCCTCTCAGCCTCTCTGCAGCAGGCTACTTCCGACGCTTCCACCACCAGCCTCAGTGATGCCTCACTGCAGGCTTTTGCGCTAATGTCTAGAGAACTTGGACGGCTGATGTCCACCCTGGTCCAGACTCGCCGCCAGGTTTGGCTGGCGCAGTCACCCCTATCTGAGGCATGTAGGAGGACCCTCCGTACTATTCCAGTTGAACCTGGTGAGCTGTTCGGGTCAGCTGCTGTACAGGCGCTTCAGCGGACTGTTGAAGCTAGCCAGACCAGGCAGCAGTTCTCTGGTCTTCGCAGGGACATGCCTGCACCCCGCAGACCTAGGGCTCCCACTTCGCCCCCCAGAGGCCGTTTTCAGCCCCCAGCTCGCCCCAGTAGCCGCCCCAGGCCTCAGCGTCCCGCTGAGAGGCCGGCCCGCTACCCATACAACCGTACTTACGTCCCCCCCAGACAACCTCCGGACTTGGGGACTACCAGTCGCCCCCCCAGAGCCTCAAGAGGCAGGGGGCTCAGGAGATGATGTCTCCTGGCCGGCCGTCGGTTCTTTCTCCCAGCAGCACATCAGCTACTGGGCAGCTCATACTTTGGACCCCTGGGTGGTGTCCACCCTAACCCAGGGGTACAAGCTTCAATTCCGACGCCGGCCCCCAACCTCCAGCCGGGTCAAAATGACCAGCATCACCGATCCGGCAAAATCCCTAGCCCTGAACCAAGAGTTAGCCGTGCTCCTGGCCAAGGGTGCAATCGAGAGGGTGGACCCCCTGTCACAACCCGGGGGGTTCTATTCACCATACTTCCTTGTAAAAAAGAAATGCGGCGGACTGCGCCCAATCCTAGACCTGAGGGGACTCAACAAGTTCCTGAAGGTGTTACCGTTTCACATGCTGAGCACAGCAGACGTCCTTCGGGCTGTTACCAGGGGAGAGTGGTTCACGTCTGTCGACCTGAAGGATGCGTATTTCCATGTTCCCATTGTGCCTCACCACAGGCAGTTTCTTCGCTTCGCCTTTCGAGGCAGTCACTTCCAGTTCAGGGTGCTCCCATTCGGACTCTCCCTCTCCCCACGGGTGTTCACGAGGTGTGTTGCTGCCGCCCTTTCTCCCCTGCAATCACAGGGCATGAAAATACTGCCGTACTTGGACGATTGGCTGATCTGTGCGCCATCCCGGCTTCAGGCGGCACAGGACACTGCTCACCTTCTTTCTCACGTGGCCCGTTTGGGCCTCAGGGTGAACAGGGAGAAGAGCTCCCTGAGCCCTTCTCAGAGCATAACCTTCATTGGTCTGGCTCTGGACACAGTCACTATGAGTGCCTGTCCGTCACCCCAGCGTGTGGACAACATCCTCCACAGCCTCTCTCCCTTCCGAGGGGGCAGGCGGTTGCCCTACATTCTCTTTCTCCGCCTATTGGGCAAACTGACAGCTGCCTCAGCTGTCGTTCCCTTAGGGTTGCTGTCACTGCGCCCCCTGCAGAGATGGCTGAACAGCCTCCACTTGGATGCCAAGCGGCACAGACGCAGGGCAATAGCAGTAGCAGAACAGTGCCTACTCGCTCTATCCCCATGGAGGGAGAGAGCATACCTGGCAAACGGTGTCCCCATGGGTTCGGTCCCATTCCGCCGGGAGGTGGTCACGACAGATGCCTGCCTCTCAGGATGGGGTGCAGTGTGGCAGAACAGGACTGCTCAGGGGCAGTGGTCTGCTCAAGACCACACAAAGCATATCAATGTTCTGGAGCTACGGGCCGTGCACCTAGCGCTCAAACATTTTCTGCCATACTTGAGGGGAAAGCATGTGCTTGTCCGGTCAGACAACACCCCTGCGGTTTTTCACATAAACCATCAAGGGGGCACCAGATCTGCAGAGTTGCTACGGGTATCCCATGCCCTTCTGACTTGGGCTGCCCCTCGCTTTACCAGCCTTCGGGCAATGTACTTACCAGGAGAACGGAACCAGGTCGCAGATTTCCTGTCCCGTCACAAGCCTCCACCGGGGGAGTGGCGGCTTCATCCAGAGGTAGTACAGAACATTTGGGGTCTCTTCGGCAGGGCAGAGGTGGATCTCTTTGCCTCGGAGATGTCGACCCACTGTCCCCACTGGTTCTCCCTGACGGAGAGGACCAGTCCTCTGGGTCAGGATGCCCTGGCTCACACGTGGCCAGCAGGGCTTCTTTATGCCTTTCCACCGTTCCCCCTGATCTTGCAAACGCTTCTCAGAGTTCAACAACAGGGCCACAGACTTTTGCTAGTGGCCCCCTTATGGCCAGCCAGGATTTGGTTCTCCCTACTGCACAGACTCTGCTGCAGGACACCCTGGCGCCTCCCCGACAGGAGGGACCTCCTGTCGCAACTGGGAGGTCAGATTTGGCATCCCGATCCCAGTCGCCTCCAACTATGGGTCTGGCCCCTGGAGGGCCCGACCAGCTGCTGACTGGCTGCACAGAAACGGTCAGAAAAACGATCCTTAATGCCAGGGCACCATCTACCCGTCTGCAGTACGACAACAGGTGGAGGCTGTTTTCTGACTGGTGTGCGGCTCAGAACAAGGACCCGGTACAGTGCCCCGTGCCTGTTGTACTTGAGTTTCTGCAGTCCCTCCTAGATAAGGGCCGGTCTCCCTCTACCTTGAGGGTATACGTGGCTGCTCTTTCATGGCACCATGCTAAAATTGACAATAACACAGTAGGGAGCCACAAACTGGTGTCCCTCTTCCTAAGAGGGGCTCTGCGATTACGTCCCCCGAACGTCCCGAAGGCCCCTACATGGGACCTACATTTGGTGTTGGACACCCTATGCCTGCCTCCTTTTGAACCCCTGGCACAGGCAGAGCCGAGATGGCTGGCAACCAAAACGTCTTTTCTCCTTGCCATCACGTCAGCTAAACGTGTAGGCGAGCTGCATGCCCTGTCGGTGAGTGAATCATGTCTGAGGTGGAACTCAGATGGCTCGGGTGTTACTCTGTGGCCTAATGCAGCGTTTCTCCCAAAAGTGCTGACACGCTCCCATACCAACCAGCCCATCCAGCTCGCACAGTTTGACCCCCCATCGGGAGAGGAGAGGTCAAGGCTACTGTGCCCAGTGCGGGCCCTCAGAGCTTATGTGACAGCCACCGCTTGCATACGGCGGTCGGAGCAGCTCTTTATCAGTCATGGTGGGCCTAAGAAGGGCTGTGCCCTTTCAAAACAGCGCCTGTCCCACTGGATAGTGGAGGCTATTGCCTATTCATACAAAGCGAGCGACCGTGCTCTACCATCCGGAGTGAGGTGCCACTCTACCAGGAGTGTCTCCACGTCATGGGCAGCCCTGAGAGGTGTGCCTGTGGAGGATATATGTGCTGGGGCCTCATGGGCATCACCGAGCACATTCACCAGACACTACAGAGTGAACGTTGCCACCCCTCACCCACTGGGGAGGGTTCTTTGGCCAACTTCCTCTGCCTGAGCTACACGAGGTACGTACTTGTAATTTCTCGTGACTCTTTTGGTATAAGTCATCCAGTGTTAAACACTGCCTCTGGCGGTCAGTAAGGATGAAATAGAACGAAAGTTACGAATGTAACTACGGTTCTATGAATCCTGGATGACCGCCAGAGTTCTTGGTCACTCGGAATCCCGTGAACTTGCGAGAAGATTCCGTAGGACTGATCTCGGAATGACACCGGAACTTATAGACGACGGGGGTCATCCGAGGTCACAGGTGACTTTGTTGATATAAATATTCGACCTGCGCATGCGCGAGACAGAAGATATCCAGTGTTAAACACTGCCTCTGGCGGTCATCCAGGATTCATAGAACCGTAGTTACATTCGTAACTTTCGTTTGTGTGTGTGTGCGTGTGTGTGTGTGTGTGTGTTTCCCCTGATTGCACTCATCCTACTCACCTGCCCAGTCCACCCAGCTGCCTTCAATCTCCTCATCACCCCACACATATATATACTCCCCCGCTTTCCCTGTTCGGGTTGTGAGATCGTCTTTGTTTGTCCACTATCTGCGCCGTGCTCCAGCATTTGGTCCTCGTGTTTGTGCCTTTTTTTGTTACTTTGCCTTTTTTTGTTACTTTGCCTTTTTTTGTTACTTTGCCTTTTTTTGTTACTTTGCCTTTTTTGTTACTTTGCCTTTTCTGTTACTTTGCCTTTTTGTTGGTTTTTGCTCGCTCCCGGTTGGAGTTGTTTTAAGTTCCTGTTTTTTTCTGCTTGGTGCTCATTAAATAACCCGGCATTCTACTGAACCTCGTCTCCCGTGTCTGTCTGCGCTTGAGTCTCTGATCTGCCCCTCGGACGTGACATCTAAAGGATATCATTATATTTGAATAATGTTTTTATGCCACCACGTCGGCCACAGCCGTGGCCTGAGGCATCATGCTTTTGGGTTGTCTGTGTGGTCCATTCTCAGGAACGCCTTTAGTGAATTTCTTCTAATTTGGCGTTCACTTGGACTTAAGATAAAGTAATTTGATTTTGGGGGTCAAAGGTCACTGTGACCTCACGTCCGACTCATTCTTGTGCGAGAGGTATCTCAGGAACGCTTTGAGTGAATTTCTTTAGACTCGGTACAAGCGTCCACCTGGACTAAAGGTTGAACTGATTAAAATATCTGGTTCAAAAGTCACTGTTGCCTCACAAAACACCTTTTTGGCCATTACTCAAGAACTCTTACGCTAATTATGACAATCTCACACAAATATCTAATAAAATGATGAAGTGATGACATTTTGGACAGACATGGATGTAAACTGAAGCTATGTCTGGTCGGCGAAGGCATAAAACCGCAAGGCTGTAATTCTAGTTGCTTTTATGGTGTTTTGATGCGTTTTGGCAGAAGTTCATACTTTTCCTCACTTCTGTCAGACACACGTGGGTCTCACTCACCAGCAGGTATTACAGTAAGAACCCACTCAGCAGAATCCATCTGCCTGCAGGCAGCTTTTTACGTTTTAATCAAACCCTTTTCTGGTCATTTGAAGAGAGTAAATAATCTGCATCAATGGTGCTTCTCGCCACACTCCGCTATCTGACTAATTGACCGAAGCAGTTTTGTAGGAGGGGGATTGGAATAGTTTCTGGATGAATCTTAAAGCCATCTGATCTATCTTCTGAGTGTGACAGTCTCATCTCCCATTGGCTTGCATATAAAAGGTCTGTAGCTTATTTATCATGATTGTTATTTTGAATTCCGGTGGTGAGAAGACTTTGGAATGGATCTAAAGTCTCACAATGTTCGCAGAACCTTCTCAAATCCATCCCGCCTGATAATACACACCGATGTTTTCCTATTTTCATCCATATGCTGATGGTCATATTTAGACATTTGAAGCATGTGTACCCCCAGCTATACCCTACTTTCTTGCTGGCCTGCATCGTATATTCATTTTGGCCCTTTTTTGTCCTGACAGTCCTAGTGTCTTTGATGACGCTCCTCCCTCCATTGCCAATGTCCAATGCCCACAGGGAGGAGAGTAGAGAGTTCAAAGCCGAGCAGTACAACTGTATCAGCACAACTTGCAGCTGGCACTAGAGATAAAATGTAGGATGCAGGGGAATTGGCACTCAGTCTACAGTGACAGTGGTGGCTTGACGCCTGGTGTCCCAGAGTCCTCCTTTGTACTAGCAGAAACACTTTCTCTCTGCCAGGGAGCCATTAGCGGGTAACAACCAAGTTATGGGTGTGTAACGTTAGGATATTTTTTTTTTCGAAGTGTCAGGAAGGAGCGTGAATTAAGCCATTGGTTTGTCTGTGAATTCATTTTACTTTTCTGAAAGTTTATTGTATTTTACAAGAAAAAACAAGGATGACTATAATTGGATTGTACTTTGGCCTTTTCAAAAGTGGCCAATATATGCACATGAATATAATGAGTACTCGGTAAAACTGCCTCTAGTTCAAATCAGGCAAAATGTGCAGAGAGCAATGGCCTCATTTAACTGAGACCACACTGGCAGAAAGGGTGATGGAAGGTTAAGAGTCTTATTAATAATATCCTGAAATCTAAATAAGTATTCAGTGTTCATTTTTGTATTAAATATTAAGTCCAAACAACGAGCGCACACTTCCAATGAGTTTAGACAGGGACAAATTACATTTGTAAATACTTTACCATCTTATTATTATTGAGTTCTTTGCTATCTTCCAGTCCAGAAGTTTCAACAGTTTATGGTACATTTTATATCTACCTTCATTAAGGTTAAAATAAACATTAAAAATACCTTCTACCTGGATTCCTAAATTAAAGTGTTTATGAAGCTAATATAAACATACATCTACCTGCATCATGTATCCGCAGTCCCTCATAATAATTCATTATTTCTAAAAATCTCTCCCTGCATTGTGACAAAAGAGAGTTGCATCTCCCCCTACTGTTTTTACTGTAAAAGCACCATAACTGAATCAAATCAAAGGAGGCAGTATACTGTACACTGTTTTTATTTTGATGTGTGCCTCTGAAGGTCTCACATGGTTTTCAGAATATTAAGGTTTTATTATGGACAGGATCTCATAACTGAGTTTCTCATGCCATAGTGGCTGGAATGGAAATGATTTGTATGCATATGTAACTGAAAGTATCTACTTAAAGTTCAAGGGGCATGTTATAGCCAGAAGTTATTCAGAACAGTCGCTGCTGTTTGGAAAAAACAAATATAGTTTTGTTGTCTCATTTTAAATAGCTGAATTAAAGGCTTCCCTATGTGTTTAGTGGGTTTCCTAACCCTTGGGTACTTGATAGACTGAACATTACTCATTTCTGAGTCCACTAGTTTGATAACGAGCGCCAGAAAAAAATGTATGAATAAATAATTAGTTGATAACATCTGGCGCATGTGAGTGTAAACAGATTTCCCCTGTAGATTATAGAACATCTAGTGTTATTAGTGTGGGCTCATTTATATTCATGAACATGGATAATTTCACTTCCTCAGCACATGACCAAAAAAAAAAGAACCGAAAGCAGATCTCCTGAGTGACTCTACAAAGTCTTGTGTCTTGCGCTATTCCCCGTTTGAGATATAAACAAATAACTATTGTAGGCTATAGATAAAATATAAGGAATAGACAGGGAGCTGAAACCTGGATGATATATGCATAGCTGTATATAATAGCCCTTCAAAAAATAAACATTTCAAATGTTGTTTTACCTTCATCTAATTAACATCTCATTGCAACAGTGTTTACATGTTGAGGCCTTTTAGCCCCCAGCGGACTTAACTTCATACCTCACCAATGCGCTGCAACTGCAGCTATAATTAGAACAACTAATAGGGTAACTCTCTAAGAAACTGAAAAATGTGGCAAAAACATTTTGCATGTGGCCTCTGAGTTATTATCTGCACTTGTTTGTGTACTTGCTGCTCCCTATTGTATTGCAGGATATTGTGTTATTGCATATTGTAATTTGGCAACTGCAGTGCTTGCAATGGTGTGACATTTAGGGGGTGAAGAATTTCCGCCATTATTTTCATTAGCAGCACTTATTTCTGCATCGTTTGGACTGCCTCTTCTTTTTAGCTTTTCATTTGACGGTTTTTTATTTAGTCGATGGTGTTTTCTCGTGCTGATGGCAGCACGTTGTAAACGACAGTCGTAGTTGGAAAAAGAACACGATATGAGCCTCTCAACGTAACCTACCTGTTAAAGCTCTTTTTCTCCGAGAGACGTGAACGCAGCACAATGCTACGTCAGCTGATACGCGAGGCAGAGCCGTACAAAGCTCACGTGACTCCTGTCAGCACGTGACAGTCTGGAGACCAGCACTTCAATATGGCTGCAGCACCACAGTAAGTTGAGTTTTCTGATTTATGGCAGCTTTTTAGCTGACCAGAACATGTATTTATTTGAGTTCCTATCATTAAGAGAGTCTTGGTAGCTTCTACTTTCAGTTCACCGTAACATGAAGATGTTACTGCGCTAAGCTCGTGAGCCCGTCTGGTAATACAGCTGCCAGGCAGAGGTGTGCCGTTACTACACTGTCTCTGTTAGCCTGTAACAAACATCTTGTTGAGTTCTGTTTCGTAATGATGTAGCGTTAGTGGACTTTCTGCACTATGGACATTTGAGGAGATATGTTACATCCTTAACAGTCTCTGTGAAAACAAGACATTTTCTCAACAGGCCAAATTGCATGCACTTTTATATCTTAAAGAATATGACACTCTTTAAGTGTCTTAAACTAAAAATACTGGAGCTGGCACACTTTCAGCTGCGTTCAGTAAAACGTTTAAACTGCTCATAGATTTAGCTTTCTTCCAAATTCTGAATGTTTAGAACTGAACTAAGCATGCTTATAGCTGCTTTGAAACCCCCAGTTATCTCCTACAGTAAATGCACTTATCTTCCGACCTTGTTGTTCTGGGACCCCTCACTTTATTCAGAGGCCTTAGAGGTGAAAGTATCCAATATTTCCCCGATCCTTTGGGAGATTCATTGTGGTTACTGTATTTCTGTGCATCTGTATGTGATACAGCTGTTTTGTGTTTTTATAAAGTGCAGTATCCAATTAGGAAAATAATGAAATAATCCTACATAACACAAAATTGGAATTGCATACCAGTATTATAGGTGTATGGTAATGTAGCAGTTTACATGCATGTATACAGTGTCTGCCCAACCTGTGGTGAATGTGTATTGAAAGCTATGATTTGCAAGATCATGGAAAGCCAGCAGTATAATTGTGTTTTGGGAACACAAGATAACTGCTGATGTTTCAATCATAAAATAATTAACAAGCTTCATTTTCCTCGTAATCACGACGCAACCCACGCAGGCTTGGTGTGATCATGTGATAAAGCCGCACCAGCTATCTGCTGTGGTGATCGGAAAGTTGTCTGCAATCACACGGTGATCTCTGCCAGAGGTTGGAACAAACATCAGACGCACCTCATGATATTATGTAACACAATACAACGCCAGAAACGTACTTTTATTGAGGATCTAACTGACACAATCCTAAAAAAAACAAGTACATAATCAATTTGAAAAGGTGTATATGTATTTTATTTTTTTATCCCTGAGCTATTGCCCTGCAGGGTGTTTGGATTGCAGTGTAGTACACGATTGTGTGTACTTCCTTCAATAAAAACACAATTTACCACCTCACTGGGGACGATCTATCCTCACAGAGTCACGGGTACACCTGTAAACTCAGCCAGCCAGCAGCGAATGATCCAGAAATCCTTGAACCATAAAGTACTATGAGGTTATGGATTAACCTTTGGTATAGTCCAGGCTGAATCAGATATGTCATGTTTGTTATCTTATCACATACCTGCAAACTTGTCGCTTTTCGGCGAAATTCGCCGTTTTGAATCAAAAATATGTCATCCACGTGAATCGTGTAGATCCGTAGAGTTTTTGTTTTGGGGGGGGGGGGGGGGGGGTCAACTGGCCAGCCAGCGTTTCTCCGATTGGAGTGAGACGAGGCGAAAAGGTGACGTGGTGATCTTCGCAATAAAACATCTTTGATGTGACGTGTCGAGTCTTGTCCAATCAGCGTTCAGATGTCTACACCGTCTTCATTTCCCTCCGTTACAGTTTATGTTCCGTTATGTTCCGTTACCGTTCAGACTTGCTGGGTTAAGTTAACGTCCACTACATGCGGAACTCTCGACTTTTAACGTTCGTCATCGCGAATTAGGAGGAAAAAACGTAACGTGATGAAACATGAAGGCCCCCCCCCCCCCGTGTTCCGGTTCAGTTCACGCGGCCACTCGTTAACATTAAACCAGAACACCGGCGGATCTGGTTGCTGTTTTTAACTCAAAGTAGAATGAAAGGCCCAGATACTGATGAGATGAGGTCAAAGAGCTTCAGGGCTGAGCTGTGAGTGGAGCTGGGTCTGGATAAAGGTGTAGGTCTAAACAGATGTGAGTACAGCTTCCTGCTGTCACAGTGTTTTAAATACATTGATGAGGCAGGTCTGCTGAATGCAGCCTCTGCTCCAAGGAGATAAAGTACAGCAACAAGGGCTCATCACACTACCAGACACTGTTCACTGTGATGACCACAGCCAGAGTAGATTATCATTTTAATTTAAATAATAGAACTGGATTGAATGCATATTAATTGCAAATAGAAGATAGGCCACTATTCTAACAGCTGTACAGTAACAGTAGAAGTTAATATGAAGACATACAGTAACAGTAGAAGTTAATATGAAGACATACAGTAACAGGGTTCAATGAAAACTAATCACTTTATTTGCAGGCGATGGTTCTCGCTACTCTGCTATCTTTGTTTTTATTTGACTAAAACTTTTGAAAATGAGACCTCGTTCTAAATGGATTTTGTCTAATAAAGGTTGTTAATAATAATATTGATTTAAAAAAAGAAAAGAAGAAGCTAACTAGCTCTTCAACTCGAGCTGAAATAGTGATAAATAACTGAAAAATAAATTATTATTTTGCTTAAAGTAAATATGGTCTTATCACTTAATGTTATTCTCAGAGTACACCAGAATGCTACATTTAAAAGATCATATTTGAAATGAAAATTCATGACACCAGCACCCCCCCCCCCCCCCCCCCCCGATATGGTTTTGGACTTGTCACCTTTTTCACTCCTTATGAGTTTGCAGGTATGTTATCAGCAAAGCCGTGGGCCAAAGAACAAGATTAATAACCGAGGCCTATCGGTTACAAGGATGTGTCTCTGTCTGTATCCGTATCTTAACTGTCTCTGAAGACGGGTTGCACCGCGGTTCACCGACCTCTTCAGGCTGAAACGTACTGACCATATCCTGAGGATTGACCTCCAGAGAGAACGTTAAACATAACGGGTCCCCTCTCCTTGCTCAGCAGATCAAACATGATTTCCTGAATTTGCCCACAGAATTCAAAGCTTTAAATATCAATTTACAGAGAGAGGTTCGGGTAACTGAATTATGGAAACGGAATTAATATCAGCGTTGTGTTATTTTAGCCTTGTGCAGTTTGTGACCAGTCAACTCTAATCTTGACTCAGAGTCCTTCAGTTGTCTTTTCCGACCAGTACGCCGACCCATCTTCTGTCTCCCTGACCTTCCAGACCCATCTACTGGCTGGGTAACGACACCCTGAGGGTGTCGGCTGCTCTGTTCGCAGAGAACCGTCGCCGACTGTGCAAAGGGCTGAAAGACAAAGACGGAGTGGTGCCGCAGGCACTGGTGCTGCTGCAGGGAGGGGAGCAGAAGCAGAGGCACTGCACGGACACGGACCTCCTTTTCAGACAGGTAAGTTGTCTCTAGTTGACTCTGGGATTAGTCCAAAAACTGAGGCTGGGGGGGGGGGGGCAAGGTCTTGCATCTATTTATCCGTCCATCCATCTATGATCCCCAAGCAAGCAGCGAGTTTAAGTCCCTCCAGCACGTCCTGTGACAGTCACCTCTCCGCTGGTTGTGCCAAATCCCTAAAGAGGTTCTATCAGTGAAGTCCGGTTCTTAGCTTGTGCGGCGGTGCGTTCATCTCTTCACTCTGTCAAAAATATGTGGGCCAGCCACTCTGCAGAGAACTCACTTGTGTTCATGATCTCATGCTCCCCCCCCAACGCTCCCGTCTAAGCTTGCGACTGTAATTGGTTTTTGAACAAAAACATCAAAGGGCACATTGAGAGTTTTGTTTGAGCGTTCACGTCTGCGAAGCGGCTCCTGAGGACGGCGTCTCACTTCTACTTTTGTCATCATCTGACCGGATGTAACTTTCTGTTCTAGCGGACTGTTTATAATCTCCCTCACTTAATGCTCTGGCTGATTCTTTCACTTCTGCAGGAGTCTTTCTTCCACTGGGCTTTCGGAGTAACCGAGCCCGACTGCTATGGAGCCATTGATGTGGACTCCGGGAAATCCGTCCTTTTTGTTCCCAAACTGCCTGAAAGCTATGCCACTTGGATGGGAGAGTGAGTCGCACTAATCTTCAAAGAGCGGCGCACATGGCCAACAATCATCATGGCCGTGAGCTGTAACTTGAGGAAAGGGTTGACAAAGTTGTGTGCGCCCAGAATAAACTTATTATATTTGTATTTTTATTGTAAATGCCACCAAGAGCCATTTTAGACTTGAATCCTTCAGTTCTGCTAGTGTCTGTTTTTAGAGATTGATTCCTAAAAATACCTAATGAGTGTAAGTCTTTGTGTTTGTTGACTGTACTGATTTCTTTCTTTTTTTTTACTAGATTTGTGTTTTGCATCTGTTGACAGGATCTTTCCTAAAGAGCACTTCAAGGAGAAGTATGCTGTGGATGAGGTGCAACACACCTGTGATGTAAGTCTTCACAGCTGTGTCTGTGTGTCCTTGTCCTTTTCCCCCGTGTAGTAACTGAACCTTGGTGTTCAGTCACCTTCCATGAAGTTGCAGCAAAGGACTTTAGTGCCTCCGTAGACTGTTTTTTTTTTTTTTTTAAAGGTGAAAGTCATCATTCTTCTATTTGAACCTCTATGCAAAGATATCAGTGGCACCAGATAGCGGGAACATTCGGTTTGCACAGGAGAAGGTGTCGTTGCCTCCATTTTTAGTGCAGAGGGTGCAGAGGGTGCAGAGGGTGCAGAGGGTGCAGAGGGTGCAGAGGGTGCA
This sequence comes from Leptoclinus maculatus, assembly GCA_032191485.1. NCBI lineage: Eukaryota > Metazoa > Chordata > Actinopteri > Perciformes > Stichaeidae > Leptoclinus > Leptoclinus maculatus. Next base: position 42,555,739 of record JAVDOI010000001.1, on the reverse strand, counting down.
GAGGGTGCAGAGGGTGCAGAGGGTGCAGAGGGTGCAGAGGGTGCAGAGGGTGCAGAGGGTGCAGAGGGTGCAGAGGGTGCAGTCCTATTGACTGAGAAAATGTTGCCGGTATTTGGTTTACACAGAGTATTACGCTGATAGGTTATTTTTGTTAAACAATTGACCAGTGGGCATACTCCTCTGATGGACACCAACATTCTCATGGAAGTCCCCGGAGAATTTGGTGTTTATTTTTTTATTTAATTTTAAATCTGTTACCCGCAGATCCAATCTCTTCATTTGATCTAGTCTAAAAACTACATTCCTGCTCAGACAGTCTATAATTGCCTATTTTGAGAGTTTGGGAAAGTGTCTGTGTTCTGTATATCGGTGTTGACAGCAGATTCCCAGGGGCGCCAAATTGGACGGTTGACGGCTCCAGAGCTATTTTGGAGGTGTGCGTGTTGACAAATCAAAAATAATATAATCTGACTTTAATATAACAGCTTTCACTGGCCAACAAATCACTGTGTGTGTGTGTGTAAATGAGATTAGATTTCCTAATTATTCACAGGTTAAGATGTGCTAATTATCACTCCAATCAACAGCCAATTCTTCCATGAAGCAGTAGCAGCTCAACACTGCAGGATATGATGAAAAGAACAACATTAAATCATATAATGATGCCTCTTCGTTTGTTTGACTCAGTTGCTGGTGTTTACATTCAGTTGGTAGTGCTGCCTACAGAAGGACCTAAAAGAGAACAGTATTCTTTTTATCGGAGCAAGTTCATGAATATTTGAGCAGTTTCCTGCGTTTCAAACACTCGCACATGGAAGGTGTTTTTGCACACACGCGTTTATCAGCGTCGCCCTGCTTAGCATCCCTTCGCTTGTTGAATGCAGCAGTTTGTGGAGAGGAATGTGAGTAATGTGTTTTTTAACCTTTTTAAATATCTGGCAGAGTTTCCTTGATCTCCATATTTGTTTGACCTGTGATGATAATTCTAAGTACAGGATGTGCAGTGAGTCACATTAGCGTTCTCAAACTGCTTGCTCTGCTGCAAGTAAGCTCCATATTATAAGGAGTGTTACATTGGTTTTTGTTATTTATTTGGCTGACAACTGTGTTTAACAACTACTGCACACACACACGTAATCTTATTCATGCATGAAATGCATTTGAAACAAAAGATATTTTCAGTCACAAATGGTGGACAAAGGTCAGATTTATTACTGATTTAAATGGTGGAGGCAACCTCTTTTTATCATTAGTCATTGACTAATTGGATCACTGTTAAACTGAGTGATACACTCACAACGGCATTCAACACTCTAGGCATAAGAGCAATTAATCCCATGTCTTAAAATGAAGCTGCAATTTAAATGTGATGTGTACGGGAGGGCTTTGTCCTGCAGTGAATGTGTTATGAAGTCAATTTCAGTGGTATCAATAATAATAATAACAACAATACTCAAATACCACCAGTGTCTCTGAGCGCCGAGTCAGGGATCTGTTCTCTGACATTTGGGCGGTTGGCAGCGGAGTTCTGAATCCGCTTGTGGTTTGTCATTCAGTGTGCTGCTGAGTACCAGAGGGACCACGTAGACGCATCGTCTGCCAGAGTGACCTTTATTCTGCAGGAGGAGTCTCTGCTTCCCCGCTGTGCGTCTCGGTCTGCTCATTAATCCCCGTCTGCTTCCTTCTAGATTGCTGATGTCCTGTCCAACCGGAGACCAGCGCTGCTCCTGACACTGGTATGCCGATGGTTCCTCTGTATTATAGTGTGCATCACTCACTCCTACCTGATTACAGCTCGTGATGCATAGTTTTATTTTATGACTGATCACAGGACCAATTCTTCAAGTGTCTTGTGGGAGAATTTAACTGAACCGACTCAAGGATGATGGTCTTTAAACCTCTAAAACCCCTAAAAATGCCGGCGGGATTGAAAAGCATGTTTGTATGATAAACTGCACTGTTTATCGCAGCCAGAAGCTGTAAAAACGTCATTATCGGGAGATTTTCATCTTTCCGACGGTCCTTGAACACGTTACACAAAGTTAAACATTTTAATATTTCATCAAAAACATTTTATTCTACATGTCTCATTTCAAATTCCGCCCCAAAAAACCTGCGGTCCTCACAATCCCTTGGAACAATTGTTGGATGTATAGATTCCAGTGTTTTTCAATTTATCCAGTTATCAAATGAACTCAATTTGCATTTTTTTCTTTTTTATGAGTTATGACATGATAACTTTGTTATACTGCACAAAAGACATGTTTGTGTTTCCTCTACTTCTAGCCATGATTGTGCGGTTGCATGTTGCACATTGCAGTGAAGATCAAGGCCACAGAGAGTTCAATGTGACGGGAGCAAAAAACACCCAGAATTGGGGTTCAGAGGGTTAAAAGCTCCAGTCAGACCTGCCTCCCTCTCCTGACCACACATTGTCAACGTTCAAAAACCTGATTATTATATTCATCAACTGCTGAGAATAAATGCTCCATCAGCCATTACAGGATCGATCATCAGCCTGGACACAAACCTGTGTTGTGTTGTTGTGTTGTGACATTTGAATGCACTTGGTGGAGATTTGACTTGTTTGTGTGTTTGTCTCCATGCAGCGCGGTCAGAATACAGATAGTGGGAGCATCTGCCGCGAAGCCTCCTTTGAAGGAATTAGTCGGTATGTTTAATTAGCGCCATTTTGCATTAACATAATTCTACTTTGTTTAGGGAAGTTCTTTTTTTCTTTCTTTTATAACCAAGGACACAACAGACTCTCATGCATACTGATAGTTTCTGAACAACCCGATTCTAAATCTAATTTAATTAAGCAAACAATCTTGCTTTTGCTTGTTAGTTGTCAGTTAATTACGATGTTACTGTTGATCTCAGCACTCGTCTGTGTTCTTCTCCACACTCTGACCTTAACTGCTCTGAAAAATCAGTATTGTTCTGTATACTTATTTCAAACCGAATACATACATTTGAATAAAATAGCATTTGATTTGCAAGTACATGGAAATGTTTATTGAGGTTATGCAGATTTAGAGAGAGGTCATAGGTCAAGTTTGGTGATGTTGGGTAAATGAAGGGGTTTGTTTTGTTTACAACATGGGAAAAGAGGTGATGGAGAAAAATGGAACCGCAGGAAATAGCAGACGTTCACTGTTTGAGGAAGAAAGGCAGAACGTTGTCCAAAGACTCACTTAATGTTTCTTGTTCCTTTTATTCATTCTCAGTTTCCAAGTGAACAACACTCTTTTACACCCAGTCATTGTGGAATGGTAAGTACTTAAAACGTGTTTTGTATTATTCAGAAAGCCCACTCGAGATGAGAATTACCTGAACATTTTGCCACTTTTAAATCACGACCCGTGGCAATTTGCAGCTGCCCGGTGAGGTAATTGTGTGTCTGCAATCAGAAACGGGAGCTTTTCTTTGGCTTGTTTTCTTTTCCTTCCTCGCCGAGTGAGGAGCCAGTCTGCACAGATGTAATGGACTTCGTGCTCTCCTGGTTGTCCTTGGCATTAGAGTTTGCTCTCTCCAGATGAATTGACATTTTCTGAAATAAGGAGGAATGCTTTTCAGGCACACCTCCTGGGGAGAGGGAGCTGATTGAACTCCACGGAGCTCACATGGCTCCCTTTAGAATGGCTGTTTTTATTTCGTTTTTTTACTTTCATTTGTGTTACTAGCGGTTACCACTGCCTTGTGTTATCCTTTAATACTATCGTATACAAGCCTCCCAAGGTGCAGCTACTGCTTTCCTAGCGAAGATGAATGAGAAATGGTGAGATCACCAGGTAGAGAAGAATTCGCTTCTAACATTGTCTCTCAGCTTAGATTGAAATCAAACACTATTACGTGTTGTTGTGGTTTAAGACCATGTTCAGCCCTGCAACAGTAGATTATAGGAGACTCCCGACAGGTTTCATTTATATACAATGTTCCCGGGAAAGATGGAGGACCTGCTGCTAGACATTTGTGTGTATTAGAAAGGTCGATTAAAGAAAAGGTTTCTCTTCCTTTAGCTCAATGTGAAAGGTGAGTTGTGGATGTTCTGACTCACTCACTTCTTGTTTCTGTTTGTGTCTGCAGCCGTCTGGTGAAGACTGATATGGAGCTGGAGATCCTGCGCTACACCAACAGGATTTCCAGTGAAGCCCATAAAATGGTAAGATCCTTCTCGGATAGAGGGAGCGTCTGTGCCTTAAATGATCAGACGATAAACGAAAGGAGCAGAAACAATATAAATGTTCAGAGTATGACATGAAATGGCCAAAGTATGGAAGTATCAAGCAGCTTATTTAGTTTAAAACTCGCCCAAAGGATTCGGGATCCTCTAAGGCTGTAAACTGTTTAAATGCTATCGATTTTGACTCCAGTAGCTCGGGGGGGCCAGCAGTTAGCAGAGATAGCCTTTGACCAATAAGCTGTAACATTAAAGCGATATCTTACTTCTGCACAGGAGCTCACTCTTAACACCATGAATAACCTCTGCAGGGGTTGGAGGAGCAGTTAACCTCTCAATGTTATCTGTCCTCTGAAGTCGCTCACCATCAGCGTTCCATCTTGTTTTACTCCTGTTGTTACGAGTGCGATCGTTGGACGTTTTCAGCCGTATGTTTTGGCCTCTGGCAGATTTTCAGGTGTAATCGTCCCTGTAGGTGTGAGGTAAAAACAGGAAATGCTCTCCCGAATCAGAGAGAGGGGCGCTGACTCTTCATGTCTATTCTTTTGGACTATGCTTGAGGAAATAATCCACAATTCATTCTAAAGCATTTCATAAACAAATGAGGGTGAAACTCATAAAGCTCATGAAGTCCTACAGTAGAAACAATGTTTTCACCAACTTATGGTTGGTATTTAGCTATATTTTAACAGTCCATAGCGGTTTTATCTAAATCACATGTATAATCCAGCTGTTTCTCTGTAGATCATGAAGAGTGTGAAACCTGGACAGAAGGAATATGAGATGGAGAGGTAGGTGGTCAGTGGATCCTGTAGAAGTGTTTCTCTACTCTTATAGCTACGTGTTTTATGTTTGGATGACTCTGTTCGTGTTCTTGGCCTGTTTAGCTTCTCACAATCAACATTTTGTTCAGAATCTTGGGCTGATTTTCACAGCTTTTGCAAATTTGATAAACAAATAAATTCAGTTGTCAAAACATGTTTTTTTTTCCAGTTAAGGCACTTAGACAAGGTGAAGGTCTCTCTCTCTCTCTCGCTCTCTCTCTCTCTCGCTCTCGCTCTCTAACGAGTGTTGGCCGCCCTCCGATGGCTTCCTGTGTGTTTCAGGACTCTCTATCTGTTGTGCTGCAGTTCCATTACTGACTATGTTTTATTAAATATAATATTTTAATCATTTTTTTAATTTATTTTTTTAAATAATGTCCCGTCAGAGCAGCTGTGCTAATGGTTATTTTGCCTTTGCTGTGTAAGAAGCACCAGGAACCCTGGACTCTACACCGTACTCAGCTTTGCGATGCTGTCCAGATCCATAACGGTGTTTGATGTGCTTGGACATGTGATGATTAAAGAACAAGCGCTGAATGAATTTTTAAAAAGCATGCAGTCAGGCAGAGGGCAGGGAAAGTCCTTCAACCCATCGCTGCTGTGCTGATACTTGGTTTCTTTATTCTCACAGGGGTTGTTCTCTGACAGACTGCTTCTTCTTCTTTTTTGCAGCCTCTTCCAGCACTACTGCTACACTAAGGGAGGGATGCGTCACACCTCGTACACCTGTATCTGTGGAACGTAAGGCAATGGTTGATTGTTTCGCTGTTAAATGTCTAACTGAAGCTGGAATGATGCTCCTCCAAAGATGCATGTAAACGTTGTGTTATTCAAAGCAGAGTTAAGAATGCAGAGGGAGCTGGACTTCCTCAGGGTTACAGTCAGCTCGCTGCATCATTGTGGATGAATCATTATGAGACACTGTCTCTAATCATGCTTTGGCCTTTTGTATTAAAGACCATGTGCAATGAGTACTCCACAGGGATTAGTGGATACAAGCTATTTCCCTTTTCAAATTAAGAACTTTCAAATTGAGGACCTGGTCCTGACAGTGATTCTTTGTGTCTGGGTTTTCTATTTCTATTCTATTTCTATGTCTTTTCAATTCACATAGTGTTTATTTTTTAACAGGGGCAACAATTCCTCCATTCTCCACTACGGGCATGCCAGTGCTCCCAATGAAAAGACAATTACGGGCGGTGACATGTGGTGAGTAGCTTTCAACAGTTTTTAAATGCAAGCGCCTCCTAAAACTGTCTGGGAACTCACTCACACTCGTTACTGTTCTGTTTCACTTGTGATCTTTAGTGTTTTTGCTTTCTGCGTTTGTTGTACTGTAAACACTTAAGACACAAACCCAGAGCACTTATATATATATATATAGACTTTGGCTGAAACCGTTTTGAAATCTTGTCCCCTGCAGTCTGTTCGACATGGGTGGAGAGTACTACTGCTACTCCTCAGACATCACGTGCTCCTTCCCAGCCAACGGCAAGTTCACTCCAGACCAGAGGGCCGTCTATGAGGCTGTCCTCAAATCCTCCCTAACTGTCATGGCTGCCATCAAACCAGGTTATCATCTTTTATTCAGTTTAGCTGTTGAGTACACTTAAAATGTAATCGTCTGCCCTCAAAGAAGCATGACCGGCAGAGAGTCAACTGATAGTTGTTTTGTTTTAAAGGCATCTTTTTTGTTGATGTTTTTCAGTCCAATTAAACATTTTAATGACAGATGCCGAGCTCTTAATATTTCTTTGAAAACCCTGCAAGTAAAATGCAAACCTGGTGTTAGATTCATACCTTCATTTTCAGAGGCATGATGATATCAACATGCTTAAAGCTGCTACAAGGAACTTTCATTCTGTGTTGATTTTGGCGGTCCCTGTGGATGAAATGATGTCATGCGGAATCCGACCCAATGGCACGGATGACGAGCATTAAGAATAACTTTATATAAATAGACAGTCCTCGCTGATGGTCTCGTTTACTCATGTAGGTCATATCGAGGCATCAGTATTGAATTAAAGACGGTTTCATAACCAGTTAAAAATTCCTCGCGGCCACTTTGACATTAGTTTGGTTCACAGAAACTTCTGTTCCTCGTTAACAAAGCTGCTTGTGTTGAAGGTGTGAAGTGGACCGACATGCACCGCATGGCTGACCGGATCCACCTGGAGGAGCTCGTGAAGATCGGCATCCTGAATGGCAGCGTGGAGGACATGTTGAAGGTTCACCTGGGCTCCGTCTTCATGCCCCACGGCCTGGGACACCTGCTGGGCATCGATGTCCACGATGTGGGAGGATACCCTGAGGTGAGTAGAGAAGGCTTAAACTCAGAGAACAGTCAAAGACTCCAGAGAGAAGAAGAAAACACATTCCTGTTCCTCCAGTATTGATGTGTCATCAATAATTAAGAGACCCCTCGGTGCAGAAGTGAGAGTGGAACAGAGGAAGGGTAGATGTTGTTTGAACTCTGAACACTGATCATTTCAGGTTGTGGTGGAGGATTTTGTACAGTTATGCACTTCTTCTCAAAACTGAATACAGAAGACAGTTAACCCACAGAAGTGGAACTGCTGAGTGTTCAGCAGCAGAAGGTGTCAGCGTGGGAAGTACACTGTGAAGCAGAGCTCGCTGAATAGGAAAACGGTGCTCAGTCAGTCCGCAGACGCATCACAGACTATACTGGTGGCTGGTTTCAGTCAGACCTTAATCATCTGACTTCATTGATCTCTAATCACAGTCTGAACAGGAAAGAGCAGTGGACTTAAAGACTCGGCTGAAACAGTCAAATCTAATTCTTAATTGCAGGCTGCCAGAGAAACTTTGACAGTTTACGATTTGATGATCCGATTCCCACTAGAAAAATGTTTCCAGCAGCATCTGGGCTGCAGATATCCTACAGTGTAATTCATCCAAAAGAAAGAATACGAACTCAATACTATTATCAAAAGTAGAACTCTTTTAATTGCGTAGCTGAGGTTTTAATAAACTGTACTGTCGTCCAGGGGGTCGAGCGTGTTGACGAGCCTGGACTGAGGAGTCTTCGGATGGGCCGTCTGGTGCAGGAGAGGATGGTCCTCACCGTGGAGCCCGGCATATACTTCATCAACCACCTGCTGGACCAGGCCCTGGACAACCCGGCCCAGAGCTGCTTCCTCAACAACCAAGTGCTGGCTCGCTTTCGAGGCTTTGGCGGGGTCAGTGTGCTTACGGGTTTATTTGGTTGTGTTTGTTGGAATGGATTCACAAGAAGGCTAATAGAAAGCTTAGGGTTGAATGACATCATTGCTATTCTTCCATGTTTTGTGTACAACTGTGATGCTAGGAGCTATAAAGATGGAGTATTGTTCCTTTAAACATGGAAGTTATGCAACGAAAATACAATGTATTACAGCATGGAAGTTAAGGTTTTGCAATCTCTTGAATTGTATCTATACAGTGTATTTTCCCTGCCTGACTTGTACCATCTGTAGCCTCTATAGACATTGATTTGTAGGTGCAAGTCACACACTTCAGGGTCTAGGGAAGGTGTTGGAATATCATGGTCATTTTGAGGTATAATTCAGATCTGGGAAATTACGAAATTCAATGAATCCTGAAGTCATGATGGAACCAGAACATTCTTCACAGGAACCTTTTGTGAACTGAAAAGTGTTGTGATGGTTACAAATATGAATTTAATGTTGTGTCAGAGCCATGATGATGAATATTATTAATGAAATCTTCAATAATCAACTTCATTTTATGGATCTGTTAACGTAATCGCTTCAATTAGGCTAATACAGTAGTGCTGCAAGATGGAGTACATTTCACAAGGACAGTTGGGTCTTAACTTTAATGATCCCTTTTAAATAAGTAGTTTAGACCAAATAAAACGGGGGATTTGTCTGACTGCTCTTGTCTTGAACTGTTGGACTTACTGTATCTGATCTCAGGCACTAAATTGGTGAATTATCATAAATGATATAAGGATGATGATCTATGTTATGGAAAGGAAAAAGGTTGAGTGTTCCTGTAATAGTAAATTCACACTTAACTGGTATTCAGGGAAATGAAAGTGTTATTAAGAACTTCTCCCTGAATGCAGATTATTGGGTGACCGATCCAGCACGAATATGAATTCTTATATGCATTTACTTTTTTGCATTGACCAAATTGTGTCTCCTTTAATTCGTCTGTTTGACTGATTTCTGCGTCACTACTCAGGTTCGCATTGAAGACGACATTGCCGTGACAGCGGATGGTATCGAGCTGCTGACCTGCGTCCCTCGCACCGTGGAGGACATCGAGGCGTTCATGGCCGACTCTGGAAAACCCTTCAGCCCCGTCGTCACCAGTGAGAAGGTCTGAAGGACGTCTCGCTATAACGAGCTGCACACTGCGATGTCATTCATTGCTACAGATATACAATCATACGTTTTTCAGTGAAGCTTAGTTTTTGCTCACTCTTATTTCTCACTTTTATATAACAGACACACAATCAAAATGTGTGGTAATCGTGCCTCTTGGAAGAATGACTTTCAGTTTGAAATTGTTCCTCTTTGTAAATTCACAAAAATTCATTTCAATAAACATTTTAATGGTCAACTGTTCGCAAAAGACTTGTTTATTTTATAAAGGTCCTAGTAAAGTAAGTCAAAAACAAGTTAGTAATGTTGTAAAAATTCAGATGATAGAATGAAATATAATAATATACAAGTATAGTATGTCAAGAAAAGTCAATATAGTATTTTGAAAACAGTTTAAAAGACAGTATAGTAAAAAGAATCCTGTATGTCAAAAAGAGTCGAAAAAAAGTCAGAATGTAGAAAAAAGTTGCAGAATATTAGATTAAAATGTATTGTATAGCATGTCGAAGAAAGTCACAAAGTATATCACAGAAAGTCATAGTTAAGTATATCGGAAAAATGAATAATAAAGTGATAGTAAAGTAGTAAAGCTTATCGAAAAAAGTCAGAGTATAGCATTTCAATAAAACAAAAAAAAGTAACTTCATTTTGTACAGCCCAAAATCTCAAATCTGCCTCGTAGGGCTTTACAATCTGTGCACATGCAACATCCTCTTGTCCCGGGACCCTCACATCAGAACAGGAAAAACTCCCCCAAAAAACCCTTTAGCGGGGAGAAAAGAGGGAGAGACCTGTGGGAGAGCGACAGAGGAGGGATCCCTCTCCCACGGTGGACAGAAGTGTGATAGATGTCATGTGTACAGAGTTACAACACAATCAATGGGTGTCAGGCGGGACCACGGTCCAGATATAACCACGATTCACAGAAACCTGCGAGGCGAGAAATCACAAAGACTCAAGGGAAGAAGCAAAGTTAGTAATGTGCATTAATGGAACATGAATTCATACAGAAGAAGATGAAGAAGAGGAGAGAGGAGCTCAGTATTTCCTAGGAAGTCCCCCGGCAGTCTAGGCCTCTAGCAGCAGTTCAATCAGGAGAGACTTGTTTTATAATTTAACAATGATTTATTATACATGCATCAAATATGCAAAGTCTTTGGCGATTGGACTCCATGCTGAAGTACTATCACTGAGGGTAGGGATACTGAGGCCCAACAGGCCTAATCCCCCCTGGAGTCCAGACACTGGTGGTGGTGAAAGGAGTGCTGCCATCTGATGATGAATCAGGAGCCTGACTGTGATGCTGACTGGAGGTGACTGGAGTGGAGGAGGGTCGCGTCTGCTTAGCTGAAATGACAACTGACAGCAGCAGAGAGGAGGACACTTTTAAAGTTTGACAGCAACGATATGATTGGCTTCAGGAACCGGTGTGCAGAATCTGGTTGGTTACTTAAAAGTGCACGCCCCCAATCAGCTGATAGAGTAATTACAAGGAGAGGAGAGACAGAGATTATGCATGCATGTCTACCTGACTGAACTTGCACTTGAGCTGCATATCTAGGAGCTGGTCCAAGGCAAGTCTAAGCCAGCCCTAACTATAAGCGTTATCAAAGACTAAAGTCTTAAAAAAAAAAAGAAAATGCCATACTTTACAATGTCGAAAAAAGTCAAAGTATAGTAAGTTTAAAAAAAAAAGTCATGGTATAGTATGTTGAAAAAAGTCATAGTATGTCGAAATCAAATAAGAAATCACGGTATAATATGTCTGAAAAAGTCACAGTAAAGTATGTTGTAAAAAGTCAAAAAAAAGTCATCGTATAGTCAGATTGTAAAAAAGCTTTACTCAACACATCGATTTCCCCACCCACAACCGCGTCACATCCTGGACCTGGTCTGTTCCACTGGATTCACCATCCACCACCTCAACGTCTCCGACCACCTAGCTATCATGGAGATCGTCTGCCCCTCATCCCTGTCCGCCTGTCTCACTGACAAATTCTCCACACTCACCTCCTCAGGGTCCTGAGCCTTGACATCCCCAACAACTACAGACCCATCTCCAATCTCCCTTTTCTGTTTAAAATACTGGAACGCACTGTTGCCCACCAACTAAAAACCCACCTTGACTTGAACCATTTCAATCTGGATTCAGATCTCATCACAGCACAGAAACCGCCCTGATCAAAGTCACCAACGACCTGATGACCACTCCCTCAAGATCCTAATACTACTCGACCTCAGTGCAGCCTTTGACACCATCAACCACTCCATCCTCCTTTCCCGTCTCGAGTCCTCCCTCCACATTACTGGCACAGCCCTCTCCTGGTTCAAATCATACCTCTCTGACCAACCTTTTTACTAACGTCATTAAAAATGTACTTCATAAAACGTCACTGTATAGTGTGTCGTGAAGAAGTCAGTGTAGTTTGCAATAAAAGGTAATTGTTTAGCATGTCATTGAAAACACATTAAAATGAGTCATAAGAAAGGCATATTATAATAGTATATTCATTTTATATTCATCCTATGAATAGGGTTTCATTAATATGCAACTATTTTACATTACCAAAATACATTGCGGTCAAATTCCACCTTGTCTATCTTTTAATATAATGGACATAACAAACAGCCAAATTATTTAGTAAATACATGATGCATATCAATACTTTTTTTACATTTGTTTATTTCAACAATATATTTATATATTCAATCATCTTACGGTCTGAGTAAGGTTCAGCTAATAAAAGCACTTAAGTTATGGGAAGATTAAGGTTATTATTGAATTAAAAATAGCAACAAAAAACGGATTATGAAATGCTAGCTTCTTTTGACCAGCATTTGTACTTATTTTATTTATTAGCAAATACAAAAGCTGGATTCTTCACCACTTAATAGAGATACTACAGTATTTGCATCTCTGATTTCCAAGCAGGGAGGGTATGGAGACCCAGTTTATGATGCTAACTCTAAACAGCTTCTCAATAGGCAAAGCAGTGCCTAACATTACAGGATAGGTTCATAGTCTTCTTAAAACAATACTCACATGCCCATTTCTACCGTACATTGAAAGACTAACCGGTGGCTGCAGTCATTCCTTCTCTCTAAACCGGCTCTGAAAACTTCCTGAAGCAATTCTGTACATTAGACTCACGTTAGAGGATCATTTCAGGGTCAGTATGGACTAAGGAATGCTGTTTATATGCATTATTTAAAGACAGACTTGAAAAACTGTGAACACTTTCTTTAATCTCAATGATGGCGGTACGTCAGTATTCATTTCAAATTCAGTCTACAATACTAACAAATATTCTTAATCAGAGCTGTGATGGTAACACTAAAGCCAATGAAAGATATACAACTCATTCTTTTTATTGACATTCTTGGTGCTCTGTGTGATACCAGTGGCTGACACGCCTTGCTGTTATCCCTTTTTGCCACGAGAAGATGGCAGAAACGTGAGGGAATCTAGAGTGCGCACAACGCTTACATACACTTGGAGAGCTGAAAAGTGGGTCACCCAGCCCACTGAGATTGGTCTGTATCATTCACTGATGTGGAAATAGGTCTCCTGCATCAGGCCGAGCTAGCAGGATTGCACTACCAAACACTGCCACAGTCAGCAGCCAGCTTTGTTTCACTCAAACCTCCACAAAGAATGAGTCATTCTCACCACATCTCTGTTTAGACTTTGTCAATTTTGAACACATGCTGAGAAGATGATGTGCTGTGTTGTGTGCATGGTGCTCCAAACTGTGTTCATGAATGTCTTTAACATGGATTCTTCTCAAGAGAGAAAATCAAGCCTAAAATAATAATAAATATGCACGTTATTATCACAATTTAGCTCAATTTGATTCCAACTATAGTGACATTTAGTGGACATAGAAAACCATTCACTGATAATGGATGGCAGGCTCAGCTTGTGCTTGAAATTGAATCAGTTTTTTTTAATGTGAGCATTGAGGTTATTATAACTGGATCCAACACATATCCATAAATGCTTTGCTTTCTCCAAGGAATTGCTTTAGGACGTTTTGTCATTGCCATTTGGCATGAAATTTGGCAATGAAACAACACAAGTTATTAGTGTAAAGTCATAGTCATAGTTTAAAACGTCGAAAAACGTCAAAAAAAGTCGAAAAAGCTATCGTATAGTATGTCAAAACCAGTTACAGCTACCATGCATCAGGACTCTAAATAACCATTCATACACCACTGAAGTGTATGAAACACTCAAACACTGAGTGTTAGATGTGCTTGACCGTGTGATGATTAAAGAATGAGTCCTGAATGAATTCTTAAAAAGCGTGGAGTCAGGAAGAGGGCAGTTAAAGTTCCTCATCTAATTAGTGTTGAAATCTTTTTCCCCTTCTGCAGTCTGTTCCAGCACTACTTCTACACTAAGGGAGGGAGGCGTCACACGTCATACCCGATCTGTTTTACGTGAGGCTTTCAACTGTCAGCTGGCAACATCATTAAGGATGAAGAATTTTGAGACGTTGTTGCAAATCATGCTTTGGCCTTTTGTATTAAAGGCCATGTGTAATGAGTACTACCGGGGCCTGAGTGATCAGTGGAGGCAAGCTAATCGTGTTCAGATTAAGAGCTTGAAAAAGTATCACCTTGTCATCACAGAGCTCCTATATCTTTGTTTATCATCAAAAGTCAAAGTAAAGGTAAATTGATGAAAGACAGTAAACCTTTTAATGTTGAACAAAGCTATGATTAAAACACATTTTGAATTAAATAATCTATTCCTGTACAACTTTGTGGTGTAATAAATCATTCAGTAAAGTTAAACACAGCATTTCTTTATTACAGTTGTTGGGTTCTTGCAAATATAATGTTCTCTGTAAAGTACACTGCTACACCTGGTCTAATATCTACATTGTGAGAGGACGTCAGTAGGAGGTCAAGCAGTAATTATTGGACAAAAGGGAGAAAAACACATAGATCATTGAGAGTTTTTCTTTTAACTTCACAAATGGATCGCTGATCAAATGGGTGATCATTTAGAGGTCTAGAACAGATTCATCTTTATTAGCTAGCCTATCTTTACAAGTGATATCCAAGGTAGTGTCTTGTTTTACTGACTTGTCGACTTTCACCTTGCATTGTTTCTTGATGATATAATAAATAAATGACAATATATGCTGCACAGGGATTTGGGGATAAGACTCCCTATATATAAATGATACTGATTTAATCATAGTTATTTTAAGCATGGTAAGATGATTATTTGATATGAAGTGTTGAAGTGGACTGACAAACACCGCATGGCTGACTGGGTTCACCTGGAGGAGCTCGTGAAGATCGGCATCCTGAACTGCAGCGTGGAGGAAGTGTTGACGGTTCACCTGCTTCGTCTTCATGCCCCACGGCCTGGGACGCCTGCTGGGCATCGATGTGCACGATGCCGGAGGATACCCTGAAGTGAGAAACAAAAGGGGTCGAGCTGCAGGAATGGGTTCTAACCTCATCTTGGTCACGTGATTTAGTTTTTTCATTCCTCATCACTTTAAACGTCCACAATCAATATGTGTGCCTCCCGGTAAAATAAAATGTGCATAGTTTCAAATTGAATGAAGATCAACCATATTGAGAGGTGGAACTTCTCCTGTAAATCTGTGTTGTAATACCGCCTTTGTCCTCTAGATGGATGACTTAAATCAGAAACATCCCTGTCTGGTCTACATGACATTAAACTGAATCAACTAAGGAACCACACGGGAGAGATATGCTGTAAAGTGTACAAATAATTAGTCATTTTCTTTATTTGTTCAAGAACACTCCTCGTTAAAATCAATGGCTGAACACCAGAAATGTAATAATAATAAGGCAAATACAGTTGTTTTATTGGTGGCAGACATATTTGGAATACTGAAGAATTCTGGTAATTCATTTACACACTTCTTGATTGTTTTTGGGAAAATAATAAATCATGCCATCATGCTGGCACACCAGGGTTGTTGTTTTTACCCTTAGGGATCGAATAATTTGCATACTTGAGTCATCTTGAACTTAAACATTGATACACATACAGTAGGGTTATACATACTTATGAAACAGAGGTAAGTGTATAGTGCATGGGGGGAATATGATAACATATAAAAAAAATATATATAAATTAGTGCTGGGCAAGTTAACGCATTATTATCGTGTTAACGCATTCATTAATTAACGCCGACAATTATTTTATCGTGCGTTAACGCAGTTTTTTTTTTATTATTAAGCGGACATTTTTAACACAAGAACCGGCCGGCAGCGAGCGGTGAACAGCTGTTTGTGTTTGTGTGGCGTCTCTTCCGTACCAACGTACATTTATAACAAATACCACACATATTACGGTAATCAGCGTTGCATATGTGTCTGATCAAAATACCAAAAAAAGCAAAAAAGCAATGATTCATTTAAATAATTTTTTTGTTTGTTTTGAAAGTGTTTTTGTTTGGAATATGTATAATAAGCATATCATTTAGATATTGCTACTGAGAATTTAACAAACATAAAAAAAAGAAAAAGACATGACATGATGAGGTTTGCAGTTTTCAAGGTGTATATTTCAAATTGCATCTATTAGTATGCTATTCATGGAGCTTTTTTTATAAGCGTGTTGCATAGGAAATATGCGACACACTTAGTTGTCATGATCGAGTTCAAAATGATGCATCTTGAGCATTTGAAATGCTCACATAAAATAAAACAGACAATTCAGTATTTCTGGGTTCAAACAGGCACGCTGCTCTATGATAATAAAACTCATAACGCAAGAACAAACAAATGTAGATGTCAGTATATCGATAATATATTTAGTCCTGAATGCCATTTTAGGACTTCAACATTTCCTTTGTACTCTCTTGTATTCCAACACAGAACTACACAGGTTAGTGTAGCAGGTCACAAAAACATATCTATTTTTGTCTCCTACAACTAATGTGATGCACATTTGCACCTAAAAGAGAAAAGAGATGTGAGCCTTTAAACTCACTTAAATATCAATGTTTGCTCTTTAAAGTAAGAGTTTCATGGGTTTCATCATTTACAGTGATCCTTATGAAGGTGCACTGGATTTAAGACCAGCAACAGCTTCAAACTTCCAAACCAAAGTAAGCTGTTTTTTTAAGTTTTGAAGACTTTGAAGTAAGCGATGGGATGGTGCCTTCCTTTGTCCAGCTCTGTCAGAAACATATAGCAAAGTTGTTTCTATGACTTGCCAATCACCTTCCCTGCAATACTACTAAAGAACATTAACAATCTTAGGTTTGAGCTTTTTTTGCTCTTTGCACTCAAGTTGTCATACCATGCTGTTACGTTGAATGCTCCAATGATTTCAATCAGGCTTCTGTATGATAAGTGTTGGCTTATGGCAAAGCAGCTCGTCAGCTTCCTGATTGAAGTTACTCTCTGAATTATCATTAACAGTTGGGGTCTGATCAATGATTGTGCCAAAGTACTAGTTTACTTTTCCTACAGGCTGGTTATTGTTAATGTTAATGGTAAATGGACTGTACTTGTGTAGCGCTTTTCTCGTCTTTCCGACCACTCAAAGCGCTTTCACACTACTTGTCATCATTGACCCATTCACACACTAATGACGGGCTCGGTGCCACCTGCCTATCAGACTATTCACATTCATACACCGTAGGCACAGCTACGGGAGCAATTTTAGTTAAATGTCTTGGTTAAGTGTCTTGCTCAAGGACACACGGCATGCGACTAGCGAACCGCCGATCCTCTGATTGAAGGACGACTCTGCTCTCCACTTAGCCACAGTCGCCCTAGGATGTACTGGTTTGTATTATAAGGTCTTTTGATTTGGCCACATTCATTTCCAGTTTACTTGCCTGACACCAGTCCTGAAGAACAGGGAGCCTGGTGAAGTAAACCTCTTCATGTTGTCTCTCAAGTGATGACCAACAAGGGTTTTTGAACCATCTCAAAATTGAATCATGTATATATTTCCTTATAATATAGTCAGACTGAAAAGTACAGAGAGAGAGAAGTGACAGCAAAAGTTAACCACTATAGCTCTGGCTTTATTTGAGGGTAAATGCACGCAAACGCTGTTTACCCGCCTCTCAAAATCTTGAATGCTGCTTGCTCACATGCATCATCACACCCAAAGCATTTATGCATATTTTACTGGGGTTAGTATGCTCTCTTGCACCCTGTCTTCGGATTGCTTGCTTTTATTTTGATATTTGTATCTTTTCCACTGGATCATGGTATTCTCAGTGAGCACAGAGCAGCCGCCCACATGCTAGGTGGAGATAAAAACAAACCCTCCTCTGCACTTAAGCCAGCATCAGGCCATGTAAGACATTTCATTGTTAGCTAGGAATTAGAATTGTTTTGTTTTATATAGACAGCTTATTTCAGACGCTTTATTGTAACAAAATATCTGATGAATGTTAATTTAAATAAATATTTTGCTTGCTTCTTTTGCAAACAACAATTAATCTAAATGTCTACATTTGTTATGTTAGAAAAATTCACTCGAGGCCGATGTAAAAATCATCAAACAGGACATTTATTATCTTTTTACCTGAAATGATTCTCACCGACTCGGTTCACAAAAAAAGGATCTCGTCACTCCGTCTCCTCTACAGCAGATCCTGGCCTCTCAATTTACCAAAGTATTCTGTGTGAGAATAGGGCAGAGGGCTTTCTCCGAGAGTCCTAGGCTCCCACATGTGCACAGTTTCAGGTTCAAGGCTGGAGAGAAGAGGAGGTATTGAGTTCCGGCGTTCGAAGGACCAAGTTACACATGAAGATAAAGTTGTGAACACCGGCTGAATATCTATTATCAGAATCATTAGAACTGTATTAGAACTGCTGCTGTGTAAAGGGAATACTGCTGTTAAAAAGAACCTGATTTGATTAAAGTGTTTGCAAACCAAATGTTATTGCACTTTTGTTCATATAGCAGTACTTTTAAAATAAAAGTGCGCAATACACTACTTTTGGATTTTGCGCATAACAACGCGATTAATCGCAAAAACATCATGCGATTAATCACGATTAAAAATTGTAATCGTTGCCCAGCACTAATATAAACAGTTAAACACTTGAGAGGTACTGTGTGCAGGTTGTGTATGAAGCTGAAAAAAGGGGCAATATGGTTTATAAATAATAGATTTACTATTAATGTAAACATCATTTATGCCATACCAGATCAATAGTTGTAATATATATATATATATATACATACACATTTAGTTTTTCTTCTTAGGGTCCATCTGCTTCTACCATCCAGCAGGCTGTGGAATGCCTATATCTAGTTCAGAGGCTGTGATTGGTGGAGAAGCAGCAAAGGTTTTATCCCCACAGCCAAGGGGCCACCGGTGGCCGATAAACCAGCAACCTCACTGGGGAGCCACTAAAATAAGTAAAGCGGGTCTTTTTCTCTTCAGTTGCTGGGAGGACTGTCTGAGACCCCTTTAAGAAAAAACTTGTATCATTCATTCTGTCATACATACTTATTACACAGTCAGAAAAACCTCATCTGTGCCACAATGAATACACATTCTTGTGGATCCATGCTGCATAAAAGAACAAGCATCAGCAACATGGAGGGGTTTTTGTGCAGTGTTTGTTTCTTAGGAAAAAGTATTAATTAGTCACTGTCTTCAGTTTGATGAGGTTACATATCTTTGGTCAACAAAGTGGGTGTTAAATAGTTGATTATAGGTGAGACTGCATCAACTTCATATGACATCATGCCATGAATCTGACCATTGAAGTGTAAAGAACCATATTAGAACATATACTTTCTATATATAGTCCACCTTTAACAGTTCCCAGGTGCTCTCCTCTTCATATCACGTAATCCACAACAGCCAGTACAGCTGCAAGCTGCTCGGCCTTGAAACATAAACGGATGGATTCTTTATATTAGATTAAACCTCTGTGGTTAAAATCCATAGGTTTTTTTTGCAGGCTCCTCGGTTTGCTACTGATCTCTCTCACCCCTCCAGGGCTCTGTTTATCCAGTGAGTGAATTCCTGTCCTCCACTACTCTTAGGTATTCCTTTCTCCCAACAGCTGCCTCCGAGTGAACCAACAGAAATGTTCCTTCTTCAGTTTCCGCCCTTGGCAGTCAAATAATTTGTCCATTTAAGCCACGGTCCAGCTGGTCCTCTCCCCTGGCTGACCCAGGAACCTGCAGCGGGTATTGAGTCCGGCCCAACATGGAGCTGAGGGGCCCTGGTGGAGGGTGCTAGCTGCGGCCCCGATGAATGGACTGTCTGTGGGCCACTCGAGAGCACGACGAACAGCACGTCGTCTTGTAGTAGTCGTACACGCAAAGGCGGGCCTGGACCACCACGTTGCAGTTAAAGTATTTGTCTCTGCAGTTCTCATCTGAAAGAAAAAGAAGGGTCGATCTTATATTTCTAACTTCCAGCAAATAAGTTTGGAGTTCAACACCCTGCTCAACGTGCAATATCCACCTCAAGCATGCAGAGATGGGTACTACTACTCCTCTACTCTACTCACTGGACTTAACAGTCATAACAATGACCCTTGTGTTCCTAATGGTCCGAGGAAAAGTCAGTAATATTCCAGATAAAATACCAGGAGACGACTGACCTATGCTAGGTATGCAGGGCTCTGGGTTGCAGTCCTCCCTCTCCGCTGGTCTCAGCTGCTCATCGCAGCCCTCGCTGGACATCGCGTCATCGGACAGGCAGCGCACCTCCCGCACGCGGAATCCTCCCTCGCATGTCTTTGAACACTGGAAGCACAGGGGTCGGTAACATCAGTCAAGTCCCAGGTTAATAAAACTCCACCTTAGAGTTGGTCTACTGCTGACGCTGCTGCTACATCCTTAATGTCTGAATCTCGAAAACCTATTTTCTTCATGAACAAATGAAGGAGAATTTTGAAATCTTTAGAAAGAAAAGATAGAAGCCCCATTCACCAGAGACCAGAGAGTGATCAGGATTGAAATAAGGCACAATTTGAGATTTCAAATGAAATGCAAAGATGACTTCCTCAAGGAGACCCTCTGAAAGTGAGCTTGCTAGTTTTTGCTATATCCTTTTCTGACAGATGAGAGGCCCACTGTTTAAATGAGCTCAACTGACTCACTTTCTGTGTCTGTAAGCTCAACGTATACTACAATGTAACCAAATAGGATTTGAACTGATTTCTCCAATTGGAGCTAGCAGGGTCTATCAGTCTTGGCCATTAATCAGTTAGTAAGAGCAGTAGGGAGTAGATGCGTTGCCTGAGGGCATCTAAACAGCTGGAGGTCCGAGGGTTTCATATCATACTCACAGCACTCCAGTCAGTGTGGTACCACTTTGCTCCGCAGGCCCGGAGGTTGCAGCTCTGCTGGCTGAGGGGCCGATCCAGGGAGGAGCACTCGTACGGAGGCATGATGGCGAATCCTTCATCTGACTTCATCAGACACACCACCGACCTCTGCTGGCTGCCTGCGCCGCACTCTGCAGAGCACTGGGTCACGTACAACAATAGCACAGATCGTATGGATTCAATCACACAGTGCACAAAACTGAGACAGGAAAACAGAAACAAGCAGTAAAATCCCATATATTTAGTTATTCCACAATACTTCCCCTTTGAGCCCAGTGTGACCCTCTGTCATCCTCATACCTGGCTCCAGGGGCCTGTGAACCACTCGATGCGATTCTCACAGAGGCCGTTGTTGCAGACCTGAGCGTCCGCGGGCCGCTCGCTGCCACACCCCTCCAGAGGAAGGCTGCTGATGTGGTTGGTCAGGCAGAGGACTCCCCGCGTTCGCACACCCATCCCACAGTCAGCTGAGCACTGTGGAGCAAACGCTCGTTTCACAATTCATGTTGTCAATGACTCTTGAACACCCCGACCCTCCAGCCTGTGAAGGCTTTGAAGCTATTAAGAGTCTACGTGCGTATTTATTCTGTTTTAACTGTACACACGTCATTGAAAGAGAGGACATTCCCTCATTGATTCATTGAGATTTAAATAAAGGTTGAATGAAAAAAAAGTGGAAATGTGTTGTTTGGATCGATCCGAACCACTTTAATTGTTTCCCATTTACAGAGCCAGGCCTCTGATTCTTTTTATTTTTTATTATCAGCGCACACACAGATCAGACAGCTAGCTGACTGTGAGGAGATATTTGCTAAATTTGACAGATCAATATCTTATCTGGATTTCAAAACAGCTGCTGGATGCACGAAGACAGATCCAAACAATGACTACCACTGTTAATAGAAATGAATGAAAGTCACTATCCCATTGGCTCTTAACTCCTACCTTATTGCCCCACTCGGTGTAGAACCAGCTCTTGGCACAGGATCCCATGTCACAGTTCTCCACATCGATGGGCCGCAGATTCATGTTGCACTCCTCATCAGGAACAAAGTCGCCCACGTTGCTGACACAGCGGACCTCTCGTGACCTCTGACCCAGCCCACACGGCACCGAACACTACGGAGACAGAGGCCACGCGGTTAGTACTGTACTGTGGAGGTACGTGCTGCTGGTATTTAGTGCACCAGTGAATCTTCTGTATGCCCTGCTCACTCTGTGAACAGACTTCACTAACTTTACAGGAGTCGTTTTATATTTTGGGAAATACACGTATGAGCTGTGAGAGTGACAGTGAAGCCAGTAGCGCTCCTTAAAGCTGAAGATTCAGGTGATAATCCTCTTTAGGCTCATCACTATGAGAGACATTTCTTACATTGTTATCATAAAAATAGAAATATGAACTGCTTCAATCTGTACAAACGCCAAAGTGTAACAACGACAAGTTGTGGTTTTAAGGGGATTACAAGTCAATCTAGCAGGTAGTAATGTGTATGCTATTTAGTGACTTGCTCTGTGAGGGGAGAGTAAGCGTATTCCCCAAAATGTTAAACTTTCCTTCAAATACAAGTTGATACAAGTGTCAAAGGAAAAGAAACAAAAGAAAAAAGAACTGTTATGATACTGACATCAGGGATGAAACCAGAATCAGAATTTTCTGTTGAATCAGTTTTCTTTTTCAAATGTATTTTCTCATTAAAGATGATGTTGCACACTAACCGTAGAGACACGTCAGACAGGTGCAATTCAAGCTTCAAGTTTCAAGTTATTTATTGTTATATGCACAACAAAAATCTCAGATCTCAAGCTCCCTCCAAAAGTGCTTATTGAATATGTAGAAAAAGGAAACAAAAGATGATATCTAAGAAATGAAATAGTGCAGAAGTTAAACAAATGTAACATATATAAAATAAAATATATTTCTGGTAAACAGTAATTGCAAAAATGAATACTGTAATGTAAACAGGGACGTGGTTAATGTGCTTGCGTAATAAGAAGTAACACTTAAATATATACAGAGATGTAAACAGGTAGTTAGTAAAAGGCAAAGCAGTCACATGGCGACCGACAGCTGCCACTCACAGCGGTCCACTCGGAGCGTATCTGCCACTCACTGCAGATCTTCATCTGGCAGGAACTGGTGATTTCAGGCCGCTCCAAGTGTTGACAGCGACTCGTGTGGACGTTGAGGGTGCGGTTTGCGTAGCTCTGCCGACACAGGACCTGTCGGTGTTGCATGCCCAGGCCGCAGGTCTTACTGCATTCTGACCACTCTCCAATATCCCAGCTGCCCAGGTGGAAATCACAAGAGCTTGGTGTTAGGAGGACATCCTTCACGGTGTATATTGCATACGCACATGTATGTCCATTATATAAATGCTGTTGTTTGTATTGAGACGTGTTCATATGAAGAGACGCTTTCACCACCTATGAGAACGAGGCTGTAAAAGGTTCCGTCTGCAAATCTTGTATTTCTACATTTTGAAAGAACTATTAGAATAATAATGGGTTGAGGAAGGTTCATGTTTCATATATAAGACAACAAAATAGGTATTAACATACATTGCAGACAACGCGCTGATTGTTTGACTACCAGGTAGTAATGTGTATGCTATTTAGTGACTTGTATTTGGAGTGGAGTCTTTTCAATCCCTTTGTTACCAGCCTCTTATGTTTCTGATATAAACGAACATTGTAAAAGATTGGTACGGGTAGTTTAAATAGCAAAAGAATAAAGGCATAACGATGTTTCAAATGCAGTTTGAATGGTTAAACCCATTTAACTGCTGTGGAGATGTAAATGTCTAAAGTCAATAAACTATCTTGCCTAAAAATGTAAGGTTAGGTTTCATGGAAAAATACCATCAGTAGGCTTTTAGCTGTTAGCAGGGGAAATGATATTGAACATTTGACTTAGTGCAAAGACTGCTCAGAACATAAAATCCTCTTAATGTGTCGATAAGATAACACCATGTTGGGCTGGGGAACACAGGACCCTTGCAACATAGAACCCTGGGAACACAGATACGTTCCCTTTTCTTTTTACCAGTATTCAGCAGTGTGCACAAGTGTGACAACAGAAAAGTGTGTTCTCTCACAAGGCCGGGCAGGGCTGCAGGTTGCAGGCCTCTTCCTGGGGAGTCGGTCTGCTGCTGCTGTCACACAAAGCATCCGACACCTGGCCATGGTTCAGCCGGGAGACACAGTGAAAGATGGAGTGTCTGAATCCTAACATGCACACAAAAGCAGATCTTTTATTTGAATTCTACAACTCAAAAATAAAATTGCATGTGTTCTATGAAATGTTACCTGGAGAGTGTTTTTTTTTTTTTTTTAATAAATGTGGGAAAGGTCAGAAAAACAACTACAACTAAAAATATAAATAGTTTGACTGACCTTTACCACAGGAGGCACTACACTCTGTGGCGCCAGCCAGTTTCCAGTTGTACTGTCTCTCGCGTCTGGGTGGCTGTGCGGCGGGAACCTGGTTTTCGGGGAGACGAGGGGGTTCACGCCCACCACCTGCTGGATTGAAGCGTTCTTGGTGAGTGTTGCTGTGAAGGTCGTAACCCCCCTGTCCATTCACAGCATTCCCTTCGACATAGACACATAAGTTGTGACACATTAGGAAACATAACAATACATTAGAGTCACTGTGGTGAACGGATGGGTAAATTAGATACATGGATAACGGCTCGGTTGGTTGGGTAGGTGTTTGATTATTTTCTCAGTTGTTTTGCCTATAAAACGCAAAGAGCAATCAGAAAAAGCTATGGTAACAAACAATTACGGGGGTAAAAAGTAGGTCTCATCTACCTTCTGCTCTGTGGTTTGGTTGCTGAGGGACGACTGGTTCCTCAGAGGGGAGAATGTACTCATAGTGAACACCAGGGTTCGGCTGCTGGAAGATCATCTGAGGCAAAGTAGATGAGGTTCAGTAACAATCATACAATAATGAGAGATGAACATGCATGACAACCCTGAGTTCCTCAGGTCAAACTTTAGTATGAATAAAGGAGAAGGAGGTCCGGGTTGATGTGTTACTTACATAAACGTCCAGGATCTCATTGGTGGGCCCTTCAGCGAGGAAGGACTCCCCGGCCGTGCTTCTGATTTCATTGGGCCGGCGGTAGGTAAACATGGTCCCCCCTCCCTCATACTTCCCCGGTCGGTCAATAGCCCAGTTTCCATTAATGATGGATCGCCCCGATCGGCTTCGGAGAGCTGGAGGAGACGGAGAGAACGACCGCACAATCACCACTGACGGCCCTGAGCTCAAACGAAAAGGAAAATACTGCCACAACCACTTCCACATAATTATTGTTTAATGTAAAAGCATTCAGGCATAGTGAGAACTGTAGGGAAAAAAACACAGACTTTCTCCACCCAAAACAAAGTAATTATAGCTAACGGAATAAATGCTCTCACGTGCACTTTCGAAGAAATGTCCTTTATAAACGTGACAATCTGTTTGTGCTGGCAAATCTTTCATGCAAATCCAGTAACAAAATCCCTCGAAATGTTTTCCACTGATTTTGTGGATTAAGTACGAGAGGCCGTTAGAAAAGCATTAGAGGTGTAACATTAGACAGGCTGGTAAAAGAGTGTTTGGACAACTAAAAGCACATTAGAGATGCACAGCGTAGAACAGAGGCCTATTGAGGGGAAACCAGGGACGTGGTGAGGATACGGTGGGTGGCTCCTGCTAGATTCCTGCCCTTGTCTCATATTCTTGTTTGCATTTTAAAACCTACGTATCCATTTTGGGAAAAAAATACGCTGCTGTCTGGAATTTTGTACAGTCCTCGTCAATTTAAAACGAAATGAATTTTAAGAAGACCTGTTTAATTCATCCACAAGGAAGTGTCACAGTTTCTTACATTGTGAAAGTGAAAGGAGCCATATCCCTTGTATGTGTTGTCCAGAAGTATGGGTACAGTATGCATGTGTGTGAATCTAGCAGAAGAAGGTGCATATTAAATGTGTGTGTGAAAGTGTGTATGTGTGTGTTGCTGCATATATCTGTACTTGTGTATATAAACGGTCAGCTCAAATTAAAGAAAGCAGAAAGTACTTGGCATCCAAGTAGTTGGGAATCCATCCTCAGAGTGTTTTTTTACAGAGTGGTGAAATTCCTCACCTTAATTAAAAAGGATGGTGAGGCTTAAGGAGTAAGATCCTCTAATGAAAGCGTGTTTATGCACTTTCCTCGAGGGAAGGAAAGGCCGCGGAGGAGGGAGGAGGGAGGAAGGGGGGAGATCGGTTCCCCTCTTCCTCCGAAAACCTCCTGCTGAGTCGGGGCATGGCTCTCGTTAAACAATGTCTGACATTCCCCAACAGTCACTTCTGAAAATAACCCACCAGTGTGTCTCACCATTGCACCTCTATAAAGACGCCAATTATCTGCGCTGTGTGTTTCACTTGGAGGCCCCAATGAGAGGCCGCGCCACAGCGGTGGGTGTAATACAGGCTGCATGCTGGAGAAATTGTGAAAATGTGACACCGCCACCCTGGTTGATTTGTCTTTTAATCAGACAAACTCAGTTTGACACTCTACTGTTGCTGCTGCCTGCACAGCTGCGACTGGTAAAATTGCCAAATGGCAACTAATCAAATACATTTATAATTTAATTATTTCTGCCACGAACTTTCTTTTCCAATGGTGTCGTACTTTAAATCTGTAACATAACATGCGGTGGATGGAGATGTTTTGATGAAGGCAGAGCTCTGCAACTGATCAAACTGTAAATCTGGAAGGAAACGGAAAATCACTATTTTTCCGAGAGGACACAAGAATTGACACAAGAGTTGAACTATAAAAGTAACTATATTAATATATATGTAGATATTCATGTGTCTTAACCTGTATTGATTGATCTCAAATTTAAGATGGTAGTGTATTTTGAGTCACAAGCTACTTAATAGAGGTCACGAAAAGTCACCAAAACTTGATAAAGGTGTCACATTTTATGTTGATCAAGTTTATATTGCATATACTTGGACATCTACATGTTTAGAATCTATTTATTTATCTATATATTATATTTGAATCTCCCTCTCCCAGTTTATTTTACTTATTTATTCTAATATACTTAATTTATTCTTCATTAATTCATTTTATTATTATTAATATTGTTGTTATTCCTTGTTTTAATGTCTGTACATAGATGTATGTATGTGTGTGTGTAGGGATTTGTAAGTTCTGTAAAATGACGATAAACAACAATAAGTAACCAAGATTTACCATCTCAGAAACGGAAATAAAAGTCAATACCAATGCCTCACTGACAATTACGAGACATTCAGACCATTTAACAACAGAGACCAAAACACCCGGGTCACAGTATTATTATAATATGATTTTAACACAGTAGCATGCTGCTAAGAAACAATCTGTGTTGGATTTCCCCCCCGAATGTAGTTCACTCAGCCAACTAACGTGGAATGGATTATCGTGGGAGTGTAAAATATGCACAGCATTGATATTTGGCGTCTAGGCTGTGACCTCATCGCTCCCCAGGAGATAAAACACCAAGCTCAGCACAGCAGCGAAGTTTTGAAATGCCATACGAACAGCGGCAGTAGAGGCAGCGAGGGACGACATAGCTTTCAGGTTTAGTGATGTGGCAGCAGGCATGGCGGCGAAAGATTTAGCAGAGCACTGACCAATATAATGAAAAATGTGTATTAGATATATGTTGCAGTGAAAAAACAATGTAAGTACGCTGACTGCTTTAGATAGCTTGTTCTCAATCCAAGCTGGTTTTGTTCTATTGGTCGTTGACTGCAGTAACATTGGTGTAAAACCGAAGCAAGAAGATAGAGGACACTGTTGTGAAACTACAAACATGTCTGCAAACAATGTGGTGAGTGTTTTTGTTTTTTTCCCCCACCTAGGTAGTTCCTGCTCTTCACCATTTCTGTGACGTTGATCTTGGTTGCTCCCTCTGGGATCTCCACGATCTTGTGGTAGCCAACCTTAGTCAAACTGTGTTTAAACACTCCAGAGATCAGCCTGCAGGTCATGTTGTCGCCTCCACACACGCCGCACTTGTCCATCACCTTCCCTGAGCCGAGATAGTCATCGCAGCCCAGACTCTGTGAGACAGAGAAGGAAAAGGAGTCTAAAAGGATGAAGTGTCGAGTGACAGTGAACAGCTGATGTATCAAACTTGAGCACCGAAAGTGTTCAATAAAAAAGCTATTTAAGTTTAACGGAATGTCTGCACATCACATAAGCTATTCTTGGTCACAGACAAAGAGCTAATTAGGCATAAAAGAATATATTTACAAAGCTAAGCCAAGTTGCACCTGCAAAATTAACTAACAAAACACCATTAACTACAATAATACAATAACTAATTAGCAGAGATCGCATTACTTTCCAGGAGGCATCATTTTGGCGTGACTGTTTTTGAACGGACGCCAGAATTGCCTTCCTAAACCTCTGGGGTGCGAGTTATTCTGTGTCACATTGGTGTTAATATATTACAGGAAACCTGGGGCACAGTAAAAATAGAACAGTTTACATCAGCAGTCCATAAAGTCCCTCAAACCAGCAGTAACAGCAACTCGCTGTGCAAACAGGTGTTGGAGCGGCCGAGACTGGTTCCAGTGAGCTATAGGGCACACCGAGCTGCGGTCAGTGCGCTGCCAGGGTTAGTCCCAAAATGATCACAGTCAGCAATAAAGAAACCAACAAAGTGGGCATCGTGGGGGGGGGGGGGGGGGGGCATAATCATACAAAGGCTTCCTGGGCCTTCTAGTCAGTTTGCAGCTCTCGCATGGCTTCCATGTGTGTTCCCTGATTGAAGAGGACATATTCCTCCTGCTCCGTCCTGTCATGCGAGCATATTACCCCTACAGCTATGAATGTTGGGTCATAACATTGGTAACAAAAAACTGCTGAGCTTTATATGTAGTCACGAGTTACCAAACCTCACTCTGAAGATGAATGACACAAGGACATTCACAGGAAGTGTATAATGAGCTAGTAACAAGCTGTGGTTTAGTTGTACCAGAGCAGCCGTTGGATAGAAGGAATAGACCGAGAGCAAGGAGAGGACAAGGAGGTGGAGAAAAGGTAAAGTGAAGGGAGGGAAAGCAGGATAGAGGGAGGTAGAGCAGGAGAGGGGGGGGGGGGTCAGGGGTGGACTCAAGAGGAGAGTCTGGCACGTCCCTTACCCGTAGTGTTCTGAGCCAAAACCCCACCTGGGCCAAAACAAACACGAAATGCCTCCTTCCACACAGGAAATCAGTGATGAGAGAAAGAATAGCAAACTAAGAGAGCTGGGGGGAAGGGGGGGGGGGGGGGGGATGACATAAAACTGCCAAATGCTTCTGTGGTCAGTGTGGGATTATGGGGCTGAATAATGCCGGGATAAAAAAAAATCCTTAAACACTATACCATAACATTCGGAGAGAAACGGCTGCGTTTCATGATCTCACTTTACAGACCAGTGAATACAAAGCAACTTAAAGTACTACAGAGCAGAAGTAATGCATGGTGAAAAAAACTAAATAACATTTTCACTTGCTACAATAAGTCCACGATGGAAAAGAAATCAAAATGCAGTCAAGGAGGACTGTTACACGTTACACGTTACACGGCCACCAATGAATATCTCCTCCGCGTCTCCTTTTTCACCATAAATCCCTTCAAACCAAAACAACACAATAACAGCAGCTAGGCAGCCTTTGCCTGACAAAGTGGAAAAAAAATGTTCTTCTCATAAAACAGATGCAGACACGGTGAGAGGTTATCTGTGGCCATTTGGATGGGTCTGAATCAAAACACATTAATGTAGGAGTGGAGAAGAAGCAGTGACATTTATTGACCCCCAGATCTGAATTGTCAATGTAATATCGTATGACTGTGGATTTAAAAACACACAGGGTTTTTCCTTCTCCTTACATGGGAAGAGCCAAGAGGATTTTTACGGCTACAACGCAGAAAGCATTAGGGAGTAAAGAGGCTACTTGAGATTTAGTGATTTGGACAGTTTCACCATTAAAACCACTAAACTGTCAAGACACTAACGTCCTAATCTGTCCCCTAAATAATCCCCCCCATATTGTCACATGTGCCCTCGGGGTTGTCTCTGACAAACGTGACCTCAAACTGTGAACCCGTCAGAATGAGGCCCGGAGAAAGCCTCGCCAGCTCTCCGCAGAAGGACGCAAAAATAAATCTTATGCTGGTTGACGAACGAGTAGGCAGCTTCGGGGTCTCGGTCCAGTTACTTCACTCGGCGACCACATCAGCACTGTTTTGTGCCATCTGGTGAGATAAATCGCCATGTTTTCGGTGGAAATATGACAGAATGTATTTTTAAAACGTGCCCAAAGCCCACCTTCATCTGGATATGGTTACACGTGTCACGACGGAACAGAGTTGACTCCCAGTCAACTTGCGAACGCTGAAAACAACATAGTCTTAAAGTCAATCCTGATGGTATTGTTACACAAGATGCAGCCGGGTTGAACTCATCATACTGCAGAGGTTTTTTTGTAACAAACTGAACTCACACAGCCAAAGGCACATGTCACAGGATATTCCTCTCCCAGCAAACACAAGACATTTAGAATTAGACACAGAGAGGCCAGTTTCAGTCCCTTTCTTGTTGAACTAGTTTTCCCTTCACATGCCAGTGACGTGCGGTGAGGTTCGTGGCTGGTGAGGCATTGACTCTTTCGGAGTCAGATTTACAAATATATGAACCCCATAGAGTAGCTTAAATCACCATTCAATTGGCAGCTTGCACATTGACTACTGGTTGTTTTTCGTATTTCATATCAGCATTCTTTACACACACAGAGGTAAGGTACATATTTGATTGCACTGGGAGCGTGTGCACCGCGATCCGGCTCTGACGGATTTCTGCGGTTTCTGTCAGATCAGCAAGACTAGATATGTTCTACATACGTGAAATACATGACCTACTCTATGGAAAGAAAGGACATATAATACAAGTGTCTACGAATATTACAGTGGTGACAAACAATGAGAAAGCAAAAGGCACGAGCTCAACCCAGTTTGTGAGGGATTGCGCAATCTAAGATGAGGCACAGTCTCCTGACATGCACAAATTCAGTGATTTTGATTATAAAAATGCTTGAAATGATTGGAATCATACAGAAATTACATTTATAGCACAGATCAGTAGAGAAATATTAATATTTATTTCATCATTATTTGTTTTTTTACTTTTCATGATGAGAGCCTCACCCACGTCCCTGTGACATGCCTATGGATCAATGATGGCAACACTTCCACTCCCCTTGCAACTTTAATGTTTGAATACTGGAAATAAATGAGGGAAGAGAATGTCAACCTTAGGGGTCACAGCAGTCACCAAGTGAACTGTGAGTTACATGTTAACACATACAATGAGTGTGTTGGGTCCTAAAAGTCATTAAAAAAAACGTATTTCTGGGGTCATGTGAATTTGGGGACCCTGGAATTAGAGGGAAGAGCCTTTCACTCCTTTTCCACTTAACCTCTTGAACCCAGGGCTTTCTTGCACTTCCTGTATTTTAAGGCTTTTTCCAAAGCCACTGCATGTCTCAGGGAATGTTATTTTCAGGACAATTTTTATGAATAAAAATAGTACTTTAAAGCAGCATTAAATACATTTTAGCCACTTGGAGACAAGCTTCAAACACAAATTTGACATTTGCAAACAATTGAGTTCACACAGCCACTAGGCATTGAGCAACATTAGTAATCATGTGGAGTGTTGTTTCAGGCAACCTGACAAATGTAAACGCAGTGCTCGCTCTCCTTTTAGCTCCGCTTTCCTCTCCACCAAACTTCTGAGGGAAATATTTGCCTCTTTAGCTACTAAAGGCTCCGTTATGTTCACCAGTTAGTTGCTAACTTCGCCAGTCTAACATTTTGTTGTCGGCAGATTTGGGTTTATTGAAGCATTTTGTTGAAAACAGCTGCTTGCAGCTCCTGGAAACGAGGTCGATGAGATGAGAGAGTAGCGAGCCAAAACATTGAAGTCGGAGTCTGTAAAACCAAATCGATGAGTTGAATGACACTAAAACTCTCTGTAGAGCTAAAGGGAACGGCAGAGTTAGGTATAATTCTCTGTGTTTATCACTATGAGCAACAATTTTCACATTACAAGTAGTCAGTTCATTAGTTGATAATATAAAATATTGATGAGTGCAGCCTAAAACGGGGTACACTGACAAGCACAATAAAAGCGTTGGTAATGTTTACAATCAATACTGAACAAAAGCATTTGAAAACACATACTCCACTGAATACAAGTTCCGACTAACACTTCTGAGGTTCCTATTGTAGCCCGGCCATAAGTGATAATGTGCAGAGGCCCCTTGATCTGTCCGTTAGAGTGTAATTGTAGAAATGATTCCCAGTTCGCTGGTTCACTTGCATGTGTGAAGAGTGAATAACTGTCTAAACCACTATCAGAGAGTCGGGGCAAATATCAGGCATTTGTTTGATTCCTTAACACTAAACATGCACAAAGTCAAAATATACAGTTGCACAGGCACTAAATCTCTTCCCGACAGCTCTGGTGTAATGTTACTGCTGCCTTGCAATAATTGAGCTTTTATCCAAGTAGGAGGCCTGGTTCATTGCTCCAAACTAGGAATGCAAATCTGAATAGATCGCTTGTGTTTCAAATTATATCATGCTTAAATGAATGTAACACGCAGGCTTTTAACTCCTCACTACTGTAGTAAATTAGGTTTGAGATGTGGTGGAAAACAGGCTCTACTCTGAGCTGGATTGTCGAGCAAAAGAGTGTGTTCGTGATTAATTCTGTTAGTTTTACAGCGGTTAAATCTGTTGCGAGGTTTTCTCAGATGCTGTTATTTGTGTCTTTACCAGATTTAGTGAGACATCATGACTTTCCTGAAGCATCAGTCAAGATATTTGACGCAGTTTATTCTGTGACAGAGATGACTATTTATACTGTATTATACAGCCTTATTAACACGATTTCGTCCGCTCAAATTACATCAGTGCTCCTTCGTGACTTACTTTTAAGCGGCAGTGGTCTGGTGACTTCCTGAAACCACGCTGCCGAAGAGACTGTATCTGAGACCTGAGTGACGGGTTGAGATACAAAATGTATTTTGAGATTGCTGATTCTAACAGGTGAACGTTGTCACCCATTGTTAAGGGTGCTCAGACAGAATAATCTCCGACTGACAGACACATCGAGCCCAAGGCTAACGAACGGACACCAGCAGATACTCATGTCCGGACCACAGAGCTACACTACATCCACTGCATCAGCAGCATCCAAATGTGGCCAGCTGTTTTGGGCCATATACACAAACTATACCTAACAGAAGCTGTGAAAATATAATATTGTGCAAGGCTCAACGTCACCAGTATCCTCCACCAGTAAATCGATACAGCATAGTATCGCGATATTTTGCGTGGCGATATTGTATCGATTCACGGAAGCCAAGTATCGATCTTTTATTATATAAACTATAAACTTTTTGGTACTAGAAAAATAAAATCAATTGCTTTTTTAGTCCACTAGATGGTGCTGAGTTGTTTTCTGGTGAGGTCAGCAGAGGTCCCGGGTCAGCGTGATTGGTAGGAAGTTGGTCAAAACAAAGATGGAGACATCGGAGAAAGAAATCAGAAATGCGCCGTCCGCGTTTAAATCAGACGTCTGGACTTATTTTGGATTTTTTAACAAGGAAAGGAAGAAGGACATGGATATCAAGGGCACGTCAAGGGACGTCAAGCGCAGTGGATTCCTATGTGACTATAACAGCACAATATCTCAGAGGACTGGCGACTGCTGTCTCACATTCTCCAAACTAGAGCAGTACACGTAAACATGACAGACCTCCTGCTAAATGCAGCATAAGAATGGGGGATTGCCGACAAAAACCTGGTGGTTGTAACCGACAGCGCTTCTAACGTGGGCGTTGCCGTTCAGTTAGCGGGATTCCTGCATGTGAAGTGTTTCACTCACCCGCTCAATGTGGCCTCACAACAGGCGTTAAATCTGCCGACAGCAGCTAGGCTCATGGGGAGAGTGCGGCGCATAACTGTCTCTCTGCCCTCGACGTCCGCGCATCACAAGTTATACTGAGTTATATACCTCTTACACCGTACAGGTTTTTATGACATTGTTGGTCAGTCGGTCTGCTTGACAATCAATAAAAATGATTGAAGTGAGATGAACAGACTGAAAACGTTATCTTATTAGATAAAACATGTTGACACAGTTTTCCTTTGGGGACATAATTTGAAGTTGAAAAAAGTAATAAATCGCAATATATGTTATCGCAATACTCAGCATATCGCAGTATCGTGATAATATCGCAGTATCGTGATAATGTCGCAGTATCGTGATAATATCGCAGTATCGTGATAATATCGCAGTATCGTGATAATATCGTATCGCGGGACCTCTGGCGATTCCCACCCCTACTGCGTGATGCATTTTACTGAGTATAGAGGAAGTATGCTGGAATGAGTCCAAACATCTGGAAATGAGTCTGCATTATTCTGGTTCCCTCGTCTCGAAATCAGTGTTTTTTTAAAATGAGTTTTTGGTCAGATGTTTGACATAAGTTCTGTGGTTAACCCAAGCTTAAGAGCTTTTGCGTGTCTTAAAAAAGGCGGTTGTTAACAAGTGGCTAAATGAGACAACAAAACGTAATAATGCCTAGTCTGCCTTCACAGCCTCGTTGTGTAAACTTGTGCTCTTGTGACCATTGTGTAGTACCTTTATAGCCTGACGTTAGCTTTTTATTTCCACTGACTGCATTCACGCTTCAAAATTCATAAAAGCAGTGTTCATTTGTGAAGATTATCTTGCTGAACAAAACATGTAAGTATCATAAGCTTGTGTTTGCCACCGATCTTATTTTCTGCAAAAATCTATAATCCAACAGAAAAATCCCATTGGCTTTTTTGTCGTGGGAACCAGTGCGATGCTAACTTCCTGGTTGGCGTACAAAAATACATCATCCCTCTATTAGGGTTTAAAATAACTGAAACTCGCATTGGTTACACATTAAATATGTAAAACAAACATGTCTGACATTAGCTTCTTACATCTTCAAAATACAAAAACATGAAATACATTTTTGGTTGAATACTAACAGTTCCAAGACAATAATTCAGAGTGAATAAAGTGGCTTATATCAAAATCACATTGTCAATCAGCAGACGCGAGGCAGTTTGTCAACATACAATGTCATGTTGTTTAAAACCTTTTGAGCCCTAGACGTTTTTTTGGCTTATTCTCGAAAATACTATACCCATACTCAAAGGGGCCTTACTCTCTAACTACAAGGTCTATTTGAAAATGTTCAATGGATTTATAACACTGAGGAGGGTTTGCTCATATGAATTGTGTACATATTGTGTATATGTTACTGGTTAATAGCTGATGAAGATGGAACACAGCTCCACTTTGAAAAATGTCAAATTCGTATGGTGAAAAAGCATAAGCTAAATATTAAATGAGGCTCAGTGAAGCCTATAAACCACACACAATCATAGAAAACGACAGCATTAGTCACCCACAAAAGAATTGGAGTGAATAGAGTGAAGTAGGCCAGAGTTAGAGACATAAACGTTATGAGAGGTCACGAGATTGGCTTATTCTCGAAAATACTATACCCATACTCAAAGGGGCCTTACTCTCTAACTACAAGGTCTATTTGAAAATGTTCAATGGATTTATAACACTGAGGAGGGTTTGCTCATATGAATTGTGTACATATTGTGTATATGTTACTGGTTAATAGCTGATGAAGATGGAACACAGCTCCACTTTGAAAAATGTCAAATTCGTATGGTGAAAAAGCATAAGCTAAATATTAAATGAGGCTCAGTGAAGCCTATAAACCACACACAATCATAGAAAACGACAGCAGTAGTCACCCACAAAAGAATTGGAGTGAATAGAGTGAAGTAGGCCAGAGTTAGAGACATAAACGTTATGAGAGGTCACGAGAGGTCACGAGAGGTCGCCATGTGAGAAACAGCCTCTCCAGCTGTTCCATTGTACTTTTATAAGCTAAATAACTATATATTTAACTTCCTTTATCCTTGTACAAATCATTTTGGAGAGCTAGAACCGTCTCCAAAGCGTCTCGGGACCACCGACCTACGGGAGAATTGCGCCATAGTGGTTGTGTATTGGGCCAGTGTAGAGCCCCTGATTGGTCGATTTCTTCATATGAAACGTCTATGCACGTGTCTGGATGTGGCCAATTGACTGGCGTCAACGGAATTTTCAGGAAGTCTTTAGTTTTCCGAAAAATGCCGATCTAAGCCGGCGGACCCGTGCGTAAACGCCCGAAGCTGCCTCGCTGGAATGTGGTCCCCCGAGCTCATTTGACCCCCCCCTTCCTTTTTTCACAACTTTATTAGACTGTAAACGGATGACAAAAGGCGAAACAGGAGTCTAAAAGGAGTTTGAGGACATCGTTTTATGATTTGGCTTTCTTCGGTACCAGTCGGCACCAGTCGGTACCAGTATCCCCCCCGTCGGGGGGCTCTCAGTTTAGAAAGGTTAAAGGGGCTTTGACAGACGCAGCTCAACGCAAACACAAAGTTCATGTGACTCGCTGCTTCTTTCCCATATCTGGAGCAACGTGCCAGGCTTCACTCTGTCCTCAGCAGAGGTAAGTTAGTACACTACTGTCGGTACCAGGGCCACACTAGACATTCAAGGCTTTTAACTCATCGACAAAATGTCAGTTAAGAATGACAATATTTGCTGAAAACAACCCACATGGCTAAATGCTGCCAGTCCTAGTTCTGCAAAAAGGCAATGAAATGGAGGAGGTTATGAATAAAAGGATGTTTTCTTAACCTGGAGATGGTCCAGTTGTTAGCCCGCCACCCCCCCCCCCCCCCCCCCCCACCAAGTCTGAATCCACATGAATCCATGTTGGCTGAGGCTCAGATCCCACCAGAACGTTCTATCCTGGGTCTTAGCGGTTTCCCTCTCAGCTTTCCCTCGGAGCAAAAAGCAAAACAAAAAGACAATACTGTGGACTGCTGTCGCCTTCAGAAAGAAGACCTTCACATGTTACATACCAATAACATTTCTATTAAGAAATTGAACAAATAAACTCCATCTCATTCATGCTATCAGACAGTGCACTTCCTGCCTGGCAAAGCTGGTGGGATACTAGCACAGCTCCTCGTGGTAAACCTCTGGGAATAAAGGCATGCTATCTGTCCTCCTACTGTAAAAATGCATCCCAGGGTGGAGGCAGTGCAGTATTTTAAAACGTATTTATGAGCGCTGGGTTAAAGGAGGCCGTTTGGCAAACACATTGGGGATTTCTACAGCTCTTCACACGTAAGAACGGTTGTAATGTTCTTTGGCAAACGGCCAAAGAAACTATCATGACTTAGTCATCTGTGACACACCAGCTCATCTGGAAATGCAATATAGGCCTAAGTTGGCTTCGAAGGTTGAGAATACAGAGGCAACATCGTCCCGACGACAAGGAATTTATAGTGGAAGTGACCTCAAGACACATTACTGAGCTCTTACAGACATTTCATAGACGTACAAATCACTTAAGATTAGGAATTAATACGATTTTAAGGTTTGGATTGGGATGAAATAAGATCAGGGTATGATAATACACCCCTCTCTTTCATATGAAGTGCACATTGTGCCACCGACATCTGCCTCCCACATGCTGGGATGCTGTGGATCTTCAACTGCTTTTAAAGAGCGGGTGAAGGCGACACTGCTTTGACTTCAGTCAGCACTTCAAACGCGTCTGTATCTGAGGAGGCCAGACTGTCATCAAGTTCACATGTGACATTCTCCCACAGGAACTGACTGAACTACTGACTATCACTGATTTACTGTTACATCCTGTGTGAAATACACACCGTTGAGTACAAAATATTACAGAAATGTCCTCGTTTTGAGGTTTACAATGAATGTGAATCAGGGCACATCCATTATTGGTACTGATTGTCTTATTCGTATCTATAAAATAAATATATTGTATGAAATTAGTTCTTCTTTTTTGGGTTACTATGCAAAAATATTTGACTTTACTTACATACAGTCAGCAGGCGATTTGATCATTTTGGTTGTGTCAGGCAGACTAGACTAAAGTATTCAACTAAACAACCCTTTTGCCCCTGAACTCTCTCTGCTACTAAGAGATAGAGGGGGGGGGGGGGAAGGGATGGCAAAATCAGTACTAGTCCCAAGGACTAGTAGGTTCATAAAACTACTAGTCCTGAGCAATCTTTACTAGTCCATCATGAAGCTTTGGGGAATGTACCAATCACGGGGTGTAGGGATGTGTGTGTGGAGGAAGACTCTCCCATAAAATCGTGGGAAGGTGTATGCCGCGGATGTTTACACAGGGCTTATCAACGGGTAGGAGTGACACGGCTCGCCAGTCGTCGAAAGAGTATTCCAATGGGAGCTCGAAATACAGGGGTGGTACCTTAACAACACAACGACGCGTTTTGTCCGATGTGCCCGTGTTGTAGCAATGTCGCACCCCGTTGCGAAACCTGTCCGCCTCGAAACTGAAACCGAATTATCGGAATACGGCATCTTAAAATCGCAAAATATGCTTATAATGGTTTGGGGATTGACAATTCTTGCATTATTTAGGCTCGTAGTGAAGATGAAGGTTAAGATCACGATTAAATATTGTACAGCAGTTCAAATTGCCAAGTTGAAGAATTCCGCTATGGAACGTACCCGCTAAAAATTTCGCTATATTCCACCGTGGGGAGTAACAGCATGTCACCACGGCAGTGAACGCTCGGTGCCAAAAACAATACGCAGTCTATGAATAAAGCAGGCATTTGTTCTAATTTCATGTGCTGCAGTGATAAGAGCTTCACGATCTATATTTCTTCCGCGGACAAATCTTGGCGGGCCGCTGGTGAAACTGAAAGAGAGACCCGGCCTGATCATGAATATAGTGCCTTTCGCATTGCGTAAACAAAATATTATAATCGAAACAAAAGAGTCTAATATCCTCAACAATTTGGGGAATAGTGGAATGTTACATTTACTTATCGGGAAAGTCTTTTTCCGGACATAAATAACGATTAAAGCCTCTCAAATTTCACTCGCCATGAGGACTAGTGAGAATGATAATTTAGGTAGTCCCTCCAAAAATCCACTCGCCTCGGGCTAGTGGACTAGCGTTAGTTTCCGACCCTGATTTTGGTCATCTTGCTAACAAAGAGCACGGCATAACCCCTAAACCCCTCCTCAAATCGCCCACTGCCCACAACAGTAACATAGCGTTACTTCCAAGGCAAAGGAGCACCTCATTAAAGGGCCAGTGTGCAGGATTTAGTGGCATCTAGCGCTGCGGTTGCAGTTTGCAACCAACTGAATACCTAGCTCCCTTTCCAAGACTGAGGTAACATGAGCTGCCGAGTTCAAAACAGTCGTTAAGCCGTGGTTAGGTCTTTCAGGACCTTCGCCTCGCCTACATAAGGAGCAATAAAATTCAAAAGGCAGCTGGCCTTGCCGCGGTTTCACAAGCGTGTCGGTGAACTACGATGGCCTTCAGGTAACGTAAAAACGTCTCTAGAGCCAGTGTTTGGTTTGTCCGTTCTGGGCTACTGTGGAAAGACGGCGGTGCAACATGGCAGACACCATGGAAGAGGACCTGCTCTCTACGTAGATAAGCAGGGCTCATTTTAAGCTAACGAAAACACAATTGTTATTTTCAGGTGATTCTACACTATTGAAAACATAATTTAGAGTATTATATTCCATTTCTGCCAATAGATCCCCCTAAACACACCGTTAATTACATTCGTTTATGGGGCCACAGGTTACAATAATAAAGAGCCCACTCACGACTACCCCACACTCTTTAGTATTTCCCCTCTGTGTGGAACATCCTAGATGTTATCAGAGTTTAGGGTACTGATAGCAGCTCTGTCCTGCTCTTTATAGGAATTAACAACAGCCAGGTTTACCCCAGATAAAGAGTTTCAATCTCTAGTTTCAAGTGTTTTTTTAATACAGCATATTGTTTATTTAGTAATTTAGAGTCAAATAGACCATAAAGCAGGGTATGCTTTAGGACGTGTCTACCTTGTGATTGACGGGTCGCTACCACGACATTGTCCGGTCTGGGAGTTGTACGAGTTTTTCGTCTTACACCTTTAACCTTTTCACAGTGCTTTTTCAGTTCATGGAAGTTAATTGTAACAATTTGGTCCACTACAGATGTCAGATTCAGTGTTTGTTGTACACAGATGTCACTTCTGGTTGAAAAAAGCCAAGATGGCGACGGCCAAAAAAACAAACTAAGTCCTCTTCATATTTACAATCTTTGAGAGGAATCAAGCCCCGACTGTAGCCCGGCTGTGCATGTACTATATGGAAGATGTGACTTCATCAATAGCTCAAAACTCACAGATTTATTAAATTTGTCCCTTTCCCTCAGATTTCACTTCTGGCTCTGGTATAATGGGAACACTAACTAGACTTACCGTGGTTTGTAACCACAAATAGAAACACAAGTTCTGGTGTTTTGGGTAGTAATCACTCTGCTTTCCACTCTCCACAACATAGCATTTCATGAAAACCAATAGCAACATGTGTCAAACCAAACACAGACAAGCCTGGATTATTCACTGTAACGTAGGAAGGGATGAGCTGAGGACAAAAAAAGGAGCAGTTCTGGTTCCAACAAATTTCCAAATTGCATTATACTGTAGCTGTTTGTGCTCTTTCTCGAAACTCGCATCACGTTATCATATCTGCAGGATATCCTAAAAGCTACGAGCACGAGCATTTGTCGCCCAGAGAGACGTAGTAAGCATGCGTGGTGAGACCTTTGACCCCAACAGTAAAAGGAGGCGTCATGAACACCCCACAAACTGCCCGCACAGCACGGGGCGAAGGGCAGAGCGTCTTCGTTAAAGGCTCCCACGCTTGTAAAACGCTCAGAAATAGCATGTGAGCATCTACAGCCGTACAAACGCGTAGGGTTTCTCCTGACATCACTCCGACGATTTGGATGCACTTCTTTGGGAACAGAGTGATGAACAGATTGGTCTCTGCTGGGCATTAACACTGCGAGGTAATGGGTTTGATTCCCACTGACGACATCCACAAAAAGACATAGACTGATGACACGATGACAGGAGGACTTTACCATTTCAAGTAGATAACCAAAGTGTCAAACTATGTCACTGTTATTTTGGCATTAGCTGCACTAACTGTGGTTCTGACGGAACTTGGTCATTTGTGCCTAAAAGTGTTCTGTTAGGGGTCACTCCAGGCCCTCTTTAAACAGCTCAGAAATCACACTGAGTTCTGGCTGATTGTACCAAGTATCAGCTTTAAATTCTACCAATTTAGTAGGAATTTGCTAATAAACATGATTTTGAGCTGGTGACATGCCCACTACAGCAAGTGATGATTTACTTCTGTTTTGAGGTCTCAGACAGAGCCAGCCCTGACCAATCTGGGGCCCTTGGCAAGATTTTAGCTAGAGCCCCATGCAGGCAACCTGGTAAATAGGGCCTATTTAATAGGGTTAGGGTTTGTTATAATGTGTTTTGTATTATTTCTATATAACAGTAATAAAATTGTATTAGTAAAAAATTCGAAATTTACAAAAGTTTTTTCTTCCCTCATTTGGGGCATCTCTAGAATTCACCTATATCACCTATGCTTAGGACCGACTCTGGTCTATATGTATATATATATATATATATACATATATATATTTACTTATACAGCTAAATAATTATGTTTTTTGCTCATTTCTGTATTTTGTCATCCTCATCAAATGTGCAAACGCATTGTGGCAAAGTGAAGGGTTTCTACCTTTTGAGATAAGAAAAGACCAAAAATATGTAAAGGAAATCATCATTATCATTTTTGCACAAAGCGTAGGACTTGGATCAAACATTCATGATGACAACGTCAACTTGACTTCTCCAAACCCACAACAACTCTAATTCAAACTGCTTTTTTTCCCTCCAAACATCCAAGTAGGTGCTCACACATAATATCACAAGAGTAACTCAACCTGCATTTTCTCCATTGACAGATTCCAACGTCTATATGAAATTGATAGCTATGTAGTTTAGAGTCATATAAAGCTGGCACAGACATCCTCATCCAGACCTTGGCACTCCAAACGTTTGCATTAAAGACCTCAGGCTCATTAATCATCAGCAAACACCAGGTGAGCTAAAACTAACCGAGCAGAGCCACAGGCAGCGACAGGCTAATTCAGGCTTGCAGTCTATCCCTAATAAGAGTTCCAAGTACATCTTTATAGTCCCAGGACAGGCCTGACTCACCGAGTCTTCCACTAGGAGGGAAATCTAATCCCACAAGTAGCCTGTGAATGTGCAGTGGAAAAATAAACCGCTCAGAGAGCAAGCAGAGCCACAGTGAAAACAGCCACACTGTAAATACTTCCACTCAGCAGATGGACCACAGGATCATGGGGCCGCACCGACAGTCCGAGTTATGGAGTGACACCGTCCACTGCTGCATATAAACACTAGAAAATGTTTGTATATGAGTACCAGGCTTACTTACATCTACAGCCGTCAATTTAGATGTCTTAACCCAATCTATTTTAACCACCAAGTCCAATATTTGCACAGAATTTCTCTCGATGACATGGGTGCAGAAGGGTATCGACAACTTCCCAAACCTCACTGCAAAGAGTCCCGAAGACACTTTGCAACTGCAACTCTTAAAGCCAGAGTGTTAGTGTCAGTGGGGATCCCCACGCTCTCCCAGGTTCCTCCAGGACCCAGCAGAGGTGGAGCGGGTCCTACCTGAGACCGCGGCTTCCCCTGCACACGCATGTGGAGGCAGACGAGCAGCAGGAGAGCGAGTCCTGACAGCATTCTCTCACGTGGCTGCAGAAAAGCTCCAACTAGTCACTCAGGGTTTCGAATCACGAATCCAGCGGCTGCTACCAGTCAGCCTCTTCCTTGCCTCTCTGAGAATGCCAAATAAATAAAAAAAACCTCTCTCACTACAGAGCTGATCTCTACGAGCTCCCCCTTGTAAACTGACCTGGGGGAGGTGCATCTGGGGGAGGTACTGAAGGGGGGGAGAGGCGGGAGGGAACGAACGCAGGACGCAGAGTGTGGCAGCTACCGCTGACAGCAAATTGGAACCCAGATAGGAAGCTTCGGGGAATATTTTTCAATGTGACAGAAAAAGTAAGAGAGGAAGGAAATTCTTGCTGAAATGGATATGTAAGCAAAACCGCTATGGTTAAAATTGTGTGGATATAATTGGCAGGTGGGCACGCCATCTTCTAGGGATAACAAAAAGATCCCTTTGCCCCCTTCGAACCCTCCACCCAACGCCAACCAAATAGTTCATTTCAAGCCACGTTGCAATGCTGGAAGCACAACTGCTGCAGCCAAGAAGACCAGACTCATCATATGGTTTTCCTATTGCGCCACCATTGTTTCCACAACATTAAATCCTAATTGACCA
The DNA here is from genome assembly GCA_032191485.1 of Leptoclinus maculatus. Lineage (NCBI taxonomy): Eukaryota > Metazoa > Chordata > Actinopteri > Perciformes > Stichaeidae > Leptoclinus > Leptoclinus maculatus. The sequence continues at coordinate 42,512,589 of JAVDOI010000001.1, read as the reverse complement.
GGATATACTTTACGGAGGAAAGGAGAACACTTCTCATCCTTCTATCTGATACTATCAGATTTTTCTTTTTTTTCATTAAATTATATAGGCAGACCGAGCACATCTGGGACATTGCGGCTGGACCCGATTCTACACAAAGAGACTTCTGGAAACAAGCGCGAGATAATTGAAAACTGTCCTGTTTTGAAGTGGCACCCGGAGACCATAACAGGCTGCTGCGAAAGTCCCATTGTATGCACTGAAAGGCTCTCGGACGGCCCAGGACAACGGCACACATGGTGGGAACGCAAGGAGAGGAGCGGGAAGGAGACGGACAGATGGACTGACAAGATGATACAATATAAAAAATACTAAGAAGAAATAAAACCGATTGAATACTTTACTGATGAGACTTTGAGTAGTGTTTATACCCTGTGTACGTTATTTAATTTAGTTTACTGTCATTTATGTTATAAAAGGGTGTGGAAAAAACACTCTAACACTCGCTGTAGGTCATTCACATATATATTGAAGTTATTTAGCCTGCTTTTCTTAACTGTTACTACCGGAACACATTCAAATGTACACACTGACATCAAATCTCTTCAGGTTTGGAAGGTATTTGGTGTAATCATTTCTCTGCATATCATATCAGAGAAAGACAGAAACACTTCGGCCACACTGATGCAACTAATTACTAACAGTGTAATGCATTTGATATCAAGTTGGTTGTAAATTAGATTTAAAAGGTGCAACATGTAATGTACGGCTGTAAATGAATGAACATATATTTGAATAGTAAGATATTCGAATATGAAAATAGGCTGCCTGCCTCGTGTGCACTGATCGCATACAGAACTAGTAAAAGAGTTAATTATAACAGTCCTTTGGGAGGATGCAGATTAGCAATGTTTTAAACACAAGCTCACAGTAAAACTATATCCCCATTAAAATGAATAGCTACTATGAAGTTTAGGACTGTAGGTTTTATGTGTGCACTCACACTTTGTAACGAGTCTGCTGAACGGATTGCCAAATGTTTGATTATACTTAACAATTCACACCCTGCCACCTTTCATAATATTCTGCAAGGCTGGTTCACGGGGCAAGTCGAGGCATCGAGTGCAAGGAAGCGTGGCAAGAAAACAAAATATCTCCACACCTGCAACTCAGCAACAAATTCTATCTGGATTTGGACAAAACGGCGGCGCACTGAAATCGTGAACGGCTCACTCCATCGGCTTTGTTTTCATAGTTAACCCCCTTCTACCACCACCACAGTGTGCACAGTAAGCTGTCAAAACGGCAGACGTGTGGAAGGGGGAACGGCTCTCGCGATGTACATCGTCTCCTGATCTGCCTCCGATCTGGACGACCTCATTATGGAGGCATGGCGCCCAGAGGTCGAGCAGGGCCAGACTGACTCTCCAGTACACCTCTGGGGTCTTTGTTTCCGAGTGGGTCGGCCCCGAAGCAACCTCGGCTCCGGGGCCCCTGATTCCTCCGGTCTCCGACCCGCACACACACGTCAAAGTCGTGCTCTGCAGCAGGTGGGTTCAACGTTACTGCACAGAACGCTGTCAGTGTCCGGCAGGCACGTGCGCAATACAATAGCTGTATTCACTTCTTATTTTCTGTCACGCTTCCAGTCTCTTTTGGGGCAATTTTGAAGGATGTTTAAATCCAAAGCTCATTAGCAGAACCGTGACGGCAAACAGTTTATGCAGGTGTGGCCCCGGTGGGACACGCTCTACCTGACAGATGTAACGCTGCCTTTGCCATTAATCTGGCTTACATCACCATGCTTCACACTGAAATGGATGAGAAAGGAGGATGCAGGGAAAAGGTAAGAAAAGAAAAGTAAGAAAAGGCGTAAAGCGTGGAGAGAAAACACATGATTTTTGTGCATCTGGGATACATATTAGTCAGCAGAGCCAGCCATGTAGGTCGTTGTATTCAGTTGTATTTCACTGAAAAAGGCAGGAGCGGAGTGGAGGGAGTTAATGAATAAAGCAGGTCTAGAGGAGATTTGGACTGGGAGAGACAAGGTGTGGCTTAGGGAAGCCGCCTCTATTAAAAAACAGCTGATGGGGGATGACAGTCTGCAGGAGAAACATGAAATAATTACTGTAACTCTCCAGCACAGAGCTAGAAACAGCTGAGATGAACCGCTTGTCAAGAAAATGTAAAGTAAGTGAATAAAATGCTCTTCACAGCCCGTGGCAAACATCTCGGACAAGGTCTCACTCCGTAGCTTTACGGGAAGTGATTAGACTTCCGGTGTGTTTGTTGGTCATATTGCTCTCAGTGTGAAGTTACAGATGGACATGTGACACCAGGACCCCTTTAAAGCAGATAGGTGATTGTTAAAGGTGGAATTTTGACAATCCAAGCACAGACAATCTCCAAATACATGGTGTTGTCTTTGACGTTGTCTCTTCTCGTGAAATCTGTTTTCAGACGAGGGCCCATTCGTTACTCAGTGGTCTTGACCTCAACAAGAGGCTCTCGTGAAGCACAATCCTGAGACTGACTGACGAGACAATGAACAAAAAGACCAGACAAGTTCCTTGTAAACTCATTTGTCTCTATGCACCTGCTGGAGGCCTTTTGTTAATAAAGCTGTTAGACGCCATTAGATAAGAGTCTAATTTACGACGGGGTTTGACCCTGAGCAGCAGGGAACCTCGAGCACAGACCAGCTCTCCGTTACACACTCTTAGCAGCAGATTTACACATCCACGAGCGCACACACACTAACACATGCTGACCTAGAAATGCACATTTATAAATAGGCATTTATGATGATTTAAAACAGATAGAGTCTCACAAAATACTTGCACGTACCTGGTAAGTGCAACATCCGCTGACACACTCTCACACCTGCATATCTTATCTTGTTCTCAAGGAACCCTGACATTCCAAACAACCCGATGAGGCATACAATGCGCTAAACAGTCTCTTCAATTTACAGCCACCCAGATAGAAGCCAATCACTGTCAACGGACGTCAGTCTGAGGAAGACCTGCGTGAACGCTGAGCCCTAAAAATACAACCTTGTATCCGTATAGCATACCCTCATAAATCTGTCTCCCAGACCGGACACTGGGACTCCCTGCTCTCCACCCTTGAATCCACTGAAGAGCTCAAACCTGCTGTGCTTCAGCCATGTCACATCAACTGTGCAGCTATCAGACAGAAGCACACATTCAACACATCATCATGATATCATGATATCATGAGTCAGCACGCTGTGCATGATGACCCTGGCAAGGCAGAGCTAAAGAGGGAAAAGCATCACAGAACATCTGGACATAGCAAAACAGAATACTAATAATAACAAATATTGAGGATGTAAAAGGATAATCTTCCACAGGGGAATTAACTTCACAATGTTTACATATTTTTGCTTCATTTGGGAATAAACTTCCTTAATCTGTGCATAATCTAGTCTGGTGAAGTAAATCTAGACATGTTTGAAAGTCATTTAGACTGAGAAAACAATGATGGATCTGATTGTGCAGATTTTTTTGCTGACACCAATATTTGAAGGCGCTGGCCCAGCTGTCGTTGTGCTGAACTGCAAGAATACGACCAGGAAATGGAAATTCAACAAGAGCTAAACACTGGCTGTCCCATGTGGCACTATGGAAATATAACCAAAAAAAGCCTGAAAGTAATAATAGCTCTAACAAACTAGTTCACTTATTTGTGTGTATTTCAGCAGCAAACAGGATTACAAAAAATTTGAAAATGACAGGAATCAACAAACCAAATAAAAAAAGCTTTGCTTTTTCACAGCTTGAAGGAAGCCCCTCTCACAAGGTTAAACACTCCCCTGTCTCCTGAAGAAAGACCTTATGAGCTGTATCAGAACCCAGCGGAGGTGTGGCGGTGCAGAACAAGTGTCTGACCGCCCCCCCCCCCCCCCCCCCCCCCAGAACCCAGAGCGCTCACGCCTCCCGGAGTTGCACAGGTCACACAGAGCCGGTCGAGGGGCCGACGTGGGCCAGTGACAGCCAGCAGGGCCCAGCAAGATCCAGGAAGTTTAGGGCAAAACTGCGTCATCCATCTGTCATCCCCTTCGCAGCATAACTTCTCAAACACCATTTGTCTTAACCGTCCTCCGACTGGATTTTCCACAGCCCCCTTACCAGCGACAAGTGTCATTAACACAGGACGCTGTGTCTCTACTAGCTCCAGGGCTGCCGCTGAACCTGACCTTTGACTCCCTGTGGAGGGAAGCTAGAAGAAACAGTATCTCTATTCGAGGGATAAATTAAGCAGCACACATCTATATTCACTCTCTAAGTGTAGGACTGACTGACCAACCAACACTGCTATCCCTGGAGCAACGCAGCAGTTAAAATCCCTGGACTGATGTCACAAGCACTAATTGAAAAGACAGCGTCTTTCCTCAGCAAATACCACATCATAAATGTTACCGCACATGTCTGACAACCGACGACAGGCTCCGCCGACATGAACCCATAACCATCTGCGGCGGGCAATGGCGGGGAACACCCTGCGAGCGTGCAGCAGCTGGGGCTTGCCGTGACAGAGAGATGGGATTGAGGTATCTCCACTAGTCTTCACTGGGCAGGCTGTATTTCAGAGCACTCATCCGCCTTTTAACAAGTCCGTCCGTCCCAGTCCACCGCAGCGGGGAATGCACAAAACAGATGCAGCTGTCAGAAGAGAGAAGCGAGGAGCGGGGCTTGGGATGTTGTTTGATGAGTTTGGGGCCTGAGCCGCGCTCTGGGTGCCGGGAAGCATGCCAGTGCTGAGAGGAAGACCGTGGCCACGCTGGGTCGGACAGAACCTAAATTCTATCTGTCATCTTCATTAAGATGACAGATAGAATTTAGAATTGCATGTAACCATATTTCAACTTGAGCTTTCATGACTTTTTTCTACCATCTTTCATCATCATCATCGTCTCCCTCCTAATTGCGAAGAGCAGCAGGAAGTAGGCTAGTGCAAAGTAAACCCACTACCGGGTCTAGAGTAGTGGGCTTCATAGAGTTTTACCCACAACCGCCAGCAGGGAAAGTGTGTGGTCATTGATCTTGGCTGAATGGAATTCCCACCATAAAGGGATCTTTCTTTCACCGTTCGTCTGAAATGAGGAACCACATTCGGGGGGGGGGGAGGTTCAGTGCCTCAGAGCTGGCTGTTAACGTCTCCGCACTCACATCTATACACAGCGTTTCCACTTCTAAAAGACAAACGGGGATCCTAAATAAGCTGATCAAAAGGATATCTGGATATTAAATATACTCGACAAAACTCTCAAAAGTCATGACTCCTATTATTTCACTATTTTTACGTAGTTCTCTCCTTAGTTTATATGCAACGCTTGATCAAATGCAGTAAAAAATAAAACATTTTGAAAGTTACATATGAAAACCTTTACAGTTCAGGTTCAAAATCACACCATAAGCATTGGCACCGTGTTTGAACCGGAATGGAATCAAACCGTGTTGGAGCCAATATGAGTGTTGGAGTTTTTTTTAAGACTTGTTCACATTTTCTGGGTAATAGCATACTACACCACAAGGGGGCAGTTAACATGCTGGTGATGAGTTCCATCACACAATCAAGTGATAAATACTTGTGAAGCAAGACAAAACTTTGTGTTTTACAGTTTTATCTCTTTTAAATATACTCTGAAGAGTATAAATAAAATATAAAATTTAAAAGAAATAATGTATGTCAGTAGATACCCCTCTCATGAATTTTGAAGCTTTTACAAGTCTTAAAAAAGGCGTTTGCTGGCAAGCGGCTAAAGGAGACTACAAACTAGTCCACCTTTACAGCCTCGTTGTGTATACTTTTCTGTAATATTTCAAAAATCCAATGGAAAAATCCCATTGTTACTTGTGTCGAGGGAACAAGTACTTCTGGGGTTGGCCTACAAAAATATGTCATCCCTGCAGTCCTCTATACAGCAAACAATCTATTCTGGCAGTGAGATGAGGATGAAATCACATCAGTCCTCCATCCGAAAACAAAGCTGCACAGTAGCAGTGCCACAGTCCAAAGCTTTAGGGGTACGGACCTCAAAAGACCTTGATTTGCCTCATGCGCTAGAGAGACGTGAGTCTCTCTAACAGGCCAATTTTGAGGGTGTCACTGTGTCAGATTCCGAAAAATCTGACATGGACACCTGCAGTGGCACCAGGAGCCAAAGGTCAAATGGACAGAGCTGGGTTGTTATTCATGCCGCTCGAAAGGGAGAAGTATTGGGGACCACACAAACTGTGGGGCCGTGTGGTAGGCTTCCCTCTGTAATCAGCAGCAGTGCGTCACCGCAACAAGCACACATCCATCGGGGGTTTCATTTGCATGGAAAGTTAAATGTTTCCCTCTCAAAAAAGAGCACAGTCCAAATGATTTGAATGAATTTGTTTTCATTGTCATGATTAAGAATCTCAAACTGCGAACCAGGGCAATAATCCCTAAACCTGCACTGTAATATCCCACAAATAGAGTACTTAAAATCCACAATACGATTCAATCAATATCTTATCTATGTCTATATTAAGGGGAATAAAAATAGTTAATTTCACACAGCCAGACAGACACACACACACACACACACACACACACACACACACACACACACACACACACACACACACAGGACCATTACACATGCATCAAATGTGGAGTGATGTCAGCAAGCATGTGGGGCTGCTGAATACATGGCACAGCGACCAGAGGGGGTTTGGTGCCTTGATCATCAGTGGCCAGCAGGTGTACTGGCACCTCTCCAGCTACCAGTCCACACTCCATACCTGGTACGTGTGCAGTCATTTTGTCCAACCAAGTGCATGTGTTATCAACCACCCACTTGAAATGGCCATAACATGTTTTGTATGCGTGATTTCAATAACAGTAGATGTGTAAATGAAGAATGAATAAAAGATATACACCTATCTATTCGTACAGATAGCAACGTGATTCTTTTTTTCAAGAAAAGGTCACAGATTTTGACGACTAGCTGCTTCTTGACAATGTCATCAATGTGTTTTCTGTGAGGACAGGCCCTGACCCGCTGGATCCCCTCTGTTTGAATAAGTAGAAAAACGTTATTGTGTGGTTTTGGCTTTGAATCAGAGGCATCAGAGCACCTGGTAGTATATATATATATATATATATATATATATATATATAGGACTTTGAGTCAGACTTTGAGTACCGTAAATTGCTTCTTAGTGCCTTGGGGATAGTGAGTGCACAAGCTCGTTCAGAGTTCGAGAGGAACCGATTGATCTACAGTATATAGTAAAGACGAGTTTTAGTTCTGTTAGTTGGGACTTAAATAGATATCTGTTTAGTTAATTACACTTTATCTTTTACACCTTTTCGGTTTCAACCTGGTCACTGGTTGAGACAAAAGAACATATGCAGTTTTTGTATGAAATATGACAAAGAACCGAGGACATTGAAAAACCAGAGCTGTAAAAGGGGGTACTGCTATAACAACCACATAAACAAGAATCAAACTATATGATTTTTTTTTCCATAACAGCTTTCCCACATGAACCAAAATGATGTATCGATCTTGGTCTGTCATTGTTGTTCGTCAGCTCAGAAACTGATTAAACAGTCTGGTTTCCACCACAACTGGGTTTACCACAGAGAAACAACTGCAACCGGCGGTCATGGATGTTGTAAAATACAATCTGATAAACGTTTGTTAAGTGACCCGCTTGTAAAATTCACTCACGCAGCTTGACTTTTACCAGAGAATTCAGCAAATGTGCTCACTCACGATGAATTAAACACACATTGATGCTATGATATTCCTGAAATTCCAACGCTAGAGACCATCAAACAGTTAACTCATACACCGGACTCCACTGAGCAGCTGGTTGGCTCCTATAGACAGAGCTGGAAGCCACCAGGGCCACATCAAAACAGTGCACTTATTCCACATGGACCCTGTCTGCTGGAGCAGCTACAGAAACAACAGCATTTAAAGTTAGCCACTGACAAGCTAACATCAGCTAACAGCTGGACTACGTAATAGCATGTCAGAGTGTGATACCGTGTCTTTCAAAATGGATCTAAAATTTTATCAAAACTGTTAAAAACTGTGTAAAATATTCCTAGACAATTTTCATCAGCCTGACTGGCAATTGTAGATTTGAGGGTGCACTTTAAATAACTGCCTTTTTGGATTATTAATAGTTATAATATCATTACAGTAGGCAGTACTATCATGTCATTACTATGTCATCATTTAACAAGCCTGTCTCCAGCCATGGTAGCGGACTTGTGACTTGTGACATTTGAACTGCAGTTCTTGAAGCAAAAATGCTAATGTCAGAATGCTAATGGCCATTTAGTAGGTATAATGGTCACCATCTTAGTTTAGCCCGTAAGCATGCTAACATTTGGTAATTCGTATTAGTTATTACAAAGGACAGCTGAGGCTGATGGGAATGTCATTAGCTTTGCAAGTATCTGGTCATAAACCAAAGAATTTGACAGCTTGGTATTCAGACCTGCTGGTGGCCATAGAGAAAAAGATAATCGATCACCTAAGTTTTAGAACTCATCCTCTAGGGACCTTAAATATCTTACGCAAATACTACAGCATTCCATCCAATATGATTTAAATAAAATGACCCCGTTGTTTTATCTCTCGGCTTGTAGCTGGGCAAGTGACTGGAACAGCTGTGAAAATCCCAGTGGGGAGAGTGATAAGAAAAAATGTCTTTGAAAAATCTCCCTGAAAGACTGCTGATGAGTTTGAATCATCAAATAATCAGCCAGTGGTCTGAGGAAGGAAGATAAATGGTTAATCTATTGCAGATTTGTAATTGCTTGATTTGATTTATAAATGCCAATTAAGTTTCCCTTATTAGGAAAAATAAATCAACCTTTCCGGAGGATCACCATGTCGTGTGTGTGTCAACAGTGGAAATGTGATCAAAGCCAAAATAAGAGATCAGAGGGCTTTCTATGTCGATTAAACCTTAATCTTGAGATTGTCGCCGGATTACGGCAAATGGAAATACACAGGGTCGACAGAGCAAAGTAGGAAAAACCAACTGGAAATGAGCTCTTTGTCCAACATATTTCTTCCAGTTGAACCCTGATTAAAAAAACGTCAAAGTGAATCCAGCACACGTACATAGCCAGCCATAAGAAGGCCCACACGTCCTCCTCCTGACCTCCACATCACACACAAAGACCTCCCACTCTGATGCCATGCTGCCCTCTGGTGGTCACAGCCGTGACGACATCAGAGCTACTGCCTGAAGTGTGATACATTTTGGTCATATTAGAGATTAATTGTCCAGTTCTTATACACCTTTTAAGGTGTGACTATAACGTCATTATAATCTCATTTAAATGAGAACAGAGTTAAACAAATGTGTGGGTTGGATTAAACCTTCAGGTTTAGTTGTAGGTATGTTCATGGTTTACTTAGTCGATAAGAAATGTATCTAATAGACAAATGACTCATCGTCAAGCATGAACCATATTCCAAGGTTGCAGCATGGACTATCCAAAAAGTGTAATAGAACATCCAAATATTGGCCAAAATATTTCTACCACCTGTTCAATTATTGGCTGGCAAGTAAAGTAAACTTCCAGGATCCTCATACATTCATGTCCTCTATTTAACTTTGGTTGGCAGATATTAAAATGTAAAGGACGTTAGCATCCAACAACAATGTCAACTTGTAAAAAGTAAGCTTACGGGAGGCTAATGTTAGCATTAGCAACACGCAAATGTATTACTTTCCACAATATATCTTCGCAAAGACCATGGATCTGGTAGACATGGGGAGATTCATAGGATAAAGGAAGCAAAGATACTGGCTTGTGACTAAAAGGTTAATATCTTTACAAAAAGTGGCCTACCGAACATTTCCCCACCACGCAGAGAGAAGTATCATTCAGCCCACATGGCGTCCCATCGATCACCCTCTCCGACAGTCGCACATAGAACCTGAACCCAATGGCCCGGCAGTTGAGTTCACAATGCTGATCGCCAGGAACTGAAAGCAAAGATTTAGGAGATTGTGAAAACGTTGATGACATATTATTTGGGATATAAGTGCAAAAAAAGACAATGAATGACATTTAATGGACAGCACATAATACAAATCAATCTACATCCTAACATCTATTGTGTCAATAGAATACTTTCATCATGTGTCTCAATAAATAAAAGAACGTCACATATTAACATTTAATTCAATACTTAACTATTTGAGGTTTATGTTTTTTTCTACATGCTTTGTAAATGTAAGGCCCCGAAGATGTATGATTAATAGCGGTGTCATGTAATCCCATGTGAGATGGGCCAAATGTTTGAAATGACACAGAAATAAATGTATAAATGAAAACAAGGAATAGATGCATTTGAAGAGCATGTAGTAAAGGCACATTGAAAGAATGAGAATCATAAATATATATCAAGACCTTTTATTTAGCATGAATCAAATCAAATCAAATCCTTAAATTCCCAAAAGACGAGAGATGTGAAAAGTGCAGTGCACAGGGCCACATTATGTCACGATGGTACGAATGCAACCAATACACAAGCCTACTATTTTTTATTAACTTTAATCCCAGTCAGTCAAAGCGCTAAAACAACAATTGATTCGACAAAAAATTAAAAAATGTTATGCCTGCTTTGTGCCTCGGCTGCTGCTTTAAAACTGCAGTGTATGGCAACATGGCGACAGTTTAGAAATAATGTGTGTTTAAGTGCCCTAATGTAGCAGATAAGTGCAAATTCATAATATCCCACAGCTAACGTTAGCACAAAAGTTAGACGAAACAAATAAAACGTATCCTAAAAATGATCCCATTTGTATGAAACCAGCTCTATGATTTTAACTACAGATTCCACGTTTCATTTGATGACACACAAACAGCGGCGAGCGACCACAAAGGAGGCCGATCCCTGTTCTTTACATTTTGTTCAGGTGCTTTATCAATTAGATACACTATAAGCCCAAAAGTGAGGTATTTCTTAAACAGATGTACAAGAGCACGTTTAAGCACTGTTCAAGATGGGCGACAAGTAATCCAGACTCAACCTCGTACACTTAGCTGAGGTTATTTAATCTTTACATCTGTATTACCCGTCAGTCAAGGTCTGCGGAACAAAGACCAGATCTCAAAATACACACGCGTTTGACAGGATATTAATCTGGAGCCTGTTAGTTCCATTTGTGTTCTCAGAGAAATCACATTTCAGGAGGTGTTTTGACTGTTGCCCGGATACCTCAGATGAGTGAGGTCAGAGGGTTTGTATGGGTGAACATTTGTCAGTGAGCGAACAGACAGATGACATACTGCAGTGCTTACATCACAACACACCTTAGTTCATATAGTAGGTCATAGGTCGGGCAGCTGAAGATGTAACTGACAGAGAAAATGTGATTCATTGTGAATTGTGTGTGTGTGACCTTAAGATTGTGTAGCCTGGAGCACTTTTTAGGCTAGCATTCTCAGACTTACAAGCAGAACATACTGTCTATATATTTTCATAGACAGACTGTATGGTCTCACTTTCTTGTTCTTCTATTTGTCTTTTCACCCTCTATTAAACTCGTGCAATGTTGGTCTGTTAGTCAGACTTGTACTATAGCGCCACCATGAGGTTGGCATTTGTAGTTTCATTGGACAGCCATGAAATTCTGTACCGTTTCATGGGGGGGGTTGAAAATATTGTGAAAATAATATTACCAAACAAGCCGTCAAGAACACAGATTCAAGATTCACTACATTACACGACATCCGTGTAAGGGATAAGGGAGTACCTATTATTGACGTCATCGTTATTGACATTGAAATGGCAATTTGTGTATTTGCTTGTCTGACCGCACTCGTTAACATTTTATCTTTGGTTATTTGACGCAGATATGAAGCTTTGTATGCTGATGATTTGTTTTCTATTGCACATGTTGTGGTTTTATGGTCTTACAAGGGTTTGTGGCAGGGTTAGGATATGGGCCGATTGGTTGGGTTTCAAGTTGTGATTGGGATGGAAAACTGTCAATCTGCTCTGGCAAAACTGTTCTGTACACACATTTATGTCCCACTAAGGACGGATTTAACAACTTTGGAGACAGTAACCATCATCAGGTCAACATTTCAATCAGTCCAGTACTTTCGTTTATGACAAAATATCAGCAAAACGAATGATATTCCCATCAGCCTACTCTGCAATTTGTGTTTGGCGCTAATTAGAAAATGTTAGGATGCTCCAAACTATCACCTGCTAAGCATTAACATCTTACTATTTTAACTGTGAGAATGACAGTCATGTATGGCTGTAGATTAGCCTTGTTGTTTTTCAAGTAACTATAGCTACATGGTTATGATGACAGCCTCACTGTTTACCATAATTTTGAGTTTTTATATAAATGTTTACAAGGTGTTTTTGAAGCCCCATTAGCTGTTGCCAGCACAACAGCTAACATTACTCTCCCGGGGGTCACAGAGGAAAGAAATTACCAAAGCAATTTCATGTTATTATATAACTTAGTCTCTTATACATACATATAGATATGCACAAGCTGCATATGACCTACCCTCGTTGAAAGGTTCCCACTCGTACAATCTGCCCATGAAAGGCCGGTTGTTGTATGAAGAACACTGAACAGCCCTGATGTGTCTGCTGGATGGAGGACAGGCCTGAGGATGGACCAGACACACACATAAACATCAGACACACATACATTTATGTTACACAAAGACAGGTAAATCCTTTTGTAACCACAGCAAGCTCACATTTCTCATTGTCACGCTCTGCAGCCATTGATTGACTGCTGCAGACAACCTTCTGTGTTTCACCAGTTTTAACCCTGTGCTTGCAGCGCAGTCTTTCTTGCCAAAGTAGTTAGATGAAGGCTCGCCAGTGTAACTCAAACTCCCCGACATCCCCCCGTATCTCCTTTGTCTAAACAAGCCCCTGGTCTGCTTTACTTTGCATAATATTTGGGTCATCGCACACCAGAAACAATATACAGAACCAGACATTGTTTGAATTTATTTGAATGCAAACGATGGATTCTATAACCTCGGATCAGATCAGCAAAGTCCATCCACGCACTTTACAGCCGGAGTTTAACTGATAAGGTTTGCTGTTACCAATATTAGTATTAACATTAACTATTTAGTGTAAGTATTACATGGCTTTGAATTCTAACAAATGCTTGTTTTGCACAGGTTATGAACAAAAAGAGAGTTCTAAGTAACAGAGGCATAACGGTGAGAAGCTAACATTTAGGCCTCCACCACCTTCCAGCATGTCGCGGTGGGCGTGTCAATGCTCGCAAGCTAGCAAATATCTTGCTCCTGGAATCCCACAATGCCTTGCTCAGTGCTGAGTTGCGCCACCTGCAGTGGGTCTTTATCATAGTCTTTACCGTAAATTCTATCTGGCTGTGGCCACACAAAAAATACTTGTATGTGTATGTGTGTTTCATGCTTATTGGTATGTTTAATTCAGTGTTGCACTGTGGAAAAAACTGAGCTTGCGTTAAGTGGTCCGTCTGTGCAAGTCTTACGCGTCTATCTTATGCTCTAATATTCTTTATTGAATTGTACTCGCTTTTTTTTGTAAATAAATTCTACAAAATCAATATATAGTATTTTCTTCCACTCAGAGCTTTATCAACAAAAGAATTAAAGGAATCGAAAACAAATCAGAACAATAACAAAAATCAGTAAAGTTATTTATCTATTTAATTCCCATGTCTAGCCAACATGCTGGGAATAATAATAAGAAGGTGCAGATTTGCATACATTACTGTTGCAGATCCTGTAGTGAGCATGCTCCCCTGTGCAGGAGGAACTAGGTAGGGGGTTGTAGGGTCTCTCTTGGTGCTGCTGGGGTCCAGACGTCTGGCTGCTTGACTGCGGCTCTTGCTGGACCTGAACCTGGTTGGCCGAACCAGGCTGGTAGAGAGGTGCCCATACTTGGTTATGTTTGGGCTGCTGTGCCCTGGGCTGCACGTAGGGTCTGCTACCGCGATGGAGCGTGTTGGCGGGGTCCAGGTTGTTTGACCTGTGGCCGCCGTGGCCTCTAGCGGCGGACTGGTGGGCGTCAGCTGCAGCAGAGCGTCTCTGTCTGTGGGGGCGAGCCGTCCCAGGGCCCTGGCCCGTGTCCGTCTGCAATGGAGTGACATAAGGAGATCTCCCGTAGCCATACCTCCCCGGGGTGATCTGAGTGACCCTCCTGAGGACACAGACATGATGACATCACCAACTCGACCAATCCTGTGCCAGTTGTCACCACCATCTCTAGACCTACACACGTCCCTGCTAACTGGAATTGAATCCAGTTACCCATCGTCTGACGGAGAAGCGTCCAGATCTGGGAGCTTCTGTCGTAGCTTGGCTCCTTAGATTCCAACTCAAACAGCCCCCCCCCCCCCATTACTCAGCTATCAGTGCTATTTGTTTAAAAGGCAAGCACAACAGGAAGGAGGTCACAAAGCTGCCAAGCACAAGCCGAGCCTTTGACTACATCCATAAAAGACTAGCTTCACACTGAATGGCAGTTAGACGGCCCACAGCGATGGCTCCAAAGAGTCACTTTTAGACCAGAGCTGCTCAGCATGCAGCACAGCCACACAGGCTCTTTTAAGAACTACTGAAAAAGACTTCCTCGTTGACCATCATGATAGTGAAATGACTTCCAATAGACAGTGACAGTTTTTTCACAGTACTTTGTTTAACACTCAGGTGTTATAAATTAGTATGAACTACAATAAAATACATAATAATTACGAACTCTTTTGCGCCAATTTGCACAGCACCTTGTGTCTTTAGCTACTGATAAGTGACAAGTTCAAATGAAATGCTGATGGTAGTGGTGGAGAGCGCCATCTAACACAGCTCCAAAATCTCTTATTGGTGTTCAACTGGTTTGGGATCTGGTGAGGGTGATACCATAAATATCATACTCATCAAGTATTGACTCCTCATGTCCTGTCTGGAAGCGTCTGCATTTGTAATGTTTCTTCATTCATTTAATCAGTTTTTTTTTCTTTTGTCACCCATCTGAATTCAAACACTTCCTCTAATTAGATTGTTAAAAAATCCCAGACTTGGTAAAATACCAGTTGTAAGCACACTGATTTAAACATCTCAGTTTGTGCAGGACGATACAGTACCTCCGTCCTCCGGGCCGGGTTTCCTTCTCCTCCCTCAGATCGCCACGACTGCTGCTGTTGTAGGACCTGCCTGCGTCGCGGTGCAGAGGAACCGTTGGCCGCAGGGCTGAAATGACGTGGCCTGGTTGCTGGGGGTGAACACCGGCTCTCCTGGAGGGGTACTGGGACGGAGTGTAAACAGGCAGGCAGGGCCTGCTCTGCTCCTGCACCCCTCCTCCACAGGTCCGGGAGCAGGTCGACCAGGGCCCCCAGGCGCCCCAGGAGCCCTGAATTTCTCCCTGCTCTGCCCTGAACTCCTGTTGGGGCGCTGCTCTCTCAGGAACCTTTATGGAGATGAAACAACCGAGATTAGCGACACCATGGAGCGCCGGAAAGCGCCACGCGAAGTGCGTGCCAAGGATTGATGGAAAGCCTCCATCAACAAGACTCTAATCTCCCCGGGTCATGGCGTTGTGTCAAGGCTCAAGTCAGTGACCTCATCTCATCAACATGACTATCCTGCCCCTCCGCCTCCACCACTGTCCATGAAACAGACCTCTGTTCACGGTTATAAAGCCCCGATTTGGCTGATTAGTGGGTGTCTGTTAAAGGCCTATCCCCTATTGGCTACCTGCGTTTCTCACTGTTGACTCTAACTCTCTGTGCAACTTTGCCAGGGACATATTAGCGTCGATCACTGCACTCACTGTTTGAGGAACCAGCCAGGGGGAAGCCTTGTGCCAAGGCAGCTTTATCCGCCGAGCAGCTTGGAAATCCCACTCTTTAAGGGAGCACTTTGTCTCCATTCACAGCAACCTCTCTGGGCAAACACATGGCCGTAGTAAAAAGCTCAGCTGCCTTTGACTTTTAGCAAATGGAGAGAGAATACAGAAGCATTGGGGACAGTAGGCAGGAAGTTCCTCTTGTGTCAATCAGCCTGTGCAGCTATTCAGACCTCTTCTACCCTCCCTCAGCCTTTGTAACTCAACGCCACTGTCATCTCCCGGGGTCAGCCATAGGTCACACAGCTGGACTCCCCGGCGGAAACACATTGAGCCGACTTGCACCCCCCCCCTCTTCTAACCCGACTGGGTAGTCGATCTGTCAGTCAGCTTCATCCACGAGGCGCATTCCACTAGTTTTCTTCCGTGTGGTTCTTGAGGAGGTCAAGAGATGGCTCGCTGACAGCTGACACAAGTCCTCTCGTTTCCACCGCAATCAACAGAACTTTCCGCTCATGCTCCCATTACAAGTTAACAGATTAGCACCCTGGTCAGGTTCCCTGTGGGGGGGGGGGGGGGGGGGGGGTGAAACTTGCACTGTTTACACACACTGGGACAGAGGAAGCAGGAGTGAAAGTCTATCACTTAGGGCGGCGTTTGGCTATGCCAATGAGACACGATCATGCATGCAATCTCCAAGCGGAGGAGCGTTCCACCAGCCTGCGCCAACCATGCGTTCAGACGGGTTGATAAATCAACATGAAAAATTCCTGGAAACATCTGAGGGAGGTCTAGCAACGGCGTGCACGAGGGTGTCAAAAAGCTCACAGAACACAGATTTATTGATTTTTATAAGCAACTGCTGCTCACCCTTCTTTGGTCTGTTGAGCGTTGGCAGTCCAGGAGGTCTGACAGCAACAGCCAGAGGACAGAAGCTCTACAGAAAAACAGACACAATCAAGAATGTACTGTACGTAGCACTGTGACGCTAATAAAATATTGCTAAATTGAGAGATTAATGGCCCATCAGAGAATAAGACAGTTACATAAAAACATTCATCTGCATTTAAATACAAATTACTAAAAAGAAAAAAGCTTTTAAAGAAATAAGAAACACTTTGACATTACCTGGCAATCCAGACGCAGGCTGCCTGCATAGCTCCTGAATTCTTTAAGTTGGACACTTAAAATGTGAAATAGAGAAGTTTAAATTAGCATACACCTGACGGGTCCTGACATTTTCGGCACTAACGCTGTCTGTGGGACCCTGCAGTAAAGAGGCACTGGAGCTAATCACTATCCATCTACATATAATTCATCTTTTTAGTTTTTTAGACCATCAAGATGTGAATAGTATCAAAATGTAAATATTACTGTCCCTGTGTGCCATAACTATCCCACCAATGTCAACATCCTGCCACTACATCCCTCTGCCTCAAGACACTGACTCGGGGTGGGGGGGTTGAAAAGAAACGACTTCTACCCACTTGCCCATGTGAGTTGACCTTCTCGGACCTCTGACTCCTAATGAGGCAGCACCCCCTGCTGAAAAACTGCAAAAGCCCATTAGACAGCAGGTCTGGGGGTGCAGTTAGAGAGGGACTTTCACCTCTCACCCCAGACCATATAACTCAGCCCTGCTTGTCTAAATTAAGCTCATTGAACCAGACAGGGTGGTCAAAAAGTCCTGCACACTTAATAGCGTCCAAACCAGAAGAAAACATACAGAATACACGGTATGCGATTATTGTAGGGAATAAAGAAAACTCCCCATAGGATTACATTTTTAATAATCAACATTGACAGCCCGCGTCTCATCCCGTCCACGTACCTGCAGGTGATGAGAGTATATGGTGAAGTATTTGCTACTCCACTGTACTTTCTAACTACTGTATCCTACACTGTAGCGATCACAGATGATTCACTTCCAAGCTCAGGTATCCTCATGTGTCGGAACATTAATCCAGGTGGATATTCGGGGTTTTCCCTCCAGAAACTTTGTGCTAAGCCATTTAAATGATCAAATCCGTATCCGGAGTAGCGAATCAGATCCTGGCGCAGGAGAAACTCCGGACCTTGGTCATCCTTGGTGATTCCGGCGCATCTGCTTGCTTTTTTACGCGCAAAGCCACTGAATGACAGAAAGTTGGAAAAAACCGACACGGCAGAAAAAGAAAACAACCCTCTTCTGCGCCCTCCGCCGCAACAGGCGCTCTCTCTCTCTCTTTGCGTGTGTATGTGCGCCATGTAAATATGTAGGTGTGTGTGTGTGTGTGTGTGTGTCTCCACCTTCTCCCACTCCGTGAGTGGCGCGCTTACATGCGTCTGTGTGTGGAAGGAACATACTCTCTGGCATCTCTTCCTCTCACACTGAAGTGAAGCCAAAGCTCAAAAAGCTGCACCACGCGCCCCTGTTGGTAGACACCAAGGGGACATATGCGACTTTTTTATTTTCCTGAAATCGGTCATCTGCACGCATTGTGGTCACGTTAACCAGTTTGGATACTCTGTAATGGTTTAACCCCCGGACAGGAAAGAGGCCAGTAAATGTATTCCTCTTGTGTTTAGCACTGACTTCAACATTTGCATGTTGCTTTTGATTTACTAAGCTCTACCACATTCTAAACAACAAGTAGAATAACAGCAATCACACAAATAAACTCTGTTATACAAAATTGAAATTCAGCAGAATTAAAGAGTCAGTTCAAATCACAAAAATTAAGGAAAAGGAGAAAGCACTTCTCGGTTGATGCTTCTATTGGCTGATGAGGCTGGGTAAACTGATCACTTTTGTCAACGGTCTAAAATGTGACCCCAAGTGCACCAAAGAAAACATTGTTGGACTGACATCGCTCAGAACAGCCGTATTGTTGTCTCAAAGGACAAATATAAATTAAATGGAGGGACATTATAATCTACTATTTGGCACCATCAATTCATTCATTAAGAGGAAGCAAGCCACCCGGATTCAGCCATCACTTTGTGTCCAAAAACACAAAATTGGATAAACTAAAAGACTTTAAGGCTCATTAAAAAATGTGACATGGTTTGTACAAAAAACCTCCATATTTATGAGGGTGGTTCTAAAGTTCTGCACACTTATGGATCGACACCCTACAGGTGTGGTGACGTTTTTTCTATAGGGAAAAATCACTGACATTCACTTTCTCATATTGGTGAACTAAAAAGGCTTGGTGTGCTGTTTTGTTTGGCATGTTTAATTTGACAGAAGCAAACAGAGCTTTGCATGCTTCAGTGGTTTACACACCACACTGTGTGACATACAGTACGCGGCTCATTACAGCCATTGTCTGGAAACATGCTGGCTTGACAATGGCTTCATTATGTAGTCTAAATGTATTCTGTCAAAACTGTGAAATCTATCAGTGTAGCCTGTACCTACAAATCCATCTGCTCAGCCATGTGCTACTACTGCCCTATATGTATACACGTCTCTATGTAGGAATCTGCAGGGGAGCCGGCCCTGTTGATGGCCCCACTCACTGGTGCATATATGTTGATGCTGCTCAGGAATTTGCCTTTAACCCCAATGTTTCCAAACCCTTCACAGGCAAACGAGCCTCCAATTTAAGCACCGTTCCGGATGACCCATTGAAGGCCTCTCAAGACGAGATGAGATGGAGAGGGGAGTCCCTGATGTCCGACACTGGACACAAATATGCATCGATTTGCCAATGGACACCTATTAAACTGAAAAAGTAGATATTTATTGACACTTCAATCGAATAATATAGTTTACATCACTTCAGTATTTGCAAAAATAAATAAATAAATTGAATATAACTTTCGGTTAATAATATTTGAACAAAAGCCAGATTATTGCACTGTTAACTAAAATAATGTAATCTGATTCATAATATTAAAAAAAGAAAAGAAAGAAAGAACAAAATGGTTGATTTAGAAATAAGCAAACAATGTTGCATTTGTTATGTTAATTGTGACTTTTAAACCTCAAAAACTAATTTAAATTACAGTTTCAGGTGCTTATTTTTGGCAGTGAATGGCCAACAATAAACAATGCACTTGGTTCACTCCAGGAGAAACTATTAGTTGGTCCTGTGAGGTGGAACGAATTGGCAGCCGTGTCTCCAGATTAGACAAAAGTCTAACAGAGGGTCTAGCACAGCCTCCAAACCTGCGCTCTGGGTTTATTGAAGAGAATATGGCATGACCCTGGTCCTCTGGAAAGTCCATGTTAGTGCAATTATGCTTCCTTCGCTCCACTCACTCTTTTTGCTCGTACTCTAACCTCCTCTATGTGTGCAAAATGACTACATTACTCTGTTAAACAGGTACAAACAGCTGAATGAAACAAGTTCAGGCATGTTCTCTGGGGGGTTGTCAAAAAGTATTCTGGGACATGATGGTAATAACTAACTAAAATAGAAGTACGCAAGGCAGACTTAGAGAAAGTGGGTCAAACAAACGTGGATTAATTATATACATATACAGTATATATTGTATATACCAATACCTGAGCCCTTCTTGGCCGATCTCCACTGTGCGTTGGCAGAACAGAGGCCTGCAATGATGCCGTTGTGTAAGAAAAAAAATCACTGCTTTGAATTTATCACGTCAACTTCATCTGAGGCCCAAGAGTTACAACTTAGATTTTTTTTTTTAAAAGCCATTGTAATGAACCTGATAACTCGGAGCAACTGAAAACTCTGCCTAATGCCAAAAGTAAAGCTCTGTAAAAACAAATACTACTTTTAATTTGAGCGACAGATTGATTGTGGGTTATTACTCACCGAGACATATGGACTTTGTGTCAATGTGTTGGGCCTTCTTAACTGTGTGGGCCTCAGGAGTCGCTGTCTGGACTTCCACACTGCTTCAGCTCTGACTCATGGTTCTCGCTCTCTGCCTCTGCGTCTGCATGCTGTCAGTAGTCACGGAGCTCTGTCAAGTCCTTTGGGACAAGACTTCTCTCACACAATGTTGACAGCCATAGTACCATAAAAAAAGACTAAATGTGTCAGCACAAACCAATGTTGTTTATCGGAGCTGCTCAAAATAAACTTGCTGGAGCTTTTTGACAGCAGACATTCGCACCGAATGGTTTCTTGTCAAAAAAAGACGACAAAATAAAACACGGCATTTATTTTTGATGTCGGTTTGAGATCTTTGTGGGACAGGTGGGCCAAAAAAGCAACACATTACGCAGTCATACTTCTTATACAACATGTTTAGGTACACGTCTTTGTCTTCCATTGGAGGATATACTACATCATGCTATTTGGTGGGAGCAAAAAATTAAATATTTGTGTTTCTATGAATGTCTGTACAAAGTACTGGAAGAAATGAACTAAAGAAGACTTTCATACGATTGTCTAAAAGTCTGGTTTGGATTCAACTTCCTCCAGTCAGTGTACCGCCTGTATGATAGAGACGAATTTCACAGATGGATAGAAAAAAAGAAAGAATTCTTTGAGAGCTATTGGTCACCAATGAACAACCAGAAAACAGCCGAATGTAATACACAAACTGATGGTGTAAAAACCTCATGGCGTGTGCCTGATGTTGTTTGACACTCCATGTCGGTGCTGCGCTCCCCTCTAACATGCGTGATTAAAGAAGGGGTTAAAAGAATTCTTCGTGGGTTTGAGTAAGGGAGCCTGGAACAGGTGGTGATAAACTGTTGGAGCCTCTACGCCTTTGGGGACATTCCGATCTGAGTTCACGCTACCAAGGGCTTCGTGGTTGCTGGACCTGCTAGCACACACACACACACACACACACACACACACACACACACATATATATAGACCCTAGGCCTCACCGGAGACCGATGGTCTACGAGATGTTGATAATGCTGTCCTTCAAAGTGAAGAGAAGAGGGGGAGCATTAACATATTTTAGAGGTGGACTCATGTTATTCTTGCGCCTAACGAAACAACTGATCTGAACCCACTTGACTTCTTCACCCCTGTAAAAAAAAAAAAAAAGGTTTCCAGAGAGAGCAATAGTGTTAATACAGAGTCTTTTAATACTAAGTACAATACAGAAAATCAGTGGTAAACAAAGAAAAGTCCTTGTCCTTGTTTGAGCCCTCCTTTTATACGTCAGACAGGAGAAAGTGAGTGAGCGATGCATGAAACATTATTTAAGACACGGAAAAATCACTCGATAGTCTCGACAAAAGAGACACGGGTCATTTTCAGCTGATGACAGTTACGGTGAAAGCTTTTAAAGTGCAGCTTGCTCCGTAGGGGACCACGATTCACTGTGACCCGACACGTCCCCGTTCACTCTCCAAGTATATCACAGCTCCAAGCATTGAAGAATCGAACGGATCGTTCTTAGTGGAAATCTACATTCTTTGTCATGACAATTCCTCTAAATCAGTCTGCATCCTTCTTAAAGAGCTACACACTCCTCGGGGGAAATACACCTTTCCGTTTCCACCGACGATCACAGCTGATAGTCGGTGATAAGTTACTGAGTGATGACGTGTTAAATAAATGAGTTTGTGATGACGCTCTGCAAGGCGCCCCGGGAAAAGCTATGTTATGTCCACGTGTGTTGGTGTGTGTGTGTGTGTGGTCTTAAGTGTGAACATTTGGTCCTCTTCACTTGGTCTCAGAGAGCTTGGCGAGGCTGGCTTGGCGGAAGGCTGCCCGGTCCCTCATCTCCAACACGCTTTCCCTCACCATCTCTGCAAACATGGAGGGCCAGAGCTTGTGCAGGGCCTCGCCCTTCAGATTGGTGTCGGACGCCCTTCGGACCAACTCCTGGAGGTACTGCTCTACCATGGCGGCGCGGTCCGATGACTCCACAGTGCCCTCCTGCGAGGAAAACGAAGAGAACGTCGCTCATGTTGATTTATGTTGTTGAAAGGGCTTAAAGGTGAGGTGCAGTGGCGGGAAAACCACGGTAAGAAAAAGGTATAGATTGCACACTAGGTACTACGATTGACAGAAACAACGTGGATCTAGGTAGTGTTCTCATAAGATGTATCATAAGCATAGTTGCTGAAACAAGATATTGATTCTTTAGAATGTAAACAAACAGGTGGGTCAGTGCTGTCTGAAAACACACTATCACGTTACCAAAATGATTGACACAAAATGCTTATTAACAGAAGTCAAAATATGTTTTCAACGTCCGATGTCATTTTTGAAAATCCCGTCTTGAAGTTATGTCTTAGAGAGATGTGGAATAACTTTGAACTGCTTTACTTTTGATGACTTGAGGAGAATCAACTTTAACAGAAAGAAATGTGTTCTGATTACATGTTCATCTTGCAGTTGCCACCACCTCCTGCATGCTGTGTGCAAAGCTTTTTTTTTTTGTGAAGGAGGCGATCTGAACAGGAGGCAGAAAAGCACAAGCAATATCATTCCAAAACCAGGACCCAAATTGTACTGTAGCGCTCGATCTGCACAAACACAACCCCTAATGCGCCACTGTATGCTCTCTTGGTTTGAAGGGAGGTTGAGATTGTATTAAATTGGATTGCTTTGAATTCTTGGCATTGTTCGCTGATCGGATAAAACCTTCTCGACTGCCGAGTGGGCTGGTGTCCCAAATCCTGATTATTTATTGTGTTGGAAATGAAGATGGAGATATGTTTGGGGCTTTAAACCACAACACAATGGCACTGAAAGAGAAATCAGATGCGGTGATGAAATAGTGCATTCAGGGTACATCTGTGATTGCAGGTTGCCAAAGTGATTGCCCGTCTGTGAAATGCACACACTCACACACCAATTACACAGGGTGGATGGTGTGTGTTGATTCCCTGCCTAATGGTGCACTTGATTTGGGGTATTTTGATGCCTTTTACATGTAAATACTGGTAAGCTGGGTAACACGTTCCTGACTTGGTGGCTTCTAGACTTCTTTGTGAAAGCTCACCGAGCAACGCAACATCAAATCCTCTTTATTGGTTGAACCGATGTTAAAGAGACGTGTATCTGACATATAGTGGGCAGGGTTCGTCAGTAAGGGTTGTCAGTTTGCCATTGGCAACAATTTTGTGGAACTGGCAACCAATTCTTGGCCTTTGGTTGCCATCAGTCGCAAACACTCTTTAACGTAACATTTTACAAATATTTGTTGCATTTAAATATTGCTGTGACACTCAGAACCAGATCCAGACAGCGCTGCACACAGGTTTACCCGCGTGCGCACCGGCATCTATTTTAGAGACAATGGCAAAGCAAATAAAGTTGTTTGCAGGTTGAAAAGTTTGACTAACCCGTCACTAGTCACTAGTTCAAGGCAGCACATCCTGCAGAACCAAGGAGCTAGACGAGCACTGGAGGTCGAAGCAACACGGGCACGATGACGTAATGAGGTGGAAGCTGCAAGAGCTGGCACACTCACCATGATGAACACTGCCATTCGCAAAGATTTTCATTATTAAGTTAACGTATTACTGCATAGCATCCTAATTACTCAAAATATATGGTGGCTAAAAATGGCAACCATATTTTCATATATTGGCAACCAAAAGCTGATGCCTCCAGCCTGGCAACCACTTTTAAAAGTTGGTGTTGAGTCCTGGTGGGGCTTAGGTTAGTCACTGTACAACTCAACAATGCCATGGTGGCTTTTGGTAGACAAATGGATTAATGTGGGACCCGAGCTTAACTAACTAACTAACTGTTGTTGCAGTCTCTCAAACCACTAGTAAAACAAAAGAGATCTGACCTCAAGGCTCTCTGCACTGCAGTCTCTGCTTGGGTAGTTGAACAGCGCTCTGCTCAGGCCTTCTCCCAGGAGCTTCCCATTGTCTCGCAGCTCCTCCGGACTCAGTCCTGCCCGCCGGCCACGCCCCTCCAACAGGAATTGCAGCTGGCGCTTCCTTTAGGGTGAAGAGAGAAGAGTGAGTCAGACACAGAGCGAGGACACACACAGACACCTGGGGTGATACAGTGGCAGAAAAGGGAGCAACACCAAAGTACTAAAAATGTGTTCTTCTGTCCATCAAATACCACTTTCTGACCTTAGCATCAAACTCTCAAATTTGAATGTCAGTGTTTTTAAGGGCTTTAAAAGTGATGTAAACTACATCAAATGTAGCTGTCTATCCGTATGAAATCTCATGTGTTGCACTACTGCACCAACATGTTCCACGGGCCAGTGCCAGGGTGCTGAAATAGTCTTCAGAGTCGGCTGGAGGCAAAAATTCCATATAGGATCATATGGGTTTGTGAAGTGTGAGTGTGTGTGTGTGTGTGTGTGTGTGTCCCAAAACGCATTTGTGTGTTTCAGTCACACATCATGCTGACGAATAAGATCATATGCAACAGGAGCATTATAGCGTGTACATTCATTCCACATTCATTCTCGATATGTTCCTTTCAGTGAGACCCCCAGTGATAAAGTGTGTTAAGTAGAAGAAGGGGACTTTCCTCATTCTCAACAAGGTCAAAGGTCAACTGAGATAGAAATCAAACAACCAACAGATCAAACTAACTTTTTCTAGTGAAAGGCCTGTCTTTCTTTACAATGAAAATACCATTCATCTGGCCATTTTGGGTATTGCCACCATTCAAATAGCAAATGTTTTGCGTGGAATTGAGATGTTAGCAAGCTAGCATTAGCTTAGCAACACTAGCAGGGAAGTGATGACTACAAATAGCCCCATTAGGCAGAGAAGAGTGGCACTATAACTTGTTTTCCTTCAAACAGTTTGCCATGAAAAACCTGGCCAAATGATTCATTTTACAGGAGCCACAGCAAACTGTGAACAAGATCCTACAGCTATGGATTACAAGCAGCATAATAAATGATTATAAAAATACTAGATACTATCACATCTGGGTCAAATTGAATTGTTTTCAGATACCTTTTATCCTACTTGTTTCTTATGCTGCAAAATTAGACCCAATCTACTAAATTAATGTTTGAAAGAATTTAGCGTAATGAGATCAGGAATAAGGAAGCGTCGGTTAAAGTGATTGTTGACACAGAACACGTGACGCGCATTAACGTGAGCAAATGAAACTTTTCTGCAGTTGTTATCTCATTTCCAGTATTTTTTTTCCAGAAAAAGCACTTTATGTGACATCCAGCATACAGCAGGAGGGTTGTGTTAGATAAGAGGACAAATCTAACAGCATTTAGTGTAATAAATGGAAATATTGACTCAAGGGGTAATGACTGCATGCAGTGATTAAGATTTCAGTGACGATGCGAAAATAATCTCCAGCTTCAGGCTGTTGTGTACTATCTATCCACAGACGTTATCATTATCTATGCATGAATCAGGATGAGATGCAGCCAACGGTTGTGCTAAAGTTTACTAGTTCATTTGCAGTATGAGGGAAATTGAGGACAAGTTGGCAGCTCAAATGCATAACTGGGCTCATGTACTGCTTAACAGTAAGTGACATTAAAATGGAAATTGTTTAGAGAGCGACAAGTAATACAGATTTCTTCCAGTCAGATGATTCGATCTGGCAATTTTCCAATCTGTGAGAGGAGCAGTGATACTGTGCGCAGCTTTGCTTTTGACTTTTAGGCTTCCCATAACTAACCAGATGATAGGAAAACATTTTTTTTTTTTTAAGTTCTTGTGCGTGACAAATTCAGCAGATTTCTGCTTCGCGACGATGTTTTTTATTAGGAGTGACAGACCTCGAGAGCTTTTGGCTGGGGAGAGAGAAGAATGTTTGTGTTCAAAGTGCCAAGTACCCACCCTTTTACCCTGAGACACACAGTCTAATTCCCCTGGCTCCTCGGTGCCAGGCTCCGTCTCGCTGTCTCACACAAACACACACACACACACACACAAATGTATACACGCATACACACGTTAATAATCCACACATTCTTGACATATTCAAACACACAACAGACACAGGACACGGCGCACACCAGTCATTAAGTTGCAGTTAATGTTATGTTGTGGTTAACTGGGCGAGATCAAGTTCTCACCTGGACTCCTCCAGCAGCAGGAGGAGCCGGCAACGTGGAGTTTCGGTGGCTGCTATGTGACCCAGTGTGCCGAACACGCGCTCTGCAGCGATCACATCGTTCATGGTCACCTAAGGCAGACAACACAAACCAGAGTTTTGCACACAGCAGAGGATACGTGATTGATTTGTTACTTCGTGTGCATCGAAATGTGAAAAGACAAAAGTAAGAGTTACAGCTTTGTCATGGGTTGTTGCCGAAACCTGCGGCTCCATGCCTGCTCCTGTGCGGCTCGCAGCTCTTTTATTCATAATAATATCATTTTTTTAATGAGTTCAGCGTCATGGGATTTACCAACAAAAACCTCATGCACGTAGCCAACTAGCTGTCTAAACTTAAACATACAGCACTCGCACTTTCACAGAAATTGGTTGGAAAATATACCAGGCTAGGCTACTGACTGAATAGCTATGGCAGAGTCAGGAGAGCGTAAAAACTAAATGCAAATATGAAGATGAGCACAGGACATTTTCATCTGAATGGGAGGACTTTTGGTTTCCCAAAAGGCACAGAATGTTTCAAGCACAAGGTAAACGCGCTGAAGTGTCATTCAGAAAAGCAGCCTCTGTTTTGTATTTTACGAAAATGAATGAGGCATTCAGGGACAGCCACAATAGCATCATATCAGCTGGCATGGCTGCCTCTGCTCGTGCTAAAAATGCATCAGAGATGCTGTTGCTAGCCTCTCTCCCGAAAGTGACAGTTTGAAATGTTCAGTGTCAGACCTGTGTTATGTCATTAGGCCTATAAGCCAATGCTGCTGATGTAGTGTTGTGTTGTGTTGTGTTGTGCCGCTCTTTGCAATGACGTGTGTTTTTATTTTTATTTTTTTGGGGGGGGGGGGGCTCTTTATGCTGGACTGATTGACCACCCCTGGGTTAAACCATTGTGTCAAAAGCTACAAACAGTAATCACAACTCTGTACTGTGTAACACCAGTGGTGGGCCGTCAGGGCCAGCAAGGCCTTCTCTGCAGGCCTAGACAGAATCACAAAGTTATAGCTATTTTATAATTTAATAATTCTTCATAAATACACTACATGTATTGTAATTTTTTTTGCCATTATCTTATTTTCTCATTGCACAGCTACTGTCTTCCTCAGTTGCTCTGCTTCCAGTGCAGCTTGTTTTAAGGAGCGCTTTTATCCAATCAGATTTCACCTCTGTGTCTCTAGGTAAGAAGAGAGGCCCGAGGCCTGCAGACTCACAAGTGAATCCCTTTGCAGTTTAAGTGAATGGGGACGATATTGTTGATTGTCATAGTGTTCAACCAATCAGATCTTTAGTTTGACATGTTGGGCGTATTCTTTGACATGCCAGAGCCTGCTAGCTGGCCTAGCCATACGTGATTGGTCAGTGGGCTAGCCTGACATGTTGGGCGGTGACAATCCCAATATCTGCTGCCTCTGTCGAGCGGACATTTTCAGCCCTCAAACACATTAAAACGTATTCAAGAAATACAACTGGGGAGGCTCGACTGTCTTCACTGGCGTCCATGAATCGAGAAGAACTTCTTACTGGAACTAAAACACATGGATGTACTGAACAACCGTGAGATTAAACTCTTTATTAACAAAGAAAGGAGGATGGACTTTGTCTTTAAATAGTGAACAGCAGCTCTGGTAAGTGAACTGCTTTTGTTTTTACATCTGCAGTAGCTTTAATATGCTTGTTTATATATTATTATTTGTACAACTTGTTTTTATGAATATGGATTTTTGTTTGGTTTTATATGTGATAGGAACCATTGCTACGTCCTATGTTGCGCTGGGGACACATTTAGTCGGTACACAGCAACAAGAAGACACGTGAAGTGGCAGCGGTCTATATACTCCACGCAAAGTGTTAAAGTTAAGTTTAAGTTAAAGTGTTTAATTGATCATCTTTGAAGATTCATGTGTTTTCAAGTGGACTCATTTTCCCTCTCGGTGTTGGCAGACGAATAAATCCGTCACTAACAAGAACTAAGGTGTCGTGTATTTCCTGGAGGGAGTGATAGGAGTGTTACTACTGTGTTCATTTGTCTATGGTGTATATTGTTCCCTCTGATGTGAATAATATTTGAATGGCCCGTGCTCTTCAGTGTGCGGTGGAATGCGTGTTTTAGCTCCGCAGTTTTTTGAATGCATTGTCCATTAATGACGCAGCATCCCGTGTGCGTATTCATGTAACGTTATCTGCACTCTGCAGTTAGTGTATTTATAGGTGTTGAGCTTCATTTTTACACGAAACAAATAATAACCGTAGCTGTGGCGTCATAATGAGGACAGCAGTGAAGGCCCAGGTATAAAATGCATGGCCCGCCACTGGTGTAACAGTATATCTTAAAAGATGATTTAGAGGCAAAATCCTCAGGTGCCTCAGGTGCTCTAGATCATTCCAGGAGACAAGGGCCCATTTAAGGCTGGTAACAGTAAAGGAAAAGATTTGAGACATTTTGTGAAATAGGCTTATTACAATTACAATATTGTGCTTCTGAAATGGCATATCAAACACATTCTATTTCATTTTGCGTAACACATACTCCATTTAACGCCTCGTCATTGTTACTGGTTTCGTGTCTTACAAAGTCAGCAGGAGACGCCACCTTTACGCAGCAGGAAGAAGGCATTAACAAGCTCACCTCCTGGCCATTGATCCTCTGCAGG
This sequence comes from Leptoclinus maculatus, assembly GCA_032191485.1. Lineage (NCBI taxonomy): Eukaryota > Metazoa > Chordata > Actinopteri > Perciformes > Stichaeidae > Leptoclinus > Leptoclinus maculatus. Next base: position 42,483,151 of record JAVDOI010000001.1, on the reverse strand, counting down.
TTGAGGTGGTGGAGGCGGTAGACGGCGAAGGAGCGCCACAGAGCCAGACTGACCACTGGGTTGCCCTCCGGGTGGATGGTCAGCTGGTCCAGACGCCTCACCTGAGCCAGGGCCGCCAGCTGGGGCAGACGGCTGAAGTTGGTTTCCAAGAAGATCAGGTGCTGCAGCAAAAGTAACAAGTTAGTTTAAAAAAAAGGTAAAACTATAAAGCTACTGTATATTCATTCGTGCCTGTAACTAACTTAGTTGATCATGGAAAAGACTGAACTGGTAAGGAGTTTTAATCCGCTCAGGAGAATCGATTTATATTTACATATATACGCTTTCAAGAACTTGTGAGGTGCTTTGGATCAAATCTACCTAATTATACTGTATGTTACATGAGCAAAGTTTCGCAATATACCGGCACTGACGGTATTTCAAATGACATAATACAATACACAACACAACACAATACCATGTTGATAATACACATATGATAATATCGTGGAAGCACCTCTTAAATACGGCTTTTGTACAGAGATGGATACAGACTCTCTCCACCTCCCTACACTCGTATTTTGAGTGTAATTAATTTGCCAAAAAAAAGAGACAAAACGCACGATAAACAAAATTAAAGATGAGCTGATAGCATTATTATAATTTTTCTTTCCAAATTTTCTCTGGTGCAGTTTGTTTGGGCCAGTTAACGTACTCTGGTGTGGACCAAAACGACATCTGGGCCGACAGGAACATGCAGAATATGCCACACAAAGTCCACAAAAATAGTGACATTTATAAAGTAAATCGAGATAAACTGGAGAAAGGCAGTCGAGTGCACAGCAGATCAGTGCCGAGTCAAAGTGAAATAACTTCTCTGAAAGTTTCTTTGTACACGCCGCCTCTGCAAATACATTTACTTTATTTTGGTCCGCTTAAGTTTGTGCACTGTGAAACCGAACCAGACCAAATAGAAAACAAACCACAAAGTATCAACTTTACTCTGATTTGGACTAGCCAAACGGACTACGGCTTATGAAAGCGCCCTTAGACTTAGAGAAAAACTTTACTTGCAAAACCAACATTTTTGGTTAAATTCAAAGAAAATCAAAATTTCTTTCTCTACATTTCCCTTTCCCTTTGTCTCTCTGCGTGAAAGTAAATATATATTTTCTGATTAGTCCTACCTCTTAACATGCTCAGGAGCAGGAACACCTGCGAGGCAGCTAAGTGGGGTTGAAGTAAAAGATTTTGAGAATTATGTAGGCCCTTGCTTTGTAGTGATGACAAATTAGGTTGGGAGCCGTTCTGCCCCAAAAAATGTGCACCAAGAAGAAATGTATGTTTTTGTGCAGGAGAGTCAGAATGACCACAACTGGATATCCAGCACCTTTAGTTATCATTGCATAATAAAGAAAATGGTTCAGTGGATAAAGGGCCAAAGGCAGTTTGGTGTTTGATGACAATCAATCATTTACTACAACCACATCCAAAGGAAAAATGAAACATGCACACTCCATTTTTTTTTTCTTTACGTCGACACAATCCCATGGCTCGTTACAGAACGTGGATAGTGCCCTCACCGACAGATTGGGGAACTTGACCCTTATTCGCGGCAGTGTTGGTAAAATGGCGTCGAAGCTGATGTAGCGGAAGGCGATTACGGTGACGGCGCTGGCGGTCTGAACACCCCAGCCCCTCTCCAGGGCCTCCAGGGCTCCGGGTCCGAATAAACGCAGGGTGTCTCCGTCCAGCTCCGCCAGGTGGCTGTCGGAGAGTAACAAGCTCTGAATGCTGCCGCTCCCTGCCTCCACAAGCCTGCAAAATAAACACACACACAAAAACACATTGTGAACCAGTCTTGATACACTGAACGCAAAGAATTTGAAGGATATCTTGGGGCAAAAAGTGCTTAGAATACATTTGCATGCCAAAAGAAGGGAAAAGCTACATTGCTGCTGAGTGTGCGGCGGTCTCGTAAATGTCCTATTTGTCTCGCCTAATTGCTTTCTATTCTCCTTTACGACAGTTGAAGTGCCCTTCCGTGATAAGAGAGTCGTGAGAGTGGAGGATCTGGGCGAGTCTCAAGGAGACATAATCTCCCCGCCGGAGCCCGGCGCTCAGCCCTCTGGGTCTGCCGACACTCGCGGGGCCTTCTCAGCATAGCGGGGGCATCGGATGGCTTCTCGCCGCACGCTACCAGACGCTGATCACTTTGTGTTCAGCCCTATTCATATTTCACACCCTTCCAATCTAGAAAGCCAGAAGACTAATCCTCTGATTACAGAACTCCAATCCAAGATTCTTGTTGAGACCGATTCTTTTTAGAAAGTGTGTGTTTGAGATGTGTGTGGGAGTGAGAGTCAGTGACAGAGAAAAGAAAAGGATGGCAAACGTGCTGTAGACAGAGAGGTGAATACATAAGGAAACAAAATGAAGCTTTGTCGTGAACAAAGCCTCTTTGTTTGTTGCAGGCACAGCAAGACTGATCCCCCCAGAGGTGACTCCTCTCTTTGCCGGAGTAAAGTAACTGTAAAACAAAAGGTATGCAAGAGTAGACTGTAGTCCCGACCCAAATAAATACCTTTACCTGGACCGCTAAAGCAAAAACAACATGGAGAAAAGAGAAAAGAGGAGAGATCTGTGGTCCGCTGGTGTCGATACTGTTTAAGTAAGTGTACAGTGCGACATAACTCAAAGGCTGGCCAAGAGTTCAGTCAGTTTTAATTAGTTCACTTAGTTTTAAATACCCTTTGGGAGAGCTATTACACAACAAGTCAACACAATACAACCGGATTAATCATGTAATAGACCCTGAACCAATAAACCAGTGAGTGACAGGGAGTATCCTCCATCATATTTGTATAGACACATTGCTCTTACTCCATGCATCTTGAAAGCCATTTTTATTCCAATATTAATGGATGATCGTGGCAGAATACGGAGGGTTGCCATGGATATATTAAGAGAAGTGGATACGACATGGCAGAATCATCCTTGCTGACAATTTTTCCCAGTGGCCAACCGCCAAAATCCAACAAAAGAAATCCCCGTATGGCATAGAAAGCAGTGGCGGGCCGTGGATTTTATACCTGGGCCTTCAGTGCTGTCCTACTACAGTTGAATTACCTCCTAATAACCTCATTATGACACATCAATCCAGCAAACCTGCAGCGGATCCACGCATTCCACCACACAAGAGCACGAGCCATTCAAATATTATTCATAAAAGCGACAAGATAGACAAACGAACAGTAGTAACGTTACTATGTAAACAAACACACGCAGTTTGTCACTTACCGCAACTTAAAGAGTTTAATCCCAGTACATCGTTTCAGTTCCAGTAAGAAGTCCTTCTCGATTCATGTACTATATAATATAAATATAAATAATAATACATAAAAAAAATATATATATATATTTTTTTTTTTGTGATTCTGTTTAGGCCAGCAGAGAAGGCTTTGCAGGCCCTGACAGCCCGCCACTGATAGAAAGCTTTTAACCCCAAAGACCATGATAACAGAATACACGTCTGTGAGACTGAAGGACATTCAAAGACACTTTGAAGAACACATACGGTCAGTTATTACCCTGGTTCTTTGCTACACTATTAACATGTCGAATTGACATGGGCATTGACAGATGTACAAGAGGCCTCAAAATAGTGCAGTCAAGTGCAGCTACAAAAGCACAGAAATGATAAAAGAGTGCATTTTTCCAGGTGATGCAATGTCCAAATGACAAGAGCATTGATTGAGAGCAGGTGTAAAAAGCTGGTAGTGAAGAATGTTGAAGTTGCATCCCCGCCTATTGGAGGGCAATAGGTGGGGATGCGCCAGACGCTGAAGGCAGTTTAGCCAAAAGGAAACACCACGCCTCCGATAGCAAGAATGCCAAAGGCAGTAAATCAGGAAGAGAGCGGTGCAGGACGTAACATGCAGATAAGTCACGTAAAGAAGTGAATAAGTAAGTTCTGTGCACCTGGACGTGTGCCACCAACACACTCTGCACTGCGTCATGTATTGTTCCCCCATAATCACAGCTAAAAAAAGGCTACCAGTTGGCCCCCCGAGTCCCCCTTGTGACCAGCCGCTAGCGCCGAGAGGCGAAGCAATCGAGGAGCGGAAGAGCGTATGAAGAGTCTATCACAGTTACATGGATCCTGCTCTGGCCTATTAAGACTCTAATTCAATTAAGGCTATCTCACTTAATCCTACACAAGTTTTTAAAAAGGGACATCTGTCATCTCTCAACAACTTAATCCCCCCCCCCCCGAAAGACGTGGCTTGTAACATACACATGTCTCCAATCGCCTAAATACTGTGTGGTAGTGTGACGCACGTGAACCAATACTCTACGAGCAGTCATTTCAAAAGAGCATTTCACAGTTACAAAGTGGAAACAAATGGTTCAAGTGGCAGTTACTGGCGCACTGCGGAATCCGATGTTAGACTTAACTGGTGCCAAGTCCTGCAGACTGTTACAGTAGAGTGTGTTTCTACAGTTTGTAAGTGTGTGTGTGTGTGTGTGTGTGTGTGTGTGGGGGTGTGTGTGGGTGATGGTCTTAGATTCATGGTTTCATTTGAGGAGCCAGCTCAACTTCTTTCTCACCGTTCTGACGATAATTCATACATGAGCCTGCAAAAGCACTTGTTCAGGGTCTCAGCTGAACCTTTAAACTCTAAAATTATTGTATGAATGGTAGAAAGGCCATCCCCACACACACACACACACACACACACGGTGAACGACAGCACTATTGGATTTCTGAATAATAAGTCTTTCAATGCCATGCGCCGCTAATCCCATCTCTCGAGGGAAACGCGGTCAAATACATCTTAAATTGCTCACATAGGAATAAACTGACAGTCCCACGTCAGCAGTGACACTGAATGTGATGTCAACATTCTCATTTCAAATGTGTCACCAAACTGGGGGTGCTAATGCAAACCAGAGATGGCATCATATCGTCATGTTAGTCGTTTTTATTTATTCTTGTTTTCACACAAAACATTTTGTTTACCATAGCAACTAGCAACACTGGACATTTTGAACAGCATCATTTTCTGAAGTCCAACAACGCAAACATTGTCAATATAGAAATTATTAAAAATCCTGAATGAACGATAAGAATACACAGCAACAGATGCAATCATAAGAAACAAGCCCCTGTGTGCTAAACGCAATTGGCAGTTTGTATCAGAATTCTTACAAACTGAACGGAACACCTTAGTCTAACACAATAATAATCACATACATTGTTCTGACGTTTCTAAATTTCAGAGTAAAACACAGCTCTTTTTGTTTAAGTTGTCTCTAATTGAGATGATAGTTCTCAGCAGCAGGCTTGGAAGTAAAGAAACAGAAGATAGTCTCCAGTTTGACAAACACACATGCACCAAGAGGTTGCTCCGCTCCCCAGCCCCCTAGCCCCCCCCCCCCCCCCCCCCCCCCATGTACCCGATCCGTGATGTCATGCACCGGTGAGGCAAGAGTGTCACAACTCACAGGCCTCAGAAATATGAGACGAGTCCATCCATCATCTGCCCCCCGTGTGCTCCACATTGGGGAGGATGATGTCATTTTTTACCTGCATCTAGTATTTTGTCAACTATCTGACGTAGCCTGGGCTACAATGTGTAGGCTTTATAACTTTTTAAATTTCCCACCACCTGTACACATTCCCGGGTATTTTTTAATTTTTACCTCTTGGCTTTTTAGTCACAGATCTTGCTTCTCGTTCAAGTAACTGGTGGTGCCATGGTTTTATGAGCCCTTGTTATTCTGTTGTTCAATACACAAATTCCATCTCAACAAAACCTGGCAGATTGGATCGCGTTAGCTGCTGTTCGTCACCATAACCTGTTAAGCCACATGACTGAAATTATAATAGAGCCTGTAATAGAGCCAGGAAGGAAAAGCTGTCTTTGAAACATGTAATAATGGTCCTTTGACACAGCCCCCACTTGCATCCCAGTCCTCGCCCCCATAACTCATCCAGACCTGGATCACAGTGTGCAGGATAATATATCAGAGCCCGGTGCTCACATTAACTCTGCAGAGACTTTTGATTTCGAGCACCTCCAGCATCACGTTATAAACAGTGGAAGACGAAAACTACCGTCAGACATCTTAGACGTGCATGGACTGATTATAAATAAACACATTTACAGCCTGGTACAAAAAAAAAGAAACGCTTTTGGTCTCTTTAGCTAAATTCCCTGTTAATTTTAATATAACTCACCGTTTAAATTATATCAATGCTTAAAGTTAGGCATGATTGAGGGCGTGGTCGCTTTGAGTGACAGGTGGGTGCCGTCCCATGTCGCTAGCTGCTTGGTGTCTGCTCAGACCCGCCTCAGCTACACCGATGATCCACCTCTTTCATATATGAATTAGAAGGAAGTGGGTGACGGCCGGAGGCACCCACTTTGAACTTCACAACGACTCTTCAGAAACCAAACGGGTGACGAGACGGAGACTAGGTCCATATTTCATACACTCTATAGTGTACACACTCATGCATTTTTGTCTTACTTGGGATCTCGTGGGCTGTTTGGGCGGCTGTTGGTGCGGAGTCTGTTCTCCGTTCCTGCTGATGGCCGCTCTGGTCCTGAACCTGGGCTTACCCGTCTGATAAAAAATCAAATAAAAAAAGACTCAGCAACAAAGCAAACTATTCTTTTCAGAACCCTCTTAGATAAATTGGAAGCAAGCCTGTAAAGCCATGCTCATAATAGACTCTTTTTAAATCAGCTGAATCACATTCTCATTGACTCATTGTTTCCATTCAGACGGCACTGACATAATGGTCCAGATTTTTGCAAACATAAAACTGGTTTGAAATGATCAGGGCGCCCCAAATGTGTCAGCCAACAGCTCTAAAGTGTTACAGTTATATTTGAAAACAGATAATCCATCAACATCAGCACCACGGCCCCAGATCAGAATTCTCCTCCAATCGAGGAAACTCATGAGTACTGTATATCAAGTCAAACCCGCTGGTAATCTAAACCCAGCGTTTATTGATCCCTTATGGTTTTATGTTCTCATCTGAGCTACATTATGTACAGTCTAACCAGTCATAGTGCACTCAAGAGTCACATGCTCACTGGTACCTTACCAGCGAATCGTCCCTCTTTTAGCTCTAGAAACGTGCTTCAATCGCCTGCTGATGTGGTGCGTACCTGGGTTCATCTGGAGAGGGCTCCTGTGCGAGGCCATTGGTCTGGGCGGGGCTGTGGGCGGGGCTGTTCTCCGGACTGACTTCTTCTTTAGCACCATTTGTTGGTGGCAGCTCCAGGCAGGCCCTGACGCCCTCCCACTGCTGCGCTGCATTACGGATCACCAGACGCCGCTTCTCCTTGAGGGACGCAACACACACACACACACACACACACACACACACACACACACAGAGGAGGTTTCAAGTGACAGTTCTCTTGTGCAGAACACAGAGGGCTGATACGAAGCTAATGGAACCACTCCGTCTATCTTAACATAATCACAGGCAAACATGTACCTCCTGCCTTGCTTGTCTCTGAGGTATGTTGCTGAGAAGTGTTTACTGGCCTTACTGGCAGATATCACCCCTTATTAAAGTAAGATCTGAAATTGTATATCCATGTGTTGGTCCAATTTATACTCTCTTGTTACAGCAGCATTTTCATTTAATTGCAGTTTTAGCAATAAAAGTGACATCCCCACCCTGCAAGAGAGATTATTTCTGCTCCTTTGCGGTCTTTCAATTGTTCTCTCCTGGCCAAGCTGTAGTTTCGATGCGCTCGGTTACGGAATGTGCCACTCCCCGACGGACGGGTGAGTCAGTATCAATCATGGCGCATCCTTCACCCTTACGAACTCTTGGCTGCGGCATTCAGTATAACATTTTCTCAACACCAGGGATTAACAGGAGTTAGGTTACTGAGAGACAATGCGTTCCGCACAGAGACCGTCTCTCAGCGAAAAGACACCACTGCAGGGCAGACACGGCAGAAGCAGCATCCATGTGTACTTTTGCACACACACAAACGCAGTTTACTGCAAAACAGATGCCCGTGCAAGACAGAACATCTTAGACCATTTAAAGAAACAGAGTTTACAGATACTGTAGCACTGAGGATGTTCCTAAAGGGTACTTCTATTGTGTGATGCTGATGCTGTGAATACATTTGAAAAGATGAAAGTCTATGTCAGCATCCAAAAAGTGCATTTAATGGGCCGCGCGGCCTCAATGATCAAAAGACACATATGTTGGAAGACACCTAAGAAGACGGGGAAAAGTAACCATAAATCCTGAGCATCATCTAAACAGTTTAGAGCTTTCACGTCGAATATGTTTTGATGGGTAAAAAGTACCATTAAGAGGCCAAAGTGGTTGTTATTGTCCAAATACACACTTAATCCTGACTTTAACCTGGATCCCAAAAATATAAAGGCCTGAAGCTAAATAACACTGCATTTAAACTACAGTATATATATATATATATAGTGTAACATTCATCACATCTCATCAGAAATACGGTATGTCGTAGTTCTGGAATCCAATACTTTGAACCACGTAGTTATCTTCTTCCTACCAAGAATAACAAACCATACAACACCCAGCATATAGAAAAAGGGCACATTGGTTCAGAGGCCACCTGTAAATGTACTCTCTGAGATGTAGGCCGCCATGTGTATTTGCTACATGCTCGGCAACAGGAGCTAATCAGATCAGACCGGTACCTTATGAATGGTCTGCTTGTGGCTCTCCCTCTTCTTCTCCTCCTCTTTTCGAGCCTGTACACCAGCCATGCGCCGATCCTCGTCCTGCAAAAGATAGCTCGTGCAATCAGAGTGTCGCTCCATTCATGAGTTCTGAATTATTCAGGAGAGAGGGGAGGGGAAGGGGGGGGGGGGGGGGGGGTGGGGGACCACAAAAGCCGCCGCCAGGAAAAGGCTTGTCCTGTACAGAGCGGGGGGGAAAACTGGACCACGGTGGAGGATGGGAGAGACTCTCACACCAGCCGGCTGCATCACGGGATTATCTGTCTCGGATCAACCGGTCCCAGCTGTTTGGCCAAAATTCCCAGAATGCAACGCTGCCAACACAATCTGAGCGCGCCAGCCGAGAGCTGGGGGGTATTCAGCTGTCTGTGACGAGCTTGCAGAGACGACGCTTCAGCCGGATCAATGGTGGCAAAACTCTAGCCTCACTGGAGTTCAGACACCGGTGTCAGCTGGTGGAGGCAGATTAAGATGTGAAGCCTGTATGTCTTTTCAGCAATAACAATGTCTTTGTTTGGGCAGCCTACACGTAGTCTATTAGGCTGATTATTTGACTCAGTCAACTACTATATTTCCATTCAATTTAATACTAATCTAAACATTTTAACCTCTATTTGTCAGTTAGGCTTTATTTTCTATATTTAAAGCATTTCCACGTAAATATTATAAACAGAGTTGGATTATATGTTTTATCACTCAATAAAATGTAATGACTATAACACAATTGACTTCTGGCTCATATTTCCTCGCTGGAAACAGAGAGAAACAGAATGTATTCATTTTTCCCCAAAGCTCAAAAGTAGTACTGTATCTCCTCATTTGCAGTATCAACTGTCATTTCATTCATAAATCCACTTTGCCAGCAGTCAGGCATAGATTTCTATCTCAAATAATCTGATCTGCCTGCTGAGAGCATAGTGCTCTGGGGGCAAGTTTTTTGCAAAACGGTTAGAGGGGAAAATATAGATCTTCAGTGACTACAACCAAGTCTGCCCCCAGCAATATCATGACACAGTTTGAAAAGATGGAAACTCTAGTCCTAGGCCGACTTTGTTGATGTCAAATAATCAAAACTTTGCATCTCCGTGGAAATAAAACACCTTCCCTGTTTTCAGGATTTGACAGCTACAGACGGTTTGTTGAAGGGGTCGATGGGCCCTGGAGATCGTGAAACTTGCTAAACCTGTCAAGGAGCACATGTACCTTAAAATTCAAGTGAAAACATGAAAATAGTTGAATTGTGACGAGTTTTTTCTATCAGCAGTATGTTCTGAGGGCAAGGTGTGTGGTACTTACAGATTCCTTTTAAAGTGCAAGCTGAGACCTGGGTGCTCCCTGCTTGACAGCCTCTAAAAAGCATGCTGATTTCACTGTAGCACTTTGCTGGCATGCTATATAAATACAATGACTTCATGTTGATGCTTGAGGATAATCATTGTTTTGTTTCACGGAAAACGTAGCGTGTGTTTTAAATGCTTAGCATAGAGTCATAGTTTAGACGCCGATGCAGGTTTGACTCTAAAAAGGCATCCGGGGAAAATTATGACTGTTGCACAAAACAAAGAGTAATGAGTGTCTAGGAGATGCCCCCGTAGACAGTGAATATGGAGACTGCCTATGAAGGGGTCACCGTAAGTTTCTTTTGAACAGTAAAATCATAATAAAGTTTATGTCAAGACTCAGCATGTGCTGATTCTTAAGGCCGTTAGCTGAACATGACCGTCTGATGAACCACGAGCTGTGAGGGTTTTATAGCTTTAAGTTTGTCGTAACACTACATCTTCCTGGCTGTCTAATATGTTTGATAATCTAAAAGAAAAAAATTGCCGAAACAATGTGTAGAAATAAAAATAAAAAGATAATTAAAAGGGACAATAAACTAAAATTACAGCCACAGTTATTTGGCCAGGGGCCAGTTTTCCCTCTGGTAAACAAACACACACACACACACACACACACATACTTCGGTGCAGTTAAACACTTCGGCCTTACTGTGATGCGCTTCATGTCCAGCTGTTTCAGATGAAGCACACAGCGCAGGACGGCCTGCTTGTACCATGTCTCCAGGGCTACAGGATTCCCATCCAGGGTGAGCTCGGATAGGGAGCGCGACTCTCCAAGGCAGGCTAGCCGATCCAAACTAGACACAAAGGGAAAAAACTGTCATTTAAAAGAGCTCAAGAGTCAAAGTTGCACAAAAATACAAATGTACGAGTCATCCAACTTTCCCCAAACCTATGTTTTGATTCTATGATTCTCTCTACTTTTAATCTGTATTGACAGAATGGAGCTAAGCTGAAACAAGACGTAATTTAGCAGGCACACTGGCAGCTCGACAATACTCAGGGGGGGGCAATGAATGTTGATATTACCCTGTGGCAAACAAAGACGTGCTCAGTAAAGCGCTGGAGATTCCATCATCGCTAATTTATGCTAATAACCTTGATGAATCATTTGCCTGGAAACACTGACTACATTTCACTGTGCCTGATACTAGCCGGGTTCCTTTGGATGCAAAAGAGGGTCGGACAACAAACCTCTGATGAACTGGTGGCGCTGCAACAAATGCAACGCAACAATTTCACAATTCACATTGCATTTGGGGGTTGACCTCTCTTCTACACTGGAACATGCTGTAGGTCTGAGACTATTATGCGTCTATTACACGCAGTAACCTCTGTATTAACTCCCATGCATGGACAATACGTTGTGTCATTACATATAATAACTTATAATGAAGACATTTATATTCTAGCGATAATGAAGAGGTGATTGTAAGTGACAACTTGAGAGATCCCAATGGAGCTATTTTGCACGATCGTTGCATTCATAATCACAGCGGCCAATGCCCTCTCGGGTATCGTTACTATGATAAAACCGCTCGATGATTGGTTGGAGTCGTGAAAAGTCTACATGCACCTGTCCCTGGTTGCAATCAAAGGTCAAATATGAATATCAGAAATATTGTGTGCGCAGAGTGGGGTGTGGTTGAACAACAACTCCTGCACCCATTTCTTTACTGACTTCTCATTGTTATTTCTGTCTGGAACACCGGATTTAAGAGGTGGCTGACGTAATCAAAAATGACAGTTCCCCAAGGGGAAAAAATAAGGTACATTATCATAATTCAGGCAGGTAAAAGTAAAATAAAAATGCAACATCGTGACACGTGAAGTAATAATTGCAAACATTCAAGAGGCTCCAACATCCTCTACTGACTGCACCAAGCAGACGAACATCTACCTAGCAACAGAGCACAGCTGTATCAGCACTGAACACTTTCTCAACACGCACCGTTTCCACAATGTCATGGTGAGCATCCATTAAAACAAAAGGTCATAATGGTGTCATGTAGAAGAAGAAAAAAATGTGTAAAATAAATGTACATCAGCAATCACGCTATACGTACAGTGTCACTCTATCGTGTGATAAAGGAGTTCACAAATATAAACTATTATTTATTTTCTTCGCCATGACCCTCTCTGAAGCCCCGTGTCAGACACAGATTCATGCAGACACTAGAGGAGACGGGCTGTCCCGAGACGTCAGGTCAGATCTATCATGGCACAAGGTGACTATGGTCAAGGATGCTAATGAAACATGCACACAGGCCCCTCCTTAAAGCGTCCGTACTCAGTGGGAGGGCTATGCTAGCGTTATCAAGTGAACTCTGTGACATCTTTACTGCTGGGTTCAGACAGGGAGAAGCATGAGACAGAAAAAGAAACGGACCACAGATATTGGAAAAAGTGTGTAAAGCAGGTTGACATTTGCGCTAAGCAACAAAAGACACCGCTCAGTCCCCCTGCTGCCCTCTCTTAGCCTGCTTCACTGCTGCCTGAATAACTTTAATGTATTGGCACACCCTTCTTCTTAGATAACAGCTAATTGCTGACAATAAGAACACATCTGGGTTATGTTTTTCTAGGTTACAGTAACTGGTCCAGGCCCTGCCAAGAGCCGAGAGGGCGCACGTAAAACTGTACCGGCCACCATCCCCGTCCCTGCCCGCAGGGAGGAAGGGGAGGGAGTTAAGCGGCACGAGAGCTTACCTGCTGATGTTGTTGCAGCTGAGAAAGAGGCGCTGCAAGCGGGGCAGGCGGTCCACCTCGGTCTAGAGGGAGAAAGAGAAAGCGGGAGAGGGGAGAGTGAGAGACGGAGGGATGCGAGGAGGAGACGGCGCTCGGGAAGAGGGCACTGCATCGTCGCTGTCGTCAGAGCTCCGTATCCCTCGCCATTTCCTCAGTCACCTTGCAGCTCTCGGCTCCGGCACACAGCATCCCCATCCAATCCTGCGCACGCATACACACACACGCACACACACACACATATACACACACACAGCACGCCGCCTTGTCTGCACATGGAGAGGAGGGGCAGGGAGAGAGAGAGAGAGAGAAAGAGAGAGAGCATGAGGATGAAAGGGGGGAGGGGGGAGAGAGTGGAGAGTGTGCGTTGCGCTACTGCAGAGATCTCCTGCTGCAGGAGGGCGAACTCAAAATGCCACTAGAACACATATACACCCAGTCGCGCGTGCGGACACACACTGTACCTCGTCAGGCCAGAACAATAGCTTGGGTACATACAGCGGTAACTGACAGGGGGTGGGGGCTGTTTCTTCATCAGGCAGGCTCAGTAAATCAATGCAGAATTTAGTGAGGGGGGCGGGGTAAGGAGCAGCAGCTGGCTAGCTGGCAAGATGTTCACAGAGGATACACAGGGACGTGGGCAATGTCAAAACCACAATTACTTCAGCTAATCAGATGCTGTGTGTGTGTGTGTGTGTGTGTGTGTGTGTGTGTGTGTGTGTGTGTGTGTGTGTGTGTGTGTGTGTGTGTGTGTGTGTGTGTGTGTGTGTGTGTGTGTGTGTGTGTGTGTGTGTGTGTGTGTGCGTGTGTGCGTGTGTGTGTGTGTGGATGGCCAGCGTTGCACAAGGCTTGAAGACACTCCCAGACCCAGGAGCAGTCCGAATGAGCTGCGTCAGCGGTCCGCCCCATACTGCAGCCACCGCCTCCAGAACTCTTGCCGGTCTCCATTCAAACGAGAGATCAGCCTACAGCATTCAGGCTACGCCAGCTTCTCAAGCAGAAAACGGTGCAACACTGCAGCACACAGCCCGGTCGTTCAGAAGATTCCCCACCACCTCCGTCCGCACAACCCTTTTAAATATAGCACAACAATAACTCATCCTTGTTTCACCCAAACATGAAACGCCCACCACAGTACAGCGAGCAACATCAGGGGGCCATGCTGGAGAGGGAGAGACAGTTTTGTAATGGTTTTGTGTGCGGCTGTTGTGCTCCATCTATGGCGTTAATATAATGAAATCATCTCCCCTGTATGGATCAGTTTCATCTAGTTATATCTGAGCAGTGAGGTTTTTACAACACGCTGGCACACAATGAGAATAAGCATAAGGAATAAGGAGGCCCATACAGGCCGACACATCAAAATAACCTGCAACAAAGGAAACATTTGCTGCACATGCCTCCGCTTACTAAGACTGTAGACTTACGCTCTGTTTTGTTGAAAACTCTTTTCCAGTGTACATTCATTGTATTGTTCTCTGCTCAGCTTTCTACATTATCAGACACTGAAAAAGAAAAGTACTGTTTGCATGTAATACCTGATGAGGCTGAAATAGTTACCTGATAATATGACTGTTATAATACAGGGATCTGTTGTTTTCCCAGCATTAAAACTCGATTCATGACGTGAACAAAGTAGTGAACAAGAATCTTATTTCATACAAGAAAGTGCTTGAATACAGTTATAAAACAAAACACTCCATCCTTTTGTAAAAAGTAAGTGCTCTAAATGTAGCAGTTATTGGCGAAGTCAAGCGACAGGCGACCCCTCCCCCCCTAAGTTTCCTGTCAACGTGTGTCTTGCGCTCTTATTGGCTGTAGCTCCTCGACAGGTAAGATAAGTAACCTGCTCGGTGATGCATTAGGCTTAAGTCGTGCAGTGAACTACGCTAACCGTCTCAGTGTGATTGCGTCTGTGTGTGTGTGTGTGTGTGTGTGTGTGTGTGTGTGTGTGTGTGTGTGTGTGTGTGTGTGTGTGTGTGTGTGTGTGTTGAGGAGCTAAAACTCTCCCTCATTGAAATACCAACACAGAGAGCAGAGGAGAGAAACTGCGTCCTCGTGAATTAAACAAAAAAGTAGGGGAATAGTTCATTTTCTGTTCGTACAGCTTAGACGCTGTGAAAAAAAGGCTTAAAATGATGGGAAAACCCTGATTTTCATTAATTGCATCCATATTTTGGCAAATTCTACGATAATCCGCAGGTTACAGTCAATTTTTTCATCTTTATCATCAAATACCACGATTTTGTCCGTGTTTTCAGCATCATGGAAAGTCTGTACTCTGTATTTTAGGAAATTCCTTCATTATCGAGCCAAATTAACGTTTGTCAGGTGACTTGAGATTGCGTTGCTGAATATATGATTTGTCAGCTGTATGCAAACATACCAGCTTATTGTCATGCATGGAGAGCCAAATTATGCTTCTTGTGTCAACAGCATATTGAACATAATTTGCATTCAGACCAAGAATGTGTAGGGATTTTTGTTGTTGTATTAGATTGTGTAATGTTTTACTGTGCATCTCAGCAGTACAGGGGAGTTCTCTTTCCTTCTTCTAAAAATAAAAACTGCTAGTCATGCTAGCTAAATCTAACCCTCCCCTGCACTCCCAGTCTCAGTCCAGTCCCTGTATGGATGCTGGGGAAGCGCCATCGCTGTCTGAGACTAAATATAGCAGCCCTGTCTCAGACAGAATGATGTCATCACTGAGCTGATGTGCTGTATAACAATCGCCCACCAATGTGGTCTCTCTTTCTCTCTTCTTTTTTTTTAATACAGTTTGATCAGAGCCAATCGTCTGACAGGATCCGATGTGAGGTTGGGTACGAGCGCGTTGCTGTGCGTGTGTCAGCGTGCGGGTGTGTATCTGTGTGGCTGCGCCTTCCCCTCTTCCTCCCGGCTCCACCCTCTTCTCGCTGACAGCTTGCGTGTCTTCGGTTCTCACACTCACACTGAGCTCTGGCAGAGGCATTACTCCACAAACACAGAGCTATCACCGCTGTCTCTGTTGCATGCAAAAACACAGGACGAAAGAGCATGAAAGCTGCTCAAATAAAACAGACAGGTACACGACGTGGATGCCAAAGGTTGTTTAGTTGTTGGGTTTTTTGTTGCTTCTCTTTGATTAGCACAGACTTGAGGTGTGAGTTTAGCCGGCACACATCTGGCCTCAGGTATCGTGCGTTAGACGCTGTGCGTTATGCACGTACAACTGTTGAGACGACAATCTGGTGTTAAGTGATTATCGTTGTGTTGTTTTTGCACTGGTTTTGTTTTATTAATTAATAGTTTGGATTGTTATTTGCTAAAGTTAACTTTGCTTTTTTTTCAATTACAGTTTTTCTATGCTCTTCGCCCTCATTTTTGGCCGTTATATTGACCTTGTCTTTGATAATTGAAGTTTAAATATTAATACTTTCCACAGCAATGTGAGGCAGAATGCTGATTTGATGATCCCCTCAGTTTCAAATTATAACGGGGAAATTATGTAATAGAGCGTATTCAGATGTGATGAGGAGTGATGTATTTATGACCCCATCAATCACACACACACACGGAGCTTTCAAACGGTATTGTACATTTTTTGTACATTTTCAGTGATCGTGATGCTTGACTCACTACTGGCCCCACAAGAAGACAAGTCCATGTGGGGGTAAATAAACTCCTAATCCATAAAGCCAGTCTGCCTCTGTGATGCCTTTCTGCTTTGTCTGTTCTATCAGTGCTCCATCTGACTACCCAACTCTTCCAAACAAGTCACCGTTCCTGCTGCCAAAAATGTAAAATGCCTTACTTATTGACTGCCACAGGATTTCTCATTGGAAAGACCACCAGCAAGTGTAAACTATAGACTGTATATAAGAAGTGGATGTAGTCACCGTGAGTCACCGTGACGTCACCCATTGGCTTGTGGACTGCGGTTGTGAAGCCTCGAGTTCAGTATTTGGGCCGTCGTCCATCTTTTTTTTTGCAACCCGCAGTGTACAACCGAAGGCTGAATAAGACATTTTAATTATTAACTTTCATGAAGTGAAAACCCACTGTGATAGGGTTGAAGTTGTAAGACGAAAACACGGACAACTCCCAGACCGAACAACGCCGTGGTAGTGACCTGTCAATCACAGTAGCCCCGCCCTAAAGTATACCCTGCTTTATGGTCTATTTGACTCTTAATGGACCATAATTTACTAAATACACATCATGCTGTATTGAAGAAGACTTGAAACTAGAGATTGAGACCATAAACTCATGTTTACAATGTTTACTGAGGGAATAAATCAAGTGACAAGTAGAGTCATTTTCTCATAGACTTCTATACAAACAGACTTATTTTTGCAACCAGAGGAGTCGCCCCCTGATGGTCAGTAGAGAGAATGCAGGTTTAAGGCACTTCCACATTGGCTTCACTTTTCAGAAGCGGAGGTTGCCGCCTGGGTGTAAACAGCAAAGGTTTTATGAAATGACTATACGTTAAATCGCCACTGCGTTATAAGCTATTGTGTTGTCATTTCTATGACAATGTTATGGATTTAAGTATAAATGTATGGTAGAAATTATGGAAAAAAGTTTGGTTGACAACATTAGGAGAGATGCATTAAAACCTGACCTGAATATTATTATTTGTGTTAATGTTTCGAAATGCAAAAATATTCACTTGAAGATAAAGTATGCATATAAAACATATAATGCTTATAATATATGTATTGGATGACTGAGTCTTACATCTAAGCAAGTCTTCAACTTACTTATTCCAAGTCCCTCACAGCTTTTTATTTTCTAGCCGAGAATTCCACTTTTCATGTGCCTTGAATGAACGGGGACACCTGGACACCTGGAGGAGGATTATTTACTTCGTGCCTGATACAAGCACTTGGCAGCAAACTAATGACAGAGGCTGGAGAATCTGCTGAGGTGTAGCATTCTTCCTCTCCTGTGCGTCAAATGAAACATTGCATCTGATAATTAGGACTGGAAGTGGTTCTTGATCAGATCTTGCAGGCGGAGGACAAGGTGAGTGATGGGAAGAGGTTTCTTATACAACACAATGTTGGATTCCATTCCTTATTTTCTACCCCCAAGAAGCAGGAAAGGGCTGAGGGGATTTGCATACAAATGAAGGGGCCTGTTTTGGCATGCACTGTTCTGTTTATCAGATTAAAACTAAAGGAATCGAGGGGAGCGAATCTTCGCATTAAGAATATCCAGTTTCTCTTTCACCGCGCCAGAAAGTCAGAGGGAGGTTGTGGGTAACGACCTACGTCTCCCTAGGTAACAGCACGGAGACACATTTCACCGCAGACTTTCTTACAAAGATGCTATTGATGTCGTGTTTGTTATTTTGTGAGACAAAGAAAACTGCTACATGTGATCCTATAACAGGGGAAACAGTAACCAGGCAGAGGACACGGGCCAAAGGAATGACATGAAGATGAAAGACGGGGGCGCGCTACTTGTTCTTTCATCCTATGAAGAACATTTTCATAAGGAACAGTTGTCAGGGTGCATGTACAACACATTTGTTTGACACATAATATTTCCAACACCTACTTGCACTTTCAAATGAAAGTGCACAGAAGCCCCACAAAGGTAAAAGGGCAGCAGAAGCTACAGTCTTGGTTGAAAGTGAGATTGTGTGAACAGTTGGTGTCTTTTCCTGCGTATGAAGGAGTAGAATAGTGAGCATGCAGTGAATAAAAAGCTTTTTTAAGCTGCCGCTAATTGGGAAAGAGGCCCCCCTCACCACAGCAGAGACGCAGTTGTGTCGCAGGTCGAGTTCAGTCAAACGGTCCAGGCCCTGCAGGTTTTCCACTCTGGAGATGTCGTTTCCCGCCAGGTTCAACGCTTGCAGCTCGCTCAGGTGAGACATGTTTTCTATCCTGCAGATCTGGATGGACGCACAAGCGAGACGAAGATATTGCACACCATAAAACAATGTGACCTGGCATTCATAGATAATGATATTCGACGTACAGAGAGACAGACAGGGGGAGGCAGGGCTGGCAGAGCGTGACGCAAAGGAAAAGATGGTTCACATTTATGTAGAGTTATTTAGCCCGCAGACAGCTATAAATGTGTTTGGGTGCAATGGGGGGCCAAAACGCAGTGTGCTCCATTTTCTTCGTGATGCCTGAGGCTTCGCCTTTCCACTCCCCTCATTTACCCGAGAGTCAACCACTTCACGGCAACGGTCTGTATCACTTGTGAACATCTTGAATGGCTGGTATGCAGCCAGTCACATGGAGTCGCGACTGCTGTTTGACCTCCCAAACCACCGCAACAACAAACAAGCAGCTGAGGGTCGGTCAATGGTGACATGGTGCACAGTTCTCCCCGCTCCTCTGTATGGAAGAGAGTACTTAAGGGCCCCTGTCATAAAGACACTTAATCACTAGGTGATCAAGGATTCTGTCAAAATGCAATACCCAACCCAAACGTTGTTAAAATGAGTAATAAAGATGACTATGAGAATCAAAATAGTTTTTCTATGTATTTATTATGTATCAGCTCAAAGAGAAGTGTTTTGGAAAGTAGGCCGTGCTAAAGTTTCTGGGCTTTGGATACGTTAGTACGGCCCAGACGTTAGTTAGTTAGTTAGTCCCAGACGGTCCGAGAAATCTCGCAGGTCCATACGCACAACAACTCAAGAAGATTTAAAAACAAGAAGTACACAAACCTACAGAGAACCACTATATGTGCTTTATATTTGCCACTGTTATTTGTTTTATATGCATGCACAAGTGTGCTGACAGTGCATATACAGGTGGATGATAATACACAATAGCGCATCAAGTCAACCTGCATGGTCAAGTCTGCCGACGGGTACAGCAGAGTGAGATCATCCCGCTGCATTGAAAGACCTTCACAGCTGAATGCTTTCTGTCATCACACACTAACAGGACAAAGGCATCTAAGAGGTAAGAGAGGAAGGCTTGTGTGGTCCAGATATCAGGACGGTAAAATGCATGAATGTAAAGCAGCCGGTGGATGGCACACAGCTGCGCGCTTAGTGAGCCTTCCCCACGTAGATTATGGTGAGCAAAAAACACTCACACAAGGTTAACATTCTTATAAATAAATGAATTATCTCAGGCCCAGACGTTGGCATCCCGGACAGACCTAACTACAGTTATATGGAGGAACTATTTTCTTCCGACCACACTTCCAACGTGAAACTGCTCACAACAAGGTGTGTGGGTTATCTTGGGTAACCGGGTCATGATTTCTGGAAAGAGACATTGCTGTCGAGTTTTTCAAATTTGTTGGCGCTTTGAGCACCACAAGCAGAGTGCCATAAAGCCCCATCATATGGGAGAAATGAAGAACATCTCTCCGGCTGATATCTCCAAAACTAAGCAACTCACACCAAAACAATCCAGATTGATAAATAGCACTTAGAGGGAGAATATAGTTTGGATTTGGAGGTGAAATGTCCCTTTAAACATTAGTAGAAAACTCTTGACAATGTGCCAAAACCTCGTGTTAGAGGTGTCGTTAATGACAGCAAAGCTTCGCAGAGCGTCTCTGTTCCAGCTTCACCCTAACCCAAAGTGCTATGCTTACCGCACATGACAGATAAAGTCAAACTAAATCATGTCTGGATTTGCAGGAGGGATGTAATTATTTCCACCACGGACATGGGCTTAACAAACCTCTACTACTCTGTGATGCTTTCCCTTCGTTTTACACACCCCGTAGGGCATTCTCCACTGTCTTCTGCGGGTGCTCCAGTCAAACTGCTCGAGTGGAAAAACACCACCGCCCAACTAGAGATTGGATATCCAACGTTGTCAGGTCACATCGTAACCCCGACACTTGGTCACTGAGGGCCAAGTGTGCGTTGGATGCACGCCCCCAAAGAGAATATCTCCTTTTGAATGCTGGAAATGAAACGACATCCTGTTACGGAAATGAGGGGTGAAAAGAGGTGGTGGTGGTGGTGGTGAAGGGGGGGGGGGGGGGGGTGATGTGAGCCACACTGCTAGAAGATGGGAGGAAGAGAGGGTGACAGTGATATACTGCTTGCGGTTAAAGCGGGAACACAAAAAGAAATAGGACGAGCAGCTGGTGTTCTACGGCTAAACAACAACCGTGACTTCAATATTACTTTAATACTTTAATTAAAGTGATTCACAATACGTTTGGGTGGTCGGGAAAACGTGGTCGGGAAAACGTTGAGTAAAGGTTATTGAACAGTTATTTAAATGCGCAAAACAGGAGGTTTTGAGGTCAGTGAGTGAAAAGCCCGTCCTGGTCGGAACGATAGATTTATCATCTGCTCCCCATCAGGCTCCTGCCAACAAATAGCTACCTCTGAATGCAATGTGCTCTCATTACCAACAAAGCCAGTACAAAAAGATATGTATCGATTTACTAATTCACTCCTTATCAGAATTGTTTAAATGAACTGCAGAGATGTAGTTAGGTAACACAACAAGTGGACAGAGATTTGAGGCAACGAAGCGTCTGTCTGGAAAAAACAACAACGCTGTAAGCGGTCTTTGAATAGTGAGCGGGACGCCTGCTTATGCAAAGAGCAGCCAACATCAGAGCGGGAGGGGAGTCTTACCAGGTCTCTGGAGTAGCTCTCTGAAGAGGGGCGTGGGCGGCATGCTGGCAAAACACTAATTTGTCCAAGGGAAGCCTTTCCATTCTATCTTTCTTTTCCAGGAGCTATTCAAATCCTCATCCGACATCACATCCTTTTGTTTCCCAGGTTTTCGGTAACATGAGCGAGCCAAGGTTCTATCGCGGAGGCTGAACAAACAGCCCCTCAACAACAGTTTCAGACTCAAATTAATTGAAGAGCAATATAATCGGCTTCAGCTCATCACCATTCGCTGATGGAGAAAACAAGGAAACAGTTGTGCCTGTTGGATAAATTATGCTTGGGCCGCTGAGGAAATGAATGTGGGAGTAGACCCTTGACGAGAACCTGTGGGTTCTGATGGTGTGCAATCCTTTGTTCTCTAACAGTGCTAAAACAAATGCTGAAGTGAAGTCCCTAAAAACGGAGGCAGGTGAACGGCTGATCATAACACTCACCAGAGATTAAAAAGACACTGCAATATCAAACAGATATTCAGATCGTTCAATCAATCTACGAAATAGAGCTGCACTACTACAGTGCATGGATTGTCACGCCTGATGATTCACTTCTGCTGAACTTTACAGCTAAAAATCATGATCTGCAGTTACAGACCGAACACTGTAGTGTAGATGGGAGTGTACTGAATGGACAGTACCTGATTGTCATGCAAATCCAGGATGTTCAGTTTGGACAGGCTCTGCAAGCAGCATATCTTACGGATTCTGAGAAGGGACATAAATTGGAAAATATGACTTCAGAAATGTACACGTAAATTCCATTTGTCACAATGTCAGCAATCAATAACAAATTTTTTGCCCCTTCTTTAATGTACCAGGTGTCTATTGAACAGGTACCAAACGGAGGACAGCAAGCGTATTAAAAGGTTCCCAGAAACCGAACATACAGTACTGTACAGAGGCTGAATGTTCAGGACTGTCTATCAAATTACACCGGAGGATGAAAGGCTGGATTCTCTCAAAGAATGTTTCTTTTCTTTTGAATCCAACGATGACATCTCACCTGTTCTTCCCCAGCATCAGGATCCTGAGAGAGCTCAGAGATTCAATGCCAGTCATTTGGGAGATATGATTGTCGTACAGGTTCAGGAAAACGAGCTGTTGCAGATGTGACAGATGCTGGATCCCTGTGATTAGATTGTGCTGGAGGTTGAGAAGCTGTAGTTCATCCATAATGCCCAGCTGGGGGCATTCCTCCAGACAGCGCCTGGAAAATAATAAAGAACAGTTTTTGCATGATTTAGCCTTTTTATGGTTGACTACAGTTCAAGACTTATTTTTCAGGACATAACGGCTGTTTTTCACCTTCGAGGCATGACATTTAGTTAAGCAAATTAATGATTTAACATCTCGCTGTACATATATAGATTGACTTATATCTGCTCTGTCACCAATTTGTCAGCAAACACATATCTTTGAGAGGAGGGGTGGGTATTTAAAGGGGCTTTGCTGCTCCCTAGTGGCAATCTGGAGCACGTGCCATTTTAAGTGAAAGTGCTATCCTTTCTACTGTAAATACTGTGACAAGCATGACTCCATAAAACTAACAATGACTAAAGAGAATGAACAACAATGCAAGTAAAGATACGTAGAACTGTCGTGGTGCATGACATGTCAATCAAACATCCAGATTACAGTGACAGCTAATCTAAAATGTACTGTATTACACAAATAAAAGTCTAACCTGTTAGAATTGTTATTTAAAAAGAGACCAGATGTACCTGTCCATGTCGATTCGTTGAAAACTGGATGCAAAACTGTCACAGGGCGATCGAGGGAAGGGAAAACCAAGGACTGCATTGTATCTAAATCCTCCAGAACCACCTGATACGGACATTAAACACTGAGCTCAGGATACACTAAATAACACAGTGTATTGCATACAAATCAACAATCTTAGTTGTAGACTATAAACTCTAAATCTAAAATTCATCAACGAAACTAGTTTCCCAATTCCATAATATTTTCCAAGTGACATTGCCGTATTTACCTGCTGGCTGAACAAGACTTAAGGTATTCCGGTAGTAAGTGGCCCCTGCACTGTGGGATGGGCTCCTAGATTTATCTCTTGTATCTTGTGAACCATGTGAAACTGCATCCAAACCGCTAGGAGCACCACATCCTAGAGGCACTAGATTGTGTACAGGGGGATCTGTAGAGTCACTGGCAAATGATGGCACAAAATGTGTCTGGGCAAGTCCTCTGCAAGCATGCAACCTGTTTTCTATAGAGATGTATGGTATAGAACAAAGTGTGCAAACAGTAAGATCATGTACATACCGTAGCCATTTATAAATATACAATACAATGCTAAATCACACACAAAAAGTGTACAAATAGACTGGTTAAAGCTTACCTGGGTTGTACTGAGTCGTGTTTTTGTCATCTTGAGAGTCAGTCTGTATTTAAACATGATAAAATTGAGAAGCACTTATTGGGGGAGAGTGTAGGCTATTAAGCACATATCTCGTCTCACAGTGTTCTTTGTCATGACTCACCATCCTCTGGGCTCTCTCTGGCACCAGTGATTTGGCACTTGTAAGGTGCAACTTGCAGCTGTTGACCTGCAAAAACATTTTTTACTAATTCGAACATTAGCATGTAGTTAGCTAGTTAAGCTAGGCTACTAACTTCAACTAACGATAACCGACTATTTTCTCCACTGAGCCTGACGTTTAAACTTGTATTGGTTAGCCCATTATACTTCGAAGCAATGTTAAAAGACTATTCAAATTGGTATTTACCATGGGGGCGAGAAACACCCATCTCTCGTTGACACTGTTGTGTTTCTGAGCTCGCATCGTTTTGCCCCCTGTTCGCTCCGACTCCATTTATGTTAGCTAACGTTAATGTTTGCTAAAACCAACCGAACACACGCTCTACTTCAGCAGCGGTACTGACTTTACCCTCGTGGATATTTAAAAGAAATAAGCGAACTCATTTGCCACAATAAGACACTTTAAGAGCAAACGTTAGTTTGTCCAAAACCCGATATTCATCTTTACTTCAGGCACAACAAACTTCTTGGGGGAGACAAGCCCTGTTGCCACGGTAACGACGGCGTTGCTTGGTTACGCTCACTTCCGGTGTCACTAAAAAGCACTCCGTAGGGAAACTATATGAGCACCTCTGGTTTTCTGGTTTTAGGTTCTAAACTGCCAATGAAGTTTGCTGTGCGGACTGTACCTGAGAGAGGAGGCCTACTTGCATCAAGTACAGAGAGTGGGCAGAACAGGGGTCAGATGGGGCCCACAGCTCATAACACTAGGGCCCCCTACCGGGTTAAGCTGGCCATGTTTATTAAGCCTTAAGTCTTGCTGTCATTGTACATCACACTGAGCATAATTCTCAGTTAAACAGGTCAAGGGTAAAAAGGCCTAGCAGTCAATCGCACACGCCCCACCGGAATACACCTACTACAGAATAAACAAATGGTCTGATGTACACGGTGGCCTAAGTTAACACTAGTAGCCTCTGCTATGGTCAGTCACATTTACCTTTGAGGTGTGGGTGCAGTGCTCTTTTTCCGAGAGTAATCATCTCACAATTAGAATAAATTAGGCACATCGGCAAAATGTTGGTGTTTTTGACAACATTCTGAATCTATGGCCACTATAACCCACTGGGGTTGTAAAACAAAGTACTATATTAGTAGTGATGCTCATTACAAAAAATATTATTGCGTGCACTTTTTTTCCATCCTAACTCTAAATAAAAGGGAACACCTAAAAGAGCAAGCAATTACTTAGTACCTGCTCGTGTGAACATTTCATTTTGACTTAGCTCCTATTTTGCAGTCCGGATTAAATTGATGTAACGCTAAGGCAAGAGATTGCTATGATAATGACCACAAGAACATTGACAACGGACCTCTTCTCACAGTGAAATGTTTGTCATTAAAGGAAAAGGCACAGGGGCCACACATTACACTAATGGGTGCTCTGTTCCAGTTAGGTGTGTCGGCGAAGCCATGGCAGTGAGTCACTCGCATTTCTCAGATACCTTGGAATTGTTCTTTGCTGATTCATTCTCGCCATTAGTTATTAGCCTCTGGTCAAAATATAGCTCAAAATCTACCCTGATTGAGATTCTTGGTGCATTTGACTGTAGGTTAATCCATAGTCATATACATATATATATATATATATATAAACATCGAACAAAAAGTTCGGATTTGTGTTTGGTAGATTATTTCTCTGTTGTAACAATGCTTCTTGGCAATAAATCTTATACCGTTGGAAAGCCTGTTTAGTTCCCTTTTCAACGGTGCCCCATTTGTAAGGAACATGCATTTGTGGGATGAGCAGCACAGCTGAGTATGTGGGTTGCGCCCATGAAAAATGAGCCAAATCTTCTCTGCCAATGCCAAACAGCTTATTCTGCTGTTGCTATTGACTCTTCTTTGGTGTTGTTTGGTGGATTGGATGATTGAAGTCTATCAGTAACAAGGAAGAAACAAGACATATTGGCAATTTTACAATTTATTCATTTAACAAACAGTCGCACTCTAGCACGAACAGCACGCCCAAGCTGATCCCACAAGTGGGTTGAGGTCAGGACTGTTGGCAGGCCATTCCATTCTCTGCCAACAGTCCTGACCTCAACCCCAGTGAACACTTGTGGGATCAGCTTGGGCGTGCTGTTCGTGCTAGAGTGACCAACACAACCACATTGGCTGACTTGCGACAAATCCTGCTTGAGGAGTGGAATGCCATCACACAGCAGTGTGACCAGGCTGGTGACCAGCATGAGGAGGAGGAGCCAGGCTGGTGACCAGCATGAGGAGGAGGAGCCAGGCTGGTGACCAGCATGAGGAGGAGGAGCCAGGCTGTTGTGGCTGTGTATGCTTCTTCCACACGCTACTGAGGCTCCTGACTGTTTGTTCAATGAATAAATTGTAAAATTGCCAATATGTCTTGTTTCTATATATATATATATGGTTATGGTAATGGTGAGAATGAATCAGGTTAAAACAATTCCAAGAAAAATTAGAAATGCGAGTGACTCACTGCCATGGCTTTGCCAACACACCTAACTGGAACAGAGCCATCATTACTGTAATTTGTAATGATTACCCTTTCCTTTAATGACAAAACATATATATGTATATGTATGTGTATGTGTATGTATATATGTATATATATACATATATATAAATTATTTGACATGCCATGGATGGCTCTGTCTTTAGCCACAGTATTGATGCTCTTTGTTTGATCTATTTACAAAATAATTCAGGTGACTACTCATTTAATCTCAGACAGTAACACCACAGAACACCAAATTTGATGAAATAGATTGCGTTTGTGTATTTTCAGCCTTTTTACTCTGGCAGTAATGAGCGGTTGCTCAGAGAACACAAGTCCAGATCCATCAAAGGGATACCCACACACTGCCTGTCACAATCTATTCACGAGGCACAGGCTGACACATATTATGGGAGGTGATCATCAACAGTTTGTATGACAGGCCATATTGAAAAGAAAGTACAATGTACAGTCAATTCCAGTTATGTGTAGATATACCTACAGTACTTTTAAAGCGTTGCCAAATGTCATGAGCACAGAGATGGATACATGCAGGAGTGAAAATGAGATTGTTTGTTTTTGAAACTGGACGTGGGGGCTGCAGAAAAGTATACACATTCAGTCTGAGTCTGATATACAGCACAGCTAAAATTATATATATTGTTGGTTGTTGGAAAAACATACACATTGGCGTTTGAAAATGAAAAAATAAACATAGTGTAATTGCATCAGCAGCGCTGATTTGTTGGCTGCAGCACAGCATGACTCCTGCCTTCACTGATTGAGGACCTGTAGATGTCGAAACAGGAATGTTATTTTAAAACATATTCTCATTTTTATTTCTTGTTAAACCAGACCAACTGAAAAGATTTATGAAAAAATAGATTACCCTGGGTTAAGGAATTCGAGCTTCAGTTCTTTATTCATGTAACACGCAGTGTGTGTAAGAGACTTTAGGAGAAACCAGCACGGTCGAAACACTGGCTTATGTGTAAGTGTACACGCAAAGAATAACAGGTCCAGGAACAGTTTTATTGTATGCTTACATGGTCCTCAGCAACCCACTTCCCCAGTAACCTAGAGTGTACCCAAGACAAGAGAAGGACAATGAAGAGACTTGTTTGCTTATTTTGCTTAAATGAATGTAAGATCTCTCTTTAGTTGTAATCGATGACATCTGTGGTAATTACAAACTCACGTGCCTAAATCACCCTCGGTTTGGCTGCCAGAGATGGGGGTTGCAAGTGTTTCCTTGCAGCCTTGACAACCATCCCCCATTTATTGCAGTGTCCCTCAGACATGGAAGTAAGAAATAGAAGAAAAAAAAGAAAACAGATTGGATTCCAAAGCCCCCTTCCATCTGCCAGGTCACACCGTGTCAATAATATCAAGCTTAGCAAAGAGAGGAGGGCTTCAGCGAGTGGGAATAAACAACAATTGTTTTCAGTGAGCTAAATAAAATAAAAACAACTTTGTTAAAAGTTCACACGCCTCATGTCAGCAAATTCCCTCCTGTCCTTAGCTACTTTACCTCCTGCTCACAACAACAATGGCTTCAACTACGCAAGTGGTAAGGCAGGTTTTGACAATAGCATCCACCTAGAGTGATGACCTCAAAGGGAAGTGCATGTGCTGTTCAGCCAAGGCTTCAATCATCTTACTGGGTGAAGGTGGGTGGATCTGTTGCACTTAAACCTCTGTCCTAATGCTAGCAGCTCTACTTGGGCACAGTAATGCTTAGAACTAAATGCTAACAACAGTATGCTAACATGCTGATGTTTATCAGGTAGAACATTTAACATGTTCACCATCTTAGTTTGGTGTGTTGGCTTAGTAACATTTGCTAATTAACATTAAACACAAAGTTCAGCTGAGGCTTGGTTTTTATTGTATTTGGACATGAACCAAAGTAGGCCTATTGGACAAATTAAAACTATAACCACATTACGCATGCCATGGCAAACCATCCAAAAGTCGTTAAAGAGCCACTTGTGATTTCGCATTGCACTCTAATTGAGTTGATGGACTCACAAGAGACAGACTGTAAAGAGGAATGCTCACAACTGAAACAGATAAATGGACTTAGTTTTTAGAAAAAAAACTAAAACAAGGGACTCTAGAATTCCCATGATGCAACTCAATGGCATCTTACATTGACCCTGATTACATCATTGGGTGGAAATAACCTTGATGACATCATCTGAGTATTATCTCAGACTTTAGAGAGCTCCATTCAGAGCCACACAGCCACATAGGACGTACACAACTCTTTTCACAGGTTGAGTACTCCTCATGACAAGTAATGTTGTGTTCACGTGTACAATCGGTGGAGGGCCCCTTGAAGACATTTCAGTCAAAACCACAAATGTAAATCTCAAGGTGGCGCTTGAGGAAAAGTCAGTGGATCATGAACATCTGTACCAAATTTTGTGAAAATGCATCCAGCAGTTGTTGAGATATTTCAGTCTGGACCAAAGTGGCCGACCTAACTCTGACCCATTAGGGATGATGCATCATGATTTGTCTCAGCATTTGAGATGTTATAATTAATTAACTTTTTTGTACCAGTAGATTCATGAATCTTCATTTAACATGGCTGCATTTGTCCTCTGCAAATAAGGGTCCTTAGAAACTGCACAGTCAAACATTAGGAATGTCAGACAGTCCTACAAGTTATACGAAGACTGTCAGACTTCCAGGATATAGACATACTGCAGTCAAAGCCAATGAGACTCATCTAAGAGGCTTCAGTTCCACTGACTGGTTACGAGAGTTGTATCAATAGGATCACAGCACAGTAAACAGTCAAGTTTATTTGAATACAATGTTCCAAGCCCTCCTGGTACCATAAGAAGAAGTAAAGGGACAAGAGAAAGGGAAATAAAGAGGAAGGAAACGTGAAATCCTCTGGAGAAGAATCCTTAAGAGAGGCAATTCAAAGACAGATTCTCCTTGGGGGTGTTGGTGACGCAATAGTAGCCAGAAGTGGGAAAATGGTTATGATGTAAATTAGAGGAAAACAGCCCAGAGAGGGACTTCAGAATGGCATTGAGTTTCCAGCTTATTAGTACACCTAGAAGCATTTTAATGAGTGCCAATACAACAGCCCTGTAATACATCCTGTCTCTGAGAGAGGTGTTGATAGGCTGTAGTTGGTGGTGCTGCTGAAATGCATTGTACTTAAAGGGGCCTCTGTTTTTTTGTTCACCCCTAGTGACAAAAGAATAAACACATCTTTCAACGCACATTTTTTGTATCTTTTTTGTGAGGATTACGGTACTCATATGAGGAGGAGGCCAGCTATGCCAAACTGGGACAACCTCGCCTGAAAAGAGGAAGTGATCTGCGGTGCAGTTCACGGGTGCTTACAGCGCAGTTCTGACATCACTTCCTGGACTCACAGCTTTTACAACAATCTTCATCTCAATTCTGGGCGTTCAGGAATTGTATTGGAAACAGTTGAAATGACCCTGATGGCAAAGCTTCTTCTGAGAATATACTGTAAGTCCTCAACAAGAAACTTAATGCCTCAGTTTATTTGATGCCAATCTCTTCCTCAAACCACTCTCCTCCCTCTTTCTCTCACTCATTGTCTCTCTGTCGCTCTTTCCCCCCATGTTGCATTGTACACAAACTGGAGCGTTGCAGGGAATGAGTCAGACTGCCCACCAGCTGTGAGCCTGGCTTGCCAGTGGGGAGGAATTAAAGATATTTCGTGCAGGGCAGGCAACAGCCGACAACACTGGTGGTGTGTGATTTACAAGGCTATTAGAAAGGAGGCCAACAACAAGCAAAGAAAAGCGGACCTGAGGTATAAAACACATTCAGGTTGTAATAATAATAATTATGCTCTCACCGAAACACCTACATATGGCATTCCTGTGCTACAAATCCCCGGCAATGAAACCAGTGATTCTGGGCACCAACGCCTACTTTTAAAGTCCCAGTGGATCTCTGAGACCAAACAAATGAATCAGAGTTCACTTTGATTTTAGGGAGGGTTCACTGGTCCCATAGCCAAGAGCAGCAGGGCCACATAGCACTAAGAACACTAAGGACATGGCCTCAGTAAGCCAACTGTCTCTGGGAATTTGGGGATTTTTTTCGGATTTGAGGGTGAGTTTGCATAACACAATATTTAGTTTTTTGGACTCAATATCCTTCAATCATTCTTTGGTCAATACTGTTTTCAACAAAATTGTATTTGTTCCACGTTTTATTCTGTTGTTCGGTCATATTTTCTGCCAAATTAATCTCCCTACACAATTTGATAAAAATATATCATCATCCAAAAATATTGACTTCCTCGGCAGCTGTAGTGAGGACAAAATCTGAAGATCAATCGAGGTTTAAGTTGTTTTCTACTTTTGTCTTATAGTGACTGATGCTTGTGGTAAAGTCTAACTAGTAAATTATATCATTTAGTAGCCAAAAACTGTTTTCCAACTTGTTTTGTTCATAAATGGGAGTAGGCTATTTCGCATTGTATATATATATATATATAGTTGTATTCACAGTTTTTCCGTAAAACAAATTAAAACAAATTACAATAAAAATAGAAAATGGTATGCAGACCATTGTGTGGGGACCTTTGCAGAAAATAGGACTGAACAGTATAAAATGTGGAATAAATACAATTTTGTTGAAAATAGATAGATAGATAGATAGATAGATAGATAGATAGATAGATAGATAGATAGATAGATAGATAGATAGATAGATAGATAGATAGATAGATAGATACTTTATTCATCCCCAGGGGGAAATTTGTATGTTACAGCAGCAAGGATATACTTCTGCAAACGAAGTAACAGAGTAAATAAAGAAAAAATATATATTAAGTATTAAAAAATGCACAATATATACACAAATAACAGAGGACATATTATATAAGAAGATAAAATAACAAAAATGCACAGTATATACAATGAAATATAATTCTTAGTGTTAAATTAAAAAAAAACAGTAGTGCAAAAAAATCAACCAACAGCAAACAACAACAGTGTAGCAGTGTGTAGTTATGTGGAGGATGATCTGGCCAGAGGTGATTTGTTATAAAGTGTTATTGCAGTGGGCAGGAATGTTCTCCTGTATCTGTCCTTGTGACAGCGGAGCTGGATCAGTCTGTTGGAGAAAGTGCTCCTCTGTCCCTGCAGTAGGTGGTGGAGAGGGTGATCCGGGTTATCCAATATGGATAATAGTTTCTTCAGTGTCCTCTCCTCCACCTGTTCCAGATTGTCTTGTTTGCAGCCAATGATGGAGCCGGCCTTCTTAATCAGTTAATTTATCTATCTATCTATCTATCTATCTATCTATCTATCTATCTATCTATCTATCTATCTATCTATCTATCTATCTATCTATCTATCTAATCTATCTATCTATCTCTCTATCTATCTATCTCTCTATCTAGTCACAGACTGCCTGTCTTTTGCGCAGTTATTTTGTCATCAACATAAATAATGTTACGACACGTTTCCCCTCCATAACATTTATTTATTGGCGCAACAGAAACATAAAGACCAAAAGTGTTTATCTCTCCATCCCAGAAATAATGAAAACCAGGTTTTATTTTAGCTTATTGTTTTTATTTTTAGGATGTTTTCATCTGCTTACTAGGTTGAATATATGATCGTACAGTTAGAATTGACTTGTCTTATTTTGGAGGGGCGGGGGTCCAAATTCCAACAGAGAGGAAGACTAACGCCTTTAGTATTTTTAAACTCCTTATTCTGGAGATGTCTGTAGTTTTGATACCCTAATGGTTTACTGCTCTGTGATTTTGACTGCCATGAATACCCACGATTGACTTCCGTGTTTCCTCCCTTCCTTTAGGTACAGGCTAACCTGCAGTACTTGGCTCGTGCGTGCCATACACCAGACGCTGGAGCCTATTATCCAATTAGCGGCGTTAGAGAAGGGGTCGTCCTTGACACGGCTATTTCCCAATTAGAGAGGAACACGTGCATTTGCTCCCCTACTTAGCGCCGGGCCAACCGGTCATTCGTGTCTTCCCAACAAAAGACAACACTCTGTGTGTCCAAAAAAACAACCAAAAAAAAAAAACACAACCCCTGTGTATGACAGCAAAAAACAAAAAAAGAGAAAGAGGAATATGCACGCGTTGGTGAACGCCTTCATGCGCTGCCTCTCCTTCCTCTTGCCTCCCTCTTGGCTTTGTGTCGGCTTTTGCTTGTGGGCTGGGAATGAGTGCGAGGAGACGCTGCCGCCGCGGCCCAATCCCAGAGCTCGTTTCAAAAGCAGAAAGCCTCTTGCATATGAGGAAGTGGCAGCACTAGCAGCGGCAGCGGTAGAAGACCAAGGAGGCTCCAGCCCGTCGGTCTCGCCAGGTCCACCAGGCTGCGTCTCGCCGGCTGCTACGAGCCCCGCTGCTCCTCAGGGCCCTCCTTCGGGTCGGATCTGGATCGGGGACCTCTGGCGAGCTGTGGAGCGCGTCCTCGGAGCCCCCTGGGTCCTCCTCCGCCATCACTGGTGCCCGAAGAAGAAGCGTCGAGCGGCTTTACGCGCCCCGTATCCTGTCTGTGCCTTCGCGTCGAGCAAGATTCGAAGCGACCAGGGAGGCGCTGCTGCCGCTGCCGCTGCTGCCGCTACAGCCGTGGAAGGGAAGGGAGCGGGTGGAGGCACCTCGACGTGTTCGGCGAACATGAGCGGGTCCGCGGGGAGCCCCGACTTGAGCCCGGAGGAGCGCGTCCCGGATGCGTCAGCGGAGCGCAGCATCGATGAGGTAATCACCGTGGATCAGCACACGCAGGAGATGGGGACGGTGACGATCACGGTGGCCATTCAGGCGGCGGAGGACGAGGAGCCCGAGGAAGTGTCCGCCAATATTATTGATTTCCTTGGAGGCAGCTGTAGTGAGGACGAAATCGGAAGACATGACAAATCCAGGTTGGACTTATTTGCTACTTTTTTATTGTCTTAGTCAGTGATGCTTGTGGTAAATTGTGGTCAATTATATACATCACTTGGTGAACAAAAAACTGAATTCCTGGCCTTGACTGACTTACTTTAGTGCACTTGTTTCGTTCATAAATAGGAGCAGACTATTCCTCATGGTAGGCAGACCAGGTTCCGTTTAGGTCGGAGGGTGAATGACACGTTTTTCCTCTTGCTGTCAAGGTTATATTGGAACTCTAGCAATCGCATTTCTGCGTGGGATATATATATATATATATATATTATTACTGTATTGGCCCGTTACTTCAGTGAGTGAACTGCCGGCACACGAGCAGCGTGGGTACAGCTGGGACTGTTATGTTTCACTGAAAGAATGCCAAGCATGTTGAAGGAGAAAAGAAAAAATGCTGTGCAAATATAGAAGCGTAATCCCGACAGGTGTATTGCGGTGACAACAGAACAACGCCACAAATGTGCGGGGCGGACAATAGATGCTCACAATCGGGGAGGCGTCAACGCTCACCCACGGACACTCTCGAGGGTTATTTGACTGGTCAAAGAGTGTTTTAACCACCTGTAGGCCGCGCGCTGGCGCTGCAGAACCAGAGACACCTGAGAGATAAAGGGATGACACCCTTCACTTGAACCTAATTCCCCTGCGTCATGGCCACGCTATTTTTATCCTCCAGCCTATATGCACCCCCCCCCCCTCGAAATGCGTGCGCGAGGAGTGAGTCGGTAATAGAAAGGTCAACTCAGTTTGTCTCTCACTCTCTCACTCACAAAGAGCTGCTGTCACACCTGTGCTTTGTTCCACGCTTTTTCCTAAAAATCTGATATAAGAAACATGCTTTGGCGTGTTGTCAGCTTGAAAAAAACATTCCTCCAGAGTGCACTACTTCTTGAGTGAACTTCATTCACAGCCTATTATAAAGAGTGGGAGAGAAAAAATACATCCCCAACATTTCCGATGTGTTACCTTTTTTAAATCCGCATATTAAACTGACCTCTTAAAGTTCAACTCGTGGTTGTCTTTTTTTTTTTTTATTAAATCTGAGGTCCTGGGGAAGCATCGGTGCTTGCGCCAGCTGTGTGGTCAGCCTTGGCTAGCAAGCTGTTGACTGAGGGTGTGCACTGGAGGAAAAGGAGGAGGAGGAGGAGGTGATGATGAGTCATCCACAAAATTTCATCAGACCCCTCACTCTTAATCTGCCTGACTGCGCCGCTTCAGAGCTTCAGCCGGTTGTCTGGCTATCCAGTGCCGGTCCCAGTTTTTTCTTTGTACGTTGTGTGGAGTTGATTTTTTTTTTTTTGGTGAGGCTACCATATTCTGTGTGGGCGCCCTTCAGATGGAGAGGGCTTGGCAGTTATTGAGGATTGGTGGGGCACGGGTGTCGAGGTCTGGCTTCTGAGGCATGGTGACTGCACACAGCTTGTCCACTGCAGAGGGAGATTTCAGGATGAGGGTGTTTTCCTGCCAAATGACTTGTAAGCCTCTGGCTCATTGTATTAATGAAAGTGAGGTGTGTAACCGTTTAAGACTCACATTTGCATTTTGTCTTCCCCACACACACAGCGGTGCCGGCACCAGCGGAGGCGAGTTGGAGGAGGAGAGCTGGCAGCCCCCGGATTCAGAGCTCATCCAGAAGCTGGTCACTCAGATCGAGTACTACCTGTCCGATGAGAACCTGGAGCACGACGCCTTCCTCCTTAAGCACGTCAGACGCAACAAACTGGGCTTTGTCAGTGTCAAGTTGCTCACTTCGTTCAAAAAGGTAACCATGGTTGCAATGCTCTTGGGTAGACTGGGGAAACACAATAGGAAATAATTGGAATTCCCTGTCCACACACTAAATTGTAGCCTACGCGTCACATGCTATAATAGTAGTCATTATGTTCTTTTAATGGTGTCTATTAATATTCCTGCAGTGATTGGCAACCGGATATATGCACACCGACCAAAATGTACAAATGGAAGTTTAAAGCAAGGCAGAGATGGTTAAAAGAGGAACCTGGGCAGAGCATTTGTCATTTTTTTAATTCCCAGTAACATACAGGCTGTGTAAATAATACTTTTCTCACATGGATTCACACCAGCTGGTGCTTCTTTAGGCCCATGCATGCAGATTTGTTGGGTAGTTTGATTAAAAAAACAACTTCTGTTTATGGCACCAATAATCCAAGGCCCCATGCACCCACTCATTTTAATATAAACAAGGACACTCGTATATGAGCTTGAAGACACTTGAGGTGACGCATTCTACACCTGAGCAACGCTCACGCAGCGGTGAATTGAGTAATGCGGTGAGGCCAGGATGTTTGGTAGAGATATTGATTCAGGAAGTATGACTGGAAGGCAGGCAGTGCGCGCTGCTGACTGATCCTGCTGATGGGCCTTATCGTTTAGCCATTTCTCATTTCACTGAAGCATCATAACTCTCACAGAGAAGCGATTGCCGGGGATCAATAGGTGCCCTAATGGTTATGAGAAGGCCCTCTTGGACTACTTGGCATCTCACCCATGTAACACGGGCTTTGTCTCTTTTGCAGGTGAAACACTTGACTCGAGACTGGAGAACAACCGCTTACGCTCTGAGACACTCCGGTATACTCGAGCTGAACGAAGAGGGGCGCAAGGTGCGGCGCAAATCCGCAGTGCCGGTCTTTGCCAGCGAGTCGTTGCCCAGCCGCATGCTGCTGCTAAGTGATCTGCAGAGGTGGCCGGAGCTGGCAGCTCTGACTAAGGAAAATGGAAGCGGTGGTGAGGCAGGAGCGACTCAGCAGGAGCAGCTGATGAAGCTGTTGCTGAAGGAGTTCGGAGCATATGGCGCCATCGCCTCCGTCCGAGTGCTGAAGCCTGGGAAGGACCTGCCGGCCGACCTGAAGAGGCTGAGCGGCCGCTACACTCAGCTGGGCACTGAGGAATGTGCCATTGTGGAGTTCGAAGAGGTGGAGGCCGCTGTCAAAGCCAACGAAGCCGTGGGGAGCGAGGATGGAGGCGCCGGTTCGCTGGGGTTGAAAGTAGTCCTGATCGGCACCAAGCCGCCCAAGAAGAAGGTAACCAAGGAAAGGCCGCGGGAGGAAGGCGGGATGCGCAAAAGTCGCTCGCTCAACAGCAGGGTGCGAGAGCTTCAGTACCACGGGGACGACTCGGCCTGCAGCTCCTCGGACACTGAGAGCAACCCTACGTCCCCGAGGCTGGCCAGGAAGTCCCAGTCCTGCAACAAGCTCAGCCCCACCACTGCGGGCCTCAACATCCAGAACAATCACCTCAGCCCCACTATGTCCCCGCGCAACAGTCCCTGGTCGAGCCCCCGCGCCAGCCCCTGTCCTCAGCGCAAATCCCCCCATTCTCACAAGTCTCCCTTAGCAAGCGAGGGCGGACTGAGCCCGGAGCCCGGGCGCCGCTGGGCAGACTACTCCTCGGACAGTAGCCTCACCCCTTCGGGGAGCCCGTGGGTTCAGCGGCGCAAGCAGGTGGCGTCGCAGGAGAGCAGCCCGGTCGGCAGTCCGATGATGGGTCGGAAGATCCAGAACGCCGACGGCCTGCCACCGGGGGTAACGAGGCTGCCCAGGGGTCCCGACGGAACCCGCGGCTTTCACTGTGTCTCTGTTGCTGAGAGGGGAAAGACTGCGGCTACTCAGACTTGATATGTGGAGCATCCTTACGCATTCCTTTATCCCTTTCCCCCCCAAAAAAAATATAAATAAAAATGATCTTTTCGAGCTGTTCTTGGCAGCGGCTCTGTCCCCACCCCGCGTTCGAGACTGTGTAGATATATTTTTGTTCATTGTTTTTTTTTTTTTTTTTTTCTTTGGTTATATTTTTATACGACGTTATGAGTTACCATGGTAACATTAGTGATTTACTAATGGGGATTTGAGTGAATGTAAATTGATATTGCTTTGAAATGGACCATGTCACCCCATTGCCGTCTAAACGTGTTCTACATGGGGCGGGTTGGAGGGGGAATTCCACTTTTTTTTGTTTTAATTGAAACGTGTCCTCTGTCTCGTGTGTAAAAGCTCACAACAGTGTCTGTGGATGGTGTATAAATGTATAAGTGGTATAGGCACATGTACTTGATAGAGATATCACCATATGCCTTGTCTGTCTACTGTCTATTTGTCTACTGTGAGTTTCATTTATTTTTATTTTTTTTTACATACTATTTAAACTGAGGCCATAATCGCTCCACTGCCATAAAGGTTGGACAGCTAAATCTGGACATGTTTTTTTTATTTTATTTAGCCTTTTTTAATTTCAGTGTTTTCCGTACGCTTTGGCACTAAGTTGAGAAGGGTCTCTTCTCGCCCTGTAAATGTTGATTTGTCCGGCAGGTAGCTGCTTTATTTATTTTTTTAGCTTTATTTAATTTGTTTCTCTGAATCTAGCTATCAGTCCGAGCTCACGCTGAGGTTTGAGGGATGTTCGGGTCAGGCAGAAGGAAAAAAATGCGTTTTGTTCTTGCCTTTACATCTGAGCTGGGGTATTTGTACAGTGCAATTCCTATTGTACAAATAAATCACTAAAATTGCAATTGACCAGACTTTCTCTTTTTTTCTTTGTTTGTGGCACATTTCAAGGCGGTCATGATGGTCTGACACTCCATGACCCAATCTTATTTCTTTGTTTTTATTTCAATATGTAAGTGAGTTTTGAGTGAGACATTGTTGTAGTGCCAAGACTGTAGAAGTGTCTCCACACATGGAAAGCAGAATTGGCATTCTGGTGTTTTTTATTAAATGGATTGCACAGATGGGATGGTAAGAGAGATGATAGAGTTTATAATCTATCAACCCTCCATAAACCTAGCAGACCAGTTGCACAA
This sequence comes from Leptoclinus maculatus, assembly GCA_032191485.1. Classification (NCBI taxonomy): domain Eukaryota; kingdom Metazoa; phylum Chordata; class Actinopteri; order Perciformes; family Stichaeidae; genus Leptoclinus; species Leptoclinus maculatus. Next base: position 42,444,934 of record JAVDOI010000001.1, on the reverse strand, counting down.
GTCATTTATTCCCATTGCCTGTGTATTGGTATTTTCAATGAGAGAAATGATACACTACTCCATGTTTTAATTTTACAGTGTTGAATGTGATTAGGCTTTTTTTGACACGTCAACAGGAAAACCTTAATGTCACAAACGATCAAGATTGAAGTCTATATCTCAACATAACTGGTGGCGCAAGTGTTCACCACCTCCAGTCAACATGTCGTAGCAGAGGCCCCTTTTTTAACAGCAATTTGGAGTCTAAGTGGACAGGTAGGCACATCTGGACATCCCCATTCAGCCATTGTCCTAGCTCTATCACGTTGCATGGAGACGGCAGTGAACAGCAGTTGTCAAGTCTCTCCACATATTTGTGATTGAGGTTTGGATTCTGAATTGGGAGAGTATGATTGTTTTGGATACAGTGCATTCCTGTCTGGCTTTGTTTTGTGTTGTCTTGCCGGAAAATAAGTCATCGCCCACAGACTACAACAGATGCTCCTCTATGATTTCTCTGTATTTTTGTGGCATTTGTGTTTAACCTTTCCTTATCCTAAGCATTTTTTTGTGCCTGCTGCTGAGGTGCATCCCCACAGCATGATGCTGCCACCAGAGGCTTCATGCTGGGGATGGGAGGCTTTCTGCTCATGTGCAGTGTTTGACTTTAGTATGCATGGTGACCATCTTGGTGCGTCAGTCTCCTCTCCTTGCCTTCTGGCAAAAACACTCGCCCAGATGTGAGCCAGAACCTGCGGTCCACTGGTGTTTCTCCTCACGTAGACATTTAGAATTTTCGGAAAGCCTTTTGAGGGATATTTAGCAAATTTGTACTTCCACTTAACCTAATGACGAACCAGCTGTTCAGATACAGGTGTGTTGATCCTAATATCGCTTGGTTACATACAGGTGATCTCCACTAATGATGTGCCTTTTAAAACATTATTAGCCTCACTAGCAATGATTTGCATGTGGGCGTGAGCACTTACGCAGTCAGTTATTTTGTTTTATATTTGTTCTTAATTTAGATGGTGTCATTGAGCTCTGTGTCATTAAATAGTATTCTGTGCTGATTAGTGTCAAACTAATTAATTACATCACTCTGATTCAATGGTGTTGCAAAAAGAAATTGGAGGAAAAGGAAGTCCAAGGGGTGGTGAATTCATTTTTTTTTCATGTCCCGCATTCAAATGCTCCCCAGCAACCGTCCAAGTGTGAGAGAAAGGGGGGGGGGGGGGGACATACTAAGTGGTATTGCGTAAGAGGCAGATGAATAAACTTTTGTTCTCTTCGCATGATTAGCAATTCAAAATTAGGACGTCGTGATTTTCGTCCGCCTCTGATGGTGCGAATAAAGACTGTTTGGGATAAGTACGCCAAAATTAAGCTATTATCCTCATGAGTCAAAACTATAATTATCTCTTAAGGATGGTTTGTTATAATCGCAGCAAATGAGGATACCACAAAGAGGGATAATGGCAAACCCAAATACCACTCTGGTCATTGTTTGTAATTGGGCGGTAGCCATTGATGTATGAATGAAGTTATCTTGTGCATTACCTTTTACTGTAAGATGATCAGATTACATGTTATAGAACCTTTGTGTTTGAGCTCAGTATTGTAGAAGTTAATTTCACGACATTGTGCATTAAGCACATTGTCTTATACTAAAGAAGTATATTCATTATTAGTTTTAAATACATGCACAATACAATCATTTACCCATACTTGCATGCATATACACAGATGGATAAATCAGTGACGGGTATAAAACCACAGCATACCAAAGCAGACCGTAGCAAAAATCTAAATTTTATTTTTATAGCAGCTTTAAAAAACGAGTTTACAAATTGCTTTGACAGACGAAGACAAACTAAGGTCAAAGTTAAACCCTGATAAAACAGTACAATAGATGAAACAATAAAACCAATCAATATGATAAACTATGGAATTAAATTAATTAAAGAAATAAAATACAATAAAGCAGTAAACACATCACATAAAAGCCAGTCCGTAAAAATAGGTTTTAAGTGATTTAACAGAATACTGCATCAGAGCTTTATCTCCTCAGGCAGCTCGCTCCAGAGCCGAGGGGCCCTGATGGCAGAACGCACGGTCCCCTTTAGTTTTGAGCCTCGACTTTGGAAACCACAATAAGGGCCCTTCCTGAGGATCTAAGTCTGCGAGCTGGCTCATAAGGGGTCAACTTTTCTGCTATATATTTTAGGGCCTGACCCAGACGTGCTTTAAAAGTGATCAGTAAAATCTTAAAATCAAGTCTTAAAACAAACAGGGAGCCGGTGAAGAGAAGCCAGGATTGGGGTGATGTGATGTCGTCTGTTAAAACCAGCGAGAAGCCGAGCTGCTGCGTTCTGAACTGGTCGGACGCGGGAGAGCGACTTTTGGTTGATGCCAGAGAGGAGGGAGTTCCAGTAGTCAAGTCTTCAGAAGATAAAGTGAGTTTTTTTCCAGGTCAGCGGGTGAGAGGATGGGTTTGATTTTTGGAGATGGTTCTTGAAGGAAGCAGAATTTATTTTTTGATTTGTGGTTTGAAGCTTAAATCGGAGTCAAATAGGGATCGTTGGGAGCAGGCTGTGGAAGCCTTTCGTCAACATTTCCAAAAGGTGAGAAAAAAAAAAAAAATTCTAACAATATAGGTGAGCGTTTCACGTCTCCACCTCAACTCGGAGTATGTGTGACACACGCTTGCATCAGTCTGTGGGAGGAAGCTGTGAGTGGGCGGTGAAACATTTGAGGAGCTAGTATTAGGGTGGAGTCAATTTACAACAGCCAATTGGAAAGGTCGACACAGAAAACCAAGAAGTTACTAGAAAGGAAATGAAGCCCACCCCCCCTGTGATTCTTTTCTTTTTTTCAACCTCACATTATGTAACATGAGCACTGGGGTTTCTACATGGATTGTTGAGTTTAATAGTGCGGTTGTAAAAACTTGACATGACTGGTTCACTATAACTCTGTTCATGTTTAAGTACTGTGTTAGGAAAGCAGTTCCCCCCCCGTCACACACCCCTTTCTGTGTTTAATGTGAGAAAAGTCACAGACATGTGTGAAAATGACCCGAGCTAATATTAGAGTCCTGAATTCCAACAGCATTGACGTAGAAGACCCGAGCTCATGTCCCATCGGAACATCTGTCCTGTAAGTATTGAGCGTCACTCGTCACCTGGTAGTGCTGAGAGTACAATTGGATCAACACGTGTGTCATATTTCACAATTTTATTAACATAACTTTAAAAAAAAAAAAAAGAAGAAAAGAAGTAATTTACAGTGTGAAACAGTTGACTTGACACTGAAAACAGAAAAACATATTTACATGAAGTGAGAGGATGAGCCCATTGTGTGCCACGCGGCCTCGAGCAAAGAATCTTACGGTGTTAGTACACAGAACCCTTTCTACGATGTGAAGAATGATAATGAGTGAGGAAATAAAATACCAGCTGAATGCACTGGATATCTCCGATATATATATCTCCAACACGGGAAACCACAAGCGACTGCAGTTTTCTAGTGCAACACATTTCAAGGGTTTCAATATGTGCACACATACACGGTTGAGATTCTTATCTCTGCCTTTCCCAAAAAGAAAAAAAAGATTCTGTCTACACGTTGCTGCGAGTCATGACAGAAATGAGTTGTTGCCGCCGCACTTCTTTCTGGTTCTCTAACAGTTCCAGCTTGAATATACAGTAACTCTTACGTATTTATTTTTTTACTACATATGAACTTTAATAATAAACATTAATTTTCAAACATTATTTGGGCTAAAGAAAAGCATCGGTATCATTTATCTATCCCTTAAGGCGATGACTCAATGTTTTTTTATAAAAACTAAATAACAAATTTAAAATAACCGTTGAACTCATCCACAAGACCAACTGTCTGCTGGAAATACAAATACCTGGACAAACTCCCTTCCGCATATTTAATGCTTTCTTTCAGGGCATACATACACTACCTTTTTAGCTCGTCTATTTTGTCTGATGTTACTATGGTTACCATCTGGAACCCCACCCCCCATTGATGCATTGACCTTGCAATAGGGGAGGAGCAACACATGGCTCCAAGGTGGCAGGATGTCGGTGAAAGCACTGCTCCACGGGAAAGCGAACCTATCTCTACATCGGCGTGACGGAGCCTGACCACCGGTGAAGTCAAACCAACCAGAAAGACATAATGACCGGCTCCTCATCCCCGCGCACAGATCCATCCGCAGGATCTCAGCAGGAGACGGACGCCGAGTGATTGGGATCGATCTGATGGGCTGTGTGGGTGGACTCATGGCTGGCGTAATGAGGAAAACACTTCCTGCCAGTTAGCAGATGGGATGGGGACGTGTTGCGCAGCGTGCTCGGGTGGGCGGACCGTGCCAAGCACACAGCATCTCAGATCTTCTATCTTTGAGGCGGAGCGGTGTGAAAGGGGGGGGGAGGGGCACGAAACCATGCAGCCACGTGTCACGGGGCTTCCGCCTCAGATGTATAGAGAGCCGTCGGCGGGTCCCACGTAACCGACTCCTATCAGAAGAACGTCTATCAAAGTCCAAATGCCCAGGCCCCCGAAGCTGAACAGCTTGCCCAGACCCTCTCTCCACTGGCCCAGATAAAACCGGTCGGCCCCAAAACCACCAAGCGTAATGCTACGGAAAGACATGAGAGAAGACACGGGACAAAGACGCTGTTAGAGCACACATCTGGATCCACGTAGATTTTTGTTGAGTGTTTCCAGCATCTAAGCCGGTCATAACTCTTGCGATGACCCTAGTGGCAGGTTTACCTGAGTGCTAATGCCGTTGACCATTTGTATCCACCCGTCCAGTTACAAAATAAACGTTTCTGAAAACGTCTATTACCTGCAGAGAAAAAGAATCTGTAAAACTCTCACGTCTTAAAAAAACAAATGCCTGACTGAGACACTGAAGGTAAAGCAACCAAACAGGCTCTACAGCGGAGCCTTCGTCATACCTAAACAATGCACGTGGTCTAACACGTCACAGGTGGCGTTGTAGCGCTTGCGTGGGCAGGACACCGTCATGCAGTTGGTGGAGTTTGAGCAGCGGTACTCGGACGGGTCCAGCTGCCAGCAGAACTGACAGCTGATTGAGAGAGAGAAGTTGGTTTGCTGCTGTCCCGACTCTCCCTTAAAATACAAAAAAAAAACATCAGGTCATCAATACACATGTATTCCAAAAAACAGCTGTTTCTTAAAATCACTAATTCTCTCACCACACAACTACTATTTGTCAATAGTGATGTCACGATATGAGACTGATGTCACGATTGTCAGAGGAAATATCATGGTTTCATGATTACATAGCTAAGAACTAAAGTATTCATCATCATCATCATCATCATCATCATCAACTGTAACAAGTTAGTTTTTACAGTGTAACCTATGGCTACTTAAAAATCATTTATACTGGTTGTACAGAAATAGACTCTCCACAACGTTGGCTACAGAGAGAGAGAACAACAGCTCCACCCTCAGCACAGAAGGTAATATGATATTCCTGCAAGATTCTGGAAGCAAACAGTAACACCTTCCGCTAAGTTTAAACTGTTTTGGTTCAGTTTATTACATTAGCTGGTTGAATTTTTGTTTTTACCTTGACTCAGGCATAGAGGGGGTGGATGGAGGATACTGGAACATATTCGAAGTGCTGGACCCCTTGCCGTCACTTTTCTACGACACTGTTTGCAAATTCGATATCCATCTTCTACAACAACCTCCTGGTCATTTTGTAGATATATACAAAATGATCCCACAATGCCGGTTGAAGGCACTTTTTTTTAAGCTGGAATGGCCCTCGGACATTTTGACAGCTCGTATTCTCAACGCTTCAGGTGAGTGGCACGACTCTCTCACACAGGACACAAACCGCACGTGTAGACTTGTGTGTGATGAGATTTTACCGCACACACAAACAACGTGTCTGGTGAGAAAATCGGTTAATCCCGACACTTCTCGTGTCATGTTTCACTTCCCTTTTTATCAATGAGCAAAACAAGGTGTAGACCTCTGACTGTCAATCCTTTTTTTTGAAGGCAGCATAGATCTATCACATGATACTCACTATGCAGTGAACTCCTTTTTTGGGTTTACAGGTGAAGGAAGCTGGTTTCTTGTAGGTGCAGTTGGGTTGGTAATTGTGTTGGTAATTGCAGTGCATGCAATCAGCTGGCAGGCGACTACACAAACCCCCACTAGGACACTTGGAAGTGTAGCTCTCTTCATCTGCAGGAGAGACTGAAAAACGGAAAACATTAAGTTACAGCAGTGTTTTTTTTCCTTCTAACAAGAATAATCAACGTAATGTAACAAAACTTTGGCTCAATTTCATGTGGCAGTGCACTTGTAAGTGCGTCCCACTGCGGGAGGTAAATGACTAACGCTCTGTCCTCAACACAAAAAACCCCGCCAACAAAGAGTCCTTGAACAGGGCCGGCCATTCCTGATTGCTCCATTAAGGCTGGCTGCTGGCCAGCAGGACAAAAAAAGGAAAATGTTCTTGCTCTGTTGAAAAGAATTGAACTCTTCCAAGTCGAGACAACATGAGAACAATATTCTCTCCGATACCTAAAAAGAGAATAGATTTTTAAATTAAAAACCTAAAACATATATTTGAAAGTTGACCAATTCTTCCTGAACAAACCGTTGCTTCTCTGGTCTTGTTTGTTTGGTATAACTAGGGATCATAAGAACAGGATGATCAATGAAAAGCTAATCACTTAGCTAATAAAATACTGCGACTGTATTTTAAGGATTTGGGAACTTTTTGTAGATTGTCGGGCTGAGGCTGCAGCCATGACCCATCCCCCCTCCCTCTACCACCGGTCCCAGCCCAAGTCCACGCTACAGGGAAGACGACACAGGAGGGTGGACGAGTGTCAGAGGGCTGTTACCCAGTTTACCTTTAAAGGCCTGCAGCCCTTCTCAACAGTGGAGTCAACTAATAAGTCTGTCAGTGTGTATTGAGTTGTTTGATACAAAGTTATTAATAAGGGGAGCAGCTGTGTTGTTATAAGTTACTGTTAATTGTTGGTATTGAAATAGTATAGTCAACAATAGTGAGTTATTTAAGCATTTCTGCTGTTGCAGTTCAATAAAGACTATTTGTTTACATATGAATAATGAAGCACTGTTGATTCTTTTTTAATTGTCTTTTTTTTTTCTCACAAAATAATCAAAAAGAACCGATAAGAGTATCGAAGAGGAACCGAACCGATAAGCAGTATCGATAATAGTACTAGTATCGATACAATCCTAACGATACCCATCCCTAGTTATAACATGGACAAATTAAGTCGAAGAAAGATAATTACCTTATTATATTATAGAGGTGACATAACCAGTATACCAATATGCACAGATTTATTTATAATTCATTTATATTATATAGCACCCCGCTCCTGTAGGAAATGCTCTGAGGGGTCAAGTGCATTATTCAAAATAATCAAATCTGTGACATGTCAACATGTTATTAATCAGGTTACCTACTACTCTCGGTTATGCTGCATTTCTTTGTAAAGATGTGTTAAAACAACATCCTAAGAGTGGGTCCCTTTATGTGTTCATCGCTAACAAAAAGAAACTCTCGTTCCAGGTTCCAGTCAGTGTGATTAATGTTGATTAATATCCGATGTGTTTACCTGAGGAGGCAGCAGGGACCACTGGGCTGGTGATGACGGGTCCATGCTGGGCGTCTCTGGAGTGGGGAGGCTCCTGGCCAACGTGAGGGGAGCTCAGGTACCCTGACAAGCAACCACACAGGGAATAGTTTAACTCACTCATCTGCCACAGCATGGTTATGAAACATAACGTCACAATAAACAATAGCCTTCATATTGTGCCGATTGTGGAAATGTTAAGCAATGACCAATAACGTTAATGCATTAGCGTGTTACGAATCAGACACGTCAATAACGTATGGTTAATATATAACGTTAAATTAGAAGTCTCGTTAATGTGCTAGTAATCAAATATACAGTATTATATTTTCGCATCTAAGCTAAGCTAGCTAACGTTCCTGCTTAACAGTAACTTTACGGAGGCGTTGAACGCTCACAGTTATTGCAAATTAGCGGGGTAGTCAACTGTTAGCTCTTTATTATTGTTCATTAAAAATACATAAACTAAAGTGTCTGTTGTATTAGACAAGCAAATGTTCAATGAACGCTACTCATTGCATCCTGTGTTTGCTAACTAGCTAGGTGCACTAGCGTTAGCTCGCTGGCTAACGTTAACCAGTTGACGTCAATGCTAACTCGGTGGGAGGAAGCTAACGTTCGTACAAAAACGACAAATGTAAGCTAGCCATATACGCGAGTCACGCGGTTTGACATCTGCAGCCGTCCCCGTAAACTTACCGTTAACACATTGGAAGACCAGGTCCATAAACAACACGAAAACGATTCCGTAGGTTTTGAAACACCGACCTCGGTCGGGTCTCCATTTCTGACAGATGGTGGCCATTGTTGCAGCAGAGCTAACCAAAGCTACATTCAGGTCATGTAGGAAATGCGATTGTCAGCGATCCTCTGCTAGACTGAGGCAAGAGGAGGCAAGTGCTCACGAATACAGTAGTTTACGTTTTCTCTGGTTGTTTGACATCTTAGCTAAAGCCTAGAGGATTCCATGGCAGATGTATTTAGTGGACACCAATTGCTCAAACAGTAATACGTTGATTACCTTGATGCAAAGTGAATTGTTGGTGTTTTCTTATATACAGTCTATGGGTTTGAGTATAGACCTACCAACATCAACCTCAATATCTTTACAGTGATCTTCAGAATAATAACTGCAACTATAACTTGTTGTGACTAACTATCTTTAATTTAATTTCCCCCGCACTTATTTCTATGCTTTATATCGTTTACCACAGCTATAATCACAGTTGGTGGCATCAAAGTTCATGTTACAAAATATGTTAGTAGTGTGTCCCAAAAACCCTTGTTTTAAAGTAATGTGGAAAAGACTGACAGAAAAGATATATGGAAAAGACTTTGTGTGCCATATTTCCCATGACTGTGAACGCAGCGTAACAAGCAGCAGAAGCAGAACGTCCTTCCACCCACAAAACCCTGTGATCCATTAATTATGAACTGCTAACCTGTTATTAAAGTTTCTCCTGTAATGATGTCACATTTAATTCGGTGTTTGTGAGGTAAGGTTTCTGTAGACGACACTAAACTACTGTCCTGTCATCAGCACCAGAGCACGGACGTGGGATGCTCCTGATTTGATCTCGTCATTATAATGTAGCATGTGGCTCTGTATTGCTCAGTAGGACAAATCATTGCCACCATGAACGTTTGTACTGGTATTTCCATTGTTGACAACTACCAACAACCAATGCACTTCACAGAAAAATACTGCCTTAAAAAAAGAAAAGAAAACACCAGTTCAGTTTCATGTTATTTCTTTTAACCCTCCTGTCGTGTTCGTTTCTCCCCGCTTACTTTAACGTTAGTGTTCCCGGTCAAATTTGACCGGTCTGTTTTAACTGCTCTTACATTAACACAAAAACCATTAATCATCACCACATTTTATTTAACACCTTTTTAAGCTGTAAACAATGTCTCAGACTAATGGTTTACATGAATAACTGCTGTGAATATACAAAGAATAGACACTGAAAATGTATCGCTAAATTAAATGAAACTGTTGTAAGGACATTGTTGACAGGAATATAGGCCTCCCGGACTCCGCATCCCACAGACTTTTTCTAGCCTCATTGTTTGACCGACATACTCCTGCTAGAATCAACAGAGCCATGTAGGCTGGGAGGTCTATGGTCCAATGCTCTCCATGTGTCCCCAAACACACGCCTCCCCTCCAGGTTTGTCATGTCCAGTATAACACCCTCAATGGACTCTGGTAAAAAGAGTTGGAAGCTGGACTTGAAGTCATCCACACGAGATGTTGCGTATAGTGTTGGCCCTGGCGTCATCGTTATTATGTTTTCAACTTTCTCTGCCTCCTCTGTCCTGGGAGGATGAATACCAGAGCAAGTTGCCACCCTTGGACTGGAATGTCACCTCAGGTGCCTGTTCCTCTGGTGCTACTTCCTCGCCATCTGTTGACTGGTCAGTCTCATAATAGTCCGGATCGAAATCAGGATCAATGTTGCCTTAAATTTCTGAGACATCTTCCTCTTATCTCCAGTTCAATCTCCTCTTCATCTGGTTCAAAAATGAGGTCCAGAGCCTTTCTGACAGAATATCGCCTCATCAGTGGCCTACTCATTGTGCTCACAGAGTACAATGAGAGCAAGGCACAAATAAAGGTTTATTTAGGGGGGAAAGTGAGAAGATATGAAACATTGTTTAGTCTGGAAGGTGTGGTTCACGTGGGGGGATGGGCACATAAGCGTGGTAGAGAGATGGGTTCCCATAACAAACACCTGATTTTTTAGTTTGAAGTTTGAAATGTGTACAACTGTGTATATGGGGCTGTGAACAGGTGTGTGTGTGTGTGTATGGGAGGAGGGGTGGTTGTGGGTGTGTATGGGGCCGGTTTCCATCTGATGAATGGACATAATCTAGTGTTTCCCATTCATTTCCTATGGCGGTCACTTTTGACCGGGAACACCATGGGTGTTATAAAGTTGACTAAACCACTAAAAATTCAATGAAAGTGGTGATCAGCAATTTGATATGTTCAAATGCCTAGTGTGGAGGATATCATGAGGCAATCAGATGTAAAACACAATATTTATGATGGATTAAAGTTGTAAATCGGTCAGATTTGACCCGAACACGACAGGAGGGTTAAATGAGTAAAACAATCAAGCTCGGTTGAAAAAGTCTCGATTCATTTTATTTCTGAGGTTCAACACAGAGACAGACCTTCGTGAAAAATCAGTGCAGAATTCACATAACCTTCATTATGATCACATCGTTTCTTTAAATTATCCAGCAACTTCCCTTCAGATGAACTTACTTAGACATAATTTAACACCACACACAAACTTGTCCTTCACACATTAAAGATGTTACGAAGCACCATTCATCACATTCGGCTCATCAGTTTCTTCTCCATCTGTGATTTCTGCTCTTCACTTCCACTGCACCAGCTTTACACGAGCCATCACTTGTCCCTTTACTGCTCATCCGACTGTAGTTGAGGTATTCCGAGGTCGAGGGTCCGGACCGTCCTGTTGGTCTCGATCAGAACTCCTCCTCTGCGTTTGGACAGCGGCATTGTTTGAGCAGGGTCAGGCGAGCCAGCACCTCGTCCGCCGACAGCTCTCCGTGCACTTTGTTGTCCCGTGTGCGCACGTTGACGCCGCCAGTCATCTTCTCCTTCTCCCCGACCACTGCCAAGACACGAGCAGACACAACAGCTCGACATGGGCCAAGTCACGCCACGGAGACACAGCTACCCTAACACGTTCCGCACTTTGCGCCGCTGAATTCAACAACTGTGGGTGTTCGGCCAGCTCGGAGGTCCATTTGCTTTATAGACAACCAATTAAGAATCCTTTATTTGCACTCATTGTTATTCTAACGGTGAGTTTACCGAGAACTCCACTGTGAAGAAGGACCACAGCAGGGGTTTTAGGTCATTTCATACAAATCACATGTTCTTTCTGTTGATAATATTTTGAAAACCTTTCATTTGTAGCCAAATGTAGCTAGGCCAGTAAATGTTCTCACCAAGAATGAAGTTATATTGGGCCAACTGAGCGTTACGGATTTTCTTGTTGAGAAGACAGCCGGAGTCGAGGTCAGCGTCTGCCATGAAACCAGCTTCTGTAAACTGCTTACACACCTGAAAGGGAGGACAAAACAATCCTTTATGGTTCAGCATTATTATAGATAATCATTGTCTGCACTCATGTGGTTGCACTTGAATGTGGTGGTGGTGTAAGACGTACCGTCTTGGCGTAATCCTCACAGGACGGGTTGACAGGCACCAACATCACCTGACGGGGAGAGAGCCAGAGAGGCCTGTTGGGAGGACGGACAGACTTTTAATGAAACTGGTGTTAAGAGCTTTGCACCTACATTTTTCTCTTCAAAAACAAAAGGAACTACTGGGTGAAATCGTTATGGTATGGGGATGCTGAAAGGAGAGAGGACATCGTAAAAAACAAATCTCATAATATCTAGAATAATGACATCTGATGCATCCGGGGAAACGTCACTGAGACAATTGAAAGCAGTGAGCAATTTTTTTGTTTCCTTTTTATCTAATAAGAATTTTTTTTTTTTTTTAAATTAAAGCTCTGAAATGTAAGAGCGACTAGAGGGCACTTCACCATTTGCCTGCGTAGTTCTCTGTGAGAATGGCGATCATCCTCTCCACGGAGCCCAGGATGGCGCGATGGATGATGACTGGTCGGGCTTTGTCATCCCCATCCTTCCTGTAAGACATTGCATCAGAGGGAGAGCATTATGGCTTTCTGGGAAGTGCGCCAGTATGAATGCAAACTAGACGTATTCTTGGCCTTTCATGTTTATTGTTGTATTATTTGTCTTTAATTCAAATTAATTCTTATTTGCATCTGGCTAAGTCTGACTGTCTGCAACTTAAGTATCAATATCTATCCATCCTTCCACTGATCTACCGCCCTCTTCCCTTTTCCATCTGTAATCCTGGGCTGATTGGACTAAAGCACAAACTATTACACATCTATTGCTGTACAGGATGTGCATTGGTTTCCAATGCCGGCTTTACAAATTCAGGAGATAAATCGACCCCGTCACCTGCTCAGTGGCTTCAAATTCATATTCATAAAACACGACTACGTGGAACACAGTGCACAAGCTGAGACATCTGACTCAGGGGGGGATTAACATATAAACCCTCGGTGCAGTAGAGCTCACAGACTCAGCAGTGTGTCAACGTTTTCATTAGCTGACTCACCCCACAAAGGTCAGGTCGAAGCGGACGGGCAGCTGGAAGTCCAGCTGAATGGTCGCGCACTGGTGGTAACGTCCGATTGCGTCTTTGATATTGATGTCGATCTGTCGACGGCACAGAAAGTAACGCAGGATTTTAAAGACCTCGGGGACTTTTTAAAAAGAAATGATTTTGCGTTTGGCAGGAGAAATCTCAAATGTTCCGACCTTGGGTCCGTAAAAAGCCCCGTCTCCAGGGTTGAGTTTCCACGGCTCCCCGAACTCGTTCAGGCTGTTCTCCAGTTGCTGTCAAACACGATGCACAGTCAACACGTTAACGAGTTCAGTGTGTGCTTTGCACTGCCGAATCCTGTTCTACATTTGCATTAGAAGCGATGCACTCGTTCAATGTACGACTGTGCGATGTCTTCTAATGAAAACACACCACCTACCGAAATGAGAGGCTCTTCACAGTGACTACTACCGGAGCCTCGTCTTTTCTCCTCCTGCTAAGTGCCCACTCACTTACGCAGCAGTTTTGTCGGCCTCGGCTGTTTCGATCAAGCGAAAGATAAACAGACAACTCCGAGGTCAGAGTATCGCCAACAGCCCTTTCAACAATTCCAAGTTCAGGGCCGATTGAGTGGGAGAAATAGGCCGACAATAAATGTAGTTTTTATTAAAAAGTGGACACAAAAATCAGCCCGGTGTTAAGTTTTGAGGTGAGGCATGTTCCAGCTGATACAAGAGGGTTTTTAAAGAATATATTGTCACCAGAACGGTGTCTCGCACCCGGAAGGCAAAGTCACATCTTCTGCTGAGTATTCTCTTCTTTTTCCACCACAAATCATCACTACGACGCGTGATGCGGGTTTTACCTTCTCTGCCTGGTTCCACACAGCGATGTCGCCCAGATACTTCTCCGGACGAGTGGAGAGGTGAAGCTGGAAGGAGAACCCGAACACATCATAGACGCAGCGGAGGAAGTCCAGGCAGCCCTTCATCTCTGACCCGATCTGTAGAAATAAACAAAAACAAAAACAAACATGACTCAGAATTTAGGAAATGACTCATAACTTGTTTTCCTAAAACCGTTTCCCCATGTTCAAAGACATTAAAAAAACAAAAAAAAAACTTGAAGACTACTGATGTGGTCACCTGGTCCATCATGCAGAAAATGTGAGCGTCGTCCTGCTGGAAACGCCTCACTCTGGTCAGCCCGGTCAGCGTTCCCGACAGCTCGTTTCTGTGGAGGACCCCGAAATCTGCCAGCCTCAAGGGAAGCTCCCTCCACGAGCGAGGCCTGTGGCTGAACATCAGACTGCGGGGACGACCAGAGAGCGAGGCACCGAAATGACATGAGACACGCTTTAAACACCGTTTGATTTACAACATTTTGGGGAGATGAGCGATCTAAAGTTACCAGTGCCCGGGACAGTTCATGGGCTTGAGCGCAAAGATGTCGTCTTCCACGGGGAAGGAGAATATGTTCTCGCTGTAGTGTTGCCAGTGGCCGGATGTCTCCCACAGTTTGCTGTTATAGATGTTGGGGGAGGCTACTTCCTGAAAGCCTCTCCTCCAGTACTCGTCCTAGAAAACAAACGCAAAACAAAACCACGTAAACGAGCTCGACCGGCCAGTTGAAAACACACAGGTTCTTTACTGAGAGCTGAGCTGAATCATGACTTCTGGCACAAATCCAGAGTTACTGCAGTGCAAATCAGATCCTGTGGGGTTTGTTTTCATAAAGCAAAACAGTTTAATGTCTAGTTGAGCTGCAAATTTGTGTAACTGTGAATTAAATCAGGAAGGAGCTTAAAAGCACCATGCATGCCAGTACAATTTAGCACAAGAGATACAAAACTTGAACGTCATGCGCTAAGTGACGACTGACTGCATCTCTTCCATTGCAGTCACTAGAAGCCACCATCAAGGATTTAGAAATGTCCTCAAAAACATTTGACCAATATGTCGTAGAGGGAAATGCATTGCACATATCATCATCATTTTTAACACCGTGATAACAGAAGTGACGTGATAATGATCTTGCACCGCTTCTGTGCAATGTATGCGAGGTCGCCGTGTTAGTGTGTGCCGTGTGAGAAAGTCTTCCAAGATGTCAACACATCTCCGCGGGGACGTCACAGAGGCCAGATCCTGTGCGGTCACACTAGTGACAAGTCTGCTCTTAACAGGGAGAACTTCTGCCCACTCGAGTCACCGTTCAACCTAATTAACTACAGATGGAAACTTATCTTTAAAGTAAAGAAAAGAAAAAAACAACACTTTCAAATGAACCATCCCATGAGGCCAATCGGATGAATGAGACATTTTTGGTTCCGACACTTCTGACTTCAGTTCTGTGAAAAGCTCAGGTGTTATTGAGCTTCTCTCGGGCTCCGAGCAAAGTTTGAACTGCCTGAGCTGAACTAAAATATTCAGGTCACTGTAACACTCGTCATTGAGCTCCTTGGTGATCGCATGTTCTGCAGAAGTTAAGAAGTTCGTGGTCTGCATGTCAATGAGCCGACAACCACTACAAGTACACTGGAAATGTAGCCTCGTGGCACTTGAGAGGTTTTAAGGGGCTTTGTGTTTCAGCATCTCTGGAATATATATATATTAGGGGTGTAACGATACGCGTATTCGTATTGAACCGTTCGGTACGAGGCTCACGGTTCGGTACGCATGACGAACCGAACGAACCGTTCATATGTTTTTTTTTTTTTTTTTTTTTTTTTTTTTTTTTTTTTTTTTTTTTTTTTTTTTTTTTAAGGGGGCGACCGTGGCTCCCTGGGTTAAGAGGGTTGTCTGGTAACCGCAAGGTCGAAGGTTCAATCCTTGACTGGGCCGTGTCATGTGTCGAAGTGTCCCTGAGCAAGACACTGTACCCCTAGCTCCCCGGGCGCCTGTCATTGGCAGCCCACTGCTCCCTATATACAGGGATGGGTCAAATGCAGAGAAAAATGTCCCCCATAAAGGGATAAATATAGTGTATATATACATTATATATATATAGACATTCTCATCTTTCTGAAAAAAAAATTAAACATTGAGTAGAAACACACACACACACACACACACACACATAGTTCCATATAAAACAGGATTGTTTCTTTTATTTGTTTATAACTACAGCAAACAATGCTACATTTTAGTTTTCATAAGAAACTGTTTTTATTTTACACGCTGCTAAGAAGACACCCCAGAAGATGGGTCACTCAGGTATAGTTCCATCATTGTTCAAAGAATAACTTTATGATGTTAGTTTTAATGAATAAATATATTTTAAAATCAAGTACGTTTCTCTGGCATTTATAGTTTTCTACTGTATTGAAAACGTACCGAAACGTACCGAAAACGTACCGAACCGTGGCTCCACTGTACCGTACCGAACCGAACCGTGGATTTTGTGAACCGTTACACCCCTAATATATATATATATATTTTTTTTTTTTTCAGCACCATTGTAATTGGTTTTCAGTGATCTTGACAGAACATCCATTGAGGACGTTTTTTAAAAAGAACAAATTATAATAAAGAAGAAATGTTTTTCAGGATCACGAAAAACAACAAAGCCTTCCATGTTGAGGGGCACAAAACTATTAACAAAGTGCCTCTCAAGCATCCACAGGATTGGACACATACAAGCATTCACGACAGGATAGCAGACGGTGATCAAAGTCTTCACCTCAAAATCTTCATCCACATCTCTTGAGCCGCACTTGCTCATTTTGGTTATAGTAATGATAATATAAGCAAATGAATATTAATGTACTGAATGTACTGAGTAAGGGAGGCACCGCTCCTACCCTGATGAACTCGGTGAGTGTGTTGTAGATGTGGGCTCCGCGTGGCATGAAGAAACAACTGCCAGGGCTGAGGTCATGGAAGAAGAACAGCTCCTGATCCTGCGAAGCAGATAAAGAAAGACTTCACATATCCCTTATTATCTTGCAGGTACAGTTAAGCAAGAAGCACAGTAGAGAGTTCTGCAATCGTCACACGGCGGACCGTCTGTCAGCGACCGGAAAGAAAACCCAACCTCAGTGGACTCGAGAGTGGAGGAAAAACAGAGAGAGATGGGTTTGGTGTGCCCTGGTAGTCTTATTCATTTCCCCCACATGATTGCGGTCCTGTCCTTTTGTAACTGAAATGTCCAATAAAAAAATTAAAAAACAACCACCCTCCATCACAGACTATCAGAACATTGTAAAACAGCTGTACGGAGGAACCGTCCTCACACCTGGTACTTTTGGCCTACTGCAATTGACTTACTACTCGATCTTTGTCCCGGCATACTAACTAGTAAAGGAACGCAGTTATGCTGAAAACCAACCTGACCAGGACCAGGCTAGTCTGCAAGGAGAGGTTTCCAGGGCAACGTAGGACTGACTTACCTAAAACTGCATTTTAATAGTAATCTTGCTTAAGTAATCTGACACACCAGGCCTTCTCATGTCAAAACCGGTGAGGAACAACATGCTAATCCAATCATTGATCGTAACACGATTGTTTTTTCCTTCAATGCTATTGGTTAATATAACTGGATGTTGAAAATATACTGCCTTCATGATGCACTATTCAAAAGTTAAGAGTGGCCACAGAGCACCATCTGTAAAACAACATGTCACTTCTGTCACCTCTCAGGGGGGGGGGGGGGTGGATAGAACTGTGTTGCTATCGGTGCAGACTGAGGTGCTGCCGCCTGTCTCCCATGCTGGGGAAGCAGCTGGGGAGCTCTGATGACTCACAGCGGTCCTCAGGCGTGCCCATGTGAAGACACACAGCGCCCTCAGCTGGTACGAAGCAGCAACAGACGATTTACTGGAATAAAAACTGTCCAAAACTGTAAAAAAATTAAATAAAAAAAAAGGATGATTTAACGTTTCCTAACCTCTGCGTGCCGTTGGATTTTGTTTGCCTGTGTATACTGTGATCCGGGTTCGTTCCGGGGTTTCACCACATCCACACAAAACCACAAAAACAGAGAGACTCTCACGAGGAAACACTCCTGCAAAAAGCTCCCTCAAAAAGGAGATGAGTCAGCCATCATATCATACAATTATCAATCCAAATGTCACTTTGTACTGGGTTTCAGTCTCCGGTTTTAGGGCCTCAGCCAGCTGGGTTTGGCTTGAACATGACTGCCTACAGTGACTCACTTTGCCAATCTTGCGATGGTCTCTGTTCTTGGCCTCCTCTTGAAAACGTTCCCACTCCTTCAGCATCTTTGAGTCGGGGAAGGAAATCCCATAGATCCTCTGTAGAGTCTCCATGTCGGAGCGGCCCTCCCAGTAGGTGGAAGAGTTCTGATGGCAGAGAAATATTAACATGATTATAGAGGAGCTACACACTGGG
Organism: Leptoclinus maculatus; assembly: GCA_032191485.1. Lineage (NCBI taxonomy): Eukaryota > Metazoa > Chordata > Actinopteri > Perciformes > Stichaeidae > Leptoclinus > Leptoclinus maculatus. The sequence continues at coordinate 42,426,731 of JAVDOI010000001.1, read as the reverse complement.
AAATCTACTCTGGGAGCTAATTTGGTGAAATGTTAAAATGTCAACGTAAGAAATGACAACATTTGAAAATATGAATTATCCGAGAACAGGACTTTCCACATACCTTGTAGATCTTCATGGCCTTGATCTTGCCGGTATGCCTGACATGGGGACCTCTGCACAGGTCGATCAGGGGCCCACATCTAACCAGGATTCAGGAAATGACACAACCGTTAACTTCAAGACCCAAATAGAACTCAAGCATTAAAATGAAAAAAGTATCAAATTAATATTTATTCTTCTTTCTCATAAGCAACGTACCTGTAGACTGTCGTGGTGGGGGTGCTGACTTTCTCATTCAGAATGCGGCACTTGAACTTGTTGTACTGAAAGAAGCAAACATCTCGAGTTAGTTTGAAGATTTTAATCGTCTTTCATAGATATATATTTTTTACAAAATTCCATACATGCATATAATAATTACACGACTATGTAAGACTGTAGAAACCACGCTATGCGAGTTTATGGCTCGAGAACATTTTCTCCTCGTTTGTGAAACGGCTCGGTCACCTTGAACATCTTCAACAGGGTCTGCTTGCTGATTTCCAGCCTCTCAAAGGGCTGTTTTTCCTTCACCACGGCCTTACACAGAGTCTCCAGGTCCCCGAACTCAGTGCTGGACACCCCCCTGCAAACAGCACACGGGTTGAGTTAATACGAGTGCTCGCAGTCGGTGTTGCTCCGATGTGTCTGCAACTACCAAATGCTGTTCGACATGAGGATCCGGTGTTTCGGCTTATTGTGGTTTTCAAGGAAAACACAAAATGTTTGGCTCAACAGAGCAAAACAGTCAATTAGTTTGAAAAGCAGTGACGTTCATGATTAGGATTGGAGGTATTAAGAATGTATAACATGTTTTTAGACCAGAATGCATGTCTGAACAGTGATAGTGAAAATACTTGCTCACTTCTGTCCATCCAGGAACATGTCGTAGTAGAAGCCATTCTCAATGGGGGGTCCATAACACAAACAGCCGCCATAAAAGTGCTCCATTGCCTCCCCCAGGATGTGAGCGCTGGAGTGCCAATACACCTAGGACACAGTACAAGTACATTGTGGGTCGGACATTTTTAACACATGGGACATTTAAGGTACAACTGATCGCAGATACCGCTGTAAAACAGAACGCATCTCTGAGGTTTCCCTCCGTAGCCAACAGCCATGCATTGATCCATTATAAAACCTCAAATGTACTCACAGCCTGAGCATCCTCATCGTCAAAGCGCAAGATCTGAAGAGAGCAGTCCTGCTCGAGGGGTCTGTCCAGGTCCCAGAGCTCCCCGCTCACCCGAGAAATCACCGCGTTGTCGGCCAGGCCCTGGCTGAAAGATCAAGACAGGCGGCCTCAGAAATGCTGCGTCATGAGTTGAGAACAACAATGGGGGGTGCAGTCACACGTGGGAAAACAGGAGAGTCAAGTCTCCCTCTGAGGCGTCTGCCTGCGTCAGGCAATTTAACTGATCATTGTGGCAGCCATCGGTTGATGCTGCAGTCAGTGGATCTGGTCAGCTGTTTCAGCACCACTTACCTGATGTCACAGGCCAACTGGTACGGCGTGGTGACCCACGCTTTGCCCGCCACCGTACGTCCGTCTGGCAGCTCCACGGCGACGGGCTTGCCGGCCGCAGCTCTGTTTGCCAGCAGGGCGTCGCTCTCCCTCTTCAGCTCCTCATAGAGGCTGAGGCGCTCCGCGACGTACCCGGGCAACGACTTCTGCTACAGAGTGGAAAAATATTACAGACAACAATCAAAACCCAAGACATCGGTTCGCTCAGGACAAACAAAAAGCATGACCAGAGATTTGCCCCGGGAGCCATCATGTTTCACAACTCGTGTTTTGTGAAGGGCAAGAACTATGGTGAGAGTCGAAGTTGATGGACAACGTTTTTCCTCATGTTGAATTATTAATGCGAGGATGTCGGGCAGGATTGGAGTGATGTGACGTCATCTGTTAGTTTCATGCAATACTGTTTTTGTTTTGCTTGCCTTGTGTTTGTTGTGTTACAAATTGGTTACATCTGAATTGAGTTGTGCATACCTATGTTGCATAATAAAACAAATTTTAAAAAAGATCCTTGAAAAGATTCTTTGTTTTTGGTGATGGACTGAAGGAGTACAGGTTGTGTTCCTTCTGTGCTTCACCTCTTTCACGGCTCCGTTTCCTTGTCCCTTATCCTGCTTTTTCTCCTTCTTGTTCTTGTCCCCTGGTTTGGTGTCCGGGTTCGCCACCTGCACCTGTCCACAAACAGAGACCAGTGAGTGTCCTCATACAATAAGCTCTTATCACTATTTCTGTCTGAGTCACATTATCAGCCTGTTATGTCAGTTAACATGTTCAGTATTGAAAGCGTGGCACACACTGTGGCATTGAGAGGGGCAGCTATTTCTGGAAATGAGGTGGTGTTGTTTGTCATTTGGCTTCACTGGACTGAGGCCCAGCAGGAGCAGCACTGACGTTACAACTACTCACCCCCTCATCATATTACACATTTTAAACTGGGACAATATGCGCCGTCACAGTCTTTATTACCTTTTTATCAGCTCGGTTGTTTGTCTGCTGCTCACTGCTGGTGTTTTTCTCCGGAGCTTTGCCACACTTCACTTGTCGTTTCTTGCCCTGCGCCTCCTCCAGCTCCAGCTCCGCCTGCAGACCCCTCCGGAGGTGCAGCAGCCGGTACTGCAGCTTCTCGTTCTCGGTCCGCAGGCTCTCCATCTCTGGGGAGACCCCCGAGGCAACACCGACGGCATCCACACCGCGGCTCAATCCATCGCGGAGGGTGGAGATTTCCTTGGAGAGGAGGCGAATTTGCTCCTCCTGGGCGGACAAGCGTGCGGCCAAGCACTCCGCCATCTTTAAATGACGACCCACAGTGACACCCTCACTTCCGGTGAGGGTTTTTTGAAAATAAAACCGCTAACGTTATATATATAGTATGTATATAGGCAAGGCAAGGCAAGGCAAAGCAAGTTTATTTGTATAGCACATTTCAACAACAAGGCAATTCAAAGTGCTTCACATAAAACCATTAAAAGCATCAAAACATAAGGCAAAAGAAAAGGAGATTTAAAAACAATTAAGAACATTCATTGAAACATTAAAAACAGTCATTAAAACACTAAAAAGCAGTGTAAGAAATAAAATACAGTAGTAAAATGCAGAAATGCAGGAGATTGATTAATATCCTTGAATCTGGTTCAATTAAAGGCAGCAGCAAACAGAAAAGTCTTCAATCTTGATTTAAAGGAGCTGAGGGTCTCAGCAGACCTGCAGCTTTCTGGGACTTTGTTCCAGATATTTGGGGCAGAAAAACTGAACGCTGCTTCTCCATGTTTAGTTGTGACTCTGGGAACAGAAAGTAGACCAGTCCCAGACGACCTAAGGGGTCGGGATGGTTCATAAGGTAGCAGCAGATCAGAGATGTATTTTGGCCCTAAACCATTCAGTGCTTTATAAACCAACAGCAGGATTTTAAAGTCAATTCTTTGTTGGACATGAAGCCAGTGCAAAGACCTCAGAACTGGAGTGATGTGATCCACTTTCTTTGTCTTAGTGAGGACTCGAGCTGCAGCGTTCTGAATCAGCTGCAGCTTTCTGATTGAAAGGATATACGGGTATCCCATACAAATTGTGATACATATTTATACACACACACACACACACACACACACACACACACACACACACACACACACACACACACACACACACACACACACACACACATATGCGAATATGAGTTTAAAAATCGAACTAAAGCAAATGACAATTACCACTTTTGTGGACGAAAGGAGAAATGTAACGCTATCTGCTTGACAAAACATTTGGTTAAAATTATGCTTTATTACTACATTATTAAACACCCAATATTTAAGGTAGTTACATTTGTGTTCTTTCAAACCTGCTGAATGGTGGTAGATATTTTGCAGTAATGAAGTGCCGACGCTAGGAGGCAGTAACGTATTTCCTAATACATGTTAATGTCAGCTGACCACTGCAGTACAGCGATGTAAACACTGAGTTCCCATTCTGGTGATGTGGAGCTGTTAGCCTACAGGTAAGTGTCAGCTATCTGCATGTCTGTTTTACAAACCTACTTCACTGTTATTTTTGGCGAACGGTTTTACTACTGTGCAGTAGTTGTACAACGTCAGCTACATACTTGCTAACTGTTCATTGCCAGCACAGAGAGTGCTACGTTAGCTAGCTCCCAAACGGGTGCACAACAAATCCAGTTCACTAACCTGGCTCTTTACTGTTTCCTCACTCATTAGGAAGACACATGTATTCCAGGATACGGCTGAAGACATTTAACGAGCACATATTCGGCGTGTATTCAGAACAAGTGAGGCGACAGTAACCAGTAAAACAATTCAGTGAACTTTGAACTTGTTCGTCAGAATAAATGGAACATCGGAAACAAATGCTAACGTTACAGATATCTCTGTAAATGATTGACAAACACATTGGTGAAATTATTAACTTATATTCAAATTGGAATGGTGTCAGATAAACGTTCAGGTCCATGTCCTATAGAGCATCCCCTCCTTGTCCCAATAGGTCAAAGGTTATTATCCCTATTCTGCAGCTGACCGTGACCTCTGACCTCCCCGTAGAAGGGTGAAGATCAGTCCGTTCGTTCGGTGTAAATAGCACATTGATCTTCCATTCCAGGCCAGACTGATTGGGGAATTTGATGTTGCTGTCGTCAGCATGGCCTCCAGCTTTGCTCCTCCAAAACTGTCCGACTTCATCCTCACAGAGCGGCTGGGCAGTGGTACCTATGCTACAGTCTACAAGGCCTACAGAAAGGTGAGTCAGGGGAAACATCACATATAGGTCAAAAAGTAGTCAAGTAATTTACTTTTTGTCTTCACTGTTTTAAAGCATCACTACACTGACCTTGACCTCACCATAGAAGTGGTGACGATCGGGCCATTTATTTGGTATAAATAGCATATTGATCTTGCAATCTGGTCCCAAAAAAAAAGAAAAATCTCATTGCATTGACTGTCAACACTGATATTATAAGGCCAGTGTGGTTGTTGTTGTTAAAAACAAAAGTGAAAGCTGAAGATTCATTCCCATCTGTGACGTTGCAGGGGGACAGTCGAGAGGTGGTGGCGGTGAAGGTGGTTGGGAAGAAGACTCTGAACAGGGCGTCTACTGAAAACCTGCTCACAGAGATTGAAATCCTGAAGACGATGAGCCACCCTCATATAGTCCAGCTGAAAGACTTTCAGGTCAGCTCATTTGTGTCTTTTAGATGTGTTGCAGCTTGTACAAGGGAATAAAAAAACGAAGTTCATTCAGAGCAAATAAAACTAGTCCCTGCATATTTAAAAAATGATGTGCATCTATCCACGCAAGCTACATGTTGATTTAGGAGGGCCATGACGTCATGAGAAGGCGCAGCAGGAAACCACCACTCTCCCAGTAGAGATGGTTTCAGCTTCTGTGTTCAAAAAGTATCCATGTATTCTTTCATCAGTGGGATGCTGAGAATATTTATCTGATCCTGGAGTGGTGCTCTGGTGGAGATCTATCCTGCTTCATACGCAGCCGCAGGATTATACCTGAGAGGGTGGTCCGGCGCTTCCTGCAACAGATTGGTGAGTCATACATTTTTTTTTACAAAATCACCACACCAGATTTGGTTTCATGTCAACAGAGCCTTTGCGTTATTTTAATCTACAGCGTTTTAAAAGCCATTTATACGTGTAAATTGTTTGAAGAAATCAATAGTAACTCACTCTATACTCTAGAAATAGCATTTATTCAATTTATTCTTATTCGATACAAGTTTGTGCCCAGCGCAAACTTTAGGACTGCATGATGTGGGCTCAGTGTGTGTGTGTGTGTGTGTGTGTGTCTCTCTCTCTCTGCACAAACAGCCTGTGCCCTCCAGTTTCTTCATGAGCGAAACATCTCACACCTGGACTTGAAACCTCAGAACATTCTGCTCAGCGGCTCCGTCCTCAAACTAGCAGGTGATCTCATGCCCACTCACACGAACAATCAAGTAAACACATATTGATTTGCAGTGGATTGTGATGATTTCAGCAGGAATCGAACACTATTATGCTGTTCTGCTTGCAGAGCAAGAAAGTCAACTTTCTTTTTCTATATATAGCTTATTAAACTCTACTTAAACTTTTGTGCGTTTTGCATTATAAACACGTCAGCTTTAGGAGGGGCTTGCACCCACTGATACCCGTCACATTTGTTCCCAGATTTCGGTTTCGCCCAGTACATGTCACCATGGGATGAGCAGAGTGTCCTGAGAGGCTCTCCTCTTTACATGGCTCCCGAGATGGTGTGCCGACGCCAGTACGACTCCAGGGTGGACCTCTGGTCAGTCGGGGTCATTCTCTATGGTGAATAAAAACTCTGTTTTTATTATTATTATTATTATTACTACAACAGTAGGTGCGTCAGCTTCCAGATTATCCTTTTGGAATAGTCTACTCAACATTGCTTGTGTTCATATAGAGGCACTGTTTGGGCGAGCACCATTTGCATCAAGGTCATACGCCGAATTGGTGGAGAAGATCCGGAGCAACCAACCCATCGAGGTAAGTTTTTGAGCAATGATTGAGTTTCTCATCAGTGAATTGCTTGAAACAGCAATCCTGCTTAAATATATGTGGGGAGAAAAAAAAGACTTTATAATCTGAATTTGACATGTGACGATGTCGGGTAGATCATCATTGCCTGTATAAGGTAGAGTGGACCGTAGGGCTTCTAGCTGGTACGCACATTAAAGGGATAGTTAGTGTTTTCTTTGTTATTTCTTTCTTAGTTCTTATTCTGAGTTATGGTATGCATGGCGATATAGTTTGTTTGCTTGCTGTATAGAAGGAAAAAACATCGATTCATCCAATCTCTCACTCAATAAATGATCAAATGGCTCTTGGACCCTCGTGTTTAAAGGGATATTTACCTACAGTAGATGGTGTTCGGCACCAGTTTGGAGAAACAGACAGGAGTATAGACACCTAAAAACACCTAACACACACACACATGCACAACCTCAGTTTAAGTGTACATTATATTTAGAATACATTCACCACTTTTCATTCATTTTTGACAGGGAACGGTGAAAGTGAGACTTATCTATGCTGTCTTCAAAGCCACCAGACTGCATCAACAAAAACAGTAAAGATAGGTTTCACGTCAAGCTCAGTTTCCTGTCGGAAAACATTCTAATTATCGGGTAATGAACTTAAAAGCTTGAATTTGATTCTGATGGTCCCCTACGTACACGTGACATTAGAACTCTGCATTGAACCCATCCTAAGCATTAAGGAGCTGCTGTGAAGCGCCTGGAGAGCAACTTGTCCCCAGTGTCGCTCAACGACACGTCAACATGCTGACATGAGTAGCCGGGGATCGCACCGCCAACGTTGTGGTTAAATGACGACACCCAGCTCTGTCCACTGAGCCACAGCCGCCCCACTTAACCTGATATTGATTTGTTTTAGGTGTCTAATATACGTTTTGCTGCTGCCCCCGTCCACAGCAGTGCTTTGCTTTGCTTCCGTGCTGGTACTCCGGTCTGTTTCTCCAAACTGGGTGCGTGCCGACCGCCATCTACATTTAATAAAACACTGACTATGGATCAGAACCTCATGCAACCCCGCTTCAAAACACTCAAACTATCCCTTTAAACACAAGGATCCAAGTGCCATTTGACCATTTATTGAGTATGGGGAATGGTTGAATTCATGATTTTTTTTTCCCTGTACAATAAACAAACAAATCATTATATTGACACTCTTACTATAAGAATAGTAAACAAAAAGTACAAAAGTCAGCTTACAACGTCAATGCATCCTCTTTTAAAGAGGAGTCCTTTAAGCCTTCTTATTTATAGAGAACATAAGTAAATAATGGTGAACAAATATACAGCCTCTCAGTTCAAACAAGTTTGCCTCAACTTCTGGTTTTGAATTTATCTCACAGTTTAGTAGATCACACGGTTCCAAATCAAAATCTGTAAGGAAGTCCGATACATTAGGGTGACAACTCAAAGGATGTAGACAATACAAGTCATCTAAAACAAATTGGAAGGATCATTTCAAACAAACGTACCGGTGCGGCCTCAGACAAAATGATCTGAACAGAACCAACATTATGAATGTCAAATACCGTATTATGTCTAGAATAACGGACGTCTGGAAAGCATAAGTGCTTAGCTTTTTAGTAAAAAGACTAGATGTCAGTGTACCATTTCATCAAAACTGCTGTATTTCATTTAGTGATTGTTTCAGTTACAGTAACACTGTTGGGGATGTAAACCAGCCTTTTTTTAAAGAAATAAAATCATCCAAATATACATACACGTGGGAATGAGATAGCTTAAAGAAATATGAAGTAGTCTTTCAATGGCACCTCTGTTAGCAGATGTATCTTTGTAATTACATTTTTAATGCTTACACGTTTATAAAAACACATTTCCCCTACATTATTTAGTTTTTTTCTCACTGTATTTGTGAACTTTCAGCATTAAACCACTGGATGGCAGACTTCCACACGATCCCCTTATTCCACTTCAGAAGGTGCTCAGCTGAAACAAGGACTCATTGCTCATCTCCAGTCTCCTATCTAGAATGTAAAGAAACAATCTGGGATTCAAATGAATTTTCAGACGTTTGTAAACGGGCCTATGTAATATTTTCAATTATGACCCGTTAAGAAACAAAACGTTTCATCTAGAAGTTGAATTAATGAAAGATGTGTAAACAGAGCTGTAATAAACATGGTTTAAAAATGCTAAATTGTTCGAGTTCGACATGTGGATATGAAAAATAACCGGTTGCTGACAATTAAGAGTCATAGTTGTGTCTTCGTCCTGATTTGCCCCGCTGCATTGGCAAACCAAATGTCAATCGCCATAGTGACAGTGTCTTCTAATGATGGAGGGCTTAGAGGACACTTGAATTCTCGTGTCAAACATCGAGCTAAAGGGATGGCATTAGCACACGGCCCATTACCAGGGGATTCACAAGTGGCGACGCGAGACTATAAAAGGTCTCTGGCAGAGATCTGCTGTGCGATCTGCCCCCCCCCCCCCCCCCCCCCCCCCCCCGATTGTCCTGTGGATGGCGCGCAGCATGATAAGGTCATGTTTTGTCCATCAGCTCCCTCCCGGGGCCAGAGTATCCAAGGACTGCAGAGACCTTCTGCTGCGGCTGCTGGAGAGAAACCCAGATGCCCGGATCACCTTCGCCGAGTTCTTCGCCCACCCTTTCGTGGACATGGAGCACATGCCGAGCGCTGAGAGCCTAGTGAAAGCGGTGAGAGAGAGAGAGAGAGAGAGAGAGAGAGACGTGTGACCCTGCAGAACGTGCATGAGCAATGGGGGGAGTTTTCCGGTTTTGCATTCGCTGATGCCAGTTTCCTGTTTTACTTCCTTTTCAGAAAGAGCTGGTCCTGCAGGCCGTCCAGAAGGACCAGGAAGGGGAGAGGTCCGCCGCTCTGTCTCTTTACTGCAGTGCCCTTGAGCACTTTGTCCCCTCCATTCACTGTAAGCACAGCAACAGCTACTCTCATATCCTGTCCGTGGCTTAAGCCCTTCAACAATGCAACCGCCTTTTGTTCCAGCGCAATAAACTGGCAGAGCATAATGCGCTAAATGTAAAACCCAAACATCTCTTCTCTCCCCCACAGACGAGACGGACCGACAACGTAAAGACGCCATCAGGCAGAAGGTAGGCCTGACAACACATTTGGATTACGCTCTATTTCTATTTATTTGTTACGCTCTGGTGGGCTTTCACTTGGAATGAATTGTCTTCTCTGAGTACCATACGGTGTGGCTGGAGAGCCTATGGCGTGGTTGACATGATTAAGTTGTGAGAGGACTTCCCGCAGGTCCGCCAGTATGTGTCCAGAGCCGAGGAGCTGAAGGCCCTGGTGGCCTCGGACAACAGGCTGAGCTTTGAGGAGGCCCGCACCTCCAGGGATGTCCTCCGAGGTAAAGAGCCCATCTCAGTGCAGAGGCCGGGGGCCACTGTATGACAGGATAACCTGAGTAATGCAATGTGTGTGTTTTTGTACTTTTTTGTAGGTTGAGGTTTGGTTATTTTTCCCCCTAATGTTTAATTCTTTTTCTGGTTGAAATTATGCTATTTTAGTAATTTAATTAAACTGCTGTGTAGCTAAGATGTTTTCCCGGAAATCAAGATTATGGAATCTTTAACAAAAAATCTAAGTATCTCTAGTCCACAATACTGGAGTCTGAGGATTCTGCAGGGTCATGCTGATTACGAAGTGTTGCATATTTTCTAGCAGAATGCATTGATCGATGTACAGTAGGACTCAAAGTAGTATTCCCTGTTTTCTCCACTCACTCCAGAAATGTCTCGAGACCAACCACGGCTGCTGGCTGCTCTGGAGGTGGCCTCTGCTGCCATTGCTATGGTTAGAAGGGGGGGGGGGGGGGGGGGGGGGGTGCTGCCCAATGATGCCACTGCTATAGAGAGACACACAAAGGCAGGGTGAAGCAGAAGTAATACAAGAGAAAAAAAAACAATCCAGCTGGGTACAAACCAATCCCCTTTTAGAGATTGCTTTCCAAATCATTGGTGAACCAAAACCATCTCCTTTATGTGTCTCTGCTGTTTACAGCCTTCATTTTTTTTTTAATGTGAACACTAATGATAAACTAATTTTTGCTAAGCTAACAGACTGAAATAGCGGATCCATGCCAGCACCAGGGTGGCCCGAGTGCATTGCCTCATTTTAAATTTTCCGTTCTAGGAGGAGAGCGGGGTGGATGATCTCGAGGCCCTGGATGTGTACCAACAGTGTTTAGGAGAACTACTGTTGGCGCTAGCAGGTAGATGAACCCCTTTTCTTTCCAAGCAAGATGGTTTCACGCAATTATCGTACTTAACTGCTGTTGGCTACAGAGACGCTCCACTGGAGCCAAGGTTTAAGTCCTAATCTGATACGTCTGCATTCAGAGACATCACCTCAGACCTCGGGCGGCCGTGTGCGTTTGCACACATTTGTTATTAGAGAAGCGGACTTGAGAGACGTGACTATGAGAGAAATTAATTAAGAGTTTAGGGTACAGCCAGAAAATGACACAAGCCAAGATGTATCTGGACAGGGAAAATGATACGGGCTGAAAAAGAGAGACAAAAAGAACTTTGAGAGAGAGTCAAGATACAGAGATACTGAACTGGAAACAGAGAGAGCTTAGCAGCGAGGAATATAATAAGACTCAGGGGGGAAAAAAGTGTCAGAGAGACGGAAATTAACTGCGACGTGATTTAGAAAGTGTCGGATTGGAGCAATGGACTCGGAGAGAGACGGGGACACTTAATACGTGACAGACAGAGGCACAGAGAAGAGACTCTCTGTGGCCTGGCGTCCATTAGGCCCGGGCTCGTGAGCTCATCTGGAAGATCGGCCTAATGGGAGAGGTGGGATAGAGTGATCCAGATGTGGCTTTGAGCCGAAATGAGACCCGGTGCCAGCACCCCCGTGTGTGGTACGAGAGCCCGGCCATCTGCTTCCCATTCTGTTCAGACAGCGCACTTCATTTATTCCTCTTTATCACACGCTGGAAACAAATAAAAGATTTGATCTCGCTAATGAACGTAAACTATAGAGGATTCTTGGATTTATGAAAGCAATTTTTGACTTGAGGTGATAGACTGTGGATGCTGCAACCTCGTCTTGTCAGCGGATCGGCAATATACCGGTCCGACCGATCCCATGCCATCCCGAGCAGCGGGAATTGCATTGTACATCTTTTGTTTGGCTAAGAGCTCTTTGTCGCGCAGCTTCCCAACATGCCTTGCCACCAGAGAGTTCTCCTCCCCTCTCCTTCCTTCTTCCCCTTCCACGGGGACCGACTGTGAAAACACCGGCCTACATTAGAATCCACCCCTGAGCCCCCCCCACCCCCGTCTCTACGCCAGCGAAATCCAATCTAGTAGTTGACCTCTTCGTGAACAAACAAGGTGATTAGGTAGCGGACTCTCTCCTCCCTTCCTCTCCTCATTCATCTCTTGTCTTTTTTTCCCTGTCCTTTTATTTTCTCTCTTTTGCGAGCCAGCCGAGCCCCAGGGCCGCAGGAGGGAGCTGCTCCACAGCGAGGTGAGTGTGGCCTACCGGTCGAGCGCTCGCGGTTCGGAAGGACTAGTCGTCACTTCCACCCGAGCCTCTCGGCCGATCTCCCAGCGCTATCACATGACCCATGAGCCTTTTCCAGCTGTCACATGTGCATGTTTTGTTTGTGGTAAAGGCCAAATCCATCATCTATATAACTGTTACACACACACACACACACACACACACACACACACACGCATAGATCACTGTCCACTTTATAATTGAACAACTACAGTGAATTGGTTTTATATCCCCAATGGATCACATGGCCACTTGAATGTGAAAAGAGACGCACGTAGTGACAACCAAGACAATTATCGCCCCAAGTCTAGAGAGTTTTATAACGTCTTTCAGCTCATTGGTTTGGTTTTTACCACCCACAACTTTACTGTTTTGGTTGCAGCCCTCATTATTGTTGTTTTCAGCCGCAGCAGGCAGCTTTTTTTCTTCTATTTTTTGAGCGAAACCGCCCCACAACCAATCTAGACAATGTTAGCGACTCTCTGGTGAACACAGTGTATCACGGGTGCTGCTAAGCAGTCCGATATTTACCTCAGGAGTTAGTGGAAACCAAGAAGAGCTAAAAGGAAGAGTGACCACCTGAATGTTACGTTCATCAGATGAATGTATCTGATATGTAATGAGCAACCGTTTCCTAACAAGTTTGCCTTATTGACTTAAAAGGTGATGATATGTCGGTGTTGTGTTTACGGCTTGTGTCTTCTGCCCCCAAGGGGCCAAAAAACTCAGTTAATCCAGGTTTAAACTATATGTTAATGATTGTCACTATCCTTAATTTAAATGAACATGCATAGGTAACTTGAAAGAAAAAACAGTAGATATGTGTATCCAATAAGCGTTACAAAAACATTTTTTGTTTGGACAGAAAAACGGCTTTTGTGTTCTGATCAAATAATTAAATAAATGTTAGTAACAGTAGTCAACTTTAATAGAAAACCAACAAAGTCCTGCCATTTACTTTCTCTTGTCTTGTTTCACCAATAAGACCCTTTTTTTCTGTAGACTACATACAAAGCCGAAAGTTTGATGGTCCAGTAAAGACAAAGAAACACATGCAAAGGACTTGTGCCTGTCTGCCATTAAAGCTCCTAATCCCCGTGTTTTGTGCATTGTTGTTGAGCCAACAACAGACACCAGTATTTCACCAACCAACCCCAGAAGGGTGATGGGGCTTTGAATGAGGCCTCATAGATCTCCCCATTTGAAGTTTTATGGGCGCTTGTCTTAAGTAAATTCAGATGCGGTCGCAATAATCTAACACAGCATTAGGGTGGCGGGGGTGGGGGACTCAATGGAAAGCACGTGTGTGTATGTATGTGTGTGTGTGTGTGTGTGTGTGTGTGTGTGTGTGTGTGTGTGTGTGTGTATATGAGAACCCAGAAGAGGCAGCACATGCTGGCCTCCGTGTGCGTTCGTATCTACTGTAGAGCACTCTTTAGCTTTTCAAAGCTGTAACTCAATGATCCAAATTCTCATGTGTGAGCCACGGGTTTGATGTATTCAGCGTACCGGTATGTTGATATAAGGTCATCGTGGCTAAAGATACTACGTTAGTTCCTGTTGTTCTGTGGACTGCGTTTCAGTATATGTACCTTAAAACTCTGCAACAGTACGTGAGCCATCCTCACCCACGTAGATTTCCTCCACATTTTATTGCACTTGATGATTAAAGGTTTAAAGTTCTGTGGCTACATAAGGTTGGAGGTCAGGGCTGAATACTAAAAACCTGTGGGCGGAATGGTTATTTACCGCAACAGATTGGTGTTTTAAATGGACATTATGGGAGCCATCAGTTTTAGGTCTCCTGTGATTATGACCCTCAGATGTTACTGCAGTAATACCCAAGAGGACCGGCTTCGTACTGCGACATAGTGGTGATATAACAAGAACCTTCATGATCAGCAGCGGACTGAATACCACAGTAAAGAGCACCCTCAAGCATGTGACGACGGCGATCACTGCTCGCACATGTGTGCCATATGAAATGTTTTCAAAACATAACAGGGCAAGAAGCATATCAGCAGAGCTGATCGCTTAAATCTGATTATGACATGACGTTTATGTCCCCATGCATCTTAAGTTACCGTGTTTCCTGCTGCACAACACTACAGTTTATAGTAAACGAGCACAGCTCCGCAAATATATCTGGTAATTGAAAGTTATCTTCTAATTATACACCAGAGGCCCCGAAAGTAAATTAGAATTATTAGTTTTTATTAAACAAGGACAATGCACAAAAAAATAATGAATGCAGCAGAATACGAGATTAGCCGTGGACAGAGACAGAGGTGCACACTCACTCACTCACTCACTCGCAGACGCACGCACGCACACGCAAACAAGCGCTCCATGATTCTCCTGGCATAGGTAATTATTCAGACAAATCTACAAGCATGCATCAACATATGAATAACAGTACATTAATCTAGTGGAAATATAAAATTACAATTCATTACAATTAAAAACGTCAAATAATGTTGACGTTACTGGTTGCTCAATACCCATAATGCTTTACAAAAAAGCAACAAAAAACATATTACTGATACATATGAAGGCATGAGTAACTACTTGCATTGGGAAGTGAAAGTTGTAATTACATTTATGGGAATTTTATGTGTCTCACCAGATTAAAAGCCTCATGACCAGAGCTGAATACCTCAAAAAGCATGTCAAGGTAAGCATGCATTCCTTGACACAATTTGTTTGAATTCAAAAATAGATTAGGGGTAAGATTAGGACTCCTTTCTGGATACTACAATTTATTTTACTTAACATTGATGCAAACGTTCAATGAAGGAAAACCTTTTGGTCCCTATATCTGTATGCAATGTCCGTGTTTGGTTGTTAGTTTTGGGTGATCACAAGTATGTGTTTGTTTATCAGATGCAGGAGACTCAGAGGGACGCGTCTCTGGACCGAGAACATCTCGCGGACTCCGTCAGAAGCTGTGAGTTTCCCTGCAGCGTTGCATGAACCGCTCCTCTGCTCACGAGAGCTGTGTTTTTCAGAAGCCTGCTGTAGACTACACGGAGGTTTGGTACGGGAAAGGTGGTGGTGGAGGGGGGGGGGGGGATCAAGTAAGGAATGGCCGCCCTAAAGTTGCAATGAAATGTCCTTTCATTAAAGCTTTTTTTCCACTTGTAAAATATGAGCCATTCTCTTGCTGTGCTGGCCGGCCCCGCAGGACTGTCTGGCTCTTTGATTTCATGTCAGGGCAGCCCTGGGCTCCTCCTGTCCTCTGCCCTCTTGTAAAAGCCCGCCTCGTGAAAGTGAGAGTCGCTGCTAGCAAAGAGTTCCTATCCTAACACACGCAAAAACCAGAAACAACAGCACACATGTACACTTCATTCCTATCACATACTCGCATGCAAATTAGTTTTAAATACTGTAAGAATCAGTGTTGATTCAGTACAAATCAAATCTAAATAATGTTACATTTTATATACTGGAACTTCCCTGTCTGTACACTATACAAGCAAACTACTAAACTATATAAAAAGCAATGTATCATTGACAAAAGTTACATTTTACTAAATGAACTAATATACAAAACTTGAATTAATATACACAGCCTAATTCCCAGTATTTTCTGGGTCTTAGTTCCTGGATGGATAGTGGATACCTAAAGCCCTGACAATATCCTGTTCTCAGCAAGAAATTCCTGGGGAATTATGAATTTAAAAAAAAAATGACGATGGGGGAAGGGCCCCCAATGACTCTAGAGGCCGCTCAAGTTTCATGAAGAACGTGGCGTCTTATTCCGCTGCTGTTGTTTTAATAAAACCACACCACAGTCAGCCATACTAGCTGGGCGCTGATCCAACAGCAGCTGTACTAGAGAGGGTCGCAGCAACGCCCAAGTCTGTCTGGTGACCTTAAAGACCGCCAAACAAGCAGCACTTTTTTTTTCTTTGCTCAGACCACCCCCCCCACCCCCCCACCCCCCCAGTAAAATCATCATCATGAAGATGAATGACATGTGTTAAACTGGTACGATGGGAAATGTAGGAAATTGGGGATTTCAGTAGAAGTTGAGAGGGTATAGAGAAAATGTCAATTTATACCAACCGTTCACATTATACACAATGAAGCTAGAAGCTTTCAAATTTTCAAATTCCAATTTGCAAATGACTGGTATTTAACAGTGTTTAGTTTTGGATTCACTTTCCTTTGTACATTAAAATGTTAACAGATTTAAAAAATCTCTTGGTATGAAAAGTACAGTAAAGCCAACGCTGAAATCCCTTGCGTTCTTTCTACTGGCCATCAGGGGGCGACATGCATGTTATTCCCTCAGTAAACATTGTAAATTGATTTTGTAATCTCAATTTCTAGTTCCAAGTCTTCTTCAATACAGCATGGTGTTCATTTAGTAAGTTATGGTGCATTTAGAGACAAATTAAGCGGAGTATACTTTAGGGCGGGGCTACCTTGTGATTGACAGGTCGCTACCACGGCGTTGTCCGGTCTGGGAGTTGTCTACGTTTTTGTCTTACTACATTAACCCTTTCACGGTGTGTTTTCATTTTATGAAAGTAAATTGTAACAATTGGGTAGCCTAAAAAGCGTTCGGCTATACCACTCTCTCGTGTAACTTCTGGTTGCAAAAAAACAAGATGGCAACTGTCAAAAAGCCAAATGCTTCAAAACCGTAATCCACAAACCAATGGGTGACGACATGGTGACCAACTTCACTTCTTATGTACCATCTATGTTGTCATTTTGTGGATGGCGGATGCGGTTACTGACCCACAGACTCGTCATTATTATTCAAACCATGGTGGTACATTTAGAATTGATGATGTGCAGTAATCTTGGGAGAAAAAAAAAGTGAAGCCTAACACACATCAATCATTTGTGTTTTCTCAGCTTGCTGTTTGCAGTAAGCCGGACGGCCACCGTGGGAAACTGGGCTGGGACGCCCAAGCGGAGCATCAGACTGCCTGTCGGTGCTCATGTTGGACACAGAGCCTTCACCTGACCAGGTTTCTGTCGGGGCCAAACTAAACCTGCATCACACCTCACCTTAACCACCCGACGCTGTCCGGGTGGGATATTACAGTTGCCAGCCAAATGTGCCCAATGTTTCGGTTGTTGCTGGAAAGTTGATAATTTGGCAGGTTGAGAACTTGTGTTTATACTTTTCGAAGGAAGGAAAAAAAAAAAAAAAAGTTTGGCTGTTAAAATATTGAAAGTAGTTTTGGATTTGCACACTGGTGGATGTGAAAGCTAGTTCCCTGCTCTTTACACAACGTTGTTGTCGCACCGCTTAGCCCTCGAATCCCTCCCCCTGACACGCCATTGATATGTAAATGCCGGACAGCTTGTGTGACAATGGCCACACTGTCATGGTAAAACGAGTCAAACAGAGGCTGTTGCATTTATTGTCGCACGAGAAAAAACAGTATTTGCGGGGCGCGCCGGGAAAAACTGTGAAAACCTGCAATAAACGCAATCAAATGGAAGCTGTGGCGTGAAGAAGCATCTTGTCAGTTCTGGACCGTCATGTTAAGTATATTATACGGAGGCCTCTGCAAACATGCACATACTCCCTCGCCCTCCCTTCCCCACTGCCTTTGCTGTGGGTGGACCACAGGCTCACCATGCTCTCCCCGCTGATGGAGCCCTCTCCACCACTATGAGGGGAAAATGGAGAGGTGCGGCCTCTGCCTTATTTACACTGGACTTGCATTTTCTTAGGTTTGGCACTGGCCGGGTATGCGAGGGATCCGGCAGGGTTGCAAAGCCTTCATAACTAGGCCTCTGAAAAAGCTTAACAGTCGCTGTTGTAGGTCTTCACACACTGTTTTGATTTCAGAAAAGTAAAGTGCATGAATACCTAAAAGGGAGCTTTACTTTGCGGCTGCGGGAACGGGAGTCAAAGGGAGAAACGTTTAAATATGTCTGCTGGCGAGATTTTCCACACCACTGTGTTGTTGTTGTTTTTTTTTATTTGAGTGTTTGTACAGCTGTGATTTTATATCGTATGTATTTATTAAATGAGAAATTCAGTGGAAAAATAAAACCTCCGAAGCCTCTCTATAGTCTGCAACGTCTTTTTGTCGAGGCTCGTCTTTCAGAGCCTTTGGAAAGATTTATGTGCCGCCGTGGGAGCAGCGCCGCTGGCCCCTCGCCACCGTCATCATCTGGAAGGCAGCTCTGCAGGAACAGCTGGCTCGTGTCCACAGGGGGGGGGGAGGGGGAGAGGAGGGAGGAAGGCAGGCCAAGTAGGGACATTTGATAATTATATGATTCATGTGGAGGTTCTGCAAAACTGTGGAAACTGATTTTGAAGAATTCCCAGATCTCGAAGAACTGTGGAAATTACCCACAGAAGTCGTTACAAGTACATTATCTTTAATTGCGCTCGTCTCTATCATTCATGATGGCTCTAGCTGCTCTTACAGCGCTACGGCAGTTGCACTTCTTACTACTGGTTGCACTTTATTCCAGACAAAAGAAAAGTAACCTCAGGTGGAAATAAAGCTGGTAAGAAAAATGGAAAAGCAAAGAAAGTTAACTATTTTAGAAAGCTGGAGGAACACTGGATTAGAGCCACCAAGAGTAAGGTTAGTAGAAAATATAAAGTCAAATGTTTGAATTTAAAGGTGCACTCCATCAATCAGTTCACTAGTTATGGTTAGTCCCTCTCAACCTGTGAAAACTGTTATAAGGTTTCCTGTTGCTCTGTAGGACTTAAAACATGAAAATACAAATATATTTAAAGGTGCCATACACGAGACTGGGAGCAGTTCAAACACGGCAACAGTGCTGACAGAGCAAACAGTGTTTACCTGAGGGGGAACCGGAGGGTGGGTGACGGGACGGCATTATCAGCTGGAGCCGACTTATGAGTGTAGAGCGGCGGCCCTTAGCTGGACAGTTTGGCACGCTCGCACGCGCTAAAATATACTAAATAATATGATACATTATGCACTGATGATCAATTATTGCACCTTTAACAAAAAGCCGGTGTTACGATCTGGAGGTGTGGAGTTAGGCTGATGAGTGTGGTTACTAGGTAGGGGGTCTACTCAAAGATGCTGTCTCGTTGCATTATGGGGAATGTAGGGGCAGGTGAGGCTTAAACCAAATGATTTTGACCATTCTTTTATTTTTATAAAGTGTTTAATGCGAGTCCCTCAGCTTCATGGAAGTGCAATACTAAATCTCTCTTAAGGACCCCTTCAAAAAAGTGACTCCAAAAGAAGGTCAAATCCTGGGAAAATAATCAATGAATTGCTAACTTTTAAAAAATACGTCTAGTTTTCCTACAAGCGTGTGGCTGTAGTTTCCTGAGGTTCAAACGGTGGTTTTCAGATCTGCCCACGACTCACAGTAATGTTAGTTTTCTGCCATACCCGCTGGTTAATCACATTCACCTGGCCTGCCAGGTGTAAATCACTTCCACACTGTCTGGTTAAAGCAGGGAGCAGCACAGCCCGGGTCGGGGGGGGGGGGGTCATAGAACCACTGCGCTGCGGAGGGGGCTCTAATTGGCTAACGGGGCCCATTGTGCTGGCTCAGCTTCGATACTTTAATCACGACATGAGCACGTCGCGGCCAGGAAAACTTTGGACGCAGTTTTGACCCCGGTGCTTGCTTTGTTGCTTGTTCATGGGACTTCTGCCAATTCATACTACACCCCCCCCCCCACAAAACTCTCTGCAACCCAGATAGGGAGATTCAGAAACGGAAGGACCTCCAAGACCCCCCCCCCCCCCAGTCTCCTCTCCAAAACCACAACCTACGGCATTGTGGCTGTAATTGGCCTCCATTTCGCTGCAGCTCCATCAACACTGCTTATTGCCCTTTCCCCTTCCAGGCTCCCTCTCTCTGGCTACCGTCAATGGGACAGCGGTCGAGTCATATTGGCACTGGCGTCGCCCCCAGCAAAGAGGAGTCTCTGTGTTCTAGACCTGAAGGGAACCAGGGTGCCCTTGACTCCGGCACCCCCTGCGCCGAAAAAACATAGAGCGGGTCAGCCGCTCACTGCGGCTCGATCGCGGCCATTATGAATGGGACATTGTACCTACTGGGGGACAAGAGCCCCCTAAATCCCCGGGTCACTCCCACTTTGGAGCGGTGGAGCGAAAGTGTGTGGGGGGGGAGTAGTCGGGGGGTTTGTTAGAGACATGTTGAATAAAGATAATTTAGAAAATGGGCTCCAGCACAGTGCTGCCTCTGTGTCCCCCTCCCTGTTTCCCTCCACACATTCGACTCCCCCAGGCTTCTCTGCTCATGTTTGTTTTGATTTTGCTCCCAGAATCAGGGTGGGAGAGGGGAAAGGGAAGGGGGAGGGGGAGAGGGAGGGGGGGGTGATTATGTTGGAGGACTTTAAGATGCATGGCAATGGTTAAGACAGATTGGACCAAAACAACAATCCAACTAAACTGGAGGGAGTCATGCTATTACTGCAGCCCAAGGCCCACTTTGTCTTTCTCTATATCGCAGTTTAGTTTTTTTACAACACAGTTGGACGGTTGGAAGCTCCGGAGGATTCCTGTGGTTAGCGAGAAAATCAGGAGAAGCTGTGCGGAAGTCATCTCCAGGCTCGAAGATGTTGAGATTTGGCACCTGTAACCCAAGTCACAAACTTGTAATTCCCCGTCACGTGTAGGTCTATTTTGTCACGCAATCCTGGGGGGGGGCATCCTGACGAATACGAGGTCATAGAAACAGGTCTTTTTATTTTGCGTCAAGGAACAGGAAAGAGTTTGACATTGGAGGCAGGTTTAACAGAATGAGTTCCTTCTTGTCCTGCTAAACACCTTTTTTCTCTCGGTTCGTTAATGTTTTACTCTTGACACTGCACGTTTGCACCTTTTGGACGTGACTAAAGTGACATTCGCAGAGCGGGTGTACACCTCACACCTAAATGCCTCTTTTTTTACAATTTGTTAATGACTTGTAAATACCAAAGCGAGTGTGGAACAAGCCCCTAATGGCTGCTTGCTCTGAAACAGTTGGTTCACTAGAGGTTTTGGTAATACTAAAAAAATGTAATAAAAAGAAAGTCCTTCTGATATACCGACTCAATTGGATCAACTCACGAGTTTTATTTACTTTCCCTCTGCCCTCTTCTAAAAAGCATGGTAGTTTAATTGCAAGTTAAGCCTAAATTTGATAGAATCCTGAATAGTCTTTTTTTGCTTCAATCGAGATGGAGCTACACACTTTAAATTCCTCACCGGGTTTCAGTTACACTGACCTCATCCCTTAAACATTAGACGGGAAGACATTCTGTGCTCACTTGACTTGAGAATGACATTTTCAGACAGTAACCTCTGCTTTTGAGGCTTTCAGATACTGTTTACACACCGTACAAAGTAATCTAATATGGTATACGTATTACAGCACTCTGATCTTTCTACTTCCTCTCTGGATCTCTCTCTGTGGACCAATCACATCACAACACCACTTTAGCTCATAAACATTTTATTATAAAACTCAACCTTCCCACATGGAAGACACGGCTCTGATGTATTTACTTGCACAAGATGAGATGGGAAAAAAACTAAAGAGCCTAAATCATTTTTTTCACGTGCGCACAAAACCCCCGGAGCTACGTTCGTGTGTCCGTACTGCGTCGAAGTGACCGCGTTGGCTTACTTTACTGCATATAACTGTCAAACACGTACACATTCTTCATATTCTAGCTTCATAATTTAACGTTCAGCAACATTCTTCAAGACGTCGTGACAGAACAAAAACAACAAAAAAAAGATTAGCTTTGACACAACTTCAAGTGGCGAAGACACAAATCGGCGGCTTCGTCACAAGTGATCGTTACCAACAACAACTTTTTTTTTACTTTCCCTTTTTTGCTAAATCGGCCTAACAGTGGTCGTGGGAGTGGGACTGAAAGGCTGCTGGTTGGAATCTCTGGGCTATCGGTGTGGACCTCGGGTAACATCAGCAGCAGGTATGTTGACCTTTTGGCACCAGCAGCAGTCAGCTTTTTCCTGGCTTGTAGCTTCAGTGTGAGAGCAGTAATAAAGACGGGGGTCTTTTTGAAGGCGTGAAAGGGGGCAGGCGGTGGAGAGGAGGGAGAGGGGGTGGGTGACTGTCTCAGGAAAAGTTCAATAAAACAATCTCACATGGGTGGGTGGGTGGGGGCCCCAGACAGAGTGGCCCGGAAGAGGCGCTTCAGTTAATTTCAGTACTTGATCCCACAACCCTCGCCTCGTCCTTCGACTGCTGCTCCTACAAATATTTGAAGTGCGGTCGCTGCGACAATGCAGAGAGCCCCCCCCCCCCCCTGAAATGGAGAGCAGAGCAAACAGAGACCCAGGACGGGTCCAATGTTTGTCCAAGGTCTTAATAAAGCCACACTCCCAAGTACCATTGAAACCAACCAAACAAACAGGGAGCTACTTAAAGGCACTCCACTCAGCAACAAAGTCCGCCGTGGTTCACTTCCTCTCATCGTCACCTGGAACTACTTTGTTTTGCCAACAGGCTTTGACAAAAAAAAAGTGCACTTTCGCTCAGAGAGAGATGTGCTCAAAGACAAATTACTATGCAAATTGTACGGTTGTGGGAAGCACACGCAAATCACTACTGTCGCCCTGCAACTAAAATGGAATGGCAGGGAGGCCTTGAGGGTGTATAAAATAGCTCTCCCATATCTGGCAGACCTGAGTTCGAGTCCATGCCGAGGCCATGCCGAACCGTCTCTAAATCAAGTCACTGATTCCATCCCAACTCCAGCTGGACTCTTGGCTCTCAGGAGGGGGATTTTTCTCTCTCTCATAAATCCAATAAATGTTGCATTGTCTCAGTACAATATCCTTGCTAGAGGAAGAAACAGGAGCGTCACGTAGCCGGGCAACCTCTGTGAAGCAGAGGAATGATCGGAAAACTCCTCCTCTCTGTCACCTTTAGGGTCATAGTCTTCATCCTCGTACAGGTCCTCCACATCCGGCTGGTCTGAAATAACCATGTGGTCCCCTATGGAGCAAAGTTTGCTCATGTTCTCCTTCACCACCTCGCAGAAGGGCCTCTCCACCCCGTCGCAAACGCAGCGGTTCAGCAGCGCGCCGTTCGGGATGAACAGCATCTGCTGGATGGTGGCCTTGCACTTGGACGAGCACTTCCGCCCGTTGAACAGCTGCCCGCAGTATGACAGGTAGGCCGCGAGGGAGGCGTGGCAGTCGCCGTCCTCCTCGCAGCGCTGCCGGGCCTCCATGCAGCCGATGCCGCCGGCGTCGCTCGGGTGCCGGCGGGGGAGGCACGGCTCGACGGCGCGCTTGGCGCCGAGGCACTCCAGGTCCCGCGCGCAGTCGCAGGTCTCTAGGTCCGGCCCGCTGCGGGTGTGATTGAGCCGGATCAGCGCGTTGATGCAGTGGCTCGGACACTGCCTCCTCGTGCCCCTGATGTTCCCCTCACAGGCCGCCAGGTACTGGCCGTACGCGAGGTTGCACTCGGGCTCCTCGTGGCACCGCAGGAGCGCCTGCCAGCAGATGAGCTGGGCATCCAAGGCCACCAGCACCCAGGGGAGAAGTGCCAGGGCGCCGCACCAGCATCTCATGCTTGGGATGGAGGTCTATCTCGGCGACGTGCTCTTTCTCCACCAGCGCATTAGGACCAGGGACAAGGGCTTCACACTCGGACACACGGACTGGAGTTCATGAGTATTCCGTACACGCGATGCGTTCTGCGAGCAAGCGGCTCGTTACCAAGTCAGTCAAACAAAAACACACTCGGTCCGTTATTAATGATCCCCAAAACCTAAGATAAGTTTGCCTCCTCCCGGGGAGCTTTGCAGCAAGGGAAATCAGGATCTGACTCAGGGGAAATCACCACGCGTGGCTGCAAAAAAAAAAAAAGAGAGAAAAAGTAATTCCGGGAAAACACGTCCGTTCATAAGTGGGCGACAATTCTCCACAACTGCAGCCGAGCCCCTCGCTCCGTGCCACCGCGGCGCAGATCTCACCATCCAAAGTTACCGCAACACTCTCTAAACTGCAGCTTTTGTCCGCGACTCGGTTTGTAGACTCGAACTCATCTTTCTCGCCATCGCCGGTCGCGACTCCTCTTTTCCCCGCAGCTCCGTCGCTTCCAACATCCATCCACGCATTCCGATGTTGTTGTTTTTTTACTTTATTAGCTGGAAGAGGTTTCTGTCTGTCGCATTTTGTCCCGCTATGTGCGTCTTTGTCCCTCTTCTCGCTGCTACGCTTCACGGTCCGCCGAACACTTTTTCCCCACAACACCCCTCCTTCTGTCGAAAAAAGAAAGAAAAGTTTTCCTTCCCCCCCCCCACCCTCTGTCTCTCTCATTTACAATCCTGGCCACCGATTGGTCGTCATTGAGGAGTCAGCCGTGGGACCCATTTCCAGGCCTGCAGCACAGCTCCTCTACATGAAGAGATAGCCTGGATAAGAAAAAAGAATGTCTACGATATTCCTTGCATGAAACCCAGGACGCGTGTGGTCCCCTCTCCCCTTGTAGCAATAACACAAGTGAAAAGGGCGCGGGGGGGGGGGGCTTGCAAAAACGCATTCCTTTGCAAGAAGCTCACATCTGCAACTTCACTGCTCCTTATTTTCAGCGCGGAAAAAAAAACCAAACAAATCTGATCCACTCCACAAAGTGCCTCGGCCGTTGAGAGTTTTCACTGTAAAAGTGTTCGTTAATTGTCGCTCCCCCCCCCCCCCCCCCGCCTCTCATTCTGCAGGTTTTTAGCCCCGATTGATAGAAGAGAATGGGGGGGGGGGGGGGTAGTATTTTCTGGACCGTTTCACCCCAATTGTGTGAGCTTGGCCATGCAGCGGCCCAGCGTCTCTCCCCGGGCTGGAGATTTGTCCACGCACCGCGGCCTATCAATGGAGACGGGGTTTTAGGCGTCAATATATTTTACAGCGAGCCCCCCCCCCCCTCCCTTTCACACCGCACTTGAGAACTACCAAACAGCTCAGGCTTTCCTGCCATTCAAATGGTAACTAACTTGATTATTTTTTTCCAAGTCTGCCCCCAACTGAGAGGCTGTGCGCATAGTGTTGCAGGGGGGAATTGGATTTTAGGCCATCCACACTCTTCACTTCACCGTGACATATAAGGATTAGAGTCCTTCAGAAATCTTTTTTTGATTGTGTGACTCTATTTACGATTTAGACATACAAATATATTTTCATATCAGATGTCATTTTATTCGTGTCCCTGGGGTTTTCCCTCAGTCTTGTTACCCTGACACATTTCTCCATTTTAACAATTTTGGACATCAGAGGTCAACAGAAAGTAGCATCATTTGAGTCTCCTGAGGGCCAAGGAAAGTAAGTTCTCTCATATATTTTGGATCATATTATAAGTATGACTGACAATGTCAACCTAAATGTACAGTACTGTGTTGTTGTTTGGTAAACCATTTGAAGGTGCTAAGTGTTCTCATGCTATTAGCATTGGCGTCATGTGGCTATGTTTCATGTGTTAGCTAACGCTATGATATAACAACTCAGTCCCGTTACTTGTATGGGCCATCTTCCATTTAGAAACCATGTCAATAAAATAAAATGGCCTGAGATTGACCTTTTATTTAGATTTTTTTTTTAAAAGGATTCATTTTGAAAAGTTACAACGTACAAATAGAACCGATTCGGTGTAATGGCTCTAAAACATGCATAGGATTAGCATTAGACCTACATGTGTAAATAAAAGAAGAAATTGGTGCTTGTACTTACACCAGGTGGACAAAATAACAGGAATACCAGGATATATAATGCAGCCCAATGTAACACCACAAATTAAGTTAAATCAACAATTATAAGCGTCACAGAGCCGTGTTTTTATGGGCTGTATTGTATTATTTTGTCTATCTCCTGTAGATCTAGTGGCCACTTTATTAGGTACACTTGTACAATCTATTGCAATTCAATACAAAAGCTCTGCCATAAATTCTACCTCTACTGTATTTTGTCTCCACCTGGTGTTCTGGTTGCTGCAAATGTCAAGACGGCTCCCCACACACAGTCGCATCCCTGTGCGAGGAAAAATCACACAAAATTAATTATTCTAAAAATCTGTTTATTGCAGTTAAAACAAAAATGCTTTCTGAGACAGAATGATAGAGGTACTGTCAAACAAAGAACGAGAAGAAACTGCGTGTCATGGCAGCCATTTTCTGAAAAACAAAAACATTTACACAGGATGACAACACACAAAAAAGACATTTGTATATTATTATTATTATTGAATTATTATTTCAAGTCACACACGCGCGTTCAAAGCAAAATGGTTTTCTTTATGGCTTCTGTTCCACCTATTGATATTGTCTCACGTAGCTTTATTATGAAAGGAAGTTATTGCAAGTTTTCCTCCGCTTTATATAATTGAAATGTTATCTTTCACATGACGGCAAATGTTTGGCCTCAGCTTTCATTCAGCAGTGAAATTACTGCTCATCTTTTGTTGCCCATATTTCCTCCAAATTAAAAAGTTCACACTCAAGATGCAAAACTTGTATGATCATAAAGCACCCAAAGGAGCTGACATCGAAGCTGCATCGCCACCGGCACCACCACGGCTACAATAAAATCAAACACGGTCAAAAATGTAGCGTACGTGGATGTAACACAACATCTATGACATCCCCCCCATTCCCTCTTGCTTGGCTCACGTTTGACTAGAAACCAACACAGACAGAATACTGAGTTACAAAAGACACCACTGGACGCATCACATCGGCTAAACAACACGAATCCACCAGCACACAACACGGCACCACTGGGACGCAGATGGAGGAACGGGTCGAAGGTCAACACTGTGAAGACCTCGCGAAGTTGGCGGAAAAAAACGGAGCAAAGAGCGACCCGCTGTCGACGGCACGGGCAAACAGCAGATATACGTTTTACGTCTCGCACAACATAAATACTTGTATGTGGATTTATACTCACGCCACAGTTACACATGTTGGACATATTTGGGGCCATTTTCCTTCATGTTGGTCAAAGTGTTTTCAACGAAGGCTTTGGCATACGACTTCTAAAGCATTTACACGTCTCTTATCTGAGCAGCTTTATTTTTTTTAAGGGACAGTTCACCCAAATATCACTTGTTACTTGTAGTGCTATTTTTCAGTCTGGATGGTTTTGGTGTGAGTTGCCTAGTTTTGGAGATATTGGCCGTAGAGATGTCTGCCTTGTGGAGCTTGAAGGGCCAAAAAACATATACTTGAAAAACTCAACAGACAACACACTACAGGTAAGAGGCAATATATATGTGTTTTTAAATGTTTGGGGTGAGCTGTCCCTTTAACCTCTGGATGGAGCACAAACACAGATTTGCTCCCTTTGTAGTTGATGCTAAATTCAATCTCGGGAGGACAGTTATTGTACACACTTAAACTGTAAATTCAAATACTACATACAAAATGCAGCACACAGTTTTGGCCTGCTCACAAAATATTTGTTGCTCTTAATGAAACTAAAAGTAAGAAATCTACTACAACAAACAAGAAGGCCCGTCCTCGTAAAAAAGTACCTTACAGATGTTGGAGCTCTGGAGAAGACAACCTTGTACGGACGTCCAAGGCACGCTGAAGTACGAAAAAAGCTAAAAAAAACAACTTTATAATGATATGTCTAGGAAAATATAAAAATTAAGATTAATGCAGCTCACAGGGAGCTTTAATCAGGGCACCAGGGGGCCAACATCAGTAAGCTACTTATGACAAAAATCAGCCTCAGTTGTTGCTCGTAAATGGTTTTGTGCTTTTGTACGTGGAATATAAACAACCCCACAAGACTTTTTCCCAAATTCAACACAACACACGCATGGCCTCCTCACAACAGTGTGTGTGTCTCACACACACCTGAAACCTCTGCCTTTAGAATCCCATTGTGATATCACTGGACACGTGAGGTACAGAGAGCCAGGAGGAGGTTAGGGAATGAAGGGAGCAAAGGATTTAATAGATTCATATTTCTCAGAGGAGGAGTTGCTCTAAAGGCAGAATTAATCTCGTCGGTTAAATCTCAATGGGAAGAGCCGAATAAATCTTTAAGAGTGCAAGTTGTCTAATTTCAAGAAAAATGCGGATGACATTCGTGACTGTTAAGATGTCTGAAGGTCAACGGGAAAGCTAACTGAACTAATAAGACAAACCCTTTTCTTTTCTGCAGGGTCTCCGTCTACAGTTACGATGTGGCTCTGCCCACTGACACTCCTCTTAAAGCAATAAGGATACGTCTACCTCCAGAGTATAGCTCTGCCTCTGAAAAATATTTGCACAAGTAAAACTCTAATCTCCTGGGACTTGAGAGCTGGACGGATCACATGAGACTGCAATTCTCCGTCTGCTTTTTGAGGTCTTCCAGCGTGGCCTGGGCTTTGTCCTTCAGCTGGTCGATGTCCACGTTCTGGATGTTGGACAGCTGGCCCAGCACCGACTGCTTGTGCGCCTCCTCCTGGTTGTCCTCGGCGATCATCTTGGCCAGCTCCGTGGGCAGCACCACGTCGTCCCCCGCCTGCTGGATCTGGGTCTCGTCCAGCTCGTTCTGGGGTAGATACCCAACAGGACGGGGGAGAGAGAGGGACAAGACATTTAGAACCAAAAGGTTTTCTATCCCGTTGTACTTTAGAGACATGTAGAGTACACGGCTGCGAGGATGTGAAGGTTTTTACAAAGGCAGTGATACGATCTGCCCTTCAGTCCAAATATGCATCGGTTTTCTTTTACCAAAGCAGAGCTGGAGTCGTTTACCTTTGGTAGTCTGTACTTATCCCGGAAATGACTTCTAATGGTGGCTCTCTCTGCTTTCTTCTGGGCAAAATTGGCTTCTCGTTCTTGTCTGCAAGAAAGGAGGAAAAGTATTGTTCTGGGGCAAAAATGACCAACAGTGTCACTGAACATACAAATGTAAACCAACTCAATTACCAAACAAACCCGGCGAAGGAATGTGTGAAGCTTCGGAATAGCGACGGTAACTTCAAGAACCATATATTCAAATCAATACCCCCCCCCCCCAAAATGTTACAAACAAACCGCACATAGTATCCGAAAAAAATTAGGAAAATCTACTGTTCATTACCACCGTGTGCAGTTGCACCTCTGCTTTAGGAGCATCACGAGGCTCCTGCTGGATTTGGACGCTGGTGACAGATTGTAGAGCAGCGGCAATGAAATAACGGAGGTTCTGCTTATGTTTTGGAGCTCCAGACGCAGCATCCTCCCTAGCTGCACTTAAATGTCTGACCTTCTGGTCTGGAAACCCACAAAAGAGCTTCTCAACTGTCAGGCAGTTTAAGGCAAAAACCAATCCAAGAAATGAAAGATGACTCTCCAAACGTCTTCTTAATTGCCTTAAAAACTCACTATTGTACACCACCCGGCCTATATTATGCGATGCCTCCAGCAGAGGGCAGACTTTAAGCTGCTGGCAATGCTCTCTCCACTCTGTCACTGGAATATTTATGGCTTCAGTTTAGTTCATAATTGCCTAAATTGCCACATGTGCTGGAATGCCTCTAAAATCACGAGTCAAGAAACGTGACACAGTGCGTGGCAGACTTGCTTGTACGGCCCGAGGGCCAAACACAGCACGGGTACGGTGACGAAAGGCCGCATTTCATCAGAGTCGGCGAAGGTGCTTGTAACAAAATGAACACAATAGATGATATTCTTCAAAAGGAAATGGTGGCAGAGGTTGCACTGCACGTGTATCAGCAGCATGATCTGAAGGCAGGGATGGGGATGGGCGCCGGAGTACCAGGGGCATGGTTTTTGCGAAGTGTTTGCACCCAATGTGTCAGGAGGAAGGTCGTTCTATCTGGAGATGCAGCGTTTCATGGCGCTGTCCGTGCGAGTTCACTTTGTGTTAACATGAGCCGGGAGCCGAAACGGGTTCCCGTGCGGCGCTCGCTCGCAGCCAATGAGCGGAGCTCTGTGTCTTCCCCCTCTCAAGGGCGTCGGGTGACCTGGGTTGTCAATGTGGCCCCCGGGTTGCTGAGGGTGATAGAATGTCTACATGTGACACCTCTCCACTTCCTCCGCTCCAGCCTCATTCCACTTTAATCGGAGCATTATGGGCTTTAGGTGATCTATAGGCTCATGTTTAGCACCTCGGACTAATAACTCACTCCCACTGAAGGTCACGTATGACGGCAGAGCGTTAAGCATCTCGTCATGCCTCCTGTGGAGCTCCGTGGGCCGAGCTGAGTGTTAATGCTGCGTTAGGACTTCGCTTCCCACTCGAAATGCCTACATGCTAGTTTGTGTTGATTGGAAGGAGCCGGTGATTGGAAACAGTTGGATAAATTGCGTCCTTTAATGTATGTTCCTCTCAGCGGAGAGCGTGCAGTGCTGCTTTAGGACGCCTACAATTTGTGTCACAACTGAAAATATATAACCAGAATCTACCGTTTTTTTTCTGTATAACTCTTTATTCCACATCATTAATCTATGGTATAGCTTATTCTACAAGCAGGACAACGATGGCCTGATATGTGAGCCCTGCTCTGAGGGAAGCTTCACGCTAATCAATAGTGAGTTGCTGTCTGCTGGGTCAACTCGTCTGCCAAAATGACCTTGTTGTTACTTCACATTGCCTGCCCCGCTTGCCCGAGGAGATAAAACACCATGACAGCTATGTAAATCAAGCAACATTAACATGTGAAGAATTCACTGCTGCAGGTGAGACACAGAGCAAAGACTTAAGCCATAAAAGCAAGTTGCACAGCTGGACTCACAGCTGTGAATATATATTCTAAAAAAATCACCTAAAAAACATAATATAGCCATATAATAGAGGCCATACCATTCTAAATTCAATGTATCCACTTGTTCAGGGATGCAATACATGTGTGTAATGTAAATGAATTGCAACCATCTTGAGTAGTAATTATGAATGATAAAAGTCGACTAATAAACAAAACAAAAAAAAACAATATTAGTTTATACTGTGGGCTGTTTGCCGAATGATAATATCCAAATAGCATTTTTACTTCACCCCACTTTATTTACCAAACAATCTGGCTCATTAGTCAGTCGCACGCACAGTTTCGCCCAAGGCACTAATCCCTGTAGACATTTCCATGGACTAATGATTCCAGGAATCCCAAATTATTAAAAAAAAAAAAAAAACGTACATAATTTGCCGACGCTCAGAGACGGACAGCTCCCTGGGCGAGAGGAGCAGCTGTGTGTGGAGCGCTCGTGTTATTGCATTGATGCGTAAAAAAAGAGAGAGCGCGGCGCACTGGGAGCCTCTGCTAATTTACACACACAAACGCACTGTTTAAACAAGCCCCGCTCTTCCGACACACGCACACTATTTGTCTTTTTCATCACAACTTCAAACAACCACAAAAAGCTTCAATCATTGCCTTACTTTTCCTCCTCTAACTGTTGCTGGTACTGTTCAAATTCCTCTTGAGTCATCCCCTGCGCGGCGGCGTCCGTCTTCTCCGCTTCGGGTTTCTCCTCCCCCAGTCCGCCCGTCAGGTTCTTCAGCTGCCCCCCCACCACGTGTTTCACCATGAAAGCCATGGCTGCGCCTCTCGGAGAGTCCTCTTATTTTTTGGATCGGCCGAGAAGTTGAAGGCGATGCGCTCTTCGGATAGAGCGGCGGCGGCGGATGAATATCCGACGCTCAAACCGACACGCGTGTAACTTTAAAAAAAAAAAAAAGGCTCGATGGGAGCGATCAAACCGTGATAGGGGTGGGGGTGGGGGGGTTAAAATCTCCAACGGCGCTGGCAGTTTCAGCACCACTGGCCCGTGGACAGCTCCGCGCCGTGAAGAGATGGGAGAGGGAGCCCGCTCAGTTATGAGTCAACAAGTTTGGCGCTGAACTCTACCAATCCCGTGACTCCGTCCGCAGCCACCACACTCTCCGCCCAATCCCAGGCACTGACGGACTGTGTGTGTGTGTGTGTGTGTGTGTATGCGCGCTCGAATGGCGCGCGTCGCTGCTCCCGTGATTCGCCGTCTGACGATGGAAGGCGTGCGGAAGGACTCGTGGGGAGGGGGGGCACGTGACTCGGTTTTCTCCTGGCTGTTTTGGTGCCCGTGTCCCTCTTAGGGTCATCTGCGATGTCAACAGCTTTTCTAATTGCAAGTGAGTCAAATGGTTGTCTATTAAGCCACTGGCATGCGTCGGGTCTGTTGGTCTAATCACTCAGAAAATGATGAGTGTCTTCCCAGCAGGGTTTGCCCACAAGAACAAGCTCACTCCCACTGAAATGACGGAGCGAGTGTGCAGCGCGCAAGTAAACGCACCTCGTGCCCTAATGCGCATCTAATGTCCTCGCACATATTCCTCGCCCCTCACAATTCAGGCCGGCATCCTAAAATTAAAAAAGTTTGCCTCCACTTGCATCACCATAATACTCCTGTCGTGACTCATGTATCTGTAGCACCCACAAGTGAGATTATGATATTAGTGTCTTATGCTTATTAGGCCTCCTGTAGGAGGCCTTTTTCTGTGCTACTCCCTCTCATGTTTCTGTGCATCTCTGACAGGTATAGAGGCGGGTGAATAGTTCAACTTCCATCACCGGGAAAAGATGATTTATGGGAAAAAAAAGGGGGGAGGGGGGCTGGGTGGTTCTGGATGACACCGCGTGACGCAGTGTTCGGGCTGGAAAAGCCTAAAAATATGACCTACATGGTGTGTGAGAGGAATATTTTAAATCTCTCCTCTCTTTCCATCTGTGAGATTCTTGACACCCAAAGTATGAAAAGGGAACTTTGAATATAAGTCAACAACTTCGGCGTCCTGATCCTCAGCAGTCTGACGCCGAAGCCTGGCCTACTTCCCTCCCCTCCCGGTTCCCTGTGGATCAGGAGAGACAGAGAACGTCTCGGTGTCTTTTTTGTCACAGGCTTAGAGAGAGGCCCTGTTAGCCCGTACCTGCCTGACTTTATAAATCTCCATCCGACTTCAAAGCTGCCATCCGCTGAATAGATGGAAACGTAACGCGGTGAAAGAGATCCAAACTGTAATCTCTGTGAAATTTAATAAAGAGAAAGAATTTGCCTAACCAGCATGTTTCGACATCAAATTATATATTTTTTTAATAAAAGCACACCCATGGGATCTGTTCCCCCGGAGCAGGTCTCACTCACTATTTCTTCTATTTTTTTTTTGCTTTACGGATTATCACTGAGCCCTCACTACAGGTGCTCCAGCAGGAGGTTTGAATCCAAGATGATGTGAATCACACACACACACACACACACACACACACAGACACAGACGTGGGTAGCGACGTCGTGCATGACTCACGTGGCCCCGTGTTCACTTTAACTTTGCACTGGTTCAAAGAGATGGGAGCATTAGTTGAGGCTGTGATTAAGTGACACTTAGTGGCACTTAAAACCCTTTTATCACTAGGCCTTTTTTTGGCTGCTGCTCGAAAATACTATACCCATACTCAAAGGGGGCCTTACTCTCTAACTACAAGGTCTATTTGAATAATTTCAATTTATTAATAACACTCAAGTGGGTGAGCTTTGATGAGAGGTGTACATATTGTGTATATGTTACTGGTTAATACCAAATGAAGATGGAACACAGCTCAAATGGAAAACAAATTTCAGGTTTGCCTGATTGATATTGATTGATTTATTTGAAATAATGCAGATTGAAGCCTAAAATACTCAACAATCATAGCACAACATGTTTGAAGTCTCCACAAAACAGATTTTACTTCGATTGAGTGAAGCAGGCCCACGTTATAAGGCTTCAGTACGGAGAAATCATGCAAGATCAAGTGAGGTCAAGCCAAAATTCTCATTTTGGAACCAGCTGTTGCAGCTGTTCTATTTTAATTTGATATACTATATAACTATATATTTCACTTGTTTATCACTAATATTGTTCAATGACATCATCATACAGCAGTTTGGCATCATTTTGAGCCATTTTGAGCTCTCTGACGCTCTCATAATTCTACTTCATGGAATTTTCTCGTCTCTGTGTGTGTGTGTATGTGGGTCTTCCTAAGGCCTGTGATTGGCGGATTTTTGTCATGTGACCACTTTTTCGAACCGGGAGAATGAAACGAATGCACCAGGAAGTTCCTTGAGATGACTCACTGACTTTCTAGCCACTAAAAAGCCAAAGGCGCGCCGAGCCTCCCCCGAGAGTAAAATCATTGGCTCAACAGTAAAAGGCGGACCATCTCGTCATACATGCATTGTAAAAGTCCGCCATTTCATCACAAACACACTGAAACACATTCTCACACACACGCACAGACGAGAGAACATGCCCGGACACGTTTGAAATGGATTACCGGCAGTTTCCAGCGTTTTTCTTCAAGAAAATCATCTCAAGGTACGAAGCGTTTACATTTTGCGGAGCTGTTGTTGAGCCGTTGTTCGTCGGTTTTCTTGCTATAAGTTTTATATGGTTTCAAGGAGAGGAATATGAAAGATACGAGTGGATTCGCTGTAGAGTCCTCGTGCTTTCTGATCTACGGGTCGGCCATGATCGCAGTTAGTTTTGTCTTGGTATCTGAAAACGAAGTGCGTAGCTCGGCGTTTCCTGGCGAAAAAATACGTAAAACTGTAGTAGTACTTCTGGTATATTTAATTACTTTGTGTATAACTATTTTTTGAGTGAGTAAAATGATTCTATGTTTTTTTCGGCCAGAATCTCATCGTTATATAGGTATATGATATGTCATAAAATATAATTTTATTCGTTTAGCAAACGTGATTTGTACTACATGTGCGTACTACATGTGCGTTATATATGGGGCACTCGCGGCAAAAAGGCTAACTTAGCCTCCTGTGTGGAGAAATTGCTGCTCTTTATCTGCCTTTGTAGTGAGTTAGTCTGAGGCAGCTAAATCCACATGCATGTACAGTGCCATTTACCCTGACACCCACAGCGAGCAATTTTAATAGCAAATGTTCTTTCTGTGAATCACATATTGACGACATCAAATGAGAGCTGCCTCAGTTCAACCAATTCATGTTTCCTTGTCCTGTTAACAGCCCCACAGGAGCACTCACAGGTAGAGCACCACCACAGTCAGGACAGGCGGGTGAAGGACTTCAAACATCCCGGTCCAGGTTTTGCCAGAAAGTCCAGGGATTTAAACCGGCAGCCTACCTGTCAAAAGCATGTTTTCGGATACGTTTAAGGACTTGAAGTCCGTCTTTGACACACGCACACTCTCAGAGGCTTAACGGCGAAATTCATGCATTTCAGTGAAGACGATGATGACATGTTCTGGCAGCTGAGCCTCAGAGGACAGTCGTGTTGGCCTTAAGAGTGAGACCAGAGTCCCTTTTCTCCAGCTGAAGCTGACCCCTTCTTTTTAAATGAGAATGGCGTCGCCTGTCAAGAGGGCTCAATGGATTTATGACGTAAAGCCCCGATAACCACTGCGGGGTGTAACGATGGGTCAAAAACATAAATCAACATGAATCCATGGGCTTCCATGGGAGCGCTCACCCAACGAGCAGACCATCACACAATTTGGTGCTGCGAAAACGCACCTTCATCAAATAATGACCACAAATGTGAACATAGGTTGGTATTCATAAAAATTTGCCACGTCAAGACTGCCTTCTCACTCTCTTGTGGTCGCTGTCGCGATCAGTAAAATTGTTCCTCAAAACATGATATTTTTGAGTCCTTCATTCGCAAAAAAGAACACGCAATCAGCTGTTTGTTAATGGCGGCACCCTCCGGGTCTAAAATCTGAGGCCTAAACCTGCATTCTACTGGCCATCAGGGGGCGACTTTTCTAGTTGCAAAAATAAGTCAGATTGTATAGAAGTCTATGAGAAAATGACCCTACTTATGACTTGATTTATTACCTCAGTGAACATTGTAAACATGAGTTTATGGTCTCAATCTCTAGTTTCAAGTCTTCTTCAATACAGCATGATGTTCATTTAGTGAATTATGGTCCATTTAGAGTAAAACAGCAGGTTATACTTTAGGGCGTGGCTACCTTGTGATTGACAGGTTGCTACCAGGGCATTGTACGGTCTGGGAGTTGTCCGTGTTTTCATCTTAGAACTTTAACCCCGTCACAGTGTGTTTTCAATTCATGGAAGTTAACATTTTTGTTTGCCAAAAAATGTTAGCGTTCAGTTGTACTTAGCTCCACCCTCTCGTGTCACTTCTGGTTGCAAACAAACCAAGATGGCGACGGACAAAATGCCAAATTCAAGGCTTTAAAAACACAAACCAATCACATCATGGTGACTACGTCCACTTCTTATATATATTTGCTAAATCAGAGCATGTGGCAGTAAAATTAGACCTTTGTGGTCAAATACAGAAACAACATTATTCACTGTACCTGATTCATAAATGCTCATGTAAATGTGCCCTGGCTCCTGTTTGTGTTTGGTTAATTTTACTGCCTACGGTACTGTGACAATTAACAGTTCTATGTTAAGCATGTACATGAAGCCAAGTGCATGCAAACCCTGCACACAGATGTTTACTGTAAAAGCCATGCATGGCTGCACACAAACCGGACACGTTACTTTCCCTTACTGCATAAACATCTGTGCTTAGTCTTCAGAAGTGTCTTTTTTTTCCCCCAGCTCTGTCAAAATGTCATTGGTGAAAAACGATGCAGATGTAGTACGATGATGAAAAATAACAGAATGTGCGTGCAAGGTGGGGAAACATTTGGCCTTTAAATAAAAAAGGAGATGGGAATGTTTGAATCAAAAGGCAACAGAAGATTACAGGAGTACGACATACTGTGGTTTGTTGCGAGGCAGGAGGAGGGATCACGGCGTGAGTCAACACGCGCCGGGAGCATCACGCTGGCTGCCGCCCAGTCACACTTCCAGCCTGGTTACACTTGATCTTCTAAGGATTAAGAGCCTGTGTGGGATTGGGAGAGATGGGTTTATGTACACCATCACACATGCACACACATACACACACATACACTTATCCTCAGCAGCCGAATGTTACACCTTTTGTTTCTTTAGTCAAGGGATTAGACTCATCAAACAAATGTGCCCTGCAGCAAACAATAAGCGCATTCAGGGAGTTTTTTCTTTTTTTGTATTCGCACATGCGGAGATGACGCCATTAGCAAGTCGCTGGGATATCTTTTTTAAGGAAAGCAGAGTGTGAGCTCCCCCACTTGCTCGTGAGATGACTAAATATCACGCTAATCCCATTAGAAATGAAAAGTGCTCCGTGCACTCGACGACAAAATCGAGGAAGCGTCTGAGGCCGTTTGGATGGTCTGACGTTTTGCATGAGATTTTTTTTGTTCTTCCCGCGTCGGCCCCTCGAATGGAGATCGAACGGACAGGTGGGGTCACAGCGGCGGCTCGGCGCCATACGGTGGGAAGCGAGTCACCCCAGCAGCGGTGGTTTGACGCCCCGCAGGCTGTCTGTGAGGTGTTGAACTACACCGCATGCCAGCATGGCAACTGTCCCCCTCAAGCAAACGTCAACGGCTTCCTCGTGAGCTGAATATTATGGCGCCGCAGCGGAGCAAAAGACGACCATTTAAACTTTTGAACTTGACATTTAAAGCTGCAGTAAAACTGGGTGTGAAACGTGGTTTGTGTACATGTTGCCCTTAAAAAGCTTGGTTTAAAAACACGCAAACTACCCACCATACAGATATAATTACGTTTAAAAACAACCACCATGTCTTCCAAGAATAACTCTGCACTGTAACCCTTTGATGTAAATTTACAGTGAAATTCTAACAGTAACCTACTGTATTGTGCTAATACTGTATAATGCTGTAAAAGCAATGCATTCTGGGAGTCACAACGCTCGCTAACGGTCAAGTGTTTCTTTTCACAGTAATCTACTGCGAACCGCTGAGAATCTCGGCAAAGTAACGTTTATTAATTTTGAAGTGATCATAAATAATGAGTAGCCAGAGCTTTTGCATTCCTCTGTCCATCTCGGCATTTTCCAGTTGAATTATAATGTCTTCTGTGTTAATACGTAGGTCACTTTAATTTGACCAGATTACGATAAAACATTTAAAAGTCGCGCTTTTTCACCACCGCCAGCTTTGGACCGACCAGTGAATTTATTTAGCTTCTTTTTTATACTCAAACTGGAAGAAAAGAGTAGCGTTGAGTCGCGGCAGTACCAGCCTCATTAACGTGAACTGTTCCAGTGCAAGTCCCGAAGAAACAACACCTGGAGCTTGGGTATTTCTTTTTTGTTTCTACCCCGCCAGTTTGGGAAAGTCAAGTGGATTTATTCTTTTTCATTTTTGATCTTCAGACCAGACGAAAAGTGCAAGAAGGACAACTACTAACTGTACCTCATGGTAAGTCCAGTTTCAATTTAAGCTAAGTTTTCGAACACGTTTGCTAACGTGTAGCACATGTTTCTCAATGCGGTAGGCATGCATCTAGCTAACGTTAGCTAAGCCGTTAGCCGTTCTTAGCTAACGTTAACATTTAAATACTGAATACTATTAGTTACAGGTAACTAAAAAAATAACAAGGGAGACAAGGCAGCAGTCTAGCTTATTTTTCCATAATGTTCAGTTGTCAATTTTGCGGCCATGCATGTGTTACTAAATATGCCTTCCAAAATACCCCTACATCAAATTTAAATGTGCTTTTCATGGTTGCAAGACAGCAAGTTCATTAAGATTTTGTGACATAGATCGTGCAACATTTATTTCTACACCACTGGCCAGGTCCTCTCTAAGAACAGTTGAGTCCTATAAAAATAATGTGCAGCAAATGATCTACACTAATCTGTTAGTATTAAATCTGATTCTAAGTTTAATAAACTTGCTTTTTATCATGTTTGTAACTCTGGTTTACCGCCTTGCTTGGGCCATGATATTTACTTTGTAAATACTTTTGTATTGCACAGGAAGTGCTAAAAGACTATTACCCTTTGCCAGAATACAGTATGCTGGGCTTGTTTATAATTGCATTGCACCATTCTGTCCTATCCCGAGCGTAATGTCTGACGACACCCATGAAAGGGTCCGGGTGATCATCCAGGCCACACTCCCAAGTCTTCCTGAAGAAGAGATGAAGTAGAAAGGGAGTAGAAAGCAGACAAGACCCGAAATATGTCCGAGAGGAGGACATGGTGGACTTTATCAGGCCCATCCAGTGTAGGAAACTCCTTGACTGCTGGAAATTACAAGGTAATTCACTTGTGTAATTCAGTTGATGCCGGTAATGTACGTATTATTTCGTTCAACAATGAAAAATAAACAATTGGTGAGAGTATGACTTTGTGTTCTTTTGTGTTCTTCTTTTTTTTCATGGTCAAGCAGCCCCATGTCCTCTCCTCAACCATCTCCACGTCCACATATAAAGAAAAACTGGCCTGAAGCCTTTCAGGTGAACTGGAACAAAATGCCCCAGGATTTACTGTCTACAGTTATGAGTGGTAAGAGGCCCTCGCCATCTGACAGACGGCAGTTTGTGAGAGTGTTAGTTGATGAAATGAGAAAGTAGTTTGTGTTTCTCTATTTTTCTCCACTGATTAGGGTGTCCTTATAGCTTGTAAAAATGTAAATAGTTTGCCTGATCTTCTCCGTCCCTTTGTAGATTTTCAAAGTGTATGTCCTGTAGTGATTTTGTGATTATTTGGCGAAAGATGTCTCTATTAAGAGACAGTCACTAAGTTTTATGCAAGACTATGTGCAATGAAGAGTTGACGACACTGCTAAAACCTGGATACATCAAAAGGCCACACAGCATTAACAATCCTGATATCTATCAAAAGCTTACATTGTTTTGAAATCTTTTCAAATATCAGTTGGAAATGTCAGTACAATACAAAAACAATATAGCAGTAAGTTGCCACTTCATAATACGTTAAATGGTCAATTTGACATTCAGCCTAACTCTGTTTGCATTTTGTTTAAGGTCCAATGATTCCTGATCAGCGTTGGATGGTTGGCATTGAGGGCCACGTGGTGTGCGAAGGAGCATCGTTTGTGTTGGGGCTTGCTGTTGTCTTCACATGCTACTACAACTTCAACCTCCAATATCCGGATCAGGCTGCCTGCACACTTGAATTCATACAGAGGTAAGTTTGAATCCCATATAGAGTCATTAGTTTCAGGTGTTCGGGCCTTACAGCTCTCCTTGCATTTATCTTTGTGTGATAGATATAGCATCTTTAGGATGCTAGCTTGAAAGTTCCTTAAAGGATAGGGACTTCGATCAGAGCACAGAAAGTTCATTCCAAAAGGAAATTTATCTTCACTTGGATGCTTGGGTGTGTATATATGTGGTTCTAAAATAAACAGAAGAAACACACATTCAACTTCAGCGGTTATCAGATTTTTTGGGGCTAGAGACCCCTTGCAGGGGAGAAAAATAGCGAAAGACCGCCTCATTATCGTAACACCGGTTAAGCTTATGCTTACTATTATTTGTACTCTTGTACTTTGTAATTATATTTTGCTTAAGCCTGGCTGGGCTGGGCTTTGGTGCCCATCTGTAGATATGCACTTTTTAACTCTTCACCACAATTGTATAATTATTATATAAGATAATCACTGATTTAGGTTACAATCACTAGAAATACACTTGATTAATTGCTAGCTAGAATAAACTATTCTGTGGTCCACAGAGCCTCTAGTGGCCAAATAATGTAACTGCAGTACTGAAAACAACCACATGGCGAAACACCGTGACTGTAATAAAGACGTGTACATATGTACAAGAATCGTCAAGTTATCAAAAACCCTGAATGTTATTTGCACATTCCAAAAATGTGACAAAACATAAGGAAAGTAAGTGGTATTCGCAATAAATATAGCACCATTTTCCCATATATCTACTCTAATATGCATTATAAACATAAAGTAGGAAAAA
Source organism: Leptoclinus maculatus (assembly GCA_032191485.1). Lineage (NCBI taxonomy): Eukaryota > Metazoa > Chordata > Actinopteri > Perciformes > Stichaeidae > Leptoclinus > Leptoclinus maculatus. Next base: position 42,385,779 of record JAVDOI010000001.1, on the reverse strand, counting down.
GAACGATTATGCTAACAATATGTGGTGGCTATTAACAAGAGTTTAGAAGTGGTTTGACTCGCATTTATTTATTTTTGTTTTACCTTGCCATGCTTGCCAGAAGCTGTGTTGGAATCAACCCAGAGAGAGGGACAAAGGCACGTCAGGAAAAGGTAACCAGCAAGAAGAGCGGGAGAACGGTCCAAAAGAAAGTGACATCCCTGAATCCGCATGTGTGCACCCTCTTGAGGAAGCTCATGGATTTTGAGTGGGACTTTGTATGAGATCACTACCCTGACTCTGTCCATAGAGTTCAGATGAGTACACATACAAACACACACAAATCCTTCATATCTCACTCACTCACTCACTCACTCACTCACTGACCACCCCGCTATGTCTGGGTCTCACTCATTCACATTGCTATTTGTATGGGCTATTTTTGTATTTATTTTGATTTAATTCTCTTTACAATGTCCAAACAGGCATTATTTTTGTTTAATATTGAAGTTGACTATTGGGTTAGCACACAATATTGTTCAACAGCATGGATCTGTAAAGTAAAACCTCCTAGCGTAATGGGGGGGCTCTTTCCTTTTGAAACAAAGAAGTATTTGCTCAGTCCGTAAAGTACGAATGTTTCAGCCTGTCACTCACTCAGATAACCACACACACAGACAGAGAAGTTTATTCATAGCAGTATTTGTATGTGTAATAGCTATTTTGTATTTTGGGCTAGCACACAGTATTGTTCAACAGTCAGTATTGTTCTGTCAAGTAAAGCCCCCTACCGTAATGGGGGGGCTCTTTTCTTTTGAAACAGATTAGTAACAATTTACTCAGTTCGTTAAGTACAAATGTTTCAGCCCGTGACTCACTCAGATAACCAAACACTCACTAAGAAAAACACACTCTCACACACGTAACTTATCCATACCATTTTGACCTGTAAGGGCTTGAATATTTGAATCTGTTATTTGGATGCTATTCTCAAACTTAGACTATTCTAATAAAGAAGAACATTATGAATATGTCCTTTTGTCTTGTTTATTGTTGTAAATTGTTATTTTTCATGCTTGTTAATTTTACAGATGCTTCCACTACAGTTTCCTAAATATTTTGGGGTAAAGATCTGACACTAAAATACTGTAATTTTTGGAATTAATTTAGCAATTTACATTTTGATTTCAACAAATTACTGTATTTCCCCAATATAGTAGTAATGCTGTAAATTGTACAGTATCTTACAGGTGAAACTGCAATTTTGAATTACAGTAAATTACAGTATAATTTGAATACAGCAAGCTGCTGTATTCTTTTGATACAGTATAGATACTGTAAATTGTACAGTAGATTGCTGGCGAAACTGCTGCCAGTAAAATACTGTAATTTTGAATTATTACAGTATAATTTAAATACAGCAAGCTGCTGTATTCTTTTGATACAGTATAGATACTGTACATTTTACAGTAGCTTACAGGCAAAACTGCTGCCAGTAATTTACTGTAATTTTACAGTAAAAAGTTTTACAGTGTGGTTAATCCACCAGAGCATACTGTCTCTTCGGTGGAAAGTAGTTGAAAACTGTTCACAGTGAGGTCTGTGGATTATCCAGGGTACACTGTTTCTGGAAAGAAATGTTAAATATATTTTTCAAATGTTTCAAGCAGATTCTGTCGTATTGGGGCGGTGGCAGAGCTCTCAGAGTCAGACCTTTTTACTGGGCAAATAAAGCCGGCATATATCGATATATCTTTGTTTTATTTGCCCACATCTGCATGTATAGATACATCATACCCCAATTTATTTATTTTTTGCCATTTACTGACCTGTTAAATTAAAGTTGGTTTGAAACCTTTGTTTGTTTAAATCTTTCTTTTGAGATTCACCACCACAGATTTAATGCCTTTAGTTTTCTCCTGCATACAGCTGCTTATATCAATACTGTATTTTTATTGGAACATGTGCTCAGCAGATGCAATCTCCTTTCCAGCTTGTTTCAAGAAACTTTGACAAGAAAACAGTCTATATAGCCATTTCAGAGTTAAAAGACAATTGTATCACTCCTCAACAACCTGGCGTCAAAGACCAAATATGAACAGTAACATGAAAAAGCAGTCACAGCAGTGAAAAATGTAGGCGAGTTCTTAGTTTCGTGCTTTTGCTCATGACTGTTACTGCAGGATTCGCTGTTTAAAAATATATATAATACAAAGAATGATAAAAAATATAATGAAAAAAGTGTAGTATTTCATAAAAATGTCATTAAAAAGTAATGAAAAAGTGTCATAAAAAATGTCACAATATAGTATGTCATAAAAAGTCATAGTATAGTGTATCATAACAAATGTCATAAGAGGGGCTGAAGGGGGAATACAAATGATGCTGTAGGATCTTCGGCATTCCGTCTTCTTCTCTTCCATCACCGGGTGAAAGGCGTGATGAGGAAACTTAAATGTTCAGAGAATTGGCTGAAATAGGTTGTGAAATTGAGTGTGAACAGTAAATGTCCCAGCATGCCGTGATATTTTACGGACAAAGGTTAATAAAGGAAGGGTTTTCACAATTGTTTTCCTTCTTACCCATAATGCAATACCTACACTTCCTGCAAACTGCAGTGCTGTTATAATACAACTAATGTGATGCACATTTGCACCTAAAAGAGAAAAGAGATGTGAGCCTTTAAACTCACTTAAATATAAATGTTTGCTCTTTAAAGTAAGAGTTTCATGGGTTTCATCATTTACAGTGATCCTTATGAAGGTGCACTGGATTTAAGACCAGCAACAGCTTCAAACTTCCAAACCAAAGTAAGCTGTTTTTTTAAGTTTTGAAGACTTTGAAGTAAGCGATGGGATGGTGCCTTCCTTTGTCCAGCTCTGTCAGAAACATATAGCAAAGTTGTTTCTATGACTTGCCAATCACCTTCCCTGCAATACTACTAAAGAACATTAACAATCTTAGGTTTGAGCTTTTTTTGCTCTTTGCACTCAAGTTGTCATACCATGCTGTTACGTTGAATGCTCCAATGATTTCAATCAGGCTTCTGTATGATAAGTGTTGGCTTATGGCAAAGCAGCTCGTCAGCTTCCTGATTGAAGTTACTCTCTGAATTATCATTAACAGTTGGGGTCTGATCAATGATTGTGCCAAAGTACCCGAAAATAGTTTACTTTTCCTACAGGCTGGTTATTGTTAATGTTAATGGTAAATGGACTGTACTTGTGTAGCGCTTTTCTCGTCTTTCCGACCACTCAAAGCGCTTTCACACTACTTGTCATCATTGACCCATTCACACACTAATGACGGGCTAGGTGCCACCTGCCTATCAGACTATTCACATTCATACACCGTAGGCACAGCTACGGGAGCAATTTTAGTTAAATGTCTTGGTTAAGTGTCTTGCTCAAGGACACACGGCATGCGACTAGCGAACCGCCGATCCTCTGATTGAAGGACGACTCTGCTCTCCACTTAGCCACAGTCGCCCTAGGATGTACTGGTTTGTATTATAAGGTCTTTTGATTTGGCCACATTCATTTCCAGTTTACTTGCCTGACACCAGTCCTGAAGAACAGGGAGCCTGCACGTTGTGCTGAACCAAGTTTGCGCATGCACGCACGTGGACACATTTGCATAATAATGTTTTGTTTTTGTTCTTCGAATTTGCATAATCACCTTAAAAAATGAACTTTTTTTGTGCGTGCATGAGAGTGCATGTAACAGTAGAGGTGTGAATAGTGTGTGTGTGTGTGTGTGTGTGTGTGTGTGTGGTGTGGCTCTAAAACTGTGTGTGTGGGTTAAAACATGAACTAATTTACGCATACATGGTGTGCCATGTTGTGACGTAATCGATAAGGTGTTACATGAAGGCGGGTGATTTGAATGGTCCTGTATATATAGGTCCTTGAATCATTCTATAGACCTCTCCCCATTGCTGAATATTTGTTCCTGATTGCCCATCGGTTCTAGCCTGCCCTCAAGCTGCTATTTTGGAACAAATCTAGAGCATTTAAGCCATTTCTTCCAACTTGTTGTTTTGCCAGTTATAGCAATGGCTGACGAGCAAATGTGAGTATTTCTTCTTCTTCCTCTTTTATTTTATTTCGGTGACATCTGTGTGTTTTATTTTAAAATCAGGATTGTTTTTAAAGTTTCTCATCATCAGATGTCATTCAAGGGCTTAGCAGTGATGAAGATACTGAAAACAGACCCCCTTTTTCTGTGTATGGTATTTAGTTCTGGGGTACCATTACTCTATTTTTACGAGAATATATTTATTTAATTTATTATCCTTTTTTTCCACAAAAGAATATTAAGTTCATGCCTTGTAAATAATTATAGATATCAACGCACCCAAACCCAGGAGATCGTTAAAGTTTAAGAGGGCTGAAAAACGAGTTGAACGCGGAGCAGAGCAAAAAAAAAGAGCGGAGGTAGAGGAAAGACCACCGGAGAGACCCGTAACGTTGTTCTGAAACACAAGTGTGTTAATTGCAAGATATCTGTGAGTATGAGAGTTTGTGAGTGTGTGCGTCTGTGAGTGTAGTGTAGAGAACAAGTTCTGACGTTCAAACAAATCCTGTTATATATTTGGCAGATGTAAAGCATACATGTGTATGTTTTTTGTGTTAGTCCATTTATTCTTTTTTTTTTTTTAATTATTACTTTAACAGCTCAGGGATGTTCAAGGAGCAACCTGTTTGTGCACTTTCTGAAGATTCTTTGCACTGTGAATTTGCACTGTCAGTTCTGTTTTTGAATAAAGGGTTGGAAATTAATGCTTTTTTCTTTTTTTTTTTTTTTATCCGATTCATCGATTAATCGAAAAAAAAAATCGACAGATCAATCGATTATTAAAAGAATCGTTAGTTGCAGCCCTAATCGATATGCCCCCATGTGCATGAAGAAATTACCGAAGCGTCTGTGGAGATCCAACAATCTAGGAGGGGCCCTATAAGGTGTGTACTCATTAAAGAATGGTTATTTAATTACCACCGCGTGTTTCATCTATATTTTACTAATGTTTTGTCTTGTTTTGTTTATCAAGGGTTTTGACTGAGAGGGTCCACCCTAAAGAAACACAACCCTTCACGACCCAGGGTGATGAATCGCTCATAGCTGTGGAAGCCCTCGTCCATGCTGAGGCCTCATCAGAGGCTATTACTGCCCAGATCACCGCAGGATCCTCCGTGTATTTTGTGGACAATGCCCCATCGGAGCGCATATCCGAGACTGAATTAGCCGGCGCTGCTGCATCAAACAGTGAGTTCGAAACAGTTTCGCAGCTATCGGAATTGCCGTTGGACATTGTACAATTTGTGTTTGAGCAATGTGTTGGCGCTGATGATAAGTGTATCGACCCCCTTGGGCCTATTGATTGTGTACAGTTTGGTGTTGATGTAGACCTTCTCAATGAGCCACATGCTTTTTTTTTGAGCCTGGGGGATACATCGTTACCATCACAGGAACCCGTGCTGCTTGATATTGGTGCTCTGAGCGAGTTTGACGGTGATGTTACGGAGTCAGTGATACATGAGACGCCACATCAGCAGGATGCCTATGTACCAACATTACCATTTGTAAATCAGAGGGCCAATGATCAGGACTGTATGCAATGCAGCCATTACATACATCTGTTAGCTGAAACAAGGGATGCATTCGATAGGGCCATACTACACTTAGCATCTGAGACGGCTAAAAGGTTTACACAGCTGGATACAAAGGTGGATACACAGACTGATATGTATGTGGCGACCCAGGCAGCGGCCAACGTCGACACAGAGCAAAAGCTTACTTTGATGAGTGAGTCTCATGCTGCGTTCATTCAGGAGAATAAGATATATTCAGAACACATGATTAGGGCGATCGAGGATACGGGGCCAGTCCTTGGATCACCAGGAAGCTCGCATAATTCACAAGTCATTTGTACATAATTTTGTTTTGGTGTCTTATATAGTTTCATAAACTTTGTTCAGGAACAGGGCCACGCCCAGAACACAGCTCATTTCCTCTGCACAGAGTATTTAAGCACAACGAACCGCCGTTCACTCCCTCTTCGACTCTCGTCTTCACATCCCTCCCCCCCGACCCCGTTTTTGTCATCCTCTCTCTCTCTCTCCTCTCTCTCTCTCTCGCAGGATTTCAGGAACTACGGGGGACTCTGCACCGCCAGAGCTTCCGAAGAGACAAACCCCACCCTACAAGTCTCCTCTTCTCCCTTACATCCCTTCATCTCTTTATCCCTACCCTACATCCCTTCATCCCTCTACCCTACATCCCTTCATCCCTCTACCCCTACCCTACATCCCTCTACCTCGACCCTACCCCACATCCCTTCATCTCCTCATCCCTACCCCACATCCCATCATCCCTCTACCCTACTCCCCTTCATCCCTCAACCCCTTCCGCTTCTCGAATCTAACAATCATTCCACGATGCAATAAACCTCTCGAAACTCATACCGTTATTGGTGTGGTCCTTGTTAGTGAAAAAGGGGTTGGTTATACACAGGTCCAATAACACGCGTCAATATGTCTCCACCCCGAAACATTTTAAAACTTAGTACAGATGCTAATGATGTTAATAGTGGGGGTGACCGTGTGCTTGTTTATGATAAAAACACTCCTATTAATGACCATGCTTTTTATAACATAGCCCCAACATCTACTACACATGACAATGAGTGCCAAACATTGATAGAGCGGGTTACTATACAAGCTCAAAGAATGCGTGCACTGAAGGAACGATTGCTGGCTGATGAAGATGCTGCTGCGGCTGCAGCTGATGATGATTTTGCATCCGTTGAGCAGGGGCAGGGTGCTCATTCTACAGAACCACCTTTATCTCATGTAGATGAAGGGTACACCGCCCTGCTTGGTACATTATTCTGCGATAATGAAAATATGGACTTACATAATGCACATAGTACTCTTACATTGTATCGCCCTCATGAATCAACCATGAGTTCCTGCTCTCCGACCCCCTCCTCCTCACCCACCTCCTCCTCCTCCTCCTCACCCACCTCCTCCTCCTCCTCCTCACCCACCTCCTCCTCCTCCTCCTCACCCACCTCCTCCTCCTCCTCACCCACCACCTCCTCCTCCTCCTCCTCACCCACCTCCTCCTCCTCCTCCTCACCCACCTCCTCCTCCTCCTCCTCACCACCTCCTCCTCCTCCTCCTCCTCCTCACCCACCTCCTCCTCCTCCTCCTCCTCCTCCTCCTCCTAATCACCCACCACCTCCTCCTCCTCCTCCTCACCCACCTCCTCCTCCTCCTCCTCCTCCTCACCCACCTCCTCCTCCTCCTCCTCCTCCTCCTCCTCCTAATCACCCAACCCCTTCTCCTCCTCCTCCTCACCCACCTCCTCCTCCTCCTCCTCCTCCTCCTCACCCACCTCCTCCTCCTCCTCACCACCTCCTCCTCCTCCTCACTCACCCACCTCCTCCTCCTCCTCCTCACCCACCTCCTCCTCCTCCTCCTCACCCACCTCCTCCTCCTCCTCACCCACCACCTCCTCCTCCTCCTCCTCCTCCTCCTCACCCACCTCCTCCTCCTCCTCACCACCTCCTCCTCCTCCTCACCCACCTCCTCCTCCTCCTCCTCCTCCTCCTCCTCCTCCTCCTCCTCCTCCTCACCCACCTCCTCCTCCTCACTCACCCACCTCCTCCTCCTCCTCCTCCTCACTCACCCACCTCCTCCTCCTCCTCCTCCTCACCCACCTCCTTCCCTCTATACTGAACAGCATTGAATGTACAAAGTTTGTTATTGTTGTGTGTGTATTCCCATGTACATGTGAACATGTCAATAAAAATGTTTTTTTTTCTTTGATGATGATGATGATGATGATGATGATGATGATGTTGCATTCCCCTGCAAACATGTGAATAAATGATTTTCTTTGCTCATAAAGGTGTCGTCTATATATATTTTTTTCAAAAGTTATACATGCTACATCACATTTTATCATTAGATTACACATTGTACAGGCAAAATGATCCCCACAGCACACAGCAGGTTGTACTCTGTTAACAGATCGGGGAACCATTGCATCATTATTAAGAGGATTATTTCCATACAGGTCTAACACACATGAATAAGACATTCCTTTCTGTATGTGACATAGAAAAAACACACAGTGCTGTCCGCATGTTGTAGCAAAATTATTCTGAACCTGTTTTCTAGAATAAGACATAAATAACAATAAATTAACTATTGCCTCTGGAAACATGGCACTATCTGGAGGGTTCCCAAAACTGTCAAAGAAACAGCCATTCCTATGTTTTGTAATATAGATAGCCAGCCAATGCTCACCAGGCCTGTTAGATGGATGGGTGTTTACACACAGGGGATTCTGGAAGCTGATCGCTTGCTGGTATTCCCATGAAATCTGTACCATTAATAATTGGCTTTCTAACAACACTAGTCAATTCTATGGTATTCATGGTGTTTTAGTAGTAATCCAATAGCACTTGGCGTCTGTTTGATATCTCAATAACTGAGTCAAAAACAGCATAGCATATGAGATTAACAGTGCGTGGTAGGGGTACTCTGAAACGGGCTTCCAGACGCACATTCCCCGTTTTAATTAGCGAGACATTCCCTGAGCATCCGTCATCGGGCTCCAGATTAAAACAGAATAGTGTGTAGCCGGCCCCAAAATCACTACGCGTTACCGCCAACGATCTGTCTTTTAAATGACGACCTGTTGTTTGTATCATCTGGTAATATTCACGGGCATAGTGTCCTCTCTGGAAGTTTGGTTGAAAAGGTTTCGCCGGATAGGAATGTCCATCGACATGTAGACTCGTGTACTCTGTCTCATAGTGTCCAAAATTAAAGGGATTACGGGCATAGCTCCCTGTATAACCCTCCTAGTCGACAAAGCCGATTATGATGAATTTAGGGACCTGTCCTATGTAGAGGTTTTCCTGGTTGCATACCCTTGTCCCAGCCGGGATGGAGAATGTTTTCAAAGCAACTCTATCGATAGCATATTTAGCATTCGTATGCTGTAAAGCCCTGCTGTGGGCCAGTCTGACTCTAGGGGCCACAGACACTTTTTTCACAAATATGCTAGCTGCCACGATCTTAACATTGTATTCATCAGCTGTAGCGGTCATCAGAGAGAATTCATCTTTTGAGCGCATAAATTTCAGAGAAATATCAACACCATTGAGTAATAGTTTTTCTTGACAAAACAAATCTGCGTGTATCGGAGTAATTAACTCCACTATACGGCTTCCTCCGGTGAACTTTCCTCGCTGCACTAGTCCCTCATTGGCGCCCTCTATGGACGTGTCATCCATATGTTCCCCTGTGTCTTTACAAAACAGCCCCGTGCTGAACCGTGTATCCAGAATGTCTTGTCCATAGTTAATTAAACACTCGATTATTCCCCTGTATGGGTATGTGTTTGAGGATTGTGTAATAAGTCTATCTCCCTAGCATTATATCGACCTGGGAGAACAGTGTGGATCCTGGATAGTTTATAAAACCCACATTTGTATCATTAGCTATGTTTGTTCCATCAGCTTTAGTGATTCTCACACGCATCAACATATAGGTGTCATTCAGATCAATGTAGTCTTCCCCGCTAGATGATATATAAAACTCCAGGGGTCCTGTGTCTGTTATTGCAGATACGGGAGGGATCTCGATGAATGTAGATTTCTCAATGGATGTCTGGGTGTATGGCACAGTGAACAGATCCAATTCCTTCTTCACACATTCTGCAGATTGGTTATGAATGAGCGCTATCTTCTTTCCAGCTTTTTTCACCCTTAAAATATGTCTTTTAACAAAATCTTGGAGCGTTTGGCGGGAGCTCTGCTGCGTCCAACTCCAGATTTCTTTTTGACGGCTCGTGGGTTTTTCACAGCGGTTTCACATTTTTTTTAACCCTTCTGGCTACGCCCCCTAGTTGCAGGCGGTCTTTTCAAAGATCTGGATGTGTGTACTAACATACCATGTCCCTCCTGCTTGTTTGAAAATGTACTTCTAGCTATATTTGACACCACGTCCCCTATTATATTAGTCGCTGCGGTCTTTAAATGGGGCTTGGCCATGCTGAACCCCTGTTTTAACAAGGGCACCGCCATCCTGAATAGACTACGAAATATGCCTCCTAGGCCATTACCATACTGAGTACTCGCCCCAATAAACCCTGGTAAATCTCCACCGGCCTGATTCATATAGTATGCCATATATCTAGCATCATCGCAAATGTATGGAGTATGCTCCATCTTTCCACCACCTAGTAGTCTTTAGAAAATTGTATTGGTCTAAAGTGTAGCTTGACAATCACTTTTCCGTGTGAGTAACATTTATACACCTCAGGCGCGGTACGTGGCTGTCACCCACTAGTTGATAATCCACTATGTCACTATAAACATATATATTATACCGACCAGCATGAATGTCGGCCGGGTGAGGAGCATAACACATCTTCCCATGTATATCATTGGGTAATACAACCGCCTCCCCCGGGTTGAAACCCAGTATCTCAGCCAACTGTCCTTTAAATGTCATTGTGGTGCCTCTAGTCTCAGTAAGCCATATATACGATTATCCGTATTAGCATAATGCATAACAGGCCCCTTGACTGCTTTTGTATTGTACTCTGACACTACACTGTATATAGACTCATGATATCCAGGATGATGTCTGGTCCGTTTTAGAGTCGTATCGGGTCACACCAGCATCACATGCCGGGAAGCTTTGCCACATCCGTGGGTTCTGTATCTCTATAAGGCCCACCTCACAGGGTTCGCTCAGGACGATAGGTTTAGCTCATTTTGTCCTGTAGTTCCATATCTTATTATTTGGGTATACACCAAGTGAGGCGTTATGTAACATAACATCCGTTCATGGTCACTACTACTATGCCCCCGACAAACACCTATTTAAGAGTGAACACTTAAGCAGAGTGCTCCCGTGTTTTATCAGACCTCCACAATATCTTTTTCTGGGAGCCATGAGTTAAACTTCTCGGGCCACCCCAGCCATTTTACATGGACCATTTTTTGACCCTTAGCACCTTTTCTAGATAATATTTTTTCTATTTTAAACACCTTGTTTTTACCAATAATTACTTTTTGTAACTCCCTCTCATAAAATGTCCCTTTCACAGTCTCTCCCGTGCAATCTGATCATTTATAAACACTCTCTGGCTATGCACTTCGCTAATGTAAAATGTTCATCAGTAAATGTTTGCTTATAACCTTTCCTAAACACTCCTCTGAGTTTTGATATTCGCACTGTATCCCTGATTAAATTTAAAGATCACCGTCTTCTGAGGCTTGTCCTTGTACAAGTGATTGAAGACTATTTTTTCATTGTCTTTATTTACAGCCGCTGGGTGCATCTTTATCGATCTATGATACGTGTTGTTATAGGCTTTAGCCAGATCCTGAACCACATCCACATATCTGCGTGAATTAACAGAAGTCAAATATCTCCACATACGCGTCTTGAATGTTCTGTTAAAGCGCTCCACCACGCTGGCCTTAGTCTCATTCCATGTTGAAAAATGCGTAATTTTATACTGGTCCAATAGCTGGTGAAACTGTTTATTATAAAACTCTGTGCCCTCATCTGTTTGAAGTTTCACCGGTACACGCCCCTCACTCAGAATGTCTTTAAAAGCCTTTGTAACAGATGGACCAGATTTGCTGGCAAGACATCTAACCCATGCATATTTTGAAAATACATCGATGCACATTAATAAATATCGAACATGATCGTTTTCCTCTGTATATTCCCCCATATCAACTAGGTCGATCTGAAATTGCTTGTCAATACCGTTGACCAAAACCCTATTCCTAGGAAACTGTACGGCCGCTTTGGCATGGAGTGTGTACACATCTTGGGCTAATAAAAATCTGTTAACCACAGACAGTGAGGGAGTCACTCCAGTGCATTCTCTGACGGCCTTACGAAGTTTATACACACTACCTAGTCCTCCTGGATGTGCTGGATCCTAATATATCTTGTGTAGTATACTCTCCATGTTGGAACCAAAAGTGTAGAATGACAACACCATCTCTGTTACAACATATTTTATTCAGTAATATTGTATAAAATACCCCCGGTAACAACATTGTACAAAATAAATTAATATAATTTTTTTTTTTTTTACTCACTCCTCCCAGAATCTGGCGATCCTTTGTAGGTGTGATAATCTGGGATCATCATCGTCGTGCATCTCATCATACATTTTTTCAATTTCATCGCAGACACTATCAACTTTTTTCAGCTTGTGTAGCACACTCTCTGCAACCCCTTGGATGCGGTCGAGGCTGGCATGGATATCCAGGGAATACAGATAATGGTGTATGCTTGGTATAAACCGGTCGGTCCATAGTCGTTCCGTCAGCGGCTGTATGTGATGTTCATAGTACCCCAAAGTGATGGGCCATAAACATTTGCGGTGTTTCTGGCTGGGATGATTAACCTGACACCCAATGCATTCCGCCACCCTGAATTTGTTCAAAACTTTGTTCAACAAATATAGAACACTAGTTTTAACCTCATCTAGGAACACCCCACATGCGACAGCAGGTATCAGAAAGTCATCCACATCCTCTTCATCCAGGTGGGACTTGCTGCTGCCTGGGTACTGCTCATCAATGGTGGAGAAGGAGGGAGAGATGCCACTGCACTGTGTGTGGGGGAAGACGTGGTGTCCAGATGCCTGGCAATGAGAGGGGATGACACCTTGCGGATCCTGATCCTCCGATATGGATGAGGGGGGGTGACACACGAGCCGTATGTGGGGGGAGACAGGGTGTTCATGGCTGCATTTGCGGTAAGCGGTATGTAGAGCAGGGGTGACTGAGGAGTAGAAGGAGGAGGAGGAGATGTGTGGTGGAGACATCGATGGGGGTGACCAGCTGGCGGTTGACGGTGTGTCATCAAAATCGGAAGAAAAAAACAAACAAATTTTAGTTGTTTGTAGAAAATAAAACATTTTATAAATATATTGTTAATGTTAATAATACAACCTACCATATCAATCACTGTTTGAGATCTGCTGCAAAGTTGATGATTCACCATTTTACACACGGGAGCAGGTCAAACAAAATGCGTAGCGCCCGGTATACTGTCGAAAACAAGGCGTTTTCTAACAATAAGCCGTGTTGACTCGGTCTCTTTTGATTGCTTTGTCAATTTTGCTAAACACCGTTTGCATAGTCTCCCAGTCACACCACTGGATAAAGAAAACTATTTTAAACAATGAATCAAAATCATCATCTGTGTTCGGGTACAGCTTCTGTTTCCCCTCTACATATGCTGTAGCCATACTCTCCCATTCTTCACAGACACTCAGAAAAATAAAATCATCTGCTTGTCTGAGTCGATTTGTTATCACGTGATGCATTTTAGGACCTGTAACACTGGCCCACTGAGTTATGTAAACCCCGTCTAGAATATCCATCTGTTCAATGCTCACACAGATCTCAGAACGAAACTTTATCCAGTCTTTTGCAGACATGCACCCATTCACACACCAATCCGATACACCTCCCACCTCAGCTACCACACTTGATTCTGCACCGATATTGGCCCCAAATGTCACTTTCCCATCCTCATATCCCACTGTGTAAACATACCCATTGTCTCCCTCGGTTACTATCTCTAATACCCCGGACTTCTCAGAAGTAAGGCCTCCCCTGCGGCGTCTCTTTTTCTGAGGAGCATCCACAACCACGTCTGCAGACATACCTATAGTACAGCCGGTAGCAGGCGTCTCATCCAAATAAGCAGGGAATGACATGTTTGATAGGTAGACCAGTTAGTTGAGAGCACAGCCAAAAAAAAAGGATCCGCCGTAGATGTTGTGGAGCTGAGACAGTATGTGATCCTCCAAAATCCAGAGTCAAAGTGTTATGAAATGCATTAGTCTACTATGTATATATATACACTCCCCCACAAATAACACACACCCCTATATACGCCCCTATACACACCTCCACGGACACATGCACTCTCATGCATGCGCAAAAAGTTCATTTTCCAGGTGTTTATGCAAATTCGAAAAAAAAGAAAAAAACACTAATATGCAAATGTACCACGTGCACGCGCAAACTTGTTCAGCAACGTGCACGTGCGACATATATATTACTACTAGTAAACCTCTTCATGTTGTCTCTCAAGTGATGACCAACAAGGGTTTTTGAACCATCTCAAAATTGAATCATGTATATATTTCCTTATAATATAAGGAAAAGTACAGAAAAGTACAGAGAGAGAGAAGTGACAGCAAAAGATAACCACTATAGCTCTGGCCTTATTTGAGGGTAAATGCACGCAAACGCTGTTTACCCGCCTCTCAAAATCTTGAATGCTGCTTGCTCACATGCATCATCACACCCAAAGCATTTATGCATATTTTACTGGGGTTATATGCTCTCTTGCACCCTGTCTTGTATTTATTCTCGGATTGCTTGCTTTTATTTTGATATTTGTATCTTTTCCACTGGATCATGGTATTCTCAGTGAGCACAGAGCAGCCGCCCACATGCTAGGTGGAGATAAAAACAAACCCTCCTCTGCACTTAAGCCAGCATCAGGCCATGTAAGACATTTCATTGTTAGCTAGGAATTAGAATTGTTTTGTTTTATATAGACAGCTTATTTCAGATGCTTTATTGTAACAAAATATCTGATGAATGTTAATTTAAATAAATATTTTGCTTGCTTCTTTTGCAAACAACAATTAATCTAAATGTCTACATTTGTTATGTTCGAGGCCGATGTAAAAATCATTAAACAGGACATTTATTATCTTTTTACCTGAAATGATTCTCACCGGCTCGGTTCACAAAAAAAAAAAGGATCTCGTCACTCCGTCTCCTCTACAGCAGAAGTATTCTGGTGTGAGAATAGGGCAGAGGGCTTTCTCCGAGAGTCCTAGGCTCCCACATGTGCACAGTTTCAGGTTCAAGGCTGGAGAGAAGAGGAGGTATTGAGTTCCAGCGTTCGAAGGACCAAGTTACACACATGAAGATAAAGTTGTGAACACCGGCTGAATATCTATTATCAGAATCATTATAACTGTGTTAGAATTGCTGCTGTGTAAAGGGAATACTGCTGTTAAAAAGAACCTGATTTGTTTAAAGTGTTTGCAAACCAAATGTTATTGCACTTTTGTTCATATAGCAGTACTTTTAAAATAAAAGTGCGCAATACACTACTTTTGAATTTTGCGCATAACAACGCGATTAATCACGATTTACAAATTGTAATCATTGCCCAGCACTAGTTTAAATGCATGAACTTGTATTAGTGTAAGTAGCTCCGGTGGGTTTAAACCTTATGAGCATTTTGCAGCTTTTATTGCTTGTACCAACCGGGCTCCAGACTGTGGGCTAAGTCGCTGCACAGCGAGACAGTCTGCGATATCATCTGTGCGCTGGATTTAAAATGTTAAAAAAAATAAAAGAGGAGGGGATGTTAATCAAAATATAACTGTGGTTAAGGGAGTGAAAGTAAAATGTAGTGACAATAATGAGAGAGATATTGGTATATAAGAAAAATGTGTCATTCAGGAGACAGCAAAGAGAGGCGGGAGAGAGAAGATGGCAAGCAGGAAAGGTCATGGGTGAGATTTGAGTCCACGTCATGAGCATATGGATGTGGCTGTGATGTCTAGTTTAGCTTTTCTTTCCTCTCGTGCTTCTTCGACACCTCTCCCTCACTGCTCTCACACTTTGGCTTTGCTCTCTGCCTTTCTCCCCCTCTCTTCTAACCCTTCCTTCTTATCCTCCCTTGCCCTCTTTCCTCACCCCCAGCCCTCATTTCTTCCCTCCCTCAAATCCCTACCATCCTCCCTCCATCTCCCCCTGCCTGATTTAGACCTCTTGCCTGAGAGAAGCATCAGAGCACAATGGGTTAGCGCTGGCTGAGCTTAAATGGAATGAGAAAACCGTAAAATTCTGCTTGGTGGAATAGAAGCAAACAATCAGCGGTGCGAGGGTGAGCGGAGGAGAGGAGGATGAGATAAAGCAGGCCGGGTAGCAAGAGGAGTGAGACAAGGATGGAGCGAAATGGCTGCTGGGATGGCTGGAACATGGGGTAAAGGTCAGTGGAGGGGGGGGGGGGGGGGACAGAGAATGACAAAGGTTTTTAATTCCAGAAGCCATTTTTACAACAATTTGTTTCGTGACATTTGCGGCTTTTTAATATACTGCAGATAATCCCATGCTTGTCTTTGGGTTTTATTTTTAGGAAAAAGGTCCTCGATTTGAAAACACTTTCAATAACAATCTGCTTTGAGTTTCATATGAAGCTTTTCAAGGATTTTCTAAGTTCGAAGGAGACAGTCTCTACTTTCTACACCCTGTTTCAGTTTTAATAGTGTCTACATGAGTACATTTAAAAAGAGAATCCATTCACTTTAATTACATTGAAAATGTATATTAGGTTTGATGCTATATAGCAGTGTTAAGCTAGGTGGTAAAACCCAAGCTCACAGGACTTAACGACTACAGGCCCGTTGCCCTGACCTCTGTGGTCATGAAGTCGTTTGAATGCCTTGTCCTGTCCCACCTAAAAGCCCTCACTGACCCACTCCTGGACCCCCTGCAGTTTGCCTACAGAGCCAACAGGTCTGTAGACGACGCAGTCAACATGGCTCTGCACTTCATCCTCCAGCATCTGGACTCCCCAGGAACCTACGCCAGGATCCTGTTTGTGGACTTCAGCTCTGCTTTCAATACTATCATCCCGTCTCTGCTGCACAATAAGCTCTCCCAGCTGCACGTGCCCGACTCCACCTGCAAGTGGATCACAGACTTCCTGTCTGACAGGAAGCAGCACGTCAAACTGGGAAAGCACGTCTCAGCACCCCGGACCATCAGCACCGGTTCCCCCCAAGGCTGCGTTCTTTCCCCTCTGCTCTTCTCCCTGTACACCAACAGCTGCACCTCCAGTCACCAGTCCGTCAAGCTCCTGAAGTTTGCGGATGACACCACCCTCATTGGACTCATCTCTGGTGGGGATGAGTCCGCCTACAGGTGGGAGACTGACCATCTGGTGACCTGGTGCGGCCTGAACAATTTAGAGCTCAACGCTCTAAAGACAGTGGAGATCAGTGGCGGCTGGTGGTACATTTTCTTGGTAGGGCTGTGCCACATCCAATCAATTTCAGCAAACATCCCAGAATGATTTAATGCAAACAAATTAAGGTATCAAACACGCATTACTACTTTGCAGTTAAATATTTAACATTCATTCCAACACGAAAAAAAGCAGTAAATAACACTTTGACAAACACGTCAGGACATCTTATTTTAGTCACCCTCACAGGGAATTCAGTATAATATAATATATATATCATATAATAATAATATTCTGTATAATATAATAATATATATATATCATATAATATTCTGTATAATATAATAATATATATATATCATATAATAATATTCACTATAATATAAAACACACACACACACATATATATAATTATTTATATATAATTATATATCCATTTCTCAGACAGGTGCTTCATGTCCCTCACTCCCTAACTGTCCATGCTGGTTCTGTCCCCGTTATTTTAAAAAGCTAAATAAGTTATTAGCATGACGTCATCCAGCGAGCCAAACCTGTCTGGTGTACAGCTACTAGAGAAGCTTCATGTACTGCTTCTCTTTCCTGCTAGTCTGCTGTCTGATTGTGAGGTCAGGCTGATCTGGGATCAGCTCTTTCAGTAGTTTCTCCTCTCAGTTCTCCTCTCAAACGGGTCTTGGAGGAGCAGTGCTCGCGCTGGCGCTCGCCTGTAGAGACTAGTCCTGACGAGAACGCGCAGCTTGGGGCAGAACGAAATCTGCCCCAAGCTGAATCTATTTGAGGACGCTGATTGGCTAAATTGTATGTCACTCATTTATATCTTTAGTCAGCATTAAAGCATCATTGGCTAAACTGCTTCATAGACCCGCCTCTTTGGGGCAGTTTCTCCAGCGCCCCAGCAGCTGAGACGTGCACACGCCGAGAGGAGCTGCAGACAGGCAGAGAGGACGAGCAGGAAAAGCATATATTTACCGCAGATATCATATTTTACACATATTACTGGGTGATTCCATGTTTCAAAAACACAAATATTGTCAATTTGTATAGTTTATTATTATTATTATTTATTTTATTTTGTATTATTTGTAGCTCAAGGGGGGGCGGCGCCCTAGCGCCCTCTATGGACCAGCCGCCACTGGTGGAGATGGTTGTGGATTTTAGGAAGAACGCAGCCCCACCAGCCCCTATCACTCTGTGTGACTCCCCCGTCGACGCTGTGGATTCCTTCCGCTTCCTGGGCTCCATCATAACTCAAGTGGGAGCTGAACATCAGCTCCATCACCAAGAAGGCTCAGCAGAGGATGTACTTGCTGAGGCAGCTGAAGAAATTCAACCTGCCAAAGACAATGATGGTGCACTTCTACACAGCCATCATCGAGTCCATCCTCTGCTCCTCCATCACGGTCTGGTACGCTGCAGCCACTGCCAAGGACAAGGGCAGACTGCAACGCATCATCCGCTCTGCCGAGAGGGTGATTGGCTGCAGTCTGCCGTCCCTCCAGGACTTGTTCGCTTCAAGGACCCTGAAGCGAGCAAGTAAGATTGTAGCCGACCCCTCTCACCCTGGACATGATCTGTTCGTGTCCCTTCCATCTGGTAGGAGGCTGAGGTCCATCAGGACCAAGACCTCACGCCACACAAACAGTTTCTTCCCATCTGCAGTCGGGCTCATTAACAGAGCCCGGGTCCCCCACTGACACTGACTCTGTCATCACCAGGACATTTCCTTCTGGTCACTCCCCTGCACATCCCTGTTTCTTTATTTAATCACACTCGACAATTTTAACATTTCACTTACTGTTTTTGTTGTGCACTTTATTTTATATTTTATATTTTATATTTTATATTTTATATTTTATATTTTATATTTTATATTTTATATTTTATATTTTATATTTTATATTTTATATTTTATATTTTATATTTTATATTTTATATTTTATATTTTATATTTTATATTTTATATTTTATATTTTATATTTTATATTTTATATTTTATATTTTATATTTTATATTTTATATTTTATATTTTATATTTTATATTTTATATTTTATATTTTATATTTTATATTTTATATTTTATATTTTATATTTTATATTTTATATTTTATATTTTATATTTTATATTTTATATTTTATATTTTATATTTTATATTTTATATTTTATATTTTATATTTTATATTTTATATTTTATATTTTATATTTTATATTTTATATTTTATATTTTATATTTTATATTTTATATGTTATATTTTATATTTTATATTTTATATTTTATATTTTATATTTTATATTTTATATTTTATATTTTATATTTTATATTTTATATTTTATATTTTATACTTTATCTTACATTTTATTGTACATTTTAATATGTCTCCATTTCCTGCACTGTGCTGATTGTTTAATGTTGTTGTTTATTGTCAAATGTTACGCACCACCCGCCATGACAAATTCCTTGTAGGTGCAAACTTCCTTGGCAATAAACGATTCTGATTCTGATTCTGAAATGTCCTTCAACATATGACACGTGCTTGGCTGTGTTTGACATATGCCGTCATTAATGTCATTAATGTCAGGGCTGTAAAAGTAAACGGTAAAAGTGAGATTGTTTAACTTTTCAAAACAACAAAATAACACAATTGTCCTCTTTTTGTCCTCAAACCAAGCAATGAAAACGGCAGCTAACTAGCTAATGTTAGCTATACTGTTAGCACATTCGACATTGCTGAGCAACTGACATTATTGAGTTAGTTTGTTAACTCTGTGACTCTTCTCTACTTGTGCTAGAGTTACGCTACATTTTAGCATGTCGCAGATAAACATTCCAATGGCTTTATCGCAGTAAAATAAGAAGTAAACATATCGTCTCTCACCAGACGTTGTTTGTTGTTGCTTGTGGGTCCATTCCATGGATGTATAAAGAGAACTGGATACAGCAATGGAGGCGGGGGCTCTGTTCATTCAAAGTTGCTTTGTGGTGCATGAGGCCAAAAAACAGTTTGACTTCAGAGTGTAAAATTCAGATAAAATTACCCTGATCTTCCGGCAATCTTTCGCATCCATGGGCCCAAATAGAGCAAGTGCATGAGCGTTTCTTCAACCTCGCTCCGGACCGAGGTCTTGGGATATTCAAGTGTTCGTACTGGGAAGTTGAATTACCTCAAAAATATGATCCACTGATTTACACACATCTCTTTCCCCATGTAAGTCTATAGGAAAAAGTATTTTTGGGCCCCATGGCATTACCTTGTAATACCACCGTTTGGCCACTATCAATATTTTGTTTCAAAAACCCGGCGCTCTTCCTGACGGCTTGGTCCAATCCATCGCTCTCAGGCCATGTCCACACTACTCCGTTTCCATTTGAAAACGCATATGTTTTGCTACGTTTACAGTGAGCGTCCACACTATGCCGGCGTTTTCGAGCACCGAAAACGGAGGAGTTTGAAAACGCTCCCGAGGACGGATAACTTTGAAAACTCCGGGGTTGCCTCTTCGTGTTCAAGTTTGGAAACGATCACGCCCACACCCGTGTTCGCTACTTGATTGGTTCTTAGCAGTCACGACGTGTCCTTCCCTGATTTGTCACACCTCTATCACATGACCGTTTCCCGGAAAATCATAAACAACAACATTGATTACCGATCGACTACCAGGTTAATTTAACATGGAGAACTGATTACAGGCGTTGCTGACCTTGCTGTCTTTACTAGCAGCTGTTGTTCAGTTAAAGTCTGCATTATTATGGAGGAAGCAGCTGTTATTGGAGCGATTAGTGATCAGCCCTACGAAGCGGCCGTCTGAAGTCACGGTTAGCGGCTATAGGGAGGGTGATGGACACAAAACGGAGGACTTTCCTGTCCTTATTAATGCTTATTTTCTTCTGCACAACTATTGTAAAGTCCGCAGATAAAATGTAAAGGAACAAAAGCAGTAATTGCTCTCCAGAACGACAGAGACTTCAGCCACCAGCAGAGCTACGACGCTACAGACAACAACGAAACCGAGAGGGAACGAGTGAGAGACGTGTGTTTATGGACCCATAATCTAGTAAACCTTTATGTGTAAGTGTTGATTTTAAAGTAAAGTCTGAAAAATAAAACTTCTAAAACTTTCCACGAAATGTGTTTTAGTTTATAGAGGAAGATCTTAAGTATCAAACTCAACCTTTCATTATTAAAGACTACTTTATTACTCTGTCGTATTTTTTTAAACTAAGCAACCAATCTACTTCCTGTTTACACCGGCACCCACGCGCATGCCCAGTGTACGTGAATAGTCACGTGATATTCGTTTTCAGGCGTTTTAGTCTGGACGGAGATCATCTCGAAAACTATGCTGAAACGCCGTGTGGACAGAGATCGTATTAAAACGTATTAGTGTGGATGTAGCCTGAGTCTAGTCTCCTAATAGTGACGTTAAAAAGGTGCTAAATACAAGATCGGGAGCATTTATATTGCCTCTCAACGGCATTTTAAAGCACGCACGGTCGGCCCACCTATGTCAACAAAGCACAGGGAAGCTCAAAGTAGGCCAGCCTGGAAGTTAGCATCGCACTGGTTCCCTGAACAAAAAGCCAATAGGATTTTACCATTGGAATTCGGATTATTGCAGATATTATGGAGGCTGGCAAACGTTTATGATACTTACACACTTTGAGTCGTATTGGAATGTGGAAGAACAAAACGTTAAAATCGATTACGGTTGTTCTAACTACATTCCCCGCAAATGAGTTAGCAGTTGCATTTCCCTCCAGTCAATGGGTTTTTGGTTAAATGCCTTTTAGCTTTAAAGCAAAACGAGGCCAAACGGTTGAAATACGACTTCTGGGTCCGTCATATTATGCCATTGGGCCCTAAAAGACCTTTTCCCATAGTCTTACAAAAGAGTCTTGAAAGAGACGTCTGTAACTCAGCAGATATTCTTTTTTTTCCGAGTACGAACACTTGAATAGCCTTTGTTGAAATAATTAGGTCCTAAAAGTTGTAAAATTCTATAACTCTTCTCTAGTTACACTACATTTTAGAATTGACCATTTCCTTGACCAATATGGCCAGCAAAAGTGACATAGATGCTTCTGCAGTTTTGGGTACAAAATAATCGGATCTGTCTTGAAATGGCAAATGCTGCGAATTAACATTCAAAGTGATAAGACTCAACTTTGCAAACTTTAAGTCATTAACTTTCATCAGAATGATTTTTTTTCCATCTTTCAATTTGTTTTAAAATTACACCTATTTGGCTAAAATTATCAAACTGAGTCCTGAACCTTCAGTTGAATGCCATTCAACGGACTTAGACATTACACACTATACGATATTTACTTCATATTTCCCATGATGCAGCATGCCCCATCTTCTTTATATATCTCGTCATCTTGCTGTGACCCCTGAGGTCTGCCTGAAGCATCATACTCCATCTGTTTCTTGTGTGTTAGAGAGTTAGCTTCCTTACTCCCTCTCTCCTCCTCTCTCCTTCTCCCTCCCCTCTCTTTCTCTCTCTCTCGCAGCCATGCCAGCAACATGCATCCCTTTCTCCTGCTTACATAACTCCCCTCCCCCAACAACACAACGAGAAGTTATGACCCCAAGTCTGTAACACGCTCCTCACTCCTGTAAAAACAACGCACGCACATGCGCGCTCTCTCTCACACACACACGCGCTCTCACACTCACACACTCACACACACACACACACACATGCGCTCTCACACATGCGCTCTCTCACATGCGCGCTCTCACACACACACACACACACACACACACACACACACACACACACACACACACACACACACACAGACAAACACACGCTTTGCTGTCACTGGAACGATGACGTTTCACAGCACAGAGTCACATGCGGTTGAGTCACAGCAGAGCTCGGCTTGTATTTACATTCAAATAAACACAGCATTGGTGTGTGTGTGTGTGTGTGTCCCCCAAAAAAATGTGACGGTTCAAAGCAAACAATGGAGAAGAAAAGAGAGCCCCTGCCTCAGGAATGAGAGCGATTTTCTGGATTTTCGAGACCCTTATGGCGAAGACGTGCCGCCTGCAGCCTCCGCAGTAACTGTCAGCCACACTGACCCAACTCCCGCCAAAATATCCTCACCGACAGTGTGTGTGTGTGTGTGTGTGTGTGTGTGTGTGTGTGCCTTTGCGTGCAGCTTCCATGTCTGTCCATCCACTGGAAGGTTTTGAGCACCGATGTTGAACGCGGTCTCAGCGGACACAACCGATCTGAGAACAGCTCAACCGTCGCAAACACGAGGCCGCGTGGATTCGGGACAGACCTGCACGGGGGCATTCTCATGCGCTATAAATAGTAGTCCGACATTTATTTCCAATCATGCAAATGGTGCTTTTTAGAGCTTATTAACGGCAGCATGCAAGTTGTGTGATTTAACTCTAACTCATTTTGGATGTGCACTTTCAATGACATGCACGACTTCATGGGGGAAACAAAGCTGATTAAATGCCTATCTCCACCCGCTCAAACTACCAGATTTATCAGATTTATCTAAAACATCTATTTTGCGTTTTTCATATGCTAAATGTGTGACATATGCTATAACTAAGAGCATCCGCTCCCTCTCACAAAACACAAACAGCTGACCTCCTCACAGAGCTGTGGCTCTGAACAAACTCCTCCAAGCTCGCCTTGCCTGGTGACCTCATCTGATCTCGGCCCTCGCACATCACTGCCTCATCATTCCCAGTTATCCTTAGAGGCCTCATATCCGTAAACACCAAAATATTAACACACACGCACGCACGCACGCACGCACGCACGCACGCACGCACGCACGCACGCACACACACACACACACACACACACACACACACACACACACACACACACACACACACACACACACACACACACACACACACACACACACACACACACACACACACACACACACACACACACACACACACACACACACACACACACACACACACACACACACACACACACACACACACACACACACACACACACACACACACACACACACACACACACACACACACACACACACACACACACACACACACACACACACACACACACACACACACACACACACACACACACACACACACACACACACACACACACACACACAGTGATTTAGTGAGGGGCCGTGTTGTTCCCCATGTGAGGAGGGAGTATGAGTCAGTGTGTGTCCGTGTGCACGTGCAGCGGGGATGGGTGGAGGTGGGGCTCGTCCTCATCCTGTCACTTCCTCTGTTCCTCTGCCTGCTCAGGTTCTGGGACGACCGTACAGACAAATAAACCAACCTCAGATGAAGAACAGGTTATATGTATCGGCCTCTTCTGCACCTCGCACCGATGGCCACAAAAAGTCTTCACTTTTCCAAAAAGGACATTGTTAGATACGTCACAACACTGGACATACAAGGAACGGTAGAGCACGCCTCGTTTCTCTAATTAGCACAGCCAGTGTGCAGTGGTTAGACCTGTGCTCCCCTGACAACAGTAGAAGAAGAAACAGACATGACAAAGAGAGCAGTAAAATGCATATTCTTCATTATCATAATCAGTTTATTACATTAATTCAGAATTACAACAACAATACAGTTGCCTCTAGCGATATTGAGTCAGGCAGATAAAAGCTTTTTGTAGAGACTATCTTTCCTTTGAAAGGCTTTTTGTACAAAACTGGATAAAGAAATTATATAAAAAATAAGAACTGAAATGATAAAGGCTTGAAGGTGGCTTCTGCACTGGTCCTGTCTTGGAGAGGACAAGATGTATCAGTGAATTAAATTGAACCAAACTTTTCTGTTGAGAATATGCTACTTGGTGTATATTGTACAAATTAGTGTTTCAACAAATGATCACAAGCTAAATTATACACAAACCTAAGGCAGGTGCTGCAATGCTACACTGGTTACAGAAAATGAGTCGACCAGCGTGATGGTGGCTGTGTCCACCTCACTCTCGCAGCTCCAGAGAAGGACAAGCTAACTAGCTAACTAGCTAACTAGCCACCCACCCGTCTCCAGGGGCTGCATCCGCTCTCTTCCCAGCGAGCTGTGACAACACTTTACAGCTTCACTGACCTGTGCTGTCACCATAACAACTAACAACAAAAGCCATTTTCTTTTGTACAAGTCAAATGAACACATTTCTTTCCTGAAACCTGTTAAAATGTTGGCTACAGATAAACAAGACGTGATTACACTGGACTCCCCTCTCCTCGAACATTCAAGCCAGGTTTCCCCAAAGCCACTCGCCCAGTGGAGCACAAGGAGTCGTTACATAAGACCCTGTGTGTTGGTAAATGTCTCTGCCCAACCTCATGCGCACCCCTTCCCAAACCCAGACAACACATGGCCCGCTCTGATGAAACCGACTGAAAACGGCTCATATGCTCTACTGAATCAAGCCCTCACCCCAAAGGCAAACTCATCATCTTCATCCCTGCTGGAGCGATAACGGTCCCTTCCTCTCCTCCCTCTTCTCTTGGTGTCAGACCTTTCGCTCACCAAAATTCAATTAACTCTGGCTCAATCAGAGCGTCACAGCCGAAGGTGAAGGTAAGGCAAGTTACCGAAGTAGGCCGTTGACGTCTGACAAGTCAGGGACGTGTGCCGGAGCCATCAAACTTCCGGGAGGCTGGACAGGATGTGGGATTTATGTGACAGGCTGCCTGAAAACGTTAGCATTCCTGAGCGTCACGGACCTTGGCCAAGGCGATGGTCTTCTCGCCACGTGACATAGACGGCTGCACGTAGACGTTTCCCCTCGCAGCCATGGGAGAGTGTCTGTCACGGCCTGTCCCCGCCAACCATGCGACCTGTCACAGCCCAACACCGCACACCTGGCTGAGGCATCACAGGAAACGCAGCAGTTATATAAACGCCAGAACAAGACAAATCCCTTTGGATACGTTCAGCTGCACAAGTAATCACAAAGACCATGAACAATGCAATTAAATGTCACGTCGTATCCGTTTCTGTTCAATGTCGTATTTGTGTGTTTAATATATAAGTGTTGAATATCTTAAGCCTTTTATAAACTCGTAGCAAATGTGCTAGAGAAATGTCTTGTGGGGGGAAAAAAAGAAGACAATGCGTTTTAAGACAAGCATTATGCAATGAAAGTTACCATTTATTTGGAGTGAATAAAATACATAATAGTTGGCATGATGGCTAGACAAAGACGGACTTCAAGTCCTTAAACGTATCCGAAAACATGCTTTTGACAGGTAGGCTGCCGGTTTAAATCCCTGGACTTTCTGGCAAAACCTGGACCGGGATGTTTGAAGTCCTTCACCCGCCTGTCCTGACTGTGGTGGTGCTCTACCTGTGAGTGCTCCTGTGGGGCTGTTAACAGCTGCCTCAGACTAACTCACTACAAAGGCAGGTAAAGAGCAGCAATTTCTCCACACAGGAGAAATTGTTAATTAAGTGCCACTAAGTGTCACTTAATCACAGCCTCAACTAATGCTCCCATCTCTTTGAACCAGTGCAGAGTTAAAGTGAACACGGGGCCACGTGAGTCATGAATGACGTCGCTGCCCACGTCTGTCTGTCTGTCTGTCTGTCTGTCTGTCTGTGTGTGTGTGTGTGTGTGTGTGGGGGGGGGGGCTGATGAGTAATCCAGTTTGGACCGAGGCAGGAGGCGAGCCTCTGAAGCCAAGTCTCAGCAGAGCGGGGAAATATTGAAGCACAGACCGACGGGGCTGAACACCGCTAATGCAAATCAGTGAAGGCAGAGACGGGCCAGTTAGTCACCTGGGTCAAAATTCAACTGTTTGATGTCCATTTGATGCCATTCGGTGGTTTTCATGTCTCAATGACATAATATGATAATAGGTTGCTAGTTCATTATTAAGGCAGCCAGCTGAGCACGAATGAACTCCTGACTCTTGACCGTCACCGTCGTGGCGGGAATGATCCGCAGCAGAACGGCTGCAAGAGCACGAAAGCGGTGAAGTGAAACTGGCCTCAGGCCTGCACGAACAACAAAAGGTTGCATGTAATTCTTACGTAAAGTGTATCAGTGGACATGAGGTCACCGCTGTCGGCTGAACCAGGGGTCAGATGGCAGCCAATCCAAGCCACTCAACCAATCGCGCAGAGGTGACATCATCCAGCAGGAGGAGCAAGCACCAAGCATTTATCATTACATTTTAGTTTTGACGGCTATGAGGAATAGAATACTGAAGGGCTGAAACAATTTGTGGATTAATTGACGAGTGGAGAAAATTCATCTGCCACTATTTTAATAAAAGATTAATAGTTTAAGCAAAAAAGACAAACCTTTACTAGTTCAAGCTTTTCCAATGTGAGGATGTTTGTTTGTTTTTTACCAGCATTGCATTTTTCCATGATGTTTTATTTTTGCCAGAGACTACCGTTACCTTAGTTGGGGCAATGGCTTCATAATGAATCTTAATTCATTTTCTACAGGCTTGTTGAATGAGATCCAGCTGCGCGGTCAAAGTCAATGCAGATGACAGGCCGCAAAGTCATCAGAAAAGGCAAAACTATATTTAGGCAGCCTGTAGGTGTGAAGCAACATATTCAAAAGAAGCAAATTTCCCAGAAGACATCTGTTTGCACTGGACAGAATTATAAAACAAAGACTCCACCTCCTCCCTCATAAGACTGGTGGGAGGGGTTGGCTCAGCACTGCTGCGCCGCTATCTGCCAGGTCACCAGACTATCGCAGGGCTGACATGTACCTAAACAATTCAATAAAAAAGGGTTTGCCTGTCAAAGACCTGGTGTTTAATGAAGCTAAATTTAGTAACTGACATAAAATCCTATATTACGGAATTATTTGAGTGCATTCTACGACTTATCAAAAGGAACAGGAACACGAAGTCCTGCTTGGCATTGGTGAGTACGAGGCAGTGGGTCCATGCCAAATGAGAGGAAGAGGAGGAGGATTTCACGCCAGCCTTAACCAGCATTTTATCAGTAAATCCCAAAAGGGGTGAGTCAAGGTGAGAGGGGACAGCGAAGGGGGAGCACTGATAATTACTGAGCTGGTTATCGACACACTGACATTGAGGGTGTGATGTTTTGTCTTCTTGACGCCGAGGCTGCTGTGCCTCAGCGTGCATCATCTGGCTGAACCAAAAATGGTCCATCAGTACACCAGATCTTCTTGGGTGGAGGTCATCTGAACTGAATTTATTACCTCAGTAAACATTGTTATCATGAGTTCATGGTCTCAATCGCTAGTTTTGCAATACAGCATGATGTTCATTTAGTAAATCATGGTCCCATTAAGAGTAAAATAGACCATATTAGGTATATAGGTATGCTCCAGGGCGGGCTTACTGTGATCGACAGGTCGTCACGGTGAGTATGTCAACCTTTTACATATAGTCTATGACTGGCACAACAGAAATGTTGATTAATGTGTGTTGTCCTCAAACTAAATCCTCTCTGCAAACACCATGGGCCCCTACATTGAATCATTGTCTAGCACAGCAAGAGCTACAGGTTGAATTGTCCAGTTGTAATGTCTTTGTTAAATGTGTTCCAGGTTCATGCCCACCTGTAGCTGTCCACCAGATGTGCGTGGTCGAAGTTATCTCAGCTGAATACATAACATTTGCCCAACATGGGAGTACAATCTTACACTTATCTTTAAGTTCAGCACCCACATTATCCCTGCAGGTAGAAATCCTTGTTATGGTTGAAAATAGTCAGGATGTGAATAACAATAATTACAGCGCATTAACACAATCATATTTCACAGAGTAATGAGGATAGCCGTTATGCAACATCCACAACACACAAAGGTGGTAGCATGCTGTGGTGATCAACAACATGATTTTGAATAGCTCTGCTTTCTTTAATGATCGCATCATCTCAGTTCCCACACAAAGCAGCCAACAGGAATACATCAGCCATTGCGAGGCGCTGGAGCGAAGTGAAACAAAAGTGTAAAGGGGTCGAGCAAAGCCCCGAGTCTGCTTCATGTTAGAGACCTACAGCACACGGCGGTGTTGTCCATATCAACACAACCCTCCTACTGTATTTAGCCTTCTGTTTGGCGATCATGGAGAACACGTGTGTGTGAGCTCGCCAGCAGCTTGCTTTGCTGCGGCTATGTGATCATACATGTCTGTTCACATGCGAATTGCCGCGATGCATCAACTTAATTAACGTGAACGTGCAAGGTGGAGAGAGGCTGTCTCACTCTCACACACACACACACACACACACACACACACACACACACACACACACACACACACACACACACACACACACACACACACACACACACACACACACACACACACACACACACACTCCTGCCTGTGTATGTGGAGTAATGTAGATATAGCCGAAACAAAACCCCTGTTCATTTGTTGTTCTTCGTGAGCCATTCCTGCCTATATATATATACATATATATATATATTTTTTTTTTTGTTCCTTTTATGTTTTTCTTCAGGGAGCCGTGGCGGTCTGCGCCGTGGAGCTGCAGCTGCTGACTTCTGGCTGCATTCATTAGCTCCTGTGTTTCTACAAGCTCTGGCTTAACAACCCCCACACGGGCTTTCAGCCCTCATCTGTGTCTCTCCTCCCCCTGCCCTCCATGCCGGGCTGCAAGGAGTGAAGCTCAGACGGTGTGTGTGTGTGTGTGTGGTCCCCCCCCCCCTTCCCCTCCATGGGTGCACAGGGGGCACTGGGTGGGCAAAGGGAGGGGGGTTGTGGGTGAGTGGGCCCATTCTTAAAAATGTTTTTGCACAAATTCATCCTCGCAACAATTGAAAACAAAATGAAAACAAAATTATCGTGCGCACACCTTAATCCGGCACCCCATAAAAATATTCATACACGTTGCTGCAGCAGTGAGTTGATGTGCTCTCAGACCCCAAGGCAAGTCCTTAAATTACTAACACCCCCCCCCCCCCACCACCATCACCAAAAAAAATCCTTTGACTGTTATATTTGTGGTCTCTGAGGCATTTCGTGAACCTTAACATTACTCATGGTTGGCTGCGGTTCCTCGTGTGTCACAACAGTTTACAGTCCATCCTCTGTGGAAAACAAAGCCCGGGTCATTTGTGAGAGTGGAAACCTCGAGACGGACGTTCATTTTCACTTTTTTTGCGACAGAAAATGTTCTTCTCCTCAGTTTATCATTACATCTCAGCAACTGTCGCACCATGCATGTCAGCGTGGACGCTGTAAGTCTATGTGGCTACAGAGTTCTTGTGGGTTTGCTTTTCTTTTTAAATACAGAAAACTGTGATTACATTCGGTATTAAGTCTTACTCACACTCACAATGAACGTTGTCTGCTCATGCAGCCTGCCACAACAAAACACCTAGTTCTGAATGACAGTGAGCGTGACGAGCCGTCGGTGTCAGACTCTTTGCTGTGACTCACACAGCAAGGGATTCATCAAACCTCACATCATCTGCCAGGCCCCGGCCCCGTCGGGAGAGAAGATGCTTTCAAGCTGAACCAACAAAAACTTTGCACACTAGCGTCTCCAAATGGCTATAAAAAGGATTTGAACTTCAAAACCCAGAAATCCTGAAAGATGATGTCAGTGAGCTGCAGTCTGGCTGTTCGTGTTAACCAACCCAAAGCAGTATGTGGTGCTTCATACCACAGGATGGGTGGGGGACTTTATTTTATTTATTTGTCTTTCAGTGATACCTAATGCAATGATGGATGGGATGCCTTGGTCTATTTCTATTTCGCCAGTCAGTGTAGATAGCACACTTTGAAAATAAGTTATTTAAGCACAAGGGCTAGCTAGCTAGCTTGTTTTCTTATAGTGCACTATATAACATCACATGGAGAATTTAGCACTCTGAAATGCATCAAATCCACTTGTTACACTTCTTTGTTGCAGTTCAACGAGTCACAACGCTAGCATGTTCACACAGAGTACATACTACTTAAATGTTACAACATACCTCCGACATATAGCCTCACACACACAGCTGAGAGAGGGCAACCAGGTCAATGAGAGCGGTCAGACTGAAGTTGCTAAGTTGCGGACTGAAAAACTAAAATAATGACTTTAAAAATGCTAAAAAGCTCCAGCGACCCCCTTAGCTTGAAAGAGAGAATCTTTAAAGCTGCTGAAGCCGAAATTCAGAGAGTATAATGTGATTGAGGGATTGCGGCTCTCAAAATGGCGATTAGAGGCTAATGGTGCTAACACTGGAGACAGTGCAAAGAAAACGGCCTTGGTGCTGACAGAGCTATCAGTGTTTACCTGAGGGGGGAATCGGAGGGTGGGTCCTACGCTTCCGGGACGCCGTTTTCAGCTGTAACTGCCTCAGGAGCGCCGTGCAGAGCTGTGGCGATTAGCTAGTCAGAGGGGCACACACAGAGAGAGTCACATACATTAACATGCATTTGCGGGGCTGGCTATGTAATAGTTGTTTGCTGCAATATCAAAGTTCTGAATTTTCTGAATTTTGAATTTAGCACGTAAAATATCTAAATTTATTGATTCTACATTCTTCTCTGATGCAGCTTTATTTGTGATTTTATGTTGAAGTTGTTCCTGGTGCAGCTTGTTTGTTCCTCTCTTCTGCTATTTTCAGCATTTGTAAGACAGCGTGAAGGACAATGTAGGTTGGAAAGCTACTAGTGGAGTGGAATGGTATCACAATGGTGACTCTTAGGGGCCGCGGGGCCCTTCACCCTCTCTTTATTGGGATGTGGGTTGGCACGGTCCCCCCCCCCCCCCCTCCTCTGGCAACCAGCAGGCCGGGGGCCCCGGGGCAGGGGGAGGTGAAATGTCAGGAGCGAAATGCAAATTCATGCTGACAAGCGGCGCAGAAAACATGTTCTCTGCGACTCGGTGGAACCTTGACATTTCTCAAAGTCAAATGAACATGTCAGCCAACACTGCAGGGCAACTATTGGGTTATTTAAAGAGGAGGTTCAGAAAGCAGGCCGGTGTTACATCACAGGCACCGGGGACTGTTTACGTGCAGCTCAGCGGACAAGGCTCGCCTTTTGTTGTGGTCGTTATCCTCCTTCTCCAGTCTCCCTCTGTCTGTGAGCCATCACCGACTCTCGGAGTGAGACACTACGAGGGTGGGCCGATAGAGGAGACACATACTGGCTTGCATTAGTCCGTCATTACATCACTGCTGCGCTTTCATCCTCCACATCTGGTGCCGGGCCCGGTCCCCGTGTGTTATCTGCCTCCAGCACTGAGCTCCCAGATACACTATGTGGCTCACAGCTCAGGCTTTGATTAGCAGCAGGACACCATCAAGACCTAATAAGAACCTCAAACTGTATTAATTCAGCCTGCTGTTGCTGTTGAATGCTGTTAAAGGGGAAATCGTAGCGGGAGGATGCACATAACACCTAACCTTGCTTTGCTGGTGGCTCAGTGGGTGGTAATGTCAGTCTGTTGGTCAGTCCAACGCTTTGGTCCAGACGGAAATATCTTTAAAAATGATTAGATAGATTACCACAAAACTTTGTTCAGACATTGATGGTCCCCAGAGGATGAATATGGGGAACATTGAGGATCCTCTGACGTTTCCACTACTGCCACCAGCAGGTAACGTTTCAGTATGCCCAATACTTCAGTTTATGACCAAATCCCTGCAAAACAAATGGCATTCCCATCAACTTTTTTAGTAAATGTTGAAGATGGTGAACATGCTAAACATCAGTTTGTTAGCTTTGCTATTGTGAGCATGTTATCATGCTCATGTTAGCATTTAGCTTAGAGGCAGGGTTGGTAATATTGTACAAATAAGTGTGTAAATAAGTTTTTAATATTTTTGTTGAAATTGTCATTACATCCTGAAAATAACAAATGCCTCAAATGCTCTGACAAAAAAAGTTAAGTAATGATTGGCAGGGCTACCTTCCGGCAAGTATTCTGCCTGCGCACTCATTGCTTGTCATGTATTCTTCCACAAGCTGCTAGCTTTCAGCTCTGAGCACTAACAATAGCCATGTTTGTTGACTACGATCATGAAGATAATCATTAGTGCAGTGGTTTTGGAGGTAGGCCTGAAGTTGGCAACCCTGGACTGTTTTTTCAGTTGGATAATTTAAAAAAATCCAGCATACTCTTGCTCTAACAGCGCTAACACCGCCACATTAAGGGATGGACTCACGTTTGTTCAAGTCTGTTTAAAACAATACCCACATGCCCATACATTGAAAGTTTTACTTGTTGTTGGAAATACGCTTCAGCAGTCTGGGTTGGACAAATCAAATTAATCAATCTTCCAATGTTGTAGACTTTTTAGTACAAAAGTCCCTCCACTGCAGCTCAGCAAGGAAACAGTCCATGAAAATATTTTATTATCTACATTTTTCACAGAGATGTGTGCACTTTGGGTTTCTATGACAAATGATTGTGTTAGGATCGGATCTCGTCACAGCTAATATAATTACAACGACCCAATAAGATGTTTTACTGCACCTATAGATAGAGATAGACGGGCAATATGTAAACCTATCTTGTGAGGGGTTGAATTCAAAATGTATGTGCTGCACAGTATGTACCAAATGCAAATTTGTTTTTTTTTAATATAAAATATGTCTGAATAAACCATGAGCTCATAATGCCTGCATCTAATTTATGTCTGAATATCTGTTCCTTCAGTACAGGGAGTCGTGACGACGCTCTCTCCGGCTGTGACGTCTGAGGTCGTGTCCCTTCTGTCTTGAAGCTTATGGGTCGTCGCTGCGCTGATGAGTTTACGAGGTCATGCCCCCCTTGGTCAAGACATGAAAAAATACACAGAGCAGCTGAGAATCAGAACCTCCAAATGTGACGTTAAAGACGTCAATATTTATGCGGCACACGCAACTGATGCTGCATCAGAGGAAATAGAGCGTGCGGTAGAATACTCCCTGAATGCTGCATATGGTGAACAAAGGAGGGATTCAAGCTGCTATAACCTCCAATGCCACAAAACTGCAGAGACACAGCAACAAGGGCCTGAATGCAAAAAGTGGCACTCATGTGTGAAAGGCTGACATTACGCAAAGATAAACGTCCCCCAAATAGAAGCTAATTGCAACAGGAAACTGCATATTTTTAGGCCGTGTTTGGCAAAGTGGCGAGCCCGAGACAGGAAAAGGCATGTGATGCGCCAGAGTGATGTGTCCGTGTGAAAGGATGCTGTCACTGAGGACATGTGCACAATTTGACACAGCCGGCCGCACACTGGCCTGATAATGTCAATATCATTTCCGTCATCTCCTGTCAGCCCCAACGCCCCGTTCCTGAAACGAGCAGGAAATGGAGGCTTAACTCTGACGCTGACTCAATGTATAAACAAACCGCTCAGTGGCAGTAACTCAGGGGAACCCAGACTTTCTCCTCCTGCAATCTACTGACTCTCCGACCTGTCTTTAAAGGAATAGTTTACATTTGTTTGTTTTTTGGCAAAACACAAGATCGATACCACTCTCGTGTTCGTAGAGCAAACTATGGCGCTACGGCGAGCAGCCCGTTAGCGTAGCTTAGCATACACTGCCCAAAATCATTTACTCTGTCCATGCTTTTCTTTCTACATGATGGCTAAACAGGTATAAAACCTCCATCGAAGAGTAGATGGAAGGTCTGTAATTAATACCTACTGTTGATGAAATGTTATTTTTCAATTACGCATCCAAAATGTATGTGAACAATGTTTATTGGATTCATACATTGGTGTTAAAAGCCAGAGAAGCCGGGGAATGTGTTGAAATGACTCCCTTCTACTATCATGTACTGACATTTTTGCAACCTCCAGCTGTTTCAGTGTAACTGACTTCTACAGTGCAAATAAAAAAGCTGAGTTGTGTTGCAAAAAACTATGATGCTTGGGGGGGTACAAATAAAATGAAAACAGTGATGGTGGGAACTCTGTTAATGCCATGTGATCCAGGGCTAGAGATGAGAGTCTTCCCGGTGAGTCGTGTGTCTTCAAGAAATCTGCCATGCGGTAACCAAGCAACGGCACATGATGAAGCCGAGGCCTCGCCACCTCACCCTCATTCTGTCACGTATGTAAATCTGTCAGGTCCAGGGCGACAACGCACATGCTAACTCCACAAAAAGACACGTGCAGCCCTCAGCATGTTCCCTCGGTCTCGACCCTCCCCAACTAAAAATGGTGTTGGCGTAATCAGATTAAATTCAGGAGCTAATTTGTTGCCGTCGAGTGTGTGCCTCAGTAGCACAGATCCATAACTTATCAAAAGCTGATTAACGCACCAACCCTCCTGCTTGAGCCTACTCGGAACGCCGAGCTGTGCGGTTGTCAGGATTGCTTAAGCGTGAACGGATGACCGAGGCATCCTGACGTGAGAGCTGCGCGTTAGTGCTCACTCCTGTCACCACAAGCTCTCATCACAGCGATACCTCCAGCTGGACTTTACATTTTTAAATGTATCATAATAGCACAACGGTTACTGTACTATGGGTGTTTAAATGAAGGATGTGCTGATATGCAGGCTGATTGTCCGGAGACAATGACAAGATTGAGTCTCCACAGTGACTGCTGTGTCCAGGCACTGAAGGTCATTTCAGGATGCAGCTGCTTCTGACCTTTGACCCCTCCAGCAGAACCTCCAAATCTTCTGTGCGTCCAAATACTCATAGTACCATACTATTTAGCATGCTAGACAATATTTAGTATGTCTTAATACATAGTACATTTCAAATACAGTATGCCAAAAGTACCAGGATGTCTTTATGCATCCGGTGGTATTTGGGAGTATGCAAGCCAGCATGATCTTCTGCCTATTCTGATC
Organism: Leptoclinus maculatus; assembly: GCA_032191485.1. NCBI lineage: Eukaryota > Metazoa > Chordata > Actinopteri > Perciformes > Stichaeidae > Leptoclinus > Leptoclinus maculatus. The sequence goes on along the minus strand of JAVDOI010000001.1, from coordinate 42,349,964 downwards.
CACATTCCTGTGTGCAGTGGGTATACGAGCAAGAGGGTCAAAGTTCAAGGTGCAATATCATGATGAAGTAGTATCCAAGTCCCTCCCCTTTTGGTTTGACCCATGGGACGTTATATTGGGAAAAATATGTTCGCTATTCAACGGTGAGAGACCAACTTTTTTTTTTTTGATCCCGTTTGAATCGTGTCAAGAAAGTCGCAGTTTGTCGTATCTGTAGTGACGGAGCCTCTCCCAGCTGTTAACAGACTGTTGTGCTAGCGGGCTAGCTAGCGAGCTGTACCCAGCATGCCGTTCGGCGGTGAAATTTTATAAATGTACAATAATTAGTGTTACAAATTGTTTATTTGTCACAAACTGTTGTGTCGTGGTGTTTTGCCCTGTTAAAGAGCGTTAGTTGTGGGTTATTAATTGTTGTGTTATAAAGTTGATTATATAACCATGATTAGAGGTCCCTCTCAATACAGGTAAGACAACTAGCTCCGACTGTAGCCTTCTTAGTGGCCAACAATATATTTTGCTGCCTGTTGAAGAGTTACAGCAGTTGTTTCGGCTATGCACCGGTATGACGGTGTGTGAAAAATTCATATCATACAAAAAAAAGCTAGGTAAAAAAATCTACACCAAGCAAAAATGCTAAAAATGTCATAATTTCTTCCATATCTTTCAATTTGAACTCTTACTACTCGACTAAGCCTCTGCTTAGGTTTCGTTTCACGATAGTCACGTGCTCGTCCACTGACCAATCACAGCACACGCTGCACCTCACTGCAGCGCTGCACCTGAAAACTGAGCTGCGTGGTAATGCTGACGTACTTGTAGGCCAGCTAGAAGGCTCTAACACGTCAAAGAATACGCCCAACATGTCAAACTAAAGATCCGATTGGTTGAACACTATGACAATCAACAATATCGTCCCCATTCACTTAAACTGCAAAGGGATTCACTTGTGAGTCTGCAGGCCTCGGGCCTCTCTTCTTACCTAGAGACACAGAGGTGAAATCTGATTGGATAAAAGCTCTACTTAAAACAAGCTGCACTGGAAGCAGAGCAACTGAGGAAGACAGTAGCTGTGCAATGAGAAAATAAGATAATGGGAAAAATATTTTTAGAAATTATAATACATGTAGTGTATTTGTGAAAAATTATTAAATTATAGAATAGCTATAACTTTGTGATTCTGTTTCGGCCAGCAGAGAAGGCTTTGCAGGCCCCGACAGCCCACCACTGGGTAACACCCATGTTGGTGTTGATGACATACATCTGCGACCATGTAGTTCAGTGAGCAGTTTCACACACATTTTAACTTTGACTAGCAAAATTGTCTTTTAAATTGACAAACATGTGTAATTCATACCACAATTAAAACGCCATCGCCTACTGTGCATGTTTCTCCTGAAATGAGGTCACATGGGGGACACCGGAAAGCGCGTGACTTCGCCTCTATGTTGAACGTATACTGCAAGCAGCAGTTTGTACTTTGTAAGGGCATAAAGGGCAGTTATGTACTAAAACTCTTTTAATCAGATATTGAAGCTCTGTGTTGCTCCCTTTGAGGACTCAGACTGTATAAAGCCTCCCGGCGGTGAAGTCTGGAAGTCAGGGGACATACAAAAATGTTTCCCGAACCGGCTAATGAGCATTTTTTTCTTTCTTTTTTGAGCCAGTGAGGAGACAAACTGAGTGCGGCGGAGGGAGGGAAGGGGACCTCTGCAGCGAGCCCCGTCTCGTGCTGCCGTAGCAGGGCGGTTAAACCGGAGCTGGCGTGATACGTCCTGACAGCGGCACAGTCTTGGTCACGAGCACAAACCGCCTCGCTTACGTAACCAGCCCATTGTTACCGCCCACGTCGCAGTCATTAAAAATCCATAGGAATCACATCAAAGTCTACAAGACGAGTTTTGAATGAACGGAAGCAGAAGATAAATCCAGTCAACTGGTCTGGTCTCATCCCAGTCTGTAAATGATGCTGGAGGAGCGCGGAGGCGGCACAGTTGAACCCAGCTGACACAACACACCCCTTCACACCTTTAAGCCTCCGCTGACACTTCACCACCTGTTCCTGGCACTGCGATCAAAAGATGATCACTGGAGGACTTTATTTATAGCTCGTGAAGAGACTGGGCCTTTTTTAGTACAGAGGCGAGACACACTTAAAAAAATAAATAGAGCATCAGTTCACAGCCGGTTTGTCTCGTGACCCCTCGTCACAGGCTGATCACGCAGCGCTGAATAGTTTAAAATCAAAATAACTATTTTCTCTGTTCGCGTTGTTTGACGCGATTCCAGGGACAGGGACGCTGAAACACGAGTCTGTGTTTTAGAAAGAAGACAAAACCTGTTGTAGTGATGACACGTTTTCCGTCCTGGAAGCCTAAAAACACCAGACACCTGGATGGCACTTTGAGCAAGGCATTCATCTTAATACTCAAATGTACTTAGTAATTAGTTCTGGGTCACTTTAATCATTCATCCTGTTCATATATTTTTCTTGTTTGTTTGTATATTCCATGTATGTATGTTGAGAGCAATGTGTAAACCGGAGTCAAATTCCATGTATGAGCAAATAAAGCCGATTCTGATTCTGGCCATGATGAAATCCCTTCATAGTGTCCCCCACGATAAGATATTGGGGACAACATCTACAGTGTGTTTGTGCAAAAAAGCATAAAAAACTAAAAAAAGAATTCAAAGAAAAAATGTCAAAACAACGCATTTTTTCACAGAACTGTGGATTTCATCCCCTCATCTCTTCCATTGTGAGCGCCTTAATAAGGAATTTGTAAATGGCCAGTATAAACAGTGGAAATAATAAGAGTGAGCAAAATGATTCCAATGTATATCAGAGTACGACTTGGAAAATGTGAACCCACCCTTTAGTGTAGTCATCCTAATCTCAAATATTTCTTCATACGCTCTAGGACTGTAAACCATGTTGTAGTTTGAAAAGTGTTCTTAAGATCTCCATTTTGGAACCTGGATGGACCAGGCCCTCTTTATCAACCATTAGCTAAATATTCAACTTCCTGCTGTTGAACATTTCCACCAAGGACTCGCGGGTTATTTAAAAAAATTAAATTCGTCAAACCCTGAGACAGTGTGCCCTCCCCTCCGATCCTCACACACCCACACACACTCTGATACAATGATGCAGGTGTTTCCACGCTGTTCAGATGGAATGATTTATTCATAATCATGGTAGCATAATAAAACAATGAACATTGAAAGCACTGACAGTTGAACCCAAGGCCTCTCACACACAGCATGCACCACCCCGACCCCAGCGTTCACAGAGACACTGAACGTTCCTAACGCCAAGAGAAAGTCCTCCTTTTGTTGTTGTGTATTCTCCGCCCTAGTCAGTTTTTTCCTTGTTCGTTTTTTTTTTTTTTTTTTTTGAATCCTTTAAATATATTTTGATATAAAAACGAGCCCACGTATGATGAATCAACCATGTTTGTGAACTGCCTCTCCCCCCTTCTCCCGTTATTGTCCTGTCCCCCCACCCGCCCTTCCTCAGTCCTCCAGACTGTATCGATTAGAGGACAAACATGATACTGGCCCCCTAAATCCTCTCTCTTCCTGTTCACACTCTCTTCATGGACACGTGGTACAAAAAAAAAAAAAAACTCCCAGTCTGATAGGGTGATGATGGAGGTGCAGGAGATGGCACTAAAATAATAAAACGGTTTGATAACCTCCCTGAAAAAAAATGAAAGGAATAAAAAAAGATCTCTTAAAAAAAGCAATAAAAAACTACAACAGTCCAGTTGAAAGACGTGCTGGAGGGAAGTGTGGAGCTCTGTAGACTGGAGGCACTTTAGCACAGAGCGAAGGCCCCACGCCTGACACCACACCGAGGGGAGAAAGGGAAGCATGGAATGACGAGAGCTGGGCTGAATTCATGCAGAGCAACACGGCGATGCAGAGATCCAGGAATGATGGTGGGGGGGGAGAAAAAGCACCTGACAAACATGGAGGAAAAAGGGCCAGCCTCCCCTCCAGTTAATGCCATGTTCAGGAGAGGAGGAGGAGGGGAAAGAAATAAGAGCAAAAAAAGGGATCTTCCAGGTGGAGGAGGACGAGGAACTTGGACCAGGAAAGAGGAGAGAGAAGAGAGAGAGAGAGAGAGAAGAGAGAGAGAGGCAGTGGGGATCGAGTGAGGAAAGAGCAGTGGCCCGTCGAGAGGAGAGGAAACAGTCTGGCAAAAGCTTTACAACACAAACAGGAAAACGGTCCTTGTGTGGAGGCAGAGGGCGGCCAGCGGGAACGCCTTAGGTCAAAGGTGGGGGGGGGAGGGGGCCACAGTATGGCAGTCCCACAGGTCAGCAGGAGGAAGATGCTGTGGTCCCTCTTCTTCTTTTCCTCCTCCTCCTACCACCACTGTGTCTCGCCCTCCCCCTCTCCCCCCTCCCCCCCCCACTGTGTCTCCTCTTCACAGATAGAGCTCCTTGGCTCTGATATGCTGCAGCTTGTCCCTCAGCATGCGGAAGGAGGGCCGCACGACAGAGTCCAGGGTCCAGCACTGCTTCATCAGGTCGTACACCACGGGCGGGCAGCCGTCAGGGGCGTCCATCTTGTAGCCCTTCTCTACCCGGGGCACCACCTCTTTCAGCGGCTGAGAGACGGGGGGGGGGAGAGAGAGAGAGAGAGAGAGAGAGAGAGAGAGAGAGAGAGAGAGTTAAACATGTTAACTGATATTCAGCTGCGTGGCATCCCAACCAAAAGGTTAATGAAAAAAATGACAAAATATTTAGATTCAACAATGCAAAAATATTTAAATTCCTAATAAAGCACACATCGTGTCACATTTGCTCCAGTAGGTCTAATGGCACAAATATTTTTGAGGTCACTTCACTAATCCTGTTCACAAGTAACACACACACACACATCCCAGCAATGAAGCCTGCCATCTGCTGGTTCAGAGCTGTATGCCTCGGACCTCGGCGAGCCACACAAATGTGGTGTTCAGGTACTTACAATTCTAGGGTAAGGCACGCGCCCGAAGGAGTAGATCTCCCAAAGCAGGATTCCGTAACTCCAAACGTCTGATTTGGTGGAAAACCTCTGTCGGACAAATAAAAGAAAAAGGGGGGGGGGGGGGGGAGCGTTCATTTACACATCAGACAAATGCATTCAGGTATTTTCTGCTTCTTCTAGCCATAAGAAATGCTCTTGCCTTGTTTGTTTTGGTGCTATTTCAAGAGTTCAAGTGAGGAAACATGAATAGCGTGACAATAAACACAGACGTAATAACAAAATGTGCTCAGTGAGTTGGAATTCCACGTCAGCGTAGGCTCCAAAGAGCATGTGCACATGCAGATTTGAAAGATTAAGGGAAGAAATTGAAGGAAGTTAAACTACTGCTGCTATCAAACAAAGTGCCAGGAGTAACATGTTTAGCACTCTGGATGTTAAAGCTAGCAGTGTCAACTTTGGCACCACATTAAAAGAGTGTACTTAAGAATCGTCCTACTTTAACTCTTTCTAATGCTGGTACTAGATGGGAAAGTCACAGCGCATTAGCCCCGGTCTGCCTCCCCGTCCGCCCCCTCTCACCTTCTCTCTTATTGCCTCGGGCGAGGTCCACTTGACGGGCAGCTTGCCCGTGTCCTGTATGGAGGACGCCTCCTTGGTGAGGCCGAAGTCGCTGACCTTGGCGATGTTGTCGTCGGACACCAGCACGTTGCGGGCCGCCAGGTCTCTGTGGACGAAGTTGTTGGCCTCCAGGTACTCCATGGCTTCGCACACGTCACTGGGCGACACAGTGAGACAAGGAGACATGACGGCTGAGACGATGGCAAACCCACAAGTGTGCGTCCCCTCCCTTAATCTATGTGGACATTTCTGTGGCCTCGCCAGACACATCAAATGACAAATGCAGCTCAAATATAATTAGAATCAGAAAATACTGCAGAATGATTTTCCTCCTTTGCTTGCTTCGTGTTCACGCAGTGAAAGTCTAATCCCCTGCACACGTCTGACAAGGATTCAGTCGAGGGACACGTGGCTCACACTGAAAAGGAATCATGAAATACTTCCTTGTGGATGCATGGTTTTATGCCTGTGATGCAGTCATTTTGAGTTGTGCCGGGTTACAGCGTCAGCTAAATGACTTAAATAAAAAGAAAGAAAGAAAGTCTTTGAGGCACTTGACTCGCAGATAAAGCGCCCACTTATCAAGGCGAACACCCTGCGCGATGGTTGCTTGGGTAAACAAAGGCTTCATTTATGTTCGTTTGTGAGCGTGACAACGTTCTCTTGAAGCTCCATTCAGATCCTGACAGCTAAAGAGCAGCAGTTTAACTCTCGACCCCCCCTGAGCTGAGCTGATTAAACGTTTGTCTGTTGTACAAATGTAACGAGAACCTGAAGAGAGGTGAAGAGGACTCACAGCGAGAACTTGAGTAAGCAGTCTCCGCCGAGCACGGTCCGTCCTCTGGAGCGCAGGTAGTCCACTAGGCTGCCCTGTGACACAGAGGAGAGGAGGACGTTTTCAGTATGGGGGGATTATTCGCTCTTATTAATAGTTTATTTAGGTGATTAATAAGAACAGCTTAAAATGGGCTAATCGACAAAAATGTGGAACTATTCCTTTTTATGTCATATATGGAACCTAGATTAGAGGAGAGTTAGATGACAAGATTGCTACTACTCTCATATCTGTACAGGAAATATGAGGCTACTGCCGGCAGTCGGTTAGCTTAGCTTAGCATAAAGACTTCCACATAATATCTCAGATGCTCACTAATTAAACCGACGTATGTCCTTTGTTTAATCCACATGTTACGTTGTGTACTGTTAGGGGGCCAAACTACTTCTTGTCAGGGAGCAGTTGCCAGCGGGAACTCCGGGACGTCACTGCACCCAGCCAAGAAACGGCCCCGTACATAATCCCCCGTAAAACGGCTCCCGCTTTTGTAGAGATTAAACCAACCACATACAGTTTTCCCAATACTGTTTCCACATGTATTAAAACATGACAAACCTTGGCCATGTACTCTGTGACGATGTAGAGACTGCCCCTCTCCTCGACTATTACACCTAGCAACTGCACCAGGTTGTTGTGCCTCAGTTGCCTGAGAGCAGAAGCAGAAAACATGTGACGGGAACAATAAATAAAAAAACCTGTGATAGAAAACAACTTTTTACGTATTTATTATCAAGGGATCTTACGTCATGACGGAGGCCTCGGCGATGAAAGCCTGCGCCGTGGCGTCATTTTTGATGCACTTGACCGCCACCTTGTTCCCTCTGTAGTCTCCTACCATCACATCTGACGAGGACACAGTCGGGGAAGACGTTTTAGTACAATACGAGAGGCGACCTTGGCCTCTTGTTACTACGGCTCACATGTATGGAATGAGATGATGCAGAACTCCTCACCTCCAAACTCCCCTTTGCCAATGGTCTGCAGGAGTTTCAGCTCCTTTCTGTTCAAGGCCCAGCCGCCTGCCAAGAGAGGACAGATAACACTTAGCAGGCTTCACAGTCGACGAGTCACGCTACAAGTGTAAAAGCATTACTGTAAAAAAACTATGTATATATATTCATGAATGAGTTTCAAATACATCTTCTAGTCAGAGTACTTCTACTCTCTGAATGACGCATCCGCTATTTGGGAGGAGAAATGTTGATTTATCCGAACAGTTAGCGTTAAAGAGTTAGCGGGTCAGAAGGGTACATGGCGAGGAACGAAAGAAAAGCCAGAGGAAGACTCTGGTTGACCTTGGGAACTCATCCCCAGACACACCGGGATTAATCACCCCTCTGTTGATTAATGCTATTAGGACCCACTGTCTGCACGCTGAGCGCCCGTGAGGTTATCGTGACATTAAGGAAACACAACAATGCCAGCGTCCCCTGGGGGGGGAGCGGTGTTTAATGAGCTCAGTGTGTCCTTACTCCTGGAGAACTCGTCTTGTGCTGCCACCGTTCCCTCCATCAACTTGGGTTTGATCAGCCGGGTGCAAAGGCCATCGGCGTCTTTGGTGTAGTGCTGGGGACAGACAAGAGACAATTACATGCATTGTTCTTTTTCAATACGGGAGGACAAAAGTCAGTGTGTAAAGGTTGGAGATTACGATACAAATCCTGGTTGTCATTTTCATAAAGGGTTTCATCGTTTGACTTTTTATAAACCCGATGTCTGCAGATTATACTGCGATAGTTCGCTCTCACTCGGCCGTCTTAGACCTATTGAATGGAGGGCTGATGTTGAAAGATTATATCTGAGAGGTGGATCTGTGTACAAGCTTTTGAGGATTCAGGCAAGGGTTGATGTGCAGAAGCTCAGTCGACGTCATGCGTACGGGGATATCAGTGGTGTTCGCCTTCACCAAAGAGAGGCAGCATGAGAGAACTTTTATCAATGATGAAGAGGAGGATGGCTGTGTTCAGGAAACTCCCGCCACAAAAGATGGAATGAAATAGAAGGAGATGAGTAGAGGTAACGCTTATTGGAGCACTGTGCTCCTCAAATCAGCTCCAGCTCCAAGGGTGTAATGAAAGTAGTGGAGTAGTGCTGGGCGGTATGACCATAAATGTGTATCACGGTATTTTTTAACATTCTGGCGTTTTCACGGTATATCACGTTTTTTTTTCTCTCCCTTGACTGTGTTTTTATATACGAGGGTTTGCTCGTTTGTTCGTATAATGTTGGGTCAGCAGTTTAGCTGAAGTATTGTCGCCCCGGTAAGACGTACCTTGAATCCAGTGTTTTAATCATTGCTCTGAACCCGTCTTTATCGACTGTCTGTAGCGGGACCATGTCCTTGCAGAGGTGGATCGTTATTGCGTTCGTAATGTCGCTCCACCGCTTGCTTTTCTTGTCATATGCTGCCTCGAAGCAAATGCCTCTTCAAGCGATGTGTGACCCTTTGTCTTCACCGTTTCACTGCGCCAACGTTACTGGTTGTCGGCCTCGAATCCAACGACCGCAATCGCACGCTTGGTATTCCAACTCATGTTTTCTGCTGAGGTGATGGAGTAAGTTGCTCGTATTACCACCAACAGTGGCTCGACAAACTTTGCAATATAGTCTTTTGATCTACGTCGGATTTTTTAAACCAAAACACTTCCAAACAGCAGACACAGCTCCTCTCTTGGGCACAGACTCTATCGGTGCATCTCCGGTCTCTCTTTGTTCCTCCTGCATCGCTCCTTTCTGTTCTTTAATCTTACGTTACTGTAGTGACGGAGCCTCTCCCAGCTATTAACAGACTGTTGTGCTAGCGGGCTAGCTAGCGAGCTGTACCCAGCATGCCGTTCGGCGGTGTAATTTGATAAATGTACAATTATTAGTGTTACAAATTGTTTATTTGTCACAAACTGTTGTGTCGTGGTGTTTGTCCTGTTAAAGAGTGTTAGTTGTGGGTTATTAATTGTTGTTATAAAGTTATAACCATGACTAGGGGTCCCTCTCGATACACTTAAGACAACTAGACCGCAGCACCCTCCGCGGCGAACAATATATTTAGCTGCCTGTTGAAGAGTGACAGCAGTTGTTTGGGCTATGCACCGGTATGACGGTGTGTGAAAAATGTATATCATACGGGAAATTAAAACCGGTATACCGCCCAGCACTATAGTGAAGTTCTTTCTTCCATCGTTTTTCTTTCAGTCTGACACTCGTCTCATACACAAACCAGATCACTGAAACCCAATGCAACCGTATTACAATCATTTATCGATTGAGGCGACAGGATGGGTCTTTGTAAATGAATGAACCTCTGATGAAGATTGACGGTATGCATGAGGCGTCTTAAGAGGAGCTGTGAAGGCTTTTTGTGGGAACCAGCAGCAGCAGGAGGATGAGAAGTGTGTGGGCGTGAGAGAGGTCAATGCATCTGATCTTTTACCCCCCCCCCCCCAGCGACGGAGCAAACCAAAAGACCTGTCAATATCTGCTCATTGTCCTGAAATCAGGTTAGACGTTGTGACCTTGTGAAGGCAGACGCCACGTTTTGGACGTGAGGGAGAAAAAGCAGCAAATGTGAGAGAAAAGTGTCTTCCTACCAAACATGGGTCATCAAACCTGTGTGACCACTACGCTAGCAAATCAATTAAAGCAACAGAAGACGCTACCCCACCGAAAACAAAACAAACGGTCTGGGTTAAGGTTGTACAACTGCAGCATGCCGAATTGACGACCACGAGGGGGCAGCATGGTGAAGGAGGGGGGGGGGTCAGCTCCACTATGTTTAGCACTGAGACTCACATGTGTGGCCACATATGTCGAATAACAACACACATATACTCAATTACACAAATATAGATTCAACACTTTTAGACAACTCAGAATGTTGCATAATAAGCACCGCTTGTTTCCTTTAAATTCAGTAATTTAATGCGTGAAAATGTGTTTTTAGTACACAATTGTGCCCGATAAATCGAGATCCTCCCATATGTAATTAAAGCAGAAGGGTGTAATCACAGAGTAAAAATACTAAATGAGGATTGTAGTTGGGGAAAAACTTCCCCCCCGTGCTGTCACACCCTTTTAAAATAACACACGAAGCCATCTTTGTTTCACTCCATGCAGAATCACGGCATTCGTGGGACACATAATGACACTGTGGCTGCTGTGATTGACAGGGAGGAGGCCCGGGCGTGTCAGCATATATGCATGTGTATATATATATATATATATATATATATATATATATATATATATATATATATATATATATATATATATATATATATATATATATATATATGTATGTATGTGTGTGTGTAGATGTATGCGACGCTTGCTGCGACGGGCCAATGAGAGCGAGCCGGATAAACACACAAGAATGCGAGGCATCCTCTCACTGCCTGTTATGGAGAGAAAGGAGAAGGCACAGGGGAATGCAGACGGTGGAGAGGATAAAGATGTAGTGAGATTGAGAGAGAGAAACTGAGGGCGGGCGAGGCGGGGGAAGAGGTTGAGGTGGATAACAAAGAGGAGGAGAGGAAGCAATATGCCAGGTATACACAAGGGAGGTGGAGGAAGGCAGAAGCAAGCAGAGAGAGAGAGAGAGAGAGAGAGAGAGAGATAAGATTGCGGGCGGCTGATATGTAGAATGCAGTGGGGATGTAGATGGTCTCGGTGCCAGCTGGCACATTCCTGTCGTCCACTTCCAAACGGCCCGCGAGGCAAAGAGATGGAGTTCAATTAAAAGCGTGATAGGCGTCAATCCAGCTCCTCTCTTAATCTGAGAGGATGAAAGCCCCCCCCCCTCTCTGCTTTGCCATCAATGTCTCCCCTCTTCCCCTCCCCACACTCTGTCCTTCCTCTGAACCGGATCGCAGATAACAGGCAGCGAGTGAGAGGATCAGACGGCTTTTTGAAGAATGTGAACAAGTACTTGAGTCTTTTAAGGGGGAACTCCATGGGGACACTCAATGTGTGTGTGTGTGTGTGTGTGTGTGTGTGTGTGTGTGTGTGGTTCTTGTGTTTACAGAGTTATGTAATCATACCGCTGCATGATTGATCGCAGTTTAACTCAATTTAAATTTGACTAATTGTTTACCCTGGCACGCCATTTCAAGCTTGATTCCAAATCTCAATCGTAACATGATGAATGTAAACAGACCTGGATTGCTTCAATAGACTGATTGATCATGAGTGGGGACTTTTTGGGGACAAGTCTACAGGTTAAGATCGCCGACTGTTTTTGCACATAGATTGAAAACAAGAGCTGACAAAAATCCAATACAGCCTCCTGGGGCTTGAACTAATGAATGACTCTGCAGATTGTTTTCTTGATTAGTCATTTGGTTTACAGAATGTCAATAAATGGTGAAGAATGACTTTCAGTTCTCATGATGATTAAGCTTGAAAACAAACCGAGCAATCTGCCAGACTGAGCGCCAAGCGTAACATGGGTACCAAGAGCGTCATGTGAGGACAAGATGGGAGTCGCCTCACCTCAACCAGCTGCATGAGGTTCTCGAAGTACTCCTCCTCGTCGATGGTGAGCTTGCCGTTGTGGTAGATGATGCGGTAGTGCTCCACCTTGCCGTCGCAGCTGACGCACAGGGTGTAATCGCCGGGGTAGTTGGTGCTCTCCCTCACCAGGAACAAGCCCGTCTCCGGAGGGTAGAGGAGCCGCTCGGCCTGCTCCCGGGTTATCTTCCCGTGGAACCAGCTGCGAGGAGGGAAAGGTGGGCAAAAAGTTAATGACAAGACGGGGAGAAAATGATGGAGAGATAGTGTGAAAAAGAAGGAGAGCATATAATGAAGAGGGAGAAACGAGGAGATGGTGAGTCGGACATTAAAATGACAAACGTGGACAAAGAATGTGAGCGAAGAAAAGGGAACGGGACCGGTTTGAGATTCAAAAACTGGCATGTACTGTTCGCATGCCCACACGCACACATTTATATAACAATAGTGGACTATTAAAGAAACAAGTGTGATCCATGCGCTGCTACAACTGAAATCCTCATCTGCTCCGTCAGCGCTGCTATCCGCCTCCACACATCGCGGCCCTTCTCTGAAATGATAAAATAAAAATGAGAGCCTGTCGCTGTGACAGGAAGCCGGTCGCCGCCACTTCCGGTCCTTTCGGAGCAAGGGGGGGGGGGGGGGGGGGGGGGGAAAGTACCTGGACCCAAACAACAGGAAGCTCGGTGTTCTCACACACACAAGGAGCCTGATGCAGAGTCGGAAACTGACACGCACGCACTGCAATAACAGGAAAATGAGTGCTCAGACGAGGCGGTGGACCGGACAGAGCCAAGTCACCAGTTCCTGGCGGAGATCAGGGAGACCAAGAGATGGACTGACTAAGGAGTTTGATTTGTTTTTAACTCGGGCTTCTGCAGAGATGGAAAAGAGAAAGCTGTTCTCTGAGAACAAATAAAGCTCTTGCTTTGCTGGCTGTGTAACCATGCTTCACCCTCACCATATGGCCTGGTGGATATAGCTATATGCTACTTATGGATGGATCAGACAGCTTCACAGTGAGTGCCTTCACATGCACATCAGAATCCTGGCTGTCAGCCTTATATATATATATATATATATATATATATATATATATATATATATATATATATATATATATATATATATATATATATATATATATATATATATATATATATATATATATACACACACACATTAACATGATCCTAACAGTATGCTGATTTTACAGTAGTCTGTGTGCAGTGTCGTGATTGCTTAACATGGCAGCCTCTTGTTTCTGACTGGATTTCTGTATTTAACAGCAAATTAATTGTAACCTTTGATCTACAAAATGTCCATGTGTATGTTAGATTTCCCAATGAAATACAAAATCCTCATTGTAAGAATTTGGACATCGTTCATCTGTGGTCCTGAGCTCACACACACTCACACACACCACCATCCCATCGATTCATGTCACTCCTCGTGTGAAAAGGTTGTGTTAGAGGCAAGTGGTAGCAGCCTACAGGGTCTCTCTCTGTCCGTCTTGGATAGTGAAGTAGAGGTAATCAACGGCTCCAATTGATTCAGCCTTGTTTTCCCGCGGCTGCCTCAGTCACTCCCTACTCCTCTTCTTCACTCGTCCTCCTCACGCAGTGGAGGCCCTTGTGGCAAAGCAGCTTAGTGCGGGTTGAGTTGATTAGATCAGCTCGGGCGGCTTCTCCGATGGACAGCGGGCTCCTTTAACTCCCGCTAATCCGAGAGAGGGTACGCCAAGCGTGGCCCGGCCCAGAGACACACACACACACGCACACACACTTGGCCTCTTTGGTGGACACACACTGGCTGCTCTGTCCACGGCAATTAACTGCGGTAGTCATACATTACATCATACTGAAATAAAGGCACAAAACATGTGGTAAACAACAGGGAAGGAGGGCTGAACACCCCGGCTTTCTTTAGTGGGAGGTGCACGTTATGTGTGGCAGATGTCTGCCACATGGGGGCAGCAGAGAGAACAAGCTGTTGGGACGCCATCACGAGGGAGGGGAGGACTGTATCCACTGCCGAGTATCAATCGGTCAGGGCGCGAATGGGGACAGGAGGGACCACAGCTGAACCCTTATGTAACCCAGAAGAGGAGGTCTTCTGCGAGACATCTGTTAGAGATTCATAACTAAAGTCAACGAGTCCCCGTGGGTTACGGACGATGGCTCCAGATAATGACTTCTGATGACTTGAGTGTTTCTCAAGAACAGCTGTAAGGACATGAGGTCATCAAGCAGAACCATGCAAACTGTTTAGTGTATAAGTGAGAAAAAAAAGAGGCACTACTAAAGTGGACTACTTGTCAGACTGCAGGAAGCATAACATGATCAATCAAAGTGACCAATCTCTGAACTTAAATCTAATCAGAGCAGCAAAGTAGGAGCCAGCACTGGAGTTTAGTAGGTCATGCTGCTGTTGTTGTTGTGTTTGCAAAGCCCTCCTGGTTGCACGAGGCTAACTTAAAGATAGCCCCTCAGACCACACATGCAGCGACGTGCCAGAGCTGGGTGACCCCCGTGACCACGCTGAAAATTGGTGCAGACGGGCGGAGTCAGTGGCGAAAAAGGGAGAGGTTAAAGCTCTCAGTGGCAGTTGATGAAGTGAGACAAAGAGGGTCAAAAGTCTATTTAAATGTTTCCTGCCAACAGGATGTTACAGTGGCATACCACCGCTGAACAACGGACGGGTCGGCTGAGTCACACAAGGCAGCGCCTAATATTGTAAAGGCAATACTATTATTATTATTATAATAATAATAATAATAATAATAATAATAATAATAATAATAATAGAGATTATATTCTCTATAAACTGAAAAAAATATGTTTAAGGGGAAACGATACAGGTGAACGGGGGAAAATATATCAGTGTGAAACTTCACCAGTTAATTATTTGTATTAAAACAATAATTTTTTGTGTGTTTTAGGAAATCTAATGCCAACGCTCGGTGACTGTAGGAGAACATCTACAGACGCAAAAAGACTAAGCAGTAAAATAAAATGGAAAAAAAGGATGTTTTTGCTTGCAGCATCTCACCTTTATGATTATGTCTGACTTCATGCTGCTATATTCATTTTAATACTCTAATAATAATAATTCTGTTTTGTCTAATATGTATTTTATATCTTTTTTCCATCTTGTGTTCATTGCTGCAATTTATTTTATTTGTTTTAAGGGCTGTGCCCGACACAGAGGAGACCTGCATTGAGGTTACACGCTTTTTCAGTGTAATAGAGACCTGTAGTGGATTTAAGTCTAGGTGGGAAATTGGGAGGGTTTGTGTTCGCTTCTGGCCTCAGACACCTTGGTACTGAATATTAATTGTGCACAAGACGTCAAACTTTCAGACTTTATGTTCAAGAAGTCTCAAATTACCTCCATTACCTCATTCTATGTTTATCTTATTTTATTGTAAAGCACCCTGTGTGCTGTATTTCTTGTATGAAAGGTGCTAAATAAATATAGTTTATCATCATTATTATGAATACAGTTGATGGTGGAACACATCTCACAGAGCACCACTTCTCTGTGAGAGTGACTATCCTCGTCTTATAATCCTACACTTCCTCTTAACTGAAACACTTAAAAACTCCTCTTAATCTGTAAAGTTTAACTACTGGGCACAAATGCTTTGGCGGCTATGAGATGTTGTCATCTGAAAGCCATGTGATGATACCGCTGCAGCCCGTATGCTCTCGGCCTTCCTGCCTCTCCTCATTTGCATATGCCTGTCGTTGTGTTTTTCCTCTTTTTTAAAATAGCTGCCGTTTCAAAGAGCCTGATTCACATGTAGTGCACAGCTGGTCCTGGCCTCTGTGGCAGCCAGACGCAGAGAAGAGAGAAGACACGCAGCACGAGCCGAAAGACTGCAAAAGATGGAATTTCCATCTTTTGATGCTTTAACTCACTTTTTGAAATCAACACTACATCTTCCTGCGCTGCAGGGAACTGAAGTCTTACGACAACTTGTTCACACACTTAAAAAAGGAAAGAGGGCATGATGTGGTAAAGATGTAGAAGAAACACAACCAAAGCTCAAATTGTTATTTTGATTACCGCTGCAAATCGACATATTATGTACTTAAAAGTGGCATCGTGGATTACCATTTTCAACAAATAAATTACGTTATAGAAATCGCCAAAACACTTCAAAACAATGTTTGAGTGAGTACGTTTCTAAACAAATACATGAGACATTGAAGACACACGGACACGGTTAGTTTGGGTTTCCTCCTCCATTACCCCGTGGTACTTACGGCATAAGACTGAGCTTCCCTCCTGACTTGACTCCTTCCCTTTTCTGGACATAGTTAGCCGGGATGGTGCCCTCTCTGCCCACTGTGTTCCTCGCTCTGTACCAGTTGGGATCCTGCAACAGCCAAACGAGCAACAACACAGCCTTAGTACTGGTGATAATAATAACTGAGGTAAGCTGGAGGTCCTCCTGTGGGTGAGGAGCATTAAAGTCACTCATGTCCCTCTCTAAACACAGGTGGCAGCAGAGGTGAAGCAGTGGGGATACAAAGCTGCAGTACTCTACACATACTGGAGAATGGATACTTAAATCAACTTATTGACAATAAGTTGTTGCAGAAATTATGTTCACTGGGATCTCGGGTTCTTTGCAAGTCGATATACTGTATCATGTAGCTGTTGTTTTCAGGCTTGTCGATTACAGTATATTTGGCTAATTGCATGTCTACTCTGACTGTTAGCAGCATGCCAGTTGATATATTAATGGTATTAGGATATGTGCACTAACTATAAACTATGTGAATGTGAATATATATATATATATATATATATATATATATATACTTACTCTGGTGGCTCCGATGATGGTCAGTAAATCTCCTTTACAGAAAGGCAGGTCCTGTTCGTTGGCAGTCTGGAAGTTGTACTTGGCTACGCACTCTGTACCAGTCGACCATGGTGCCTACATCAGACAGAGAAGAACCAACATTTTGTGATTTCTTTTCACACATAGCACATCCTTTATAATTAATTGCAAGAAAAAAAAAAAAGACATTTAACATAGCTAGAGGAATGTTATAGTGGTAATATGTACCACTATAAACTTCAGCCTGCATTTTCAAAACACATGTGACAGTATCTTAAAATTAAATTGGGTGCATGCACAGATCCCTGGCAATAATCGATCTAACACCACCCACTTCACGGATTAGATAGATGAATATAACCCGAGGTGGTTGTGTGAATCTTAGCAAAAGGTTGAGGAGACTGCCCTGCAGAGAGCAGGAGCTACAGATGCAGTGAAGTTGAGATGAAGAAGGGGAAAAAAGTTTTCAGGCTGCACGGTAAACTGTGAAACCAACAGACTGGTTGGAATACCTTCAATGCATGTGTTTTTAGGCTGATTATTTTACATTGCAATAGGAAACAGGTGGCAACCTCCGGGTCTGTTAAGTGAAACCAATGTGGAAGTGTCTTAAACCTGCATTCTTTCTAATGGCCAGCAGGGGGCGACTCCTCTGGTTGCACGATGACTACTTCTCACTTGATTTATTACCTCAGTAAACATTGTAAACTTGAGTTTATGGTCTCAATAGTTTCAAGTTCTTCAATACAACATGATGTGTATTTAGCAAATTACGGTCCCATTTAGAGTCAAATAGACCATAAAGCAGGGTCAGCTTTAGGGCGGGACTACCTTGTGATTGACAGGTCTCTACCGCTACCAGAGCCGTTCAGGGCGTCTCTACGTCGCTCCCCGGCAGTCCAAAAATTGCCACTTCCGTTCAGTGGTGTCAAAAATTCAAGATGGCCAAAATGGCCAAACTTAGGGCTTCAAAACTACCGTCCACAAACCAATGGGCGAAGTCACGACAACTTTGTCCACTTCTTATAGACAGTCTATGCATAATACCAGTAAAGAAAACGCAGATACTGAACTCTGCCTTAGTATCATCTTTAGGTATGGGAGGGGAAAATGTGTATCGACAAACAAAATGTGTTTCAGCTTTCTGGTCTAGTTTAACTTGTTTCTTTAGGGAAATAAACTTTCATTTCACTTTCATTATCTACAGTCCACAGTTTACAGGAATTAAAAGTATCTCTTTTTTGCTCAGTGGCTGTCAGTCTGCTATCAATATGGCTAACTGTGGCCTTCTCATCAGCTCGCTATCTTGTTACTGCAGTGGGCTAAATACACTAAACTCAATTGTTAGAACAAACCATCCGCCCACATGAAGTTTCATGTGTTGTGAAGTTGGACTCATTCCCATTGCGGACCTGTCCAAGGTCAATGACTACGTTTACATGCACACTCATGTTCCACTATTATTCAGAAAATCACAATATTCTGAATTCAATATGACTCATCTAAACCGTTTGGATATTCTGAATTAGGTCTTATTCCGAATGGAGCATTTCCCGATTAAGACATCTGGGATATGCCGATATTATTCAGGTTTTAGGACCATTCTTTGGACATGTATACAGCGCATGTATAGAGATGCATGCCCATAAGAAAAGCCTACATTTCTGGTCGGAAGAAGAAACACTCCTACTTTTAAGCAGTGTGAAGGACTTGGATATCAACAGTTTTTTGGATATGCGCAAATATTGCAACGCCGACCCTTTCAAGAAGGTGGTTTTACGTTATTCGGAATATGCACGGCTGTATGTAAACAGGAATATCAGAGGAATATTCATTCTTATTAGCCATGCAAACAGTTTAGTAGGAATATTTTGTCTTTTTTGGAATGAGGGCAAAAAACGGAATATTGTGTGCATGTAAACGTAGTCATTGACTACACAGCTGGGACAGTCTTCAGTGTTTTCACTGAACCCTCATCAGAACTCACAATGCTACGTGCACAGGCGGGACAACTTCCACCTTCATTCATCTTGTTGGTGTGTTGAGTTTTGTGAGCTCAGGTAATTTCTTGCGTGGCTCCACACAACAGAGCAGAGGCCTAAAAAACTCAAAACCCTTGTGTGGGTTAGCAGTATCTTACTTTTAAAGACTAAATTAATCTGTGCCGTCTGTGAGGGACATCTCCTGTTCTCTGGCTCATCTTAAACAAAGTCATTACATCACAGTCGCTGCCTCCGAATTAGCTTTTCTGAATACGTCTTCAAAAAGGCCAGCTGCGCTCATCGTCAGTCACTCTGAATAATGTAAACGTGGCAGCGGCATGCCTGAAATGGAAATGGAAATGACAGCTGGGATGAGGATGCTTTGTGCATTCAGTTTGCGCCCGTTACATCAGCACGGCGAGTGTGATCAAAAACATACCGCGATAGAGACGACGAGATGAAACGAGAAAGCCGGAGTACAAAGCAGCAGGTGCGAGTCCTCGTACGAGCCGCTTTATTCCTGACAACACACGGTACAGCCGAGTGCGTCCGAAGCGCTCTCGTTCAATACCGCGTGATGAGTCTGGACCACTGGTGATGGTCGGTTATGTAGATACAGAATCACCCTTGAATTCTCAGCTGTTATTAACTTCCAACAAAAGGACTTTATGACAGATTGTGTTACTGGGGATATTTCCTTGAAGATCTTTAGTCATTTAAAATGTAGCCGAGTGCACAAAGCAACTAGGGAAGAAAACCACAGGCTGCATCTCACCTGAAGTTGCATTCACATATTTTGTATCAAACATAGGCTTACCCGTTACTTCCACTTCATTTTTTCAGTTTTGACTGAAAATGTGTAAATGGCATATTCACGTTAGCATCTTCCCCCAGCATAGTCGGACATATTTGAAGGTCAACCGTGTATAGTGTTTCATCAATACCTGACATCCAACTCTAGTTCACCTCCTGATTTTCCTACAAGTCAGTTTGGTTTATTACACGTACTGAATCTTCACAGTTCTGTGACCAGCAAAGGTCACAGTGCTGCTCCTCAAAACAGTCTGGGTCCAATACATTTGGTGACCTCTTGATCTAGTTCTAGAAACACGCTGCCATTCTTTAAGCCAGCGTCACACTGAATCCATAACGCATCAATGGTGCTATGAACCACAGAGTTTACTGTCAGGGTCTCAAGGCCGACATATTCTGACATGATTATTGATTGTGGCATGACAACATCCATTATTATTAGTTGCAATTAGCATTTACTACCAAAAACATGATGAAATCTTCAGAAGTCTAGTAGTAAAAATGAATCCAGCTTTGTCCTTTTTGAAATTATTTTTGGAAAATCTTTCCCCGACTGTAGTGGAGCGCTGTTGTGTGTCAGATCAAAAACGACCGGGATCAATAAGGACATCTGAAGGCAGGAAGCAGGAGAGAAAGTGATCGGAAGCCAGCACTTGTGAACCACTGCGACGGTCAAGTAATGTGAGACCACTAAACACTGAGCCGGGCACTTTGATGGACGCGCGCTCAGCAGCTATGTGCATTCATGCACCGCTACAGATACGGGTTTCTGTCAGCACCTCATGCTCACGTTGGTGTGTGTACGAACTCGTTAATCTTTATTGAGTCGAGTCGTCTCAGGGAAACGGACACGCGTGACAGGAAGGTATCGAGGCCGGGCGGTATGCCACAAAGTACATATTTTGAATAATAACAATACATAACAAGGTGCAGCTTTCATTCCCCCCAAATCCTCTCGGTATCTGTGGCGATTGGTGTTTTCTAAAACAACTAATGATGCCAAATTCCTTCCACATACTGCTGAAACAACAAGTGAAGTTAACAGTTTGATAATTGATTGATTGAAGCAAAACTGAATTAACTTTTGATTTTGAAATGCTGGTTTAACAAAACAAGTCATTTAAAGAAGTCACATTGAAAGTTTTTCTTTTTTACGTCATTTTATAGACCTAGTAATTTTTCTTAAAAATAATTAGCTGATTAATTAGTAACGGTTAATGATCATTAGTCGTAGCTACGTCCGTGGTTTACCCTTTAATGTCTCACTTCCTTGTTAATATGGACTGTTAGCTACTGCTTGTTTAGATGCGTGTAGTTTTATGAAATGTAGAGCAGGTCGTGTTTAGAAAGCATTTGCCTACCTGTAAACCTACTGGGTAGGTAATTGAGGGTAAAAAACATTCACTTACGTGCATCCCAGTCATGATGAAGGGAATTGGGCAGCAGGTGTCCTCAGGCAGGTAGCGGTCACTGTTCAGCTAGTACCATCAGAGCTGTAACAAATTTTAAAAAAGCAAAGCATTAGAAATACAACCAACAATCGGTTTATTTCAGAGGATAAATGTAAATTGTATTCTGTCTTGTGGCCATCGTTTTAGAACCATAAGGCCTCCGATAACAATGGTCCATATTTGAATATGTTGACAAGTTGATAAGTGTATATGGACATTTCCACAGAACGCAAGTCAAAACTGAAGCAAAACTAAACAACAACAGCCGACTTCCCAGTCAAGTAGATGAACTGCCGACATAATAAAGTTACTGTCCTTCAGTTTAGGAAAGCCAGTGGTGCAAATGCATTAAACAACCCTTAAATGTGCAAATGTAAACACACATTGCACATGAAAACTGTTAAGAGATGTGTTGCGGCAACTGTAAAAAAAAAAAACTAAAATCCCACGTGGTACAAATGTCATACACGTTTTTATGATTGTAGTTCAATAAGAATGAATGTACGGATCACAAAATAAATACATTTTATAGCACAACAAACTCAATAGGGTTTTCTAACACTAACCCAATGTAAGACAGATATGAATATATAATACTCAATATCGGTGAGTCTCTCTCTCTCTTAACCGCCACACGGACCTTAAAAGGTGGTAAATCAGCTGTTTAAAGGTGTAACATTAACTGAATATGGCCCCCCCACAGCAGACTGCTTCCATTCAAAGCTTCTCACATCCGACCAGCCCAGAGAACAGGAAGCTGAAAAACGGGGAGGGAGGCGAGAGAGAGGGAGGAAGTGGTTGACGCATATTTTCCAGTGCTTTGTACGAGGTAGGGAGGAGCCTTTAGTTGTCCAGAGTGAGTGTGGGTACTCCGGCCAACTTGACAACAACTTGAGTATAATTCATAACTCAATGATCCCGGCTAAAAATGTGTTCTTTAACATCTCCCTTCTCTTTGATTTCCCCTGCACTTCTGACGCAATAAATAAGTGCCCATATCTTTCACTTTGATTAAGTCCGTTTCATGGAAAGTAACATTTTGTCCACTGAGCGAGCCCGTTGCTCTCCCACATGCAAAGCAGCTGTGTCATTTAGGAGCCATGAGAATGATGCATCTCCTTCAGACGGCCTGGCTAGCATGCTCCCCGAGAGCATCTATGGCCGAGCTTCACAGCGCCGCCGTGTCCCGCGCTCAAACAGGAAACGGCCTAATTGCAGACCTGCATGTGCACACTGACGGAGCCAAATATATCCGAGGCCGAGCTGCTCCGCTGCGCCCAGAGGGCACCCGCTTATTTTCCCTTTGTTGGTACTTTAACGTCGTTAGAGCAGCACTGCTGGAACCGAGCGGCGCGGCTCGCCAGCCAGCGGCCAGGCCACCGAGCCAATAGCGGAGAGAGAGAGAGAGAGAGGGCGAGCGCTATTCTTATCTCTCTCCAGCGCCGAGGAATGCCTGCAAGCTATTCAAGAGCTTCGGCATCACACTGCTCACATTGCTCAAGTGGTGCTCAGTAAAGGGTGCGAGTGAAAACAGTTCTGCTTCAATTCAATGGTCTTTGGCGGACTGTAGAGCGACGCCACTACGTACACTTTCTCACGAAGAAGAATATAACTGCAACGCCCGTGCTGAAAATAATAATTCATTGTGATGCCATCCATGTTTTGACGCTGAGAAAGAAGGCGTGAACACTCCACCGCCAGGTGTTATGCTACTGCATTGTGGAACGTCGCCCTTGCTGCATATCTATGTAGTGTATGTGTTAAGATCAACAATGGCACTGCGCCAAAAAAAGAAAAGAAAGCAAGGTGCTTTTTGGGTGTGTTGCTACAGTTACCGGTCAGAAGATAAAATACAAAACCAGGAAGTCCAGGCAAATCAGACACCAAGACAATGCACAACAGTTTATATCCCTTTAAACAGGATTTTACATCTCTGGAAAGTTATTACCACAGCGATGACTTGCTACTCTGTCTTAATGTCTGCCATGTAAACAGTAGAATTAGCAATGGTGCAAGGTACTTTACCTAGTGTGTGTGTGTTTGTTTTGAATCGATTGGATTGAACACAAAGCGTTTCCCGTTGATGTTGCCCTGCGGAGCAATGCATTTTTTGTTGTTGTTGTTGCCAAAACTAATAACGTTCTAATTTGTTGACTAAACCTAAGTTTACGTACTTATTTGAAACCCCACCATGATGTTTTTCTTGGCTTCGATTGAATACAAAGCACTTCTGGCTAATGTTGCCCTGCAGGGCGGTGCGTTTCATTTGTTGCCTGATTTTCTTTTGACGTGGCGCTATAGTTGGTCTACACACATGATCGAGGACTAGCCGAACGCTCGACACTAAACCTACCGGATGCATCACTTCCTTCTCCTCTCCTCCTAATTTTCTGTCACTGTGCAACAGGAGCTGCTGCTGGCAGCGCCATGGCAACACAAGGTGATGTAACAGCAGCCTTCTGTAGCGCTGCCGGATGACAGTAATATTATTACCGTTTGTGTCCTGCGCGCCATTTTCATTAGAACTGGTGTCGTGTTCTACTTAAACGGTGCGTCTGACTCTTTGTGCTCCACGTCTGCTGCTGCACCGGCGGAGCCGCTTTGATGAATCCAGATGAAAGTGATAAGAGTGACTTTGGGGTCTTGTTGCTCATCTACTAATCATCTCGTTACACCGCATTAATATTTCACTGCACTGTGCCTTGTAGACAAATCCTTGCATATTCATTATACTTTTGAGAATAAAGCAATGTTTTGTTTTCCGCTCTATGCCAGCATCCAGACTCCTGGAGCTACGTGCTGCTCTGTTTAACACAAAACGTAACTGCAAAGAGACGGCAAAAGAAATTCTGTGGCAAGTATGCGTCTTTACTCTGAGCCACCCGGGTCTCTTCTCAAAGGTGTTGGAAAACAATTCAGCTCCGTCTCTTCCAGCTCGCTGAGACAGCAGTGAAGAAAAGATTCCTGCTACACTCGCATATCGAGGTGAAACCAAAGTACAGAGAAAAGGAAGGTTGAAATTATAGATAATAAAACGGTAACTTTGACAATTACAAATGTGTTTCCTTTGAAAGGTATGCTGGAGTTTGTGTAGTTCATTCGAGTCTCTACTTGTCATATTGTTTCCTTTGCAGCGGAGTTTGATCACAACAGCTCATTATGCAATGTGCTTCTCTTCGCTACCTGTAGATGTTATTTGTTTGACACCATTTTTCTTTTAAAAAGAAAAAAGTACACCACGAAAAAAAAACAAGCTGCTCTGACACTGGATGAGAGACTGACTTTATCCTGTGATTGTACAGACGATGATGGCAGAGTAATAGCACATGATTCACAATTGCGAGCACTTCCACGAAACTAAGTTTGTCTAATAAAATCTTAAATCACCAATTTACAATTTCGCAAATCAGTCTCCCGGTTCCATGTCAACGGAGAAGATCTGTCTCTTGATAGTTATGAGCATTCTAGCTCCATATTTCTGCTATAGAAGCAGGCTACCATTTAAAATGTCAGGCATTTATCTTACACTCTAATCCAGCTCCTATTATCTGATGCTCATCCGAAAGAAGCACAGCGCTGTTTGTGCTGGAAACCTACCATGTGAATGTTTAGCTGATTGTTGCTCTGTCAGCTTTCCCTGCAGAAATAAAAGCTTTGACGCAAATCATTCAATTTACCGAGCCGCCATTAAACAACAGCTCCCGTCACACTGAACAAAAGACGGCATTATATGAAATCGAGCAGTAAACAACATTCCCATCAAATTCCAAGTCTGGTTAGCCAAGTTAGGCCACACAAGAGCTCTGTATGCGGCAGAGGGAGCACTATACAGCCTTGGCCAAAAGTTTTGAGAATGACAGAAGTATTGGTTTTCATAAAGTTTGCTGCTTCAGTGTTTTTAGATATTTTTGTCCGATGTTACTATGGTATACTGAAGTATAATTACAAGTATTTCATAAGTGTCTAAGGCTTTTATTGACAATTACATTAAGTTTATGCAAAGAGTCAATATTTGCAGCGTTAACCCTTCTTTTTCAAGACCTCTGCAATTCGCCCTGGCATGCTGTCAATTAACTTCTGGGCCACATCCTGACTGATGGCAGCCCATTCTTGCATAATCAATGCTTGGAGTTGGTCAGAATTTGGAGGTTTTTGTTTGTCCACCCGCCTCTTGAGGATTGACCACAAGTTCTCAATGGGATTAAGGTCTGGGGAGTTTCCTGGCCATGGACCCAAAATGTCGTTTTGTTCCCCGAGCCACTTAGTTATCACCTTTGCCTTATGGCAAGGTGCTCCATCATGCTGGAAAAGGCAGTTTGTCACCAATCTGTTCTCGGATGGTTGGGAGAAGTTGCTCTCGGAGGATGTTTTGGTACCATTCTACCTTTATTATTTATACCTTTATTCATGGCTGTGTTCTTAGGCAACATTGTGAGTGAGCCCACTCCCTTGGCTGAGAAGCAACCCCACACTCTGCTCTCAGGATTCTTTACTGTTGGCATGACACAGGACTGATGGTAGCGCTCACCTTTTCTTCTCCGGACAAGCTTTTTTCCGGATGCCCCAAACAATCGGAAAGGGGATTCATCAGAGAAAATGACTTTACCCCGGTCCTCAGCAGTCCAATCCCTGTACCTTCTGCAGAATATCAGTCTGTCCCTGATGTTTTTCCTGGAGAGAAGTGGCTTCTTTGCTGCCCTTCTTGACACCAGGCCATCCTCCAAAAGTCTTCGCCTCACTGCGCGTGCAGATGCACTCACATCTGCCTGCTGCCATTACTGAGCAAGCTCTGCACTGGTGGTGCCCCGATCCCGCAACTGAATCAACTTTAGGAGACGTCCTGGCGCTTGCTAGGCGCCCTGAAGCCTTCTTCACAACATTTGAACCTCTCTCCTTGAAGTTCTTGATGATCCGATAAATGGTTGATTTACGTGCAATCTTACTAGCAATTCATCTGATCACTCTTCATAACATTCTGGAGTATATGCAAATTGCCATCATAAAAACTGAAGCAGCAGACTTTGTGAAAATTAATATTTGTGTCACTCAAAACTTTTGGCCAAGAGTGTACACACCACGCCAATGGGATTAAGGTAGCATTCGATCTGACCAAAGTCCTGTCATGTCAGGGTTGGCTTTTGAAAAAGAGAACCACAGTATGTTAAGCCAACTTCAGGTGCAGACACAGAGCTAAACATCTATATATCATATGTACAGCCCTGTCTGTGACTGACTGCCTTCCTGTATGATCACAATATCTGGCTACAGCTGTAGTATTAGACAGAGAGAAAGACTACTTGGGGCCAGGAGGGGAGGTGGATGGGTCAAACAAACGCAGGTCTTTCAAATCACGAGACCGGTGTTCCTGTCCCAAAGTGTTGTGAAGTTACACATTCATGACATTCTTCTTAAACCTAAAGTGGTTGTGTTGCCTAAACCTAAGTTTGTTTTGTTGCCTAAACCTAAAGTTTGTTTTGTTGCCTAAACCTAAAGTTTGTTTTGTTGCCTAAACCTAAAGTTTGTTTTGTTGCCTAAACCTAGTTTGTTTTGTTGCCTAAACCTAGTTTGTTTTGTTGCCTAAACCTAGTTTGTTTTGTTGCCTAAACCTAGTTTGTTTTGTTGCCTAAACCTAGTTTGTTTTGTTGCCTAAACCTGAAGTTTGTTTTGTTGCCTAAACCTAGTTTGTTTTGTTGCCTAAACCTAGTTTGTTTTGTTGCCTAAACCTAAGTTTGCGTACTTATTTGAAACCTCACCATGATGTTTTTCCTAAACCTAACCGAGTGGCTTTGTTACTGTTTGAAAGTCTTGCTGAGCTACAAAAAAAAAATCAATAGATTAAATTCCGTGACTATGTCGTAACACTGGGTTGTATCGTATTATCAAAGTTGGTGTCAACCTGTGTTAAAAGGTTTATTTACAGTATTGTATAACCACATGTACTGACTGTCTACCTCTAACCATGTCATAATCCCATCAACAATGTCTTATCTCTTAAAAAGGCAGCATCTCAAGTATAGTGCAGCTATGGCTATCGGACCTTGACTCAGGCTTAGCAAAGACAGTAGAGTTTATATGGTAGAGTGTACCGTGAGCAAAAGAAACAGGGGGGAATATTATGGAAATGTGACCTACTGGGTATGCAAATACACAGCATAAGCTCACAAAAAAACGCTCACGGTGCTGGAAGCGCTGCAGAGTAGACAGCATGGAACTGTCAACAACTAATGACTCGTGGCGGCATCACATTCCCCCGTATGTAAAGGACTTGACAGCAGGCCTGTTTGCAACAGCAAGTGATGAACACATGTGAGGCGAATTACCAGTCAGTGAACAAATAAGATACCCCTGGTTGGGAAATATGCAAATACAGACGACTGGACAAAAGTAGTCACCAACTAGTATTTACTAGCGGTGGGGGAAAAAATCGATACAGCATAGTATCGCGATATTGTATCGATACACGGAAGCCAAGTATCGATCTTTTATTATATAAACTATAAACTTTTTGGTACTAGAAAAATAAAATCAATTGCTTTTTCAGTCCACTAGATGGTGCTGAGTTGTTTTCTGGTGAGGTCAGCAGAGGTCCCGGGTCAGCGTGATTGGTAGGAAGTTGGTAAAAATAAAGATGGAGACATCGGAGAAAGAAATCAGAAATGCGCCGTCCGCGTCAGACGTTTCCGCGTTTAAATCAAACGCGGACGTTTGCCACCGTGCTTCTGTTGAAAAAGCCAGTTACGCGCCGCACTCTCCCCATGAGCCCAGCTGCTGTCGGCAGATTTAACGCCTGTTGTGAGGCCACATTGAGCGGGTGAGCGAAACACTTCACATGCAGGAATCCTGCTAACTGAACAGCAACGCCCACGTTAGAAGCGTTGTCGGTTAAAACCACCAGGTTTTTGTCGCAATCCCCCATTCTTATGCTGCATTTTTTGTACAAGTTGCATTGTTAATACCTGTAATAGTACAGCTGTCCTCACACGTTTGCATTCAGTTAAGTTGGACTATGTAGACTGTAATACAAACAGTTTGTCAGGTGCATGCAACATTTATGACAGTGTTGGTCAGTCTGTCTGCTTGACAATCCCATTTTGCGGCAATAAAAATTATTCAAGTGAGATGAACGGACTGAAAACTTTATCTTATTAGATAAAACATAATTTGCAGTTGAAAAAAGGTAATAAATTGCAATATATCATAATATATGTTATCGCAATACTCAGCATATCACAATATCGTATCGTGACCTAAGTATCGTGATAATATCGTATCGCGGGACCTCTGGTGATTTCCACCCCTAGTATTTACTTACCGTAGTTCAATAGGAGAAGTAGAAAAAATCCCAAATATGACTTCCCCATTTGTTCATCATCGAAAGTATGAAAAACCAAAAAATAAACAAAATGACATAATAAGGAAACTGGAGTCAGCAAAATGTGTAGTGCAAAGTCATGTGAAGGTCTTTACTTTTGTTTTGAGGCTTTGCTCATCTCATTTAGACTCATGCATGTTCTGCCTGTTGCTGTGTATGGCTCCACATCTAGATATTGTTAAGTTTTCCACTCAGACAGCGGGATTATTGTCCTTAGCGAAGATGTACAATTAATGTGGTGTCTGTATTCGATACCTGATCAGTGCAGGGGTGAAGCAAAAATCCCTGTACAGTTTCTCCACCGGGTCCGAACGAGGCCAAGCAGCGTTCTTTTAAAAGAACATCAGAATAAGGTTGTATATGGAAGAAATTTCCACAATGACGCACCGATAGCAGCCGATATCTCACTGGAGGAAGAAGCTCCACTCTGTGACACAACCGTACAATCAGAGTGGGCCGAGTCTTGCAGTGGGTCCAATGACTCCAAAAGAGTGCAGAGTCTTCTCTCTAGCGGATTGCATCATGACAAATGTGTCACATCAACGTTTAAGTAAATATAAGAACGGATCAGACTGTATCGGCAGATACCCCCGATATTAAAATACTCGGATTGGGGCTAAAAATACCTGATCGGGACTTCTTCAACTACAGCTGTTTAAAGACAAAGCGTGACATAGTAGACATCTTTATTGGAGACCTCTTTCTCAGCGCCTCTCAATGCAAGGTCCATATTCACTCTTGCTTTAGACCCGGTTATATCTAGGTCTGTGGCTTGTTAGTTGTTCAACTCTCTTTCAGACAACCCGTATATATTATATACTTGATCTCACTGTCATTACCTGCCGGGCACGTAAAGTACAGCGGGCATTCGGGCTCAGACACACTGACTGGAGTATATGAGCTGAAGACTGGGATGTTGATGTTTAGTGGGGTTGGCAGTAAAAGCGACATTTTGACTCGAGTCTGTCAATAGATTTATGTTTATTTTGAAAACATATTGCATGTCTAAAATGTCAAAGAATAAGATGAGGGTGGTTATTTTGTAGTGCCAACCAACACAATATACAGGTTAAACTAACTTCCATCATGTACTTTATTCTATATTAAATCCATATGCTGATGATATAGAAATGTGTCAACCAGCACTGATGCTTCAATGCCATGCTGTTCCCTTATAATTTGCGGGTACATTTGACCATTGAAGGCTAAACTGCATATCACAACATAAATCACGTCACTAATGAAAACACTTCAAACCAGCGAAGATGAGAAATATACGACTAAATATGAACTTTAAAAGGCTCAGGTACTTTGAGAGCGGATCGATTCCTGCTCCTGAGAGAGACGGCTGAGATTCTAACCGGGTAGTTGAGTACAGACAGAGGTGAACACTGAAAACTCAAGTAGAGCAGACGGACAGGAGTGAGCTGCGAGGGATGGTTAGTAATAAAAGCAGCAGAAATAAGTCTCCAGGCGTGCACGTGGTCGTAATGATTGAATACTACTCAATCATTACGACCACGTGCACGCCTCTGCCATCTGCCACATGAAGCATATCTAGCCATCTTCACCTTCTTTTATTTGTATTATTGCTGTGGTGGTGTTTTCACTGTCCCACAGAAACTCTGTTTCCCTGCTCTTCTCTTTGGCTCAGCCACCACAGAAGGAAAGACAAATGCAGGGTTGAGGTTTGCTGTGGTCTTTGGAAAAAAAATGCTGCCCAACACAACCACAGGCTTCTAACATCAACCAGCAGCTGCACTGGAGGGATTAGAGATAAGTGCCTTGCTCAAGGGTATCTCGCTGTTAATCATTCCGGGAGGAGAGGGAAAGCGAGATTAAAGACATGTCCTCTGTACAGATTCACCAGATGGCTCGGAGGTTTGAACTAACAACCTCCAGTGCACACTTAACACTGGATCTCTTTACTGACTTTAACAGATAGTACTAACACAATGAATGCAACACGTACCATGAATGCAACCAGGAATACCAACAAAAGAACACAGCGGTGTTCTACTGGAGTTCTGAACTGAGCAAGAAAAAAAAAAGAAAAAAGAATCGCATCCTTTTCTTTATAGCGGCGCAACGGAGTCATGTGCGTGTCTAATCCCCCCCAATCTTTATCTCACTGAATGAAAAATAGAGCAGCGTGACTGGGAGGCCTCTCCCAGCGCAGACAGGTGGGTAAGACTGGCAGCACTTGTGACTGCCTCTCTGACGCAACGAGTGACGGGCTCGGGCTCACCGCAGGTGACCGATTACAAAAGCAGGGAGGCAGGAAATGGGAGAAAGAAAGGAAGAGCCAAACTCCCCTTCCCTCCCCTCTTGAGCCTCTGGGAGGCCGCTGGACTGGAGAAAGCGGAGGGGAGGAAGGGTAGTGGCGGCGGCTTATTGTTTGAGCTCCATGCGCTGCGGTTCCAGTGTCAGCACACACTCGACCAGGCCCGGCTATTTATATCCTCTCAATATCCATGCAGGCGGAGGAGGGCTGCAGTCGCTTTTCATCGTTGCATGCGTTATGGAGACGCGGCGTGTGCGCCTGCTCGTACTGCTTTTCTTTCAGGATTACCCCCACTAACATTTGGACCATGTTGGCTGCCGCATCCTGGATTGTACACCGTTTATAGAAGCGCCAAGTACAAAAATGTAGCATTGTTCAACCAGCTAAAACTAAAATTAAAGGCTGAACTATACGAACCAAATAACCTACCATGAAATTGGGGGACTTGTTAAGAGAAAGAAAATACGGGGTCTTTATTTCCTAATAGGGGTCAAGCTCCGAAAAAGCTGGACCCTACATTTCCCATAATGCAACTCAAAAGCATCTACCACGATATCTCATGATAATTTCATCATCAGGGTTTATTTTCTCAGAGTTAATAAGGCTACATCTTAAAGAATGAGACTGGCATTCTTTATGCTAGTCTTATATTATCTTGTAAAAACTATTTTGGCAAACAATTATTTATCGGAGTCAAATTTGTGCAGGTTGCAGGCTTGTGGAGGATTCTGGGAGGCTCTGTGCTCTTCTGACAAGACATCTGCTTGGCAGGTGCACATGCACACACACACACACACACACTTCAACCTTAGTTTATCCTCTCACTGTCAATGAATAAACAGTGCACGCACACACACATCCACTAAAGTACCCACAAAATGCCCTCATCCTCTGGCCTAATATATGCTGCTACTTGCACACATATGCAAAACGCATTCTTCAACCATGGTTTAATATATGCTGTCTCTCAAACACATACAGAAGTTGCATCAAAAATCCCAGGAGCTGAGAGAGAATGAGCGAGGAAAACGAGGAAGAAGGGGGGGGGGGGGGGGGGGGCAGTTGCTTGCTGCTGCTTTCATTGCCTCTCCTCCTCCTTTGATGGCAACACATGACAAGCCCTCCATTCAGACCAGAGGATGAGGAGGAGGAGGCGAGGCTGCGAAGCACGAGGATGGAGACACAAAGAATGTCATTAGCAGCAGCCACAGCGGGGTGCTGGTACAATATGGCAGCGGCATTAGTGGTGACTGGAGCTCCAAATCTCTTCAAATAAAAAGAAGCATTCAGAGGCAGCAGCACTGACACTATGGAGGAAAAAACCAGACTCAGTGGACTAAAAAAAGGAGGGAGAGAGAGATGGGGGAGAGGGAGGCACGTAGGGAGAAAATGGAGACTGAAAGGGAGAAGCTGAAGGCAAAAATCACAAAGCACACTGGAATACTATTTGGCTCCAAAAAAAAAAAGAAGAGATTATACAGATTACCTGAGCACACAGTAATCCCAAATTGAGAAATTAACTGTGTGAAGATTGGGTGGGTGCAGCCTCTGAAAAGAAGGTAGACACAAGGACAGATGGAGTAAGAGTTGTACTTTCTTATGAAACATGAGACACACTCATCAGGTTGTCACGTTCAACACAAGAGAAGACAGCGGTCCAAATCTGGGGCGCTGGAAAACTGTGCAGCCGTATCTGCTCGGCAATCCTCCCTGAAATTACCTGAAATATATGATTAGGCCGTATTGGCAGAAAACGTGGTAAAAGTCAGTTGAGTGAAGCTGCCCTGACGTTCATTACTCTGTTCAAGTGAATTTGAGCTGCATTTCAGGCCCAGCTGAATATCTGTATTTCTTTCTTTTACACAACATTTTCTGATCGGAAATTAAACTTTTAAATCATTTGACTTTTTTCAAATTCAAGAAACGTTTTGTTCCGAGGACGCATATTTGAATTCAGAGTTCACGGCGAGAGAGAGAGAATGAATAGGAGACAGCACAACAACAGACATGGGGAGATGTAGAACAGGGGGATGATACACACAGAGACAGAGAGACAGAGAGAGAGAGACAAAGAGACAAAGAGACAAAGAGAGAGCGACAGAGACAGAGACAGAGAGAGAGATGCACGCAGATGGAGAGGACAGAGATCAGGAGAGGAAGGGCGCAGCAATGGAGGAGTAAAGAGGAGTGGAGTAGAGGGCTGTGGAGGACGGAGGAGAGAGATGGAGGATGGCGGACGGCTGCCGCTGCTTAATATTAACAACAGTCATCTGTCGGTTCCAATGCCAACCATGAATAATAGAGGCTCCACCCAGCTATGCCAGCGCTCTGAATTATTAATTCACAACCACAGACTTGCATTAGCGCACAGTGTGGGGGCGCTCTTCGCAGCGGGGCACAGGCCTGCTTAGCCCCAACCCTGTGCGTGCGTGTGTGTGTGTGTGTCCATGTGCACAGATTCGACACTCTCCTGCATGCATATTCACGCACCGAAGTTTGTACTCTCTGAAGTGTCTCGCAGGTTTTTCCTTAGAAAACTCCCACTGCTGGTTCTTGGAATAAAACATAGCTGTTAATGTCACGTCACCATATTTTAGAGTCGAGGATTGATAATCATGGAATTATGGACATTCAATCAACACTACTGAAGAGCCTTTATGTCTGTTGCTGAACAATGTCAAAACACTGATATAAAAGGAGGAATAGAGGAGTAGTTGGTTCCCCATATTTTTAGGTTAAGTGATAAAAAAACTGCCTGAGCAATATCTAGCAGAATAACCAGATTATAATCGCCAGTGTTTCAGCTACAACAGCACGACCCTCGAGACCATGTTAACTAGGTCATTAGCTTCTTTTCATAGGCTCAGTTAAGAGATGTAGCCTAATTATCTGACAGGACGACTGCCTGACGGATGTAATCAGTGCACCGCTGCTTCGATAGTTCGTCGTACATTGTCGGTGAAGGTCTGGGTGCGTGTCTGTCTCGGTGTGTGTTGGAGTCAGAGATGAAACACTGTGGCATGCGATGTCACTTCCCCTCCCCATATACAGTGTGTCCCAGTTTGAATCACACCACACAAACAACGAGTAACACGCAAACACAATCGTGTGTTCACACACCGGCTGAAGCGGAACAAAACTCAGCTGAAAAGCCGACACTGAACAATGTCATGTAGACTAAAAAGAACATCGAGCTGAGTTAAAGTATTTGAGTGTGTGTGTGTGTGTGTATGCACCACATTCAGAGTGTGTTTTCACCTGTAGGACGGTGGGTGATGAGGTGATGGTGAGCGATATGGGTGAGGAAAGGCAGACAGACAGTGAAACACACACATACAAGAGGGATCACGGAGAAGAATTTCTGCTAATGCAGAGCCAATGTTTGCAGAGGCAGCAACTGCAAATCTTGCCCGAGGAGAGCAGGGCTCAGGGATTTCTACGGTAAATTCACAAAAGCCTCGCTCATGCACACACACACGCACAGCGCGCAGTGATAACCCCGTTCACTCTCACAGCCCAGGGACGGGCATGCAGCCTTAAAGTGAAGTCTGTGTGAATAGGCCCGAGCAGTAAAGGACCGCAGTAGCTTTTCAATATTCCCACCGGGAACAATGTATAATTTTGTACGCTGTAACATTTCTATTGAACATTATTTTATGCGAGAACAAACTCCCCTATAAATGTAACCTGGTCCCATATTAAA
This sequence comes from Leptoclinus maculatus, assembly GCA_032191485.1. NCBI lineage: Eukaryota > Metazoa > Chordata > Actinopteri > Perciformes > Stichaeidae > Leptoclinus > Leptoclinus maculatus. Next base: position 42,315,572 of record JAVDOI010000001.1, on the reverse strand, counting down.
TAAAACCAAGACCAAAACTGAACAAACTGGTGTGTGCACACAGCATTAATGGTTCCTACAAATCATAGAGGTACTAACTACTGGTTATTCTTTGAGCTGCACCGATTAGTGATTGAAAGCAAAGGAATCAGCTACTATTCTGATTATCGATTAGTTGTTGGGAGTCGTTTTCCAGTTTCACAAATGGGAATTTTTTCTGCTACCCAAAGTGTTCAGTAAACTGAACTATGGTCGTCTTTTTCCACTTTCTATTCCATTTTCTGGCATTTTGTAGACCAGACGATTAATAGAGAAAAATAACCTCAATTTATCATCAGTTGCAGCCCGTGTCATTTTTATTATGTATTTATCTCCGATTATGTTTTTAGCCTACAAAATGTCCTAGAATAGCCAAAACATGTGTTACAATTGTTTCTAAGAGTTCAATGTGATGTCTTCCAATGGCGCGTTATTTCTCTGGTCAACAGTTAAAATACTTTTATTCAATTTACAATTATACAAAGAGAAAAACTTTGTAGGCCTAATGAAATAAACAATTAGCAAAGACATTGTCGATTCATTTTCTGTCAATCAGCTTATCGATTAATTGCTTCAGCATTGAATTCGATTTTTCTAATACAAAGTGGTGACACACGGCAGAGAGACAGCAGGAAGGACCAGCTCAGGACTCCCTGTGGACACCGGAGCAAACATCCTGACCTCGCATTGCATTTTACAGTTAAACAGCATGACGCAGGCTCTTAAGAATGTGGTAGAATGAGACTTCAGCCGAGTGCTGGCTTCACCAACAACACACCATTCAATACATTTAGATTTAAATGACCATGCGATTAGAACAATGTTCGGGACTGTTGCAGGAAAACAGGCGTACGAGAGTACTTTATTGCTGCAATAACATCACGGAGACAACATGAAGTACCTCCTTTGCCAATAACAATAGACAATCTTCTGGCTGAGCTAAATGCAGGAAGCATGTTTGGCAACAAGCATGAAACTAATCTACAACCCAACATGTATCTAAAGCCCCTAGCATGACACAATGAGGTTGACACTGAAACAAGATGAAGAATATGCGGGGGGGAGGGGGGGGGGTCTGCGTATCCTAAATGGCGGGTACATTCCTACGCTCCCCAGAGAGGCGAGACGGGGCCGTGCGGAAACTCCAGACCGGTGGCTTTGTTTTCCTTACGACGCTGACCCCGTGGTCTACTCTGAGGCTCGGACATCAGCATAGGACAGCAGAACGGAGAGCGACCCTGCGATAATATAACTAGGAGAGCGCACAAGTCCGGGGTGGCTGCGAAAATGGAATGAGTGTTGATGCAACTGCGAGTGAGTCAACGGGTTGGTGACGTCCGCCCCGACTATAAATAAGAATCACAGTCAACTGCAGTCATCCCGATCCTTCATTTGACCGACGTAGCAAAAAAGCGTGGGTATCGCCTCACTTCATTGATCATGAAATAAGATGTATTGGGTTCTGGGTGGATAACCACCTTGGTGGAACAACTTCCAGCGAGAGACCCTGTATCGGGTGGACAAAACAGTGTTAATTTTTCACAAGCAGACCACTAAGGATGCCCCCCCCCAGAAACCTGGTTCTAAATTAGTAAAACCCGGATTATTGATAAGGTCTGGAGTGAACGGTTGTGCTATCCGTACTTTAGAAGTTACGGAGTGAGATCTCCGTGGAAAACAGCAGCAGATGCCGATAACTGTCGTCACAAATGCAGAAAACCCTCACAAGTAAGGGAGGTAACACCAGCAGGTCATCAGAACATTGAGCCAACAAGCAGAACATCAATCTGCAGAAACGTTTGGCGAGCAGCCGTCCATCCTCGTCACCTAGCGATGCCATATGGAGTTTGCTAATAAGAATAGGTTAATAAATAAAAGCTAATTGTTTATCTGCGAATGTATTTTAAAGATTTTGGAAATACTATTTGTTTTCATACAAGAATAATAAAGCAATGTTGATTCTTTTCTTTATCAATTGTCTTTTTTTTCTCAGAATATAATCAAAAAGAAACCGATAAGCAGTATCGATAAGAGTACTAGTATTGATCAAATCCTACAGATAAGACGGAGAGGATCTATGTACGTGCACAATAATATTCTGAAAATGATGTTCTTCACTGGGTTACACATTGCATGAAACAACCAGTACACAGTTTATTCCAGGCATCTGTTCTGTAGTGGTGTGTTACTTTGACACTCACAACTCCATGGAAACAGCACCCCAACACAAACGGGATATTCTGGTTAATGAGTGCATGAAACAACTCCCATGCAGTGAAGATATCCTGAGTAGGACGATGATAACAGGGTGCACGCATGCGAAGCGAATGAGCGAGCTGAGCATAAAAATTAAGCAAAAAGGCATTGGCCCACATGTGGAGTGGGGCTAGCTGACGTGTTGGTGAGTGGTAACGAGGATCCAAATAAATAATTAAACTTATTAGATACTGGAGAACAGGATTCCAGCTTCGGATGCGACAGCATTTGACAGGATTTAGCTGAAACCCTTCTTCAGATATGGATCATTTATCTAAATGTTCAACATGTCCAGCTGTGATTGAAAAGGTATGGGCCACAGGACACACGGTCACGATGATGACTTTCTTGTGCTCCTAGGATTTGCGTGTATGATGAAATGGGAGAAGATAAGTCCTGAAGAATGATCCATCTGCCTCGTATCTCTAAATCCATCATTCTGGATCTATTTCTGCACCCAGGATGCTACCTTCCTCTCAGGAAGTCATGGGGCTCATCACAAACGTGCCCAGATGTAGGCCTCGGTCAACAATAAGCATCTCAATGCCGCGTAGCTTTTTAATCTCTCAATTAAAAATGGCAAAGAATGTTTGCTTTGATCAAAAGAAAAGATAGCCTGAGGGGAATTTCTACGCAAAGAAAACATCACGTTAAATAATCTTCCTTTCATAGAAAAGGCTGTGTTAGAGTAGAGACCTAATTCAGGTCACTTAGCTTTCCAGCGCTCTCTGTGACATCATTACAGCAGAAGCATTTACGTGCATCTTTGTGAATCTGAGCCGTGCGACACACTTCAAACACGACTCCTGAGTGCATGGGACGGCGGATAAAAGAGGAAGCACTGGAGCCTCCCCCGCTGAGACGGGATTCATTGTCACTATCGTCGTCATCAGTGATTCATCCTGTGATCTTTTTAGGACATTCCCAATAATGGAAGTGGAGTTTACTACGTCTATAAAGGGGGAAAACCTGTCAACTTTATACTGACTGCACTACTTCCTCTTTGTCTCCACATATTGGCCTACATACGATGGACTACAGTAAACCAGGACACAAGCGTTGTTGTTGTTGTTGTTGTGTGCAGGGAGACAAGAGCTCAGACACTGGAGGTGCGCATGGGAAGGCCGCGGTCCACTTCCTGTTTGAAGAGGGAACTCATGTCCTAAACTCAGAGATCAGTTTGACACTTCATCTATGTGACAAAGCGCAGCTCTCCATCGTACATTTGTGTACATCACGAGCTGGAAACGTGAAAGGTTTGATTCCTGGCACATGTAAGACGGCGCTCAGCACTGCTGATCAATCGCCATGTTTAAGTTAGACATGGCATGTTATGCAAAGTCTCAGAGGGATGTTAGTTATTCGTCTGTTGAACTTCTGTGCTGATAGCTCAAGTTACTTTATCAAGTCGTTTGTTTTACAGGAGCACAAGTCTTTTCCTTTCTAAACACAATGGGGCTGGAATGCCTTATCACATACCTACAATACAGCAGCAGCTCGCTGTATTACAATGCCCCGTCACTTATTAAGTTATTTTCTAGGTTTTCTTATTAGATTCAATTCTACTATAGTTATATAGGGCGGTTTCCCCTGTTTAAGCCAAATATAGTTTTAGTTAGGAAGGTAATGTGGGGAGAATTTGACAGAAACACTGAATTTCTGTCTATATTGTGAACATTTATATAAAGGCGGCAGCTGCATGGTTTCAAAGCACAATTTGATAACATCATCGTATCTACATCATATTGTAACACGATTATTTGGCTGTCCGGCGGGACACGATCGATGCCAATATGACAATATCATGACTGATGACAGACTAGTCAAAATAACGGCAGTGACTATGTTCCAGTTATGTTCCATTTATGTCTCAGAGCTGAGAATTCTTCACAATGGTGTTTCTGAATGATCCCCTCGGGTAGAAAATCGTTGTGTATAATAAAACCTTTCAGCTGCAGGTTATCAGGGTCGTCTGGGCTGATGAGGCTCCGTAGAGGATATCTCTACCTCTCAAATGTGGCAAGTGCAAAAACAGAGATTTTTTTTGGGCGATACTGTTCAACAGTTGAGACTGTTTTCCTCTGCTGTATGGATGGAGTCCCTAACCTTTTAACACCACCATAGGTCCAGTAGCAACACATGAACAGTGCAAAGAGTTAACATTCACATCGAGAAATGACTTTTCTGAAATGGCACACAAAAATATAAAATGTTGCATTATCATTTAGAAACAGTTCCCGGTGGGAACTCTCCGCCTGCCGTGGGCGTATATAGTGAGAGACTGGGCATGTGTCCGGCCTGCGGCTCTACTCATTGCCTACACTGTGCAGCTCGCCAGCAGGCGTGGCGGTAGAAGCGTCCCGGCCCTTCAAGGAGCCGCCTGACTGCCCGGCCGCTGCCCAGATGGAGAGGCCTCGCTGGGTTTTGCGCGCAAGATGGCAGCCACAATGGCGCTATTCTACTGGGCGGCGTGATCACTGGGAAGGAGGACATGGAGGAGGGGGGGCTTCTATCGCAGCTCAGTAGGTGCTGAACAGAGAATAGGAGTCTCAACTAGGTAGCTTGGCCACGTCTATAGAGCCCTTTTAGTCAATCCTCCTTTAACATTAAATGTGATGGTGTACTGCTATGCTGCTGAAAGCTGGTGTTTCTCTGTTTGTTTGTTTGTTTGTTTGGCTCCTCTGTCTCTTTTTTTTGTTTGTTCTGTTTGTCTCTGCCCTATGTAAAGCGTCTTTGGGTATCTAGAAAAGCGCTATATAAAATTAAAGTATTATTATTATTATTCTCCTCAATGTAGTTAACGAGAAAGAAAAACAAGGACTCAAAGCCGTGGTGTTTGTGAAATATCACCAGAATTGACCAAATCTATGATGCTTCACAAGGAAACGCTTGTATCACACAGTAAGAGACTAACAGATTATCATGGCAAAGATGAACTACCTGCAGAGTAAAAATGAAGACAAATATCTGCAGCTATTTTGATAATGGATTCATTTTGTAAGTCAAAGTACTGAAAGTTTCACTGAACTAAAATGTCTTAAATGTGAATATTTGCCGTTTTAATTTATTTATATATTTTTTAAATCAGCTTTCACCGACGGTAAATTCAATTTATTTGGGTGTTGGACTGTATGAACAAATACCAAACAATGAATTGATTCATCTTGATAATAATCTGCACATTAACTGATAATTCAGATAATCAGTAATTGCAGCCCTAACAGAAACTCATATGTAACTAAATAAACACTACGTGTTGTATATTCACTTCACACTACCAACAACAATCTGAGTAGTATGATGAGCAGGAAGCGCAGTATAGTTTTAGTAGGAATTGTCCAAAAAAAAGGCAGTCACGTCAGTAATGGTGATGCGATACACCTCTGTGGTCTCTCCACACGTTTAAAAAGAGGAAGCACTGCAGGTGAGATGCAGATCTGCTGCCAGTTTCACTTTCCATCACTCTTCCCAAATAAGTGGACCGTGGCGCTGCTCGCCACTTTGCATCTCGCAACATTTGCAATAAACCTGCATAACTCGGGATGTGCACGAAACCGTATCAGACACAATAGAACACATCATGGTGAGTATCTGGGTATATAGACGCATGCGCCGCTAACACACCATACCAGGCTGCTGAAATGCAGACGGCCGTCAGGTTCGTTATGTTGAATGCATCTCTGCAGAGTGACACAGCTTACAGTGCAGAGCATGTCCGTGCACCATCTGTGATGTCCTGTTGCTCCTGAGTGTCAGTATACCGTTAAGCTCTGCACCGGCGTCTCCACGATAAATCCCCCTCTCTGTTATTGCACTTCCTGATTAAAGAGACAGCGGACATCGGGGAGAAGCGGCCGGAGGGGAGGGACGGGACTAAACGCGGTCATTGTGTCGAGGTCAGCAGGCCCTTGGACGGGCTTCAAATGTGCAATGAGATGGTCAGTGTACAGACAGAGGAGCCATTACTTCCCTGCTGAGAGCGCATGAGACTGGGCTCAGAGCTTAACGCAAGACATCAACGCAGCTCAGCCCCTCGCAGCTTTTAGGATCGACCAGACAGCGAGGGTTTACCCCCCCCCCCCCCTCCCCATAACTCATCGCTAAAAAGGACAGAGCTGACATGAAGCCGGGCCTGCAGACATATCCCGTCACCTCTAGTCCTCGTCAAGCTGCACCTCGATTAGATACCCCGATCGAGCAATCAGTCAGTCGGACAGATGGGGAGAGAGCTATTGACAAAGAGAAGAACTTAGTGTGGTCGAAGCCACCTTACTAGATGAGCCCGCTTTAACAGATGGGAGAGCTGCACAGTCTCACTACTGAGATCAGGGCTGAGTCACGCTGTGTTTAGAGGACTGGTACATTACACGCTGAAATAAAACAGTTTGTGCTTAAAATGGCTTATTAATCCTTGCATCAAGGCATCCATCGTCTCTACTCCAACTGCAGCCCCTTGCGGCACTGCGTTGGGACACACCGGCAGCAGGTTAGCTCGGAAAAACGCAGCAAATGGATCACTAACATGTTGCGGTCTGGCTCACCAGATTCCTCTGGGGGATAACGAAGGCCGAGCCCTCACGCCCTCCACCTTCCCCCTCCGACCAATCTCGGTAACAAGATTTCTCTACCAGAAAACCCAAAGCTATCATGCTGCTTCATCCTCATTCCGCACTCATTGTAATCAGCGCAGCAACAGTTAAGACAGGTGGGCATCATAATGAGATAATAACCGTCTCTCAGAAACAAACAACAGACACCTGCTCGAATTGACTGTTGTTCTTCCATCCCAATTTTTAGACAATCACACGCAGAATAATTGCAATTCTGAAGACATATTTGTGTTGTTAACAAAAAAACTGCAAACTAATTGTGTATGTCACAATCAAATCAGACCATCCACTTAATGTCTCTATTCAGATAATGCAAATTGCTAGTCAGCCTCAAACAGACTAAAAAACAGTTATCAAAATAGGCAACAAGATCTGGAGGGATGACACTTCAGATTTTGAGCAGTGACAGGTCAGATAACAAGCGACTGCACTGAGATAAGACACTACGATTATTAGATGTGGTCCCTGAAAACAACCCAGGAGTAGGATTGTAAGTGCATTGAGCAGAGCAGTCGTGCATTCTTCACCTAAAGAACACAGCAACACTGTGTAAAGTAACAATGCAGGCCTGCTATAGACGTTGCTTTCGTCGGTCATGTCACAGCTTGCAAAGGTATGTACATTTCAGTCAGACAGTCAGTCCCCCCAGTCACTTGTTTGTCAGTGGGGGAACTGACAAATGTCAGACTGGTCGGATTTATTTGAAAACCAAAAGCATTTAACAACAGCCCAATTTCATATTTAATGCATTTCATCTTCGTTAACCAGCGTATTAGCCACCCGCGCTGAAGTGTCATTGAGCAAGATGCCGGAACTCTTCCATCTCCATGATGGTGTTCAGCAGCCGAACCTGACCTTTGACCTCCCTGTGGAAGGGGTGAAAAGCTATATCCCTGAGGGATAAACAGTATGATCATAACAGCGTTGTTGTTGGTTTTTAACCAATTATCTGCTCTCATTATAAACTCTGTTGAAGCACTTCTCCACAATTATACAGTGACATGTGCATTTGAAACAAAGACGAAGGCTTAAGAATGTTACAATGGAATACACATTATCTTCAAACGATACCAGCGGAGAGATACAGGTCAGTGTTTCCCCAAAGCAAGGGGGCTGAACCTCAGCTCCCCCCCCCCCCCCGCTCTAGTGCAGCGTGTAGGTGGCTAACGCCTGGGTCCATTATCGGACAGTCTCATGCTTTATTACTCTTCGTTCCCAACATAATACAAAACAATAACAAAAGGCCCAGACCGCAGAATTGGCACCAGTTTGACATACATTTGGTATTTATTTCGACGACACACTAACGGTCAGTTTAACGAGATTTTACACACATCCAAAACGACGCCTCCGCCTGTAGCACAACGCTGGTCCCTTGTTTAACCGACTCTCAGCTTTATATTTGGGCTTCCCTTCAGTACTGACCCATACCGTGTCAACACATAATTGTAGACAGAGAATACAGTGAAAGATAAAAACCACAAAACGTTAGCCGGAGAGGAGGGTGGGTGACTCGGGAGTTTTTTTTGGCAAAGCCGCAAACCCCCCCCCCCCCCCAAATAAAACATATTGGTAGGTAACATAAACGAAAACACAAATGTCTTTAAACTGTTACCTTATATTATTTGGTGTGTATGTGTCTGTTGCTCTACTGAGCCGACCGGAGTACAAATCAGTTTGGACCGAGCATAAACAGTGTCCGATAATGGGTCTCGTGACGTTACATTGTACGTTAAATAGCAGCTAACGCTAGCGCCCTCAAAGGGGTTTAACGTTAGCTCTGTGCAATGTAAACCCGTTTATCACAACATTCCTAAGCCCTTACGTTGATGTGAAGTAAACCACGGTCAAACACAGAATAAACAGCCACAACAATGACGTCCCCCTGTGCGCTAACGCTTTTACCGAAGCTTCCAGAGCTAAAAACGTTGCAGCAGCAACACAACGAGACAAAACAGTGACTGCGCTGTGGGCAACTCACCTCAAAAGATACCGCTGTGGTGTCGACCAGATGTTGCTGCAAATTAGCGATGAAGGCCCATTAGGATGACTCCTAAGGTTGGGGGGTGGGGGTCCAGGTTTAGCGGCGTTGAGGTTAGACAATCCCAGACGTGGCTTTGCTTTGACGTTTGTCCGTACTCGGTCTGCATATGTGTGTATGTTTTTGCGCGTGTGTGTGTGTGGCGGAGCTCTGCGAGGCCTGCTCCTGGAGGAAATGGTCTCCGCTCCATCAAGGGAACACGCATGCGCAGAGGAATAGCGTAGCCACGGGGGGCGCGAGCGGTCTGCTAGCACAGCCGCGTGGCCAACAGGTGGTACTGTCAACTGATGTCGGACTTGTTACTGAGATTTCCCCCAAGCTGTCTGCCTGCATGCTGCGTTTCAAACCGGGTAAAACCATAGTATGTGGGAGGACATGACGGTGTTTACATGCTGTAATATACCAGTACATAACCTACTACTGTATCCGGGCCAAGTTCTTAAAACTGGATTCCCACACTAGTGATTTTTATTGACATCTTCCCTGAGGGTAACCGATGTGACCAATTATGCATTTAAAAACAGCTGTGTAGTGGCAGTAGAATAAGCTACTGTTACAAAACACACCGTTTCTGTCCTGTTACACATTCACTATGATATAAATATACAGATAAATCCCACAAGCACCCCCTTATTCATCGTATGTTACTCTGGTTTGTGGGAATTTGATTAAATGCACATTTGTTTTGCGAATACACACTGCATTATTAAGTATCTTGTCTGTCTGTTCAGGGGCCCAGTGGCAAAAAGTACACGCTGAACATTTCCTAAATAAACATGTTTGACCGATTACCATAAATACCACACTAATTATAAACAGGGGTCCAATAGCGGCCTCCTTTGTTGGGTAATCACAGGTGTAACTAATAAAATTAATGATGGCTCCACTCTATCTCCAAATCCAAATTAGTTAGCTCAGAAAGCAAATATGCCCTGGAAGTAGAACACCCGAATAAAATGCAGCCGTAATTGATGTTATTGCTTACACCTGTGTTTATCATGCGACGTGTTTAAATGTACGCAGTAAAAAAAGAAAAAAAAGGCCCATAATAACTCAAGCTTGCCGTCAGATGTATTTGGGCCACTGACACACACACACCGCAACATATTTTGGCATGTCACAGTAGGAGAAAGCACAGGTGCAAATGGTAAATTAGTGACGGCTGAATTCCATTTAGCTGCTTCAGTTTCAGGGTCCTGGTGTCGTGCTTCCTGGCTCACTGTCCTAACTTCCTGGGACACTTGAAGAGAGCAGAGCAATCGTTTATTAGAAACACGTGCGTTTCCTGCTATGACAAGTCTAAACATCTGCTGTAAACACAGGCCCATTAGAACGTGTATAACTTAATTGCAGCGATAGAAGGATTCATATTTACGTAAATTAAAAAACATCACTTTCAGAAAGAGACTCCACTACAAGTAGTGTTATAATAGTATTATGAAATATTGTAGATTAAGTAGCACAACTATAGTCACTCACCATGCAGAATGGCCCCTTTCAGAGTGTTATATTACTGGATAACTACCTTGATGCGTAAATGTGCTCGTAGCATTTGAATGTCTCAGCTGGTCAAAAAGCTAATTCTACCTTCTTTACTGGGTAGCTGAATTCATATAAACTGATCATACCTTCTGTATTTTAAATATCCAAATCCAAAGTAGTAACAAGTTACAATAACTGTCAAACAAAAATAGTGATGTAAAATTACAGTATTTCCCTCTTATAGAGTTGAAGTATATACCGGTAGTAGCATTACACGGAAATACAGTATCGTGTCTCAAAACGGCCCTTCGGTGTAGTTGTGTTGTATTTCTGCAATGACCAACGACATGTCTCACAATTTTAAACACGGCGGTTGCAAGGTTTTTATTTTTCATTTGCATATAAAGGATCACCCACCCTATGCATCTGCTTCTTGTCAGAAGATCAGGATTCACATGTAGACCTAAAGACACATTATCAACATGTTTTTAGATGACGCTACATGTGCTCTTTACCAGGCTTACATACGGCTTCGTCAGAAATAACCACGCAGGCTGGCAATAAATTAGTCAAAAACCTCAGGTACAAAATACCTTCAAGTTGACTACACTTCCGAAAAAATGATACAAACCCATCAGCACTAAATTCACATTATTTTGTACATTTTCTCTCCCCCCACTCACAATAATTAATCTCAAGAACATCCCTAATCAAAATTTACAAGGAATGTTTTGTTTTATTTAAACATGATTGCTTCATCACAATCATGATTACATTTTAAGTGTTTCATTTAGTCTTTGCTGCAATGGAGAAGAAAAAAAGTGGCTCTGAAAAAGCAGAGAACGAGGCTGCAGTGTCTTGGAACTGCTCGTGTTTCCCTGAGTGGAGGTTTGATTTATATTACAACCAACAACAGATTAAGCTTCATCTACTCTAGCTTTTTGACTCTCAGGTTTGAACTTGACGTACTCGATTTTTTGCTGTTGGAAAAGAAGTTCGTAACACAATACCTTAAAAAAAGACACCTGCATAATTTCAAAAGCGCATAGCTGCCAGTCTAAAATCAGGTTGTCCTTTTACTTGTAAAGTTGACAGTTTGCTGATCTGAGGTTTAAACAGAAGAACGCTACGGCGACCAAACCAGAGGAATGGTTACTTCACTGAAGGTGGCTGAATCTGAGGTGTCGAAATAGAAAATAATTAGGTTTCACTAAACCAAACTAGCTATAATCCCGAGAGATTAACCTGGCTCAAGATGTTTTTGGTGCTTGGAATGTGTGCTTCAAAATCCTGTCGAATCTGCAAGACTTCAGAAATACAGAAAATGAATCCTCAGTGGTGCCAGCAACTACTTTTCATTGTTGGTGGTTATGAACTCACCCAACCGGGCAGAGAGAGTGCTATCGGATGTACTGTAAATGTAAATATAAAGTTTTTTACATTTTTCATTCATTGTTCCTGAGATGTATTCCAAAAATAAATACAAATTCTGTGTGACAACCCATTTTCAGTAAAACATGCTACAACCATTACTAGAAAAAAACACACCTATTTGAGTGAGTACAAAATCACATTAAATGGAAAGACAATGGAGATGTGGGCCACATGAATGTCAGGTTTGGGTTGGCAGACGGCTTTAGGCCGAGCTGTGCACGGGGGTCACGGGGGTCACGACCGGCCTCCACATGCAATCTGCAATCTGGAGGAGGAAACAGGAACCGTGTCTCTGCTGCTCTGACTGGTCACCGACTCACAGTGGTCAGCGTTTTGTAAACACATTCACATCATCATCCAGAGCCCTTATCAAAACACGCCAAAGAACAGGAAACCTTTCCCTCTCAAAAACAAGAGGCGTCGCACGCAACGCGCGGCGAACCCCCCCCCCCGGGAGTTTCCAGAGGGGCAGCGAGGAAAGACCTACACAATATGCTTTCAGTTGTATACACTTTACGACAAAATATTCTTTAGGTCATATTGTTGCTCTTCAGCTATTGCCACATACACAATCGTACCATTACTCACTGAATAGCAGACCGTTCCCTCCTATTGTAACTGAGTTCAATGTCAGTGGCTTCTCTGTTATGGCGTGTGTAGAGGAATGACAAATTTACATCCAAACGGTGAGTGGTAGCGGATTCCAACTTCCTGGAAAACCAGTTTAGGGATGCCAATGTCACAGAGGTAGACCCTGCTCTCCGTCTCGGCTAACGGTAAAGGAAGGCCTAAAAAGAGGGTCCACTTCGCCTCGACAGCCTGATGCTGGCCGGCGATCGTGGGATCGATACTCAGGACGGGAGCCCGGTTCTGGTTGGCCCAGTCGGCGGCCGATTGGTACCAGGACTGCTCCCTCAGCAGTGGGTTCTCGTGGCAGTCCAGGCAGTTGATGACCAGGTCGACCGGGCTTGTTGGCAGGTCTGGGATAGAGGAAGAGGAAGAGAAGGAGAACGAGGCATGAAGTTGATGAACAAAGAGTTTCAAAGGTGCCTCACAAAGACATGACAATACTTGGGATCCAGCTAATAACTGAAACCAGGAGACACTCCTTACTATCTATGTAAATTCATTTTAAATGTGTCAACAAAATGATTGGCAACAATGACGCTGGGTGCCTTTAATGCCGCTGCTCCACTAGAGGGCGACATTTATCTGTGCTAGTCTGTTCCAACAGGACAGCATTAGCTGATCCTCACAGAAACTCTGAATGATATTCACATGGATCATCAGCGCGGCCCTTTCCATCAGTGCCACTAACTCCACAGGTGAGCTAACAATCCACATACTCTCCGTTGGTGTGTTCTACCTTTGACGCTGGCCACCTGCTTGCTGCTGGTCTTGCTGTAGAGGTGGACCTCGCCGGTGACCGACTCCTGCATCTTAACGAAATTTGGCAGGAACAGGATGACCTCCACTCCGTGGTTGGCCAAGTGTCGGCCACAGCTGACCCCCTGGGCTCCCTGGATATGTGGCCCACACAGGAGGACCACAGTAGGCCTCTGGTGGACGTTTTTGGGGGTGAGTCTGGGGACATTCAAGAGATGACGATATTACTCCAGGAAGAAAGAAAGACAGCCGATGTAGTATTCATGAGTTGAACAATCAATATGTGATCAAACAAACATGCACCATCTCCAACATGCTGACTGGACAAGGACAACATAAGACACCACAACACACATGTAACAATAAGAGGCAACTACAGGTAGGTTAAAAGACTGCATACACATTTGCTTCAAGAACATACAACTAACATAATCAAAGAACATTCTAGAAAACATTAACAAACATTAACATCAATAACAAAGCTAGTGGTAAAAAGTAGATTAATTATCTGATGAGAGGAAAAGAAAAGAATAAGATAGTCTGTTAACTCTGCCTAAATGCATTTATTTATAAAGTATTTAACATGTGTATATGTTTGCAACAACATGCATAAAACAAGTTGTGATTTATGAAACCTATATCTCTTTAAAATCTCTGGTTTACCTATTCAACATAACGTGATTCGGAAATGGCACTAAAAATGGTCAGAAACGTTCATTTACGCACAGAGTCGCTCTTCTCATAATTGATATGGCCTGTTATGAATTGGGTCGCAGTCGTTTGTAATTTCTACAAAGTGGGTCCCGAGAAGAAAAAGGAAACACTGGTCTATGACATCATCTCTTAAATTTAAACAGGGACAAGGTTGCTAACAAAAGGAAAAGAAAAAAAGTTGTTTCATCAAACAGTGTAAGAAGACATTTATATGATTACTTGACATACAAGCAATACATTCATTTGAAGCTTGATTCAATGCTCGAGTATCTGTACACTTCTTGAGTACAACTTGAATGACGGGATGGGGTTCTGGTATAACAACATTACACTTGACCTGAGCAGTAGTTCTAGAGTAAATTTGAGACACAAGTAGTAGAGTGCTGCTAAATTGATGAAAGAATCGGAGACAACAAACCCGTTTGTTATTCGAGCCTCTGATCTTAAATAAGACTACACTGCTCGTGAAGGTAAACAACACCGAACAGGGCTGCTGCAGTCTTTGGATGTTCTTGACCTGCCGTCTGACTGCTCACCGTGTGACTGCTCACCATGTAACGCATGTAGGAACATGGTAATAACGATGAGTGCCATGGAAACTGGAAAAACATGACATGAAAACAAAAGGTTGGACAGACCTGCTCTGATGATGGTATAACTACTCAGAGAAGGACTTTTGGCACATTGTTGCGCAATCTTCTTCTAATTAAACCGGTGACAGTGGCTCTATTTGCAGTGCGCTGCACATCCGATAGGTCGGTCGTGTACACCCAGCCTTTTTCTTTTTTTTTTTACACACTCGGCAGACATTGCACCAGAGCGCACAGTGGTATTTCTCACCTGTTTGGTCCGCCCAGCAGAGTGAGAGCCATCTGACTGGAGCAGACGCCGGTCGTCTCCAGCCTGCGCTCCAGAGACAGGCCCCAGTGCTCTGCAGCTGCCAGCAGACGCTTGTGAAGCTCATAGGGGACGCTGGGAACCACCAGGCCTGAATCTGCAGAGAGGCAACACAGAGGGGAGATGGACAGCACGTTAATGCTGTTCTATACATGTTCTCACGTCTGATGCGACACAACATAAGAGCGTGACAGAGTAGATGAAAACGTCTTCCTGTTCTAGCCAACATCTGCCCAGATGAGGTGCCCTTAAACAAAACACAAGGCGCATTTCTCCACCAACAATAAACTGTCGGTAAGTCTTGTCAAGCGAAATGGCAAAACCAAGGAAACGGAACCTTGCCTGGCTTATTGGTAAATGTTGTCACAGTGGGATGAATGCCACCAGGTATATTTGAAGTACGCCTAAATTAAAAATGTCTAAATCTCATACTAAACTCCTGAAAATACGAAAAAAGATGAAGAATATTTATAAGGATATTTGTGCCCTTACATTCCCGCATCCATCGGAGTGGTCTGACGTGTATCGTATTCCTACATTAGACCGGCACTGTCCTACATCTTCATAAGAACTATGGCATTTTGAAAAGTATCTCCTTGAAAAAAAACGAGAGGTGAAACCCAGAAACCTGACCCCTAAGATAACGACAAGCGTTGGCCTACGGATAAACACGGGAACCCGCTCCCCTGGGAGTAGGGGCCTTTCCTCCTCCTCCATGACCTGATCTTGTTCCCATCACGGAAGATTCTCCATTTCCTCTCCTGTTTGTCGCTGCTGTCTGTTGCAACAAAGGGGAGATTGGCAGCCTTTACAAAACATGACAAACGCGAGGCAGCCACAGTGAGACGCCTATTCCCCACGGGGCCCCGAGTTCACACGCACCATCCCCGCGGCGTCTGACCAATCTTCAGCCCTGAGCTCTGGGATGGACCCCCCACGTCAGCTGCTGTCTCAGTCAAAACATGCGGCAGGCAGGTTGGCGTGACAGCAAAGGGGACAAACATCACATGTGTGTGTACATGTATGAACACCTGCACCTGTATCTCAACGGCTCGTGGTGAGAGATTGGGGAGGACTAAACATGAGGGAGGCACGGCGGTAACAGTGGACTCAACCCTGTCTCTTAAAATTAATTGTTGACTGATCTACCAAAGGCTATTAAACTAAGTTAAAAACGTTTTTTTTTTTTACCAACCATGAAGTAATTCATAGACTCATTTTGTTGGTTGAAATATGTCAACTTATTTGTTGTCTTTTCTGTATAGAACTGTGTTACGCACTTTAAAGAATGCACAACTGTTTTCAAATGGTCATTTTAATGGAAACTCCTCCAAAACTCTTCATTGCCGAGTCGACTAGTTCTGTGCAAGTACAACTACAGCAGTTCACGCTTTTCACATTTGGGGCCAAACTCAGACATCGGGCCTCATGGAGGAATCCATACAAGAAAATATTTTCAGGAACATACATATTTTTAGATTATCATATATTTTAGAGTAGATATAATGATTGGATTATTAAATCCATGGGCTAAAAAATACTATTGGCCCAATTTTGGTGGCATTTCTTCAGTTCTTGGGCATGTGCATAGAGTACAACACCTGCTCTTATACAGTGTTTAGGGAGCGTATCTTATGCTGATAATCAGCCATACGCCTCCAATGTATGATCAAGTGTGATTCAGCTTTCAGAACACCTGGGTAAGAGCACATTTGGATGGTTCAGAGAGTTTGGTGCATCCGGAGTTCACTTCTCTTATTTTTTCTCATTACAGAAAATTCAGAGACATTTAGGAGAATGTTGCTGCACGAGGGCCGTTGTTGTTTGCTGGCGTCGACAAAGTCCATTTGGCGACGGGGAAGCAAGGCTCTCACTACGGCAATTCCGTTCCTTTCAGAGTTGTGCTTGCTCGACAAACATGCAACACACACACCACTTAAAACACTGAGTAAACTACCTTTTTTTGTACACTTGCCCAAATAGCAATGTAAGACTTGTTTATTGGTAGCAGGGCAGTGGCAGAGATCGGACACATCAAGCTCGTCTTTCTCTCATCATAACCATCTTTTGAGAAAAACGCTTCAATCCCTTTCTAGTCGCCCAACCTTGTCAGAATTGCTCTCACCGGCCTACTTCTTTTTTTTCTTGAACTACTGTATTAGAGAACCACAACTCAGCCTGTTATCACTGTACAAACTGAAGCGTGTGGAAACCTTTAAAGAGCCTTTTTGCTAATCCCTAGCTGTCTATTGCCCGTGGCAGATCAGAAGGGTTATGAAAGTCAAGCTGGGGGGGAACTGCAGGGCTCAGGATCCCTTTGATAAATAAAGCGGCTGGGAGGCAGTTAAGTCCTTAATGGCCTCCTACGGATCTCTGGCCTGGTAGCTAAGAACTTGGTGGCCTCTTCGGCGTGCACAAATCTTCTGCCACCGTTTCACCCTGGCATGCAACGTGGACAGAGTGACACACGCACACCCCCGTACACAAGATAATTACTTATAAACAGACTCATGCCGTGCCTGGCTGACATTCTTGCTTATCTTTGGGTCGGCCCTGCTCCCCTCCCGCTCTTCTTTTATTGATACCGCACAAAGACTGCCAATATGTGACAGAAATGCCGATCCTCACGTGAGGAATAAGCACAGGAACGTCAACTGCCTCTTGTCATGCAAACTGCTGCCTCGAGTGCAGAGCTCAGAGGAAGTGGGAGTTGCACTCGTGCGCACTGATTGCTTTTCAACCATCCCGCCAGGTGCGCTTCTTAATAACTCTCTTGCTGAAGTTGCAGCTACCAAAAACCCTCAACATACGCACGCCATTTCCTCCTCCCTCCCTCCCTCGCTCGCTCTCTCACACACACACACACACACACTCACACACACACCCACTCTCAATGTGGTGCAAAAACAAAAACTCACCAGTCAACTAGCTGAACCAGGTAACCGTGAGTATGCACTAAAATAAACTGAGCTGGAAGCAATCCTTCAAGCATGACAAGGGAACTGACGGGACTGAAAGCAATACACGCCGGCTGGATGCGGGCCATGTGTGACTGAGGCTAGTGCTGGGTTAGGGAGGGTTAGACGAGGCCATTCCTCTCCACCGCACCGCCAGAGATGAACTATGTTGACCTGCACTCTGAGGAGGTAGCACGATGAGGGGCATAGAAAAGCAGCTTAACGAGGTAATCTGTGAGATTCCTTTCTATTTTCTTCCCCATTTTGGTCATATTTTTAAGTGCTCACTGTTGGGGGAGAGTGTGAGTGTGTGCGTGTGGTGCGTGTGTGTGTGTGGGGGGGGGGGGGGGTTCTTAGCGCCATTTTGCACAAAGCACATATCAATAAAATCTACACCTCTTCTGTTGCAGAGTGAAAACTCATCTTGGTCTGACTGCACCGTGGCCCATAAATAGAAATCTTGATTAAAAAAAAAACTTTTCTCTGTGGCACTTGAAGTAGTTCAGCATATTTAATGAAGCGGATGTACTTGCATGATTCTTGCAATTTTATAATGCAAGAAGTTGCAAATCATGACATCAAAAACTCTGGACTTAGAAGCGATCAAGGAATCTTTCTCTCACTAAATTAAATGACATTTTAGGCCATCATCGCGTGAAAACCCTGTCGAAGTGTAACTTTGTAACACACGAGGCCTCCATCAGGTAAAATTAATCTGAAGGTCTGTGGATCAGAACGTCAAAACTGCAGCTTGAAACTTAAAATGAGTCACGTCCCAATGTTTTCCTTCTCTTTACCCGACAGCATGCAGTTTTCAGGAGAAGATCCATCCCAAGGTCACTGGGTCATATGGGTTAAAATAACTTGTGATGACACACATTTCTTTTGCATTGTGCTTTCTCCAAAGCGATACGGCATACATACATACATACATACATACATACATACATACATACATACATACATACATACATACATACATACATACATACATACATACATACATACATACATACATACATACATACATACATACATACATACATACATACATACATACATACATACATACATACATACATACAGACAGAAAGAAAGAAAGAAAGAAAGAAAGAAAGAAAGAAAGAAAACCAGCTGACAGTTGGCTTGATTGCAATCCGTGTTGAGGCCTGGCTCATTTGTGCCGACGAGGTTTTGCTCCACAGCTGGAGTCAATCACACAAGACAATAGCAGAACTAAACTTACACGGACTGCAACAGTTCTTTACACAATTAGCAATAGTCTATAGAAACATGCCTATCACACACCCATGCCAGTGCGCTATGGCAACCCTCGCACAGAGGCGGGCACGTTGTTGTTCTTTCTCTGTTCTCATACTGTTGACTTATCTGTTTACTGGCAAAGATTCCGGGTGAAGAGCGCTGCGGTTTGTTCCTGCTTCAGAGGTGCTGTTTATATAAGGCTGTGCGGCGGCACGCTAATTACAGAGTGCAGAGGACGGAGATTACGATGACAGCCCTGGGAAGCAGATCTGCCTACACGGTAAGAAAAGGAGGCTCTGCTCGGCGGTGGTCTGCTGAATGGCGGACGGCAGCTCCTTACTGAGCTGCTCGGTGTCACCACGGTCAGACCGACAGCCTGGTGATACTTGCTACAGTCATCCTTCTATTATTGTTCAGGACAGGGGAGATACTGCACGTAGAACTTTGGGTGACGACCAAAGAAACGGATAGATTTCACCAGAGAAATAACGTCCCCGACTTATTCCACCGTGGCAATGCACACTAGCTTATCTTGAAGACCAGACACAGGTGGAGTTTGATCCCTGTAGTCGTGGTACGACAGCTACTCATACACCGTACGACTCAGCCCTTTTCTCCGACACCACCCTCCACTGTTCCTACAGAGTGAACGCCGGGGCCTGTCTTAGCATGCCATTAACTTATCTTGTGTGTGTATTAACCAGTTACGTAACGCTCAGGTTCCTAGAGTAAGCAGAAGTGTGAAGAAGGACGGGTTCATCGTCTGTGTGCCAAATAAAGGTGGAGGGGGGTGGAGTCAAAAGTCATGATGACCAGTAACCAGGAGGTTATGATTCCAGTCAGTCTGCCCAAAGGTGACCTTTCTCTGGCTAATGCATCCACCGAGACCCCCGCCCCCTTTATAGTGCATGTTGTTTTTCCTCATTGTGTTCAGCAGAATGAGACGCTACGGCACATTCCTCAGTAAGCGCTTCACAGTATTGTGCTCAGGATCGAATGTAAAAAAAAACTAAA
Organism: Leptoclinus maculatus; assembly: GCA_032191485.1. Lineage (NCBI taxonomy): Eukaryota > Metazoa > Chordata > Actinopteri > Perciformes > Stichaeidae > Leptoclinus > Leptoclinus maculatus. The sequence goes on along the minus strand of JAVDOI010000001.1, from coordinate 42,295,500 downwards.
AAAAGAATCAACTTTTGGCAAGAGCTGTAACTGTGCTTCCAAACGGTGTTTGGTCAAAGATTAAACACGGTCGAAAAATAAAATAGCCCTTCCAAAACAAACACTGCGTGCACAAAGCTGGCATGCTCACTGATAAAATGTGGCGCCATAAAAACCTTAAGACCCGCTCTGAACAAACCCCGACTTATTCAGTTTCTTCCCTCATATCATAGATAACAAAACCGCATCGGACAAACTCTTCTCGGCACACACCTTGTTTTTAAAAACTAGCATTGTGACTGACAAAAAAACAAAAACTGGCATCAAGTCAATAACAACAGGTTGTTGATGTTTTTTATATTGACTAACAGTGTGTTGGTCCACCTCTCAGTACTTTCTGACTTCCCTACCCCGTCTGTGGCATTCAATCCCAAACCCATTGGTACCTCTAATAAAAACATAAATCTACAAAAAGGGTAAAAATATATGGTTATGAAAAAAAAGGCTAAATAAGTTGTTAAAAACAGATGGGCTCTGTATTTTCTTTAACGTTATGCAAACAGGAGTAAACGGTGTATTTGTTGGTGCCCCAGTGAGTATGTAAAGCTGGAAGACGGTGTTTATGTGATTGCATTCACTCAAAATAACTTTCATGGTGTTTGCTTACAATAAGAAATATGTAAAATATCACATATTTAAGTTCTTTTTTTTTAATATAACTATTCTTGTTCACAGAATAGCAGCACCTATCTTTCATGAGTCATATCAGGACCAACTACAGAATTGTTGAGGCAAATTGAACTTGAGCGTCTGAGCTGACCTAAAACCTGATTGAACATCTGTCTTTGCAACAGTTTCAACATTTGTTGCTGCTATATCGACTGAACATACAATATTAAAGGAATCAAGAGGCTGTAAGTACATAAACTCTGTCTGTGTGTGCACATGCGTTTTGTTCTCACCGGTACAGTACTCTTTGCCCCCGTGCTGGGGCACCGTTATCTGCCGGTATATGACGGGCTTCGCCTCCAGGATATTCTCGTCATGGCGATAGGACAGGGGCTTCTGATCGCCCTGCGTGTTGTGATGCTGCGCCCTGCTGCCGTGGCTACCGTGGCCGCCGGTCCCGGCGATCTGGGAGAAGACGGCGGCTTTGTCGAACAGAGCCAGGTTCCCCTCAAAGTCGAAGTCTGCGTCCATGTTCTCATCGGTCCCGGCTCCGAAGCACTCGTCGTCCCTCGTCCTCGTCGGGCCTCCGTTCCTCACACTGTTCTTCTTTTGTGTGGCCTGCGTCGCCCCTCTGCTGTTAGATGGACCTGTGGGGGCTGGAGACATTGAGATGGAAGCAAAAAGACACGAGTCAGTCATCCACCCGCACCCATGCCCACCGTTAGACTTTGACAGTCCTTGTAATGTAATGTCATATTCGTCTCATTGTTTTGTCCACCGCTATCAAATCACCTGTGTTTTGTCATGCTTCGCCAATAAAGAAAACTAAAATACTAAATTCACTTGGCTCACGTCCAGGGTACTTTGGTAGAAAGAAACAGAACATTCATTAGCAAATGGACGTCCAAATAATCACATCTGACTCGATGTGCAATGATTTATTACTGCACTGATGCGCTAAAATAAATAAATGAAGAAACACTGGTGTGAACAAAAATCCATATGGACAGCTTAATTTGAATGCAGAATGTTTACTTAATAAGTTTGCTTAATTCACTTTTGTAGAAAAATAAAGATATTTTCCACCCACATTATTGCACATTTACTTCTGTATATAAAAATGTTGCTTATAATTACCGGGCGAAGTGTTGACCTACAATAATCTAATCAAAAACGATAATTGGTCTTTAATAAAACCAGTTAATCCTGAATTCAGTTGCAGCTACGATAACCAGCACTAACTGAAGTTTTAAGGTTGATGCCCAAAAATATAAGGAGACATTTTGGCAACACCTTACTTAAAGTCCCACTATTTAGCATATAAACATGGGAATATGGAAGCAATATAGCTGTTAATGTGTTGGTCACCTACTATAACTTCCCCTGTGGGCACTCTTAAATGGAGGCTGGTGTATAAACTTAATTAATGACAATATAGTAAAACACAATATAGAAAATGTGTCTTTATAGGATTGCTGACAAATGACAAAAACAGTTAAAAATGTTTTTAAAGCTGCGTAAAGCTACATAAAAGCTATAAGCCATTTGTCAAAAAAGTATTATGGAAATTTTCAATATATCCCCGAGTTCAAGATGTATCTGTGAGAAAACACCTTTCCACAAAAGATATTTTAGGATCACTACAGCTGATAAACTGAGGGTCTTTGCTCCGGGCTAACAAGGGCCCATCTTGTCTTTCATCTCAAACCCAAAATACACAGATAACCTCCCATTTCTCTGCTCTGCACACATCCTAATCGCTTCTGAAAGGCGCTATGAGCAGTCTTACTGTACATCAACGGGCTGTAAATGGTGTGATCCACACACACAATAAATTACTGCACTCAGCACTTTCAAAATTCTGGCTCGATTGCTCGTAGCTCCTTCTGTCTCACAACTCTCTGTCTGGTACTTTTCTTATCGTCTCGGTCGGTTACTTTAACCCGCCGAGAACAAAACACAGCAGACGCACAAAACATACAATGGCCGACCGAGCGGTATGCAATAAAGTTTACATAGGTGAACAGAGAACAGAAAAAAAAAAAGAAAAGAAAAACTGGAAAAACCTGGCCTTCAACCCCAACGATGCTGAGCTCTCACGCTAACCGGGAGACAGAGAGGCACAGTCTCACGCTACTGTCACTGTGGCAGCTAAGGTACTTTGGACTCTCTCACGCAAGATACTGGGAGGCTCAGTCACAGTACACTGGTATCGATACCAAGCCACTAACCGACTATAAGCTAATTCGAGACGTGACTCAATATCATAATGAGGCCACCAATACAGACAGCACTGATTTGTTTTTCTTCCGCAAATATTAAGTCATATTAACGTTCTTAATCCCGCTCTAAGTGCACAAGTATTCATAGGTGATTTACTAATTAATAGTAATTACAAGAAGCAAGAAAAGCAGCGTGTTGTTGGGGAGAAGGGTTGTGGGTTGGTGTGTTCACCTGTGTGAACAGGGATGAAAGCCAGCGGCCTTAATAGCACACGCCAACAATGTCTTTATTTACAAGGAAGTGTTTTGTCATGCTGCGAATCAGAAAATGTGAATGAACCGGGCAGAGCTCCAAGTCAAACAGGCTAATGAATAACAAGTGCGGAGACGGAGAGTGAACTTAGCCGATTTCCGTTTTGACAAACTTGCCACCACAAATTAGTACACAGGTCCACGGGCCAGGAATATTTCAGAGTGAAATGTGGGCGATGGTGAAACTGTACCGCTAAACACATACATATTGAAAACACTGTGCTTAACTGCGACAACAGATCAAATTAGGGAACATTTGTGACTATTTTTAAGCGATCTCCCAACTGGCCACTAAACATCTGATATTCAATTTCAACTACAGTCATTTTTCCCCAGAGTGCTGTCGTGTCACTGACATCAAGAAATCAGCTGATATGGGTTTGGATACAAACAGAATCTACAGGCTAAAGGAGGGCAAACACATGCAATGCAAGCCCAAAGGGACTTCTGTGAATAACAACTTTGCGTCTGATGAACATCCAGTCAGAGATGGCGATGGGAGGACAGCAATGCTGAGCAACTGCGAGCAAGGCACTTGAAACACACAGGAGTTGCTGTGTGCTAAAGGGTGGAGGTCTGTGATCATACTGAGAAGCTCTTAGTGTGGAGTTACAGGAGTGTGAGGCTAAATAAAACATGGATGCACAGAAACAACCTTTCCAATAAACATATACCATAAAGGTTTACAAGAAATCTGAAGCAGCGATTTATACGAAAAAAAAAAAAAAAAAAAGACTGAACTGCAGACAATTTCACTCCATATATAGAGGTCGAATGCTGGCATAGTCTTATGGTCCTCTTCCAAAATGCCCTTTTAATGAGATCTGCTTGGTCTGATTGGAATTCTACTCTGCATCATTCACAAAATCGGTTTCTAAATTCCCATCCTACTCTCCCAGAAAGATAAACGGCAGATATTCAGAGAAACATTTCTGGAATCCGCGATCTTGTATAAGCAACACTCCCTCCCTGCTTTCCCTTGTATGTGGCCGGGGGGGGCTTCTTGGGAGCATGGCATTGCGTGTGAAAGGACCGGCCCTGCCCAGGCCACTCAGCACTTTGGCCCCATGCAATTTGGGCATTAGCTCCCCTACAACCATCCTGAGCGCTAGAGATTAAAATAAAAAAAGTTTAAAAAAAAAAAAACACAAAAAGGTAAACATTGCTTCCACAATTGATAATGCTTTTTTTTGCCTTCCGAGCTCACTGGGACAACAAGGCTTCCTGTCGGGGAGGGGGGTTTCCTGTGCTGAGCGGGAGGGAGGGAGAGGAGAGGAGATGTAGAGAGAGAGAGATGTAGAGAGAGAGAGAGAGAGATGTAGAGAGAGAGAGAGAGATGTAGAGAGAGAGAGAGAGAGAGATGTAGAGAGAGAGAGAGAGAGAGAGAGAGAGAGAGAGAGAGAGAGAGAGAGAGAGAGAGAGAGAGAAGATGAGAGAGAGAGAGAGAGAGAGAGAGAGAGAGAGAGAGAGAGAGAGAGATGTAGAGAGAGAGAGGAGAGAGAGAGAGAGAGAGAGAGAGAGAGAGAGCGGGAGGGAGAGGGAGAGGGAGAGGGAGAGGGAGAGGGAGAGGGAGAGGGAGAGGGAGAGGGAGAGGGAGAGGGAGAGAGAAAGAATGGGAGGGCACCGAGGCACGAAAGCCTGGCTTTTGCATAACCTCTTTAGGAGCAGACACAGGGAGGGAGGGAGGGAGGGGGAATGTTTATTGATCTTAGTCACACACATATTGTAAAGAGGAACTTTGGTACAAGCCTTTAGCACGCTATGGGAATCTTAAGAGGGAGGAGGGGGGTCCCATGCTCAAGCTTCTGTATAGGAATGAGTGACACGCAGGGAGTAAATAGCTACGAGTCTTGCTGACACAAAACAAGAAATGAGAGCAATATGAACCTTTATTTCTTTTCATAAGAAACAAATACAAAAAAAAGTAAAAGACTGTCTTCCTTTTGTGCTAGCTCCGTCTTCCATGCACAGGAAAAGCACCATGGCAGAGGTAATTTTTACAACCCGGCTGAAGAACATTACGCAGAGTCTATTATAGCCAATGCTATTGACCTCTGACTCCTCCATTGTTTGGTGATCCTGAGTGTGAAAGTGAACCGGCTTTAACTGATTCTGGCAGAGGCCACGGAGCTGTCCAAGCAGACTTCCTGCTGACTGGATGTTGACAAGAACAAAATGCTGTTTTTAGGCTTTATCTAATCAGGGAGGTTGAGCAACACATTCTGATGTTCAAATGTGGGACGGGGAGAATGCAGATGTGCATTTCTGTATCAACATGTGACAGCAGAACGGTCCTCACCATTTATCATATTTAATGGTTATTTAGAGGTTGTTCAACCACATTTTGGATATTAAGGGGGTTGATTTCCATAAACTAAACCAGAACAAATTGCTGCCATAATAGCAAAACTACGTTAAATTGAAGGTTTTATAATAAGCATTTTCTCACAGTTAGAATATAACAAAATATCTGGCAACAAAATATCCAAAAGCATGACATGATACAGCCTCTAAACTTTGAACATAGAGTCATTGCTACACAGCTACACATGACTCTTATTCCGTTCTCAAATGACTCGACGTCTGCCAGAGGAGGAACAGTGGTCACAAGTTGACCCGTATCGCCCCTAATGACTAAGACACTGGACAAGAAACCAGCTTATCAACACTACAAACCACAACCATTACTACTGAGTTGAATCAGCTCCTCTACACAGTCTGAGCTCTAATATCAACAATAATATAAGCTTCACAAAGGCAGAATGTTTTGTCTAGGGCCACTGTGTTGCACGACATTGCTTGGTTTTCCTGTTACCATGGCTGCGATCAAAAAGTTAAAAAAAAGAAAAAAAAAAAAACTATGGCCGAATCCCAATCTCCACACTCAAGGACTTTGATATGCTTTTCCACTTCCCACTATCAAATTGTCGAGGGTTTGTAAGGCTCTCTTGCAGACATTTCAAGCACTTTAAGAACCCTTTCCGTAAATCAGCATATCTGCAGACTTTGCCTGAGGGAATTACCCACAATTCATAGCAACGTGACGTTAAACACAGGGTTACCAGTGGAAGCCGGAGACGTAAGAAAAAAGAAAAAAAGGTAAACAAAGAGGACGGCACATGGGTGTTCAGCGTGGCATATTACATTTACACAAAAACATTTGGGATTAAAGATGGAACATAAAAACACATGAACGCGATAGAGCAGTGGTGGGCCGTCAGGGCCTGCAAAGCCTTCTCTGCTGGCCTAAACAGAATCACAAAGTTATAGCTATTTTATAATTTTTCTTAAATACACTACATGTATTATAATTTATAAAAATATTTTTCCCATTATCTTATTTTCTCATTGCACAGCTACTGTCTTCCTCTGTTGCTCTGCTTCCAGTGCAGCTTGTTTTAAGTAGAGCTTTTATCCAATCAGATTTCACCTCTGTGTCTCTAGGTAAGAAGAGAGGCCTGCAGACTCACAAGTGAATCCCTTTGCAGTTTAAGTGAATGGGGACGATATTGTTGATTGTGATAGTGTTCAACCAATCAGATCTTTAGTTTGACATGTTGGGCGTATTCTTTGACGTGTCAGAGCCTGCTAGCTGGCCTATAAGCACGTCAGCATTACGTGCAGCTCAGTTTTCAGGAGCAGCTCTGCTGTGGGGTGCAGTGTGTGCTGTGATTGGTCAGTGGGCGAGCATGTGACTATTGTGAAACGAAACTTACAGCAGCGGCTTAGTCTGAGTAGTGAGAGTTCAAATTGAAAGATATGGAAGAAATGATGACATTTTTTGCATTTTGCTTGGTGTAGATCTTTTTTTTTTACCTAGCTTTGTTTTTTTAACACTCAATGGCTGAAATTGGAGGAGAAACGGATTTGTGAGTTGGGATTTAACCGTGGGATGAAACTCTTTGTCAACAAAGAAAGGAGGAACAGCATTTGGTAAGTCAACTGCGTTTGTTTTTTTACATCTATCTGAATGGCCCTTGAGTGTGTAGCAGAATGCGTGTTGCTGCTGTTGTTTTCCCGTGAAGCTAGTTAGCCTAGCCTCTCAGAACACTTGCGGAGCCCCAGTTGTTTTTTGTTGTGTTTTTTTTTGTTCCAGTTCAGAGGCCACACAGCCCATTGTCTCCTAGTGAGCGCAGAAAACATTATATTTCCAACAATTTAAGCTTCTGCATTTTCCAAATGCACTAGTATTATTCAAACGTATTGTTCGGTTTGTAAGCCTCGTACCAAACGGTTTAATACGAATATGTTACAGCCCTAGAAACGAATAATAACCCTAGCTGTGGCGCCATCATGAGGTTATTAGGTGGTATTTCAGCAGTGAAGGCCCAGGTATAAAATGCACGGCCCGCCACTGCGATAGAGACTATATTAAATTAAACAGCTGGTTTATTCATTACTATTTCTTACTTATTACTATTAAAGCTGTTTTGACAAAAACAAATAAATAGATTATTTGATAAATAATAAGGCAAAAGCCTGGAAGACGTTCAAATCAGGGACTAAAAAAATAAAAATAAGACACAATTGTACATAACATCAATATTTCCTACTTGCAATAATTTGAATTCAATTCATTACAAGTCTATCTTGCATTTTATAAACTGATGCTTTTTCTTATTGCTGTAACACTGAAAATCACATAGGACCTCGCCATCCTCATCATGGGACTACTAAAGGATGTATACAGTGGATGTGTTAAAAACACATCATTGAGCCACAATGTTGCACTGCGTGACCTTTATTACCATGAACAAGGGCAATATCATTTTTTTGGAGTCTATCCCACATCCTGGTACTTTTACACAAAATCGGAGGCCGGAAAATCCGTCTCATTGTGGACTAGAAAACATCACGCATGTCTGTTGTACAATCAAAAACAGCAACGTTGGGTGACTTTACATTTTTAGCCCGTCGTCAGTCGCATCTTTCTGACATTTCTAAAAGAAGATGGGTCAAATGTGACACTGCTGTGCGTCACATTTCCTTCAGTCAATGAACAATATCTATGTTCTGTTGCTCAACAGAGGAGTGCTGTTTGGCCATAGCTGTGGTAAATTCCTGGCATACAATACACGACTCCCAATATGAACTTCGCAACAATAGGACTGGGAAATGCAGCTACACGGTGAATAAGCAAAATCTTTAAATAGATGGGTCTTTCCTGGGAAGAGGTGTGTCAAACTGTCTTAATATTTTGGAACATTTGTAAAAATAGCTTTTCTTATCTTCTCGTATTCCGCTGCACAATCATGCTCCACCTGGACACTGTCCACTTGTTGCAGCTTGTTTATCAGCTGCAGTGTTGTGTCACAGGCTTCGGGACAAAACCCGATTGTGTTATCTGCTGCTGATGCTGTGAGCAAACTTTGTGTATCCATTACTCATTAGAACGCCAAAAGACATTAATTACACACGAGATGTCAAATAATTCAATTCTCCTAGTTTCAATTAAAGGCATTACCAATTAATGAGATGTTTCTTTATGCGGCATTCTACACTGCCACTCCTTATTAAGCATTATAAAACTCTAATGTCAGTATTGTCTATCAAAGACAGTTGACCGGGAAGTGTGATGAAACCCAGGCTCACCCAACTGCCTACCTCTGCGTAGGACGGTGATTGGTGCAGTGCTGGAGTGGGAGCTGCTGCTCGTCACATGAGGGAGAGCGACTCTGTTACTCTGACCATGGCGTGCTGAAGGTATGAAGCTGGATTCTGTTGCAGCTCTCTGACCAGGGCTGGGCTTCTTGACTGTATTCTGGATATCTAGGAACTTCAACTCCTTGATATCAATGGCACTATAGAAGACAAAAACAAATGACTGAGCTTACTTAGAGCTTAAACTGCAATTACATTTTTAGTCAGCATGCCAAAGCATAAAACGATCAGACATGGCCCGTTGAGCACATTGGGTGGAAAAAGCACTAACATTTAAAGAGATAAGGGTTTCAAGGCTTCACAATCCTAAAAATTTGGTAAAAAACAAACAAAAGTATTTAAATCAACATCTAGAGCTGGACCTGAATTTAAAATATAGACGGTGAACAAAAAAATGGTCAAAAGCAGTCTTTTAGTAAGAAATTGTTTTACTATATCTAACATGCATTAAAAACGGATCACTTGTTTGTCATTTAGACCTTTTAACAACATTTCACACTAAAATATAATCTCTTTGGTTGTGGTAAACATTATAAATCTGATTCATGGCTGAATGTGAACATTAGAGACTTGTTGGTCCCCACCAACAAACATTGCCCAATGTAAAGCGTTCAACATTGCCCACGGTGAATTGGTTGAATCTGTGCATTTTCTGTTGATGCTTGATGAAGAAAAAGTGAGCGCATCCTTCTTCTTTCTTACCTGAAAGTGACCTCGGGAAGAGGACATCTGACACCATTGTGATAGGGCTGTCTCAGCGAGATGGTCTGGCTGGCGTGATCGACAGATGACACCTCTCCCTGATAAATGCCCAACGTCAGCCCGCAGTTTATAGACACAACACTACCCAACCAGTCTGTGGCCATTCTGTTCGCTGTGATCCTATGGTTCAAACACATAAAGAGAAATCAACCTACAGCAACCGTAACAGTAACGTTATGTCTATTTCAGCCAGGTCCGTCACTGCAATCGAGTACAATGAGGATATTAAGGGTTTTAGCAACCTGGGAGGAGTTATATTTGACAGTTTTGAAACAGACATTTTAGAGGCTGATATAAGTATTTTAGAATTGGTGTGCTGTAAAAATTGGGGGATTGTTAATTAATTATCTTATCTTATTAAGTGTTGCTAAATGTATGGAGACATGTTTTACCCTGTACACTGTAGGACAACGAAGACGTCATACAAAGTGTCATGGTCTGCTGGTGTACTCGGTCCACTAACGTTGCAGCACCTGATCTTAATTAGCTAGCTAATTGGTCCAGGCTGCACCACTGCAATGTACCGTTAGCTCATTTGTGAGTTAACGTTACTTCCACCGGCGAAGAGAAGACTACAGCTAAAAAAAAAGACAGTTACATTTGACTTGAACTGGGATAACTGATAACTAACTGACAGCGTACTGTTACTAGGTGCTCGACGTATTATAATGCGTTTCACTACCGTTAGCGAGCTTTGTGCGAATATTAGCTTAACGTTACCGTTCATTTAAAAAGGTTTTTCGCGTGTGTCTGAGGTAGAATTGACTATTAAAAACGTGGAGGGGGGAAATAACCATAACATAACATCCATATGAGGGCAGTGTTCAGAATAATATACGGAAAATCACAACATTAACTATACTGTACAACCGGTATGCTGTGCTAACTAGCTGGACAGCTAACATTAGCTTCGCCTCTATATCTATATCGCCTCTGTATCTAAGCTGACTGTTGTAAACTTGAGTGTTTACTTCTCTTGAATACTCAACCCGCGTATATTCAGTCGATAACGGACAAATGTACCTTGTCGATAAATCTGTAGCGTGGTATCAAGGAAAGCTGCAGCTGTTTTTTGTGCCGTTTTCCGGTTGGATGCGCGACGTCACTTCCTTTATTTCCCACGTGGGTTTGTTGTGATTTTTTCTCTCTCGCTTTCTCTCTAAAGTTTAATTAAACTAGTGACTGTTTCCTTTATGTGATGGGCATTACTGTGGTTTTTTTTTTTTCAAGTCAAGCAAACTATAGGAACAAGATGATCATTACAACATAGTTTATTTGTGTGGCCGATTAAAGGATCACATGTCCTTACAATGCTATACAATCATCGATACATTAGAGATACAAAATACAAAATTGTATCGCCTACTAGTATATTCCAAGAAATCACTGGAACTCTTTTGGTGTCCTGATATTTCAAATAGATGCACAGCAAAATTATTTACATCAAAACAAATACTAGGCACATAAAGAAACAACTTTATAAAATACAAAAATAACTTGATATACACACAAAATCACATTTCGGGGTACAAATATAGCTTCACTGTCTTACATCCACATTATAATGGAATCAAAAAAATAATTTGCTTACAGGTATAAATTGTGTTCCCGTGTCACAGAGGACAAACAATTGCAACAGTAATGCCCATCCGGTAAAACATACCATGTGTCCCAAAGTTGAACGAGGCAAGTTAGTCTCTGAGTGTTTTGCAACTTCTTAACGGGAGCAGTTTTAGTTTAAAAACACAGGAGAAGCGGGTATCTCCTTATACTTCACTGAGAAGCACCAACCATGTGCAGGAATATCTCTTAGAGAACCAAAAAATAACATGACAAAGATATGTTCATACAAACGCAGACATCTCTGACAATCTGCACATTTTAGTCATCTGCTTCAATGCCCTTAGCTCTGTAGCTCAAAATCAGCATCCGGTGCCTTACATTCTGAGAAAGATGCTTCATTCGCTGACTGATATCCTAACAGTGCCCTCCATACAGTGGCAACTTAACACCACCAATTGAGTCACACACATTGGAAATAGCTTCACTGCTCACTCCTTGCTCGCATCGTTGCTTTGAGGTGGCAGCGCTTATGCTTCATCGTGAGGCCATATTCTGGGGTCATGTCCAGCGGCTCTCCGGGCATCGCGTGGAAGTGCAGTTTCTGGACGATGATTGCCAAGAAGAGGTAGACCTCGTTCCGCGCGATGACCTCGCCAATGCAGCGCCGCTTGCCCATGCCGAAGGCCATCACCTTCTCCCCCTCCAGCTTGTTGACCTGGGCGCCGTCGGCGCTCAGGAAGCGGTCCGGGTTGAAGGTGGATGGGTCTTTCCACAGCTCGCTGAAAAGTGCAGAGGATGAAGAAAATAAGATGTGCAGCACAATAATATAACTGGTTTGTACTTGAGCAGCTGTGTCAGTCATCTCAAACTGTTTTAATTAGGAAACTTACGGATCTTGGTTGACCTGCCACTGATTGATGAAGACGCAGGTGTCTTTGGGAATGAAGTAGCCATTCAGAGACGTGTCTTTTGTGGTGCTGAAAAAACAAAGGGCAATGTGTTAGTCCGATGCATATTTGCAGGTTTACATCTAGGTTTACGTGCTGTGCTGGTCCCGTGAGAGTTTAGCATGTCATTAACAACCATTTCCACCTGCACATGTGGCACTCTCATGCATCTTAAAAAGGAGATGAACCTCACCAGTGAGGGATGGTAAAGGGCAGGAACGAAGAATGGCGAAGGAGCTCCAGGATGAAGGCCTCCAGAAAGGGCAGGTTGGGTTTGTCGGAGAGAAGGGGAGTGCGATCCAGACCCACTTTGTCCTCTGGAAAAATGAAAAGAGATCGGAATGAGCTTTCCTGTATTACTGGTTTTGATACTACTTTTCGTGATATGAACGGACTATCCGAAGTGTTTTGTGTAAAAAAATAGCTGTACTTACTCAGCTCTTGATAAAGCCTCTCCTGTATCTCCGGGTAAGCCACCAAGTACATCACTGACCAGGATACGGTAGTGGAAATGGTGTCAAAACCTGGAAGACAAACACCTTTGTAAGGACACTTGTCTTTTGTTTATTCATTCATTCATTCATTCATACTTCTTGAAGAGATCATTCAACATGTGGAGAAATTCAACCTACCAGCTCCAAACAGGTCATTGACAATTCCCACAATCTTCTCATCTGACATCTGGACGTTGGAGTTCTCATCCAGCTTCCGGTCCTCGCAGTGATCGATGAGGGAGTCGGTGATGTCACGAATGTGGTCCTGAAAGAAGATGATTTCACGTTCATATGCAGCGATTGAAGTGGGGGGGAACAGTGTGTCATTTTTCAATTAAAAACATGGAAGAGACGCGTACCTTGTCATAGGTGGCGTAGTGCTCGCTGACGATCTTCTGCACGAACGCGCTGAAGCGCGCGTTGATGCTCTTGAACTTCTTCATCACCGTGCTGGGCAGGAACTGGAGAGCCGGGATGAAGTCCGCGGGGTTGCCGCTCCCCACCACCCGGCTGAACTCGTCGCTGAGGTTCACCAGGCTGAGCAGCTCCTGGTCGTCGTGGTTGTAGCGGCGGCCGAAGCACATGCCACAGATCACGTTGGCGACGGAGACCACGATGTGGCGGAAGGGGTCGAAGCTGCCGTCGGCCACCATGACGGTGTTGAGCTGCTCGATCAGGTACTCGCCCTCCTTGCAGATGTGCTCCTCAAGCATGCAAGAGTACTCCGGGGTCGTGCCCTCCAGGGTGGAGAAGGAGCGCAGCGCGCTGTAGGCGAGCTTCCTGCGGGCGCGCCACACGCCAGCCTGGTCCGTGCTGAAGGCCAGGCTCTTGCCGTCGTTGATGAGCCTGAAGCTGTACAGGTCGGGTCGGCCGGCGAAATCGTCCCCTTGCTTGATGAGGGCCTGGCGCAGCGTGTCGCTGCCGCTCAGCACGACCACGGGGCGCATGCCGATCTGGATCTGGAAGATGTGGCCGTAGCGCTTGCTCATGGCGGTGAGGCTCAGGTAGGGCCTGCTGCCCAACTCCAGCACGTTCCCGATGATGGGCAGGGGCTTCGGCCCGGGCAGCCGACGGAGCCCCTCGGGGATCTCGGTGCGGAAAAACTTGAAGATCAGGTAGACCAGACACAATGTTGTCATGGCAACCAGACTCTCAGATACCGACACCGGACCGATAAACGGTAGTATCGTAAGCACCATGATGACGACTTCTTTTTTCTTTTTTTGTATACTGGCTTCTGCACAACCTGGAAATTAAATAGGAGGGGCATTAGAGTAGTGAGGGCAGGGAGGAGGAGAAGTGTTGTGCAACATGTTGACTGCATGCGCCATAAACTGTGAAGTAACTCAAGTAAATGGCGCACAGCATGCGTTTGTTATTAATTAGACTCTATAAGTTTGCATGCTGCAGAAAACTTTTTCACAATGCTATATGCAACATAGTCTAGTTTACTACCACTATACCATGACTCACAGAAAGCCTATTAATACAACACAGTGATTCAAAAGAAAGCGTACGTTAAAAAGGTGCAACTGCAAAGAAGACCAGACGCGTATTTACTAACAGCAATGCTTACAAAAAAATCTGCACTCAGCACTTTGCTCTTATTACTCTGACATTGTTTGCTCAGTTGGAATCCAATGTGTCGTCATGTGCATGTATAATAATCTTACCTTAGTGGAGCAACAACGGAGCAGCAATGCTGTGATTCCAGAGAGATAGTAAGGAAAAAATAGATATCGTTTAGTAGAGTTAATGCCCGAGTTTACTCTCTTAATGTCTCCAAAGCAGAGAATGGGCTCTTGCTCTTATAGTGCGCTCCACAGCTTCATTGGCTGCTCTTCATGACGTAACCCCGCCCCCCCCTCCCCCTCCCTCGCTCTCTCTGTTTGTCATGAATGAAGTTTAGTACAGAGAAAAGGTGTGTGTGTGTGTGTGTGTGTGTGTGTGTGTGTGTGTGTGTGTGTGTGTGTGTGTGTGTGTGTGTGTGTGTGTGTGTGTGTGTGTGTGTGTGTGTGTGTGTGTGCCTGCAAGACTTCATGTCAATGAAGAAATTGCATATTTTACAGTTGTTGAAAGAAAGCTTTTAGGTTGTTTTTTTAAGATGCTATCTATTATTATAATATATATATATATATTTTTTACAATATCTGAACTATAGTATACGTTATAATTGTAATGCCTATAAAAAAATACCCGCGCTTTGATCTCATCAGTGCCAGCTCCCTGATGCCGTAACCTTCTAAATTGTAATCAATGTAAAAAAAAAAAATCGAATCCACTCGGCTATCAATGTCTCTCACAAATGAATTATGGCGATGGCAGGTCGCTGCTTCGATGAGCTGATACGTGTATTGTGATTTCAAAGTTACTCGAATCAGGGAAGCTTGTTGTCAACGTTGTGGTAAAATTGATTTTATTGGTCGAGACCGAGACGAATTATATGTCTTTTGCAAGAAAAAAAAGGTCCATCACAGATACATCAAAGGCAATTATAGCCTAAATGTCAGGACAATTTGTATTGTACAGTGAGTTGGCTTTTTTGACTTCTAAAGTCAGTGACACAATCGAGGTTTTGGTGCGTGAGAATAAGAGTTTTGCGACAACTTGCACATGCAGCTACCACCCAGGCGGCTTTCAGTCCTGATACAACAGTCAAATGCCATGTCGTGCTTGTACCTGTTAGTTCTCCGCTGGAGTTAAAGATTGACCAGTTGCGTGAGAGCTCAGTGATCAAACCCTCACCTCCCCTTTGAGGAGGAGGATGGGTGGGTGTGGGGGGGGGGCAGCTGGAGTGCAAAGGGTAGATGAGTTCAATACCATTCCTCTGTCTCCTTTGCAAACTGTTTTATACCCACAGAGAATTTCCCAAGAAGCTCTGTGCCTTTTGGGGGATTTGAAAAAAAAGAAGAATATCTGATAACTTCATCCGATAGATGAGCTGAGAAATGAGAACTATAATCCTTACTAATTTGTTTCAACTTTTAATATTTTAGGCTATATATATCTGCAGCAGTCCCAACCGCGGTCGTGTAGACACTCTGTCCGGACTCATTGCGCAACAGGTGTTAAACAAACATCTGTGACCTGTGACAGTCGGCGATGGAGAAAAGACAGATTTAAAACTGGTCCTCAGTTTTTCTGCTACCACAGCTATCAAAACGTGTGACTGTCTCAATAACACAGCGAAAGTAGGATTATTGATCTGCTTTGTCTGCATGTTCACAGTTTAGCAGATTTGATACAAACTCGTTTATTGAAAGGATTTTCAACAGATTGATTTCTATGGTAAATCTACTTTATCACCAATATAACACATTTTGTATAGAGGAATCTAGTTTTGCATTGCCCCCCCAATGGATTGGGGGGGGGGGCAATGTGTCAGTGTAATTTAGCATTTTTGGATATTTAATAATTGTATTTAGTCCCTTGTTGATTCTGAGATTTGGATCAGACAATATAAAAATCCTTTAAAATGGAATCGAGACTGAAATCACTGACTGGTACACAAAGACTCATATATATATATATATATTTGTAAAAGCCAGTTATAATTTGGGGGATTTTAATTATTGTTTGCACGTCTTAAATTGTGTTCTAATTATACCAAATGGCATTGGAATAAACATCCTGTTATCCACTGAAATCAGACAGACATTTATAAGAAATAAAGAAAAGAAACACCTGCTTCACAGCCTAAATGTAAAGTGGTCTGTGGGCATTAAAGACACATATGTTCTGGTTATCAGGATACGCGTGTCCAACATGTCTTCACCTTTAGAGGAGGAATTATGTCATGATTTATTTATGATAAAGTAACGACAGCAAGTTATGAAGGGTTAATAAAAACACACTGTTTGCACATTATGGGTTATTATTAGGCGTACACAAGACCACCGTGTATTTTAACTCGAAGTGACTTGTTTGTGTTTAGAAATAGCCCACACACATTTCAGGCAAAACCATTGTCTACCACGCATAAGAACACTGCGAAACCCCCAAAAAAGTAGAGCTATGAAATCCGGGGAAGAATTTGTATTGAAGGAAAAGTCCGGCAGGTAAAGGTTTGGGTTGCGTATTTATTTGTGCGCGGCTCAGCGCTGTCCTGATCCTCCCGGACTTTGTGTGTTTGTGTGTTTGTGTGTGTGTGTGTGTGGGGGGGGGGGGGGGGGACTCTCCGGGGACTATCCGCCGTGCGCCGCGGGACTGCGCCTCTGGTGCTGCAGGTTGCGTGAGAAGCGGAGCTGCCGTCCAGAGGGGAGGGTCCCGGTCTTCTGGACAATCCTAAATCTGCTTGGTCAAGTCACGCGAAGGCGGCAGCCTCTGGAAAAGACACAAGGGTCTTAAACTCGCAGAACAAAGAGCGCAGGACGCGAGACTCTCTCTCTCTCTCTTTTTTTCTTTCTCTCCCCCTGCTTGGGCACGAAGGTGCACATAGTTGCGCGCTATAGCTTCTGTAAATGCGAGGATCTTGGGGCTTTGGAGTCATGCAATCTGCCACTCAGGCTTCATTCACTGCAGTCATGCAACGCGGTGCGTGGGGCCGGACTGAGCAGCCGCACATGGCGAGGACCTACCAAACGGCAAAACAAGTTATGAAAACTTGAACTTATAAAACAAAGCAAACTAAGTCACGCTTTCTCACATGCAGCGGGACCCAGAGAGGAGCCTGGCATCGCTCAATTGTTTAACTTGAAGTCAGGGCAGTGAGACAATGAAAAAAAAAGAGACGTTTAATTTGAGCATTGATTGTATTCTCCCAGCTTTTACAGAAACAGTTATACACTGTCTTTGTAAATAATATATATTAATAATAATACAAAATAAATAAATAGAAAAATAAACAAATAAATAATTAATATGAACATTTTGAGAACACCACAATTAGAGAGAAAATCCATCTTTTTATCCAATAAATCACAGCTATACACTGTATGCCTTTTACAATACATACTATTTATAGCTGTCTCTCTCTATACTCCCCCCTGCACCCCCTAAATAATATTACAGTTGTAACAATACACCACACTGCCTAAACACCAACGCAGGGCTGTCTCTGTGCTTCTGAGGGACACAATGCTGGTTCTACAGGGAGTGCCCTCGGTGGCATCGTGTCGCTCTTGTGGCTGAGTAGGTAAAAGAGAAACCCATGTCAGCACATTGATCAAAACACAAACCCACGAGGGGAGCATTACTCATTTCACTACACTGTGGTGGGCCTCAATGCATTTAAAAATCTAGAGGGACGTGGGAGTGCGATTGTGTTCCACGGGGATGAAAGTGAGCCTGATTAAAGATGAACGGTGGACCGCCTGCAGGTGAGGGCCGGCTGCATTCTCAGCGGGTGCTCAGGCTGCAGGAGTGTGTGTCAGATCCCAGCAGGTGAGCGGCATTCACAGCTGGAGACGGGGGGCAACAGTAAATGTCACACAACGGTGCTGAAAACTGCACTTTTTCACCTTTCGAATTCACCATTTTCAAGGCTCTTGAGCTTCGGTTTCTGCAGCCGATGTAAGGGGGGGGAGAGAAAAGAGTATAGGTAGCAGAGGTGGAATAATGTGAGTCAGTGCGGGGACTCTGTAGTGAGGTTTTCTCCTAAGATTACAGGCTACTACAGGAAGTGAAGACTCGTGCTACTGTGTGCAGATTTGACCACAGCTAGAGCAGCGGCAGGTCATGTCAGGATGCACAGGACGGGCTGGAATGCAGAGCTGGAGGTGTGCGGTGTTAGTTTCCTCTCTGTCCGTTTCACAGAACTGGGGAGGGGAAAAAACTATTTTGTTTTGCCCTCAGCCATATACCTCCTAAATTCTTGGACATAAAAGCAGGTGTAATGACATGTGAAGGTTGTTAATTTCTACTCACGCAAAGGCTGTCACGCACACACCTTCAGAGCAGGTGTGTACATCCGTTTCACCGTGTGAGAGCCTTTGCATACCGCCGCTGTCAGGAGGTTCTTTTTTTCTTTGTGTTGGTTTTCATGATTTAGCGCGAGCTGACTGAATGAATGTGCCTCTGCGGGCCTGTCACGAAGCGACGAAACCTCTTCAAAACACTTAAGATAACAATAATGATAAAATATTAAAATATTGCATTTTCTTGCATTTTACACTGGCCAGTGATCCTTCTTTAACGCTTATTCACCTACTTTTTATTTTGCTTTTGTAAGTAGGAAATGAGAATCAACATGTAGTTGTAAAACCTGCTCAAAATAGAATACCCCTCCTTTAAAATCATTGACGTGGTGGGGTTCTTAAATAATACTTCACACAATACTTCCTTAAACATCAGAACATGTCGTCAAGCAGCCCAGCTGAAACGCTCTCCAACAACATACCAAAGTCTTTTCCTCATCCAGCACTGCTGTACCGATGAGCTTTAAGGAAGTGGGAAAACAAAATTGGAATTTCCCTTCAATGATCTGTCAAGTATCACTGTACATTTACATGAAACTACTATGTGAACCCATTATTATTAGAAAATGCTCATGATGATGTAATAAACAGACGAAAAAAACACACATGGTGGGCGGGAGTGGTGGTGGATGGGTCAAACAAACGCAGGACTTTCAACCCAAATTGTAATCCCATTGCTGCCCAACATTGCTCTCCAGAGACAAGTCAAAAAATAATTGTCAAAATCAAAAAAGAAGCAACGGCTGAGATAACTTTTAGTCCCTACGATGGGTCGAGCTCTTGGGCCCTACATTTCCCATAATTCCTCTCAGTTGGGTCTTTCATGAGGCCCCTCCCTGCCTCACCACCAGGGCTACTTCCTTCAAACTTTGCAAAGCTCCCACCAAAGCCACAGAGGACATATGTTGAGTAAACTGAACTTCATGTGTAAAGTTGGTGGAGTGCCCCTTTAATACTTACTTAGTTAGTTGTACATTTCAATGCTAAACCTTCACTCTAGCAAAAATGTTACGACACCGCTGCTCCACTACCAAAGAGAACAATGGCTTGACCAGGAGGACGTCAGCGAACGGGCTCCTGCGTGTGTGCATGTGCCAGGTCGGGCAAACCTTAATAGGATTATTTTGGACTGCAGGTCATGACACCACACATCACATGAATGTTGCCCATGACCTAATACAAACGTACAGCGTATCCCATACACTGCATAGCGGACAATAAATTAATAAAGGAGCTGAAACAGGCAAGATCGTGTCAGATGCTCTAAAAGTCACTTAAGTTTTTGCACATTGCCTCGAGGTTCACAAAACATTCAATGTTTTCCGGTACACGTTACAATCGTATCCGTCGCATGCGATGTGGTCAAAGTACTCGATTTAAAAGTGAAACAACAATACTCACAAAACTCCTCGCTGCATGGAGCGTGTTAAAGTTTCTGTTTCATTGGGTTGTGGTTGCAACTTACAGCGCGCCACTCCGACCGCCCGGTGCTTCTACGTCTGTTAAATGATGCACACATATACAGTACTGTAGATTGTACATGGCCTTTTAGGGTTATTTTTAGTATTGATACAGTTTCGTTTCTCAAAATCTGTCACTTTTTAGTTTTACACTGCTGTTCCTGTTAAACGTACCCGTGTGATATTCATAAAACCTTTGAATTTACAAGTAAAGATAAAGAAGTATTGGCAACAAAATGTACTTTTAGTTTTGCACTTATTTTAAAAAGTGAAAGTACAGAATTGCAGACTGGTCCCTGACAGTGTCCTCTCATTATAATATTGAATCATTACTATCACTATGTAAGTGATACTTTAATGTTTCTGGCTGTTGTGTCGCTAATTTTAACTACCTCTTATATTATCGTGTACTTTAAGATAAAACATTGCATTATGTTTCATAGACGTGTTATGTATATTAATATGAACGTAACTATAGCTGTTCAAAATGTATTATAAACTAGCACAACATGTAAATACTCAAGTGAAGTACAAGAGTGATAGTTATGGTGCCCACCATTGGAATGGACTGTTGTCATGTTCAGTCACCAAGTCGTCAAAGACAGGCCATCTCATTGCCACCACTCAAGTGTCGAACCGTGGGGATGCTCATGACGTAAGAAATAGTTTTCTTGTAACTAGGCACTAAATGACAGTGTTACTTTTATCACCTGAGGAAAAGTGAAACCACCTTCCAGTTTCACAGATTCACTGCAGAATATATTGAAATATAGCACCATAGGTTACACAGACACATAAAACCTATATTGTTTTTTCAGTACAAGAAAAGCTCAACTGAGCGTGACACGCGACATTTCATGCTGCCTCGATATCAAGATTTCTGTCCACTGATGCTTGACTAGATGTTGTGAATTTGTCCTTTATTCTCGAATAGTGCAGATTTTCAAGTTGATATAACAAAAAAGGTAACCCAACATGAAGCTTTATTAAAGCTGTGTATAATCAGTATCAAGCTAATGTAGAAGTTGTATTAAAGGAGCCATATCCTGCTCATTTCCAGGTTCATGCTTGTGTTTTGGGTTCCTACTAGAACTACTAGAACATGCTTTAATATATTTTTTTAAATCTTTAGTTTTCTCATATTATCCGTTGGAATATATGGAATCTCTCTAAAACGCTCCGTTTTAGCGCGTTCAAATGTTGCTAGGCATCAGCTTGGGTCCGTTTTTACTTCCTGTCAGCTGATGTCATTCACACACACCGCAACCGGAAATAAACACATTTAGAATGTTTACGTTTGAAACAGCGATGTGGTCTATATGCTGTATGTGACATCAGAACCACACTGAATTCCCGACGACTGGTTTAAAGGCACAGTTTGTGAATACTGTGGATTTCTCCATGGATCGAGCGTCTTGATATTGTCACAGTATTATAGCACTTGGACTTGAAAATCTAACTTTTTTACAATATGGAACCTGCATTTCTATACGGTTGCGATGTCACAACTGTATACCATATACAGACCGTTTCACAGTTTTAAATGTAAACACTCCAAATGTGTCCAGCTTTATTTTCGATTGCTGCCAGTAATGAATGACATCAGCTGACAGGAGGTAAACATGGACCCAAGCCATTGCCTAGCAACGCCATTACATTGAAAAGCGCTAAAACAGAGCGTTTCAGACGGAGGGTGAATAAAGGCATATTCAGAAAGACAGTATGATAAAAAACAACAGTTTTTTTAAACATTAAAGCATGTAAACATGTTCTAGTAGAAACCTAAAACACAAGTATGATACCAGAAATGAGCACGATATGACACCTTTAAGGCTCAGCTTTTCTTTTTGTTTTTTTCAAGCAACAAATTCCTTTTTTACCCAACCTGATGTTCACTTCCCTGTTCATCTCAGGATTAATGAGACATGATAAGAAAGTGGTTTATCAAAAAAAAGGCCAAAGGCTGCTGGTGCAACAGTGGCCGCGCTACTGATTCAGAGTTACATCAGATCAGGTTGAAAACAGAGACATTTGATAGATAACAGGGGTCAGGGTGGGTCACCACATATACCAAAAATCAGCTGATCAGCCCGCTGCCAATACGCCTTTTAACGGGCAACCGTGAACTCAGCACCAACACGATGAAACGTCCCTGAGAGGGAAACACTTTTCCACTTATTGTATGTGTGACAAAGAGCTCGCGCGTGTGTATGTATGTGTTTGCTTGTGTGTGTGTGTGTGTGTGGTGTGTGTGTGTGGGGGGGGGGGGGGGCACTGGATTACCTTCCCTTCCTGACCAGGCGTGAATACCAGATTAGTAACTGAGCTAAATGGTTCCCCCTCCCCTCCCCTCCCCAAAGCCCTCCGTCCTTATGCAAGCCGGTATTTGCGCTCCGCGGCAATAACAATAGTTGCGTGCGGAAATATCTCGGTCATCCATCTTTCTGTCACCTCTCCCTCTCGTGCGGAGCACGAAGGTGTCATAACCGAGCGTGATAGGCAGGGCAAAGGAAGGCGAGGTCACAATGGGAAGCCCCGTTAAATTGCGTGTCTGAGGAGAGTCATGACCCACGCAGCAAGAAAGGGCACCGAACTGTGCGTGTGAGAATATTTGGCTTATTCTTCAGTGGAACGCATGCAGAATGGATCACGGCTTAAAAATAGGCAACAGCACAGTTTGGGATTTTTTTTTCGGATCAGAAGTGATAAACGCTTTACCAAAGCATTACATCATAACGCATTATTAAGACTAATTTGTATTTTTTTTAAGAATAAAAAACAAAATGGAATCAAGATACACTTTGAGTCAACATAAAGTTATCGAAGAAAGTTGTTATTTACAATAACCAGAACATGGATTACATCAACATAACTTACAAGTAGAAAAATAAAGAAGAATACCTCATATAACAGATTTGTTCACTGTGTTATTTTCCCGAACACAAATAGAGTTAATTTAATCTGTGCATAATTCACAGCAAAGCAATGTACATGTAGCTCCAATAAAATGATCAAAAATATAGGCATTTACCATCAACTAGCAGTAGCTGGTCACATACAGAGATTATTATAATGTATTCTCGGGATGGTTTGAGTTTGACATTTATCATTAAAGTAATAAATTTAAAAAAAAATTAAAAATGACATTAAAAGGCCAAAAGAGCATATTCATTCATAAAAAATATTCAAGATGTCATAGGTCTGTATCCCCAAAACAGAATTAGAAGTTACAAGTATTCTTAAAACATGCTTTTTTTTTTTTTTTTTTACAAAATGAGAAAAAGAGTTCCTTATCCTTAAACATGCCCTCTGATGGTGTGTGTATCCTGACTGCAGGCAGCATCACACACCATCCACCTCCCGTTGCAAGAGAGTAAATTAGTGAATTGAGGTCATGATCCTAATTAACTGTCTGGCCGTGGCTGCATGCTGGCGCCATGGAAGTGAAAAAAAAAAGAATTCTACCCTTATCCCAGGAAAGTATTTAAAGTTTCACTAATCAATATGTTTGTATTAACTTTGAATAAGATGCCTGTGTGTAATGTGAAAGCTGTCGCTCATAGTGACAAAACAAAATAAATGTATCCCTCCACTAAAGCTTTTTTTAGCCGATCCTTTTTTGGTGTTAGGACATGTTTGTGCTTTGATTCTCGATCAGCAGCAGCATGCAGCTGTTTTCATCGATGGTGATGAGAGTCACACAGCTAAATAAGCGATAATTTGACAGACTGTCACAATGTTTTCTTTATTCTGCTCTCATGTGGCCCAATATTGTTTGCAGCTTTTAAACAAAAAATATCAAAAAATAAATAAAAATACTTAGAAGTTCGCAATCATTTCAAGTTCCCTTCTGTTGACAACTGGCTAGCTGCATTTACATCTAAAATATAATCTCGTAATTTTACCTTGGTGAATATTGCCACCATATGCAAATTAATTCACTTCTGATCTCATCATATGGTCAATCATACTGGTCATTAGTTGCCCACTTATCCTCTGTCTATATAGGATAACTATGAGTGTAGTTTGGCATTTGTTCTGGTAGCCACTCCCTTTTTTTCTATAGGGAAATAAGATATGGATAAGCTTGTCACGCAAAACAAGTCATGCATGACACAAATTAACCTCTTCTGCCCCCTACAAAGACACGTACACACACACACACACACACATACACACACACACACACACACACACACACACACACACACACACACACACACACACACAAGCACACACACACACACGCGTGCGCGCACCTAAACCTTCTCTCTGCAAACCAACGGGGCCGTCAACCAGCCTGTCATCTAAGGGGTAATCCACCCAGAATGATTACAGCAAAGAGGTCTCACTCAGACCCTTTTTCTGGGGACCATAGGGAATGAGCCGACGTATGTAGCTTGCAGTGGGTTAGCATCAATAGGGAAATTAGCACAATCAGTTGTTGTAGATGACGTCCTTTAGAATCGTGTTAAAATGGATCGAATTGGCTCTTTCTTGTGTTATCACCCATTTTAGAGATTGGTAATTGCAACAATTTGGCGTGGGTTAACAATGAGAAACCTGTTTTGTTTAATTTAATACATGTGTTTTATTTATCATTATTAGGCTATTATTATTGTTGCCTCAAAGCTGGGTTAGTAAGCTTGGTGATACAAGTAGCTCATGTAGGCAACATTGGCTGTATAATGACTTGTGTTTACTTGTGTTAATGTCAGACTTGTGTATATATACTTGTGTATATCAGACATATTGCACTACTACCCCTGTCTGCACTATTACCACTACTTGCACTATCACCTCAATTCCATTGCCATTGTTGTTTATAGGTTTATGTTCATATATATATATATATATATACTTTTTTGGATATATGTTTATACTTATATTGTACATATTGTTAAATCTTTATGCTGCCCCTTTTTGTTTTATATATATATATATTTATTTTTTATTGTTTATTGTAAAATAGTGTATGTACATCGAGAGCGAAGTGGAAACCGGAGTCAAATTCCATGTGCGTACGCATACATGGCCAATAAAGCTGATTCTGATTCTTTACCGTATTTTTAGGCTTCAAATCTATTTGTTTTTCATTTTCCCAGAAAAATCCATGTCCAAATTTCCAGGTTGAGAGAACTTGAAAATGGTAATTTTCCTTTAGTAGAGACAACAACAAGAAGCACAGAAAGAACGAAAACAAAGGGTGCACGTTGTAAACGGGAAAACTCAGCCATTTTTCTTTTTTTGTGTGTGCTTACAGAGTGATTCCTCTCCCAATAGACGATCTGCGGGTTAATCATTGTGCATTGCGTGCAGACTGTGTTTGCTCGGACAGAGCCAAGGGTCGGGAGGTTGTGTACAGAAAGAGCTGAGGGAGGTATCGGTCACCCTTTTCTATCAAAACAATCATCGGCCGTTTTTTTAGACAAGCACGCTAAGTTGTGTGTAAAAAAAAAAAGCACCAAGTGTGCAGTTATGCATGCGCAGGCCAACTGCGCATTTGTAGACTGCTATATCTGCTAGAAAAAAAAGTTGGGACGTGCCTCGTAATGCACGTTTCTGGGATAATGCGTACCATTAGGAAACACTAGTAGCTTGAAATCATTCAAGGGAATAAGTGGAAGCCTCTCTACACACATCAGCTCCTCATAGTGGAATGACAAAATAAGTTTGTCACTGCTCTGATCTCTGAGTGGTGGAAACTAAAGCACTTGGTGGAGGTGAACTGTGGACACAGGTAAGTAAAGTAACATTGACTGTTGGTAGGAGACAGGACAGAAACCCCCAGTGTCCAGTCACGTGTCCCTTGTCAAAGTCAAACACAATGTACATCCATCTGCCGTACCATGAGGACACCACTCCATTTCCTGTTTTTGAATTGAACCAAGGTTTTTGTTTTAAAAGTGTTTAAAGTGCTTATGCTGTGTTTTTTTTTAGACAGGAATTGTCTACCTTTAGTTATCCACTTACACAAGTTAATTATGTAGTTGTGCACGGAGAGCTTGACGAGACCAAAGTCTGGCCGAGCTGACCTTTACACAAAAACCCAAACTAGAGAACGCAGTCGGGTTTGCTCGTGCAGCAATCAGGAAGCGTGTTTATCCAGATTTCTGATCACTGTCTGCTATCTACGTGTCCTCAGGCCTAATTACTGAAGAAGTTAGGAGGAAAAAAACAAACATGTAATCAGGTGAAGCCAAATCTAACAGTTGTGGTAAATACAGCAGTATTCAGAAAACACACTTTTTCCTTAATCCTCAACCGCTGGGGGAACTCTGTTGGAACAGAAATGACGGACTGGCTGCATGCGGAACAGTCGGAAAAAAAAGTGTGCACTAACGCAGATGATCAATAAACCTGGATAGTTTTTCATGTACAGTATTCATGGTGGGTGGATGCTGCCATAATTGGGGGTCTGAGCAACTGCTGATATAATACCTGTTGATATTGGGCCAAGACGCAACAAAATCTTTGCCAAAATGTTCTTGTAGATAATCAAGGAAAAGGAGACAGCCAAATTAACGGTGACTGGAATGAAAACTTTTTGAGGAAGTTGGTGAATAACTTCCTCTCGGTTCCCTGAATCTCTCAGGAGAGGACGTCCGCTACTGTTAAAGAAGTCCTAACTGACTTCCCTCACTCTGCTGAATAAGAAGAAAACAGAAGAGCCCACTGTGGAGGCAAAGCTACAGTATTCCCCCCTCTTGCTCCTTTCCATGTGGAAAAAAAGAATGATGAGAAGATGAAGGCATTGGCGAAAGATGAT
Organism: Leptoclinus maculatus; assembly: GCA_032191485.1. NCBI lineage: Eukaryota > Metazoa > Chordata > Actinopteri > Perciformes > Stichaeidae > Leptoclinus > Leptoclinus maculatus. The sequence continues at coordinate 42,268,747 of JAVDOI010000001.1, read as the reverse complement.
GCCTCAAATTTCGGATTCACTGGTTGGACACAGCTTTATGCAGGTGATGTGTCCCTTTCCCCAGGTTTAGTGATTTTTTGTCTCTCGTCTATGCATTTGTAGGTGTCTCGCCATGTACATATATATATATATGTATATATATGTATATATATATATATGTATATATATATATATAACACCTGGAGGGCACAAAAAAAACGTGGCACAAAATTGCACCTGGACTCAAGGATGAACTGATTAGAACTTGGTGGCCTCGCAAATCACGTTTTTGTACAATGAAGTTTTGACATTTTGGTCAGGCACGGATGTAAACTGCGACTCGACCGGCCGGCTGAGTCATTTTACCACGACGGTGGTGTTTCTAGTTTCGAACTGTTGATTTTGTACTTTTAAAACAGAAAAGCGAGGTCAATTTTGTTGAGTGTTTGCACCGCGAATGACGGCATCCACCAATCACATTGCGGGGAACGGACATATTCAAAACGTACACTACAGTTTCCAACGACAGGGAGGTTCCGTGGTCCGAGCCAAGACGGCAAAACTTTATTGCTCCTTTCAACCTCGACAAAGCCAGCGCAGACCAGACACACTTCTTCTGTCTTACCTTTCACAATAAAAGCCCAAGACATATACAACCGTTTACCAGAGGGAACTCAAATTCAGTCAGAGCATATAGCTAAAAAGAAATTCAATAAAACAACTTCCCGTATCTTAGGCAGTGGCGGGCTGTCAGGGCCTGCAAAGCCTTCTCTGCTGGCCTAAACAGAATCACAAAGTTATAGCTATTTTATAATTTAATAATTTTTCTTAACCTGTTGGGCCCTAGACGATTTTTGGACTAATTTTCGAAAATATTGTACACATACGCAAAGGGCCCAACTACAAGGTATATGTGAACCATTGCAAAGAATTATTAACACTAAGAAGGGTTTGCTCATATGATTTGAGTAAATAGGTTCAGTACATTACTGGTTAATGGCTGCTGAAGATGGAACACAGCCCTATGTCAAATTCGTATGGTGAGAAAGCACTATTATTCATAATGCAATATTAAATTAGGCAGGGTGAAGCCTAAAACCCACCCACCATCATAGCAAATGATGGCAGTAGTCACCTACAAAAGAATTTGAGTGAATAGAGTGAAGTAGGCCCGAGCAAGAGACATAAACGTGTACGAGAGGTCACGAGAGGTCGTCATGTCAGAAACAGCCTCTCCAGCTGTTCCATTGTACTTTTAGAAGCTAAATAACTATATATTTAACTTCCTTTATCCTTCTACATGCTCAATATATCACATACAGCAGTTAGAAATCATTTTGGAGAGCTGGAACCGTCTCCAAAGCTCTCCAAGCCGGCGAGCTACGGGAGGATTGCGCAATAGCTGGTGTGTATTGGGCCGTTGTAGAGCCCCTGATTGGTCGATTTTCGTTTTTTTTCGCTCTGTGCACGTGGCTGCATGTGGCCAATCGAATGGCGTTAACAGATTTACCAGGAAGTGTTTAGTTTTCCGAAAAAATCCGATCTACGCCGAAGTGCCGGCGCGTAAACAGCCGAGAGTGCCTTGCTGCAGACTGCTCCCCCCGCGTGTGTGACCCCCCTTCCTTTGTTTCACAACTTTTTTTACAACTGAAATGGACAGCAGGAGCCGTTTCTGCGGTCAAAAAGGACTATAAGGACACTGTTTGATGATTTTGCTTCAAAACTGTGAGTACCATCCCATAATTATTTGGCTGAGTTATTGTTGCTGGGGGCTGCTGTTCCCCCGGTCAACTTTGAAGGGTTTCCCAGAGAGGAAATCAGAGATGTAGGGTCGGAGCGTGGTTGAATGCTACGGCTGCTAACTACATAGCATTAAGCTCTCAGGTTGATTTGCGTCTTTTGAGAGGCTATTTCGGGTGCGTATGTCGGCCGAATGAACGCGAAAAAGTGACGATATTTAGCACGAGGCTAGGAATGTTGTCTTAGATTGTGTTTTATTGTGTTTTGAGTGTGTAAAGTGTTACACATGCTTCGGTTCATGAGAAATTCTTCGTTCAAACGCTATGCTCCATGGTTGTGGAAATATTATATTTGCTACCGAAAATAGCTTTCTTCGGTACCAGTCGGTACCAATCGGTACCACTAGGCGCCCTACCGGGCGCCTCTCGGGCTAGAAAGGTTAAATACACTACATGCTCTGCTTCCAGTGCAGCTTGTTTTAAGTAGAGCTTTTATCCAATCAGATTTCACCTCTGTGTCTCTAGGTAGAAGAGAGGCCCGAGGCCTGCAGACTCACAAGTGAATCCCTTTGCAGTTTAAGTGAATGGGGACGATATTGTTGATTGTCATAGTGTTCAACCAATCAGATCTTTAGTTTGACATGTTGGGCGTATTCTTTGACGTGCCAGAGCCTGCTTGCCGGCCCACAACTACGTCAGCATTACGTGCAGCTCAGAGTCCAGGTGCAGCTCTGCAGCGAGGTGCAGAGTGTGCTGTGATTGGTCAGTGGGCGAGCACCTGACTATTGTGAAACTTATGCTTGCTAGCAGAACTTAGGTTGTAACAGTGAGAGTTCAAGTGGAAAGATATGGAAGAAATTATTATTATTATTATGTTTTTAGTTTTTTTAGTTTTTTTTGCCTAGCTTTGTTTTTTAAACATCAAATGGCGGAAGGAGGAGGAGAAACTGATTTAGTGGCGGAGTTACTGCGAACGCCTTTCTCAAGAAGGACATTTCCGGACAAACTGGACATAGTAAGAAATAGCCGGCCAACCCCACAGCTAGCAGCCCTAACCCAGCCAGGAAAAGGATTTGTGCGCCACTTTCAGTCCGCAAACTATGAACAGTATTCCTGGCTGACAGGGTCGGAGAAGAGCTGCAAATTGTATTGCTGGGAATGCCTGTTATTTGCGACTGAACATCTTGGTGTTTGGAGCCATGCTGGATTTCGTAACCTGAGCCGCTACACAACACCAAAGTACGGCGGGGCACGTACAAGCTACGGTGCTCTTGAAAACATTTGGAGGGACCCGAGTGGATCTCCAGATCAACGAACAAGTTCGCAGGGAAACGGAGCTCCACAATGAAAAAGTTAAGAGGATGGACTTTGTATTTAAATAGAACAGCATTTGGTAAGTGAAACTGCTTTTGTTTTCTTTACATCTGCAGTGTGTTAATTTTGCCTATCGTGTCATTTATGGATATTGTTCCCTGATGTAAATACTATTTGAATGGCCCTTGCTCTTTAGTGTGAGTTTTGCTGGATTGTTTTGTCATGCTTTGTTGTAAATATATGTGTCTGGTTCTTGCGAGTTCGCTCTTGTCATTGTGTTAATTACATCGATTTTGACCATATGCATTGTCCGTTAATTACGAAGCATACCGTCCTGCGTGGGTTTAGGGTCCGGATAATTTAATCTGTCTTTTGTTTTGCTTCCGGGTCAGACTCTGACATTTTCCAAATGCACTAGTATTATTCAAACGTATTGTTCGGTTCGTAAGCCTCGTACCGAACGGTTTAATACGAATACGTAATGTTACACCCCTAGAAACAAATAACCATAGCTGTGGCGCCATCATGAGGTTATTAGGTGGTAAGACAGCAGTGAAGGCCCAGGTATAAAATGCACGGCCCACCACTGATCTTATGCCGTGTTCACACCAAAACGCAAATTCGCGTCAATCGCGCTGCCGGTCTCGCCGGGGACCATTTGTGTTCATTCGCGCAAATCGTGCTGGACGCGCTGGAGAGGGGGCATGGCTTATCACCCTGAAAGTCGTTCAACTGTCCGCCATCAACCATGGACAAAATAACCTCTATTTCTGCTTAGTACGTGTTGTGGAAGTCACAGATATCACGGGAAACTAAACGCTGTCATGTCTGGGTTAATAACATCATCCGGAGCAGCTCCGTGTATTTGATCGAGATGTATTCACTGTGTCTAGCAAGCCACACGTCCGCTGTTTACTACAGCTGTATGAGCCCCAAATAAACTGATTTGGCTGTGATTTAACTGCAATAAACGGACAAAAAGGGACTCCGAACTAACTACCTAATGATGCCGATTTGTCTGAATTCATGTTTTGTTAGTTCTCTCCGCAAGACGACAAGCAAATAACTTTTAAATACTTGTTTTCTCAATGGAGCTCGGATTGATCGGTGCTAGGCTATGCTAACATGGTAGCAGCTCCATCAACACTCACAATAGCGTCATCTAGACGTAATTACAGCAGCGTCTTTTTCATTGTTTATACCATCTGGTTTACACACACACATTTATACACATAGTTTGGTCCGGTCTCTATTGATATGAGGTATCGTAGAGCTCTGGGTGAACACAGACGGCTACAGTATTTATTTCCTGATTCAACAACGGCAGGAAGTCAGTGATGACAGGGGGAGGATCTCAACGCTGATAGGCTATCGCGCTGGGGCGTAACGCGAATATTTCGCCGAAGTTGAAAAATTTCAACTCGCGCGTTTGGGCCGATTTGGCGTTGGACGCGAATTCGTGTCAATGGCGTCCATCGTGCCCATCGTGCCGCAAATTCGCGTCCATCGCGCCACACCATCGCAAATTCGCGTCACTCCAGTCTTATCGCGTCTGTGCATAGACTTTGTATGTAATCTACTCGCGTGAATAATTCGCGCCGCGTTTGGTGTGAACGCAGCATTAGGCTATACAACAGTTTACCTCATACAGACGACCAGATGCTGCTCTGGGTCAATAGGATCTATTCCAACCTTTAATATTAATATAAATATTCGCAAGCTAGTATTTCGCCTTTTCGTGTCGTTTATTAGTTTCGCCCCCACTGTGCAAAGGTCTTAGGTTGTTTAAAACAAACAAACAGTGGATGGCACTGCTGTGCTCTATTTGGTCACTTTAGTTGGTCGAGCCACACCAACATATACTTTTCCAAAATCACATGAACCCCTTTTATCTTTGTTCTATTTGTCTGTTTCACTTTCATTATAGACGGTTTAATCAGGTGACATCTTTAAATGCACAGCAAAAATAGAGTTTCATTCCATCTATGGAAATGATACCAGTACCCGTCAGTTTGCCTGCATGAAGACTTCCCATTTCAGTTTACTTGATCATGTGCAATCATGCAAACAAGATCCCCTGTGGTTACCGTCATTAAATCTTGCTCAACCACCAGCAAGCTGTAATAACCACCGTCATGTTTGTACTGCCGCATATTGACACACTTGTGACTCCTCATGATAATAATTAAATAAAATAATTTCCTCTGAGGAGCGGCTGGTCTGGAAAAATAGGGTTCCTCCTCTGTTACCAAAAAAGCCAGTGCTCCACGGTGGAGAGAGCACTGCTTTTTAAGGACACCATGTTAATGTCAATGATTATTACCAGCCACTGATAATGTATGGTAATGCGTTCTTTCTAAGCCCATCTCGTTTCCATTTGGCCAGCGGGTGTCCCATCCATCTCCAGCCGCAAACCTTCCGAAAGCGCGCTACCACATCCTCCATTGCATCTACGCATTGCACCTTGATTCAACAAAATGCATTTCTTTTGGCACTCCCTGCTAGGTCTATAATACTTGTGTATGTGTTGTGTATTATAGTGTGGAATTATTATTGCTATAATTTGCTACTTTCTTTACAAAGAATTCCACGTAACTTTCTGCCCCCTTCAGTCTCTTTCAATGGTTTTATTTTCCATCAACGTGACCCAAACCCTTTCCCTAAATTGCAACAGACAGTAGTCCTGCTGTTTTACACTATCATCAAATTCTGAGATAAACAATCACTCCGATGGACTCCACATGCAATTCTGTAAACTCACAACAGACTGATACACCTTCCCTATCTCGTGCGTCCAAGAAACTCGGGCACAGCGGGTGTCAGAATGAACAGAATGATCAGCAGACATGAATAAATCCCTTGCGTGAGGAAGCTCTGGTTGTGCAGGTACACGTGTAGCACCGGGGCCATTGTGTGCCAAGCTTTATCTCCTTAATCAGTTCTCTTTGCCACCAGTTAATCATTTGTGCATGCCAGGGCTCAGACACACTGGATTCATTACACGCAGTGGGAGAACAGGGGCGGGATGACGACACCCTGGCAGGTAGTGCTGACTTAGCCGCTGGACAGCAGTGTAAATTACACAGCCACCGGCCCTCCTGTTGTACCAGCGGGAATAGATTTAATCGGGCGCATTATGAAGCACTCCGGCGTCTGATCCCTCTGTGTCTCGACATGCTCTTTTATGCAACGCAGCGAGCGACAAGTAGGCAAAAGATGAAAAGAAACGCACGGCGGCTGAAACCTGCAGCCATAGGCTTGTATGTGTTTGCATACGCGCATGTGACCACAGTGTGTTTGAGCAGTTTCACGACTTATTTTTTAGGTTATTTGCGGTGATGGTGTGTTTAGTTGTCTGAGAAAGTGACAAAAACATAAAGGAAAAGTGAGCAAACGACACACTTCTATGTATTTCTACATGTGCGTACGTAGAATGCAATGCAATCCAGGCAGGAAAAAAAAAGCGCTGGCTGCTGTATGCCGTGCTGGCATGTGTGATAAGTAAAGGCAGTAATCCAACAGTTTGTTAGCTCGCAGGCCCTCACACAGCAGGAGATTAAAGATGGTGATCGTGATACGGGAGCGTTAAAGAGACACGACAGCGACCGCTGAAGGACCCACCACACCTGGCGGGTATATATATGTCGCAACGCTGCTGCAGGTATGCAACGAAGGAGAGATGAGTTGTTTTGTTCCCAATGGGTGTAACCTGGCTTAAATACATTTAGATACCTACAGGGCAGCGCTCACTCGACATCCACCCATCTCTGGGATGTGAGAGCATCTCGTAAACAAAAAGCATAACAGCCTCCCGCTGCCCTCCTTCTCCTTCACATGTTAACAGAAACGCAGCACCGTCCACGATCTGCTTGAAAAAGAAAAGCTGAGAGCTTGTATTTGATCGTAGCAGTTTGCATTGTGGGAAGAGAAGAATATCTCAATAGGGAACGCCACTGATGTTATCTCTCATGCAGTTGGGAAAGGACATGGTGTTCACACAGTCTGCCCTCCGGTGTCACGTCAAATGAGCTTACAAATAGCTCTGCCCATTACCAGGTGAGACATTTTTCTGATTTGATCTCAAGCCAGTTCTCAGCCTCCAAATATAATTCATGAGCAAACATAATTGTGGCAGATTCATGTATTACAAACGTCACCGCTTGGCCTCAAGTGATTGTGCCGTAGCTTTTTATTGTCGAGTGTCTTTCATGTTTATGCGTTCTGCACGGTTGATACTGAGATCATTCTGGTTACTACTAGTATGTTACAAGCAACCTTGAAATTGCACAGAGTGTTATCTAATCTTGAGGTTTGGTCAAAGATCAAAAGCAGTCAGTTCAATGAGCTCTCCAATGATATCAATCATTTCATAAGCAAAGTAGGTGTCAGTATCAGCTGTTGTGTATCCTTTCATGTGTCAAATAAACACCAGCCCTTTTGTTGCAGAGTCAGCGGCGGACCCAGTGCTGACGTCATCAGCAGGAAAGGTGGATACTACAGCTGCTGCAGATAGAAGTATTAGATAATACATAAGCACCAATCCCTGTGAATATTCCACGCCGTCTCCCGTTCGCTCCGGTTGAAGTCGAGAGTGCATTTCCTGTTCCGGCGTGATCTGGCAGACTTGAAGGTCAAAGGTCACCTTTGTTCCAGTATGACGTACAAATGTTGCACAGTCAGCCGATGGACTGTTGCATTTTGTCAATGCAGAAGTCTTCTAAGGGCAATCCATCCCCCACTGTTGTTCAATATTACACTACATGCTATTTAGTTATCACTCTGTCGCCATGACATTTTTCTTGCAAAGTGCGGGGCAAGTTGTTTAGACTGAAGACAAATGTGGCACTATGTGGCAAAACGTTACGTCGTGATCTGTGATTATCGTCTCTGCGAGCGATCTGAGAAAAAGACTTACCACCAACTAAATATCATTCTATTTTACTCACCTTCCGTCACGACACAATGACACAACTTGACCCATTGTGTTCGACAGGGGCGTAAAAAGCGACTGTGCAGGCAGTGCAGTTGCACTGAGGCCCATGGGGTGCAACCACGGAGAACAAACCCTCCAACAATGTGCTGACCAGAGACTGGGCCCTTGCGACTAATTTACATACGCTTCAGTTCAAAGAAGAATTCAGTTGAATATGGTGAAATTTAGTATATAGTCCCTCGAAAAGGCAAAACCATTTCAGTTTTTGGCTAAAGTCAGTAGCAATAGATGACAAAATGATGTGGATATTCAACATAAACTATAAAAACTATAAATAACTAAAAACTATGAATAAACTATATAGATATATATATATATATATATTAAAAAAAAGAAGATTCAATTAAATAAATAATTTCTTGTTTTCTTTGGAATTTTGTCATACACAGATATGCAATGATGACTGGCAGGTTTTATGTATGTTGATGTTGTCCAATGTCAAGTCTCTTATTAGGTCTTAATATGACGATACAATATACGTTAGCTTGTCATGATAGCTTTCTCTTTGAACTCTTCACTTTCCCACTACAATAGCCAAAAGCAAAGTAACTCATGACCGTAAAATACAAAGCAATGCTAAAATATATGTACGTCAAATTGTATGTTTGTGTATATGTACTTCATAACTAATAACCTAGCAATTACTTTGGTGAGCACATTGTCAAAAGCTAGGAAAATCTATTTCTAATAAACTTGAATTATCCCATTGAGTTTGTATCTTGGTTACACCCTACAATAACATAAATAATGTACAAAAAGCTTGGGAGGTATATAAACTAGGCTTAGACATCTGTAGATTAATTCAAAACAGAATATTTGTGATCGCAACACCAGGTATCTAAACAAATGTTTACATTTCACATGCAATTTATGTGCAGATTGCATAAAGAGGGCGGTAAAAGGAAGTGAATTGAGATGTCTATGCACGGGTGTGGCACCAACAATGTCCTTGCCAAGTATACGCCTTGTACATGCACAAAGGTAAGTCAGTAAATGTGCAGGTATGGCACACTGCATTCTAGTTCCCACAGAGTGACTCATATGTATCCTTTCGAGCAATTAGCATAGAAGCCCCTGACTTGCAAATTTCATGTTGAGATATTTTTTTGTGAAGAGAGGTGAAAAAAAAATGTGGCTAACACGTACACATGCGCAATACTGCATGTCATCTCTGCGTGTCATCTTATAGGGTTCCCCATTAAATAAATTTCACTGTACTAAAGGACACTGAACAGAAGGATCCGCATGTAATGCTTTGCAGATGTTTGTTTTTCCTCCGAATTAAGAGTCATTAAAGCTGCGGGCTGCACAGTGAGCACAATCTTGGAGACACTCCCATGCAACAGGTTGAATGAAAACAACTTTTTGTGAATGACATCAGCTACTTGACAAAGAGTTCTCTCATTGTCTGTCATTCAAAACCTTTTCATAGTGAGGACACGCTGTTTCCTTTGGCAGTGGCAGGCCTGCAAGTTGTACGGAAGAGGAGAACTCTTGAAAGTGCAGGCTACCATCATGACTCAGTTTGATTGAGTCCTTTGCTCAAGTATAATGATACCCAAGAGAAGTTTATATCTGCAATCATGATGTGTCTTCCCAAGAAAGTTCTCTGGCGTTCAGAAGACTGTTGGTGTATTTGTGCCACTACTAGTTCATGTGGTACACCCCTCATCTCAACATGCCATGGCTGAAATGAGCTGAGATGTCAGGAGGAAAACAAAGTAATATTTTAAAAAGGGGACGTTATCAAAAAAGACAGTGGTGCAGTGAAACGGATGCTGAAATGTGACTACTAATTTTGATATATTCTGTTTATCTTTTGTTCAGACCAAACCCGAAGCAAGTTTTCAGCGCGCCGCAATTACATTAAAAGTCAATGCAGAGATGCGAATAGACGCGACTTTGCACCGGGCTGTGCAAATTATGCGAATGACGTGACGCGAAATTCGAGTAATGCTGTGTCTTGAAAGCCCATCAGCGTTTCAGCGATTCTCCTCCTGTCGTCACTGACATTTTGACGTTGTTGAATCAGAAATGGTGGAATAAGGCAGAAAATTTGCTTAGTGCTTGGTATGAACACTAAATACACAGATAACAGTTGATAGGCAACAGTGGTGGGCCGTCAGGGCCAGCAAAGCCTTCTCTAAGTTATATTTTATAATTTTTCATAAATACACTACATGTATTCTAAATATTTTTTCCATTAGCTTATTATCTCATTGCATAGCTACTGTCGTCCTCAGTTGCTTGTTTTAAGTAGAGCTTTTATCCAATCAGATTTCGCCCCTATGTTGTCTCTAGGTTAAAAAAATCTGCCCGGAGGCCTTCAGACTCACAAGTGAATCCCTTTGCAGTTTAAGTGAATGGGGACGATATTGTTGATTGTCATAGTCTTCAACCAATCAGATCTTTAGTTTGACATGTTGGGCGTATTCTTCGACGTGTCAGAGCCTGCTAGCTGGCCTAGCCATACGTGATTGGTCAGTGGGCTAGCATGACATGTTGGGCGGTGACAATCTGCTCCAATCCAATCCAATATCTGCTGTCTCTGTCGATCGGACATTTTCAGGCCTCAAACGTATTAAAACGTATTCAAGAAATACAACTGGGGAGGCTCGACTGTCTTCACTGGCGTCCATGAATCGAGAAGGACTTCTTACTGGAACTAAAACACATGGATGTACTGAACAACTGAGATTAAACTCTTTATTAACAAAGAAAGGAGGATGAACTTTGTCTTTAAATAGTGAACAGCAGCTCTGGTAAGTGAACTGCATTTGTTTTTACATCTGCAGTAGCTTTAATATGCTTGTTTATATATTATTATTTGTACAACTTGTTTTTATGAAGATGGAATTTTGTTTGTTTTTTTATGTGATAGAAACCATTGTTACGTCCTATGTTGCGCTGGGGACACATTTAGTCGATGCACAGCAACAAGAAGACACGTGAAGCGGCAGAAGTCTATATACTCCACGCAAAGTGTTAAAGTTAAGTTTAAGTTAAAGTGTTTAATTGATCATCTTTGAAGATTCATGTGTTTTCAAGTGGACTCATTTTCCCTCTCGGTGTTGACAGACGAATAAATCTGTCACTAACAAGAACTAAGGTGTCGTGTATTTCCTGGAGGGAGTGATAGGAGTGTTACTACTGTGTTCATTTGTCTATGGTGTATATTGTTCCCTCTGATGTGAATAATATTTGAATGGACCGTGCTCTTCAGTGTGTGGTGGAATACGTGTTTTAGCGCCGCAGTTTTGCTGGATTGATTTTGACTATATGCATTCTCCGTTAATGACGCAGCATCCCGCCAATGCGCGTATTCATGTATCTGCACTCTGCAGTTAGTGTATTTGTAGGGGTTGAGCTTCATTTTTACACAAAATAAATAATAACCGTACTGTGGTGTCATAATGAGGTTATTAGGAGGTGGTTCAACTGTAGTAGGACAGCAGTGAAGGCCCAGGTATAAAATGCATGGCCCGCCACTGATAGGCAGTCACTGAGACAAATCCCAAAAAACTCTTATGTATATTCAAGTTTCAGCACCAGAGTTTTTGCTGCATTGGAGTGATCTATTTGCTTTGCTTCTCTTTAGACTTGGACAGTTTGAACACTGTTTGCTATTATTGCATTGTTTCCTTGCTTTTTAAACATTTTTCACTATGAACTCACTTGGCAGACACTGAATGTTTTCATGCGTGACACTCAGCAGGGAATGGCCGTGGCAACAGCAACACAATCCCATGGGTTTACCACCCAATAAGTTTGGACAGTTGTGTCCAGTGGAGCCAGGGGCGATGCGAGTGGGACTGGACCCAGACCTTGTACTGCATTTTACACAAGTATCCATGACACGCTTGTCATGTACATTTTTTTTATCAGATGGCAACAATGTAATGTGCAAAGCCAGGCAGTGTCTCTCCAAATCAGTTGTCACTGCAAGATTCAAATCTGGAAAACACTAAATGACAGTTGACTTGAATCTAACAGTTTTGCCTCTTGAATCTCACAAACAGCAAGTTTGAAAATCAGAGGCAAATAGTCGTGACAGCGCATAGACTGGTGTGAAGGAGAGAGGTAAATACTTTTGACAGCCGTTTTCAAGTGTTGGCTGTCCAAAGCAAACGACTGCTAAGCCTTGACAGACCACAGTGAGCGAAAGCCAAAATTGTAAACTGGTGTTGCCCAAAAAGAACTCCAATGAGCTGCTTTTAATGAAAAAAGAAAGCCATGGTCTCAGATTTGAGGGTACTGATTGCCATGCCAACCACATCACACTGCTCCAGTGTACACCATGATGTCTCCAAACAGGAAACTCTGTTGCACCTTGATATCCCCGCCATGAATATCACGAATGGGAGCGGTAACACCCTTGTCAACATACCTGAATTGTTGCCAAGAATGTAAACATAACTCCAACTTTCAGCATGCAGGGAATAAATGTCTTGCTGCAGCGACCCCTGCATAATGCAGTACACACCACAGAGTGAAACATAAATGTTTTCCATATTTACAAAATATATGCACACTAGATTAACAAATTCACATCACCCGTCCATTTAAGCTGGTTCACTGTGGTGGGGATCATCAGGTGGTAATTGTCCTTTCTGAAAGTCTTTCTCATGACCGTGACAGTCTGTCTAATGGAGGCTGAGGATGGTGTGGCTTTAGGGGTGGCAATGTCAGTCTGTTGGTCCACCACTTCATGCCAAACTAAAATAATTTAAAAACCTGTTAAATGTATTGCCATGAAATTTGATATCCACAGTACCCAGAGATGCGGTTAATACAGGTTAACAGGGATAGGATCCAAATGCAGATGAAGCTAGCATAGCTGTAGACTATAGATTGTACATAAGCAGTTGGCGTAGTCACTGTGACGTTACCTGCCTCTGTTTGGAGACTTGAGTCCGGCATCCCAGAATAACTGAGGAACACTCTTCCCTTCACCATTACATTTGTATAATCCCTTTTTTATTTTCAAGGCTAATTCCTTAAGAATGTCTGGTGAAAAGGTGAAAATTAATGAAAATGAGGTGACATTTTCCAAATTCAAATTCTACACATTCTTGTGTATGATATCAGCAATTGTCTGCTTCCACTCAAAACTATTACCCTTCAATAAGCTTTACGAGTCAACAGCGCAGGTACGAGTGTGTATGATTCACAGAGAAATATGCCCGCAATGACGAATGTAACCTAAATTACAGTAACCGAAAGGCTGAGTACAAAACATAAATACCATTGAGAGCAGTGCCAGGGTTAATAACATGCTCTTGTTTTATTAACGAACTTTCATGACCCAGCAGGCACTGCTCTGTAGTTACCTTAACTATTATCAACTGGATTGGCATGCTCTCTCTCTCTCTCTCTCTCTCTCTCTCTCTCTCTCTCTCTCTCTCTCTCTCTCTCTCTCTCTCTCTCTCCGCCCCCCAGTTGAAACATCAGTCTTGAAACAACGTCTTTGGTGTTGCTGCAGCAAAAAACCATTAACATCTTATAGACTGGCAGCACGGATTTCCTTTAATTTACTCAATTTTGTTACACAAGTCAAGAGTTTTAGAGATCTAAGCGCTGCGGAAATGCCACTGTGCCCGCAGGGCAAATCCATCAAAGAGACACGATGAAACGTCACCACGGCCTGTTGATGTTCCCTGATTTCTATGATGGACTGTAGATCAAAACACCTTTTTAACTGTCTGTCAAACATTTTTATAAGCGGAATGTTTCCTGCCTTGTACTCCCCAACTCTAGTCCGTACACCTGGTGATGTGCGCGCACAGTATCCAGTATACCCATGCACATGTACTAGCGCGTGCACGTCATGCATTCACATGAAATATTTTTTTTTGCTTTACATAGTAAAACATAAAAAATAAATCAGGTGCAGACGTTCAACCTGCACCTTTAAATTCCTATCAAAGCCACATATGTTTGGACTGCTGCTGAACCAAATCCAAACATCCATTTCATGGAAAATCACAAATCCGTTCTCTATTTCTGTCAGAGGCTCATGAGGAAAGATGAGTTGACTCTGACATATTTGGGTTTCTTCCCAGTCCACAGATTGTGAAATAATAATAATACAGAACTCTCGAATGCTTTCAGATATAAAGAGAAAGTTATAGTGTTAAAAACAATTTAACAGTGCCTCACATGTTACTGGATACTATTTGGGATCTTGACAGGTTGGTGGTTGCGTGGAGTGTCGGTGGTGTCTTTATTTGTTGAGACAAAAAAATAAATACTCCACTACTGTTGGCATTTATGATTATTGGCATTAACTACATCACACGGTTACCAATTATTTTGCTTCAAGGAGCTATCAAATTCACATTTTCTTTTTTCTTCTACTCATTTAATTACTGTGTCAGTGACGTAGGTTTGATACAAATTGAAACAAGATTAATTAACTAAAGGATTGTCTCAATCAAGCAGGTATCAAGTCACTGCAAGTTGGTTTTTACTGGAAAACCATTGCCTGGAAGGTAAAAATAAAACACATGCAGTAATCTGTTTTAGCATTACACTGTGAGAAATAACGTGGTTAATTTAAACCTTTAGGGGTCCAAATGCTAGTTACTGGGGCAGTACCGCTTAACAAGGGTACATATTAGTACCCTTACAGTTTGTACCTTACTGGGGCAAATATTAGCAACAGTAATGGACCTGAATATTCTAAATTGATAAAAAAACATCACAAAAATACATTTTCTATCAATACGATCTAAAAATAATTTCACTGTTTCAGAATAATGCTGCTGCCAATGCGCATGTGTGACCTCCTTCATTCAAATTTAATAATTTACCAATGCAGCTCTTCATTCAGCCTAATCATCAATGTTGTTTCCAGGACAAATATTTAAAATTAAGCTATTTGATGTGCAATTTTTTTATTGCAAGCCTCTAGCAGGCTTCAGCCTAAATATCACATGAAATTAAGTCAGAAGTTGTACCTTTGAAAACATAATTTTTTTTCCTGTTTTCCTGACAGTAAAACGTATTCTGTGAGCAGTATGCAGCACATGTAAAAGGGAGAAATACAACCATAGAAAGAAAAAATGACCAACAAAAAACAAGCTCCCGGTGTCCTGGCTGGCAGTGTAAATCTGTGAGCTCCTGCTGCTGGATAAACAACGGTTCAAAAAAAGGCCACTAGAATTCCAGTCTCCATGCCACTCTCCAGCCAGTTCCAGGCAGCTGCTGTCTAAGCAAGACCTTTGTTATGGTGGGAGTCATTTCCTAATGCTACTGGTGTCTGCGCATTTGGTTTGCCAAGCTCTAATTGAATTATCAGCCTGTTTTCCAAAGTAGGCCCCTTGGAAATTCCACTATCATAGAAACCACTATCATGCCAGAAAACGCAGTCTGCTGGGGCCAAAAACAACAGTTTGTGATGCTGTGCTGTGCCTTGTGCGTCTGTATGTGTGTCCGCTTCTCTGCGCCACTGTCAGCAGGACAAGAGGCCGTGCATGCAACAGGGGTTAAACCTGAACGCTTTAGGTGTCTTGAACAGATCCTTTGCCCACATGAGTGCCATTGGTTGATTTAGCGGTTGGGTCGGCATGCCGTCACAGTTACCAAGCTGTGGTCTGGCCCCAGAATAGTCCTCAGTAACAGGTAAGTGGGAAGCAAACATCGGAGATTAACTGCCATTGCAAAACCAAACACTGTTGACAGGATATGTTACAACTTGCATTTGTTTTGAAGAATGTGAGGACTCTAGGAACACACGTCATTGCAGCAATATTATTATTTTCTTAAATCATAAAACAAGCACGCGTAAAATGCTGCTATTATGCTGCTGACAGGGAGATGATTGACAGGGCGACGTGTAAAGAGTTGCTGCTGTGAGAACAGATTCAACTTCGAAACATTAATCAGTTTTCATCATGTGCTCATAAACACATTGTGAAACTGGCTAACTGATGTTATGATGACTTTAAGTGGAAGCAACGGAAGTTGCAAGTAGCATAGGCGTGCTAACACTTGTTACTAGGCTACGCTATGATTTGCCAGTCTGCTTTCGGGGTGGGGACTTAGCGAAGGGTAGATCAGTAAGCTGTTAACACAACATTGATATTATATCACCTTCATGCAGCAGACATGCTAGCAGAGAGTGCTAACAGTTGTCTATTTACACATCCAGCAGATACGAAGAGGCATTAGCATTAATGTTGTTGGCCAACTGATGAATATAAGTCAAATTTTCACTCTGCTCATCGCTCTGTTTTGGTCTCCACCAACTCCCGAGGGAAATATCTGGCTCTCTAGCTGCTAATTGCTGTGTTTGTCTGCTGAGCAGGTAGCATCACGTAGAGTGGATTCCTCAGAGCTTTTTACCCTGTAACAACTGTCTGCTACGTCTGGAAACAACGGTGCAGCAGGAACCAAACAGTAAAATAGTAGTGGGCCGTAAAACCATAACTATGAGCTGAAAGACACCGCAGTGTCAGGAGATACATTATTGATGTGTTATGTATCTTTAACAACCTTTCCTACTTTTTGGATATAGCTAATATCTGCATTAATTCACAAACATAAAAGCCTTTTTCTAAAACACCCTCTGTGTGCAGAGATGCGTCTCTAATGGTGAGATGCTCCAAATAGTCATTCAGAGGCATATAGTACTCATATGTTTACGGCCTGTTATTGAGAATGTCTATGCTTCTAAGCATGTGAAAAGAAAAAAAAAAGCAAGTTGTAAAAGTGCCGCTGCCACAGGCCAGGTCAGGAGGTCGGCAGGACTAAAAAGATAAAGCTGTTGTCCTCACGCGAGGCAACTCTGCAACCAGAGGCAACGTTTTTTTTTTTTCTCTCTCCCTAAAAGACTGGAGAGCTGTGAACTTGCTCATCCGGTTTTTCACACTCTTGGCTCCGCTGCGTGCATGCGAACAGCTTGTAAATGACAGAGGAAGCCAAGGTGTAGAGACCAAGTGCCTCAGGCCAGGGGAGTTTACACAAAGTGTTGCCATTAATCCGCCCTCTCAGATTTTTCTATTCATGTCCGCCATAACAATGCTAATCAAGTGCAACTCTCCTGTGCAACTAGGCAAAAAAGCATTTGATATGCATTCTTTACAGATGGGATATTGTATCTGTGTAACGTCTGCCAAGATGCACTGCTGTGGACAATCGGATCATGCATATACATGGTAAATAAATCAGGCTTTTGCTAACTGTGAGAATATGTGGAAATCTAGTGCTCTTGCAGACATGGCTATATGCATTTCAACATATAACGATTTTGTGTTTTATCCATTGATTTGTTGCCTAAACTGAGCTCCACTGAGCTTGCATGTGTGGCTCAGAGGGACCTGCACAGAAACAAATTCTCAAACACAATACAACCGATTACAGTGTGTAAACAGCTTCCCCTGGAAACTAAAATGTCAGATTAACCACTGTTGTAATGCCAGGGATCAGTTTCTCTGAATGAGCCTCATGCAGTGGCCTCTTAAACAGGCAACAGGACAACAGATAATACATACTGATCATGGGATTGGTGGCATGCTTTTGACACAGCTAATAAGTCCATTACTCATCGGACAAGCTCCGATTCTCAGGCCTCTTAGCAGCTCCATTATGAGCTGAATGACAGAAGTCGGCCTACAATCGGAAGAGGGTGTGCCCAGAGACAAGGACTGGAAGAGGAACAGGCTTCAGAGAGTAAACTAGGGTGCTTAGCACTCAGAGCCTCAGGCACGTAGCTCAGATTTACGAATGAGTTAGCGTGTCAAGATAGCGTGTCTCGCAGCAGACCACGCCTGCACCTGTCAGGTGTTCTGTGGCATGTCTGCGTTTTTCGTGCGGGAGATAGGGTGTGCGTGTGTGGCTGCATGTTAGATGGTAAGACATGTCCACGTGTGTGTGTGTGTGTGTGTGTGTGTGTGTGTGTGTGTGTGTGTGCTCCCTCTTCTCCATGCACGCAGCTGCATACCCGGGCGATGATGGACACCTGTGCTCCACATAACCCGTGCAAAGGCTGCGGATCCCTGGAAACATCTAAATATTGATTAGGGATTTCAGCTGCTGGGCCCGGCAACCTCCTCGCCCATTTGTTGACTGACACATTCAATCTGGTTATATAAACTGTACAATTTCTGTGTCACCTCCGACTCTCCAAATTACCTGTGCCTGTGGGTTTCATTCACAGACTCCGACTCAAGCTGTTCCAAACCCGTGTTGCGATTGAAAGATGTTGCTTTTTTGGCCGTCTCAATTTTCACACTACATAACTCACGTGTAAAGCAAAAAAAAAAAGCAATCCTGTAGGTGACAACTGACATGCAGGTAATGAGTTCTCTTCACTTCCTGCCAAGCTAAAACTACAACAACAGTTGTAAGAGTAATATCTAAAGTGCAGGAATAAGGCAGTATAAACTTATAAAGTTGTGATAGTTAACATGTTAGCAAACAATTGCTTATTTACACATCCTGCAGACTTGTAGCAGCATTAGCCTTCGTTTGGAGGCGAGTTTCATTCAACTATAGCTGCTATAAATGCCCCACTGTGCTCACCAGTAGCTAGTTGCTAGCTAGTTAGTAGCTGGTTGATAGCTTGATGCTAGCAAGGTAGTGTACAGTACAGTGGGTTTATCAGAGCTTTTTGCTGGATCAAGCGCTTGAAACGAGGTTGATGGAAGTGAATCAAAAGTTTTTTTATCAAAAGTTGTGGGCAAATCAAAACAACGAGCTTTAAGACGTTAGAAAGCTCTGTAGAATTGACGGATGGTAATGCTGGTGATAATTCTCTGTGGGCTATTTTGCATCACACAGTAATTTTATCCTTTGTCAGTATAATTACCGCCTCGCAGTTGTATGCCTCCGCCAACCACCACAAGTTGCAGTTTGAATCCACGCCTGTCTAAAATGTTATCACTTCATCGTTTTATCCAATTAGATATTTTTTGTAAATTAAAAAAAAATGTGAGTTATTACAGTGACCTTCGACCACCTAATTCTAAGTTCATCCTTGTGTCCAAGTGAACCTTTGTGCAAAGTATGATTAAATTCCTGGCAAGCCGTCTTAAGATATCGCATTCACGAGAATTGACTGGACTCTGTCACCGGCACCGAAGCAAAAAATACTGATGCAGCTTTAAAGTTTGCATCCCTTGCTTATTACACCACAGGGATCTAAAGGAATAATAGAGGTGGAAGATGTTACACAGGTGAGTCCAGCTCTCTCTGGATGGAGCACTCACCTGCTGCTGTTTGTTTTTCATCCCTCGGATTTTGTGTCGCCCATGTGTAATATTGTCTCCCTGCCACTGAGTTTTTATCTCAGACATTCGTACGTGCCATCAAAGAAAGAGATGAATGATAAACTTGTAGCTATGTTGACCTGCTACTGGGGCATGCATTCGTTCTGAAAACTATTCATTCTTTCGAGATTGGAGGCTTACTTATGCTGCTTTCAGGGTGAATATTTTTTCTTACCAACACAAATCTGTGGTGAAAAGTACAGCACAGCTCAGTGGTTCCCTCTCATGGGATGGCTGCAGTTTCGACATGATTTCATGGCAAAAATGAAAGAAGAAATGCGGAGGGGTTTCAGGAAGCCCACTGGGAAATTATACCTTAAACGTCTCTCTGATGTCATTGTGAGAGTTTAGCTTCATTGGCCATCACCTTCATCGTCAGTGTGGTTATCTTTTCACGCATTTTATATAGTTTAGAGACAGCGTATGCTACGATGGCCCTGAGAGCTCAACGTACTGTAAATCAAGAAAATACATACAACACAACAGAAGCAAATAAAGAAACATCTTCCTCAATTTCACAACACACAAAAACTTTTTGTTAGCACCTAACATTTTTAAATGTGCAAAAACATTGGTACGGCCCTTTGATACCACTAGTAAAACATTGAATAATGAACCACCCTTGAGTCTGACCCCTGACCCTCCCCTGAAGGCAGCCTATAAAGAGAAGATTCGCAGACGTAGAGCAAAAGAAGAAAAGACAATAATTGACCTGAACCTACTAACGAATACTTACATTTGCATTTCCAAAAAAAAAAAACCACAGCATAAGTGTGCTTCCCTTACCCACAACCCCACAAACGGACCCCCTCAAGTACGTACGGAACACAAACACACACACACACACACACACACACACACACACACACACACACACACACACACACACACACACACACACACACACACACACAGAGGCACAGACTCTTAAACGTGACAGCTCCGTCGTGCATGACTTGTATTTATGAATGGCCATAGTGTGCCAGTGAGGAAATTCCTCTCATACTAGGAAACATCTGGCAAAATGCTATCTGTTGTATCTTTATTCTCATCTGAAGATGGCAGCAAAAAAATCACACAACTCGCTTCACAATGGCGACATCAATGCTTGAGCTTGGTATCTCTGACAGCCTGGATGAAAAACACTTTTCGCAAATTTGTTATGTCCCAGATATGATGATTTTTTTTTAAATAAAGTATATTTTAAAAACAAAAACAGTGATAAAAATGATTCAATTTAATGAGCTGAAGCCTATGCGTTATGATACAAGTTGTAAAATAATTACATATTCAGGCGAATTTTTCTTTCTCCTCCTATTGCTGATCTAATTAAGGTGGATGGTGACGGATCTATTCTCGCAGGTGGTACAGTATGTGGACTTTTTTGCTTCGACCGTGCACTCCGTTGACCTCGCCTCTGCTGCCCCCTACAGGCCGAGAGGAGAGCCTCCCATTGCATGACAAGAGGTGAAGGAAATGAGATAATCTCTTTCACTCTTTCGCCTTTCTCTCGCTGACACGGTTCTTAAATTGTTTCATGTTGTTTTTCCTCTTGTGAGCGGTGACCACACGGCAGGGGGCGGGGCTGTTAGGTGAGAGGCCTGTCGAGTAACACGCACACACACATTGATATAGGTATAAGGATACACATTAAAACACACATACAGTGGATATCTATCTATGCATGAATCTATTGGTGCAAAGACACACACACACACACACACACACACACACACACACACACACTCTTTCCCACACAAACACAGAAGCACAGCAGAATTCACTGGGATCTGGTCCTCAGGATCAAAGCATCAAACACTGCAAAAAAAAGGCCAAACAGGCTGAACTCTAGCAGAGCAGATCAATCGCTCAGCGTGTCTCGCTGGTGGTGGGTACGAGCCCAGACAGGCCTCCTCTCTGACAGCCTGTGGTCTATAATTATCCCTCCAGCTGTTTATACCCAGGCATCTGACCTCTAACCTCTGATACTTACACCTTTTCATAATGACACTCAGCCACGCTACAGTTCAACAGTGCTGAGGATAATGAGCGGATGGGTTCATGTGCTTCGTACATGAACTCGAGGATGATTTACGTATTTTACAAAAACTTGCGTTTTTGGGAAACTATGACTATTTTTGGTTGGTTATCGTGTACCTAATGCTTTGGTTGCCAACTTCCAGGGGGTGGATCGCCTCTGACTTAGCACCCTCTGCTGGTCGACAGGCTTCACTTCAATTAGCAGGAGAGCAGACTGAAGGTTTCAGAAACATTACATGCGTGCAGCTCTTTAAACCATGTTAATCACTGTTATAGAGTAATGGACAGCACTGCAATTCCAACAGATCATCTAGGGCTGACGCAGCATTCACATCACATTGTAAAATCTATAAATATGTGCAGCCAAATGAAAAAAAATAAAAAATCAAGCCAGTGCCAAAATAACTGCAAAACCACTTTAGTGACAGTAAAAGGTGTTTTGTGACATTTTGCAGGGAGGTAGATTGACAGCACTCTCCAAAGTATATCTGTTGAATGAGCTGGCCTAAGCTAGCTAGCCTAAGCGTTTGTTCTCCAGCCCATCGACTGTATAAAAGAATGAACGAAGTTACCATGACATTACCAATTGATATGTGAAGTGCCGTTTTGAAACCTTGAGTTTGGCATTTTGTCTGTTGCCATCTTGTTTTTTTTTAAACCAGAAGCGACACGAGAGGGTGGAGCTGGGTACATTTAACGTCACTTTGAGGCAACCAAAATGTTACAAACAACTTTCATGAAGTGAAAACACACTGTGAAAGGGTTAAAGTTGTAAGACGAAAACACGGACAACTCCCAGACCGGACAACGGCGTGGCAGCAACCTGTCAATCATAAGTAGCCACACCCTAAAGCATACCCTGTTTTTCTCTAAATGGGACCATAATTTGCTAATTTGACATTTTGCTGTATTGAAAAAGACTTGAAACTATAGTGACTGAGACCATAAACTCATGTTTACAATGTTTACTGAGGTAATAAATCAAGTGAGAAGTAGGGTCATTTTCTCATAGACTTCTATACAATCGCCCCCTGATGAGATTGGTATCTTGTCAACTCTTGCGAGAAAGCAAATACTTCCCAAAATGTTTGTTTATGGCTTCATCTTCGTTAATTTATTGTTTTTTATTTTCTGTGCCATGCTTCCTAAGAACATGTAATGTTTATTACGTCTTTGAAATTTGATGATCTGTTTAACTAAAATTTTTAATTCAAATCTCGACACACCTTTATTGAGCAGCTCGTTAGCCCTTGTTGGCAAAAAAAAAATAAAAAAACGTCCTCCTTCATTCTCTTGTTTCTGGTATGAGAATATATACAATCCTCGTCCCACTGAAACTGTTCCCTTCAGGCCATTTTCTCTGATTAGGAATATGTTCACACAGTCAACTCGCCTGATAATTTATGGGTTGAAGGACAATTTAAAAAGGCATTCCCTGTCTCCCTGGACCTTTCCCAATGCATTAATCCATTTTATCCTTTCAATTTCAAGTTTCGATTGTCTACAACCTTTTAGTGTAAGATTTAATACTGCATGTTATTTCTCAGCCACAGATACCAGCACATTATTTAAATGCACTGTCAAAGGATTGGAATCTCTCACACTTTTAATATCTCTCTCTGATTATACCCAGATGAACATTTGCGTTTTTTGTTTACCATACTTAAGCTTGAGTCATTTAATTGTACAATTTAGGAAAATACATCAGACATTGCTGTTTTTGTCCAACAGTGCAGGATTGGTATTGTAATACTCTCATGAATCTCATGAGCTAGCGTCTGAAGATGCCTGAGTACAGAGGAGCTGCAGAGCTCAGAACCGAGGGTGCAGGGGGAGGCTCACAGCGCTGGTCCTCTGGTCCTCTGTCTTTGTACCAACGCCCTGCAGGCCAACCCTCGGAGGCAGCAGAGCTTCCAACGGGGCAGACTCAGGAACAGGAAGAGATGCAGACGATAAGTTCATCGTTTGAAGTGGTTCGAGCTAAGAGACTCAGATGCTGCATCTTTCTCACTCTACATGTCCTGCACACACATCGCTCACACTCACACTGCAGCATGTGAAAGGCCGCCAGCCGGCGCTGGCAGTGGCTAAGAACGTCCGATTTCCGTTTTTAATAATCCTTGCATCTCTCTGTTTCACTGTCCGTGGCAGTGTCGAGAATGCAATCGAGGCTCCTCGCCCAGTTCATCCTGGCTGTGTGGTTGATTTTGGTCTATTTACATGTCGGCTCCTTGAACGCCAGCATCCTTTATCAACGAGGAAACAAAAGAGTCAAGAGTGTGGAGTTTGTTTTGCAGGGTTTGCCGAGTGGCTGTTGCTGTGGGTGGGGAGAGGGGGGGCGGCAAAAAGGGGGTCAGGTGCTCAGCAGGAGATCTCCTTGTCCAGAGCCCCACTCCACAAAATCCATTTCCCCGCTGGAATGAGGAGGGCTGTCCAGGGAGATGCCCCGGCGCTCCCCGAACACCTTCTCCTGCAGTTCAATGATGTCATTGCGGATGTCAGCCATCATCAGCAGGAGGAAGTCGAAGGAGCCGGGCGGTCCCTGGTTGACCAAGTGAGGAAATGATTAAGATGGCCTGCATGTCACCTTTTCACTGGGTTTGACAACCAGAAAACTGTGTTTGAGGTATGAGGCCCAATAGCATGGCAGACTTATTGGCATGTCATAGCAGGGACACTGACAACTCTGTTCCATTGACGTGCTGGGACACTTGAAATTAGTTTCACCTGCGCTATCCCTCCTATGACAAGTCAAAAGCAACAGCCCCCTCACTGATTACACTGATTACTGCATCCACTTCAAACAGGACTATAACATGAGACGTAAAGCTCTCGATCCAGAAAAAAGAAAACCTGGCCGCTATGGCAGCAAATAATTCAAAGTTTCATTAAAAGCAACAATCGAAACATTGTTAAATTACAGATTCACCGTGCACATGCAGAGCTTTGTTTTCAACAAATTATGGCAACTATTCCTAGGTTCACAAACGCAATTTGTAGATAAAAAAATTCACAGTTCAAGTTTTAATGTACGCATACAATGAACCTCTCAGAAAAAAGCATGCAGGTGTACGTTCCTCCACATGTGTTTGTCATTTACGTTATAGAATGAGGGGGCAACATGTAGATGAAGGCGGCAGGTTTAAGACAAGCTAGAGCATGTTAATGAGTAGATTTATACAGTAGCTTTAATAAAATGTGAATTTATTAGCAGGTATCAGTCTAAATTGACTTACAGGTGGACCTAAGGGACCCGGAGCTCCTCTGTCACCCTGCAGATGAGAAAGAACACAAATTAACCCAGATAACTCTAAACACTAAAGTGTCCTGAAAACCATTCAGTTGAATGTCAAGCAGGTTAAAAATATATGAAATGTAATCATTGTCAATGTATATCTATCTGTGAGGAAGAACTAAAGAAACCAGAAGCACGACAGAGCTGTCCAGAAATGCATTTTATAACTTGATTATATTTAGCTTCACACATGCAAACACAGACACGCGTAAAGACAAGGCGCTCCTCTCATTTCTCTATTTTGTGCCTCCTCGTCTCCTCATCTACCTCTCTCATCCGTCCTCCTGCCTTTGACCCGGAAATCTATCTCAGTGCGCCATCATGAAAGATGTCTTAATTCCTAAAAAATGCACCTCGAGGAGAGAGGAGCGATGAGGTTTGCTGGAGGAGCTGTGAGCGAGGATGCACGGATGTGTATCCTTTTGCGGGAGTGTTTTCGGCATCCATAAAAGAGGTGCGACAATGGACAGTTGATGCAGTGCGCCACACGTCGTATTTAATTTGTATTGTTTTCCACTCGCATCTCAGGTGGGAGGGACAAATACGCAAGGAGAGGAGGCGAGGAAAGGATGGAAGGAGGAAATGTACAAACATGAGAGGAATAATTCAAAGCACAAATGAGGAAAATAAAGATGTGTAATAATGACCTTCAGTCCATCTCTTCCTGCTGCCCCGGGGGGTCCCTGTATGAATGACAAGACACATGTATGGGACGGTTTGTCAACAAAAAATACCACCACACGGTTTTAAATGAATAGACTGCCTCCCTTCTTCATGGGAACTGAAAGGTGATGGACAACGGCCGACTGTGCCGTCTCACGTGCACTGTGTTCACGCAACAGCAGTGGCACCAAACCCGTATTGGTATGACTTGCTGACACACGGAGGACGTGACCTCCAGGTTTTAAGACGCTACTTTGATGTCCTGAAGTAGAAGCTCCAGTGGGAAATTAACTGAAAAACAGATGTGATAACCCCTTCATTAAGGGATAGATGGATTTTTTTTTCTTACCACTGGCCCCCTGCGGCCTCTTTTCACATGCTTAAGGTCAGGCTCTGGACCCATAGGTCCCATGTCTCCCCGTGGACCAGGCGGGCCCCTGTCCCCTGGGTCCCCTCTCTTTCCCGGTTCTCCTGGGTGTCCTGGTGAGGACAGATGGATACAGCGACAAAGAGAGTTATATAAAATCGGATAGTTATTGGCTTCAGGGAGACATACTACGAAGCTATGCTCCTCAGGCAGCTCATTTTAAAAACCTGGACTTGCTTTTCATTCACTTTCATTTTTGCTGCTTTAATCTTTTGTATATGTTTTCTTTCTTCATGTTTTTATTAACATGTGTAGATCATTTCCTTTTTCTTTGATTCTCTTTTTCTGCCTCTTCACACTCTTCCATTTTGGTACTCTAACAACATCCACATTACCTGGGACCCCAGGAGCTCCCGGAGGACCGGGTAGACCAGGAAGACAAGGGCTATCAGGACTTTTTCCTGCCCTCCCCAGAGATGGCTTGTCACTGCTGTTGGCCAGGTCAGGTACCTAAAAACACAAAGAGGGAAGACTATGTAAGCCAGACTAGCAAGCAAGGGAACATGTGAAGTCCCCCGCTTTGGGATTTAAGTCACCCTTAAACCAAATCTAAACTTCTATTTTACAGTCTCATATATAGTAAACATGTTGGCACATCGGCTGTAGTAAGTTTAATGAATGTTATCAATCATATAAAATATGAATATATATATAAAAGAAATCTAAATGCATTTCATATAAAGTACACGTGCTACCTGGTTGGGTGACTGTGTGTTGCCCAGCCTTAGTTTTAGCTGCAGCAGACTGTTTTTCATGTTCATAAAATCCTCACAGGTGAAGGAGCAGGTACCAGCACTCATCAGGGTGTCTGACTTCCCCGATGAACTCACTGCAACACAAAACATACATTTCAAACGTGGCCACACTGGGAAACCAAACCTCTGACATTCCATATATGTGATATTTGAACAACAGGGTCAAATCACACTGAATCACAATCAGAAATCCCTTCATTTCCAGAGTGTCAAACAATTACTGTACAACCATTAAAAACAACCACCGTCCATATCAGAATCATCAGCATCATTAACTCTATTGTTGAAATAGATAGTTAGCTACTGAATGTTCATCCAAATGCTGTAAAGTTCAATTGAAACACATGAACTCACAGTTGTGTACAGGGATGCAGGAGCGTTGGTCCGGTGCGAGTATGTAGCCACTGTGACAGTGACACAGGAAGCTGCCCACTGTGTTCACACACTCGTGGTCACACATGCTGCCGCCTGGGTGCTCACACTCATCAATGTCTGCGTGTGTGTGTGTGTGTGTGTGAAGGGGGACAAAGAGAGAATGAAATGTACATTAAACAAACAAATCTCACAGCAACAGGAGGAGGGCGCTGTTTTCCAGTTAAAGAGAGAGAGAGCGAGAGAGAGAGAGCGAGAGAGAGAAAAAACAGTAATAGACATGATAGTCAAAAGTATTCAAGTGAGAGATATAAGAAGGGAGCATGCTGACCCAGACAGTAAGGAGACTTGTGGTTGCGGTGCCTCTCTCGGTCGAAGCGATAGCCGGCGTAACACGTGCAGACAACTCGCCCAAAGTTATCAGTGCACTGTTGCTCGCAGGGCGACGCTGCACACACATCCACACCTAGAAAGAGAGAGAGAGAGAGAGAGAGAGAGAGAGAGAGAGAGAGAGAGAGAGAGAGAGAGAGAGAGAGAGAGAGAGAGAGAGAGAGAGAGAGAGGAGGCAGATAGTTAGCTGAGCAAGTCACTCAGGATCACTGAAAGCAACATCACAGTAATCATAGTGATACATTACACCTTGTTGCATAAAATGCTCTTTAGACATAAGTTTGACATAGTTCTCCATTGGCCACAGCAGGCACCACTGCAGGTAATATAAAGTAAAACTATTAACTATTTAAAAAAAAAGACATCAAGTAAGACATCAATCTCAAGACATAGTGGAACGCAAGACGGTTATAAACTGGTGTGATCCACATTTGAGTAACTATATAGTACTATAATTTGCCTCCCTGGCCATCACCTACAAAATATCACTCGAAGAGACACGTACCAACCAGGAGACTCAAAATGACCACAACGAAGCATAAAACAACTACAAGTTGGCACAAAAAGACTACAGTGAAGCCAAAACAACTGCAAAGAGATGCAAAACAACTGCAGAAAGACCACAAAGAGACCACAAGCAGACTCAAAACAACTATGAAAAGGAGTAAAAAAACACACAAAGGAACACAAAATGACTAGAGTGAGACTCAAAATGACTACAAAGACACACAGAATGACCACAAAGAGACACAAAACAACTACAAAGACACATAATGATTACAAAGAGACACAAAGCAACAAACAAAGAGACACAAAATGACTTCAAATAAGGGTAAAATAACCACAGAAAAGGACCAAAACATCTACGGAGGGATGCAAAACGACTACAAAGAGACACAAGACAACAACAGACAGAGGCTTAACAACTATAAAGTGGTGGGGCCTTTTGTGTATTTGTACCCAGGGGCCAAGTGTCTCATAATCCGCCCATGACTGTATACACAATATGAGTTTTCTGGCAGATCCATCCTTTATGAAGGCTGTCGAGTTCATGGAGGAACAGTGTTCTCTAGTGGCCGATGGGACTCACTGTTATTCTATGGAGGCATGCCACAGTCTGAATTCCACAGTCTAGCATTGATGCTCTAGACCAGGGGTGTCCAAACTTTTTTCACTGAGGGCCACATACAGAAAAATATACCAAGGGCTGGGCCACTCCGATATATCGCCTCACCCCTAGTGTGTTAAAGTGAGCAAAATCAATCAGATTTGGTTCTCAGTGTGCTTTTGTTTCAGATGTTCAGGTTCAAATGTTTGCTCACATATGTATGTTGAGCCGAACAGACTCATCATTCAAGAAGAAGGGAGTCGAGAACATCTCGATGTCTTTCTCAATGAGAGAAACATATTGAAAGAGCTGACTGAGACACATATTTCATATATCACGGACACATATTTCCCCTTTTTAGCAGAAAGGTTGGCCTTTGGAAAAGCACATTTGACTTCGGACAGCGTGGGGAAGTGCGCAACATTGAAGTTGCGTAGTTGTGCCCTCGTGCTCGAATTATGTTGACAGTTTTCACAACCGTGTTCATCACATCACCAAGCTGGACTGTCTTAGCACAGAGGGCTTCTTGCTGGATGATACGGTGCATTTTAACAGCCTCACCTCCGCTCTCTTGCACCTTGGCGCACGCCATAGAGGCCATTCCTTTGCGCTCGCCTTTCATAGCTGGATCCCGATCTGTTGTAACTCCACACAGCTTGTCCCATTCAGTCCCATCTTGTCAATTGCATCTGACACAGCTTCAAACATGTCCTTACCCGTTGTTGTGCTCTTTATACTCCTAAGATCAAGCAGCTCCTCCGTAATGCAAAAATGATCGTCAACTCCCCGCAAAAAAACAGCTGTGCGGTGTCTGTAGCATCTGTGCTCTCATCACATGCAATGTGAAAATCAAAAGCACAAGCTTTATCTGACACTTGGTGTTTTAGGTTAGCTGACGAGTCTTCGATTCGCCGCACAACTGTGTTTCTGGACGTGCTAATGTTGTTGAATTCCTGCATTTATTCCGGGCACATTACACCTGCGACTTTAGTGAGGCACTGCTTTATGAAGTCACCATCTGAGAAAGGTTACCCATGCCCGGGCAATGAGTTCAGCTACCTCGTAGCTGCTATTGTGGCTTTTTCTTGTGTTTTGTTAGCACAGAAAAAATACTGTTGTTGAGCGAGCTGGCTAGCTGCCATTTGCTTAACTTTCTGTTCTCGCTCGGCACCAGTGTAGGACGTGTCATCATCCGTGGCTAAACGTTTCTTTGATTGTTCTTAGTTTGTGGAGAAGCTGCCTTGTTCAACACAGTAACTCCACCTAGTGGTGGAACTAAGAAGTACAATACAGTCAAGCGCAAGTTTCAAGTGTGGGCCATATTCCATTATATTTTTAGAATTTGCAGCGGGCCAATTAAAAATGGCCGTAGTTTGGACACCCCTGCTCTAGACACTAAACCCGTCAAATACTCATCACTTGTGTTCCTGATCATGATCATGTAAGTCAAAGATTTCACAATTAGACATTTTATGGATGACCACAACAAGATGTGTCAGTTCTCTGTGCCAAACCAGTGTGCAGCTTCTTCATAGGTTGGATGTTTGTTTGTTCCAGAGCGCTGCAACGTGCACGTTATCTGACACGACTTCTTAAACACAATAATTCCAAAAAGACAAAAGTCAACCACCATATGGGCATTCTGTGGACTTCTTTGGAGGCCAAATGTGGTGGCAGGCTGTGTCTTGTGCAGCTTGTTTCAATCTAGAAACTGCTGTATCGGAGAGATTATATCAGATTTGGAGCATGTGAGATCAGATGTGAGTTCATGAGCCAGACTTAGAGGACAGTGTGTATGGTTTACCTACTTTCAGGTATGCACTGGCCCATCACAAGCCTGAATCCGTCACAGCATTTCCTCCTGAAAAACAAAACAAGAAGTAATCAGACGTTTGCATTTCTATCGCCATTTCAAACACCAGCGGGGGCCAGCCCATCTGCTTGTCGTCATTAAAGGGAGAGTTTGACATTTTGGGAAATGCTTATTTGCAGTCTTGCCGAGAGTTAGATGACAGGATTGATACCACTCTCATGTTTGTGTAGAAAACATGAAGCTGCAGCCAGCAACCGGTTAGCTTAGCTTAGCATAAAGCCTGGAAACAGAGGGAAACATCTGGCAAGGCTCTTTCCAAAGGTAACAAAAGGTATCCTATACCAGCACCCATTAATTACCATGTTACATCTTGTTAGCTTGATCTGTTCCAAAACCGAAATGTAAAAACCACATTTGTTAGATTTAACAAGAGGTTACGTTGCTCTGTCTTGGTCGGAACCATTTGCTAGGCGACCAGCAGAGTTGTGTGTTTTGTACCGGAAAATAAAATTCAAGAGAGATAGAGCAAATACTACGGTATACTGTATTACCACACTGACATTATGTCACTACTTTGTGACTTCATTAATGTAGTCCCATGATTACAAGTTGCTAAATTAGGTCAGTGATAAAACAGATTAAACCAGCCTGATGATATGTTGATTCTTCATTTACAAACTAACAGTTCGTGCTGAGAGGTCCTGAGGTCACAGGTGCCGCAACCAGTAACCACCTGGCAAAGAGGTGACCACGCCTAACCAATTTGCACACGACACGGAGGGTCAAATCCAGCAGGCTTTTAAAGTAGCACCAGATATCTCTGTATTGCCAGACCATTTACAGAATACATAAAGGAGGCTTCCGTCAACAGCACAGAGGTTTAGTTTGACGGACTGCAGGATAATGACACCATCAGCCAAGATTAAAGACTTATCTCTAAGTGCTGCACTGACTGCACACTGGCTGTGGATTAAAGCATCTCAGACCAATTATAGGTCATGGACAGGGATCGCAATCGGTAAGCCCAGTTAACATAATTCGTATTAGTAGCCTACAGTACATCACAACGTGGTAACTGAGAGAGGGCCCACATCACTATTATTATTACAAACAATGTCAAAATTCATCTTTGTAAATTCATAGAAAAGGTTATTGACCCAGGCTTTTAGATTGTCACTCCAGCTGTCTGAGGGCTTCTGGTCTGTTCTCCCGTGTAAATATATGTGGGAGCAGTTCAGGTGCTACTTTTTTGGATTTGGCTTATTTCCCTTCTTGTTCCCTGACTGACACTTGAACCTTGACCAAAGAAAACAAAAACAAAAAACGTTTAATGAAACTTAAGTTTTCAACTCCTTTACAGCCTCGGCTTTTGTGACATGAGCTCGTAACAGTTCAGTAGATGCAGTATTTTTTTTAACTGCAGCATTGTGCAATGAATATTGGGAAACAATTTCTACCCCAAATTAATTTACGGTGTTTGGCAATAACACTCGTCCAGCCATCCCGCAGCAATCCACCACATGTTACACACATTACAGTTGGAAAAACACAGAGGAAATGGCTCAGAGATTGGAGCAGCGCAGCCACGCAACAAACATCACACACACACTACACACACACACACACACACACACACACACACACACACACACACACACACACACACACACACACACACACACACACACACACACACACACATGCTTTAAGAAAAAGGGGAAGAGTGCATGACTCCTGTCCTAAAAAACTGCACGCTGTTACTGGAGGGGAGTTTAGCATGCAGCCTCATTCACGGCCCCCTCAAGACAACAAGTTGCTTTTATTCTCCTCCAGCCTCCATGCAGTTTAACCCTAAATCATTCTGAGATCCCCCGCCCCCCTCCCCTTCCATCTCCTGAATGAAAAATAACCTATAAAATGGCGAGGCCCGGCCTAAACTGATGAGATCCAGATGAGAGCAGCTTTAATCTGCAGCCTGTAGCCGGGAGTGTTGAGAGGGATGGATACGGCCGGGCATGGAGCTGAGGTGGAGACAGGAGAGTGTACGCTGAGATGTCACTCGTTCAGTCAGTCAATCAGTCAATAAATCCATCAATCGGTCATCTCAGTTGGGATAATGCACTGCAGATGCAAGTCTACTGCTGGCCAGGAAAAAAAGTTTATTTCAAGTCGATCTGGTTCTGATGTGACACAAAAAGTCCAAATTTATATTAAATCAGATCTTTATTCAAGATGACGACCTCTCTTTTCATTTCACTGACACAACAATTCAGGACACACCACAAACACTGAATTCATCCTGACCATCCTAAACTTTGAGATTGCTAATATGGTTATAACACAATTCTTACTTGTAACCAAATACTCGTTCAACGGTCAGAAAACGAGAGATGCACCGACCAGGTACGCCAGATTGGTATCGATGCAGATGAAAACTGCGATATCTTAATTTCTTTTACAGATAGATTTGTGCAGGTAGAAGAAAAAACACTGCATTCAACCAAAAAGAGGGCTGAGGTTTGTGTTAGTACCTAGTCCAACAAGAACCAAGAGAGCAGACTACTTTGTATTACTGATAAGTTTAAAACAGGAGATGCATTCAATAATCTGTGCAGGTGAGTTAACAACAGTAAGAGCCTTCAGTCATGCTAGTGGCTTCTCACGCATTACTCTTAACCTGCTTGTCCACTTTTATTGTTTTGGACGGTGCGGTTGGCAAACCAGCTAACGAAACTTCACACGAAGCTGACTCCATCGCTGACGCTCAGCCACTGTTCTGCTGCCAGAGACAGTTATTCCATACTTTTATATTGTGCATCCATGCTTTTATATTCTGACAATAACGTTTACACAAGTTATTGTCAGAAAAATAGACTTGAAGCCTGAATAAACTCTTCAACTTGCGGTTACGTCCGTAAGACGGAGCTGGGATGCACGCAGGCCTGCACAGAGCCAGTGCAGACAACAGGGTAGATTAAAATGAGAGCTGTATGTGCGAGATGTGCGTTCGAAAAAACACGTCCGATACAGTTGCGGTCTAGACTGGGGCTTAGACAATTGTGGGTTGTGTTCATTCAATCACACGTTACAGCAGGGGTCGTTGCAGACACACCTGGCGGAGATCTGCACTCTACTGAGTGCACCTTTTTTGTTTCCCTTCAGATTTATGGCATTAGACTCGACTCTTACCTCAACTCTGGATCGTACACGGCCTCTGCACATACTTTCAAAGTGACTAACCTTCCCCCACACACTCACACACATCCTAACATATTGAAACACTAATGTAAGTGGAAAAGCATCACAAATTTGCCCATTGGTCAAAAATGCGAAACAAGCCAAAACAGACCAGGGACAGAACCAAGACAGTGGCAGATAGCAGAAAAACAACTCGTATCAAAGATCAACAGAACAGCGAAAACCAACTGATCTCACACACTACACATGCACATACATTGACAGGCCGTCTGTCAGTCAGAAATGCTGCAGCCTTAGCAGCTCTCCCCCTGGGTGTTAGTGATGGACAGGACAGGGAGGCCGTGGGGCCTCTGGACAAGCAGAAGAGGGTGGAGGGAGAGGTGACCCGTGTGTTTTTGTTTTGGAATGTGAAAGTATGTTGGTCAGACAGGCAACAGGCCTCGGTCAACATGACACAGCCCCTAAAACACAGAGCATCACACTCAGTGGAATCTGACTCATGTGTACGTGTGTAGAAGTTTGTCTGGTGGGTATGCAAGTGTCTGTCTTTTATCAGTATCTATGAAATTGTAGTATTTTGAATGAAATATTGGCACACAAAATATTGGCATAAAATCAGCAACCTACTTTCCAGAACAATCTAACTGTGTGTGTGTGTGTGTGTGTGTGTGTGTGTGTGTGTGTGCCTGTGTGAGGGCTGGAATACCATCCAGTAATTGGGTACAGCCTTTTAACGTCAGTCAGAGTTTGTTAGTGAGAGCGATCCATGATGCTAACAAGCTTCCTCTCCTCCTCTCTCCTTTTTTCCTGTCCTCTCTGTGCACTTTTCGAGTCTGTGATTTGAAACATGTCGATTTATATTCAGGCTTATTCTATCGGCCTCTCGTTTCACAGTGCGCTCCATTGGTTGACATAATCTCTGTCTGTCTCTCTCTCTCTTCTCTTCAGACTGACATGTTGTTGGCCCCGTGCTGCCCTCTGTCCATGAAACCAGATGAGTGTCTGCCTTCACCATCTTTATTTAATTCAGAGGAATACTTGTTTCTGTCCTCTCAAGGCTTGCTGAGGCCAGGAGGATTGCTCAAAGCCTTTAGCAGCCAGTTTTAAACTAGAGCACCAACAGCCATGTCGCCAGGGAAAATATGTCGTCACTGTTTGTTTCTGCAAACCACATTGAATGTGGATTGGAATTCAGGCTGAGCAAGCGATGTATTACAGCGAGCGACACGCAGAGCAAGTGACGAAGTACATAAAGCGACTGTCATTAAAGTTACGTGGTGTGATAACGAGTATATCGAGCAAGCAAGTCCACTAAGCGCTGCTTGGAGGGGCGGTGCACGGCTCAAACAAACACAGGACTTTCATACTGGAGACCGTTGTTCATGTCCAGTGTGAGACAAATAGTACGTATTGACTTTGGTATTAGTGAGTTATTATTTCAACACAAAGCACAATGTTTTTTCTATCCATAACCAAGGAGTTTTCTTTCCTGAACCCAGTCAATCGTTTCACATCGTTAACCAAGTGGCATTGTACGTGTCTGCAAGTGTGCTACGAGGCTGATATGAAACACATTTATGAAACGTATTTTCGGTGCAGAAACGGCGACATTCAACGTATCCCGTGCTGTGCAGAAACATACAATGTCAACATTTTTTCTGGCGTCTGCCTGATAGCTTTTTGTAATTGGTAACACAGATTTCTCTGTACTGAGTTTACTTTTTCAAAACTCTTCACACAGTTTTCGTTACCAGCATGCAGCTCAAAAATGCAAAAAAAAGTCTGCATTAATATTCAGATATATCGTAATTAGTAGCAATTTGTGTGTTTCACAGCTGATTAGCTGCAGAAAGAAAAAACAAGGATAATAGAATGGTGTGGGAGGGATTTGGACAGCCTCTCTTGGCTTTCCCTGACACACTGTGAGTGTGGATATCACTGTGACTGCTGGTCGCTGTTTTTGACAGCTTGTGTACCAAGAGCGCGATCAATTACAATAAACAAAGAACTGGAAGTAGACTGGACATTACATAGCTCAGACCAATCCATGAAATGCCTTGATTGGCTCTGATACAGGTCCTGCAGAGAGAAAGGATCTTTAGCAAGCAGCAAAACTATTTTTGCTGATTTTTTATGAGCCAGATAAAAAACATTAGTCACCTTCGACAGGCCTCCGACATAGCCTGGCGGTGTGTCTTGAGGAAGGCTGATAGTGTCTACATGCAATCTCCAGCATGTGAAGACATGCATGCCACACTGACCTGATCCCATTTAAAAGCATCCCTAACCCCATCCTCCTTTCCAGTCTTTGGCTACCAACCTTCTCCCACCAGTCCCTTGTGTTGGTAGTGGCTGACCCAGCAGCTACCTGCCCAGTTCCCAGTCAGCTGCCAAAATCAGCACGGCAGCATTGGACGAAACACCGAGACAGGATCCAGAGGCAAGCCCTGAGCCTGGATCACTTCATACTGAAGATTATGTACTTTAGCGAGGGGGTCTCCTTCTAGTGTGTATGTGTGTGTGGGGGGAGGGGGGGGGAGCTCGCTGTTTTTGTTCCAGCGTTAATGTGATTTATTTTTGCATTCGCAGGCAGGAATGCGCTACAAAGACGGGATATTCATTATAGCACCCCAAGAAAGAAAACCCCACTGCCTCCCTGAGTCCCCAAACCAGACAGTGCAGAGGTCCTGAGGGCAGGGGCCCAGTATGGAGGATGCTTTCCATAGGCGATGCTGTCACCATGCGTTACGAGTCCCACTCACATCGCAGAGTGTCATTCCCCTAGTTTGCAGGTAGAGTTTCTACATGTGAGGGAGATTATAAGAGGCTGAAATAAATCCCATCTCCTGTCTATCGCCTGGATCTGGGGATGATCTGTGGAGGCATGTTAAGACAATGGGGCAGGAAATGAGTAAGAAGTGAGGGAGGAGGAGGAGGATGGTTGAAAGACAGGGATGAAGGTTTTTGTCAGCTTAGAGTTTCCCTCATGGGACTCCGGCGGGATTAACACAGGAAGTGGAGCTCAGTGGAGGTCAATGGCCTCTTGACACGCCAGGACAGGAGATCAGGCCATGTGTGTGTGTGCGTCCTGTCAGTTTGATGGATGCCTCCTACTGATGTGGCTTATACGTGTTACAATTACAGCATGCTGTATTCATCAACCATGCTGTAATTGATTTATTTGCTCAGCAACCCACACAGTCGCACGCAGTTCAAAAACTTGGCTGGTCGTGTCCCGCGTGATGGTGTGATGATGGATTGCGCAGAAACACATTAGCATGATGAGATCAACAATATAACACATATTTCCGAGGGCTGCCACGTCCTTTCTTTATATACAGTATATTCTTTAGGGAGTTAGTATCGCTCATTTCTGATGTCGAGATTTCTTTTGTTTTTGTCTTCTTAAACTGATGGGATTTTAAGAGATATTTTGTTATATCTGGCGTTTGCGTCCATAAGCCCTTTTCGTGTTTTTTAAATCCCTAGTGAAAGCACATTTATACTATTTCATAAGAAGGCTAAACTAATATGTACTTTCCCACCCTTTTGCCTCAAATCATTATCCTCTCGTGATCGTGGAGGTTTGCTCAAATTAAACTAAACCAGCCTCTAAATCGCCTTCATCCTCAAGCTGTGAAGGTGTTGCTCTCACCCGCATGCGCAGCTCTTTTAGTGTTGGCGTATGAATGCATGTGTGTGTGTGTGTGTGTATTCTTTTTAAACTCTTGTGAGTATACATATGTGAAGGTGTTAGTGTGGCGAGCGTGAGCTGTGTTTATTTGCTCTGCCAGCCCACTTCCAGGGCCCAGGCCTCAGGGGGAACATCAGAGCTCTGGTCTAACAGAGGAAGCTTTGACTGGGAGCACAGGAGGTCTGAACCACTTCCACCAGAATACTAGCTGACCTGCGCTCCTCCTCCTCCCCTCTGTTATGCCTCACCTCTCCCCACTCTCATCTTTCCAGCATGTCTCCTGCCCTTCTCCCATCCTAACCCCCTCTTTAAAAAAACACCCTTTGACCTTTCTTTGCTTTCTCTTACTTTCCGAACCGTCACCATTGCAGCATCATAGGAATATTTTGAGACAACCATTGAACGTCTGACACACTCAGCTTTTTTAACTCTCACCGACTCCATCAGATGTAATTTCCCCATTTTCTGAGCGTCTGTTAACAACTGATGTAAATTAATTCTTGGCAAGAAAGTGAAGCGTATTTCCTAAACTCTCAAAACCTTGAAGATGTGAGATATTTCACCAGAAAGATGAAACGCGTTTCTTCACATCAAATATTTATTATTAGGGACAGGACGGCCCCGTGGCTTTTGGGTTAAGATGCTGAATGTTGTTCGGTGGGGACCTTTATTGCAAATCGTTTCCTGTCATGATCTGACGAAGGCCTGAGAAAGAAGAAAGTAATTTTATAAAAAAAAGGGTTGGTTTGTCAGCCTGGGGATCCTGTATTTAATCTCAGAATTGTATTGTAAACTTTTAGACTATCGCTATTAAGATAAATTATTTTTTAGTTTATCCATCTGCCCAGCACTTCCACGCAGTATTTCTGCCTATTGTGTGGGTCGCCAGGTACAGTTTTGTCATAGGCGTCTTTGCAGGCAAAATGGTGCCAAACCTGGCAACCTCATACGATGACAAGACTTAAGCATACAGTAGTCACTTATTAAGTACGAATTAATCAAGCAATTTACAAATGTGTTAACTAGTAAGCTTTAGGAGAGTTGGTAGACCTTTTTCACTTTGTACACAGCCAGGCTAGCTGTTACCCCATGTTTCCACTCTTTAAGCTAACCACGTCCCAAAACATATTGAGCCATTTCCCTAAAATCAGTAAAATCCTTAAAAGAAAGAAAACAAGTGAAATCATATAACTGTCAGTGTTATTTAAAGGTGTAAGAGATTGGGAGCATTTCAATCGTCTCTCAACGGCTCTCAACATGGCGATGGCTGAGCTGGTGGCTCGCAGCTAACGGTGCAAACTATGGTAAAAGAACTATGACACAGCTAAAGTTGTAACCTGAGGGGGAACCCATTGGTCAGGACGGCATTATCAGCTGCCGTATGAGCGCAGTGCAGAGTGGTGGCGATGAGCGAGCCGGTGGGGCACGCTCACATGCACCAAAATGCACCAGAAGCTCTCCCGGCTGTCCCTGCAAGGTAAACAAGCACAGAGAAGCTTGGATTACAACACACACAGAAGGCGAGTGACTTAATTATCTGCCCAGGTAGAAATTGCTCCACTATAACTTAAGCAAATAGTTGTTTGCGGCTACATTAATGCTTTGAATCCCGTATATTGAACCTTTAAAGTGTGTGATACCAGACCCTCTTTCTTCCTGTCTGTTCCTTGTTCCATTATACACAAAACCTCAGATACCACAGACCAGATTTACTTGATGACTGAGAATGATGCAGAGTCTCACCACCTCATTGTGACATTTTGTAAATTACCCTCCATTCGTCATGCGGGATTTCTCTCAAACTACTAACCACATTTTGATGTAACTTAGGCGAATGACTCATTTTCACACTCGCATGCCAGATTTTAAAATTGGCTCATAAGTACTGTGGTTTGGGTTGGTAAGTGCTTTGCCCATCAAGAGCCTGCTATATTTACTTTTTTTAAAAGGGAGGATTTCATGATTGTGATGACCATGTATTGTGCCCTCCCAGTCGTCTCTGGCCTCCGGGACCTCGTCTAAGCTAAGTATCACGGCAGGAATGCGGCATCGCTGACCCTCCGAGCTACTATGTACATCGAAGCAGACAAATGGGAGTAAATGTTTAAAAAGTTGCCACATATAAAAGGTAAATTATGTGGGTTTCCATCATGAATTAAGTGAATCAAGGCCCTCCTGAATAATAACATTTTTGTATTGATCAGTTTTGAGTTTATATGTCAGCTAAACAAATTTCTTTCTGTCGGATGGACAAATATTTAACAGATGGTATTTTAATGCACATAGCAGCTGTAATGTTTTAGGCCAAAAAGACTCTGATTTACTCACTGGCCCACTGTTACCAGATGTTAATGCCTCCTGCCCGCATTGAGACCATATCTGGGAGCCGCAGGAAATATTGCGATATCGTACCATACATGTGTTTCCACCATTTGTCATCGTATCATTTTAGGCATGAAATATCAGCATAAAAATAAGTGGATGACATCACTACAATCACCAGTTGTACAGTTGTGTGTGTGTGTGTGTGTGTCAAAAGTAACACTTATTTTATTGGAAATAAGGTTGGTTGGTTTATTGTTTTTTTTCATATATGTGTGAAAAATGACAATAAAACACATTTCAGCTGAATGAGGGTAACAGTGAGCAATGTGGGATGGGTAAGTGCGAGATAAGGGTAATTGAGAGCAGTTAGGCGGTGAGGTCACGCTAACGACAGATCGCTCATAATGATGTGTCTGGTTGAGTTTTCATGCCAGACTAAAGAAATCCCCTCTGGAGAATGTAACCGAGGCTCAAAGTAATGGACTGATAAGACCAAGAGGGCCCTCTAAGTCTTCTGAATGGCCTTGTGATTGCTATGATGTTGAGAGTTGTAACTGTTTTCACTTGTAACTCCACAGCTGTTACACTCCGCACCTCCTCTGTTCTCCGTTTTCAATTTTGTTACATGACACAAAAGCTCCATGCAAGCAGGAACATGCGCCCCGCTGGGCTTGCCCACTTCAAACAATACTGCATCAACAATGCCGTCCCAGTCTGTGATCAATTGGCCGGTGATTTGTTTTGTTGAGATATCGACAGTGACAGCGCAGTCATAAAGGGAGTGAAAAGAGCTAATCTACAGCAGATTGTACGCAAAAAAACAGAGAGAGGGAAAGAAAAACCAGCCATTGTGCTTGTCCAGAGGGCCGTTCAGGTGCACACTAATCTGAAAAAGATGGAGGCCGATGACTGGAGTTTTTTGGGAGGTCCGACTCTGGTCCGCAGCCCTACGAAGACAGTACCTCCATTAAACACAGGAAGCGTAACTCAAAGGCCTTGTAAAAAATGTTCTCTGAGAAAACGAAGACGCTGTTTGAGTGCTTCTCAGAGTAATGAAACAGCAAAACTCAGAGCGGCACAGCTTTTTGCCGAAAATAACCTGGCGTCAACTCCGAAGTGTGAGAAAAATGAACAGGTTGCCATTCCCACAGCTTCGGCTTTGTTGATCACCGTCCAAGGTACACAGAGAGAAAAAAACGCCAAAGGGAGAAAAGAGAGCGATAGTTTGAACAGGGCGCTCCTGTGGACTTCTGGATGCAGTGCAAACAATCCGCGAGCGGATCACGTTCGGTCCGAATGTGTTGCCCTCACGTGCGAGTCGGCTATTCGTTTCCACATGTCGAGAGCGAGGTTTCAACAAGTGTTTTAACATTAAGCTGAAGGCCAAAAACAAAATTACTTGTGTTATAATGATGAGGACTGAGCTGAAGACAGCTGTCGGTGCCTCACTAAAATCCCCTGGATGAACAGTAGACTGCTGTTAGAGGGAATTTAATCACCAGAACACACAATATGTTCATGCCACACACACACAGGCACACATGTTTACAGTTTATCAAACGTCCAACTCAATACCACCAGAGATCTACAAAGCCAGACTGCATCCGCCCTCCTGCGCACGTTTACAAGCCCAAAGGATGATCTCATATTTACGTGCACCTGTGCACGCACACACAGACAGGCACAAACACACATACAAGTATCCGATGTCGTGATATCCGACCCAGACATCCACAAGGTAAAACGACCTCGCACATGCGCCCATGCACAAACATATTCACGTGCTGCTCATGGACGTATGCAGAGACCCAC
Source organism: Leptoclinus maculatus (assembly GCA_032191485.1). Classification (NCBI taxonomy): domain Eukaryota; kingdom Metazoa; phylum Chordata; class Actinopteri; order Perciformes; family Stichaeidae; genus Leptoclinus; species Leptoclinus maculatus. The sequence goes on along the minus strand of JAVDOI010000001.1, from coordinate 42,227,560 downwards.
GAAACACACACCGGTGCAGGCATCTGGTCCTTGTTGCCTGTTTAAAACCTAAATCAAATCACCTCCTTCCATTCTTCAGTCACACGTTTACTGCTGTTTGACATAACTGGCTTCTAAACTAATTTCACTGTTTAATGTTTGTCTATTTTCTTGCGTCGATCCCATCAGCGGAGGACGAGCCACTGGGCTCCCAGTGAAATGAAAAGCATGCAAGTTTTATTGAGCGATGATAGCTTGTACAAACAGCACGTCTTTTCGAAAAAATGAGGAGATACAGATGCACATTTTCCATTTGAGAAAAACTAGAACATGCAGTAGGATGTTTATTTTTATTTATTTTATTTTATCAGCGACAGCAGCAATGTAATAGCTTGTTTTATGGCTCGTAAGTTAGGGACCTCTGACTGCAGATCCCAGCAGGCCCTGAACGTTCAGGCCCACATTGTACAGTGCGAGACACACCGCAACATACAGCACTCAGAAGAGGGAACATATGGACACACACACACACACACACGTCTGCTTCTCATCACCTGCTATAGAAAGCAGCTCTCTGTCTCTACAACCAGATACAGATGAAAGATGAATAGCACTTCAATGATGTGATACATTCTGCTTCATTTCTTTCTGCATCTGTCTCTCAGACACAGTGGGAGAAAAGAGACTAGTTTCCACTCCATTTCATTGACACAAATAGTAGGTCACCGGTATGATAAAACACTTCACTGAACAAGAATAACACCCATGCCGTTTGTCTTTGACAACGAGCCAGACGTCCTGTGAGCAAAAATACGGAATTGTGCTTATTTGACCAGACAGTCCAAGGAGCGTTCATCTTGACTTATGTTACATGCCAACATTAGCTTGGATAGGCTGCTCTCTGACTGCATTCAGTACTCATTGGGTAGTGAAGCCAGGCTAACACGATAATGTTGCTAACGTAACACACTGTGGACATTCCTACAGTTGAAAAAAAAAACAGGTGTAAATGATGATGTAGTTAACGAATGGCTCGACTCTCTTAGTAAGCCGTTGTAGCCACCAGTCCCACCAGTCCTTGTAGACACCAGTCCCTGGTGGCTACAAGGTGTAACCAATGGTTTAACCAATGGTTGATTTAACTCTCCATCCACAGAACAGGACAGATAAACACAGGCATAGTCATGGCCAGCTCTTGTTGTCTGGGGTCCAACCACTTCCTGGTTTGTGGTGTATGGTGGTAGGAAGACGTGTGACAGGTATGTTACCTTTGGGCTAAAACTCAAACATAGTTGGCTTTAAACAGAGTTCGTATTTTTAGACTGTAGTTACAGCCTTTAAATGTTGCTCACATAATCAACTTTGCATCGACGAGGCTAGCAATTGTAGCCTTTGGTTCTCCTTGAACAAGTAGCAATATGTGTTCAACTAAAGTCCAGACCTGTCCCTGGTTCAGTTAATATCATGCTTGAAAACTGAACAGCCTATTATTGAAAAACACTTTTTCAATAAAAGACAACCTACTGCTCTCTAATCTAGGGTCCTTATTAATGATCTTGAAAAGTGGAGTTATTCACTCGAATATAGCACTCCTGCATTAGTGTTGTAGTCTAGGAGCCGAGGCGGTTTGCTACACCATGATAGTTACAGTGATAGGGAACATGAACCGAACACTTCAATTGACCCTTTGCTTAGTCCCGCCCCCTCCAACGCTGACTGGCCAATTGAAGTAGCTTCGGCCAGATTCTCTCTAAAATTGCTTTTTTGTTTTTTTTCCAAAAATTAGATATGTATTTGGGGAGTGTTTGTGACAGTGTGGGCTCCATGGCGGCTGCTGTTGTGAGTGTGAGTCACAAAGCGAGTCAGAGCGAGTCACAGACCGGGTGAGAGAGAAGAAGTACAAACTGGAAAAAGCTGAATCAGAGAGAAAATACAGAAAGAGATAAAAGAAAAGAAAAGAAGAATATGGGCAGAATGGATCGAGATAGTCTGGGGGGGGGGAGAGAAAAAAACAGTGACTCAAAAAAACAAGAATGAATGAAAAATAATTTGTGAAGGAATCCAAGAGGGGGTGTAAATGTAACATTGTCTGTCTACTGAGCAGTTGACATTCGGCAGGAGAAGCCTCAGTCAGCATCCCACCGCATGTCACATCTCAGTGGGAAGCCACTTACAGAAGAGAGAGAAAAACAATCCCTGCTCTGATTTCCCCATCTTGCTCTTTTTTTAAAGACTTTTACGTGGTTTTCCAGGCACATCCCCCACTGAGCAGTGTGCTCGGCCTGCCAGGGTGCAACTTTATTTCGTTTGGATCAAACAAATACCTCCGCTTCCAAAGCACCAACCCCCCTTTACTTTCCCTTTTCTACATCTGCCACCTTCCTGTAGTTTTCTCTGCTTATTTTTGCAGATTTGTTTTTTGTATTAACCTACTATCCTCACTACGCTGTTTGTGAATGGCCCAGGAGCCCGCAACAAACTTTTGAGTTATAATTTGATATTATGCTCAATGATCCTTGTTAGCATTGATCAGCCCAATTGGGAAAAATAATTATCATTTTGAAGAAAAGTACATCAGATGGAGTGATATTAGCTTCTCCACAGCAACACACTTTAAAGAAACTATAGTCTCCCAAATTCTGCATTTCCTTTTTGTGCTTTTATGCTGATAAAATCGAATAGAAGAGGGAAAGGCAAGAATAACGCCTGCTGTGGGACAATTGTATAATACGAGGCCGCTCAAACGTTTCTTATAGGTCCCAGGTATATATATATATATCACTTAGAGTTACAAAGTGTTCAAAAGTGGAACAAACATTGAAAATGCTGAGGTTGAGTAACTAGAGTAGATGGATTTGGTTTGGCCAAAACTGGGCAGTAAAACCGGTTCTGGGGATCTGGACTGTGTTAAGAGAGTTCTTCTTTCATCCATCACTCCTCCTGTTCCAACAGTTTTCTGTGTTTCGGATTACTACCAAAGAAACATGCATCAGCATTTTCATTTACATGTGACAGACAGACATCGTATCATAGTTGTTGATAGCTTAAATAAATGTTTATTGCCGATTATGGCGAGTTATTTAGTAAGCTGATGACTGCATGAAAGTCTCCATGATGTTAGGAAGTTAAGAAAAGCCGTTACAGCAGCATACTACGTTATGTTCTCCCTCATTAACGGGGTCTTCCATGTCTTTATCAACCCAGTTTACTCTGTGTGTGTCTTGTTAGTCTCAATGACTGTCATGTTAGTGTCTGGTTAGCTGAATAGCTCCTTTTATTTTATATCTAATCTTCTGTGCTGTTGCTCTTTTTCTGAACTGCTGATGGCTCTTTTGTTTGTGCACTTTATTCTGAACGAGTCCTGCTTTCAGTTGTCCTTTTTTTACAACTTAGCAAGGCATCACTACTACTAACACTGGGGGTTCACAAGCACGTATATTTGTGTGGGTATAGTTTAGTATAGCTTTGCAAGTATGTGCAGAGACCATGTAGGATCCAGAGTTGAGGTGAGAGACAATTTTACTGCCGTAAATCCAGAGGGGAAACAAAGGAGATGAGAGGGAGCTTAAGACTCATGAGATAACGCTACTTTATCTTAAGTCCTCTATTGAAGGTGTCAAGGAGCAAAGTTCACACAAACACACTCTTATACATGCATCACATACTAAATACACTATACAAGCGGATATACAAGCCAACAGCTGTCAATATGTTAATCAATCATCCCAGCGAGTCAATCAGTCAGTCAGCAAATTGGCCAGTTAAACGTTCAATCGGGATCAAGTCAGGATATCAAGCAGACTCTGTGTCTCCCGTCTCTGTGTTATTTCAACTGCTGAAACTCTGAGGGACCATGACACCCGAGATGCTCCCCTATAGCCTCATACTACCCCCCCCCCCCAAACCAGACACTACTGTCCGAAGAGAAGAGGAGGAACAGAGTTCGCAGGACACAAGGATGTTGGTGCTAAGAGCAACTCAAGACAGAAATAAGTGTTTCCCATCATATTTTCTTTCGCCCTAAAAGTACCAGACGTGATCATTTTTGACAAGGACAAGGCCAGGGTCGATTTCTCAATGCTAACCTTGCTGACCTTCTCTGGTTAGCATGAAGCTCAAACAACCATCAAAGCACTGTGATTACGCGCACTCCCCAATAACACTTAGCATGTACGTAACTTGTTGTTTATTTCATCTGACCTGACCTCAACCCCAGTGTTAATACTCAGGCTACTAGACGGAGGCCTGGCTTCTGTCTCTCCAGAGCAAAACAGAGAATTTGAGTCCAACGAGAAAGAGAGAAACTGTAGAGTGGAGATAGAGTCCAGGCCTGGACCTGAGTCCGTCTCAGTCGGGTCTCATTAATGGACACCTTTAACGTTTCTGGTATGACACGCAGGGCAACTGTGGGTGGGGGGGCTTGCGCTTGGTCTTCGGTCGGGAATGTACTTCTCTTCTTGAAGACCACTTTCAGAGTTTTGAAACATGTTAACAAGGTCTTTAAAATGTCCGCCATGTCTTTTCTGAAAAAAAGAACAAAGGCAACAAAAGAAACATGCTGAACATTTGTTTGGCAGGATGTTCAAATTATGCTATAAACATAGACTGTGGCATGACCTTCAAAACCACTGGTATCCACTCTCCAGGCATCTCGTGAAAGGCCTTTATGTCCGAAACCGAATAAAATTACTAAGAGCTGGCATGGCCTGTATAATGAGCAAAGACATTTAGCTCTCAAGTAAAGAGAGGGAACTACTGATGTGTAGAGATCAGCAAAATAACTAACCTTTTAGGAAGTAATACGGATTGCATAAAACGCAAAGCAAAGTCTAAAGCTGCGGCTCACTAACTCAACCCAACAAAGACAGACAGTGAAGTTCACTAAACGAAACAAGCAAACCCCAACCATGCAGTTCAACAACTAAAACCAGCAAAGATCTGAACTCACTGAGTCACGCAGACAACAATGTTCACTGACTAAAAGCAACTAAGTGCAAGTTTGAAGCTTATGTGGTCTTTACGAAATAATGGCATCATATTTCTGGGTTTGCATTGGTAAGACTTTACAAGCTTCAGATGTTGATATTGTCTCCTAGGTGGGTGATCAGAATGTTAATTAGGCATCATAAAACACAGAAATCATATAACTGTGAATTACAGGTGTCACAGAGGCTAAAAGTTTAGGACAATGCAAGCTGTTCTGTGAGGCAAAGCAGCCTTTTGAGCTGAATGTCAATGTGGGTATGCTGACATACTGCAAGTAACATGTACAATGTATATCTCAGGTTAGCGAGTTAGCGTGTTAACATTTGCTTTTAGCAATAAACACAAAATACGGCTGAGACTGATGGAAACATCAGTCATTAATTGTCCAATAGTTGTGGAGATATTTCACTCAAAACCACAAAAGTGTCAATCTCATGGTGGCGCAACAGGAAAAGTCAGGGGACGCATGAAGGAAACAACAGGTTGGTTAAAAATAAAGATACAAATTGCAGCATTTACTTTTTACCGCAATTTTGTCTCAATAAATCATAGACTGTATATAAGAAGTGGACGTAGGCAACATGACGTCACCCATTGGTCTGTGGACTGCCGTTTTGAAGACTCGAGTTTGGTCGTCGCCATCTTGTTTTTTTGCAACCAGAGGTTACACGAGTGGTTGGAGCTAAGTACAACCGAATGCTGAACATTTTTAGGTGACCAATATGTTAAAATTAACTTTCATGAACTAAACACACTGAAAGAGTAGATGTTGTAAGATGAAAGCACAGACAACTCCCAGACCGGACAACGTTGTGGTCGCGACCTGTCAATCACAAGCTAGCCCCGCCTTAAAGCATACCCTGCTTTATGATCTATTTGACTCTAAATGGGACCATAATTTACTAAACAAACATCATGCTGCATTGAAGAAGACTTGAAACTAGCGATTGAGATGATAAACTCAAAAAGTAGGGTCATTTTCTCATAGACTTCTATCAAATCAAACACATTTTTGCAACCAGAGAAGTCGCCCCCTGCTGGCCATTAGAAGGAATGCAAGTTTACTTCCACATTGGCTTCACTTCTCAGAACCAGAGGTTGCCATCTGCAACTTGAAATTTGCAATACTGACACCAAAGGAACTTTTGTTTAGTGGAGGTTGTTAGAGGTGAAACACGATCTGGAGGTTGAGCTGAGAAGACCACTTTAGTTGCAGAGAAAGTTTAGATTTAGCTTATTCTGGTTGAATTGTGGTTTGCTCTGCCTCGGCTTGTAACAATGGTTCTGAACTGGATTGATTTCTGTGGGAAAAGTTGCACACATGATTCCAATTTGATCATTCATTGCATAAGCAATAAATGGATTGAGTAAAATATATATATTTTTTAAATAAGTTAAAATTTTCACGCGCACAGCTACATAGCCTGACACACAATTCCATCCACATTGAACCAGGAAACCCAGGGAACAGACAACTTGGATAGACCAATACTTTAATAACATAGATTCAGGATGTACACATATCTTTTTAAAGGGTGGAAATCACATAGATAGACAAACTGTAGTTTGACAACAGAAGAGAGGGAATGCAGCTACAGTATATCTGATGTAGACACAATTCAAATATGAGACGCATGTGAATGCCAGTTGTTAAAAGGCCTTCCTGCCTTAAACAGTCAGCACGCAATCACATGTTCACTGAGGGCGAACCCTGCATGGATGGTATAATGAGTCAAGACAGGAAGTGGTTGTGGTTAAAATGGTATTAAAGCTGGCATTATGCATTGGACCAGTGGAGCTCTACCGAGAGCAAACAGGCTCAAAAGATCAGAAGCAGGTAAACCATGTCAGCAATGAAGAGCACTAATGTTTAGTGATGCTGATGAAGATGTAGTCAGGTCATCTGTATGCGTGGAAAGTGAGTGAGTGAGTAAGTGATCACTTCATTTACAACAGATGAATGGTGACTTTGAATGCAAAAATGTGTGTAAGGGGCCAACAGTGTAATGATATCAGAGACCCCCACAGAGAAGCTTCAGAGGCAAAAATTCTGCCAAAATGACCAAAGCCTGTGTGACTCAGCCTTGAGATATTTCTGGAAGCAAAGTCAAGAAACACTGATTGTAAGCATTCCTTTTTCTTCCTCTTTCCCTCTCTTAAATACAGTCACGCTGTTTTCATCCGACCACACGCTCTGAACTTTGCTGTACTGTAGGTATGCGTTTGTGGAAGAAAGTAAAATGGGAGAAGTGGGAAGAATGTGGTCATGCGGTGCTAATTCAGAAACTGTCTTCACTTGCTTGCCTCACTTAAGGCGCGAGAAAGAGGAGATGTACTTGAGAAATGCGAGGAAAGAGGAATCGAGGAAACAGATACAGTGTTACTATATGTGTTCGGAGACCACCACTCTAAAGCATCATCTAAAGTGATGTCAGCTTCTGGATCGGCACCTTTTTCTTTTTATATTTGCACAGATCATATACTGTAGAGCCCAAACAGACAGTGTCATCACACCTGTGAATCATTTTAGGGATGCAACTTGTGTTTTTTTCCATTAGTGAAAAGAGCCTGACTAAATGTTCTGAAGTTTGTGGGGATTTCAAATGAATTGTTTTGTCTTACCATCAGTCTAAAACCCCAAGATGTTCAGTTTACTATCATCTAAGACAAATAAAAGCAGAAAATCTTCTCAACTTTCAGTTACAGGACTATTACAGGTGAAACATGTACATTTGGAGGAATTGTTCACCATAAAACTTTCACTTACAACTTCCATGCTGTTCGGGGATTTGTTCAGGTACTGGAAGCCAGCATGTTTGTTCTGATGTAAATAATACTTTTTAGCTCCAGACATTTTTCTTACTTATAAAAACACTCAATTCTGGTGAAATCGAGTCAGTAAAATATTACCCTCCTCAAAATACACGAAGAACTTATTAAGATACTCTGTGAGATGATCAGTGCTTATGAACTTATAGTGTACTATGCAATACAAAACTATAATGATCCCAGTGGGAGAGATGGATCATTGTAACTACAAAAGAAGCTTAAAGTATGGAAGCAATACAAATCAATCATGTCACCACAACTTTTTTCATCATCCCTTTCTTAATCTGAGCAAGTAGAGTGATATCATGGGTGTTATCTGCTGCAATAGTGAGCCATGCAGGGTATGTAAACCAGAACAACATGCCAATCAACTGAAAAAACGGTTTACAGTTTAGTGGAGCCCGTCGGTCCTGTCAGATTGGACTCCACAGCTGAGAGTGTTTAGAGAGGGTGGGCTCAGAAAGCAGCGGCAAATCAACTCTCATCATCATAAACCGGCTGTAACTGCCAGCACAGACAATACAGATGCATTTCACGCGGACTCCCAAACATGCAAGCTCACACACGCTCACATCACTCAGGATCTGGGTACGAACCATGCATATTTGGATTGGCACGGCTGAAATCCGACCTCCGGGGAAGACAGCATAAGAACACAAAACGGCCAGAACAATAGAATGTAGAAACTGAGCTGGTTTGCTGTAAAAAAAAAGCCACGGCGGAGGAGAAAGAGACCTGCGGCCGGCGGGGACTTTGTTTAGAGGATGAGAGCATTGGGGACTTACTTCTGCACAACACCGCAAAAACCCTCTGAGACAGAGACATTACATTTATAGTTTGGCTATGTAGCAAACAGTCTTACTATCCAAAGGAGACGACGATGTTGAGACCGGGAAGATCAGAAAAGTAGAAACAATCACACTGACGGGTTGGAAAAAATGTCTTTTGAGAAAAATAAATGATAAGAAATTGTTTATAATGTTTCTTAAATATCACTGTTAGACTTTTTGTTCAATCGTGTTGCCTCATGTTACGTGGTACCATAATTGAAGTACCATTAAGTACCATAATTTGCTTCACTGTTTTGATAGCAACTCAGCCCGCTTTCTTTGGGTAGGTGTGACTTTTTCCAAATGGTTAACATGCCATCTTCAATTTAAAAGTGTAGGAATAACTCCCTTTCTCAGATTATTTGAATATGAGAGAGTGGTGCCAGGTGAAGAAATAAGAGAAGCAAACCACAAATGATTGGAAAGTGTCCAGCCTGTCTGAACACGGCAGAGCTGTGGGAAGAGATTATACTGTTAGCCTGACCAGGTCTGGGTCACATACAGTTTAAAAACCTCAATTGTTCATTCAGAGCATAGCAACCGTAACTAGGCACGGCAGGCCTGTCAAGTTTAGGATTTCTTAACATGTGTTGCAGAGTTCGTGGGGCGGTTTTATCGCCTCTCCAAAACCAAAAACACTAGAGCAAAAGTTTAAGAAATTGATTAAACGGTGTGTTTATCTTAGCATAGCATAGCATATCCTCTATGTATATGAAAAGTGGACAGAGCCACCGCGACGTCTCCTATTGGTTCGTCGACTACCATTTTGAAGCCTTGAGTTTGGCTTTTTGGTCGTCGCCATCTTGGCTTTTTGGAGCCAGAAGTGACCATATTTGGACGAGTGGGTGGGCCTGGGGAGGGATACGCATTGCTACGCCTCAAGGTAGCCACGCCCTAAAGCATACCCTGCTATATCGTCAAATGTACTCTCAATGAGAGAATAATTTACTAAATGAACATCATGCTGTATTGAAGAAGACTTGAGACAAGAGATTGGGACCAAAAACAATGTATACTGAGGTAATAAATCAAGTGAGAACCTTCATTCACTCATTTATTAACACTGCATCTGTCACTCATCGTCCTCATGGGACCAGTGCAGACAAAACAGACATTGCGCCCACACTTCTCAAGGCCTATTCTGTTGGTTAAATCTGTCATACACATGGTTTAATGAATGCAGTGTGACTGCACAACTCCTGACAGTTAAACCCAACTTGCTGAAATACTGAAAAACTCTGACATGGCAAACTTCCGGATGTGTTTAAGTACTGAATAATCCATCAAATGACTATGAAACATGAAACAATAAATACAACCTGTCATACCCCCCCAAAAAAAATTGTTTGATTGAATATACTTTCTGTGATCCAAAACAGCTTTCCGGGTAAAACATGTGCTGCAGTATAAGGGCATTTCAGACTCATGTGGGCTCTGAGAAAATCTCTGTTACTTTCGTAACGGTTAAGAAGTACAACATCCATCCAGACGAACTACAACTTAAACTCTCCGTCTGTCTAAAGAGATGAAAATAAGCAGTGGCTGCTTCATCTGCCCTGTCTGGACAACATCTTGTTGAAATTAAATTGAAAGTGATATTTGTGTACAGACACTATGGATCACACTGGTCGCCCTCGAAGTTATTTGCAAAATCATTTTGGTCCAGGTCTGTGCTGAACCACCTCGAGAAACATGGCAAGGAAAACACAACCTCATCTAATCCGTCTCCTCCAGCAACACGCATCTCTTAGAGACAGAAATTAAACAAGACACAGAGCCTGTCACAGTCTAACCCTGACAGTAAACAGATCAGATGGTCTGACCTCACACCAGGCCTGGTGCCTCATTTATTAAAGGATCTTCTTACGCCAACAACCAAATCCAAGCCAAAGTTTGGCTTCAGAGGAAAGTTATCTACACGTCAAAATGAGCGATTTACATTGACTTTCTCTTGGTTGTGTGTGATGTATCATGAGCTAAAAGTCTTACAACCTGCCACAGCGCCTGCATTGAATTGATTTATTTCCTTCAACCTATGTTTCAAGACGCTCATACTATATGATATCAAAGGATATTTTCATAAATTGGAACCCTGGAGCCTCTTAAAAAGACAGAAGACCGAGAGAACCAATTTCTTCAAGAAATATTTCATACCTTTCAAAAACTGACCCGTATTTCCTTCTTATATGGTTATTGTTTTTGCCCTCATTTAAATTACAAAAACACAGAAGATTCAATTGCGAAACCAAATTAGGTGTTTGGTAGTCACTATAATGAGTCCATGTCTTTCTCTATACGGATACAGTGCAATAAAAATAACTAATCACATCCTCTTCATCCACTACTTATACTTTTTAGGTTATACAGCAGGCCTAACTCCCTGAGGGGGGCTTCCCTAAATGTTTTAGCTCTGGACCCAAGCTGAGGAAGTTCAAGTTCAGATTCTGCTTTACTGTCACAGAGCCAGGCTGGTGGAGAGCAGAGGAAAACTGCAGTACATGTAAAGTAAAGTAAAAGTAACAAATGTTCTCAAATGACATGATTCACTTCTATTTTCCCAAAACATTTAGCACTCTAACAAACTAAAACCAAACTAAAAAAAACATCTTGACTTCTTAAAGGATCGCTGCTGTTAGTTGACAAATTAAGATCATCATTCAGTCTCTGAGTGATGATCTTCAGGAAATCATTTTTTTTTCTCTCCCAAGTGTGGAGTTCGGGAAATGACACAGCGGGTGGTTTAGTGGTTACAGAAATCGTTCCACAGCCCCCCAAAAAGTTACTGGTTCAATCCTCTCTACAGGCATCAGCAGCCACTGATCAAACACTCAAAGTGTCCTTGAGTAAAAATCCCAGTTCTGGGAAAGGTGGAAATGTAAATGTATATTGTATAGTAACTCCCTGCTGTTTCGCTCAGTGGCTCAGGATTATTAGAACCAGTAGAAACATCAGCTGGGAGTCTTACCTGAAACAAGTGCTGTTCTTCCCCCCAGCTCTGACACAAGGATACTCCACGGTCACGATCTTATCATCTGGACACTCCGTTCTGAGAAAAGAAAAGACACATTGGAAACGAACGTGATCCACTGGCACTTTTTACACGGTTATCCAGCGGTTATATACTCGTGAAACAGGGGGAGTTACATGGTTCCAGGGCTGGACGTAAACATGGAGCCATTGTTAAATAACTTCAGTATGAATAAATAATGTATAAATAAATTAGAATAAAATGGATAAATGCTGAAATGAATACAGAAATAAACAAGATAATACATGAATAAATGAATGCTGAAATAAATGAAGAAATTATCATACTGGAAAATAATGCTATCTGAGGTTGCAGAGGAAACACATTACAAGAATGTTTATCTGTTCATGCTCAGCACGAATGAATAAATCACTCATCCCATCTAAACAGTGAAATAAAGTGACATTAAATACACTGAATTTCAAGATGCAAACAAAAATAACAACATTTAATAAACAAAGCTACTTGTCTGATTTTATACATGCAAATGTTACCGATAGGGGCATTGCAATTAACAGTCTCGTCATACATAGTCATAGTCTCAGCTAAATAATGTCAACAGTCTTAAAGGCGTTGACGCAGCAATTTACCGCATTGGGAGGTCCATCGATTGCAGTATAAAAGTATGAGTTTACACTGTACTTTTACTTTACCTTTCTACTTTTAGACTAAGTGGACATAATGTACAAAGGTTTACATAAAATAAAGCTGCTGTCTTATTATCTGGTTATTAGCAGCAGTTTTCTTCTAAGTGGCTTCCTCTCCTCCTCAAAAGATCGGCTGCATGTGTTCCACTCACATCCTCTCCTCACCTCCCGACCCACTGTGTCCGGGCACCTTAATAGCATCTGTCATGTTTTGTCTTAGCACAAGTAACATTTGGCTCCGTGCACCGCAACCGATTCCAACCATTTGGAGTTTCCCTTTGCCCTTTTTTTCTTGCATTTCCCTGAAACTCACATTAGATTAGACGCACTGCAGCGGTTCATCCAGGGGTCTCCTCTTTGACAGCCTGCTCTCACAGTATGTCGTAAAGAGCAGAAACCAATAAAACACAGACTAAACTCTATTATGGCTTTTGGCACTGTGCGCTAAACTGACAAGGTAGGTACTTGTATACTGGTTAGTTTAAATTAGAAGTCGAAACAAACAAGTAACGTGAGTGATGTGGTTGTTCCCAAGATGTTTATGGAGCTTCAATCTCCCTTTAATCTCTAAAACCACATCAGTAAACTGTTATTCAGTAGTTGTGGTTCATGTTGAAAAAAAACTTCCAAATTAATAGTATTTGAAAAGTTTGTCGGAGTTTTGCGTCAGGATGGAAAACCGACATTCGTAAACCATTACACGCCTGATTAACTTCATGGATGAGGTTGACAAGGATTCATCAGCACTCTATCGTTCATTCACAGAAGATCAAGATATTTTTAGGATCCTCTAATCAGGTCCACGAGGCTTACCTCGAGGTGTCGACTGCAAGCGTCGCCCTAATAGAGCTGGCACCAGATCCCCACAGGAAAACAACACAGATGGTGCCAAATGGTAAAAGAGTCGCACCATAAAGTTGACCCATGTCCCCTCTGCGCACCGGGACAGATGATCTGTTCCAGGGAAAACGCGCCTTCACATCAGCAAAACGACCAATGTTTTCATCTGTCAGGGACGCGCGCGGGTGGTGGTATCAAAATATCAGAAATCCTCGTCGAGTATCCCGCAGAGGTGACGCACATGGATCCAGTGGGATAATAAGTGCTGCGCGGTGAGTCCGGAGCCCCGTCCCAACTTTACGCACTGAGGCAGAGACCCCTTGGAGAGCAAATGAAGATTTTACAGCCCAGTGTGTTCTCACTAATCCCTCTGGATTTACATTCCTGCCTTTAAAGAAGAGACTGAGTATACACCGTACTGCCCATTGGTGGTGATGACGTATAGCATAATACTAATGATTATAACAACAATGTTAATAATAATATGAATAATAATGGTGAAATCAGTTAAAGCCCCCACATCACAAAATGACCTCCAAATATATACTGCTGACATTTTCAAAGTACACATTTCATGAAAGAAACACGTTTCATAATTGAGTTTCACAACGTTAGGGAGCTGGAGGGAAATCGGGCATTAGTGGGCGCTATTGGATGCTGTGTCATTTGAAAAAAATTAGGTTAATGAGAATAATATGTCTAATATTGAATAAAATAGATAAATAAATAAATAGGCTAAACTAACTAATGACAAATTAATAGTATGACATAAAGACAACAATACAATTTTACCTCAAAATCAAAGCACACACCACATGTAATACAAAGGGCTTTACTTAAAGTATTACACTGACACCAAAACAAAGACTAAATGACAAAGGAGAATCAAATTGCAAACGAAATGATAAACAAAGAAAACATCAAGAAAATACAAGAATGAAATAGGAGCATAGATAGAATTGTCCCAGAATTGACTGAATAACATTAGAAAACAGGTGCATTCTCCCCTTTGATTTTAAAAATGATAACGGTCGAGACGAGTCAAAAACCTTCCCGAAGTTCCAAGTATGTGCAGCAGAGCAGCAGTTTCACCATGTTTGGATTTCATGTTTGGGAACAACCAGACCAGTGCCAGCCTCTGTCGATGCCGCAGCAGATGATCCAAGATGTAATTTGGTCCCAAACCACTAAGTGTTTTAAAAAGGAACAGTAATTTGTCATTAGTTCTGGAATTCAATGCAGATATTTGACAATTGGTGTGATGTGGTCTTTGTTCGGACTCCTGTCTGTCAGCCTAGACCAAAGGAAAGCTTATTACAATTCTTTAAGAAATGAAGACATAGAGTCTGACAGCCATTTCAATTTAGATCAGAATCCATTTAGATTCAATGACAGAGAGTCAGGATGAGCAGCAACCTTCGTTCCTCTTCGGCACCAACATTTCTTTTATCCATGTTTATTGTAGGCCCTGCTCCCCCCACTGTTGACTTGGTCGGTGCATTTAATGAGGCTATCTATGAGGCAATGCTCATTTTATGATACAGATATGTAAATGTGAGTGTCATCGGCAAAATGATGATATGAAAATGACTCATTCCAAGCAGCCACAGACCCACAGTGCAATTTATTTCTTAAGTCTCAACTGCTTCCCATATTTTGGGACAAGATCTTTGCAAAAATGAGAAAACAGCGGCCTGTTGTCATAGCAATAGCAAATACGTGACGTGAGATGAGACAAAACTTGGAGTAGGGTCCACTTGCAAAAGGCTTTTGGAACCACAAGATCCAAGACAGCATGAGGAAGAACTGAAAGATGTGGTAATCCCAGGCGCACCCAGTGCTCTGTGCATGTGTTTTAAAATTCACAATCAAATTGTTGATGATTTGCTGTGTGTTGCTCATGATCTGCTTTGTTTCGTGCATTTTAGATTGAAAAAATGACACTTTTATACAAATAATTAGACATAGTCTCTGTGACTGGACTGCACTTCTTATTGGAGTTACTGCTGATCAGTGTGTTCAGTGAGATTGTATTTTCTGTTTTGTTTCATCATGCAAAGACTTTCAAAAATGCCAGTTTCGAAAGAAACAAAAAATAAACCTTCTCCTAACACACTTATCTTTTAAGTATGGTTTGGAAAATAGGCAAAAGGGGAAGGGAGGAGGACTCAAAAATAGAAGAAGCAACGTGATTTAAAACCTCCATGTAGAGGCCAGTTTTCTATGCAGAATAATTATCCGCTCATTAGTTGTGTTTTTTTTAATCACACTTGCAATCACAGCGTACTTGAGCTCTACGTTTGTCTAACCACACATACTGCTATCTGATTAACTCAGCACACTATGTACAGAATGTGTATTTTCACATTATTATGATGAATGGCAATACGCACATTAACATCCTGCCGTTAAGAACATTAATGAACTCATGCGAGACCTGTTGAGTGTTAGTTTATTTTTATTTGTGCTGAAAAGAACATTCGTCATTTCTTTCACAGGTCATTCAAATGACTATGGACTGAAACTGTCTGTACTTGTCAGTTAAGGTGCTGTGTCTTTATTCCTCGGCTTGACATATGGTTAATACAAAATAATATTAATACAAATTAGAGCATGAGTGATTGAATGAAATCAGAGCCAAATTGGACAGTCAACCTTTTGCCAACAGAAAAAAAGAAAACTAAAAAAACTTCAGGGACATATTACACATACATTCCTACAGAACTGTAAGTGTAGTCAGCAATGTATTAATTGTGTTAATCATGAGTCTTTTTATGGCATAAAGTCGGAAAAAGTATCTGAGTATCACACGTAACATAAATCCCTGTCTGAATGAAAACACTGGGCTGTCCCTGAATATGATATTTGTTTCAGGGCGACTTGGTTGCATTACTTGATTTTCTGATGATTCCTCAGAAGAAATAAATGTCTCTTCCGGTGTTGTGAGATCAGATCTGACCAATAGTCACCTCAGTTGGAAAGCACAGCGGGCTGGTCAGCGGATGGTCAGGCGATGTTAGGTAACTCTGTACTCGCCGTCTATTCCCCCCAGTGCATGGGGTTCTTGGCCACCGTTCAATAGAAACAGATGGTTTTATTCACCACAAATGAATCATGTTAGAAATACACATGCACTCACTTACACACACACACACACACACACACGCACACACACACACGCACACACACACACACACACACACGCACGCACACACACACACACACACTGTGTACATGCATGCACACGGTAACTCGGTCTAAGCACATCAAATTAAACTGCACAGTCTCCTTTGGCTCCATTCCCTCCAGAATCAAATGAATTCATAAAACATATAAAGCAACATTATAAAAGAACCGCAGCAAAAGGCAGCTGTTGATATGGCAGTTTCTGCTTCATTATTACGACCACACAGGCCACGGGTTTCTCTTGTTCCCACGAAGGAGAGTCTCCTGTATTGGTTTACTTTGGTTGTGGTTTTTATTTGGTGTTTGTCTATCTACTTATGAGCAGGCTCGAAGAAATGTGTTTTTCATTCAAAGCTGGGGCCACATTCTGCATCGCAACCAACTTCACGTCATTCATGGATAAAACTGCGATTTGTGGAACACATCAAAGCCAAGATATTTATCCTTGACTTCCCAATGGAGAGGGGATTTCAAACTTGTGGCATTAAATGGGCACCGCTTTACTGCTCATCAACCACTGAAAATATACTGTAGTGCATTTACCACTTAGTATAGCTTGAAACATACAGTATATATACATGTATACATACGTTTTCATGCACATTAATCAGCTAATTACTACTAATTAGCTAATGTAACTACTACCGGAAATAAACTGGGACACATTTAGAATGTTTAAAACTGCAAATGGTCTATATGTTGTAAAGTTGTTATCCTGACGGCTTGTTTTAAAGGCCCAGTTTGTGAATACAGGCTGTGTGGATTTCTCCATGGATCGAGCGTTTAACAGTATTTATATACTTACTTACATGCACTTACCTGCTTTACAATCAAAATAAAAAAGACGGAGACAAGGAAATTAATTATGATTGTGAGTTTAATAAGAATGTGACCGTTGAAATCAAGCCATTTTTTGCACCTTTCTGCTAAATGTGAGCTTTCTTTACACAGTCTTTCTTACAGTGAAGACCCACTGAATGCTGCCTTCGCCCTATTCATTTTCTATTCGACACAAGTGAATGACTTTGCAACGTATTGTACTGGCATAGGTGGAGGACGAGACAATGGGCTCCTAGTCACAGACATGCAAAAGGCCCCACCACCTCCCCTACGTTGTATCAAGCCACACAAACCTTGTGGTGGTTTTGCATCTTTTCGTCAATATGCATCTTTTTGTTTCTCTTTGTGGTAATTTTGAAGCTATTCAAGGTCGGTCTCTTTGATTATTATTGTTATTTTTTTTACAGGTGAAGGCCAGGGGCCCTCTGAATCTTTGGGCCCCTGGGCCTGTTGCTGGTAGGCCAATACTGTAATTCTTTCATGTGTGTTGGATTGCAGGTGACACAGGATGTTAAAAAAAAATCAAAAGTGTCCTTTAATAAAGAGGTTGGGGTCAAACTAAACTAAAGATTCCTCCCGTTCGGGGTCTTTGGCCTTCAGCCTACTCCCAAGGCAAGGCAGTTCCTCTGTCTTGTGTGGGTAGAGCAGAGAGAGAGATGAGTCTTCTTAATTACCTCCTGTTCATTTTGGCTTGTCTCCTGTGGTTCAGGAGGTCCTCCTGGTCTTCTCCCCAGCCTGTCTCACCCGCCTGTCTGCCGCTGCTGCTTCGAAGCTCGTTGAACATATGCCTGCTCTAATTACTTGATGGGCTCCAAGTGTGACCAATGCCACGAGCCTAGTGGCTGCGGCGCTTGAACTGGATAGAAGACTCCCTTTATCACCTCCCCCAACCTGAGCTTGGTGATCCACCCCCTGTGCTGGATCTGGTTGGCCTTTCCCCCGGTTTGCCACAATTTCCCTTGCCTGCAATTGCAGAAACGAACAAAAACAAAGTGCTGTTTGGCACTAAGTCACACAAATTGTTAGTGAAAGTCCTGGTTGCTTTTTTACATAATGTTTGCTAAGGAGCAAGCTACTCACTAGCTCACAAGCGTTGACACACCCACAGCAACGAGCAAGAATGAAGGTGATTAGCAGTTTTTAGCAACAACACACCAAATGACATCAGGAGTACTTCAAGGATGAGTGTTGTCTCCATGCTTATTGTTTTGCCCTAGATTGGCTCCGGGAGCGCAGGCCTTGATGATACTATCTGTGTTGAGTAAGTGGAAGACATTAGCCTCTCTAGAAGATCTTATCTCTTGAGTCTCTTCTTTCAGACAAGTCCGTGCAGGTGGAAGTTCATTATCTGGACATGTGAAATGGTATGAGCCTGGACGGCAGGAGGAGGTATAGGAGTTACAAATTCTTTGCATGTCCAACATGTTGTTGTTGTTGTATCTGGGTGGAGAGGCTCCACTCTTTCTTATTGGAAACAAGACGCATGGTGGAGAGGCATCAAAGCTCGGTTATCGGTTAAAAGTACAGACCCACACAAGTATGCCTGCGGATGACCTCACGCTGGTTTTGGTGCAAGTTGAGATCATCAAACAAGGCGCTGCCCCAACGGGAACGAAGCTGCAATCTCTCAGCTCGAGGACGTGATGAATCCATCTCTCCCACTGCATGACCTTCACTCGTACGAAACTCAGCAAGCATTCCCCCCACCAGCATGTCCAGCAGTCCCTTTTAACACACTGCAGTCTTCAACCTTTGACTTTGATAAGCTTGAAGTATTGCGTCTTTCTCCTTTTTGAAATCGGTATGGTTAAATTCTTTGTTTACCTTTTGAATAGACTCTCAAACGCTCTCAAACCAACATCCTTTCTTTCAGTTGTGCGCTGTCAGTCATCATGAACTGGTGTCCCGTTTCACAAAGTAAGAAACAGTCTTATACACTGAAGACATTGCACAATGTTAAGAGATACGATACTGCACGCACTTTCCTAATTTTTGGCATTTATTGATATTTAGTCCAGTGAAACACCTGCACATCAAAGACATATTTCTGATCTTACACACCAAGAAAAAAACAAAGGATCCGACTTAGAAAATTACTGTGACTAATTCTATTTCCTCACAATGCTTTTTGTCCTGCAGTCCATCACTATATGCACATTGGACAAAGTACATTTCCCAGTCTCTCTTCATACTGTTGGCAACGATATCAAAATCTCCCTTGCCTGATAATCACAAGTATCTTATTTTTACAAGTGTACTCAGAGGACAAATAGATCTCTGTAACCTGTTTTTAACTCTGTGATTTGTTCATAATTAATAGTCTTTCGATGCCATTAGCAACACAACCATCCGACACAGCTTGTCAATAAAATACTGACAAGGAGATGTATGAAGCAAACTTGGCCAAAGTTTTCACGTCTTCCAAGTGGATATACAGTATGTTGCTGCAATTCTGCCTTCATTGTCGTTCTGTTGCACGGAAACTGAGGGAGTTTCAGAAACATGAGCGCTGCATGCCTCTCTTATCGTAGTAAACACCTGACTGTTGGAGCCAAATGACACAGAAGCGATCCATCAGTGTCAGAACTGATCATGTGGAGGGAAAACCTCTTTTGGAATACGACTTTGCACATTTCACAACTCAAATGATTTGGTGTTTAGCAGAGACGAAAGTTAATAAATTGACATTTGGCTGACCTTTGGACAAATGCTGGGCTTGCTTCTCTTTTTTGTGTGTCTTTCTGTAATAATTTCTGACAATTTGGTGTTTTGTATTACAACAGACAGCCATGGATTTAGCAGAGCCTGTTCTTTAACAAGCAACAGACTGCTACTTTTACATGCCTTCATCTCATTGTTACATTTCGGCAGGAGTTGAGGTCAAGGTGTCATGTAGTACAGACTCACAATTCTCACACTAACATGGACCTGGGGCCTTTGCTCCACAGGGACTTGGTATGAACTTATAAACACTGCGGCATAACCTTTTATTGTTTCATGAAATTCAAACTGGAAAAAGAAGAGTTCTTCCCTGCTTATAAAAAGCTCTAGAGATGTAGCGCAGCCAATGGAAAATATTTTTTTTGAAAGGTTTTGTCCTTCCGCCTTCCAACTGCTGTTCAACATCTGACTTTCAGTTTGAGAACCGTTTCTCTTTTGGAAAATATTATTTTTAATACTTCTTTGCTGCAGGTTCACTACGTTGAATAAAGATGATATACATATGAATCATTCACACAAATTTCCTGGAACTGTCAAACTACTCCAAATAATCAGTATCCCATGATTTGTCTGCAGTATATCAAGCACTGTGAATCATAAAATCCTGTCTCCTGGCCTTCTACAGAGACGGGTTTCCGAGCATGCAGGGGGTAAACAAATCAGAATGAGAGCTCATGAAACTTAGTTTTTGTGCATTCAAAAGTGCACGAAAAGGAACAATGATGAGTGGAAAATGCTCAATATCCCGAGAATGTAATCTCTCTGTTAGCTCCGGCCTAGATTATAATAAGGCGGTGGATAGTTTAGCACAAAAAGATGGGATGAAATGTCTGTTTAACGGTAAGACAGCTCACGCCGTTACTGCATCTTTACGGCTGTTTAATGAAAAGTGCAAACGTTTGTCAGGCTCTGTGGTCGATGCTTTGGTGTTCAGTTTCAGTGCGCATGTTGGTGACAGCTGAGGTGGTAGACTTTCGGCTTTTGATGGAAAATGCATCACAGTGTAGTATTTTGAAAAGAAAAAATGACACTGCTTCATGTATATTCAACTCAAAAAAGTAATACTGGCAGTAGTAGTACTTTTCTACCCTCCTGATTAGCATGCTTCCTCATTTCTTTGTATATTCAATGTGATATACAGTCCTAATGAAAACAATTGATAAAATGCTCATTTATGAGGTAATGGTGGAGATAAATTGCCATAATCAGTCAAAGTTTTCCACACAGTTCACACGATTCCTCGCGTGTGAATTCTTGCTGCCGTTTTGCCCCCTTTGAATGCTGTCCTTCCCGTACTGTACCTGCACAAGCTTCTATGATTTATACTTTGCGGGATGCTTTGAAAGGGAGAGTTCTTTTTGCTCTCACAGGTGCGCCCAGCAGTAAGCAGCTGAAAACACAGATGCTCACAAGCAAGTTCGGCTTTGACGTGACTCAGACCTCAGCAGCCCTGCAGCCATGTGCTGAAGCTGTGTCAACTGGGATGGATTTGGCCCTGCTCGGCGGATGATGACGTGATGAAGTAGCCTACATAAGGAGAAAGAACAACAACCAAAAGTTTGATTCTGGGGACAAATTACAGAACCTTGTGTTATCACAGGTGAGAGGCTGCAAGACAATGGACTATGATGATGAACAAAAATCTTGCAATGTTGGAACTTGGATTATGCTAAATCAGTTAATTTGTGCTCTTGATGTGTGTGTGTGTGTGTGTGTGTGTGTGTCTTTTTCACTGAAAAATCAGTTACTGTACAGGAAGTGATCCAAGCAGTGGCAACAGAAGTTTTTAATAATAATAATATTAATAATAATAATAATAATAATAATACATCAGATTTACATAATACTTTTTAGTTCTCAAAGATGTTTTACATACTGTTGGATGAAATAAATATTAAACTCACACCTGTCACACAGGGAGAAAATACAAATAAAACTAGTAAGGCAAGTGGCAGAGTTCTGTAGTAAAGTGTATTGAGTTTATCCCAGTAGAAACTGTTGCAGTAGACAAGCCCTGATGTTACAAATGCTTAAAAGAGTGTTCCTGCAGCAGCGAGTGACAGAGAAAATAAAAGCTTAGCCTAGCTTAGCATAAAGAGGGGGAAACTAACCTGGTTCAGTCCAATGCTAACACAGCCGGCCTAACAGCACCTCTAAATCTCACTAATTAATATCTGGTAAACTTAATTATAACAAGTCGAGTGCTTCGGGGGTTCTGTGCGGGACTATTTCTTGGGCAGGCGTAGTAACTTCCTGGAGCCTGGTTGTCACAGTGAGGCTACCAAGGATACGTGTTAAGCTGCTGGCTGTAGCCATAATAAACACAAGAGAGTAGCAAATGTCTCATCTAACTGTCGGCAAGGAAGTGAAGAGGCCAAAATGTTGAACTATTCCTTTAGGCATGAGCAATAACAACATCTACCTTGCCTGAATACATGAATAAAAAGAGTACTACTTTCATAAGGCAATGTTTTAGGTAAATCATGTCACAATGTTCTACAAAAGGTGATGTACAGCTTAGAAACACCACAGCAATGAGATATCACTAGTCAGTTAGACAGCAAGAAAAAAAAGATTTCAACTTTAATTTACTGAGAGAAAGGCAAAAGACGGTTAGCGAGGAACTTCAACTTGTAGATAAAACTTTCAACAGTACAAATACTCCCTTATGATTTACATACGGTATTAGTTTGCTTTTTGAAGTTGGGAGGGAATTTATCTTTTACTTTGTAAAAAAAAAAAATCCTGTCCCATGCGTGACCTCCATCAGTCACGGCACCGGTACTTACTGTAAGTGTAAGGATTTGTACTGGCTCAGTGGGAGGGTGTGTTTTCATAACTGAAAAGCTGTGTAAACTGATTCAGGTGGGTTAAACCCCCAACTACATCCTAATCAGTCAGGCCAGAGGGGGATCCCGCCGCAGTAGCACCGTGACCCGGCCAGGCGGAGAGAGCTCACGCTTTGTGTGTGTTCAGTGGTCGGTTTAATGGGGTAGAAGCGGTGGCTGTGTCTGGAATGCCTTCCGACGCGGCCGTGACCTCCTTGGACGGGAGGGATTACAAGCTGTGGGAGAGGACGGACCTTCTTTTTTTCCACACACTGGGCAGGTCCTGCGGTCAGACCTGCTGATCAGCAACATCACAGGGCCTCAAGGGAAAAGGGTCTGTGACTTTAAAGTGCTGCCCTTGACACTTTTTCTGCACATACAGGCTTGCATGGTTTACAGAGACCCCCTGACTGACTGTAGTGTCACTGACCCCCAAAACAAATATTGTAGATTAGAGAGGGAGGAAAAGACTAGCGTTTAGTTTTATTGCATCAGGATCATAATGTAGTCCTCCTTCACAGGAACTGTTAAATACTTGATCCTAAAGCACTACAGGACTTTCGAAAATCCACAACCAAATGTAACATACTGTGTGATCGCGTTTCATTTCCAGCATGCATTGTCACAGTAGGAATCAGAGCCCTACGCCTGGCAGTGATCTACCACTTTAGCTAAACGGGACCACATGCAGACAAAAGTCAGATATATGACAGTGGAACTCCATTCTCCCGGCCTACTTTGAATTTACACCCTGCCAGCATGAAGTGGGGAGCTGAATGGGGAAAATGTGTAAATCTCCTCTGTGAAACTGCGAATTAAACAGCTCTGTAAAAGATAATGTGAAAACCCTCGCCATGAATCAGGCTGCGCAGTCAGGCTGCACCGAACCCGGCGCAGCTGTGTGGCCTGGGACAAACATTCCTGCACGCTGTAAGTCACACACAGAGGTGGTGGTAGAACACACACAATGAAAAGAACGGGATTATTCATCGTTCTGTTCACCCTCTAGAGAAATATTTTATGTCTTAACTGACTTTGGAGGTGACGCTGTCCCAAAGCTAACCAGAGACAGGGCGACTAATGGGGCCAGTTGTTCTCTTACGGCACACTGAGCCAAAGGGAAGGGCCTGCTCACTGTCCACCCAGTTCCAGATCGGCAAAGGTAGTCGCCATGCTTTGATTAAATGGACAATGTGCTTCCTAGGGAACCCAGAGCTAATGAGATCAACTGGATGAATAACGAGGACAGGCAATTCTAATTAGAGCCGCGCTCTAAATCTCATTCCCTGTATGTGAGGTCTTGCTACCACATGATGTTAGCATGTGTTCTGTATGTGTGTGTGGCTGTGTTAGACAAACAAGGTGAAATACTGCAAGGGCTCTAAAAACTGCGAACTGAGAAACAAGGGGCCCTCACAATATGAATTATAGACCGCTGCACAATGTAAGTATTGCATCACTGTTGTACACACAGTCTCAGCAAAGAATACCTTCTGAGGTATTAGTAAACAAAGTATATCAGACACAATCAGAGTGACAAGAAAAGGAAAAGGTAAAAATAAGAAGACACACGGTAAGACTTGGAGCGGGTGCACAAAATCTGTAAAAATATAAAAGATTTTTAACAATAATAAACAGAAAAAAGTTGGGGGTTCATCCTGAGATAGAGAGGATCATTCACGGTTTTATATCATCTCTGAACCGTCTGCACTGCTGCAAAGCTATTGACTAGGTCAATAGGACGACTCACATCACACCCACCTTATTTTCTTCACATTGGCTTCCCATCCACTTCAGGATTCACTTTAAGGTTTTAATTTTCCCATATAGAAACCTGCATGGTCAGGCACCTGTGTACATATCTGACCGGCTCCATCACTATATCACCAGTAGGTCACTTAGGTCTTCTGACCAGCACTTACTGGTTGTCCCTCGCGCTCAAATAAAATCTAAAGGTGACCGTGCCTTTGAAGTGGTGGCTCCGACACGGTGGCATGCTCTTCCTGTTGACATTCGATCTGTTGACGCCTTTAAAAAGCGTCTGAAGACTTGAGTCTTTGTGTCACGTCGTGCTATAGTGTTGGTAATCTGCTTTATTTATTATTATATTGTTTTGTAATTTTTTCTGATCATTTTGTATTCTTGCTAAGCACTTTGTTAACCGTGTTGAATGAAAGGTGCTAAACTAAAAAAAAAAAAGGTATTATCATATCATTATTATTAGAATGAGAGTTGAAACAAAACTCTGTCACCAGACACAACAAACTGTACTTAAGTACAATTTTGGGATACTTGTACATTACTTATTACCGAGTTAAAAAAAAAGTGTATGGAAGCGATTATTTATACTTCTACGCCACTACATTTGAACCTAAGATTTGACATTAAAAAACGTGATCATCTTATAAAATACAATGTATTGTTATATATTGTGTTTCCCTTGTCACATATGTCTATGAGTCTATTAGTTGTAAGCAGTTCCACATAAGAGACATTTTGTTTGATTAGTTGTAGTAGATTTAGTTGAGTGTGCTTCCTGTTTTATTTTGAAAGTCATCTCCTTGTGTGTCTTGATTCTCTTCCTGCCTTTGTTTGTTTCCTGCCTGTGTGATTGTCTGCCCCGCCTTCATGAGTTTCACCGAGTTTCACCAGCCCTGCTGTCACCTGTCCCTCATTATCTCCCTTCTTTCCTTGTGTATTTAGTCTCTGCGCTCCTCTTGTGTTTTGTCAGTTACCTGCCTGCTTTTAGACTTTTTTCCTGTAAGCATAAGCAGAACTGCACCAGTCTGCCTGTCCTCTCTGCATTTCAGTCCACATGGCTGCTTCAAACTTGACACATTTACCCTTTAAACTTCTCAGAATATTTTATTTAGATAATTGACGCATTTATGCAGAACCAGTACTTTTCATTTTAATAGTTGAAGTACATGTTGCTGATAGTACTTCTGTAAATGTACTAAGGTTGGAGTTTAAATGTTAATTTTACTTGAAGAAGAAATATTACATTGCTGTATTGGATTGGATCTGATTACCTTTTCCTTCCCTGCCACTCAGTGTTGCTATATAACCTACTTACACTGATAATACGTAAACAACACAATGGGTTGTTGGCCATTGCCTTCCAAGAAACAAGAGTTTACTTTTTTTGGAAGTTAAATTATTATTTTAACTGGTGCTGTCTTTTTGCACTTGAGGACAGTCTCCACACAAACCAGGAAACAGGACACACAAACTGAATTCCCATCATCAGAAACCTGAATCAGAAACTACAAGTTCAACCATTTTCAGTGAAGAGGCTGTATCACAACCTTCACTATTGCAATACTACAGTTGGTAAATGACGAGGCATGAGTTGAGACTGCCTCTGTAATCACGAACAGGGTGGCTGTCCTAAAAAGAAATTTACAACCCACATTAAAATCAACATGGGTTTCCTGGCTACAACAAGAGCCACTTTGTTGTTTATAAAGCAACACTAGCTCTGTTTATGAGGAATTATAAGTATGACTGGAACACGTCTTTGGCCAATCAAAGCGTTCGGTTGAAACTATGTTGTTTTACAATTTCCTTCTACTCTCCTTGCTGAAAGAATACACATGCTAAAAATATAAGACAGACCAGCAGTGTTCCCATGGTCACTGACCTTAATAAAAACCGTGTTCCATAATTTCCTTTATGAGGACCACTAGGCACTTGTCCCTGCATGCAGACTTTTAGGTCAAACCTCAGAGACCTGACAGAGGCACTGAGGGCCCATCTTAGATATGTGAGATGCAATATAAACAAATGCAGAACAAATTGGACTTCAGGCAACAAATAAATTCTGCAGTCCTTAACAAGGCGGGCTTTATTCTACAGAACAGGCAGTTTGGAAATGGTTGGGAAGTGGTGATTTTTAACACTGTAAAGGTTCCAGTAAGCAGGAGCAGATGGGGTCAAACTTCATGTGGTAAAGCCCTCTAATTGCTCTGTGTAAATGTTTGGTTTTATTATTCGGCGGTCTTTACTGTGTCCTGTAAATTTGCAGTTTGTGAAGGTCGTCAGCACGGTAAAATGCAAGTACCAAGGAAGTTGTGTCATTAACAAACAATGATTCGAGGAAGCAGGGATGAATTAAAAGCATTTGATCGCATTAATCAGAACCATCTGATCATGAGCAACAATAGTCTACTGCAGAGAGTGTCGAGGAGGTAACTATCGGTTACTGAATGAACAGTGGAAACAGTGGAGGCCTGTAACACAATATAATTGTCTTTCTAACTCTCTACCTCTGTAGTGAGGGAGGCAAGAAAAACATGAGTACTACTTGAATACTATTATAACATAACATAACATAACTGAGCAGAGGTAAAAACTTGTTGCACACAGTTGTGAGTTTCACATGCCTGTGAATGGGTGTTTCCATTCAAGAAAAGGGAGGCAAAACATTCTTGCAGATTGAATGAGTTCTTCGTTAAGGCCAACAAAAATGTCAAATTAGTAGTCTGGTATTTGTAAAAGTTTCATTCTGGCGACTGCCCCGTTTTGTTCCCCCGTGTTTCAACAAAGCTCAAGAAAAGTGCCCTCTTGGATGCCTCTATGGAAGATAAAACATGATAAAAGTGCCCCCTAGGGTGCCCTTCCAGTGGAGAAAACATGAAGTACCCTTTAGGGTGCCCTTCCAGTGGAGAAAACAAGTGCTCTCTAGGGTAGATAGATAGATATATACTTTATTCATCCCCAGGGGGAAATTTGTAAAGTCCTTCCAGTGGAGAAAATTAAATGCAGTGCCCTCTTAGGTGGCCTTAAAATTGATGCAATATAGGCTGCCCTAAATGCTAGAAAATGTTCTGCATGCTGGTGCCCTACTGCACGCAATACCCTTTTGATATGTGTTTTTCCTTGCCCCTCAAACAGTCTGAGTCCTGTTGCAGTGGCGGGCCATGCATTTTATACCTGGGCCTTCAGTGCTGTCCTACTACAGTCGAACCACCTCCTAATAACCTCATTATGATGCCACAGCTACGGGTTATTACTTATAAGGTCAACACCTACAAATACACTAAAATGTCCGCTCGACAGAGGCAGTAAATATTGGGATTGTAACCGCCCAACATTTCACACCAGCCCACTGACCAATCACGTATGGCTAGGCCAGCTAGCAGGCTCTGGCATGTCAAAGAATACGCCCAACATGTCAAACTAAAGATCTGATTGGTTGAACACTATGACAATCAACAATATCGTCTCCATTTACTTAAACTGCAAAGGGATTCACTTGTAATTCTGCAGGCCTCCGGGCAGGTTTGTTTTATCTCGAGACAGCATAGAGGTGAAATCTGACTTAAAACAAGCTGTGCTGGAAGCAGAGCAACTGAGGAAGACAGTAGCTGTGCAATGAGAAAATAAGATAATGGGAAAAAATATTTCAAAAAATAATTAAATTATAAAATAGCTATAACTTTGTGATTCTGTCTAGGCCAGCAGAGAAGGCCTTGCTGGCCCTGACGGCCCACCACTGCTCTGTTGTCTGTTATGTTTTCCTATATATGGGAATAATAAATACAGGGAATTTGGTGATTAACAACTTTTTTTTCACATGAGAATAGTGCGTGAAGTTCATTACATAAACATCACAGAATGGGCTGTTTTTGAGAGTTTAGCACCTCGGATGAGAAACAGGCAGCTGTGTGTGTGTGTGTGCGTGTGTGTGTGTGTGTGTGTGTGTGCGTTTGTGTGCGCGCGCAATTTTGTGACTGTACCTGCATTTGTTGAATGTCTGAGTGTGTGTATGAATGTGTGTCTGTAAATAGGCACATCTGTGTGGTCTGTATCCCTGTGCAGCCTGACGTTCACCTCCCACCGTGATATAGAGCGAAGGCAGTAAAGGGGTCGATAAGGAACAAAGGGGTTAATAGGATCTGGGACGGACTCTTTCAGGTCTCTAGGGACATAGTCATGACAATAGACACAAAGTCTGTCACACTGGCCTGATTGAGCCAGAACAATTTAAACTCAGCTTTTTATCCCTGGCTCTTAGCCTCTCTGTGTCAAACATTATTGTGTGTCACAGACACATCGTGCCATGACTTTGATCTGAGACTCCAAATTAAGAACTTACTGTGATCAAATTGGATGAAACATGAGCTGTTTCATTTAATTCAAAACAGAAATCCAGCAAGGATAGTAGGTAATACATGATCAAGCCCTTACAGATGTCGTAATGTTTGCAGGTATCAATACTACGTAATGCTTTGTCTTCTCTTTCTTTTTACAAGAATCAGAATCATAAATGTTTAGTGCCAAGTACGTTACACATACAAGGCATTTGCAATATATAACACGCTAGAAACTCCCAGAGCTGACCTTCTGTGCATCACATGTTTGAGCCTCAAATGTATTCCGTAACATCATTGTCACATAATCATCTGACTTCCATTATTGGTTTACTCCTATTTATTTTTTTTCGCCTGGCAGGCGAACAGAGCCGAGTTGACGCAGCGTGGCAAGAGTCTGCTGTCAGGGATTGGTGTGCAATAGCTGTGAGGAGTGAGGACAACAGCTTGGCTCACACTGCAGTGATTAAAAAAGTAAAGAATCAATGTGTGTCATTCTGAGACCAACTGATCGATCCTTTGTTTGACGTTATTGCTCTCCTTTGTCTTTTCTTTTACAGTTAACTGTTGCTTCCTTGGATCTGATGCTACCTGGAGATTGTATATTCTATGATTGCTGAAAACTGGCATTTTAAATTACAAAAATATGTAAGAGTAGCATTTTATTCTGAATAAAATAAGTGTTGTATTCAGTAACTTTAATTGTTTTCTTTCCCCCACAGGATGAACTGTTATCCCAATAAGAGTGAGCTTGTAACCCTGAAGGCCAACAGTTTACGTTCCTGTCAGCGGACAGCTGTAATAGTCTGGATGGCTAAAGTAAGTGAGTAAAGTAACTGTGTTCATCTTCTTAAACAAATACTGCCGTAGTACCTTAGAGCAAGGCATTTAACCCCAATTTGTGTCTTTTGAACTTGTATTTGTGTTGTGTTGAGTCCTTACACATATAAAAAATAATACCTCAATGTCATAATGCTCCATTAAAAGCTCTGCCTTCACATATTTTACTTGCGAAACCAACAGTTGTAATAAAAAGTGAAGAAATATTGTGAAAGGCTGTGCTGTTATGATGCTGTTATGATGCTTTTCTTCACTCGAAACTCACGTATTTTGGGAAAAGTGTGTTTCTTTTCGGAAAAATTATTGAATTTTTCTTTTACAGAAAAGCATCCGGCAATTAAGGCTTTAGCCCATGAAATGTGGTCCTTGAATGGTCTGAAATCCTCCAGGGTTGAAACACCACTAATAGCCCCCTTTCACAGCATCCTCAAACCCATCAAAAGTTTAAACATGCGTTTCGTGCAGAAGGGCCTGTCAGCAAACACAACAATAGGGATAGTTTGAATAGGAACGAGTCTCATGTGTTTCTGCTTAACGTTGCCTGGCCCCTTGTTTACACGGACACGAGAGAGGCACACTGAGTCCAGCTGCTCTGGAATATTTGGGCCTCGCTGTCTTTAACACATCTTCATTGTAGCTCTCACCGACCTTCCCCTGCAGCTGCAGTCTTGCACCATGCCGTCCCGCTGAATCCACAGCAGGGACAGTTTGTTGTGGCCGAGAGATGTGTATGAGTTTACAGTGTATAGTGGAACACCTGTTGCATTTCAAGCGCATTCGGACTCTTCGGTTTCTTTTGTCAGCTTCAGTCTAAAGGTAACAGTGTTGGCATATAATGGCATGTAAATTAAAACCATCCCCCTTTTTCAGGCTCATGCAAAACTTATCTATAAGTATACTATATTCTGAATCATTGCTGCTCATTAAGGAATATAAAATAAAGTGATTCAAGTGGTGAGGATGCAGCAGAGGAATTAATCGTTAAGGAACTGTATGGAAATTATTGGGATTATTCTTAAACAAAACAGGCTACAACATAATCCGATCCAATTCATATTTATGGCTAAATGGTGTAAATAGAAGTGCTCCATTCAAAAATCTTCATCACCTTAAGTTATTAATGGTTAAACAAATTGGACCCATTCATTACTGTCATATTTATTTAGATACGAGCTTGGAGGATGTTGCAGTTTTCTTCTTTGGGGAAGTGTGCAAAGAAAATAATAAAAATGCTGCATGGGAGGGTTTTACTTTAGTTTTTGTACAGTGCACAATGTAATTTATGAAATTGATTTGGTCCACATATGGATGTGGTGAGTGGGACTTTAAAAACACATCTGTGAGAGAGTTAACATGTTTCCTCTGCCTGCTGTTAAATACTCCCAGCAACCCTGTCTTCTTCGATCCAGCAGGCATTTGATCCGGTGCCGATAGACTCGAGACCTCTGACCGTGCTGTGCTTTCAGGGCCCAGGGCAACCTGAGACGGAGGGGTTAAAGTTCTGAGCTGGCGCAAGAGGGCATGAAAGCTGGTCTAATCGTGACAGAGCGTTCATTAATCATGGTCACAGAAAGTTATAATACAGGCAACGCTGCGGCTCTCTGATCCTCCACCAGGACCGTAGTGGGCTCCAGATGTGTGGGATCACTCACACACACCCACGGGTTCATGCACACGCATTGTCTTGCACGTAACACCCACATGCATTCACGCACACATACACAAACAGGAGATTTTGTAAAATCATGTGCAGGATTTTGCCTTCAAAGAGCAGAGTGGCGGGGTGTTTGTTTTGACCTAATATGACTGCTGCATTTCAACAGCAGTCATATTTTCAGTCAGCAGATGCTTTACATCAGAGCTCCACAAGAGGGCGACATTCAAGCAGTTTTACTAGAAATCATGGTCAGAGTTTCATTGTGGTCAGGAAGTCATATGTCAAATCAAGACACTATATAAAGCACTTTAAATACTGTAAGAATGAAAAATGCAAGTTTCAGTCGGGGTTATAAGTAAAGGCACAAATCCTCACAAAGGCATTTTTCAGATACCCCAACCCCAGACAGAACTAAACAACAGCATGTCGAAAAAAGTTTAAAAAAAAGACAGTCATATTTTACTATGTCATAAAAAGTCATAAAAAAGACAGTATAGTTTAAAAAAAAATCAAAATGAAGTCATATGAAAGCATTTGGAAAAGAATCATAGAATATAGTATGTCGAAAAAATAAATAAAAAAAGTCATAGTATAGTATGCCAGAAAAAAGTAATACAAATTCATATTATAGTATGTCAAAAGTCATAAGTATGTGGAGAAAAATCATAAACATTCATAGTATAGTAAAGAAAAATCATATCATAGTACGTTGAGAAAAGTCGTAAAGAAATCATAGTCATATGTCGAAAAAAGTCAATAACAAGTCCTATTAAAGCATTTTAAAATAGTCGTAGTATAGTATGTCAGGAATAGTCATTAAATAGTAATAGTATTGTATAACAAAAAAAGTCATTAAAACGTCATAGCATGTTGAAAAAAGTTAATAAAAAGTCATAGTATAATATGTTTGAAAAAGTAATAGTATAAAAATGTCGAAAAAAGTAAAAAAAAAGAGTCATATAGTATGTTGAAAAAAATCATTAAAGAAAAGGTAGTATAGTATGTTAAAAAATGTCATAAAAAAGTAATAGCATAGAATGTCTAGTATAGCATGTATAGCAAAAAAGTTATGAAAGTCATTGTATAGTATGTCCAAAAAAGTCATAGTATATTTATGTCCAATGAACTAATAATTTAGTATGTCAAAAGAATAAATAAAAAAGTCATAACATAGCATGTCAAAGAAAAATTCATAAAGTAGTCATAGTATATTATTTTCCAAAAAAGTCTGAAAAAGTCATCATATAGTATGTTGAATAAAAAAGACAAAGTGTAGCATATTGAACAAAGTCAATAAAAAAATTCTTAGTATAGCATGTCATAAAAAGTCACAGTATAGTATATCAAAAGTCATAGTATACGTCAAAAAATGTCAGAAGAAAGTGATAGTATAGCATGTTGAAAAAGTCAAAAAAGTCATAAAATGTCATAGTTTACTATGTTGAAAAAAGTCTTTAAAAAGTCATAGTGTAGGCCTACAATGTCCTAAAAAGTCATAGTATAGTATGTTGAAAAAAGTGAAGCAAAATGAAGTTGGATTTCTGTGTATCAAATTACTCGGATGTTCTGGTGATTTCCCACATCCATGGGCCCACAGAGAGGCGCAGTAGCATTTATTTTAACCCCGCCATCCAGCCCTCGGTCCAGCCTCGTTCTTGGGCTCATTCACATGAACTGAGGATGGAAAATAACTCTGGATTCGGCTTTTAGTGCATTTACAACTGTTGGGACCTAATGAGGGCTAATTAAGTGTTTTTACTGGGAAGTTGATTTACCGAAAAAAATATTAGGCACTTGTCTTTCCCAATGTAGGTCTATGGGAAATAGGGCTGCACAATTAATCGAATTTTAATCGCGATCACGATTTTGGCTGCCACGATTAAATGAGCATGATCGTCGGCGATATTGACGTTTAAAATGCGTGCTCTGCTACATATCAAATCAAGTGCTTCCTCAACTAAGAGTCAGCCAACCACCAGGGGGAGAACGAGATGGGAGGTGTCATGGAGGTGTCATGCACGCACCCTGCAGCCGCAGACTCAAAAAAAGTTCTGTCTGCAGTCAACTCCGGTATTAGTAGAAGAGTAGAGAGACAGACATATGCAGACAACAGAACAGAGAGCAGACGGTCACGGGTGTCGTGTGAAAGGTAAATAAAATGTCAGGAGCAGAAGGCGAGGAGCTAGTCCCTCGAAAAGGAGCATCATCAGTTATCTGGAAGTTTTTTGGATTTAGAGCAAGTGATGTTAAACAAGAAAAAATCATATGCACACAGTGCGTTATGCTGCGTTCACACCAAACGCGGTGCGAATTCATCGCGTCCATCGCGCCGGGGACCATTTGTGTTCATTCGCGTGAATCGCGCTGGACGCGCTGGAGAGGGGGCGGGGCTTATCGCCCTGAAAGACGTTCAACTGTCCGCCATCAACCATGGAAAAAATAACCTCTATTTCTGCTTAGTACGTGTTGTGGAAGTCCCAGATATCACGGGAAACTAAACGCCGTCATGTCTGGGTTAATAATAATAGCTCCGTGGATTTCATCGAGATGTATTCATTGTGTCTAGCAAGCCACACGTCCGCTGTTTACTACGGCTGTATGAGCCCCAAATAAACTGATTTGGCTGTGATTTAACTGCAATAAACCGACAAAAAGGGACTCTGAAATAAATACCTAATGATGCCGATTTGTCTGAATTCATGTTTTGTTAGTTCTCTCCGCAACACGACAAGCAAATAACTTTTAAAATACTTGTTTTCTCAATGGAGCTCGGATCGATCGGTGCTAGGCTATGCTAACATGGTAGCAGCTCCATCAACACTCACAATAACTTAAACGTGAAAGTGCAATAAAAAGATGTTGTCCCTAAAATTAATGAATAATCGTGATAAATAATCGTGATCTCAATATTGATCAAAATAATCGCGATTATGATTTTGGCCATAATCGTGCAGCCTTAATGGGAAATAGTCTTTTTGGACCCCATTGCATCGCATTACTCATCCAAAACTGAGTCAGACTAAAAGTGATTTCCAAATCAATTCCAAATCCTTTCAAGCCCGCGCAAATGAAAAATACTATTTAAATTCTGACAATTTTGAGACACGTGTCTTATGCATAAAGACGGCTGATCTCCACTATGTTCTTCAGCTTGCACTGGTGGCGGAACTTAAAAACAGAGTCCAGAAGATATGACCAACTTCCTGGCGGAGCAACTAGACTTATAGAGATAATTGATCAACATCCAGTCAGCTGGAACGGTCTGATATACAAGCCCATACACATCAATACATGTGGCCAAGATGGGGTATGCCACAGAGAGGTGAATACATAAGTAATAATTCATAAATATACATTGTTTCCAAAGTTATATATTGTCATCATGTCTAATACGGCAGTGTGTGGGATGTTGTTGTTGTTTTTTGTCTAGATGGGCTTTTTGTTGTGTTCTGAAAGAAAACTGAAAGTTTTTTTTTTAATCTGTTTGTCATTGCTGCACTGGAAAACAGTTGGTTTGAGCATGTAGGTGGCACGTCTCAGCATCCAATTTAGCAAGTGGAGGACACGTCCCCTCTAACCCAAATCAGACAGTCCCTGCTGTCTCCTCAGATGAAAGCAGGTGCACAGTGACAGGCAGTAAATGTCAGACCATGAGTCTAAAGGCAACTGAAGCAGCACAAGACTAAAGGAGTGAGTCACCGATGCATCCGGCAGTTCAGTGTGCAGAGGATGTTGAAACTCCATCAGGCTGGAGATCATTAGCTCCAAAATCATTAGCCAGATTTAATGGTTAACACTGATGCTAATGTTCCACACTTTATAAACCAACACCAGATATTTTCCCCACACAAGCCATCAGTGTTGCCCTCACACAAAAGGATAAAACTTTGTCAGTATGATCCGTGCGCTGTATCAGAGGGGAATCAGTACTGACTTCTAACCTGAGAGGTGAACAGACAGGCAGAGAAGCTGGTATGTGTGGATCAATAGTGCCGGAAAAGTCCACAGCCAGACCAACAGAGAGGTGTTCAGGGACTGTGAGTCAGGGGCTGCTGCTTACTGAACTGGACAGAGTTAGCTCTTGCTTCATTTTCTGTCTTTGCACGGGAGAGAACAAAGTGTCCAGTCCACTCTGTGTCCTGGTTTTATTTCGTGGTTCACGTTGTAGCGTTATGCAGAACCTGTTTCCTGAAACTCATTCGGTCTGGTTGAACAAGGCACAATATGTGAGACAATAATGTGCAGCTTGATGAAATAGGGAAAGTTTGTACTGCTTTTACACAAGACAAGTTGTGGCTTATAGCTTTATTAAGAGTTAATTCATCATTTAATGATTTATCATTCACCTATTAAGAGCAACTTTTGGGTTACCAAGCTTTAAAAAAAAGAAAAGAAAATCTCAAAGGTGAGTTATTAATAGTCAGGTCATAAAAAATAAGCAATTTAGGAAACATCAATTCTGCAGTGATGTGCCCTAATAAAGTTATCAATAGAAAAGAGCGTGACGTTATAATAAGGCTTAAGCCATCAGAAAAAGTTAGTAAGTCATGTGATACGAAATAACATTTATGACATTCTAATTAAAATAATCTAATGATGAAGCACTATTGTTATTTGAACCCTTTCTTCAAGTCTAAATTGAGTCTAATAAAAATGTAGTAAATGGTCCAGCTGCAAATAAACAGTGGAAGGTCCAGTTCAAAATGAAGTTGGTTTGAACTGCCACAAACGCTTGTGAACAATATTTTTTTAATGGTCTATACCCCATCATCATCAAGTTTGCAATTGAAATGTAAAATTGTATTTATTTATGAAACGGATTGTGGTCGAGATGCTCTGCAGTACACTTCCAGAGAGTCAGAGGTCAAATGGCCCATTGGAGGGCTGTACCTGATGGCCTGATGAACTAAAGAGCTAAATAAACCTGCTGAAGGAGGATAAACACAACCTAGAGACATTTTTCATGAACAAAAAATTTTGAAATAATTGCTTATAACAATCACTAAAGCATCGGGGAATTATGGATTAACTCTTACTAACTCTTAGTTCCATTGCATTTAAAGGGTGATTTATTAGACAGCAGCACATAAGAATCCTTGTGTATTCTCCTCCTTGTGCTAAAATGCAAATATACTCCCATATCCTCCTCTTAGTTGCTTTGAAGCATCTTTACTCAGCCTCCCCCAGCGTGGGAGGTTAGATCAGAGGAATGAAGAAAGAGAGGCATGTCTGTATCAAATGCTTTACAGCCTCATGCCAGGAATTTTATTTCATATTTATCCACTAAACAGGATGTGCAGTATTCTGTGCTTTCATGTTGAAAGGATTTATTACCAAGCCCCACATAAGTATCTTTAGAAAATATTGGCTCAAATTCAATTGATTCAGTCAGTATTGCAAAGTTAAAGATAATCCTGTAACCATTATTGGGAAATAATGGTTACAGATTGACTGTATTTTACTGCCTGCATTTATTAAGCTTCTATTTGGGGTATA
This sequence comes from Leptoclinus maculatus, assembly GCA_032191485.1. Lineage (NCBI taxonomy): Eukaryota > Metazoa > Chordata > Actinopteri > Perciformes > Stichaeidae > Leptoclinus > Leptoclinus maculatus. The sequence continues at coordinate 42,190,758 of JAVDOI010000001.1, read as the reverse complement.
AAAATACACCTGATACATTGTTGTACACTGAATATACCGACAGTCATGTGAAACAATTTTTTAACTTAGCTCTGGACCCTCTAGGGTAATCTGGAGCACATCTGGAGCTTTCTATGGGCCTCACTTCATGGACAGAAGTGATGGTACAAGATGCATTTGACAGAATGAGGAATTTTCTATTGAAAGGAAAGAGTGGGAAGCATGACTTTATAGGATGAGTGTAATTAAGTGCGAGAATGTGTTTTCCATCCAACTGGGCTAATAAGATATACATTTCCACATTTTACACATCGCAATGGTTTTCCAACACACAAGGACCCGAGCCGTGACTTTCTTGTGTGGGTGTGTGCAGTAGTTGTAATTTTTCCATCATTATTATACTTACTACTCTTGTTATATATATGCTTTGAATGTGTTGTAACTCTGTTATGTTGTTCATTCTGTAGACATGACGTCTATCACACTTCTGTCCACCCTGATAGAGGAGTCCCTCCTCTGTTGATCTCCCTAAGGTCTGTTCCTTTTTTTTTGGGGGGGGGGGGGTTCCTGTACCCATGTGAGGGTCTTGGGACAGAGGATGTCGCATGTACAGATTGTAAAACCCTCTGAGGCAAATTTGTGATTTTGGGCTATACAAACTAAATTGAATTGAATATAATTGAAGTAGAGTGTGTACTGTCACTGTGTGTATGTGGCAGTCGTCACATTTGTTTGGTGATCTGATATGACGTAAAAACACCCGAGGAGTTAGATTACATCATGTTTGGATTGGACATCATATGGATATTTAAAACTATCGGAGGGCTGTCACCCACTGTGAGGAGGAAACAATGACAAAGATTTAGTCATGAGGCATTCAGTTGACACAAAATCTCTATCAAGACCAGATGATTTGAAGGCAGGCAGGTTGAAAAACCCAGCAGGAAAGAGCAGGGGGGAATGTTTACATATGTCTCAGGATTATGAATTGGAATTAAAGGGACATTCTGCATTAAAACAACATTTTGATTGTGCTGTTCTAGTTATCAAAGCAGCAAGACTCTACAAGACTTTATTATGTTCCATATTTCTGTGTCAGTCTAACTGTTAGCAGGATGAGAACTCTATGAAATGACCAAATTTACATGATCCCTTTCACAAACATATATTTAATTGTTTGTCTGTCCAAAAAAACTCAATAAAATCCACATCTTTGGCAAAATTCCTTAATATAATATATCAATTTATTTTTTATTATTTGAAACTATTCCCTTTTAAAAGCAAAGACATTCATATACAGTTAAGACAATACATGCCACCAGCAGGCATCTACATGGTCAATATACAATAAATACAAACACAACACAATAACTCCTTCCTTTAAAACCCAAAAAGTGTTACATGTTGGTATCAAAAACACATTAAATTTCCTGTCATTATCAAATATCTGAAAGGTGCCGAATGAACAATATCTTACCATATTAATCATTTATGTTTAAACCCACTTCAGTTTGTTAGTCTAAGTGTTACATTTTTCAAATATTGAAATTAAAGTTTTATGAAGACATATTTCTTTAGTTTGGACACTGTGGCGTTCATTTAGTAACTTATGGTCAAATTTAGAGTAAAATAGATGATATAGTACGATATCCTTTAGGTTGTGGATACCTTTAAACTCTTGGTGTGTTTAACGTTGACAATAAAAGGCCACACAAATGTCAGCTTGAGCCCTAAAATTGAAGTCTAATAATGTGTAAAAATTATTATTTCTAATCCAACTGAGAAACAATATTGTAATTGTTTTAGTAGTCCGACTTAATTGTCCAACTTCGCTTCGCTTGACTAGCTAATATTAATTGTGCAAGTCTCTCTAAAGTAGACCATATCTATTTCAGTTTCTATTTTACAGTGTTCCATTGACTGCAGAAGAAACGGTCTATGCTAAAGTCTTCATGCAATCAATTTAATTTGTAACCTCCATTGAGGCTTCTGTTGCATTGATAGGCGTCGTGAATCAAAAATGGAGTCACTGCAGCAGATTGTGTTAAATAATAAAAGCCAATAGCATGGCAGCCACAGTGTGTGAGTAGTGCATGACATTCAACAATGTTGTTTGGTAATGCTGCTACTAGCAAAGACCCCATGTTAGACTGCATCACAGCAGACAAATTACAAAGTGGTTCTTCACTCTTATGTCTATCTGTTTTGCCTTATTGTTGAATAAAGTGGTAACTATTATAGAAGTCTTGAAACCTTGTAAATATGTATTCCAAACGGAGCTGTGGCATCTGTGAATGTTTACTGTAGCTTCCTGTGGACGATAAGAGAACAAAACTTACAAATCCTCTTGGGAACTGAAACACAATAATTCAGCAGGCCACTGTAATGGCCTCTTAAATATTCGCAAGAAGAGGTGTTTACAGTACTGTATGTAGACAAATACTGGCACAGTAATACACCACTGCAAAAACCACGAATGGCGACATCCGTAACGTTCAACATTAACATTTGTAGCCTCTGGGCACAATACAAACAGTACCACGACATCAGCATAAGTTGCATATAACCAGAATGATACAGTTATACAGACTACAGTTTTTAAGAGGTCACAGTGGAAATAATCACAAAGGCAATGCCGGGATACAGAATACTGTTGATATGGAGAAAGCTGCCGCACATCCCTGCTTCATACGGTGATCAGTGCTTCTGCAGATACTCATGGACCATTTGGATATTTGTCTAATATTTGTCACTTCCCGAAACAGCATGACCAGTTACTTAATTCACTACCCTATCTGTTGAGTAAGGATATGGACATCTATCAAAGTTGCCAAAGCTACCAAAAAATCAACAACGGACCTTAAAGTAAAAAGACAAAAAATAAATGCTTTGAAGTGCGTGCGCCCCAATCGCATGTTATTCCAATCGAACTCCACCTCTCTGTGTTTCACTCACTGGCCGGCAGAGTCACAGTCAGTCAATCTGTCCTACAGCACATCTGATTGGATGGTGTGCCAGCGAGCCGTCTCAGTTTGCCCACGACTGTACATTTCCGTCCAGTGTCCCTGTCCTCCCTCCGAGGCGCCGCTGCCAATCGACACGCGACCCAGAATGCTGCTCTTAGTGTAGAGACGGCCCTGTAAATATAAAAGAGATAGCTGGATTAAAAAACTATGAAGATTGTCGGTTACCAATATTTCAGCATATTAACATAAAACTGCGTGTCGCTGTTTGATATTTAATGAATATACAACCTGTTTTCACTCGCAACACACCAAATATTGCAGCTTAGTCAGTGCTACTTGGCGTCTGACACCAACGCTCATTTAGCATATGTGTGCGACACACCAACTCAAAGCATCAAGGAGACCTCTGTTCGCGTCACGTGCAAAATCAAACGTAAAGTTTGTCTGTGACTCGTGACTTGCTAATCAGTGAGTCAGGTGAGTCAGTCAAGTGTACGTCAACCCCACTCTTTTCCTTAACCCAACTAAGTGGTTTTGTTGCCTAAACCTAACTTCCTGTGAAGACAGAAGTTTATAGACACTATGCATGTAACAAGCGTATATTGACACGTCGTCACTGACGCATGTAAAACTGACGCAGTACCTAGAGCGTCGTAGTTTGAATCTCAGTACCACTGACCAAGCTGCATTATTTGACACATTGGCACGAGAATGTGTTAGCACATAAGGGAGTTTGCCAAATAACTTCCTACCTGCATGACGATAAACTCAAGCACCAATGGCAGCTGAGTGATGTCACCAGAGGGCAGGTCAAACAGGAATGGGGCGTTCCAGACAGGGTTCAGACCGCTGGCCCCTTTGGTCTCCTTGGTACCAATTACTTTCCCATCCTGACGCAGGTTGATGACAACGTAGTGGTCTGTAGGGGGAAAAAATACATCCACAGTCATGATTCTGTTTCATTTATTTCAGATTTAGATGATTCTACAAAAGTATACAAATAAAAAGGAACTGTAAAAATCATGGTTCAAAAATCAACATTTCTGGTTGTTGCTGGTGTTAATGAATGAATCTACGCTCACTGCCATCTAATGTGTTGTGTTGTTTCATCTCCACATGAAACGGTCTACACGTCTTGACCCTCTCCAAACCCCTCCCCACTGTCACTGTTCATAATCTGTATCATCACTTAGAAAATATAATTTCCCTCTTGTATCCATCCAAGCATGCAAATTGGATTTACTCAAATTAAAAAGCAATGTGTTATTGTCAGACAAGAGTCACGCATCTGCAAACAGCATGTATTGGGACAGATTTCAGGAACAATTTCATCCTGAAACAAATTACTGACCACGTAGCCTCGAAGTGTCACTTTAAATGTGAGAAACCAAAACATAAAAGTTGTTTTCCTCTTGCAGAATCTCCCACTGCTTTCTCTCCTCACCAGCATCATAAAAGCAGAGCTTTAAATCAGATGCAGTGAGATATGATTCAGACAGGAGGGGAAATGACATCGGGGTGATCAGATCCTAAACTGATTATACTACAAGCCAATCAGGGATCCGGTCTGTCTGACTGTGGCGGAGGCGGTAGAGGAGAATACAGACAATAAAGACAGAGGTTTGTGAGACCTTCAGCAGCTTACAGTGTGAGTATAGTGACAATATTTGCAGGCTGGAACTTGGGGATTCAAAGCTGTATGCAAATGTTTGAAAAGTCAACTGAGAAAAGGTTCAAATAAATGTATTAATTAATTAATTTAAAGCTAAGAATTTAAATGTTTTTTCCCCATAAAATACGAGAGTCAGTTCTTAAAGTGCCTATGCAGAGTATTTTTATGTTAAAAATGGATCACAAGACTACTTGCAAATGAGATGTTGCTCGTAGTGACTAACCAACAGAGAATTAGTACATGGCGCGGCAGTTCCCTTCAGCTCTACAGTCCATTTTAGCGTCGTTCAGCTCTTTGTTTTGTTTTTCCGCCTGCAGCGTTACTCTTTTGGTTCACTCTCTCAGCTCTCATCGGCCTTGTTTCCAGCAGCAGCAGGAAGCTGTTTTCCACAAAATAACTACTAAATCCACTGTACATAACCTGCTCAGCATCAAACATAAGTAGCATTACTATTTTTGTAGTTGTAGTTGCCAAAACTGAACAAGACCTTGTCCACAAATGTGGCACCTGTTGCTAGGTGCCCCCGATCAGAAAACACTCCCATGCGGGCAATACGTAAGGCAATGACGAACAATCTATTTTTACCTGGAGCTCCTGGGATCCGTGTGAGCTTGGCCAGATTCTCAGCCTTTCGGACCATCACCTTGATGCGCTGGGCCGGCGTCTGGTACTGCAGCAGGATGAACAGCTGGCCCAAAGCCCGCGGCACGCACACCGAGCTCTTCCTGTGACCCAATGTTTCCTGGGAACTCACACTCTGAGGGTGGGAAGGAGAGATAGATTTAAAAAAAAAGAAAGATTGTGAGAGATCTAGCAAGAGGGGGAAAAATGTCTTTCACTCAGCAGATGTTCCCTTCATCCTTTGGGAGGCTGGGAATGAAACGAAACCAAGGAAAGGAACGAAGAGAATGCAGCGGATTCAAGATGTAAAGCTCTTAAAACCCCATGCTCATGAATATGTTTCATCAGTTCTGTCAGTGAGTCGACCAAGGCATTGACACTGTCAGAATCAATGTTTCAGTTCCCCTTCATAGGGATTCGCAGGGATTCACTGCCTGTCAACGTAAAGGAACAGGTTAGGAGTTCTTCACCTGAAGAATGCAACTAAAATAAATTCCGTTTTTATTCATGAGGCAACTTGGATTGACCTGCCTGAGGAGCAGACATAATACTACATGTCTGTAATAATACAGACATTCATGCACAGAGGCACTCTGGACAAAAGCAATAGCTAATGTGTACGTATGATGATAATTTGGGTGTGGTGAGTCACCGCCTCCCGTCAGCAGGCTGAGCGTCAGCCCGCCAGCAACTTCTATGAGGCCGGGTAGCAGAGTGTGAAGGTGGTTTCATCCAACAAGTGAGTTTCGGTTCACTGCCTCTGTCTGTCACTAGCACTTCGCCCTCAGAGAGTGTCACTCACACTTGCACTGCCCTTTAACAAGGAGAGATGTCAAACCAACCTTACAGCTGTGGCAAGATTTGCTTTTCAGGGATGTTTTTAGAGGAAGTTTTTCAACCTTTCAGCAAACTTTCCATCCGATACCGGTCACGTCACACACTGTTTTCAGCTTTCTAATAGTAAAACCTCAAACATTTTCAACATTCATTTCGGTGTCGCTGCACATTCATCATGCTAACCTTCAGTCCTGTAGAAGCCATCTCTTCACTACTGTGTACCAGAATTGTGACAGATGAATGAAGGTGTTATACCTTAGGACGATTACATTTGTTTATTCATATATATAAAATTGAGAACCTCTATGAGCACTAGAGTCCCTTTAGAGAACCTCTCATTTTACTGCAGCGGATTCTGACACTCTGCCCCACCCAGTCCTGGTTCTGGTTCTCCTGTGACCTCCTTCCCTCTAACGGGTTTAAGGTGAAATGTTAATAAACACTTTTTCTGTATTAAACCAGACTATGATCTTTCGAAAACAACATTACTTGACAAATACATTGTCAGTAATAATATGTTGGGTATCAACATTGTTTTTTCAACTTTCCAGATACGTTAATTAACAACATTTTCTCATTATGTTAAAGAAAACACCATTCGCTCTCCAGTCCATTAGTACGATAGTTTTTGCTCAAATTAAATCAGAGCTGGTGAACAAAATGAACATCCAGCAAGCTAAAGATATTTTTCTCAGGAGGTGCAGGAGACAAAACCAGAGCCAAAATAGTACTGAATGGGATGGTCATGATGCTATCTGACTGTTGGATAAGTTAGTAGGCAACTCTTTGCTAACAGATTATAAGAGCTTGATAGTCCAATGATGTATAAGGGTTGAGTTTGGGGACTTCCTGTAATATTATATGATTGCTAGCAATGTTAAGTAACTAACTCCAACTCGGCTGCCTTGTGTGACTTCTAGCTTTTTCTCACCTTGCCAGTCAAACGAGCCAAAACAGTGCCAATTTTACGAATTTAAAGCCCAGCTTGAAATTGTGTGGAGCCGAAGTAAATGAGCGGCCGAGGATTAAAGGTGAACATCTAGCAGGGCAAATGGACCCGGAACATTATCTCAATTATCACTCGCAACATTTGGCAGGCAGATGCTGGTGGGATCCCCATGATGCTCTGTTCTTAAAGCTGGATTCAGCAACAGATCTTTAAAAAAAATATGGTGATGATGTCTGGTATTTACTGTATATGTTGATCAGTCATTCTCAGTTCTGTCATCACTTTGTGCATCCCTAATTATTCATGACTGACAATAGAAAGCTGAGGCTTGGGGCCATTTGCAGAGAATGTTGTATGTCCTGACAATCAATAGCAGCCCTGTCGTGATCATACTCATTTTGTGCTAAAATGCACAGTCCTTAAATTGCTGCCACGTCATGCCCCCTATTCCCATGACACGTCGAAACGAGGGATGTAATGCAGATGGATAATCATCAATACTTCAACCTGGTCCAATTACACTGATTGCCAAACCCGGTGCTTTACTATGAATCCAGAAAACGCCTACATTAAGAGATGGAGTCCCCCGTTATCCGGATTGCTCCGTGCAGCCCTAGCTCTTTTCACAGAAGCCTCCTGCTTCACACCCACACAGTGACACACACCTGCAGCTGCTTTCATTGAGAAAGAGGAAGGTTATGGTGTGTGTAAGTGTGAGGATGAACCATACATGAACATTAGAGGAGACGGAGTTAAGCACATCTGACTTTGATTGTCACATATGTGCAACATATATGTGCCAAGCATACAGCAAAAATCTTTGGCAAAAATCACTGTGACTGACTGAGTAATGTCCACTGAAACAACAGGACCCCCCCACACACACACTTCAAAAGGCAGATATTTATGCCCTCTGGCAGTGTTTCAACAGAACTGCAGAGGGCACGGCGTGGGCGCGCTGCCAATTTGCTGCACTCTGCTTGTTTGCTCTGCAGTCGCTAACAACAATGTCACCATGACTAACAACAGTGGAAAAACAGCTAATGGGAGATCTGATTAGACGCTACATTCCTTCATGGATAAAACATGATAGGCGCCATTTATAGGCATGCGTGCATAGTTTCCTATCCGTTAAATCAACTTTGTTTGTTAAAATGTATTTTTAAAGAAACCACCTAGTACATCCACTAAAATCAGGGAGAGCAGCGCATACACTAAGTGCTCCAGAAAGTTGTTACAATTTCCATTACCAATCCACAGACGCAGACATAAAGCCTGCTTTGATCTGCAATTAAGATCGCGACACGACCGTCTCAAAAACTCAAAGATCTGAACAAACCAGTACCACTTCAATTGACATGTGTCTACAGTCTGTGCTAAATCTTGATTGTATCTGACAGGACCCAAAACAACCTGAGAAAAAGCCTCATAACATAAGAAATACAAGCCACATATTTAGCCAATCAAATTACTCTACTGATCTACTGATTAGAGATCTTTTAATTTAAAGCAATAGTTTGAGAAAAATGCCTATTCACTTTTTTTGCTGAGTTAGATACATAGACTGTATATAAGAAGTGGACGTAGTCACCGTGACGTCACCCATTGGTTTGTGGAATGCTGTTTTGAAGCCTCGACATCAGCATTTTGGCCATTGCCATATTGTTTTTTTGCAACCAGAAAGGACACGAGAGGGTGGAGCTAAGTGCAACCGAACACTGAATAAGACATTTGTAGGCGTCCAAAACTTTCATGCACTGAGAAGACACGGACAACTCACAGTCCGGACAACACCGCGGTAGCGGCCTGTCAATCACAAGGTGGACACGCTCTAAAGCATACCCTGCTTTATGCTCTATTTCACTCTAAATGGGACCATAATTTACCATAAGTCTTTCTCAAAGACTTCTTAACAATCTGTCTTCTCTTTGCATCAAGAGGAGTCGTCCCCTGATGGCCACTAGAAATAATGCAAGTTTAAGGCACTTCCACGGCTGCCTGGTTAGAATAGGTGATCCATGCCACTCACATGTCTGTCCGTTCAATATGAAGCTACAGCTAACAGCTAGGTAGCTTAGCTTAGCATAAAGATGGGAATGTTCTAACATGTATCTCCTGTAAACAGATGAAACCAACAAGATATAACCGCCGATTATGAGCTTTTGTATGTTTTTTTTCTTTAAAAAAGAGCTCTTTGTGCTCTAAGTTCATCGCCGATCTGCGTTCTTTATTGTTTTGACTAATGTTTTCCACTACACTCTTTGCTTTTAAAAGCTTATAATTGCATACATCAAATGAACGAAACCACGCAATCGCCGTATACCTTTTTCAGCTTGCTTTTGGTCGGGCTGAGCTGCCTGGTGTAGGTGCTGGTGGTGTCAGGCTCCCATTCCATCTGCTCACAGGGCAGCTCCACCACCCCCAGTGCGGCCTCCCTCAGGCCTGAGAAGTCCCTGCTGTAGACAGCGAGTCTCAAGGTGCAGCCGCGCAGCTCTTCTACGGAGCCCACCTGCAGCACGAAGCTCTGGCCGTGGACGTCCGGACTGAGGCTGCGGCGCCGAGAGGCTATCTGCTGAGGGGTGGGGCAGAGGGGAGGAAGGCTGACCCGGACAAACACCCCGGTGCGCCTTCGACTGGCCCCCGAGAGCCCCAGGATGTTGACTATCAGGGTGCCACAGGCCGAGGAGAAGAGCATGGAGAAGTGAAGGAGAGGAGCTGGCTTGGAGGCGATGGAGAGAGAGTTAGAGCCATACTGTGAGAGACAGGGCTCCCCCTGCTGGGCGGGAGCGCTGGCAGCAACAGCAGTCAGTCGACTGCTCTCGCCATAAAGAAAACTTACACCGCTCACTGTGCTGCGTCGACCCATCGCCCGACGGGACCTGGACACCAGGCCCAGCTTGGTGAGGGAGGGCAGGGAGGGCAGGGAGGCTCTGACGCGACGCGGAGGCTTGCTGGGTGAGTAGGGAACCGCCGGGGTGCTGAGGCGCCGCATCGGGAAAGAAGACCCAGGAGATTGCACCAGCTCAGCTGATTTGGTAGGGCTGTGGTCAAAGGGCAGGGCGGTGAGGTCGTCCTCAGAGGGAGAAGAGCTGCTTTTAGAGGAGGGGAACTCCAGCACGTCCCCCTCCAGCTCCTCGTACTGCTGCTTGACAGGCTGGGTGCACGGAGACGGAGTCAATGTCACAGTCACCCTTTCGGCGGGATGAGGAGACAGGAAAACGGCCTCCTTGTCCTCCGATGAAACACTCTTCCTCCTGCGACAGCAAAGGATGCAGCCGAAAACCAGGCAGTAGCAGAACACAGCCAGACCCACAGCCAGCAGGATCTGCAAGTGAACTAGACAGACAGAAAACAAAGCAGTCACAGATTAATATTCTGTTCGTGGGGTTCATGAGGAGAATGAGGGAAAAGTGAGCAGTTGGGAGAAAGAAATAGAAGGAAAACAGGGAAAGAGATATAGAGAACAGACAAAAGACAAAACTGTCCCAAGCTAACAAATCAAATCAGTTTTGCGAAACAATTTTTCAGGTTCAGGTTCAGGTTACTTTTATTGACATTGAGTACAAGAAAAAAATTTCAACACAGCCAAATTCATTGCGAAAGATAGGACATCTGACTTTAAACATGATCGTGTTGTGTCTGCACTCTGCGTCCTTGATGAGATTAAAGAGGAAACGTCTCAGGGTTGTAATCATAATTGTATAAATGGCATTGTCACAGTCGCTGCTTTGATCCAAAGCAGGAGCAGAGCACATGCGTTGGTGACAGTTTCCCTGGTAATCACATTGTGTGTGTGTGTGTGTGTGTGTGTGTGTGTGTGTGTGTGTGTGTGTGTGTGTGTGTGTGTGTGTGTGTGTGTGTGTGTGTGTGTGTGTGCGTGTGTGTGTGTGTGTGTGTGTAGGTGTGTATTTCTGTTCATCATTGGAGCATCTTACACATTCAGCATTGTGACAAATAAACTAGTCCAGTAGAAGTTGAATAAAACATTTTACCACACATTGCCAACATTACTGTACTATTCTGTATACGAGTCCATCGCCGTTATATTGAAAATTCAAGTCACAGATAACATTATGGCTGCACCATTACATCAAATGCAATGCATTTTTTCATTCGTTTTTCCCTGAAATGAATCCCTTTAAAAAAAAGGGAAAAAAATAATTATTTTTTTAAATTTCAAAATAAAGTTGTGTGGGTAGCCGTGTATAAAATAATGACTGAGCTGCCCGAGTTACTGAGATAGAAGCAGTTAAAGCGGAGCTCCGATGTCCATTTAGCATCATATAATGAGGGTGTGAGGTTGGATGACTCATGCACAGGGATGGGCAGTATTTCTATTACTTGTATTTGAAATACGTATTTCAATTACTTTTGAGTATTTTGTAATTTGTATTTGATAGGGCCGATAAAAAAATCTAACGTAATTTGTAACAAAATACAAAATAAAATTTAGAGTGGAGTAATTTTGTATTTAAAATACTCAAAATACTTTCTCCACGAATCAAAAAATCAGTCTTCAGATCTTCAATGGATTGCCTGTCAAGGTAAATATTTTATCTGAGTGTGACAGATGTCAACTAGCTTGATGTATAATTGATGTCTGGGTCTGGCTACATAGCCTATTGTATATACATGGTGATGGTTATAATATCAAGCTAGCGGTCGATGCTAACATGCTAATGACGCTAGCATGCTGTCTAGGCTAGTGCATAGCCAGTGTTTAGCAAGTTAACTTATCAGTGGGGTAGCTAGCTATAGGAAGAGGGAGATTGGGAGCTTGTATGTTCATGATAACCTTATCAAGAGACGTCTGACCATCTAATCTTGCACTGTAAAGTTATGCTGTATCTTCTCAATGTGAATGTCATAATGCCATATCAATTACTGGCAGATAATATAGTTCACAGTTAGCCAGGCTGTGACAGTAGATGTCCATTTGTTCAAAAAAACATTAAATATCCAATTTATTTTATTTAAATATATTATGAAAGTATTCTTAGTTTTATTATTTCATACATTCTACAGTTGGCCACTGTCATTCTGTGACTGTTCTTCCTTTTTGTGGGGTTCACCAGAGCTTTGTGTACATTATAGCCCAGACCTGAATGCTCTGCTATACCAAATTGTGAGAAAACGGAAAATCCAGAAAAAAGTATTTCCTATATTTTAAATACAAAATACATGTATTGTATTTTGTTACATTTTCTGGCACCAGTATTTTGTATTTTATTTTAATAAATAAATTTGAGGGGTATTTTGTATTTTGTATCAAAATACATTTTGATGTATTTTTGCCCATCCCTGCTCATGCATCACACAGACTGGTGGGTGGTGGTTCAAACAAGGCAGCTTCAGCCGGTGACCATCACAAGGAAAACATCCAGCACTGAGAGAGAAAAGCTGCATGTTTTTGATATTTAAAAAAAAGAAGACGATAAATACGTATAACATTTCAAATGCATAACTTATTAGGGAGGAATGCTATGATGTTTTTCCTCTGAAATATAGGTGGATGTGTTGAGTTTAGGTGCACACCATCTGTGATAGGAACAGATTTGTTTAATTCGGAGAGCTAAGAGAATGCTGCTCCAGCTCCAAGAGCTGGAGAGAGAGAGAATGTGTTCAAAAAACAACACAAATCTCATCTGATTACCTGAGGGGTGTGTTCCAATTACTACCAAACATCTCATCACAAGAGACTCATCAGAGACTTAAAGCACTCTGCACGAGGTGCATGCTTGCACATAAAAACGTGATCACTATCAATGCCAGTGAGTGCTACCTGTCAGTGCAGGTCCATGTCAGCCCCGTCTGTGCAGGAGCAGGCAGCTCCTCAGACAGCCAAATGAAAAGCACAGCAGGGCTGAATGCAGCAGTGATGTTAGAAAATAAAGGCTGATGGGATCGCTCTAAAAAATATGACTCAGCCTGACCAGCCAATGGACATGATTATAGACCAAATGAGGTAATGGTCAAAACCTATAGCTGTGCCAATTCAGCATTTTGTCTGTATTCAGTTATTGTGGATGTCCTGGTAGACTTCACTTACTTAACATGTAATTACTTTACATTGAGAAAGTGTAGCTCTAGGCTAACATAATCTATTGTATTTGCCCTCAAGCTCTTGGTGCTTATTCATACAAAGTTATCAAGCAGAATTAGGGACACCTTCCGAATGAGCTGCAGCCTTCCACCACTCAGCTGTCTGGGTGCATAAACATATAAACCCCTCTCCTTTGACTCTTTTAATTGTTTTAAATAAAACACGTGCTACGTCCTGATAGTTGCCTTTTTTGTCTCTCCGTCGGATATATATATATATATATATATATATATATATATATATATATATATATATATACAAGGAAGCAACTAATTAAAACAAACTCGCCATGCATAGATTAAAAAACAAAAGCAGTGAGAGTGAGAAAGACTTCTTACCTCCCAGAGTGTACTGCGACATGTTCCCATACAGTTTGATGTGTGTGTGTGTTGAGTCAGTGCCAGCGCTGTTTATGAGTGCGGTCCATCGCCAGTGCGCAGCGACCCGGAGCCCTCCAGCCAATGGCTTTCATCGGGTGAATGAGCTTTTTATTTCAATCGCACTGATTGTGCGTCGGAGGCAGGAAGGGTTCACTGCCTCAACAACAGTGCTGCCGTCATTGTACCACTCTAATTCGACCTTACGGGTCTTGTACCTACTCAATGTCTTAAACATGACAAGTTATAGAAAACAGGAAGACCACAAAATAGATAAAACAGCCGCCATCGACTAATTGGGACACAAAAAAAGGTATATGTGTCCAAAATAATTTATTTTTCTTCTGGTGCGTCATCCCAGCAGTCATGTCAGGAACTCGTGCCACAGTATGTATTTGATTGTAATCTAACCTCCAGTATCATTTCTAAAGCACACTTGCATGACTATGTAACGACGTGAACATATCATGTTACAATTATCCCAGCCATGAATAATTGGGATTCACGATATTATCCCGAGAATCATCAAAATATGCTCAAAACTGCACTTAAAACGGACCAAAACATACTGGAATCCCTTCACCTTACATTTTGTTAAGAAATAAAACTTGTTTGATGATGAATGATCATATATCATATTACCCTGAATATAACTTAATTATACATCTTCTTATATACAGTACATTTAACAAAAATATTTTTTTCAAAGCAACATTGTGTGTACCTGTTCTTTCCTTTTCACTACACTAACATGATAGCGAGCTAGACAGCTTTTCCAGTCAGTCGTGACGTACATGATACAGATAAATTCAGGCCAGGCAACAGTAAGGGACTGTCTGAAAAGTATTATGCAAGGAGATGGGGCCAGAAAAGTGGGAGGATGATGTTGGCTAGTTTCTTTTTTTTTTGATGAAGGGATAGTCTGATGGTTTGGCAGAGAGGGTCTTTTTTTACAATTGGTATTTCATATAATGAATGTGTATTTATACCTAGATTGTTTAAATAATAGGTGTAGCAAAAATTACAGCCATGAAGCTCTTCAGTAGTCACATCAGTGTCCTGATTGTGTTAACTGTTCATTTTGGTTCAAAAATAGAGAGCAGCTGGAACTCCAAACGTGCAATAATGTAAAAATGATGGTTCCCTTAACATATAAAGCTTGAAATCGAGGGTTGAGTTGAAATATTAGGGTGTTGTGTATTGTTCCTTAAACAAAATGAGACTCCAAAGCAATTTTTAATATCCCTTGCTTTTTAAAAAGTACTGTTCACAGAACAGAACCTAATCATCTCCTCAGCACAAAGAAAGTATTTTAATACAATTGTAAAAAAAAAGATTCTATCTATTATCTTTTCAGTCAATCAATCAATTGTAGTCTATAAAATGACACAAGTTTCCAGGATGACTTCATCAAATTGTTTGTTCTGTCCAACCAACAGTCCACAAACTCAAAAGGTATTCAATTTATTACAACATCAAATGATATCAAAGAGAGAAAAGTTTTTTTTCTTGAAGATTAAACAGTTTCGACCACTCTCTTCCACGATAAACATGAAAAATGATTACTAAATGATGTAGTGAAAGCGTGCATTCACTGGGGACCAGATACATATGACTGTCATGGATCTGCCACCTACACATCCGCCACAAGGTTGTACAAACAAAAGAGGGTGAGTCACTCCTCACCGTATACAAACACTGTGTATACATTTGTGGACATGGAGGCAACCAGTTCATTTTTACAATTACAAAATGAGAAGTGTGGTTTACGGAGAACATCTTCTTGGCACTGAAACGGTCGGCTTTGTTCCCAAGATTTGTCTGTACATTCTCGCAACAATCTGTAACTGGCATTCAACTTATGGCATATGACAATGTAGCTCAAACAACCAGAGAACCACGACATGCTGGAGTGAATATATCTGCACTCTGACACAAAAATAAATAAATAATTGGAACTAGACTATTTAAAGTGTAATAAGTCTATTAACTAAATGAATTGGGAAGTTGAAAAACGGAAGCATGTGTGCTCCACGATGTCAATACATTCAGCTCGCATCACATGATACATTATACATTGGACCCTCCACCTCTGTATCTCTCCTTCACAAAGATAATTACATTCTCCTGTAGTTTGACTCCAAGACCTGAAGTAAAACAATAAAGAGTAGAGGGACCGGTTGCTCAAGCAATTTGTGACCACTGGGGGGCAGAATTAAGCAAACTTTATTTGTAGAGCACCTTTATACAGGTTAGTGCAATTCTATATGTTTTACAGATGACTGGCTGATAATAAGACAGTACAAATCTATCGAGTAAAAACTATTTGAGACAAATAATGAAAAAAATGGTCAAAATAAAAACAAAATAGATTAAAATAAAATACAAACTACATCAAATAGATAAAATAACATACAAGGGAATACAAAAATATAAAACATGACTATAGTTAAATTAATAATAAAATAAATCAATAAATAATGGTAGTCAAACATTCTAATCAAAAGCCAGCTAGAGATAAGTTTAACGGTTATGTTTAAATATATCCTCAGCTGCTCTCAGATCCTCAGGCAGACTGTTACAATGTCTCTGAGAAGTTTTTGTTCTGCACTTTGGAACAATTAAAACACTGTTGCCACAGAGGACTTGAGGGGTCATCCTGTTTCATAGAGATGAAGCATGTCAGACAAGTAGGTTGGTGCAATGCCATGAAGTGTAAAGTTGTCAGTGAACTCCTCCCGCGTCATGCTGCTTTACATGTCAACCAGCAACACTGAACACAACAACGGTGCAAGGTCAACATCTCTACCCTTTAGAGTTCCAGAGTAAGCTACATTTCAGCTCTTCCCCACCTTTCTTTCCCCCTCCACGTAAACGGGGCAAAGTATCAGTTGCAGGACAGGTTTCCTGCAACCGTATCCGAAACCAACCAGGTTTCAGTGAGAAATATTTCAATTAGATGGTCCACACAGAAAGATGTGACGCGTAATGTCCTGATATTAAAGCAGCCAAACTTTCTAAACAAAATTCTGAAAGAAATGTAACTACTTTGCACAACAGTAGGAACTTTTTTGCTCTTTCTTTAAAACCAGTGAAAACAGCTGTAAATGACTGAATAACCAATGAGGTCTATCAAAAATTCTGCGACTTGATTGAAAAGCAAAGCTTCTTGTTAAAACACTTACATTTCATCTAGAGTGTTGGGTATTTGTCAAATTCTCAGAAAGAAGGACTTATGTCCGTGTTACTAAAACTTTATAGTGACTTTATGTGTTTTTTGTCAATAATATACATATATTTAAACATAGTTCCTTAAACCTGTAACCCTGTAATGAAGAACGATGAATTGCAGTTTGTCACTGGTTTCCACAACTTTGCTTATCATCTCCAATGATGCCAGCGATACCTGAAATGTAACCATACATACACGATGATGTAACATATAGGATGTACAAATACATCATAGATTTACGTGGACTGAGTTGGACTTTTATCTTTCTCTTCAAGTCAGTTGTGTTCCGTCTGTGAAAAAAAAAGAAATAGGGAGGCAGCGAGGTGGGAAAGTGATACTTAAAGCTGCACCAATCAAATTTTTTAATATAAATAATTTATCAAATTACTAATTGAAACATGAAGACCCACATAGAATTAACACCCAACTCTCCAGTCGTCCTCATCTCTACAGCACCTTTAAGTCTATTTTGAATCATTGTTGTTGTTGTTTTTTGCCCACATCTCCGCTCTCATCAACCTTGTTTCCACCAATAGCAAGCAGATGTTTTCAGTAAAAAGCTTGGATTAACACCATGTACACCAACTGCCAAACAGCAGACAGCCAAAGTTCACCACTGGCTGGTGAACATAGTGGAGCATTTAACGTCTCAAGACTCATATTTGTCTCAGGAGTCAGTTTATTACACTGACCCCAAGTGAGATCATATAATACAGCTTCCTTTTTGTTCAAAAGGAATGACTCAGACGCTTATTTTAACACCCTGTCACGCTCTTTAACCTTCTACAAAGCTAAATACAGTATCTTGGGAGAGATATGACATAAGATGCCTTTTGGCAAACAGAGTGACTGTTCATGAACCATGGTTCATGGGCTTTGTTATGCTATAAATATGGCTGCCCTCAGGGCCAAAGGGGCTCTTAACGGAAGCCTTATGTCGCTCCCGATTAAAGCATTAAAACACCCGGCGTCACTTTTTTCTGTCTTTGTGTGGGTGGTCAAATATCCTTTCATGTGCATACAGATGAATGAGCTACCATTTAAATGTACACAAGTTAGCATTATCCCTCAGTGTGCTGATAACACAGCAAATTATTCAAGATCCATTTTATACCAGGACACTCCTGGAGGTTTAACACTTCTCTCAGTTTTGCATTTGTCACATTGAACAAATGTAATGTCTCAGAATAACCATAATGTTGATATACTAACAGGCTACTCATGGTCATCATGTATGTGCTGATGACACCATCAGTGGTTCTCTTTTTTTGTCATTTCCGTATTATTTTGCAAAACCCATACCTCTGTAATATGACGCAAACAATGAACTGCCTACACCTGAGCTCAACAATTATTTCAATAGATCAAATGACACATTACAAATGCGTTATGAAATGTAGTCATGAATCATGTTTTCTGAAATTTAAGCAGATATGAATATCCATGATGACTGGACTGGAAAACTTAAAATTTCTAATTTTTCAAATTTTTTACAGTGTTTGTACAGTTCAAGTAGTAACACTAGTACTAGTACTGAATTATATACGCTGTTTTAACACAATTAGTCAATTTTAGCATATTAGCTGCAAAGAAACAGCTGAATACATTTATAATTATATATTTTAGGCTCACCCTTTTTTTACCTTGGGAATCACATGGGCCCCCTCCCAAAAAAGAATTGATTTAAATTTCAGTACCTTCCAAATCTTTAATGAAGAGAACCTGAATGAGGAGCCAGAGGAGGAGCAGCAGTACGACGCCTTCGATCATTCCCTTGCAGCAGAAAGAGACGACAAGCTGCCAGGTAGGCTGGTTGGGGTCGTCCTCTTCGGCTGGACGAGGCCTCGCCGAGTGTGGGTAAATATCTGTGGGAAGTTTAAAAAGTCTTCTTCCTAACTCATATTTATAAACAATATGTATTAATTAATATTAGCGAGACAGACATTGTGGACTAGGAAACTTTTCACTCTCTGGATCCCTTTTCGTTAGCAAAGATACATCATTGGATGTAACATTTGGCCTTGTGACTCACATTTAGAGGCCTTGGACTTTAAAAAGATGGGACGTGCACCTTCTGCTGGACTTTTTCTCTCCGCATTCTTCCTCGCAATCCAAAACATATCTCATCATCTCAATTATGTGAAATTCTACTCGAGTGATGGTTTTTTAAATGTTGCACACAACAGGACTAGGCATTTGAAAAGAAAAGCTCAAATTCAGAGCAGCTGATCTGCAGTCAGAGGAAAACTTAACATTGGCTGATAAACATTTGACTCACGTGTGCTGTGCATCTTCACTCCTCATCAGAGCCATCCATCGGCTGTTGGTCTGCTGACAGATGAAATCCTTGCAGCATGAGTAACACTAATTACTCTTAATACACCTTCTGTTCTTTTCCCCACCCGATGGCATCCTTCATTGTGTGTTGAGAGTATGAGTTGAGTTAGCTCGGCCACCTGCTCTGATTATCAGCTGCAGTCGGCTTTCAGCATGTGCGCTGCAGCAGCATTCACAGTACAGCTGGCCAACTTCCAGTCATAACTGCAGTGTGCTTCCAGCTGTTGGCCAGAGACAAACTGCAAACTCTCTGTTGAGGACGATCAGACCCCGGGGAGGTTGGGAATCTTAAGGAAAATAGAGTTACCGTTTTGTTTTACCTTTTCCACCAGTGATTTCAAAAGATCTAAAGTAATGATTTGATTTAAGAGGGTTTCAGCCCACAACGACATCCTTATGATGAGTTTTTCAATTATTTGCCTGGATGATTGTGTGATTGATTCAGTGTAGCTGCCTTTGCTTGTTCTCCATAAGGAAATTAAGTAACAATTTCTGGGTAACCAAATAACCAATATATTTATGACTCATCTGATTTAACAAAATGTAAATACTTCAACAATATTCTCATATGAAACATTTGAATGTTCTATGGAGAACAGTAGACGGTGTGTTTAAGTGATGTGAGACATCCATCTCCCTAGTATAGTTTCAGACAGTCACATGACTCTTCATCCTGCCTTAAAATGTATTCATGCAAATATACAAATAAAATAAAAAAGTTTGGTTGTAAGGAAGTCACAATAACACGTAGTCAGCTGTTTCTGGTGAGGTAATATTGTTTATTACCATCCATATTTTGAAGTATGAATGGTTCCAGTCAGCAATGAACCCACACTGCCACCTGCTGGAGGTTTAGGCAGTCTAAAGCAGATCCTTGTGATGTCCATAAATGGGTTCTGATTGGCTCCTCAAGTTCTGCTCGAGGAGGAGGGTCTGGAAAAGTCACCTTCATACCATCAGAAAACTGACAAATCAAACATTACTTACCCCTTCTACATAATCTATTGTAATAAATATCCGAGCAATTAGCATCCTGCATTGAATTTGTGTATCACTGCTACACAGTGGTGGGCCATCAGGGCCAGCAAGGCCTTCTCTGCTGGCCTAGACAGAATCACAAAGTTATAGCTAATTTATAATTTAATAATTTTTCATAAATACACTACATGTATTATAATTTTTTTTCCCATTATCTTATTTTCTCATTGCACAGCTACTGTCTTCCTCAGTTGCTCTGCTTCCAGTGCAGCTTGTTTTAAGGAGAGCTTTTATCCAATCAGATTTCACCTCTGTGTCTCTAGGTAAGAAGAGAGGCCCGAGGCCTGCAGACTCACAAGTGAATCCCTTTGCAGTTTAAGTGAATGGGGACGATATTGTTGAATGTCATAGTGTTCAACCAATCAGATCTTTAGTTTGACATGTTGGGCGTATTCTTTGACGTACCAGAGCCTGCTAGCTGGCCTAGCCATACGTGATTGGTCAGTGGGCTAGCGTGACATGTTGGGTGGTGACAATCCCAATATCTGCTGCCTCTGTCGAGCGGACATTTTCAGCCCTCAAACGCATTAAAACGTATTCAAGAAATACAACTGGGGAGGCTCGACTGTCTTCACTGGCGTCCATGAATCGAGAAGGACTTCTTACTGGAACTAAAACGCACGGATGTACTGAACAACCGTGAGATTTAACTCTTTATTAACAAAGAAAGGAGGATGGAGTTTGTCTTTAAGTGAACAGCAGCTTTGGTAAGTTAACTGCTCTTGTTTTTACATCTGCAGTAGCTTTAATATGCTTGTTTATATATTATTATTTGTACAACTTGTTTTTATGAAGATGGATTTTTGTTTGGTTTTATATGTGATAGGAACCATTGTTACGTCCTATGTTGCGCTGGGGACATATTTAGCCGGTGCCAGTGTTGCTAACTTGGCGACTTTCTAGCTAAATCTGCCGACTTTCCAAATCGTCATGGCGACTTTTTTTTATCAAAAGCTACTAGTGACACATCTAGCGACTTTTTCTGGTGTTGTTGGAGACTTTTCTGGTGTTTTGACTCTGACGTGAAAGCACGTACGTTCTGCACTGTCGTGAACGAGCAGCGGGTGCTGCCGTGAGCCCCTCCGCCGCCCCAAAGCACACACAGGCGGTTACTCTCACAGAAGCCTCTCGCAGCAGTCCCAGCTGCAGTCAGAGAAGAGAGGAGACGCACTCTCGCCGTATTCATGTATCTGCACTCTGCAGTTAGTGTATTTAGGTATTGAGCTTCATTTTTACACAAAACAAATAATAACCATAGCTGTGTTTCAGCTGCAGGACAGCAGTGAAGGCCCAGGTATAAAATGCACGGTCCGCCACTGTGCTACACATATAGCTAACCCTTAACACATTGGCTTATTTACCTCCGTTAAAGGAAGTAACCAAACATCTATCTGGAATCAGTTTATTATTTACTTTTAAACTTTTAAAATGACAAAATGAAAGAAATTCAGTCTCCTTTAAATTCTCCTTTTTCTATTTCCCTTTAATAACTTGAGGGTTACCGTAATAATTCCCTTTAACAGGAAACAATACAATCTAATCATATTAAATTAAATGAATTGTTCACAACAAACGCAACACACACAAACACACAAGTTGGACAAATTAAATTAAAGAAAACCCCTCGTTGCTGGCAGGATGTGTCGCCTGAAACTTTGTCCAAACTCTTAGTCCGCTTCACTCAAGAGAGCAATAAGATGAAAGTGTGGTACCTTAGTTAAGAGTTCTGAGTCCAATCTGCAGCTTTTACCAGTGTCTCGGTCTCCGCTGAAGAGCATGATGGCAATAGAGCCATAGAGGGCGTACTGCGGTCAAGTGGTCCGTCATCCGCAGAACCTCGGTCACGTCAGCCGGCACTTGAAATGTAATGCTTGTATATTCGTGGTGCTACGGTACGAGTGCTTGGATAGCCCAAAAAGCCTGGAAATAGACCTATATTTCATCAATAAGTTGCCCAATTTGTTAAAAAACAACGTCATTTTGTACATTATATGAAATCCAACAATAATAAAATCTGAAATTACACTGCTGTACTATCTTTAATTGAAAAAGGGTTCGAAAATTATAATATTACCTAATAATAATCTTTGATCTGTAATAAAAACATTTCCTTCATTGGTTAGCTAAAATTTCCATTGGAGTTCTGTTCATGATGACCCCATATATCTCCATGACAAATGTAATGTAATTTTACTGTACATTTTCTGAGATAATTAAAGGCAAAGTTAGCTCAAATTAAATTATGATATTCATAATATCCCTATATTTGACATTTGATAAAAACAAATCCTTAAGAAGTTATATCAAACTTTCACTGGATTGTTGTTCATGAGGACCCTTACTATGTACATGTTTAATTTCATGAGATATTACTGTACAGTCTTTGAGATAACTAAAGGGAAAGTCAGCTCAAATGACATTTTGATATTCATGATTTCCCTATATTTGACATTTTATAAAAACAAATCCTTAAGAGGTTATATCAAACTATCACTAGATTATTCTTCATGATGACCCTTACTATGTACATGTATAATTTCACGAGACTTTACCGTACAATTTTTCAGAAAATTAAAGGGAAAGTTAGTTCAAATGGCATTCATATTCATAATGTCCCCATATTGTACAGGTTATAAAAACAAATCCGTAAAAGGTTATATTACACTTTTACTGGATTGTTGTTCATGAGGATCCCTATTATGTCCATGTCTAATTTCATGAGATTTCACTGTACAGTTTCTGAGAAAATTAAAGTCAAAATCAGCTCAAATGAAATTATGATATTTATAATTTCCTCATATTTTAACTGTTAAATAAACAGTTCCTTAAGAGGTTGTAGTACATTTTCAATGGATTCTTGTTCATGATCACTCCGACTATGTCCATTAAAAATGTAATGCTATTTTACTGTATGTCTAATGTTTCGATTGTCTATTTTGAAAATCTAGACATTAAGCTTAGTAAAAGCCTTGGTCTTTTGTGTCATTTTGGACATATATAGCTCTATCTCCCTCCACCTACTTCCTTAGTGTGGTGGTGATCAAAGGCATTGTTCTAAAACTAATGTATTTGGATTCAGTTGGAACACATGCACATTAATGTTTTTCTAATTGTCAAGTTTCAAAGAAAAACATTTTAAGATAAAAACACAACATGACATCTTGACACAGACAGATATAGCAAGGGGGCATATAAAAAGAGATAAAAAACATAACAAATACTGTATGTGGATTTAATTGTTGCACAAACAGCATTTCCAGTCATTGTTCTTTAATTTTAAAAGCAGGGATTTTTCCATCTGCAGGTAGTCGGCATGGAACCACCTGTTACAGCTGTCACACTGAATCTGAAAAAGGAAAAATTGAAGAACTTAGTTTTAGAAAGACAGACTTCAAACAGGAATTCACCCCAAAAGCAAACTTTATTTAAATTTGAATTGTTTTCATTATTTAATCAAATGGGACATTGTTACTGTCATGGTCACAGCTTGTACAATGCTATTTTGATTGATTGACAATCAACAATAGGACAGGTCCTATTTAATCTGAATTTGCCAGCTGCCATGGTGCAAATGCAAGGAAAAGAACAAGGCAGAGTATATGGACATATCAGAGTGGCTTGGTGCAGATGATAGCAAGTGTTCCTTGAGACTGTGATGACAATGAAGCCTCTTTGTCCAATGTATTTAGTTCATTTGAAATTACACACATATTCCTGGAAACTCAAAAGAAGGTACACCATCTTGTTTGCATTGCCAAGATTAGAACAAGAGGTGCCCTTGTGGCAGAGGAGTAAACCGCAATATCACTGATATGACTTTGAATGGCGACCTTTGTTACATGACATTCCCATTGTGACGACCCTCCCACTTGCCAGGCTGTGGGCCTGCTCGCTGATGGTTTCCTGGTTTGTTAAAGGGAGTTTTCCACACAGATTTTTTAAATTGAGTTTTCTAACCTGCCGTTAGTAGTGCAGGCTTGTGAGTCATTTGGAACCCTTTTCCTGATAGGCATAAGCAATGAGGGGCAGTTAGTCAGAGGAATTGGGTTCCTTATTTAAAGCAGCCTGTAATCCGTTAGCTTTGGGTTGGAAAACTTTGTACCGGTTGTTGGAAAAGTGCCTAAATAGGTTGCAGGTGAACTGAAAAAGATGGCTTCCATTGAAGACTTTGTTCAGTCTCCAAATGATGATTTGTTAACTTCTTACACAAAGGATCAGCTCTTGACATTAGCGGACCATTACAATGTTGAACTTCCTAAAAAGTTGAATAAAGAGAAATTGTTGGCCACATTAAAGGATCACCTGTTGGAGAAAAAAGTGTTGCCTGTCATAGTGGGGATTGAAAAGGCACCTGTAGAAACTGATACATTTTCAGAGGTAGCTTTCCCCAGGGTGAGTGAGTCAGTCAGTTTCCAAAATGGCTCCTGTTTTGACTGGACTTGGAGTTGGTTTGACATTTGAGCAACAAAAAGAACGTATCTTACTACAAATGCAAGAGAAACATAAAAATACTGTGGAGTTAGAAAAGTTAAGACAAGAGGCACATCTTCGGGAGGCTGAACTAGCCCATGTTCAGGTAAGACAACAGTTAGAGTTGGAGCGATATAAGCTGGAGCGTATGAGTGAAGGAAAGCTTCAGGCTGATCCACACCAGGTAGGAGAGTCAGTACTACCTGTTCCTGCTTTTCCCTCATTTGATGTTGCTGTTAACTTACGGTTGGTTCCAAAGTTTAATGAAAGGGACCCTGACATTGTCTTCGTTTTGTTTGAACGTTTAGCAGAGGCACGAAAATGGTCGGATGCTGAGCGTACTCTTTTGCTTCAGTGTGTGCTTACTGGCAAGGCCCAGGAGGCTTTTTCAGCCTTGAGTGTTACTGATAGTGGTAGCTACCAGTTGGTTAAAGCTGCTGTACTTAGGATATATGAGTTGGTAACGGAAGCTTATCGACAGCGGTTCAGATTACTCAGAAAAGAAAAGCAGTCCCATATTGAGTTTGCTCGTGATTTAACCACTATAGGAGTACAGGTCATATTAGGAAATTA
Source organism: Leptoclinus maculatus (assembly GCA_032191485.1). NCBI lineage: Eukaryota > Metazoa > Chordata > Actinopteri > Perciformes > Stichaeidae > Leptoclinus > Leptoclinus maculatus. The sequence goes on along the minus strand of JAVDOI010000001.1, from coordinate 42,165,604 downwards.
CCTGGCTGGCAATCGGGTGTGGCCTGATGTGTCAGTGGATACTCTAGTCTCCCAGGTAGAAGAGCCTGAGTCCTTCAAAACACCTTCTGCTGTACATCCCACCTGTACAGTGACACGTGCTATGAGCCGACCCAGTGGTGATTCCAGTTCTGAACATTCAGATAAGAAAATAATGTCTGTTTCCTGTGCCTGCTTTCCCCTTGCCTGTGTCTTGCAGTGACCTTCTGAAAGAGCAAAAACATGACCCCACACTTCAGGATCTGTACAACAGAGTTCTCCAGGATGATGAGGTGGAGAGTTCAGCCCATGGGTATTTTCTCCAGGATGGCCTGTTGGTGAGAAAATGGGTTCCCCAGGGAGAGGGTTTTATGGGGGAAGAAACTTTACAAATTGTTTTGCCCTCTAGTGTAAGACTTGGTGTACTTCAGACTGCTCATGATGGAGTTGCAGGTCATTTAGGGGTAAGAAAAACCTATGATAGAGTTAAGCGACACTTTTACTGGCCTCTGTTGAAAAGAGACATTTCTGCTTTCATTATAAACTTGCCATGTGTGACAGTTGACTGGAAAACCAAATATAACAATAAAGCCTGCTCCTTTGTATCCTATTCCAGTTGCTGAGCAACCATTTCAGCATCTGATCATTGACTGTGTTGGTCCCTTGCCACGCTCCAAAGCTGGTAGTAACTTTTTGTTCACAGTGATGTGTCAGGCTACACGCTATCCGGCTGCATATCCTCTCAGACACATTACCACGAAGTCTGTTGTAAAGGCGCTGACACAGTTTGTCTATTTTTGGCATCCCAAAAATAATTCAATCTGATCAGGGGTCTAACTTCAGTTCAAAGTTGTTTGCAGAAGTGTTGAACCAGTTAAATGTTAAACATTCTCAGTCCAGCGCATACCATGCCCAGAGCCAGGGGGCTCGAGAAAGGTTTCACCAAAACGATGAAGTCCCTCCTCCGTGCATATTGCACTGAGTTGGACCGTGACTCGGAGGAGGGGTTACCTTGGCTGATGTTAGCAGCCAGGGAGGTGTCTCAAGAGAGCTTGGGTTTTAGTCCCAATGACTTGGTCTTTGGTCACACAGTGCAAGGCCCTTTAGCGTCCCTACACAGGGACTGGCAAGCTGGGGAGGCCCCAAAAAACCGGCTGTACCAGGCAAATAAAATGGCGAAAGAAAAGCTACAGGCAGTTCAAAAGAAAATTAAGAGTCTGTATGATCGACGTGCAGAACGTCGTGAATTTAGTACTGGTGATCAAGTTCTGGCACTTTTGCCTTTAGTTGGCTCGCCTTTCCAGGCTAAGTTTTCTGGTCCCTATACAGTGACCCGAAAAGTGTCTGACCTAAATTATTTAATCGCGACCCCTAATCGAAAGAAGACGGTGCAGCTCTGCCACATTAATTTGTTAAAACCCTACTTTACTCGCTCCCTTGTGCCAGGTCCTGGGTCGGGGTTTGCCGCCGCTGTTGCTGCAGTGGTTCCAGTTGGTCATTCATCTCCACCTCTTGATCCGACAGAGGAATATGAGGAAGAGTGTTATACACCAGATGATGTCATTTTGAAAGGATGTCTTAAAAACTGAGTCACTTGCCAATCTGGAGGTAATGTTGAAACATTTACCTGAACCAAAGCGAACAGTTGGTGGATCTTATTAAAGGTTATCCCTGCCTGTTTGCTGACACCCCTTCTCGTACTCATCTTATGGAACATGATATTGACGTGGGAGATGCCCAGCCAATTAGACAACACTTTTATCGTATGTCTCCAGATAAACGTGAACATTTAGAAGCAGAGGTCGGATATATGCTTGAAAATAACATTGTGGAGCCATGTTCATCTAGTTGGTCTTCCCCGTGTTTACTTGTTAAGAAGCCAGATGGAACATTTAGACCATGTACTGATCTCCGAAAGGTTAATCAGGTGACTAAGCCAGACTCTTTTCCACTCCCACGTATGGAGGAGGACTGTGTGGACCAGGTTGGCTCTGCTAAGTTTGTCAGCAAGTACGCCCAGTAAGAGCAAAGGTGTTGGCAGTTGATCAGTTTCCTGTTCCAACTACAAAGAAAAAACGTTCTCGTTTCGTGGGTATGATTGGGTACTATCGTGGGTTTTGTAGAAACTTTTCCACTGTGGTTTCCCCACTTACGTCTCTTCTCAGCCTAAAGGTTAAGTTTGAGTGGTCTCTCACTTGTCAGAAAGCCTTTGAGACTGCCAAGTTGTTGTTGTGTTGTGCCCCTGTCTAAACCTGGACCTGTTCTTTTCTCCTGCCGTGATTCTGTCATACATTTAATGTGTTGAAATGACATTGCATTTGTTGTAATTTTGTTATGCTGTTCAACACTTGACATCTATTGCACTTCTGTCCATCCTGGGAGAGGGATCCCTCCTCTGTTGCTCTCCCTAAGGTCTCTTCCTCTTTTCTCCCCGTTAAATGGTTTTTTTGGGGGAGTTTTTCCTGTTCCGATGTGAGGGTTCCGGGACAAGATGATGTCATGTGTACATATTGTAAAGCCCTCTGAGGCAAATTTGTGATTTTGGGCTATACAAAATGAATTGAATTGAATTGAATCTCTTTTCTTGTTGTCCCAAAGGCCATGTTAGGTGTTCCAATATGAATTAAAATAGAATATAACAAAAACAAACAGCTAGTAGGAGCAGAAGGAACATCCTCGTCTTGGCTGTTTTTTTGTGTGTAAAGTCTGTTAGCATCAGTTCTGTTATGTGTTGGAATTTAACAAATTGGCCTGCATTAAATGTATTTAAGTACTGCTACATAAGTAACATTTTTACATTTACTTCATTTTGTCTTGGGAAAATTGAATATTTTCACTTGATTATGCAAGAAAACCCGCATTTAAAAAAACATTCTTAGGGTAATAGATTTACCATTTTGTAAAAAAGATTGTTGTAACACAAACATCAAAGGGTACACACAAATGTCGGGACAGTGACACACTCATGCAGACACACACAAAACACAGCTCTATCTTTATGCAATCATGATTAGGCTCATTTGTACTGTATAGAAAAACAGACAAAATGATTGCAATTGCTATAAAGTTTTATCTTTAATTGTCATGTTTAAATTACTTAATTATTTTAAATAAGTCATTAGGTAAAAAACAAGCACAGCATATAGCTTAACAATACAACAATTTTCAAACATAACGATTCAATTCTAACTAACAAAATCTACTCATGAAGAAGCCATAGTGGCAAGAACTTTACAGGAAAGTTTCTTGTAATCTCTTAAGTATTTATAACCTGTCATATAGGGAAATTCTGAAAATGTATGTAATTTGAGCGATTTTGCCTTTCATTTTCTAAAAAATTGTACAGTAAAATCGGAGGAAACCGCTCTGGGGAAGAAGCTGTTCCTCAGCCTGTTAGTCCGGGTTTTGATAGTCCTGTATCTTTTTCCTGATGGCAGTGGAACAAACAGAGAGTGACCCGGGTGTGTGATGTCTGTACAGATGTTTCTGGCCTTCTTCTGGAGGCGGCCAGCATACACAGTGTCCAGGTCAGGGAGGGTAACTCCCACAATCCTCTGTGCTGTTTTAACCACACGGGCCAGGTCCCTCCTGTTCTCTGCTGTGCAGCTGGCATACCACACAGTAAAGCACTGACACAGGATGCTTTCAATCACACTTCTGTAGAAGTTAACCAGAAGTGCAGGGGGCAGGCCAGCTTGTTTTAGCTTCCTCAGAAAGAAGAGCCTCTGCTGGGCTTTCTTCACCAGGTGTAATGTGTTCAGGGACCAAGTGAGATCCTTAGTAATGTGGAGCCCCAGGAATTTGATACTGTCCACCCTCTCCACCTCCTCCCCACTTATGTAGAGTGGAGAGGGTGTGATCTTCCTGGATCTCCTGAAGTCCACTATGACTTCTTTGGTCTTGGTGGTGTTCAGGACCAGGTTGTTGTCCGAGCACCACTCAGCCAGATGTTGGACCTCCTGTCTATATAACCTCTTAAGGATTTGTTTTCATAAAATGTCAAATATAGGGAAATTATGAATATCATAATTTCATTTGAGCTAACTTTGCCTTTAATTATCTCAGAAAATGTACAGTAAAATTACATTACATTTGTCATGGAGATATATGGGGTCATCATGAACAGAACTCCAATGGAAATTTTAGCTGACCAATGAAGGAAATGTTTTTATTACAGATCAAAGATTATTATTAGGTAATATTATAATTTTCGAACCCTTTTTCAATTAAAGATTATACAGCAGTGTAACTTCAGATTTTATTATTGTTGTATTTCACTTAATGTACAAAATTACGTTGTTTTTGACTTGTTATATCAAATTGGGCAAATTATTGATGAAATATAGGTGTATTTCCGGGCTTTCTGGGCTATCCAATCACCCGTACCATAGCACCACGAATAGACAAGCATTACATTTCAAGCGCCGGCTGACGTGACCGACGTTCTGCGGATGACGGCTCACTTGACCGCAGTGAGGGCATGGTCCTGCCCGTATCTATTAACTCAGCCACTGCGCGTTGATACTTTCAATGGCTGTCTCCCTTACTTCCAAACACTACTTCTTCCTACCACACAGACTCTTCAAAAATACAGAATATTTATAATCATACATTGGCTAACTTTTAAACTTCTTATGAATTTATATTGTACATAGTACTTGTATATAGTATGATTCTCTGTTCTACTTTGTTGTCTTTAATGTCCTTGTTTTTATATTTCTCTTGTTTATTGTATATTCTATGTATATACGATGAGAGCAATGTGTAACCGGATTAGATTGTACCTTGTTAACCTTTTAATCTTATCTTTCTCCAATAGCTTTTTAACCATACTTAGAACAAGAGTGTTTTTTAACTAAGTCACATATATTTACAGATATACCTTTATCGTAACATCGTTTTAATAACTATGTATGGTATTTATTTTTAACCTGGTTTAGTGGTTTAATGCTGCTGTTAAATCGGTATTACATTACTAATTAAATAAATAAAAAAAATGTAAAAAATATCTACAGAAAAGGCTGTAGTGATCTAGAATTAATTGTGGAATTCAATAATCTTGGAATATCTTTCCACCTTTACCTAACCCCAAGAGGCGGGGCTTAGGCGGCTCTGTAGTTCAGATCAGAGATCTCAATAAACTACTTCCATCGACTGACAGCTCAGACGCAGGATGCTGCCGTTATTTCTAACGGTATATGTATTATACGTAACAGCGGCGACATCGGCGACATCGCCGCTGTTACAGAGGATGACGTTCACAGAGAAAGGTATGAAATATTTCGCTTTTTTCTTTTTTTTACGACTTTAAAACAAGACACAGTTTTGACATCGCTGTGGTGATGGAACCTTTACTCTGTCGTGTATCCAAGGAAAGAAGGACAAATGAAACGTTTTAAAATATGATATAATCTTCCCCAGTTTGATTTGATACACACAAAATTAGCCCAAGACTGTTGCGGGGCAGAGCAGAGCTGCTGCATTGCGCTGTAAGTGATTCAAGTGTTTTTTTGGCACTAACAGCGACGTTTTGTCAGGTTCACTCACCAGGACTCAGGATGGAGACTATTCTTCTTCTCCAATAATTGTTTTATTGTGATAGGAACGTGTAGGACATATTGATAGAAGTACATGCATTTCTATTGAAAGACTTCACGGTGTCACACACACACACTAAAGTCATTAATATAAGATGTATTATATGATTAGAATATAAAACATAAAAAAAGCTAAAAATGTGTTTGTAAACATATTGATTGATTTGCACAAATATTCTGGTGGTATAAAATTACCACACAGTATTTAAAAAGTGTGTACTGAAGAATTAGAGTATACACTTTTGGATGGTTTCAGTAATTACAAAGTTGTGACTTCATCATGAACAACAGGCATTACGAATTAATTAAGAAATACACTGGTTTAAATAATAAAGTTAATGATGGCTGAATTCCATTTAGCTGCTTCAGTTTGTGCTCTCTGACCCACTGGAACACTTGGAGAGGACAGAAGAATCGTTAGTGTCATTAATAACACCTCTAGTTGAAGTGTCTGAAAAAGATCTGTCAAATAAGTGTTTTGCTCGTCGAGCATTGTGGCTTTCACGTTGACACTTTGGGGAACAACACACATTCTCCCACGTTTCAACACACAGCGACTCTGCAGATCTTGCTGATTAATAAACCTCAATCTGACGGCCCTTGCATTTTACCGCAGGTTCTCATCCCTGTGTGCTTTTAAAATGCTTTCATTCGCACACTCCGGTATAACGACGTGAGGGTAGCTGTGAGAGACTTGGAGCACCAATAAGAGGAACACCATCCATTCGAATGAATGAGATTAATGAATAAACACTATCAACCCAAACTAAGGTACATTCTTTAAAACTCCGCCAGAGGCTAATAAGGCAAGCTGTGTGTGCTCCAAATGGTTCATCAAATTCCAAGTAAAAGAGGAGTGTCTCTCTCAAACTATTCAAAGATTGGAAACACGTGGGCCACTCCTCTGTGGGATATGAAGCAAGCAAAGCAGATATGTCTGCATTGGCCACACAAAGCCTCTGGCTAAGAATAGGGCAGCTATAATTGCAAGGTTCAACACACAGATGACAACTTTGACCTGATGATGGAGTTAGATGAAAAGTTGAATCATCACCAAAAACCACGATTCATCCGTAAACCTGAATATGTCAACCTCATGGCGCTGCTACTGGAAAAGTCAGGAGATCACTGAAGGCTCTTCATCTTGGAATCACGCAAAAAAAAGAAGTAAAATGTTGTGCCAATCCATCAACTTGATGTTGAGATATTTCACTGTTATAAATGAAAACGTTGGCCTGCTGCTGGCACTAGAGGAAAGTCAGAGACATTCAGATATGTAATTTAAGAATTATCAATATTTGTACCACACAGATAGGGGACCTCCTCTGAGGAACATGAATGTCTCTACTTAATTAAATGGCAATCCATGCAATAGCTGATTAGATAATTCAATCTGGATAGAGCCACGCCGCTGGCTCGACTAATAACAGGTTAAACTCTCACTGTGTACAATGACAATTTGACCTTACCCATTGCACACCCAGTGTTTATCATTTAATATTACATGTTTCTTCACTGTAGAGACAGCAATGAAAAGGTTACCCCTACCCGGACACCACGCACCCGTACAGATTGTTCTGCAAGGAGAACCAGACACCGTCATAGCCGCTGGACAAAAACACCTGAACTCATTCAACTTCCAAAACCCTCAGAAGGTAGTGAACATCTCTGACAGTGTTTGTTTACACAAGTAAATATCAGGAGTTTGCATTTAAACAACAGATGGCATTCATTTACAGTGACGTGGAGATAATAACATGGCATTCCTTCTCTTCACAGACTCCGGTGGAAATAGACGTGTTGTGGACAGAGTGCATCGACAACGGGCCTCTACAAAGACTGAGAGTAAAAGAACATAACTTAATAGCAAACAGCAGACCACGCTGATATGTTAGTCAGATGTGATTGTAACATCACAAAAATTCTTGCTCTTGTCGCTTAGGATTGCAACTATAACATCACCATGGTCCACAAGAGGGAAGAGGCCAACCAGGTGTTTCTGTGCGGGACCAATGGCAAGCAGACCCTGTGCTGTGACATGGTAGGACACTGAGACAGAGATGCACAGGATATGTTACTGAGAGCGGAAGGAGCGTGTCTGTTTCGGGGCACATTGGGAATAATCACCGGTGGTGCTCCTTTCTGTCTGGTCCCAGTCGCTATCACCGCTCAGTGCGAGTAGAGACACTTCTTCTGTGTATTTGAAACAATCCAAATTGTGCTGCCAGATGGAGAATAGCTGGGGTAGTTTGAGATCTTTTGTGTTTTCTTGTAGAATGTATCAGAGCAGACACCCAGGTGCCTTCCCTCTGAAAAAATGAAGATGATAAAAGAAAGCATAAGGGAATTTGTCATAAAGGAAGGTGAACCGTTTGCCCTTGTGGGTAAGTTTCTGAACACACAGGATTTTTCTTAAACGGCTGATTAATCTGCTTTCTGATTTAGAGGCTCTTTTCAGCACTACTAACCATGCTTTAATCAGCTCAGCACCTTCTAATGATTTCGTCTCCTTCTTCGCTACCATTGCTTATAAGGAGATTGCGCTGGGGCTTCCTGCTTGTGCCTACTTTTCACTCCAGACTCCAGTTTTCTCCTACTGGCATCACAGCCAGCACGGACACATTTTGTCTTTGTCACTGGCAAACTGGCGTCTGGAATATGAAAAGGTGAACTGATGCTCGCTGCAAACCACAAGCACAGCGATGCTGCTGTGATACCCTAAACATTTGTAACAATGTGTTCCTTTTTTTTGCAGATTCTCTAGATAGTGATCTCTACATTACATACTCTGGTTCTCAAGAGTATGTTGGCATCCACAAGTTTGGGAAAAACCGAGTTGCCCCGGCAAGACACAATAGAGGTATTTGCATGGAGATAGATTGTTTTTTTTGTGAGGACTTAGGATAAGTCTCATCAGTTAAATGATGTTCATTTAAAAATGCATATGTTCTACGGCGATAGAGAGAAACAACGACTTTGGTTTTTCTCTCTTTAGAGCAGCACTATGTGGGTTTGGTGGTCAGCAGACAGAGAGAGCCAGAGAACAGCAAAGTCTATGCCTTCTATAGGGAGAAAGTAAGAGACGGAGGCTTGTACAGTGAAATGTGGCTCCCGTTTGTGACCCGGGTTTGCACGGTAAGACCTGCACAATTAAGAAAAACATTTTTTAGCATCAGATATGTGCATGTATGGGTAATATATACTTTACTAATCATTACATATGCATTATGAAAGCGTGATTGATCCTTTGTCTGCGTTATTGTTGCTAGGCGGATCTTGGCGGTCCCAAGAACTTCCTGCAGTTTAGCTGGACGTCCCAGATGAATGCCAGGCTCTTCTGTGGAGACGCTGACAGCAGGCAGCATTTCTCTGAGCTGATAGACGTGGCTACTGTACACGCAGACAAGTGGCAGGACACCAGGGTTTATGCGCTCTTCAGAAATGAATGGTAAGACCCCGTTATCTTTCATGCATTCATGAAAGGGTGAAGGGTTTTACAAAAGTGAAAACACTGCTTTTTTTTCTAAGTTTGAATCATGTTGGGGTAAGCTACATTTAAGTACAGTATAAAACTCAAGTATAGTCATAACTTAAGCATTATCATGTAATGCTGTGCTTTCAATGCAAACAAGTAACTTAAGTCTAAACACAAAAAGCTTAAATCCAAACTTGACTTGTGACCCATTTTGGCAAAACTGGCTGAACTGTTTCCAGCATCATGAGATTAAAGTCAGACCCAATGCTGTGAGGTGAAAACAACAATGAGTTTGCTGTTGTTGTGTCTTTACATAGAACAGCAGATTCACATGTCGTGTCAACCAATTTAACCAAACCATAACCACAAACCACCATGAGATGGGAATAAAGACTAAAAATAGTTGTTTATTCAGTAAAGTATGTTTCTTTTCTGAGTAAACAAGGGTATGTTGATTAGACAGAACTGCTTGTGCTTCCTCTTTTCAGGGGAGTTGACTTCCTCCTTTCTAAATGTGGTCCCGTCTGATCAGTTGTTTCTCACATCTTCTGACCAGCATGACCAAAGTCTTTACTGACCTCTCAACAGTTTCTTGTTGTTGCAGATGTCTCTGTGTTTACCCGCTGACCTCTGTGTCTCTCCACAGGGGTATGAGTGCTGTGTGCGTCTACACCATACAAGATATTGAACACGTCTTCGCAAACTCCACATTTAAAGGTGCGGACGGGCAAAGCGGCAGGCCTAGAGAGGTACGTGTCGAGCAGGTGTAACATAACGACTGTATCAACGTGACTCGTCACCAAATGATTCCTGGCGTTATTATGGCCGCTATCTTTTAACCTATATGCTTCAAGTTACAAAGTAGATGATGTAATCAATACATTACTTTATTTCCTTTGTATTGATAAATCATCTACATGTCAGCACATCTAGAACTATAACGACATTTTCTCAAATTTGACCAGTATTTTCAAATTACCTTTTTGACCTTTTGTGTATATATTATAGCTTTTAAGTCATCACTGGCTACTAGAATACCCAGAAAATGCATTATTATTTTTTGGTTGTAGCTTGGTATTATTGTTCTGTTTTATTTTCCATTTAAAGGCACTTATTTGTCGAAATTCCTAACTTTTACACCCCCAGCAGCATCAGAAAAGATACTCAGACAACAATGCACACTGCTACGCCATCCCATCCTTGGATTTAATGTCAGTGTCAAGCTCAATTTGATGCATCTAGTCATCAAATGCATATTAAGGAACACTTTTAAGGGGTTCTTCTTTGAAAACAAGTCAACTTGAAACATTCAAAAGTGAACCAGACAGGTTTCTCCATCAACTCATGGAGCTAACGATAGCTTCATTAGCTTGGAGGAACCGAAGCCAGTCGAAAGAAGAGCGCAAACGTTTGTTCCGTGGAGTAAAGCCTTCAGTGCCGTTCTTTGTTCTTCTTTTCAACATAAATACTCTGCAGTTCAGATATAATTGATGTCGCAGCATCTATGCCGCCATTGTTGTCTAGAACAAAAAGTTGCTTCTCTGTGTGTTCTCACCATAGACTGTGTGGGTCTCGCACACACCCACGATTCCCTCGTGACATTGTGAGAATCCAGTTGCCGGGCTGTGCCGGGCAGGAACGGGAAAGCTTGACAGGCAGGACAAACGTTAACTGAACCACCACAACACAAACCAAAACCCACATGCCTTGTTTTTCCTTCAGTGTGTTGCAGACAGCACAAAGATTCAACAAGACATCCTGGGGATGATCGAGACGAATTCGGAGATGGAGCAGCGGGTCCGGCCTGTGAACAACTCTGGCCCGCTCCTCTCTAATCACCACAGCTACACTCACATCCACGTCCACGGTTCCCAGGACAACAGCGACAGTCACCCCACCGTCCTGTTCCTGTCTCTAAGTGAGTGATATGAATCAGGGAAGTTAATAAGAAAAGGGTAGTGTCCTGTATACGAGTGTACATTTGAGGGTCATGACATACACAGGTTCCTCCAATTCGTTTTTTTCTATTTGAACGACCTGTTGTTTGACATTTTAAAGGAACAAGAGATGTTCAGTTTCACATAGCTGAGACAGAAACCGGTGTTGCAGCTCTAAATACTAGAATCAAATGTTGGAAAAAGGATGTACCGACACTCACAGTCTGATTCAGCAGAGTCCTACCCAACTGTGAGCAAGGAGTGATCACCTATGACTAGGACTGAGACCGTAGACTGTAAGACTGGCCTTTACAAAGTTGAGTGTGCATAGTGGTAAAGGGAAGTGCAACTTCTTCCGAATACTGACTGATCTCTATATAGTCCGGGGACCGCGACTCTGGTTGTGGTTAGTTTTGTTTCTGTGTGTCATTTCCCGTGACACATCATGGGGAGTATCACATGTGAAATAGGATCACCTTATTTTTATTTTTTTATTTAACCGTTTTATGACATATATGATGTGTCATCGTACTGTTTTTGCACTTTTTTATTAATACAATATGAAGACATGTAAGACTTTTCATCACATGCCCAAAAGACTGAGAGGAGGTAAAATCACATTCACGAATTTGAATTAAACCCACTTTTTCTTTACGGTAATATGAACTATATGATGCTTCAGCCATTGAACATATCTTTAAAGAGTTTTGAAAGAGTATAAAAATCATGTTTGGACGTATTATAACAAATGGCATCAAAGCCTCAACGCTCTCCTTTGACTGACATGGAAGCAAGTTTGCTAATCTGCCTTGATGACATCAGCACTGCTCAATACAGAGTATTGCTAACTTGTTGGCTTGTTGGAAATGAAATATTGCAACAGTCAAGTTACAGCATTGTTCAAGCAGCTACAAGTTACAGTACCAATGTAGTGCTAAGCGCAACACACTTTTTTTTTTTAAAAGCTTTGCTGGATTAGTCATAAAGAGGTGATGAAACACGAGATTTGAGTGGGTTGATTCATGGTGGTGGGGTGTGTTTGTACAGGATCGAGTCAACTTCCTGTCTTTCCGATACAGATAATGGAGGGATTCATAAGGTGATGCAGAGTAAAAGTCAGACATTTATCATCGCTGAGTATCAACCTTTCAACCACAGGACCCACGTCGTCAGCATCAGCCTCCACACCTCCTCTGTGAGTAACACCACCTACACACCTCCTCTGTGAGTAACACCACCTACACAACTATTCCCCTAAAGCAAGACACGAGGGGAGATTTTTACTCCTATACACCAATAATGGTGTTAGGGAATTAAAGCAAAATGGTAGCACTTCTGAAAGAAGTGCGTACAACTTTGATGTTTTTGGAAGAAGTCTAAACTTTTCAGAGGATATTGGTGTTCTAATAGGTGGTCCCATTACATTTTTAAAAAAAGAATTATGTGCTGTGTATCGTTGCAGAGGAAGCTGTATGTGAGCTCCAGAAATGAACTGGTCCAACTGAATGTGGCAAACTGTGCCCAGTATGGGGACAGCTGTGAGCAATGCGTCTTGGCCAGAGATCCCTACTGCGGCTGGAACGGCACCCACTGCACCCCTGAGTAAGACCACCCCTTCTTGATGTACCAGGAGACATTTCATCTAAATATCCCAACATACCCTTTCATCCACAGTGTGTACCCAGTGTCTCAACACCTGCCTTATTAGATGGTATAAATCACGTTGTCAAAAATATTTCAACCCCTCCAGCGATACTGCCGAGTACAGTTGGCCAATCTGTCAATCATTTTCATATCTCAATACTTTCCAAATTCTGCATTTAAACCTGTTTATAACAGGACTTTCCCTGAAACAAATGATCCCTTCAGAGCTGTGAGTTATCTATAGTTTGACAGTGCAAGCATAATAGGTGCAGATTTAAGTGCGTGTGCAAAGGTTTTAGCATGTTGTTATTTAGCTACAGGCCTAAGCATACGGCTGTCCGGTGTTTTAAACAGCAGTGACCTCACCTGACTTCTGCAAGGCTCACGGTCACATGTTGTTATTGTTTATGCACCGCAACTCAAAGCTGCCAATGTTAGAAAAAAAGGTTATTACCACAAATTTTATTACGAGGATTTGTCATGAGAGAAGTTTCCCATTATAATACTTCTTTTATCTATCAGGAAATATAAGTTTAAAAAAAAAAAGTGTACTCACTTGAGGATATAAAGATAAGTCTTGCATCCTTTATAGCCACTTATGGTTTTGAGCCACAGTCTGATCAAATCTGAAGATAAAAGGGTGTAACGAGAAAACGTTGTTTATAATTTTCCTATTAGATTAGAATCAGAATCAGCTTTATTGGCCATGTATGCATACGCATTAAAGAAATTTGACTTCGCTTTTTACGTTGCTCTCAACGTACATACACAGAATATACAAATAAACAAACAAAAAAATGCTACTGTCAAAGTGTGTTTGGACCAAAGACAAAGCTGATTTTTGCCTTGTGTCACTTGTGCAAATGTGGCCGCTGGAGTATTTTTGTAGAGTATTTCGCAACCTGAGAGTATTAACCCTTAGCAGTCAATGGGAGTACTCCTTCTGGGAATGAAGAGGGTCTCCCCTCCATAGATACCACTTAGTGCTAACTTGGTTTGTTGTGAAGTACAACTGAGTTGGAATCAAGTAACAAATACATATTTTTAGAACTTACCATGTCGTCCTATGGCTCAGCCCTCTTTTCTCCAAGCCCTGTCCCTTTTTGTTCTGTCTCTGTACAGTACTGACATGGAGTCGTAGAGCTCCGGGCGCCCACACACGGCCACAATAAGTTTGTCCTCCATTTCTGATTCTCTGTGACGTCAGGAGAATCTCAACTCTCAAAGGCTTTTGCAACAAAGCGCCACATTAATTATTCGTTTTCAACTCGCCCGGCACAAATTTGAGGGTCTTTGCATTGACTTTGTATTGTCTGAACACACCTGGCCTCATTATTACATTCTCACTTTACAGAGACAAGTTAACTTGAAATGGACTTCACCTCTAAACCTGACAGATTGCTTTCTCTGTAAACAGGAAGAAAGTTTTTCATGAAATAATTATAATTAGATTTCTCAGTATGTGGTCGTGTAGGAACTTTGGTACTGGTACCTACACCAACTACACACATAAACACAGCCCCTACCCCCACATCTGCATACACACTTCCTGTGATGTAGTGGATGACTTCGATCACTAAGATCAAAGCGATTCTTTTCATACGACTCATTGTAAAAATGTGCTCAAAATGTTGTCTTTGGCTCAAAGAGGAGGAAATGATGGTGATATGAAGAGCTTCCCCACATGGGGAAAGGCTGACTAGCATTGGTAACTGGAGATATGGTGTTGTATTCTTGCTCTGAGCAATAGTCTGACTGGCAGTGCATCTATTGTGGTGAAATGCAGCAGCCCCCATGAGCCCCCCTTACCAGGAGATGACGGAAGTGACTAACTGTAGTCGTTACTTGATTTTTTTTTTTAATACTGGTGTGGATCTATGTGGAATCTATTGAAAAAACCCAAACTAAACAGAGGAACTTAGTTGGGCGGTGAGATCACTGGCAGCTGTTCAGTGTGCTGTACAGAAACAAATTGAGTGTGAAAACAAACCTAAAATACATTTTGTCGTTCATAACTTCCTCTTATGGGTGCCTGAGTTCAGCTCTGCTCACAAAAGTTTGATGGCGATGTTGTTGCCAATAAAATCGTCATAAGATTAAGTGGGTTCCAATAGTGTATAGTAGCTTGAATGGGTTGTTAGACTGTATTGTGACAGTTGTGTACCTTGTGTGTCTGCATTAACGTTGATTTAAATGTTTGATTTACTTACACGAGCTGGCAGGAAGCTTTGTTGTGTCTGGTGTGTTGGTACATAATGCCGGTGAGTTTTGTACTCACAGTAGCTGTGTTTCCATTCACATATTTGTATGCATATTTCAAAGTAGATAGATAAACAGAAAAGTTGTATACAAACGGCTCAATTGCAAAAAAAGAAACGTCCTCGCCGGAAAAAAATTCTGTCGCAGCGAACATTTAACTCACATGACTGATCAGCTGTTTCCGCTGTCGGTGTCTTCTCGCATATCTCTATAATACATGAATGCTTGTCTTTGTCTCCGGACAGCATTTAATTCAATTTAATTAAACAATTTAAACTTGCCCAACTGAAACTAATTCTTGAAGACCTCATTTTTTCTCAAGCCAACTTGTTTTGTTTCCAGGTCTAAACCTCTATTTCTAATTCTTCTACTCCGTTTACTGGCGGATTACAGCTTCAAGCGCCAACTTCTAACCAAACTACGCTGTAGCCGAGTTTATTCGCTCCAAACGAGTTGATGGAAACACGCTTAATTCACATTTCTCTTTCTGCAGAATTTCAAAAGTTCACTTAAAGTTTGCTTGAATGTTTTTAACCTAACTGGCATATTTTTCTAACTCAGATACCCTTTACTTTCACAGTGGCACACTGCAAGATCTGACCCAAGGGAACCATGCCATCTGCATGTCTTCATCCAAGGTTCAGCTCCCTAGAAAAGGTATGACGATATTCACGAGTTTACTGCAATCAGGTCTAGCTAAGCTAGGCTAACTGGCTACTGGCTATAGCCTTATATTTAACAGACAAACACGAGGGGAATTGATTTTCTCATCTACCTCTCGGCAGAAAACGCATGCAAGCCTATTTTCCAAAATGTCTAAAGCTACTTTAACATCAATAATCTGCATGGAAATCTGTGCCTTTGTAGTCTCAGAGGCCCCCTTCGTTTCTTAATACATCCATTTTGTATGCATACAACGTACAAAACCAGAACATTTTCAAAATTGCATACAACAACAGAAGCAAAAAGCCTAATTTAAAGAACTGAAGGAAGAGTCATAACAAAAAACACATAGCAAGCTACTGCTAGCAAGAGCCCTTGAGCAAGGCACTACATTTACATCACGGGTTCTGCCCTGTGAGATAACATTGTTCCAAAAAGATCAGAACATGCCTGTGCCATGATCATAAAAGGCAAATATGGTTTGCATTAACTAAATACATGCAAAACGTATAGTTAATAACTCAAAGTAGACAGAGCTTCGCCTCTTTTCCTGCCTGAATAGCCGTCCTGCTGCCAGGTTGCCAGTTGTGAATGTGTGCTCTCATGACATCAGAATGTTTGTCAAGGCTGCCTACCAAATACTGCAGGACATCACTTATCCTCACCCAATCCATGCACATCTTCAAACAAATAGCTACGCTTTTTAAACACAACTATACAAATTAAAGTTCAACTACCCAGACTGTCCCCAGCAGTCCTGTTACATTCTGTCATTTATCTACATAGCTTGTCACTGAATCAAAGGCAATCAAGTTGATTAACATAATCTTCATGTTTTTTGTCTTAAAAGGAGCAGCCCTTGACATTACAGCCACTACATCACATCTTTTTAATTAGACATATTAAATATTGCCCGTCTTTGTGTGCCTCCTATGTAAGTGAGGAATTTAGGCTGATTTGAACCCAAACCATCTTATCCTGCCATGTGCTTCACATGATATGGGAACCTTGCAAACAACGGACTTGGCCACTTCCTAGACTTCCCGTGTGCTATCTTGCCCGTGTTATGTCACTGCCACAATGAATGTTGCCCCTGACATTTGACCTATGGTACCATGTTGTGCTGCAGTTAGAATTTTCTTAACAAGAACTTTGACCCGTCTTTCAGAACTACTACAAATGTGTTCGACAACTTCTTTCTTCTTTTCCAACTTTCTTATCACACACATGTACAACATCAACAACATTAAAGAGCAATCCTTCTATATTCCCATACGCTGATGATACAGTTCTCTATTCTCCTAGTCCCTTTTCAGATTCCCCCGCCAGACAAACTTCCTCATTACCCCAAATGTCTACTTGTTTGCACCACTAATTTCAGGTCATGTGCAAAAGACAACGTAAAGAACAACTCCACATCTGCTTTATAGAATAACCCTTCATGAACTCCATCTTCAAGTATCATACAAACATGTTAGAGTACTACATTCTAGAGAAACTCCCCTTTATTAAACATTTAAATCCCCCTTGGCTTGTTGCGCTTGTGACTTGACCCATTGCATGCTGGAAGAGTATCCAGGTACATTTCCAAAAAGGCTTGCCATGCTCCAACACAAATAACTTGCCGGTTGAAATGAAGGTTAAACAAACATCTTAAAGTTTAACAGAGCTGGTGTTTCTTTCCTCAGTGTCTGGAGGTTCCACTGCAACACATGCAGACGAGGCCAAGGGCAGCGTCACACTTCCCCCTGAGGCCAAGTATTTCCTCCAGTGCCCGGTGTCGTCCCATCACGCCCAGTATACCTGGCGTCACCTTGAAAGCAACACATCATGCAGCTCGAGGGAGCAGCGGTGCCTTCTTCTGATCGACAGCATGGGTCCCGAGCAGGCGGGAACTTACACATGCGTGTCGGAGGAGATGGGCTACAGTCGAGTCTTGGCGCAGTTCCAACTACAGCTGAAGAGCAAGGCGGCGGGCCGTTCATCGAGCCCACTGGTCTGGCTTTGTCTAATGGCAGTTCTGATCAAGAGTTTGTCCTGAGTAGATAACAGGATAACAATGGCAATATACGACACTTACGATCTCTAAGAGCTGCAATCGTAACATAGCATTATCACTGAAAGGAAAATCCTTTATTTTGTTACCACAAGTCCTATTAGTAATTATTGCCTTTGATTTAACTAACAAAATAGTATTACTGCACTTGTGCATTAATGAATCAGCCGAGTAGACATTGATAAAGAAAACAGATGTCTCAATCTTGCCAACAATCTTGCTTTGGATTGTACATAATAAGTCCTAGCCTTCTAAAGCATATTTTCAAAAGAATGTGAAGTAGAAAATACGTGTAAAAGCTCAAATGTTCCTCATCCAGCATCTCTAAAGCCTTTGACGTGTCACTGTAGGCGCTTGCCTTCCGCTGCACACAAACAGCCGAGCGTACATTTAACCAATAATGATGTGAATTACTTTTTGTCAGCAGTTTAAGCTTAATGTTTTGATTCCATTATAAGATCAATCTCAATGCAAAACCACACAACTGGGTGGAGGACAAAAATATTGTGCCACAAAATATATAAACGATTAGAAGATAACCTCCTCGCTTGTTTTGGACGTCAGAAATATTGAATCCGTCCGTCATTTAAGACCATACAAAACAGTAGAAAATAGTAATAACAAATGTATCCGTTAATTCAACATTTCAGCACTGTGCCGTTCAAAATCCAGCAAGACGATGAGTCTCATCCGCTATCATCTTTGGATTAAGAAATACATGAAAGGGTGATAAAAGGTGTTATTTTTCAGATAACCAGATGCTTAGCAAGAATTTAATACTTCATAAGCTGGTGCAAGGGGTTGGCATGTAGGAATCCTTTGCTGGTTTAGTAGACAGACATGTTGAAACCAGAATCATGCCGGTAAAAGGAGTCATGAGTCTTGCGATAGTATCATTATTAATCTACATTTCAGTTCTTTTGAAATACTACCCGTTTCCTTTACTGAGAAATTCTATCCAAAGGACGGGACATCCTGTCCTTGCTGTAATTTCCTATCTTGCATACTACCTCAGACTTGCTGAACAGGTTGCTTAACCGTGAGACACTTTTAGCACTTTATTTATTGTAATAAATAAATGTATTTAATACTTGTGTTTGATATGACAGTGTGTGGGAATACAAAGATCGCTTTGGAAGCAGATGTGACGGTCGTGTTTGCTGCACGATCTGTGACTTTTGACCTCCTCTTACAATGGATTTATTTTTGTAGGAAAACATTTCAAAACATGTTTGCTTTTTTGCATTGCTTTTCCTTTTCATAAAAATGCAGATCTGTTTTCGTTCCGCAGTTTACTGTCATTGATTGTTACATTCAACCAGTTCAGTTCTTCAAACCTCATAAACAGCTGTGGCATAGTAGCAGCAGTCTACATGCACCACTTCATGCTGTACTACACAAAGGCAGCACGTCTTGGCTTCCTCACACATTTCCACCATCAATTAAACCTTCAAATTAAAAAGGGCCATTTTTTTTTTTTTTAATAGAGGGTCCTTCCCAAAACTAAAAAAGAAAACGACTGGCCCTTGATCGGACACTGTGCTCTAAATTTGACAGAACCACCACAAATGTCACAACTTTCATTGTGACATTTCCTGAGCGTGGTGATGTGAACACATTGGTTTGCAGTGTGATTGGGGAGGGACGCTGTCACACCAAGCTCACTTGAGAAACGTTATTGATCGTGTATAAATATCTGCACTTCCCACACAAGGCCAGAATGACTCGGAAAACCTGTAAGGATGTGCTCGTGGAATAACCAATGTGACAAATCTGGGTTTTTGTTTGTTAGGGAATTCACTTAACTTGCGATACAGAAACCTGACGTTTGTAAAAAGTGGAAGTGAATTGTTTTCGCACTACTGGAAGTGAGCTGGATGTGAAAACGCTTCTAAATGTTAAACAAGCTTCCAAAACGTGAACCGGTGTGAATCACACCTTTGCAAGCACCGGATCCGGTGGTCTCAGAGGCCCACCGACACTTTAAAAATAAATAAATAAATAAAACAAACACACATGGAAGTAAGATATAAAGTAAAACTTTATCATGACATACAAGTTTAAAGCCCTGAGAACCATATCTTTATATTACTAATATGAACAAAACTGAATGTGTGAAAACCACTTTGGAAAAGTGCTCCTCTTAAATACAATCAGCACAAACCAGTTTTTACAAGCATTCATGTGTTTTGTCCTATTTTTTTTTTGTTTGCTTTAATCAAAGAGAAAACTATAATATCAGTAATATCATTATTACCATGTCCATAATAATAATAATAACAGTACAAAAATATGCACAAACCCCACAGTTGAATTAATATACGGAGCATTGTACAAGCCAAAAACAACATAAAATTGATAAATGAGGTATTCGATAACCACTTGCATATGCGCCTGTTTTTACACAGATCAGGTTAGTTTTTAAACAATTTTAAAACTGAATTAACTCCAAAATCATCTGAGAGACAAAAGGTTCTGCAGACTTCCAACTTCACAGCTTCCTGAGTGACGAGACCTCGCCTACAGTTACTGACGACGCAAATCCAAAATAAATGCAAAACCAAAAAAAACCGACGTTGCATTCAGCGAAGTGACCGCAGCTTCCGTCAGAACTCGTCCCCCAACGCAGCTTCAATATCGAACGCAACAGTGACTGCAGCCCACTGACCTGAGGTATTGTGGTATGACGAGGTAGGGGCGGTCTCTAACACACACACACACACACACACACACACACACACACACACACACACACACACACACACACACACACACACACACACACACAGGCTCACAGGCAAAACACATTTTATACATGTGTGTGTGTGTGTATGTATA
The DNA here is from genome assembly GCA_032191485.1 of Leptoclinus maculatus. Lineage (NCBI taxonomy): Eukaryota > Metazoa > Chordata > Actinopteri > Perciformes > Stichaeidae > Leptoclinus > Leptoclinus maculatus. The sequence goes on along the minus strand of JAVDOI010000001.1, from coordinate 42,145,138 downwards.
TGTATGTATATACATACATACATACACATACACACACACACACACACACACACACACACACAAATACGCGCACACACACACAGCTAATCAGGTGAAAAGAGCTTAGAGGTTTGTGACTGGAGGGCCCGGAGATGGGAGAGAAGTGAATGACCAACCCTCAATACTTTCCACTTTTTTAAAGCGACGAACAGCAAAGTGCCATTCAACAGCAGAAGACGACTGTGGGTGTGATGGGAACTCCCACGTGAACCATATGGACAACTTGCATGGATGTAGAGGAGGCTACTGTTACTGAGAAAACTTCACCCATTCAAGTCAAATATCATCAAAACTTATGTTTGAACAATCTCCTTCTCCTGTGATAGATGTGACCGTGGCGCCACCTATAGCACACCTGATGCTATTACAATTGTATGCATGGTAGAACTGCGACCACGTACTGTATATACTGAACCTGCTTTCACGCACACACGCACATACATACATACATACATACATACATACAAAGGCAGTGAAGCTACACTATCAAACAGTCATTGCTTAGACTAAGCAGATGAAACAGAAAGCCTGGACGTAGAAACAATAAAAGGTTTCAGTAACTCTGCCTAAAGGATTAAGCTGAACTGCCACTGAAAACAAGGTCCACCAGGACGAAAACAAAAAACACACACACACACACACACAAATAAATAGCCAAACTCAGTTGTTACTAACAGCATGAATGACAACTGGTGTCTTAACGTCTGATTGAAGTGTTCGCCAAAATAAAAAAGTGATTACTCTCCAAAGGATTAAGCTCGGAGAGAAAGACATTTTCCGTCCAGTTGAGTAGCGAAAACTGCACCGGGATCTCACCAGCAACTACTTTAAGGCAGCGTCTACACATCTCACCTCTTTTTTAATAAAATACAGTTATGTGTCATGCAGGGTTCTGAAGGGTTCACCAAAAAAGGACTTCCTGCACCGTCCTCGAAGTCCCAAAACTGAGATCTGCACTGCAAAACATCTGCAAAAGCTGACACGTAATGGCTAAAATACAGTCTAGTAAAAGCAACAAGGCTGCCCACCTCGGTTCACACTGGGCTTAAAGAGGTTTCTGAACAGATACAATGCCTCACATCAAAGCTAGAAAATTTCATTGTCATCCTTTGTGGTATTTCAAAATGCTTAAAAATGTACTTGAAAAGGGAGAAAAATGCCGTACAATTGGAGGGATAATTAAACTGGATTATCAGAAAGTGTCTGTTTTATTAAAGGGGCCAGACTCGTGGGCCTCTGTGGGCACTGGCTGAGAGGGCATGCGTCCACTCCGGGTGTTGTGTTACAAAAGAAACAGCCCCTAGAAGCTCATAAATGTAAAGGATTAAATTAGGGAGACCGCGCAGGAAAGCCACAGCATCTGGGCTTCAATATCTGCTCACAAAAAATGTCTGTACATGTCATGTGATCAGATTTTGAGTCTTTGAATCTTGTTATAAATGTTCTTATTTCCACTGTTGAGTCATGCCGTAAAACACGAAACATTTTTCGATTTACCTCACCTCACCTAAAGATATTTTCACTTGCTTTCGGGAAAAAACCCTCAATATCAGATTAAATGAGATTAGATGGTTTTTTTTGTTTTTTGCAGCCCAAAACAGACCTTAAGCTGCCTTGCTGTGCACCACAGCAGGCAAGACTGTACAAGGGATCAATCAAGAGGAGCGACCTGGCTAGTCTTTGGTATCTAGCTGTGCAATAACCAGAGGCTTACCTGAACCACAAGATTAGGGTGTTAAAACGCTGGGCACATGATTGTACACATGCATATCATTTCGCCGCTGTTGTGGGGAAAAAAAGACGCGTTGACTGCGATTCAGGAGTTCGCAGTCAAGTTTAAGGTTAACATGGTCGATTGTTTTTTTCTGCTTTGACCCACCGCGACCTCGAAACCTGTCGACAATCCTACAAATCGACACGTGACCGCGAGGAACTAACTATTCTTTTCCTCTTTCCTGAAAAAACAAAATGCAGATATATATCACTCTTCTCAGACAACTTGAAGAACCAAAAAAAAAAGAAGAAAGAAACAGAAGCAAGCATAAAACAAGTTATACAAGTGAACACAGGAGGAGAGCGAGATAGCAAGCCCCATCCCAGTTCCGTTTGTCCCCAAAAACCACCAGCAGTGTGTCAGTATGTTCACGTCAGCTTCAGGTCCGGTATGATTTCCATCACGGGAGGTTGTGGCGTCAAGTCTTGATGGCTTTGCAGCCGTATGAGGTATGTAGTGTAGCTCTCCTTTGGGAGAGTCTGATGAGGTATTCTCGAACAGTCGTGTAGACTTGTGCATTCTTCAGGTTTCCAATCCCTTCTTTTTCTGTATAATCAACAGCGATTCCTTGCAGTTGTCACGTTGCTTCCTGAGAGAGACGCCCTCCAGAGCAGAGAGGCCGCTGTGATGCCTGAGAAACGATGCAATGACGCCGACGACGTCGGATCGACATTCAGCTCCGTGGCTGGAGGAAGGATGCACAAAAATGGGGGGGGGGGGGGGCAACAAGCTCACACCTGATTCTGAACTACCTCTCAGTAACAGACAGGAGCCCGGTGGAGAATCAAGCTCGGGGTCTGCTCGGCCTGCTGTGGGTGGATTAGAGTTGCTGTTCCCCCTAACTTTGTGGATGGACACCAAATTCCTGTGCATTGCTAGTGAGAGAGTTTACAGTCCACACTGGGAGGTTTGTGTACATAATGAACCTTCCAACCTATATAATGGACTCGACATGGTCTGAACTGAGGGCGGAGTTCTGAAATTAGGTACGTTACGTGCTGATCCACAGCATCCGATCGTTCACCAGTTTGAGCCGAGCCTACAGTGTGTTGGAGAAACCCGGGTTGGGAGGCCTGCCACTGTGAGGGGGGGGGGGGGGGGGGGGGGTGCTCTGTACGCGAGGTTCCACTGGTGAGAGTTACCCGACTTCCCCTGATTGCAACTTTGTCAAAAAAAAAAGAATATAAAAATAAAGTTGATTCAGGTTAAATATACTACAGCTCCTGAGGTAAAGACACCACTGCAGGTTACTTGATTTGAGGTATGTAAAAAGAGAAAAACAAAAATCATCCTAAAAACACAAAATCAAAAAAAAAAAAAGACGACAAAATGGCAACAAACAAACAAAATGTCCTAAGATAAAACTTTTCAAGTTCAGTTGTGACTACACCTGTCAGTGGGTTTTGGCTGAGCTGATTGTGTTTAGCATGTACATTAGGATTAACACGTGTGTGTGTAGATTGTGTGTGTGTGTGTGTTTGTAGTGTAGTGCGTGTATGTGTGTCGAGTAAAATGCATAGCTGTGCGCTTGGGCACGTGCTGTCATAGAAGATTCTTGGGCTCTGTGTTCATGATTGGACAGCCAAGAGGTTGACAGGGTTGATGAGGTATTTGTTGTGCAACAGTTTGTTATTCTTATCCGTTTCTCATTGTACTGTATATTTCTTGCTGGGCCTCCCGGTGGAAGAGAGGCCTCGGGGAGCAGGTACAAAGGGCGGCCCCGAGTTAGGGTGACCCGCTGGGGGCTGGCTCGGCAGAGCCGGGGCCCTTGGAGGAGGAGGAGGATGTGGGGCTGAGGGTCTGAGGCAGGGGTGCAGAGAAGCCATAGCTAGTGCTGGCTCCAGCAGGGGAGGCTGAAGCAGCAGCCGACCCAGCAGGCCCCGGGGCCCCACCAGACTTCTGGGCAAACAGGGTTCCTGTAGGAAAACGGGAGACATCATAACATAAACATGGTAGCTTTAGCACCACAAGGGGGAAGTAAAGGATGTACCACATTATTACTTTTGATAATCTGTAATATTTAATAAATCCTAAACATACCTGAGTAGATGGTGCCATTGACTTCCACTGAGACAGTGATGCTGGCATTTCCATTGGTTGAGATGCTCAGAGACATGTCCTGCTGCTTCTCATCTGAAGAGACAGAAATCATTTTTTAGTGTATTCACGGGACCAATTTGAAATCAACTAAAAGCTGATTTCCACAGGCTGAATACTCATGCAATCAATTATTTGGCATTTTATATCTGTATAGAATTGACATAGTTGGAACAAAATGTGGCGAAAAATCATTAAGTGCTACTTGCTGAATAATAAGTTCCTCTTTTGACTCAATGGAAACGCACTGACAGACTTGCATCATTTCCGGGTTCTTTTAACAGTATTTCTGACAGACTTGGCAGCACTGACCTCGGGTGGTGATGGTGGGGGCTCCCAGGCGCATGTTCATGGGCATTTGGGAAGCCATGGCCAGCAGGTTGTGTTGGAAAGCCTGCTGCATCAGGCGCTGCTGCTCCTCCGCCAGGCGGGCCATCTTCCTCTCTGGTCCCTCTCCTCCGCCGCCGGTCTCCAGCTTTTCTCTGAGCTGCTCCAGAGTGGCGGCCCTTGCCAAGCCCGCGACCTGATGGTGGCCCAGGGCCAGCGCCATGGAGGGTCTCGCCGCCATGATGGAGGGGATCAGGTCATCTGGGACAAGAAAAAAGGGGAGGGTTAGTTTTATGAATCGTAATGGATCCGTTAGTCCAACTAGTTGAATGTGAATGGCTGTCATAAGTAAATCCCGATTTCAACTCGACAGAAATTTGTAATATGAGAAATCCCGCAGACCTCAGGTGGGTTTCTTGCAGAAGAAAGGTTGCGTATCAATGAAGACTCAAAACTTGTTTTTTGTGTTAAGACTACTAAGACTCCAACTTATTTTAGTTGTAACAGACTACAGAGACCACCAGCACAGAACGAGCTTCCCAGAACCCCACTTTGAGATCCACCCATTTAAATAAAAACCAAACAGAGCTGGTTTTGAACATGCAAAGCAGTTTCACATCCATTAGTGACTGTGTCAGTCAAACCATGTGCCATCCAATTTTGACCCCATAAAGCGATTTGACGGGTAAAATACAGTGCATTACACAAGTCAAACCACGGTTACCGGCTGGGTCCGCCGCAGAGTCACATTCCAGCCAAGTCAAAGTGACATCACATAAGACGCCAGGGTAATGACAGTTATCAACAGGATCCCACTGATGTGGACTGAAGGCTTCAAAGTTCATAAAGTGTCCCCCCCAGCGTGGGAACCGTGTTATTAATCAGTAGTAAAGGTGAGGGCTCTCAGCAGCCTGAAGCAAAGCTGGTTCACACGTGGACTCTTAAAACACACCTGGATGGACTACACACACACACACACACACACACACACACACACACACACTCTGATGGCGAGATACAGCGGATGGAAGGAACATGACATGTTGCGGGAATGTAATACGCAAATGTAACCGCACACTCGCATGCCAACATTCCTGCATGCGCACACACCGTCATACCAACGCACACATGTACGCACACATTCACACACATTTGACATAAAAGGAGCAGGTGCTCGGATGAAAACTATTTTGGTCTAGTGTCAGGCCCTATATATATATATATATATATATATATATATATATATATAATGTATTTGATATGTTTTGCTGATACTGAAAAATAAGCCTCCTTAAATCATTAAAACCCTGATCTGTGAGTTTCATTGAGGTGTCGATGGCCAGTTGTAGTACTTCCAAAGTGCGACAGAGGGCAGTATTTCCCAAAGAATACTTTAAAGACTCAGCACATCTGTAACTGGAACTCTCCAGTTCAATCCAACCAGTTCTCTGTGGTAAACACTTACCCAGTTTATTATAACCTTCATAAAACATTAATGCTTGTTTTTTCCAACAACACCCTTCTTTACCCTTCACAGCTACACAAAGGTATATCTCCGAGCTGCCTGTTTAGGCGCAGGCAAGCTTGTGTTAGAAGGCAATTCCCACATACCGCCAACTTATTTTTACTACATTTATATTTGTGGAATAAAGATTAGCCTCCTCCTTATGCTGCCATGAAGCTCTGTGATTATTTTCAAAATATGTGTTGTACTAAATAGTGTAAAACTCGTATAAATAATGGAGGTTAAGGCCTCTGGTTGTATTCCCGCCATCAGAAGTCTCTGTGTCTGGACTGTATGGTTCCTACCTTTTTTCAGAGAGTGTCCCGGTGAGCCCTGCAGGCCATTGAGGATCCCCGAGGCCCCAGCCCCGAGAGCTGAAAGGTGCATCTTGGGAGGAGAGAGGATGTGGGGAGCCGTGCTGGGAGAGGGAGAGAAGCGGAAGAGGCTGCTGCTGTAGCTCGGACGGCGGCCCTCGCGCCGGTTACTGTCGATGGCGGCCTGGAGCTCACCGGGGGAGCTGAGGCCTTTCCTCTCGCACTCAAACGGGTACAGGTATTTCATGTACCTTGAGAGGAGAACACACACGGACACAAAGCATCAGATCACCACAGCACATGGCAAGTATTAGCATTACTAGACTTACTGGCCTAATCCAGCTCAGAAACCTAACCACAACCAGAACTAACTGAATCAAAATGTACTTGATCATGATTTGGCGTAAAAACTGTAAAATCTTTTACAATTATATACTATAAGGGGACATATGAGGAAGAACTCCTTCAGTGCTTGTGAGCATATCTTTGGGTATCTGGAGTGTCTACCAACCCACAAACTGTGAAATAAGACAATCCAGTCCGTTTGGATCAGAAAACATGTGATTCAACAAACCATTCAGATCTGGCCCCCCTTCCTATGTCACATGCAGGCTCATTACTATATACCGCCCCCCAGTATGAGAACAAATAATGTTTTTTTTTTTTTTTTTAAGCATTAAAGCATGTAAATATGTTCTAGTTGAAACCCAAAATACAACTATGAACCTGAAAAAAGGCATGATATGTCACCCTTTAATATACCACATAAGCACATAATACGGGCTGTCAGCCGATGTCAAGGACAGTAATCTCTGCCTTTGAAATGGTTTTTTTTCAGCTGAACAGTGACTAAATTAACATGCAGACAAGGAATCATGGACAAAATAAAGGCAGGAAATCAGAGAAAGCGTTCACATGTGCTGCAGTAAACCGGTTGCTGTAAAACCTGTTTACACTCAGCCAACACGTGAACAGATTTTTTCCCGACCCAATCATATCCTTGAATCTTATTTCTCCAGCAGAAATCTAGCTGTTTTAATTACGTGTGTAATTGTCTCAACACCCCCCCCCCCCTCTCTGTTCACATGACATCTAAGAAATCAAGTTACTCCAGAAAGCCGACAGTAACCTTCTTACTTAAGTGCATGAAATAGAACAGGGCTTAATGACAACTTGATACGACAATGGTGTACAACAACATGTTTTGTATGCAGCGTACACTTGGATGACATCACAGGGGCTCCACAAGTATGCGCAGTCACAGCTCTGGTATTTTTCTGCATCCTATAAGAGCATTAGGTAAAATGAACATACAGTGTTGTGTGTGCTGGCTGCATAATGGTGGAAAAGCAGATCAATAAGAAGCTATGAGCAGCGTCCATTAGACAGAGCCAACGGAGCAACGCTGCACACAACGGCCCAACGGCATTAAAAATACATAAAGGGTCATTAGGGCCCCCTGCCAGTGGACAGGATAGAGAGGTGTTACATCTACCGGAGGATTTCAGTCGAGATAGCAGGAGCGTTTTAGTCGCGGCTTGCCGCACAATCTGTCAGTCGAACCCCACCTTAGTCATTGTGAACTCTGACCCAAATCACGTCAATAAATCTATGGGAATCAATGGGGGCTATGTGTGATGTAATGGACGGAGGGATTGAATGTGAAGAGGGAAAGGCGGCCTGGTGGGGGAAACAAACCCGCATGTGTACAAACACTACATCACGGGTTAATATTGACATCCAAACTCATACCAACACACACAGAAATCCACATATTCATGGAATAAGGAAGATGATTGTGTCCAGGTGGGAAGTCACACACACTTGAGATTCTTTATTTAGTTCCCGCAAATTAAATTAGAGCTTATATAAGATTAAAATAAATCAGACGGGGACAATTTATAGTTACTGCAGCCAATTAAATTAATTTAGCCTTTTTTTTTTTGGCAACACGGATGCAAAGACTTACTGTGTGCGCAGGGTGAAAGCAGCGCTGGTGATGGAGGTAGGCAGGTTGAGTCCCTTTGTAATTTCTCTCCAGATCTTCTTGTTGATAACCTCCACAAGGCCTCCCTTCTCTGTCACCAGCTTGTACAGCATGTACAGATCCAGGACCTGCTTGGCCATGATGGGGATACGATTGACTGGGGTTCCTGTGGAGGAGAGGAAAACCATAAAATAAAATCAATACAGTATAAATCATACATCTGAATGGCAACGGCTTAGTGACGCACAATGAATGCTTTATGGTGGATGAAGTGCATTTGTGTATCACGTGTGCATGCATTTTTAACATGGACGATCCCGACGGGAATCGAAACCATAATGCTGACAATTCCTCTTGTGTGTACGCGTCTCTGCTCAGACATATTGGCACCTAACACAGAAAATACATTTAAAGCTGCTACAGTGTAAATGCCGAAGCAGGGCGAATTCTAAATTATGCATTCATTCTTCAACCAATCAATGCTGAAACACCCAGAATCATTTTAGCCCTGTAGATACTGATATTAAGTGCTGGATGCTGGTAATAGAAGGGTGTCCGGCCTGCTGCCTGCACGGCTGTTAAATTTGGCTTGAAAACATATTAGCCCAGTTAGGGCAATCTGGCTTGACCTGGAAAAGGGGATTCGCAAACACAAAGCAAAGCGGCTCTAGACTTTTGATACAGATGCATTCATCTTGTCAACAGCTTATCTGCAGTGAGGCTTGCAGGGAGCGCGTGTGTGTGTGGTGGGGGGGGGTCGCAACAGAATCAAAAAGTGCAATGTGCAACAGTGTAAGCATGAAGCGGGAGGAGGGGACTGTGGATTGTGACGACCTGCTAATCCATGGGCAGCGGTGGGTGGGGGTGGGGGGGGCTCTTGGATAGTCCAGTATAATGAAGCTCATTTAGAGGATTGTACCGAGTAAATCCACACCCCTCTGCTGTTAGCGCCGCCGGGCCCCGGCGCAGGGGGAGTCGCACAGATTTGCCCTCGCAGCTAATGCCAGCCAATCCTTCAGCCCCTCCACAGGCTGCTCTCAATCAGACTCATTAATGGCCGTGTAAAATAGCAGTGTGATCAGGCTTGAAGATTAGCCCTGATTAATTTTCTTAAGTTAGCAACATGTCTTTAAGCCATGATGCACTACGGCTGTGACAGTGGACTACGTAATATCGGCCGTTATGTTAAAGGAGTCAAAACTAAAGTGTTCTCTGCTGTTGTGTTCACTGAGAATCACAGTTTGTCTAGAAAGACTTCTAGAAGACAACGGTGGGACCTGTGTTTGGGTGAGGTGAGAGAGACCGATGACCCGTTATACAAATGTCATTATGGAGCAGTGGTTCCCGACATGGGGGGGGGGTCCACCTTCATTCACGTAAATTAAGATTTGAAGATGGTATTCGCTTGCATTAGATGGTATTGATGTGTAAGAAATAAACGTATATGAACCCAAACATATTTGTAAGACCTTCTCTCACTCTGTAAAATGAATGTAGAAAACAACAGCAAAACAGCACATGTGTGTATGTGGTTAGTATTGTTCAGCTGCAGAAAATGCTGTTCTGGGAAATTAGCCATCTTATCCCCAGAGCCAATTAACAATTATCAAAACAAGAGGGCCTTTGCCAAGATGCCAGCTTACTCTACAGATCATTTTGATTAGATATGCACAGAGCAAGAGGAGTATTCAGTATTAAATGGCTGTTAAACATTGGGTCTGTATAAAAGTGAAATTATTCGAAATCCCTCCAATCAAATACAAATAGTTTTTGGGTGGTAGCTATTTTCAACTTTTTTAAATTTCAGAATGAAATCCAAACATGAATGGATATACCTTTTCAAAATCAGTTGCGACCAAGTTAACAATGTCAACAGTAGTATATAAATGTGAAGCCTGCTTAAGTTACAGCCAGCAATGCGTAGCATAACAGGCAACTGCACAACACATTTTAATTAGCTGCTGTTCTCCAGTGGATCTCAAATGTGGTTACCAGATTTCTAATATACCTAAAAGAAACTGAGCTTTATTCTGAGGCGGGGTAGTAAACTAAATGTTCCACTGAACATCTCCGGGCAGTTGTCACATTTCCAGAACACGCAGCGGGTCACAGCACCAGGAATGCTTTGCTGCCGGCGCCTCGTCAGTTATTTAATGCAGCGTTGGACATCAACCCTGCATCAAACAATTAGTACAACCAGAGGGGTCAGAGATCAGCCGGGGGTTATTGATGTGTGAATTAAACTGCAGGTCAGCAGGAAGCCATGTTTTCATACTGGCCCGGACATGAACAATGAGAGCACAACAAATGAGACAACGGCACTGGCCCCATAGTGACAGGCCAGCAGTTAGTTAGGCTTTAATTCACGCCTATGCTTTTATTCATCCCTTTATCAGCGGCTGCTGTCAAATCAGACGGGATTTGATCTATTTACAAGGAACTACTTTCAGAGCATGCCAAAAGAAAAACAGCTGAGCGTGTGAGAGAGTAAACCAAATAGCTATCTATATATTTTAAGTGTACCAGAGGCGCTTTCGAAACCTAAAACAGCATTATTAGTCAGCGCTCACGTCAGCCAGGTTTCACATTTCAACGTGGCCCGAGCACATGGGAAAGCCCCTTTGATAATATCGTAATTGACCAAAAATCACATTAGCAACACGTGGGCAGTTAGCCGGAGAGTTCCCTAATTTGAGAGCCAGCCTTTGGTGTCCAACATCTGCTCCGTGTCCGACCCTGGAGACATTTAGCTCCAACAGGCTTAATTAGACCGGTCCAAAACATTTCTTTTGATCGCAGCAGCACAACTCCTCTGCCTCACAGTCCCTTTAATGTGCACTCTATTCCGCCGTTGTAGTTGTTCCCATTTCAGCCTCATTGCTCACTTTTCTGCAGTGAGGACTAGAGACACCGTGATCAGCAGTGTTACGAGACCACTTCATGCCGTTGGGCCACGCAGGCCTCAAGTAGGCAACTATTGGGCATTTCATCTCCCTGCAAAGCCCTGATTTGTCCACTCGGCTGTTCTGAGCCAATCTGTAATTGGCTGCAGGCTTCACCTCCCATCATCCTTTGCCCCGGACTGATTTTCCCCCAGGGACAGGGCCATCAGGAGCCTAGTGATTAATGGCACCCGGGGTCAGAGGTCGCTCTGGTGGGAAGTGCCGCGGCTGAGGGCCCCCGAACCACTCCCTAAGTCCTTCCTCCGACTTCCACAGTGAACACAAGAGCCACACGGCTTGTCTTCAAACGGCTAGACTTCAAATGATAAGAGATATAGAGAGTCTGACAGAGGAGAAAGAAAGGTTTGACAAATACAGATCTCTGGGATAAAACGTTTGGACAGAGTTTCATATTAGGCGACGTATGTTTTAATATTTTGTGCAGATAATCGACATCTTTTTATGTGCTTAATTGTATGCCTGTGGTGATTTCCCAGCAGAGAAACCATTTACAGCATTTACATTATGGGAAAATAAATCTCTCCATTAACACACAACCGAATGATGATAAAACCCGTTCATGCAAACTCAATTATACAGTAAAATATTATGTAATCCAGTAAAAAGCCTTTTAGCCATCCTTTCAGAGGCTGGAGATATTGATCAGACTGACTGTCCATCTGAATCAAACATTCACATTTCCCACCTCACATCCAGCTTTCTATCTCAGTGGGAGGAAGAAAAAAAAAAAGAAAAAAGAACAAGGTCATTTTATCTGACCCCTGACCTATTTTTAGTAGGAAACAGCTGTTCACATTAAAAGGGGCTTCTATAATAAATCAATTGGGTGCCCCTGGCACCAGTTGTAGTAAATTGCATATCGCTGACTTCACATGATGGGCATTTTTTAAATAATTAAGTGACAGAGCGACAGCCATCCAGCGGACAAGACCCAGGAAATGCATTTTTAGCGAATGAGCATTGGCTGGTGTGAGGTTTCAGTAACATCGACGGATGATCTGGGACACGGAGAAGGAGAGGGACAGAAGGGAACTCCATATCATCTCACGGTCTTTGGTTGCCTGAATGCTGTTTCTTTCATTGGATCATTCTACTTTTTTTTTTTTTTTTTTTTTTTTAAATAGTTGACATGAACGCAAATAGGACGGGAAAACAGAGATGGAGCAGGGTGGGGGAAAAATAATAGAGAGGTAAACAGAGATAGATTAAAAAGTGTCACTAAAAAAAAAGGCAAAAAAAGAAAGCCAATTTTTAGAGCTTTCAGGAGGGAGGATGGGAGGAAGGGGAAAAAAAGGAAGGGGGGGAGGTGTAGTAACTTGCCAGCTGGAGAAAGACTGGATTACTGCTGTAAGGAAGGTGTCAGCCAACACAAACAGCCCCTGGCCTCGTGGCAGCGCCTGAGTCCCACACCTTCCTCCTCCCTTCCTCAACCACCACATCCACACACCAGATAACACCCAACCAGGGATCTCCCTCTCTGCGCTTCACTTCCTCAGTTCAGTTGAAGTAAACTCACTTAGCGTACTAGACCGACTGTTAGTAAGACACTGTAATGCCAAAGCAGCAAGCGTGTACACTCTCTGGTCTAAAATAAGAAGATGATGAATCATCAGAGGGTATTACTATTGTTGGTGTTTCAAACGTCCTTTGAGCGCTGCAATTCCTGCTTTTCGCCGACACCTTCAATTTATGAATTCTGTCATTACAGAACAGCCCAAACCCTTCATTAACGCGGGACAGAGAGACACTGACAGGTGAGACAAATGTCTGGTCTGCACATGCTAAGTGTTTACTTTACGTCGGGCAGCCTCCTGGCTGTTTAGTTTACGCGTTCGTACCTCGGGGGCAGCATATTGTCAGGACCCTGCTCTGCTGGGGCATGTTTGTTTTATTTTTAATGCACGGCCAGGGACATAAATGGTAAAAAAGCCTTGAGTGTATGGAACTTGCTATCTTTAGTCCAGGCAGAGCCACCGCTCGCATGGCGGACCAATTCATATCAAGTGTTGAGATATGCACCCTCCACATTCAGGGAAGTGAAATGCAACGTTACACTATAGATACATCGCTATTCTAAGCGCGACGCTTAAGCCACAGCTGATAGAGACGGAGAGATAGAAGGAGAGGGACGGTCCTCTAATAACGTCTACAATACAGCATTGTGGGTCGATGTGCGCTATACCGTCGGCTGCATAGGTTTCATTCCCGTCGGGTCAATAAAGTGCAATTCATATGAATTGACAGAGGCAGAAACAGACAAAGATGGACAGGCAAGGCAGGGAAGAGAAAGAAATATTATCTTTTGCCAACCGTACATAACTGCAAAGATAAGGAACACAAAGAGCAAAGAAAACAAGAGTCTTTCCTTTGGCCTGTGAGTTTCCACTCAGAAATAAAAAGACACCCTGAAGAACAAATAACATCGGGTCCTGTGAAGTCACATGCATCCATCAGCAGAGACATTAGACAATGTTGCTCCATCAATGCTACGACATTAGCGAGTCACGCCATAGCATGATGTGACTGTACCAACAACAGTGCAACAAAAAGGGATAAACACATGTGGGGAGAACACAAAGCAAAGTACTGTGTAGCATCCACGCGAATAAGTGCCAAAGCTGTCACCGATGTCAGCTTAAACACACATTAAGGGCTTCTTCACACAAGCCCACTTCACGAGTCGCTTTATTGATCAGATAGAGAATACAACCTGTGACCATCAAGTAAATGAATACCTTCATATGAGCCTATTTTGTTGCGCCACCTAGACTCTCTTGTCTCTTCCTCACAGTGTCTCAACAAAGAGAACAAATACAACGGGGGGGAAAAAAAAAAGCTAACCTTCAATGATGGATAAGTCACTTGAAGCTATATTTACTCAGGAAGCAGTGAGAGTAGCTTCTTAGTACGAATCATTACAGCGAGCAGACAGTATTTTTAAAAGGAGCCGTCTCCTGTGCACGGTCAACTGCTTCGGCATGTGGTGTAAAACATCGCAGAACTGCAGAGGCTCCAAACAACAGCCAGAAGCTGTAAATCTCACCGGGTGCAGCTCACGCGCTGGGGAGGCTCGCCGACTACGAAGACACTATTAGAACTTGAATTACACGATTAAGAGGTCGGCCCAGTACTCTTCGGCAATGAATCTCTGCACTGACAAGTCCGCCACAGTTAACATGGTGTTTAAAGTACTGTTCACTGGTTTGTCCCGCCTCGATCGTTTGACAGACAGGCATCTTTGAAGTGAATTACAGCGATGAACAGAGAGAAAGAGAGTGAGTGGAAGAAAGAAAAAAGGGAAACATGACACCTACTCCATGTGTCACGAAGATGGGTCACCTGGTGAAATAGAGGGGGGGGGGGGATGAAAAGGTTGGATGGTGCGAAAAGTGAGATGGCCTCTCTGACTGTAACCTAAGTCCCCTCGATCCCCAGAGACCCAGCAGATCAACTGACCGGACCCCAATCAACGCTGGCTGATATGGAGCCGACAGAGAGACGGATGAATGGCTGGTGACTCTTATGCTGCGTGGTTGTTCACGGTGACTATCAATTCATGGAGGTTCTCAGAAATGGAGGAAATTAATTTTAAACGGGGAAAATTTGGGTTACATTACATTACAGTCATTTAGCAGACGCTTTTATCCAAAGAGAATTACAATAAGTGTATTCAAAATGGCTGTTCATTTACTTCACAGGAATGTACAACAAATATTCTTTACAAATTGTTGCATTAAATCATTTAATTTGATGTGGACTGAAAGGCCAGGCTTGTGGAAAAAATAAACAAAAAACTATTTTATAAAAAAAAGTAATAATGCAAGCAATACAAGTTTAAAGACATGAAATGTTGCAATTTTAAAGAACGGTTATAGATATAATTAAAGACACGCATACACACCACCCCCCCTCCCCTCTATTTTGCACCTACCCGTGTTTACTAGTATCTGTTTATACATCCATCACTGCATCAGGCCGAGTCCAGGTCCTCCACCCAGCAGCCATATTTGAAGGTAACCGACCACTATCTGGGAATGTTTGTCTTCCATTAACATCTAGTTGACCAGTGAAATTGTGCAAGTGGCTGATGAATTTGCAATGTACTAGCCAGAGGCCAGCGCTTTGAGTGTGCTACTGTGATGCCAGCATTCTGTACACTCACTTTATGATTAATGAATCCGATAATACAACCTCTATTGCATTGGACGAACGAGGGATTGATTTGACAATGCTCGACCTTAGCAGAGCGAGTTTTTGTTAATGTCTTCAGCGCTGCAGGCTGTACGCCTCCGCACAAAATGCAGAAACCACCTAAACCTGTTGCACTGCACATGCATGAGACATGCATTTAGTGTGTGAACAACATTTCCCTACCCCCGTTGCACAACTCTGTTAATGCCGAGATTTGTTGACAATTTTGCATCGCTAGAGCTGATGTAAGATCTGAGTTTTGATACTTTCCGAACACTAACCCCTATAATCGCAAATATGCTGAAATGGTGTGTTAAGTTAACAAAATGGTAAAGTGCTAGAGATAATTTGGTCGGTACTCAGAAAGTATTAATGTTGGATATCCAGTTCTGCTGTGAGCGTTTGAATACGTCCATTATCTCAGCCCTCCATCCGAAGAACGTCCAACACTCTTGTTTGAATTGGTTTTAAAAGGCTCAAGCTGTAATGTGATTGGACTGAAAATATCTTTTGGCGAAATCAAATCTATGAGCCAGCTTGTTGATAGAAGGGCGACCACAGCAGATGACAGCTAGGACATTTAGAGAGGAGGGCGGGGGAGGTTCAAATCTTTGTTGACACGTGCAGTGGTTATAAACACGGATGATACAGGCCTGTATTGTGAGTTACAGTCCGGTCAATAAAAGTTGTTTTCTATCCACAAGATTAACTACTTAACACGCATGAACACACTAAGAGGTATATAGTCAACTACGTTTTAATACAACATGTACATCATTAATACAAAGTGTGCAAACACTCTTAATCTATCTAGTTTTTAAACCGTGATGCATCCGATATCAAACACACTCCATAAGAAAACATGTGCTAGAGTATATCAGCCGAAGGCTTTTTTGCGTCACAATTTAAAAACTTAACAGCTTGGTGAAAACGTAGTGGACGACCCCTGCTCTATATTTACATCGGACTGGAAGAAAAAGTAACCCAATAGCTTGGCCTTGTAAACAGCCATCTCTGCTCTTTGCAGAAATGTCAAGAATGTATATGTCACAGCAACATGACAAAGGTATGTTGTACGCATAATAGAGGGAGGGGGCGTTGACATCAACTGTAGCTTCTTGAGACAAAGCAGCGAAGGTTAGGCTCACTCGACTAGCTCGAAATAAAATTGATCTGGGAGATCTGAGAGACGGACAAAGAGGCATATTGAGAACTAATTAAAAAAACGCTAATAAAGAGTA
Organism: Leptoclinus maculatus; assembly: GCA_032191485.1. Taxonomy (NCBI): domain Eukaryota; kingdom Metazoa; phylum Chordata; class Actinopteri; order Perciformes; family Stichaeidae; genus Leptoclinus; species Leptoclinus maculatus. The sequence goes on along the minus strand of JAVDOI010000001.1, from coordinate 42,128,701 downwards.
TCCAGAAGAGAAACAATGTAAGGGAGAGAGAGGTAATGGAATATACACAGAATAGAGAAATAAAAACATATTCTTCGGGGATAATGAGGTCATCTGTGACAGCTCACTGCTAACGTTTAAAGCGTAAGTAGGTGGCAGTGATGTCTTCACTGGCAGGTGCAACACTGAGTGTGTCCCTCTCCCCTTCTAGCGAGCTTTATAACACAGCTAACTGCTTCGATCAATGGACACCCGGATTGACAGATAAAGCCATCAGCTGACGAGTCCCATTTGTGGCCCAGCACCACTGATCAATACGGGAGACATCAGCTGCTATAAGCAGAGGAGAGAGAGGGACATGTGGAAACACAGGGTGTGTGTGTGTGTGTGTGTGTGGGGGGGGGGGGGGGGGGGGGGGTGCACTCATCTTGGAAATTCCGACTCCCATCAATGCAAATTAATTTTGGCTTTTGGAATCCATGACATAAGTCATACACTTACCTTTCAAGGATTCAGCCGATGCTCTTAATGCAGAGTGACTTCAAATGAGATCAATAGCAGCAACTCTAACGCTATGAGAAGAAAGAAAAGACTGACGGCCTGAAACATCTACGAGCTTTAAATACCTTTTGAGGAGCTCAAGTTACACAACACAATGAAACATCAGGAAAAGGTTTTCAGCGCGGCTGCAGAAGATGAAAACTCATCCATCATAACTTGTTAACTGACCAAACCTCTCTCCATCGGTGTACCTCACACAACAAACCACATCGCCTAAAATGTCACCGACAAACAGGCAATAGCATTTGGCAACTGCGCCTTTCATGTCCGTTTCTCCCCTCAAATCAAGCGTCTTGTTTTCCATTAGGCCCCTTTTGCACTCAGGTCTCTGTTACTGCGTGGCTCACGCAGCAGCGCTGCAGAGCCGCACTGGAAGTGAGCTCAGGGCTATTGTGCTGGTGTAGGGCTCCTCTGGGGGCTGTAATGTGTTTCATAGCATCCATCACAAGGGGTGTGGAGGACCGGGAAACTTTGCTTTAAGAGCACACACACAGGACACAGATGGAGAAGCAAGGCAGGCAGATATGCAGAGATAGCAGAAGTTTGGGAAATATGTTGATCGCGGGAGAGCTTCACGAGGGAACAGCTTCACAAAGAACCCCACAAAATATATGTTTTGAGAGGAAAAAAGTTTAATATTTCACATGAAAAGTACAAGGAAACTGTTTCAAAATAAACAAGAATTTATTGGATCTTATAGTATTTGGTTTCCAGGGTATTTCCAAATGTATTCCACTGAAGCCACAACAAAGTGCGTGGATCTGAGGAGCCCATGTTATTTTTACCCTGACCGATGACCTCGCTGGGAAGCATGAATCTGCTCGGGGCCTGCGCACGTCCTCTTCCCCGCTCAGTTTCTTACGTGCGTGGTGATTAAGAATCTCCCAGCTCGACAGCTTAGAGACTCAAATCCCTGTACAGTATGGTCGTAATTAAAGATGGACAGCACAGTGGCAATCCAGGCCCGGGGAACAGTCTGGCTAAATTACAGAGGAAATACCAGGGGAGGTGGAGCGGGTTGGGGGTTGGGATGAAGAGACAGAGAGAGGAAGAGACACAAAGAGTAGTCTCGGTTGGCAACGGAAACAAAAAATAAAAAAGGCTTAAGATTCTGATCTGACATCTCCCCACACACATAAGAAAACATCTAAAACTACTACTTCCTTTTGTTTTGAAAGAGGAGAGGAGCATAACCACCATAGATAGATGTACTCGCTCCCCACAGGCGGGGCTGTAATTTGCCAGCCTATGGGTGGAGTCTACCAAGATAATCTCAGCCCTCGCATTTATATCAACACGGTGACCACGAAATCTTTGATGGCGAGCGCAGGGGAGGGTTTGTCCAATGAGAATAGTTTTGCCTCTTCTTTTAGAGTCCGTCTTGGAGGAATGATTAGAAAGCAGCGGTTGGAATCTGTGTGTCATTTGGGTCCCCACCCTTTCCTGAGAGTAGGGGCCCTTTGCCACCAGCGCCGGTCTTTTTAGTACGTTTGCCTAATTATCTTTCTGTCTGGTTGGTGAGCTCGGTCAGTTTCAGCCCGCTGACGGAGTGCTTTCAAAAGGGAAATGAAAGAGCACGGCCTCGTCTCTACGCGAGCCGGCCGATGCCTCCCTTAACCTCCGCCCCCCCCCCCCCGGCACCCCGTCTGTCCTCGTCTCCTACTGTGGTTTCCCTGAATGCCCCTCGTCGTTCCTCTCTTTTCTTTCTTTTCACACATACAGACACGCGACGGTCACTCCCTTGTCTGCTGCCCGTCAGCGTTTGCCCTATCAAAAAAAAAAGGTTGGCCCCCGCTTCTTTGGAGATCATTAATCATCCCGTGTAGGACAGGAGGCCCCTTAATCCAACCCCTCCTTCTCCTCCCCCCCCCCACCCACCCCCTGGCCTCACCGAGCGGGCCACAGTGCGGCCCTCCGCCCCTATCCCCCATGGTGTTATCAAGTTTCAGTGGTTGTAACTGTAGCACAATAAACAGAGGGGGAAGGAGAATGGGTTGGTGGCAAAGGAGGAGGAAGGGGATGGAGACAGAAAGAAAGACAAGAGAGGACAAAATGTCATTTCCTAACTGCATTTTATTGGTGCATTCGAAGTAAAACCTGCTTCTGGGCCCCTGAAAACTGCATTGATTGTGAGAATTGCATCTTTAACGATCCAGAATATAGAAATAGTAAAGGTTGATCACTCGTTTGCAGATAACAACTATTGCATGAATTGCGTAACAGTGATCCAGCAAAGCGGCAGTTAAAAGGTCGATCTCAAATGAAAACCATTCCGCCCGAAACCCGACACCATCTAAAATGGACAAATGTGCTCACAATGCCCAGTGTTTTTGTTGCTAAACCAACCAGGTGCTGCCACTTTCCAGAAGTTGTGGGGTGTTAACTAAAGGAAAATGAGGCCATATCAAAGAGCCAGAGAATGTTCCTATTGTGGTGTGGTGTTTGTACAGAGGGCCCGCCTGTTACGAGGGCCAGTGTGAGGCTGACCGGGGGAGTAATATAATGCATACATGGATCCCCCAGAGCCCATTCATGGTGTAATTGGTGTGGACAGAGCTCTCGGTCTCAGGGTTACAGTTAGGGAACTTCCTCTAATGTCCTGCTGGGAGGCCACTCTTCCCACATCACACAACAAAACATATCCAGCGTAACCAGGACAGAAAGTGTATTCTCTCTAAACGTGAAACACTGGCCGAGCTATTTTAATTCGTTTTTAATGCAAATCATGTTTTGGTGTGTGTGTGTGTGTGTGTGTGTGTGTTCAAATATAAGTGGCAGATTTATTTCTAGACGAAACAAAGTCCACGTATGCCATTTTGAATCAATGCCCTTGAATGCTGGGAGCCACTGACGGTAGGTTTGACAGCGGAGCTGCAGCTAAATGAGACATCTTCATTATAATCATTATCTCCCCTTCCTTCCCTCCTACTCCTTCCTCTTAATTCTGAACATCTTTCCCCCAGCCCCGTCAAGACCACTGCAACTTAGTGACGCAGACAAGTCCAGCTTAGCACTTTATTGCTATTAACAGGCCTAAATCGACTACGGAGGGATTTTCCCCCAAAATAACTCTTAAGCAGCGATAGAACACCATGTGGCCTCTCTTAAGATGAATCTACACTTGACATTAAGAGCGTCACACTGGGATGGATCTAGCCTTTGCTGACCGCGACGTGTGGGGTTTTCTGGCAGGAGTAGAAAGAGCTAAAACACTTGTCTTTACCCCCCCCCCATTACTCCCTCCTTTCTTGACTGGTGATTTCACTGAACAGGAGCCTCTCTCTCTGGCTCTGTCCATCACAGCCTGTGGCCATTAATCATCTCAAGTGGACAGCGCTGACAGGCAGTTGGCTGCATCACTCTTTTATTTTTTTTCCCTCTTTATCGCGCACCCGTAGCTCTCGCAGCCTTTCTTACTCCCCCCCCCCCTCACCTCGATCACCTCTTCACAACCCCACCTCCTGCCCTGAACCCCCATCCCAAGTGAGAAAGTGGCCGGGGTGTCAAGCCATAACAAACATTCGCCCATCTGCTTGATCGAAACCTTTGAGGTGGTCAATGGCGTCGGAGCTTTTCTCCACGCTCCCAGTGGGGCTGGAGACCGCAAAAAAAAAAAAACGTGTAATGGATATGATGGACGGTGAGGGCTAATATCCTCCACCCACACTCTTTCAACACGAGGCCTCGTGCATTTACATTACATTTGCATGTCGGGGCCATTAGCGGATGTTTCTATCCGCAGCGAATGACGGGAGGCTCCCCAGTAGAACAAAGCGGAGCTCCTTTCTTTAAAAATGACGAGCAACAAACAGCGCGGAGGTCAAAGGCGAGAGCGAAAGGGGCCCAGCGATGGGTGTTGAAATAGTCAGCGAAGAAGTAAAGGTAGAGAGGATTTGCATGTGTGGCTTCTGCCGTCTCTGTGATTCAGAGCCCATCAATGGGCCCCTTTACGCACAGACAGGCTTTAGGACAGCTGCTAAAATTCCTCAACCATTAACACTCTCTCACACACACACACACACACACACACGCCTGTTTTTAAGCGCACAGGCAGGAAATGGGAATCCCTCGTAAGTTTTCCTTCCGCTGTTGCTTTCCTCTCAAGGCCTGGAGGCCCCACGATGAGGTGGGAAAAAGCACTTCACCATTTGCCTCTCTCCGACCAATCTGCTTCACAAAACGAGGTGGTGCTTTTTAAGCGTTTGGCTTGGAAAGTCAGTCAAATGAAGAAGCAGGCATTCATCACTTATCACCAGCTGTTATCCACCCCACTTGTTCCGCATGGCAACATTAAATTAAACAAAGGCTTTCCAAGTACAAAAAAAAAAAAAAAAAAGACTGCAATAATCTATGTAATCCTATGTTGGTGAAGTGAAATGGAAGGAGGAGTACAGCGCACAGTAATTAGAAGGTACCATTAACAAGAGCTTAGCGAGGCTTGCTCTTCATCTCATACTCCACCAACGGCAAAAAAAAGAAAAGAGAATCCGACAAAGCAATTTGTTCCCTGTGATTAAGATTGTGGTTTGAGAGACAGCAGAGGTCAGTGACAAACTCACTCTAGAGTAGCTGAAATGATACCCTACCCTCCTGCACAATGGTCTCTAATGACGATAGCGACATCTCAGCCATATCTGAAGTGTGGCGCAGCCATGGCAGTTTTATTCTAACCTTTCCAGTCATTTCTATGACTGCGTCTTTTCTTTCTCCATCTGGTGCTCTTTCACTTCCCCCAAATGAAAACACACAAATAAAAACATCCATCGCCATATTCTTCTTCCTTGGCCCTCACACTTTTCTATTATAGATGAGCACTTTGGTGACAGTAGTGTTTGTTACAACTGTTGTCGGCCACTGACCCTTGCGCCCCCCCCACCCCCGGGCACATGTACCGATGATGATACAGGAACTTGATCTGCGCAAGCCAATTCCAGTTACACTCACTATTATTCACTCTGGAAGTGTAATTCGGCTAAACAAGTTAAACAAAAATGTAATAATAAAAACATTTTCTAATAAAATTAAAATTTTTCTTTACTTCTTTTCTTTTTCTTAAATCAATTTTATAATTCATTCCATATTTGTGTTGCTCAAAACAATAGACAATAAACAAGACTTTAAAGTCAACCTGTTTTTTCTTGCCTTAGGTAAACGCTAATCTAGTGAACATAATGCGACATGGCGCACTTTAATCAGCCAGTTATCTGCTGTCGGGTGGCATTTTAGTCAGCTTGATGGATTTCCCCATCTGACCAGCACGAGTAAAGGGTCAGCCAACCACTCCCAGCGTCTGCCACTGGACAGAGATGCTAACAGGGCCCTGACAGATCCTGTCCCTCCCTCTCCCTCTCTGTGTGTGTTTCTCTCTCCCCAACTCGGCTTAATTCATCACCCTCCAAACAAGACCCCCGGGTGCTAAGACCAGACCAGACACTCAGAAGCCCCTCCTCCCGTGAACGAGAGCTTGCCAACACGCACGTCCATGCACACGGACCCGGCTACACAAATGTACGCACCATCATCATCCGTCACAGTCTGACTAAACAAACTATGCATCACGTACACACTCGCATACATGGTATTACCCATCATAGCGTGTGACAAAACATAATGAAGTATGAACACGCACGCAGGCGCGCAACCATCACCCATCACAAGCACTGCCAAAACATAATGTAAAGTATGTGCCACTGTAATAACATTGTGATTCACCTTGGGAGGTATTGCTCAAGACATGTAACTTGTTTGGCAACCGATTTGTCTGATATGAACCGAAGTGCATTAGCTGCTCTGGTCATAAGGGTTTTGTAGGCAGTGTCAAAGCAGCACGCGGTCAGCTGAGCCTCCCCGGCTGTTGGCCAACTAATTAAGATCCTCTTGGCTCTGATATTGCAGTAGCACCGGATCAACCGGGGAAGATCTCACCTGATGATCTCACCTGCTGACCCCTTACAGGCTTTACTCTGGGGAGGGGAATTAGCAGAGGATTTCTTAGCCAGTGAGAGTTAGAGCTTGTTTCTTTTTTAAAGTTGATCGGTGACATGGCACACTTGACAACTATGGGACAAGCCAATACATTTAGAACAACAAAGCCACAAAGAAAACAACTTTTATATTTATATCTTTATCCTTGCTCGGTTTGTATGGACTCGACCAAATAAACCGGTTGTGCTGTGACCCGAACGCCAATCAATCTACAGTGAAATTCCAGATGCGGTGTAAAAAAAAACTAAATAGCAACCCCGCCTCACACCAACACAGGAAATGACTCTTAAGAAATGGAAGTTGTCTGGTATTTGCTTTTTCAACATAGGCAGACGGAGGGAAATTAACTCCAACCAATTTCACAACTCTTAACAACCCTATAGATATGCCTCGTTACAAAACATATACGAGTTGTAGTTTTTCCATATATATATATATATCCATATCCATGTATATTAATATACATGGATATAAAGCCTGAAAACATAGAGCTAAACCAAGACGTTTCTGATCAGGAACCCATTACCAAAGTACACTTCAACAACAACAACAACAACAACAACAACAACAACCCCATTTTCACCAAACTGTAACATGTAGAAAAGGTACTTAATAATTGGAGGTCGAGTAAGGATTTACGTGAGATTCAAATTAATTCTATAAGTACTAAGTGTATGCCTTAGTCTGTGCCCAAACTAAAAAGAGGTAGAAGCTTCTTAATATAATGTGGATTTCTCGGGGAGGGGGGGGGGGTGCTCTTACCTCTTTTCTGCATGAAGGTGAAGAGGTCATCCAAAAACTCCTTCCTTTTAGGGTCATTGTCCAGTTCATACAACTGAAAGAGGAAACAGAAGCTCATTAGAGCCACGTTGCGTCGACTTGTCAGTTGACCACTGCATGTCGCCAACAGTCCCCTGCAGTTCCTGCTGTGTGTCTGGCACTGTTGGCTCTTGTTGTCAGCACCACAAGCCGACATATTCTCTATTTGAAATGTTTAATTCAATCGGCAGTGGAAAGTGTTGGCTCGCCCGTTTTGTTCGTCTGTGCAATGTTCTTTGCAGTGCAAATGCCGTGTTTCCTCCAACATAGGCACAAACCATACATGCATGTTACCGGCCAGCTGACCGTTGGCGGTTATCTCTGTGGTTTGCAACATTTAACAGAAGAGGTGAGGCAACATGAAACCATGCCGTGGGGATAAATGTATAGCTCTGTGTTTAGACAATGTTTCAAAACGTTCACTTATTCACAATTTCCACTAGTTTGATATCTATAAGAACGAATGTGGTTATGCAAGTGGTGTCGAGGCTTTTGGCGATCATGGTCTCCAACCGCTTACCTTAGCAAAGTCTCTGGAGGCCTCTCCTCTTCCTCTGTTACTGTCAGCCTCATCCGCCCAGCCTGCACTGCCGTTCTACAACAGACGAGAGAGAAAACACAGATAGGGTCAGTAAACAAACACCTAGAGAGTAAGAGTACAGACTGTAGTGGTCATCTATTATTATTCTTTTGGTGTTTTTGCCTTTATTAAAGTGTAACAGCAGAGATAAGGACAGAAAACATGATGGGGAGAGGGAGGGATACACATTTGTCCTGCAACTAAGGTCCCTGGCTGGAACTGAAGGGGGGACTTTACCTGGTACCACCACTAATGTAGACCACTAATGAAGTCGCACATTTGTAATTCTTAAGAATGGACTTGGACCTCCAATGTTTTTTTGTCTGAAGTGTGTTGATTTGATTTCTGGCAAAGATTCCACCAGGTTGACAACGACTGTAGGTGAAAAAGTTCATGTCTGGCAAAAAAATAAGCGCAAACTCCAAGCTAGTTACAACAACTACCAACATCCTGCAACACAAACACATGAAAACCAATACATACTCAAACAGCGCATTTTTCCAGTGGTTGGAGGAGTAACCTCTGGAGTTATTGTGCCCCTGAGCCCCTGTGTCCCCCTCCCCCTTCATCCTCAAACATCTCCATTTGACCTAAACCATCTGCATCTGGGCCTGCCCCACCCCCACCCATGTCTTCCGACCCAGCTGGATACAAGGGCCCCCCATCCTTCAATCTTAACGCAGCTGTGACGGGTAGCCAAGTTCATGGAGTGTAGCTGGCTGTCAGGAGGGGCCAAGGGAGGGCGGGTTGGTCAGTAGCTCTAGCGCACACACGCACACGCACACACACACACACACACACTTGCAGAGGCTGATCATGGTTGTGTGTATGTTTGTGAGTGCAGGGGGGGGGGGGGGGCAATGGCCCCACAAGACGGGAAGGAAGGAAAATAGGGGCAGAAAGGGGTGCACGGTATGTGCCGACCAGGAATGTCTCCTAAAGACAAAACCTATAAAAGCATCAGGAATCAAAACAAGATCCGTTCGGAGGGGGACGTTAATAGCTGCAGCCCGGGGTCCAGTTTCAAACGGGAGCCCATTGGTCAGTGGCAATTACAAGGCCTGAAACGAGAGCCGGGAGGGCAAAGGTTGTCAAGGCCCCTGAGAGCAAGTCATTTTCACCCTCTCACTCTCTGTACGTGTAACGGTTGTCAACGTTCACGCTCCCTAAACAAATACTCATCAGCCATCAACTTGCAAACCCACTGAAAATGGGACGTTTCAGGGTAGGGTTGAACGCACCAAGGCTTTCGTTACTAAATGACGCACCTACTACTGAGGACACCCTCTCTTACACGTTAAAACAAAAGTCTCCAAAATAGTCAGCTTTATTGGGGTGGAAATTCGCTTAATCAACATCGTTAACCGTCAATAATGGTATTTTCCCGATGACTTTTAGTTCCCGAATGCTTCATTTCAAGTCGGGAAAAACTAATATTTGAAGTCCAATGGTCAAATGTTCAAAGACATACCAGGAGATCACTATCCCCTCAAAAGTGAGAGTTCTATCCATTTTCAAAATAAGCCATTATTTCATCACGTCGGCTTCTCAGCAAATATCTCGTGCTGAAAATGCGTGGACAAACGCGGCTCATTCATCATCAAAAATGCATTTCGCTGTCATCTTATATTATCTATAGTATGTCATAGAGATTACAACGGGATCGCCATGTCAAGGTAAATATACCGTGTGGTACATTTGGAGGCCTTATGGACCTTTGCACACAATCTGACCGCCTCTGTTAACCTTTAACCATTATAAATGATTATAACAGCAGATAGTTCAGATTGCAGCCATGTATAATCTCACGTGCTTGCTCGTGCATGAAAAAAAAACAACCAACTTTGCTTTCTGCAGCTTTTATACATGCTGGATGTTCCCGATTCAGTGTCCCAGAGGTCGACTTTATGTGTAATCTTAGTCGCAGTAACCAAACGGAGCCATAAAGCTTCATGGGAAACATCATCATTCTGCTTGTCAGCATGCAATTCCACTACAGAATATCAATTCCAGTTTTACATAAACCTGTGTGTATGTGTGTGTGTGTGTGTGTGACCGTCTCGGCTGAAAAAATAAAAAACATCTTCTGGATAATACTTGCAACAGTATGACCTGTGTGTGTACACATAGGACACACTGATAGTTATATTAACTGAACTGCGTTTAGTCATTTATAATGTCTAATACATGCCTGAATTTAACAGACATCTCTGGCTCTTATCCGAAGTAAAATACTATGAGCCTTGCCTTCCAACAATAGAATTCACTCCCAGCTCACCAGTCAGATGTAAACTACAAAACAACAGCCAATGGCTGCTGGGTTACTGGCCTTGGATTAGTTGGGTGAACACAAACGTGTTTACATCCAAACCACATGCACAACCACACTTATATACACACGTACACACTAAGGCCTCCATGAGGGACACAGTGTTATGGGAGCGCAGGGGTCAAGGTGTTCCCGACATCAAGCGAGAACAAAAGGTCTAAAAAAGGGACAGAACACCAACGTCCAGTCGGTGTCAGGCTTCCTGCTCCAACAGTATATTTTCTGCCCCATTTTCAAATGAATGAAATAAGCAGAGATTTTACACAGATTTAGAGGAATGCTGGACAGATATTTTACGCCCACTAATCACTAGTGGTACAAATCATTTCAACCGCTCTGAAGTCAGTAAACCATCAAAAGTTCTAAATGTTATCCTTTTACTTTGTTATAGTCATCTGTCGTGGTTTTTTTCTTCATAAAAACACAATCTAAATGATTAGGAAATAAAAAATTGTATTTGTATAGATCAAAACAAATCTTGTCATTAGTAGTTTTAATGATGCATTATAAGTTGCGTAAACGGCTCATAATTCATCTCTAATATCGATTTATGTTGTTGTGAAAACATCTCCTACAAACAACTGGATTTATTGAAGTTTCTCACCAACACTACAATTTATGAGATTACATGTGAACACATCATGATCACGTTATAATTCACCTTCGCCCAATACTCATTTTCACTGAACAGAGCCTGAACGCATCATAAGGTAACTGAACGGAACGTTGGTTCGTTAGCGGTGCTGCTAACCCTACTAGCTCTTCTCCTGTCAATTTAAACACAATGCAACATTATTAGAGATCGGCGACTAGAAAAGCATAAATGCCAATGTCCTGATCGCATATTTTATTGATCGTCAGTCGCCATGCTTTTCTTCATGGTGCAGTCGCCATGGAGCCAAATCTTTAATCCTAGTTCACAACAAAAAGTACTCCAGTTCAGTTATTACAGCAAATCGGATCTGTTACTTTAAAATGTTGGTGTTTGTAGATAAAGGTCGGAGACGAAGATAAAATATAATAATGTGATAATTATCAGAACATTATCTTGATATCCATAAGTTGTATGTATTGCAAAATTTGAAAATCACAATGGTTCCACTGAATCAAACTGTTTCACTACAGCATAATCTTGAATGTCCCATCCAAGTCTGCTCCAACAGACAGATGACTGACTACTGTAGCATCACAATGACTGAAACTGCAGAGGGCAAGCTCAGGCTGAATGGTCAACATGATGAAAAGGATCGATAAAAACCAAACTATTGTCATGCTAAATAAGAATGGCCAAAGTATGAAACAGGGATAAGCTTTTAAAAGTTGGTTATTATATTAACTAGAAGACTTAACCAAAGCAACTTACAACAACCTAGCAGGCGTCTGCAACAAACACATGTGTGCACCATGTGGCTGCTGTTGATTTTACACTTTTGGGTCTTAAAACTACCTTTGAATGATTCCTTGTGTTTGGGTCTAGAAGTGTAATTCTGTTTAGTTGCATCCACAGAAAAAGTCTGCTTCTCTGGCCGCTTCAACAAAGAAAAAAGAAAAAAGATAAAGCACAGTAATTGAAACATGGAAGACGTTAACCATGAATAGACATGTTGGCTCTTGAATTGGGACCTTGGTCAGCTGAGGAATGTTAACACTATGTTGTGTTTTTGTCAAGTTAGGAGTGGATACTGATGTTTTGGGACCACTCCTTATGATCAGTCGCCTCAGACCCTTCATCACATCCAGCGCTCCACCCAGAAATGACTTCTTTAAAGAAAGAAGTTCCCACACCCCACCTACATTCATGACAGGGGCATAAAAGCAGGGGCTTATATCATTAAGAATAGTTTCAAATTAAGTGTTTTAAGCATGTATCTTTAGGTAAATGTATGTGTTTTCTTTACATCTTTTTTCTTTACATTTAACCTGTCTTATAGGCAGTTATTTGAGACTATATTTATCCAAACTACAATTCAGTTAGGTCAAATTAAATGATAATAAATAAATGGAAGGGCGTTTATACTCGCATGTTTTCATTCGGTATTCTTCTGTAGAGTTTTTAAAAAATGGGTCATGGGTCACCCTCCACTGTACTTCTAGCGCTGACAATAAATTCATTTGTGCAGTTTTACATCCTTAAAAAATCCTTGCCATTATTTCAGAAGATTTGGCTGCTTTTCCTAAAAAAAAAAAAAACACCCCATTTTGAGTGCACCACAGTTGTTAAATACATACATCTGAATTGTGCATTCATTGTGCCATCATTGTCGTACAGCACAGTGGGCAACCCTCCTTCTGCAACAAGTTGACATTCTTTGCATATCCCTCCATCTGCCCCGGACAAACGACAAAAACACACTCCCATTTGAATGTCGATACATGGCTCGGGGGTAATTCTACGCAGCCATTATAGAAAGATGTCTGGAGTAGAGCCACCATTTTAGTGAGGCCAGGCATGCCGGAACAAGAAGGGTTAATGGCTGCTGCTTGGGGAGTGGGGGATGGATGACATTGATTGCTCAGGATGTTGACAGCACTTCTCCAATTTGATAGTGGAGCTGTTATTAGATGAAGAGGCTCGTTCTTAATAACAGCGTCATGTGATTTGCCTTTACTCTTCCAGTAGGAGGTTGAGTGGGCTCAAATAGCAGCCGCTGAGCTAAGGAAATATTCAACTTTCACCCCGGGGATTTCCACGCCGAACCTACTGGAGGCGGTCACTGCGCACTGCCATGGAGGAAAAGGCGCCTGGCGAGGACCAGCCAGCACCGAGCGGCCGTTTCTGACCCGCTGACGTTGAATCCAACGTGCAGACGCGCACCCCGATGTGCAAGTGTAAAAATATTGCGGGTCTACCAAGGCTGCAGGGAATTAACGTGAAACACCGGATGAGTCGTGGAAACGAGAACCGTGCAAGTTTTCCTTCTGTATCAAGCAGCAAAAAAGTTGCAAATGTTCACATCGCAATGTCGCTGCAGAAACGATATATGGTGCAGCCAAAGTCCGCAGCCAATTGCATACTTTATACTATAGATAGAGTGGGTGACTCTGACCTGTGGGATCGCAGAAAAAAACAAGTGACACAATGCCTCATCGGAAATGTGGAGCAGACCTGAAAACAGTTGTTGTTTTGCGGCCTGCCAGTTGAACCCTGCAGACTAAACAAGGCCTAATGAAGAGAGGCACGTGCCATATTAAAGCCCCGTTAGTCCCTGAGCCATACCCCTAACCCCCGTCATCCCTCTCCGAGCTACTGTCATGGCTCTCTGTGTTCCCACTCCTACACAGCTCCACGCTGCAGTTCAAGTCCCCCTGGGCCACAGCCATTGAACGGGAGGCAAATCAATAGCCCTGGATGTGCAAACACAGGGAAGTCCCCAGCCCCCTCCGGACGCAATCTCACAGCACACGTCAATACTCATCATCCTCAGTCATCTACCGCCACGCCGGGGAAACCGAGATGAGGGCAGGATCACAGCTACCAGGGTGACTTAACCCCTTCACCTCCAACGAGACACCCCAACTTTGACTAACACAGTGAAGGTTTCCATGGTTAAACCCTAAACAAGCTATCTAAGAAGGGGGGAAAAAAAGTGTGTAAACAGCCACTCCCATGCGCAATAAAAAAACTAAATACATGCACATACAAGCAAAATCCCTATAGCAACCACAGCTGGTAAATCAAGGGTAACAAAATGTCACTGTGCGCTTAACGCGAGCTCTGCCAGAATACAGACACAGGGAGGGAGGGAGGCTAGTGAAAATCACCAACATTCCTGTACACCAGTAACAGGACCTCACAATAACAGCAGAGCCCCTCTCATCCCACAGGTACTCTTAACATCTCATTCCCGGACTAATCTTTTTTAGCCAAATTGCTGCCTGTCAAAACAGTTCAGCAGGGGAAATCTCTTAAACAGACACAGCGGCAGTAATTTAATCACAATCAAGGACGCCAGCAGAAATCTGGATCGCTGCCAACAATAGTGATGAATGGCAAGAAGCTAGAAAAGAAGTTACGCACATGCTGGGTAGTTAAACTTGCTTATTTTTGAACATTTGACTCGACAAGCAATTAATTTGTCTCTAAAATACGACAAAAAATGTAGCGATCCGAGATAGACGTAAAGACATCTTTAAAATGTATCCGTTTTGTACATGTATTTGTGGAGAGAACTGGATCTGTGATTAAAGCAGATCACACACACACGCCTTTAGTCTTCCACAGAAAGCAAATCTGATTCCTCTCAGCATGCCTGTAAAAACGAGCATTGTGGGGGGCAGCAATCTCTAATCCAAATCAAATAATTGGTGCCTTAATCCCACAGCGGGACCCCGTGGATCATTTATAGTGGCTCTCGATGTGGGGAGGGGTTAGTGGGTGAGGGGCGGGAGCTGAGCGGATGGCGTCGTTTATCTGCCAACTACTGTAAGAGATCTCACGGTGAGCTGCCCATACGCTACCACCAACAAAGGCTCCGCTAATCATAATCATAATCATGTGCGACGAGAGGGAAGTAAATCTCACTGCCACTCGGGAGACATATGGCAGAGGTCCTGCTTACAAACAGATCTACCGCAGATTCTCTGCTCTCATTAAGAATTACTATGGAGCATAAAAAAAAGGTCACATATCGCATGAGAGCAGGGCCCGGCAGCAGAGAACAGAGACGCCTGCCGCCGAGTGTGGCGGCCATGTTGTGGCTGGAGCAGATGTCGGGATATTGGGGGGAACAGACAAAGTGGCCGGGACGAAGGGGCTAAAACGTCCAGGGGGGGAGAACGTGTTGGTACCTGCCCCGGCCCCAGCACCTCTAAACAGGCCACTGAAAAACAAGCCCTTTAGGCAAGACCACCCCTCCCTCCATTAATCACTCCAATTACAAAGCTGAAAAAGAGAAAGAGGAGGAAAAAAAAGAGG